>CM046349.1:17754003-20154003 GCA_025403435.1 Artocarpus heterophyllus
ATCAAATACTCTATATTTTCGGTCATATCTGAATTTAATGTTTCTTAGAATTGTCCCAAAAATAAAATCAAAACGGAATCAAAAGTGCACTTTTTTTGAAAAATTTATAGCTCTCTACTAGCATGCCGATCTATCCAATTGGCTTGCTAGTCATAACCCTCCAACCTATCGAACGTTATCGATCGGCTTGCCGATCATGACAAATCGGCCTGCCGCCAAAGCCATTAGATTTTTGCCCCATAGACAGCCTATTGAGCCTAAAGTTTGGCCTTTCAATTTACGACCATCGGCCTGCCAGACCTAAGGGTTCAACATGCTGACCGAGCAAAACTCATAGTTTTCAAAAAATACAATTTTTAATACAATTTATCAATTTTATTTTCAACAATTCAAAACATAAAATTAGAGACTTAGGAAATACCTGTGGAATGCCATCATCCATATTCTAGATTCATTTCCCAGATCCGTCTTCGCTGAATGATTATTTAATTACAAAATTCTTACAAAATTAAATAATAATTCCTAGATGGAGATGATAATTTGTCATCTAATTACATGAAAAAACTAGATACATATTATAACCTCTAAGGAACCATAACCGGCATAAATTAATTAATTAATAAATAATTTAATCAACCATAATTAATTAATAAATATTCACCATATAATCCATGACAACATATAAATATATAGAAACCTTAGAGTGCCAACTCTCTAAAAAAATTAAATTCAAGTAGAGGAGAGTTTAAGATCACATAAGTTATTCATATAGCATGATCACAAACTTGCAAATTTATGTAAAAACCTTGACTTTGATATCAATTCTAGAAAAAGATAGTATGTAGCAGAATTTTTCAAAAATATTATACATGAGTATTTTCCAAGACACAAGTTTGACACGCTTTATGCATAAATTAACTAGATCTTGTAACCTTGTTGCCGAAAAGCTTCTGCAATCTATGAGAGAATGCAATCCAAAGAGCTTCAACCAACTAGTCTTTTTTGCTATTCTCTATCCACGATTGGAGTGCATGTGGCATACATCGTACGGCTTTTTCTGGTGACTCTTTCCAACCAATCGAGGAAACTTAGAACTAAGGTTCGTGATTTGTGAACAATAACTCCCAAGGAGTTTCAGAGACTCATAGTATAGAGTGCGCACTTTTAATCCCTTAACTGATCTAAATAACTCATGACTTGCACTCCCTATTTATGGAGTTCGTGCCTAGGTTGGTCCTTGTCAGATAAGGCTTCAAAAATTTGAATCAGGATCAATATTTGATAAAATCACATCTTAAAATGCATGATCAAAAATCGTTTGATCGATAGGCTAAACTGGCAGATCAGCTTGCCGAACTTTGTCCACTGGCAGGCTGAACTTGAAGATCGACCTATCAAACTAACGATAAATGATCCCTACGAATATTTATTTCCCACCTGAGATTCTTGGGATATAGCCTCAATTTTAATTCAAATAACCCAATAGAGAAGTTATCTGATGAAAACAGTTAAATCTAGATAATCACTAGGAAAATAAGTATTTCTAATAATTCAACAAGTTTATCTTGAATTAATTTATTCAAAATTAATCCAACTAATAAATAGACATCAATTATATAATCCCAATAATTCAACAAGTTTATCTTGAATTAATTTTTCACAAAATTAATTCAACCGATAAACACACATGAATTATGATCCTACCGAATTTCAGCCAATCTAATAATTTGACATAAGTCACCAATTTATTAGAAAAGTACCCCGTATCATTATAGGATTTATTATGAGTTAGCAAAGGGGACCTGATGGACCTATAGACTTCAAGCTCCTAATAATTATGAAATCCAATATCCTAGATATACATTTCATAATTATCAACACTAACGCTACTCTCTAAAAGTTTAGAGCTGCACTCTCGAACTATATGGAATTACAAAGCTCAAATAGCTAAGTTTCTACAACATATCATAATGTATTGTATCCCCATAAGATATCCATAATCGACTTAAAGATAAATTTATCTTACCTTATCGATTATTTTTCCCTTACGTTCCATTATCTCACCATCAAAAAGCTTACCATCTAAAGATAGTATCCCATTCAGTTATACCTATGTATCCAAATGGTTGAGTGCTCTAGTTTCCAATTACAAGATAACGTATATAAGAGGATATCAACGACTCCTAAAAAGGAGCTATGAATTTCATATCTATGAATAAAAAGTCTACACTATCAAAAGTCATGCCTCCAATGTACTGGCATACGTACCAACATAAAAAGTGGATGTGACTTTTTGGTACATTAAAAGACACAAGTCAAGACAACGGGCCCACTATTCATCTCAGGATTAAGATACAACACATATGATTGTCTAAAGTGAATTGATTTGTCGAGACAGAATTATTAATCCAAATCATTTACATTTTTTGTCCCGATCCAATACATCATCACCTATGACAATGTACCAATGTTTATATTCGTGGAGTCTAACTCCGATGGCTAAGACAAACTATCTCCCGTTAGGGATATAGACAACATAACAATCTTTACATGAATACAGCGTCCAACTTTATTCTCTCGATTGTGGATCTTATGATTTAGACCGTCACCTTTCGAATCATGTCTTTTGCATAATCTTTCCATCATATGCCTGATTCTAATGGTTTAGACTGAAAGTCTCAGACTTTAGTTTGCTTATCATACATTCAACAAATATGAATATAAAGAGGACAGCAATTTGGTATATAAATAATAAATAAACTCGTTATTGATAAAAATGTCTCCAAAAATATATTATATTTTTACTCCTTAAAGCGTACATGTCTAACACGAAGAAGTGCCAATGGCCCTACACCTCTTGGGCTCTGCTTCCACCATCAAGGTAGTGCAAATGTTGGGTCTTTCTTGGAGATGGAAGCTTGCAGCGATGTTCGATGGTGCAAGATGAGTGGGTATTCCGAAGGGTGGGTGTCTAGGGGGTTTGGCTCCCTATAATCGAGCATTTCTTGGAGGGGACACGTGTTGGGCTTAGAGGCGGCCGGCAACTGCACGTTGTCATATGCACCTGCTTAAAGATGTCCTATATGTGATGACTTCTTCTTTGTGCAGATTTGGGTCTTGTGACTCCTTTTGCTATATGGCTTATATTCTAATCAGGTGTTTTTGTTGTATAAGCAACGTTTCATTTTTTTGTTTATATAGTTGTTTATTTCAAATATAGTGTGTTGTATGCTGCCTGTTAGATTTTGTTTTTTGTCATGTTACTCTTGTTTTGAGTCTGTAATAGCAGAGGAGGTCTCTCTTTCTCCCTTTTTAGATATTTGTCCAATCTATTTGGTTTGTTACTAGGTATTATTGGGAGTGACCTTCAGCTTATGTGTCTCGATCAATTGGATTCTTCCATCTATTGTAGCAGATTGTTTTAAAGAGCCATTTGTGTGCTTCGTTGGCATCTCACTGTTAGAGCTTGGTGCACGTTTTCACCCCTTGGACGTTTCATTAAAATTTACTAGTGGTATTGATAATCGGGGCTAGGTTTTCTTGTAATGCAAAGTCATTTGTGTCAGCAGTTTTTTTTTTTTTTGAGTTCCCACAAAAAATCTCAAAAAGAAAAAAAGAAAAAGAAACCAAATAATGTTGCATATGATTCGATCTTGTTGCAAAATAAAATACCCTATATGAGTTTAGCACCAAAAAAAAAATGTTTGTCTTTAGGCCAAAAACTACCCGACCCTAAGACCAAGGTTAGGTGCATAAAATATATATAGTAATAGTACTCATTTTTTCTTCCATTACAAGAAGCTTAAATAATTTGTTAGCTACATTTTTTTTGGGGTGGTTAGTCATTTTTTTTAAAACATATAATTAAGTAAACGCATGTGATTAATGTTATACTAGTCTCTCAGTGCGAGGCTGGACTATGGGCAACATGCAATATTTATATAATATTTAGAGATACAATTGATCAAGGATCTACCTCTAGAGAAGTAAGCAAAAGAAGTCCTCAGGCAGCAACTTTTTCCTAAATATCTAAAAATTAATTAAAACAAATGATGGTCTATAGTGTTTCACGGGGTCTCCTTTATTTTTTCTACCTCATTCTTGTGTTAGTTGGCTATGAGTTCGTTTAGTAAATGGATTTGAATTGTGTTAATTTGAATTATTTTGATATAAATTGTATGATTTCAATTGATGATTTGAATTGCTATATGAATTGACGTTTGGATGTGTATTTAAATATGGTGTTTGGAAGAATGGTTCAAACTATATAGTTGAAACTACATCTGTAGCAAAGTTTAACTTTACACTGTAGCATGTGTAAACTTTACATTATAGTAAACTTCAACTTTACTGTTGCACGTGAGAGCTTTATACTATTGCAGTTTAAACTATGTAGTTTAAACTACTCTTCTAAACAAAGCACTTAGTGAATCTAAATATGAAATAAAATTAGAATTTGTGTTTGGATAGATAGTGGAAAAAATTTTTGATTTATTAACAAATCTAATAAAATCTTAACGTTCACAATCTTAAAAAATATACAATATAGATCTTAATTTATTTATCTCGTTATTGGGAACACAATGAAAGAATAATTATCTCAATCAAATATCAAATTAAGAAGTTATAATTTTTTTATTAAATATAAAAGAAAGAATTTTAGCTTTTACTGTAGCAAATATATTCGAATCTAAAGAGTTTAAGGGGAGAATAGAAATCTTAAAATTTAGATTCAAAGGCTTCATTTGATTAGAATTTTAGGACAAACAAACACGTATTTAAAAAATTCTAAAGATTTGAATCCCAAAAATTGATCGAATATGTGAAACAAAAAGTCCCATAATTAATTATTGTTGGCAACAAATTCTATTATTTTTTACTTGTGATGAACCCCTACTAATTACCCTAGTTACTTTAATTATATCGAACCTGGAGTGATTATCAATGAATTAATTATGGAAAGACAATGTACAATTATATTTTACGTTCTTAATTTAATCCATCATGAAGTTCCTCATATTAAGCAATAACAATGAGCTTGCTAATGCAAAAAATAAATAAATAATGATGGTACTACTAAAAATAATTATACTCATATAACGTAAAGCTCTAACGTGTTACAATTTCAAGTTCAAAAGTTTCAATCCTAGCCACACCTCCCAAACACCATAAAAAATTAAATGTACTAGTAAAAATAATTATACTAATGTTGGGGGTAAAAATATAGCACCTTCGTTATGACCATACAAATGTAAACTGATCACCAACACGACTCTACTGGAGAATGTTGACTAGTCAGATTAACTGGAAATAGCGAGTAGACTAGAGACTAGTAGGGCTTGTGTGGAATAAGGGCAAGAATCACTCTAATCATAGATAAGAAGCAACTTAAAGTCAAATAAGGAAACAAGCAAAGGGAAAAGTCAACTAGAAACAAATAAGAAAGTTACTTTTTCTCTGGTTAAATTTGAAGCAACTCAAGAACCAGGTAACAAAGAGGCCTAATTCGCCCCTATAAATATGAAATTGATCCTATAATTATGACACATTGTTTTTTGTACATCCACCCCCTCTTTCTTTGCTTTCTCTTTCTAAATCTTCCTTGATTTCTATCTCAGTCTTTATCACATTGAATTTTGTACAATTTCGTTATATCGTGAAATCCCGAGGCTCTATAGTGGACGCAGCCTAAATTCTAGAGGTGAACCACTATAAAGATGTGCGTTCATTTATTTTTATTGCATTTTGTGCTTAGTTCTTGTTGCAAGTTGACTCAATGCTAATCGACTAACTCTTACTCAATTGACTTCTGGGTGTAGTTGTCAGCCTTTTAAATATATCTAATTGTAGAATTCACCCTCTACAACTAATGATAACAACTTTGTTTAGATTAAGCCTTTTCTTATATCAGGAAGAGAATAATGACTAACTTATTGAATGGAATTGATCAACTTGGAATGTGAAATAAAGTCCTTGCATTCCCTTGCCTTCCATGAAGAAACATGCAAAGTGTTTTCATCTTTGCATTTCCATGCCGTCCATGAAGAAACATGCAAAGTGCTTTTTTTTTTAATTATTGTTGTTGCTATTATTATTATTATTGTTGTTATTATTATTATTGTTGTTGTTGTTATTGTTATTATTATTATTATTATGTTTCAAAAGAAAAATTGTCATATCAAATTAGATAAATACAACATTATTATTGACTTGAATGACCTTAAAACCTATGGAGGGTATACTCTAAATACCCGAGAATGTGTTAGGGTTCCATTTTTTGCCTAAATCTTTGGACTAGACTTTCGCTTAGCCCTTGGCTAGCATTCAGATTCTTAGCCTTAGAGTAGAAGCTTTGGGCTTCTTAGTGAAGGCTTAGGCTATAGGTTTAGATCCCTCATCCCGGATCTATGGGTAGTGGCCAATGCATGTGTTTAACTGGCTATCGACGAAAGTGGTGGCAACAAATCTTGTGGGTGTGTTGCTTGAGGCAGATCTACAAAATCTACTGAATCTAAGCCTTAGTGGTGGTTCACATGGTGTAGTGGGACAGGTGCTTGCCTTATTAGGTATTTGTCGATGATGGAAGGTGATCCACTTGCATTGATGTAGAGGCTTTTGCTTGTTTGGGTCCCTTTGGTTAAGTTGGCCAGATCTATGTTAAATGGCCTAGTTATGTTGTTGGGCCAATGTCCCTTTTTGGTAGTTTTCATTTATTTTTAATAAGAGTGATGCCTTTTCTCTCCATATGTCTGTTGTTTTTCTTTTTTCTTTTTTTGTCAGTATGTTTCTAGTTTTGTTTTGTAAGAACAACGATGGTTATCCCACCTTCCAATTTTTTTAATGTGTCTGACTATTTCAAGTTATTTCTTAACTATGTGGTATGTGTATATCTCTAAGATTTATTTTTATGTGGTTTTGTGGTTGGCCCTAGTGCTATAGGATATTGGCTCTTGATTGATTGGCAAATTTTATTGATTGCAGAGGCATTATGAAGAAAGCAATATGTATGCTCAAAATTTAGTGTGCCTTTTATCAAAATAAGGTATATGTTTTTCCTTAAGCATCATTCAAACTTGCTGGTAGAATCTGTCTTTACTAGGGGTTAAGATACTTTGTATTCAGAGGTTATTCAGATTAATTGTAATGTTTCTATCACTTTCTTATTGAATGAAAATCCTCCTGTCAAAAATGGTTCTTGAAAGTTGAAACCACATCTTTTATCTTTCTCAAAATGGTTGTTCATGTTGTTGCTTTAAGTGTTCTCTTATTATTCAAACTTTGAGTGAAGTTGTTGTCTCTTATTTGAAGAAATTTAAAAATATTCTAAAATTATATGAATATCACTTTCATGAAGCATTTACAAATATGTGAATGATTGTTGTTGATGCTTAGCTGTTAATCAATACTACGTGCGGCTACGCACGGTAGTTGGACTATCTTTCTTGCTTGTACCGGCTTTTTAAGGGGAACATATAACATGAAGAGAGGATGCTTTAGATGTCAAGGAGACACCGGTATGGTGCTGGCCAAGGGCTCTCTGACTCTCAAGTCAGGTACCTATTCGGCTGTGAATAAGAGTACGGTTACGTAAAAAAGAGTCCACTTACCTTGGTGGTGGAACAAATGCTTCTATTTATAGGCCGCCACTTGGGTCACGTGTGATGTGGGTTTGACTCTTAACCCGGGTGCTTTATATGGTGGTGTCGCGGGTAAGTGACAAGTGTCACAATCTCAGAAGGTAGACAACCTTTCATCTAAGGCCTGCAATGATGCCATTTAGAGGCCTTGGAAATAAGTTGTCACCTAGCTTTAGGCTATATCTATCCATCTCGAGCACATGTTCTTCTTGAGGAGGTGACATCTTATGTGGTGGCTAAAGAAGGCCCTAGGGTCACCTTAGGAAAAAGTGCTTATCAATGTGGAGAAGTGTGACCTCCAAAAATGGCTTTTATCTGAGTAGGGTGGTTGGACAATCGAGGAGAGCTTTTCAAAAAAAGTGTGCCAAGCATACCTCTAACATCAATACTCTAGTTCTTTTCTAATTAGATCTGTTAGTCTGTTAACTTGTGACAAGTAGTGGACACTTGGTCATGCACTTCATAATTACCAAACAACAACAACAACAATCATCAACTAAGTTGGCCCTGTTTGAAGCAAAATGAAAAAGTGTTTTTTATATTATATTGATGATCACCCGTTTCCTCAAATTTTTCAAGAAAATAATAGCTAATGTCATTGTTAAGTAGCTTTTTAATTGAATAACAAGAGAGATGTATGATACCCTAATAAGGTTGACACAATCCTCTATGTAAATACTACCATCTTAACTACAACTGTTGATCAAAAAAAACTTTTGAATTGTCCGAGCAAATCTTTAACTTCACGTAGATAGGTCATCATGCACTCATTTCAGGTATGAAGCTTACCCATTACTTATTGGACCATGAGCATGGAATTGCTATGAATGCAAATGTGGTCCACTCTGAGCTCTTGTGCAATTCTAAGTTTGGCTATCAGTGCCTCATATTCGGCCTCATTGTTGGAGGCTTTGAAATCAAAACAAATCGCGTAGCTAGTTTCATAACCATTAAGGTTGATGAGGATGAGTCTGGATCCAGACTTGTTCATACTAGACGATCTATCAACAAATGATTTCCATTCAAGCTCGCATCCACTTGCACTACTACAAGTAGGTTCAGGATCTTCCAAGGGTGCCTTTTCAACAGAGGGGGTTGCCTGGTCGGCTCCTATGAATTTGACTTAAAGTCAGCCAAAGCTTGTGCTTTAATGGCCATCCGAGGCATGAATTGGATCTTGAATTCCTCAAGCTCAAACTTTTTAAGTCTGTTAAATCAATACAGACTCGTCACTTCTTGTTGGCCTTCTTGATTGGGACCATATTCACTATCCACTCAGGATAGGTGACCTCTCAAATGAACCCAGCTTTTAATAGCTTTTGAACCTCCTCATTAATTGCAGCATACCTTTCTACGTTAAGGCTCAAATCTTCTAGATGATGAATTTGTGCTCGGGGTTGACGTTTACATGATGGATGATAATGTTTTGGTTAATCCCAGGCATGTTCTCATGGGACTAGGCAAACATGTCCTGATATTCCCTTAGGAACTTCTCTAGATCTACTCAGATCTTAGAGTTCAGCTAAGACCCGATCATGACTATTTGGTCGGGATGTTCAGGGTCCAAATGGTATGGGATAAGATCCTCCATAGGCGTTGCTCATATTTCTTCCTTAAGGAGCCATGGTTCTAGGTCAAATACCATTTTTGCTCCCTCCTCAGTGAGGAACTCATTCTCATCTACTTTGTAAATGGCTGAGACTTTCATTTACCAGGCTGCTACCTCCTTTACGGCCTTAACATGACAATCTACAGAGTTTTTTTTCTTTGACCTTATCACTTAGACTTAATTCTCTATAGGGAACTTTGTGGTCAAATGGTAGGTAGAGACCACAGCTTTCAGGGCATTTAGGGTCGGCCTCTCGATGATGATGTTATATTGAGATGGCTTATTGACCACCAAGAACTCGATAGTCGTGTGACCTGGGCGCGATCTTCGCCAAAGGTGTCTGGCAAACTGATCTTACCTAGTACTTGGACACACTTTCTTGAGAAGGCATAAGGGGGGTTCATACCAAGATGAATACTGCATTGTTAATCTTTAACTTGTCAAAGGCTTGCTCGAACAAAATGTCTGTCAAGTTGCCATTATCAATCAACACTCATCAGACTATGTTGTTTGCAATTTGGAGCTCGCACACGAGGGCATTCATTATGTAGGTGGATAAATGTATCTGCTCCTCCTTAGTAAAGGTGATAGTAATGTCTTCGTACTAACATATCTTGTTGATATGCTTGGACATGTTCATCAAGTCTCCCTTTTTGACCAAGTTGGCTTCTAGGGCATAGGCCTGTCGAAAACTAGCAATATCTTAACTAATTGGCCACCAAAAATCGTATACATAGTGTTTGGTAGGGCTAGGGCGCTCATATTGTCAACATTTAGTATTCTTAACTGGCCTTCTCTAGTCAACTGGTCATTTCTCTTTAAGTTGTTGTCAAGGGTAAGAACCTGTTCAACAAACTCCCTAAAGTGTTAGTGTCAGACTAGCTTCTCAATTTGGTCTTTCAGCTGAAAACAATCCTGTTTATTATGGTTGATGTCCTTGTGGAAGTTGCAATATTTGCTCTAGTCTTTTTTGGCCCCGTTCCCTTTCAGTGGACGTGGGACTATCAACAAATTGCGGTTGCTTACCTGGTTCAAAACCTTGTCAATAGTAGCGACCAGGGGTGTGTAACTTTGGAATTTCTTGATTGGAACCCTTGACTTGTCAGTTTTTGGCTTCTTGCTCTGGTTGGCCTTACCTTGGTCGGGCAGATCCTTATTCTTCTTTCCTTTCTTGCTACTCCCTTCTCCATCCTGACGGCTCTTCATGTAGTCTATAACGTCCGTGTGTTTTTGGGCTAATGTAAGCATCTGGGAGAAGGTGCTCGGCTGTTCAAGGATGAGCGACCAAAGAGGCCCTTGTCTGCAACCCTTCATGGAAGTGATTGATATAGTCCCTCACATCTCCATCCCCTGCTTCACAGCATAAAGGTAAGTGACCTCCTTCCTTCTCAACCTAGATGGGGGCAAAAGCTGTCAAAAATGCATCAGAGAGCTGCCAAAAAGAGCTCATAATGGTTGACTTGCTGTGCCTGAACCATTGCTGAGTAGATCCAATCAATGTTAGTAAGAATGCTTTATACATTACTATGTCGTTAGCATTCTACAACATAATGTGGCCTCTATAGAGTTCTAGGTGCACATATTCGTTTATTGTCCCATCATATGCTTTGATATGTGGCACCTTGAACTTATTTGGCATAGAGCACTCATGATTGCATCAGTAAAGGGAGGATCAGGTATGCCACCCTCATCGACCCTGTAACGATTGTTCCTAATATAATCGATTTGTAGTTGCAGGCCTCGTAGCTGTCGGCTATTGGTGTCTATAGGTAGCTCCACTTTGTACAGGGCTTCATCCTCTACCTTGTCATTGCCTCGAGCTTCTGGTCAGTCTCTAGCAAGGTGAATCCCCCAAGTCCTAAACTTGTTGAAGACTAAGGTCGGTGAACCTTATAGGGAGCGGTCGCAGCCATCTCAAGCCCCAAGTAGACTATCATGGATCATGTGCTTACTTTGAGAGGCACTCTCTGAGGCTTGAGTTTGGACATTCTCAGAGTCTCCTTTTTTGTAGGACCTATCCCTTGGCCTTGCTCGACCACCTACCTAGTTTTCTCGAGCTGGTGGAAGGAGCACCAGGGGAGGGTGCTATTGCGTTTGTTGTTGTGTCATCTACTCAGTAAGGAGACGCATAGCCATGGTTAGTTCTCAAATTGGGTCCTTGGCAGTTGGAGCTGTTCTACACATGCTGCCCTGTCCACTTGATCAGGACCAACCTATGCAGTGCATACCACGAGGTTTGGCTTGGTTACGATTTTGGCTGTTCCCTGGCCCCTCTTGTCGAGGAGTTTTGTCTCGAGTGTGTCTTCTTATGGCCATGTCAAATGGAAATGCTGTTAGGGCATGTGGCCTTCCAATTAGCGCTAAAATATTGATGCCTAGCCGTCAATCAACACAACATGTAGCTGTGCACAGTAGTCGAAGTACATGTTCTGCTTGTCTTGGCTTCTCAAGGGAAACCTGTAATAAGAAAAAGGATGCTTCATAGGTCAAGAGGACACCGATGTGGTGCCGGCCAAGGGCTCTCCGAAGTCAAGTATCTATTCGGTCGAAAATGAGAGCAAGGTTAGGGATGAGAGAGTCCACTTACATTAATGGTGGAGTAAATGCTCTTATTTATAGGCCACCACTTAGATCGGGTTTAAGGTGGGTTTGACCTTGACCTAGGTGCTCCATATAGTGGTGTTAAGGGGTAGGTGACAAGTGTCACAATCCCATAAGGTGGACAACCCTTCATCTAAGGGCTTTAATGAGGCCATTTGGTAGCCTTGGAAATGAGTTGACACTTGTCTTCAGGCTATATCTGTTTGTCCTGAGCACGTGTTCTTCTCAAGAAGGGACATCTTGTGTGGCGGCCAAAGAAGGCCGTAGGGTTCACCTTGGCAAGAAGTGTCGATCAATAGGGAGTTGTGTAAGCTCCAAAAATGACTTTTATTTGCGTAGGGTGGTAAGACAGCCGAGGAGAGTTTTTCAAAAAAATGGTGCCGAACACGCCTCCAACATCAGTATTGTAGTTCTTTCCTCTAATTAAATATGTTAGTCTATCAACTTGTGACAAGTCGTGGACACTTGGTCATGCACTTCGTAATTACTGAACAACAACAGCAGCAACAATAACAATTCATCAACTAAGTTGGCCCTGTTTGAAGCAAAGTGAAAAAGCGTTTTTATATTATATTGATTATCAAGCGTTTCCTTAATTTTTTCTAGGAAATTATAGCTAATGGTCACCGGTTAGTAGTTTTTTTAATTGAATAATAAGAGAGAATAACTAATGTTAAAAATAACTAGTACGATGTCTTAATTGGGTTGGCACCGTCCTCCATGTAAATATCGTAAAAAACCATATTTATTACAACTGTTGATCAATCATAACTATAAAAAATCGAATTTCTCGATGCTTATACAACAACTATCTCCAATACGGCATCATCATATTCCCTGCAAAAAAGCGGCACGGAACACTCCGTCTTTTTGGAGTTTTGTGCAATGCTCTGCACGATGGTTTATTGGAAGTCATCATGTAATGTTTTGCTTTAGATGATATTTTTCCAGAACTATCATCTAAACTCTAGTTAAATACATGATTTTCAAATTTCTTTCTTTAGTTTTCTCTCTCTTTCTCTCTCTCTATCCCTCCCTCCATCCGCCTCCACTATTGCCATTTTTAAAATGATTTTATTGTTAGGTTTCATTTAGGTTTTATGAAATTATCGGATTGCTGTAGAAATTGTTAAAAATTAGTTACATATTAGTTGGTGGATTGGTGTGAGATTGAATTAATTTTTTTTTTTTGATTTTGTAGCAAGACATAAGAATTAGATGTTTGCTAACAAGATGAGTGATGAATATGAGAAAGTAGTTGAAGATTTTGTGGTTTTTGCAAAGGCTAAGATTAAAGAAAGTACGATTTGTTGTACTTGTATAGAATATGGGAATTTGAAGAAGCAATTATATGATGATATTAGGTGCATTTGTTCTAATATGGGATTGATCAGAATTATAAAATATAGATACAGCATGGTGAGGATGTTTGTAGTTCATCATCTATTGCGAAAGGTAATGCCCTTGTTAGTCATGTTAATGAGAAAAATGATAGTGTTAACATGTTTGACATGATGCATGATATAGAAAACTTTGTGCATCAACTAGAGTTATTTGAGATAGTTATGGATGATGAGGAGACACCGTTACATAGCAGGTGTACAAAAAATACAAATACCCAATTTGATTAGGTTATAGAATTTGAAAGAGTTGATGGGTGATCAAATTCAAGTTTCATGGAACTTTTAGAATTTTTGCATGATACATTTTTGGATGATACTTAAGTGCTTGCAACTATGTATGAGGCAAAAAAGATGTTGAGCACTCTAGGAATGAAGTACGAGAAGCTACATCCTTGTTCAAATGATTGTGTACTATACTGAAAAGAGTGTGAAGATTTAGATAAATGCTTGATGGGTAATGAGTCTAGGTGGAAAAAAGCAAAGAAACCTTCGAATGGAAGAAAAAGTGTGCATACAAAACATTTTGTGGTACATTTCAATAGAACCGCGTTTGAAGTGAATATTTTGGAATGTGGGCTATGCAAAGAATTTAATTTGGCATCATAATAGGAGGATCGGTGATAGGATGTTAAGATATCAGTTGATTCATCATAATGGAAGACATTTGATGTAGAGAATTTATAATTTAGGGCATAAATCAAAAATTTTCACTAGGCTTCATCGGCTAATAGAATGAATCCTCATAGGAATTTAAGTAATAAGCACAGTACTTGGCTCATCATACTTGCCAATTACAATCTTCCATCGAATTTGTGCGTTAAGCGAAGTTCTTGATGTTAACTTTGTTAATTTATGGACCTAATCAACTGAAAAATGACACCAATGAGTACTTGGCATCATTGATTGATGAGTTAAGAACATTATGGGAAAGTGAGACACAAGTTCAAAATGCTTTTCGCAAAGAGAACTTTATACTCTGAGCAATGTTGATATAGACTACTAATGATTTCCCCGCATATGGAAGCCTATTTAGGCACTCGGTCAAAAGTTCAATGGGTTGTAGCGACTCCCTTGTTTGATCGTGCATGTGAAGATGGGCCAGTTCGGCAAGCCAAACTTTCCATCGGTAGGCCGAACATTGGCAGACCGATCATAGACACTATAGGAAAAATAACCATACCTTAACTCATCTTTAATGCAGAAATTATCATATCATTAGCAGCGGAAATAATAAGATTACAACACTTATACAAAAGCTAAAAAAATCCCCTAAATGTCCTCAATAACAATTCTTAGTTTCTAAGAACATCAAAGGAATACTTAGAAATAAATATTGCATCTTAGACTCGTCATGGGACCTTAGACCATTCTTGCTCAGTCATCTACATCTTTACTTGGAAGCTCACCTGCATCATGAGAACTATATAAGCATAATGCTTAGTAAGTAAACCATGGTAGTTCCACATAAAAACATACTTTCATAAACATACATTACTTTTAGGTTTTTGGGCCCGTAGCATAACGTTAATCTCAAGCAGTCAGAACCCATAACATACATACATGAATGGTCCCTATCTTGGAACTTACTTCTTCCTCAAGGATTTGACCATATAAATAAGAATAACATGACTGGTTTATGACAACAAGAGAGTTCACATCATACTCATGAAAAACATCTTTAAACATATTCATCATAACAACATACATAACTTTAAAACATGCTTTAAAACATACTAGTGTTCAAGTGATGCAGTGGAGGGTATACTTACACAAACGGTTTAATCATGATCATCTTAGATTCTATACATCATCATTCATTCATTCTTCACATCACATAATATATCCCTTCATATTTCAAAGAAAGCCATAGAACACCTTCATGATTCTCAATCCTCTCTTCATGTATTCATAAGTCTCCTTAAATATTGTGTTTCCTTAATCTTTTCTTTCTTTCTTTTTTTTCTCTTCTTGGTTTCTTCCTTATTCCCTCATGGTTCATCCCCTCATTTCTCAAGTCTCACATAGACATGTCTCTGTAATATCTTTCTTTCTTTCACTCTTTCATTCTTTGATCTTCTCTCACTCTCACTCTTGGTAGCAAATAAAGAAAGAGAAGAAAAGGTAAACGTGAAATAAGGTGAATGGAGAGAATAATAGAAAGGATGGGAATAATATGTAAAAGAATTGATAACTTCCTAAATGGGTTTGATAAGATTTGTGAGAGATAAAAAAAAGAGAGCAATTCAGGTGAGAGAAAGGTAGAGAGAAATTAAAGGAAAGTCTAAGTCAATGATTCAATTGGGAACATAATAATATTACCTTGACCTACCACATGTATAGGATTCCAAATAAGTCAATAAATTAATTATAAAAGAATTAAAAAGATTGAAGATAATTTAGGATTCCAAAAAAAACTGCTTCATTTGCCAAAGTTTAATTGTCAACAAAATAGGAAATTTTATCATAAATTCCAATCACAATAAAAAGTCAACTATTCCTCCATTTGGAATAAGGAAAGAGAAGATAACATGCCAATAAGTCAAAATTATACCACAACAACACACACACACATATACATAAATTACGTTAGTCATTATCCACTTCCCACTTGCTATTCATACTCACATGGCAACTATATCAATGCACACACTCATATATATAATTATAATACCTTTGCATGAAGTTCTATCATCCCATAAACACATGGCAATTTCATAAGTAAAAAAAAAAATTAATACATAAGTGATAAAAAATAAAACATATTCATATAATCTCAACTAGACCCATAGCTTAAAATTTAGGGTGTTACATTGCCCATTTGTATGATAGAGGCATCTACATTTCAATTGAGGCATGTTAAAAAGATGGTTTATGATAGCCACAGATAGTTTTTGCCTATGAACAATCGATAAGCTCCAAGGCCTTTGAGAAGTCAACAAGTGCTTGAGATGATTAAGAATGTCAAAGTGGTTCTAGAAAAGAGAAAATAAAAAGAATGGGTTGGTGGGAGAAGGACATTAAAAGAAGACATTTTTCTTCTAACTTTTATATTGCAGTACCCTTTTCGTTTACTATTGTTTGGATGTTAAGCACATTGCAAAGAATGTTTATGAATCAATAATAGGTACATTGCTTAACATCCCGGACAAAATTAAAGACTGCCTTAACTTATAGTTGGGTCATATCGATATAAATATTAGAGGTGTTTGGCTCTTAAGAAAAGGGGCGCTTGGACTAATTTACTTCGACAAAGTACACAATATTGAAATAAGAGAAGAAAAAGATTTGTGAATGGCTTTTTTCAGTCAAATATCTGTAAGGGTATTCTTCCACCTTCAAAAACCTGGTGTCAATGAAGGACTTAAAGCTTGTTAGCATGAAGACACATGATTACCACATTTTGATGTAACAATCGTTACCACTTGCTTTGCATAGAAAGTGTAATATTGTGTTTTTTGTTTATCAACATAAAGTTCTCATTATTGTGTATATTTACTAATTTGTAGTTTTGTATTCATAATGATTTTGAATATTTGTTGTGCCTTTTGGCCACCACATGAGAATAAGACTACGGTTAAAGTAGCGATATACAATATCGTTTAATAAGACAACGGTTTCGACAACTGTCGCCTTATCTTTTAACGATGATTTTTAATTGTCGTTAAATCCACTGTTTATTCTAGTGAATAACATTTTTTTTCTAATATAATAGTTGTATTAAAAAAAATGAGTTTAGTAAGGAAACGATAAGCAAATAATATATGCATAAAAAGTTAGAAAATATTGATAAAGAAATGTATATTTTTTAGGATTTTGGATAGTAAATCTAGAAAATTTGAACAAGTAAATATGAAACTATAGGTTAAAATTAGGTACTAAATTTGATCAGGGATAAACCTATGATTTACTGGGTAAATTATAGATTTGCTAAATTTGCTCGTGGTATAAATACATGATTTACCTGGTAAATCCAAATTTACTACATTTCAATAACTTTTCTAAGATTTTGATCATTAACTTGTATTCTGCCCATGAAACGCAATTTACCTTTAGTTCTTTTTCTACATCTATCAAAGGGCACACGATACAACTAGCATATTCTTATGAAAAAGTTTGCTTTTTGTTTAGTGTAAAGTCTCAAATTAGTTAAGTAAAAATTAGTGTGTAAAAATGGAAATTAGTGTACCTAATTAAAAAATATTTACTAATAAATCACTTTTAAAATTTTCACCTTCTTATTTATTTTATTTTCTGTCATTATTAATTATTTTAAAATTCATTTCTTTCATTATTTTAATTTAAAATTAGCTTTGTCTATTTATTTCTAAAAGCCCCCAGTTTTTACAAACTAGCAAATCAGCCCCTTGACTATCTTCACTCATAATTCACGTGAAAATTTTCAAATATTGAAACCATCATTCTAGAAACATGTAGCAGAACATGGTTTTGAACAAAACCATTGTACAAACTCTGATTAAAAGCCAACATTACTTTAGAAAACACTCTAGAAAAATTCCGACATCTCCCTTTTCTCACTCTCTCCTTCACATCACTCGTTCTCTCTCCTTTTAATTTCAAACTCAGAAAATAAGCCATTGATACAACCAGAGGCAAAACTCAGCCAAACCAGGTTTAGTATTTGCTTAATCTAAAGTTAGAAACCGTATAAACTCCTCTAATCTTTCGTTTTTAGAAAGTTTCTCTTATTTAGTTGTTTGTAAATCACGTTTTTGGGTCTAAATATTGACACGAGGAATGTCAATTTTGTTTTTAGGGTCTTAGTGTTGATTTCTTAGTTTTGTAACATGCCAGTCAACCGTTGCACATGTACCTCAGTCGACCGCTGTGCCCAGATAGAGGCTGTTTCAGTCTCACTAGTCCCTCTTTCTTGCAATTATATTTTAAATGAGTTTTTACCTCTTGTATTAACCATAAATGATCACTAATGTATTTTTAAGAATAAATTATATTATGTGAAGTAAATATGGAATACAGAGTGATTAATGGCACATTAAGAACCATAGCTAATACACTAATTAGTTATTAGTTTAATTTCAGTGTTAATGGTTAAGCTAATTTTATGGTCAGCTGTTGTCCTTAAGAAGCTTAGGTTGTTAATTAGGAATGGAGTTTCAAATGGTGCTCAATTGTTTAAGGTTCATGATATGATTTTATGACTTTCCTTTATAGCCATGTTATTTTAGTGATTCGGCGTCAAATATATGTTTTTAAACGTTTTGGAGGAATGTGATATGTTTTAACGTTATTTTCAAACATTTTGAAAATATGTTTTAAAAGAAATATATAATTTATAAAGAGATTAATATGTCAGGACAAGCATTCCTGAGTGAGAAAATATTTTCAAAAGTTTTTCAAATGCCAACTGATGTGAGATTTCCTAATTGGTTGTGTTTTTAAATGCATAGTACATAGAGTTTAGGTCGTACATAGGGCGATCTTGGGGTAGGTCCCAAAACCCTGATCGGGCCACATCAGTGGTTATTTTTAGGGATTACAACGAGTAAGTATTATGATTTTGTGATAAATCATATGAAGCATTTGGTAAGTTCTACTTTATTCAAAAGACTATGAACTACCTATTAAAATTCAATTTAATTTATTTTATTACTGTTTGTTTCTATTGAGTCGTTAGATACTTTTTTGAACTTGAAATCCCACTAAGCCTTTTGCATGCGTTGAATTTTAATTCCCTTAGGAGGTTCACAGTACGTAGTGGATTATAGTTCTATTGGATAGCTCATGGAGTCTATGAATTGAATCATTTATCTATGTATCAAGGCATGAAAGAATAAGACTATTTTCATGCACTATGATTTGTTTTTGTTGAACTGTGGTTTGAATATTGTTTTTTTTCTTTTGTCAAATTATGTATGCACTATTGCATGATCCGGTGGGACCCAAACAATATTTTAGCGGAAATTTTAATTTATCGACATTATTTCATAAATTCCCATTTACCTCTTCTTAGTTTTATTTCAATTTACTTTATATATTTTAACCTACTTCACCTTTTTGAAAATCTAAGAAAATGGCTAAATTTTATTAACATTTTACGAAAATGTTCGAGAAAATAAAATCTTAACTAAAAATGATTAAGTTTAATTTAATTAATTATTTTCGATAAGTTGCCACATCACTACCTCGATTTGAGGGCATGACATTAAGTATCTTTTTTTATTAGTTATTTACTCTATTATCCCTTACTATTATCTTCTCAATTTTCCACCACACCTCTTTTGAGCTTTGCATTCTTTTTGATTTTACAATCAATACTATAGAATTTCCACAAGAAGTCACATTCAACTATAGTCCTCAAATATACATCCACTAAAAAATAGAAAAAAGATTATAGAAAAAGGAGAAAATTGATTAGTTGTGAAATATATCTATTTTATACATAAGTTTCCGCTTTCATACTCACCAAAGTCATCTCCTCCTAAAAGTGCATGTAAAAGATTCTTGATACAACAATTTCTCTTCTTCTTCTTTTTTTTTCATTGTTTCAGGAGCATTAAGGCACTGTTAAAGATTTTAGTAGTCATGAGAATTACATTGCAATATTAATAAAAGTCAAGTGTGTCAATGTAATTTTTCCTCTGTCAAATTAGTTTAAACCTCAAGACATAATGTTTGTAATGCCCCTAAGCGGGGCTTAACCGTTTCTAATAAATTAAATGAAGATCAGAAATAAAAAAGAAAGCTTTAAAATAAATTTACCCGGGACTAAAATGAAAACTCTCAAATCAAGACAAAAATATAAAAAACAACAACAAATCACAGTTTAATGTAGCACCTTTAAATTAATAATATAAAACTATAATCATTTCAACCTTCAATATATCTTAATACAGTCACAGAAAGTAACATACGATGCTTACAATATCAAGGAGAACATTCTTAGTAAAAGAAGAGATTCCAACTAAATACTTATACATAACGTCCTTAACTATATCTTATATTACCACGTCACACTTTGTGAGTCTCAAAAAGATGAAAAATATAGGAAAATAAGCGACAACATGCTCAATGGGGAAAACCATTACTCACCTTTCAGTTTTTATCATTGCCACATTAAATCCTTGCATGGTTTGTTAGTTCTCAACATTATTCATCCATATTATCATGTTCATTTTTGCGGATACCCTATGATTATTCTTTCCAAGTTTCATATGTATACCTATACATATTAGTTTAGGATTTAATAATGCTCATCTATATCCACCGTGCAATAGATTATCATATCACTTAACTCAACGTGCCCCGGATCCTCAAGTCAATTTTTGTACAGTGTGTTTAGGACTTTTGACTAAAGAGAGCGTCATCATCTTCCCCCATTTTACCTTTTAAGGTATTAGTGCCTAAGGACATAACTGCCACCCTTTTCATATTTTACTATTCTTCTCATAACCATTGATGTTATGTATAGAGTATATTCCCTAACCATGCTTTTCAATTTATTCAAAACATGTCAAATCAATTGATCCTTGATGTACATTAAAGGGCTAGTTCATGTTATTGTCTCATAAGTAATATTCATATAATAATAGTTCAACATATATATATATATATATATATATCTTGCAATGTAAAGAATCAATTTTAATTCCACAAAATCTCACAAAAGATTAGTAATAGATTCCCTACCTCTTGGCGAATATATTACTGATAACTTCCAGCTTACGAAACCAAGTTCATCACGTAAGCTCCAAGTACGTCGTTATCCTAAGATGTATAAAATAACCATATTTTAACTTAAATCTTACACTATAATCATGTCGATTTACTATCTATTTATATTAGTATGCCATAATGGTTAATACGTTCAAAATATACATATAAAATTAAACACATAATTTAATTTTAATAGCAACAAAGGTTGACCTATATTCCAATTTAAAATGCTCTGAAAATAGTTTAAAACAAAAATAATATGAGATTAAAATATTTTAGAATAAAACATTTGAATAAAATTTTTGTATTAGGGTCAAGTCAATCCAACCTATAATATGTCAAACAGCAAGAGAATTGACAAAGGAATAGAATCAGTGAAATGGTGGAAGGCATCCTAAAGTATTAAGGGTTGTAGGTTCGCGTTTTGAAGATAGCAAGTTTCTAGTTATATTTTCTATTTAACGAAAACAACATGTAGTTTTTAATAAAACGACTTGTAGTTTTTGGGAAAAAAATGATAGGTAGTTTTTGGGGAAGAAAGACATGTAGTTTATTTGTAAAAAACGACACATAGTTTTTGGGAAAATTAAATGATATATAGTTTTCTAAAAAACTACGTTTTTCACTGCAATTTTTCCCCAAATAGCTCAAAAATCTAATTTTTGAGCTTTTCTTTAAAATCTTGATTTTCTAACAACTTTCTAAGTATAAAAACAATATATAAATGATCTATAATTATCTCTATATAATATAAACTCATTTTCATAGATTTCCATACTCAAAACATAATCACAATCTAAGTTTTGAGTTTGAAAAGTTTACCTCAAATTTAAGCCAAATCCACCAAAATCCTCTTGTTTCAAAGCTTTATGAGTTGCTAGAAGATTGTTTTTGTAGTTTTGGATGGAAAATGGCTTGAATTTTGCTTGATGGTTCTTTGATGTCTCTCTGTTATTAACTTGTTGTAGGTGTAAAGAAGAAGCAGAGGAAGAAGGAAACGAAGGAAGAAGAAATGAAATGAAAAGAAAAAGAGAATAAGCAGAGAATAAAAAGAAAGAGAATAATCAACTCCCTTGATTCAAGGGATGTTGTTGGACTTTAAGGGCAAAGAGACACAGAGGAGGCAAAGGCAAGTCTCCATCGAAGACTTTGGTGCACAAAATACCAAATGGCATTTTTGTAATTAAATAAAAGTTCTAAGAGTATTTCAGTAAATATGCTAAATAGGTGTAGGAAAATTTTAGAAAAATTAAAAATAAGTAGAATAAATAATATGGAATAAATTTTAGTTGCAACAAAATTTTACAAAATTTAAATTTGCACACTAATAATTAATTTAATTATAATGATACCAGTTAGAAAAATAACAGGTGTCACAGCTTTACGCTCCTTAAAGAAATTTTGCTCTTGAAATTTCAAATCTAATGATACTAGTAAAAATCACAAATCTGTTATGATTTTGCTTTCGACTCTACACCCTCAATATTATTTGCCTCCAAATGTGGATTATCATACCTCCATTCATTTACTTGAAATATCAATCTTACTCTAGACTTCAAATCCCTTAACAAGAGTACTGCTAATAGGTTCCAAATTTATAACATCACATTATGATTTAGGAATCTGACCAAAGAAGTACACATGCTGATCGTACCATTTTTTTCAGTCATTCACGGTCTCTAAACCATGGTTTACAATTATACTAAGGAGATTGCCAAAGAAACTCTTATGTATTCTATCTTTGTCCTTTTTCTTTCTAAGTAAGAAAGGTCACAGATGATTAGTTTCATATTCTAACTAATAACAAATTCAAACATAATCAGAAAGTATATAATACAAGTGCATCTGTTAAGATTGTACATTAAATCATACATAAAGAGATTAAAAGGAATCCTACAGTTATAAGCAAACTCAAAAGATTCTTCAATAAACAGCTACTCTCATACACAAACATTCCACCCAAATAATATACTTATATTTTTCTATAGAGTATTCCCACAATTAACTTTGGTCCTTCTACAAAACATTAACAGAATACCATACATTACCAACATCACGCGAATGCGTTTCGAGAGTACAAAGCACTCTGTATAACCAGCTATCCAAATCATGTATGCTTAGAGAATATAAAAGCATCGATAAACAAAAGATTGGACCTTAAATGGGATGCGTTTTGAGAGTATTAATTACTTCGTATCACCAGCCATCCCAACATCAGTGTCAATGAATTTGAAAGTTTTAACAACAGCATGCCACAAGAAATATAGAGTGTGGGGGAGGGGTTATTCGAGACACACGAAATACGAACACATATGTCGTGGGTAAAACTAAAAGATTACAGGTAGAGATTCAAATTCAATGGCCGCTTCTATCTTCCTTTCTCCCAATCAAGCTTGGACGTTGCAGTGTCGGATTCTAGATGTATGATTTGCATCTTATTTAGTAATTCCTTGGCTGTTGAAGCAATAACAAAGATTTGTCTCCCTGACTCTACGATGAAATTTTGTTCTACAGCGTAATCTAAAAATTTTACAAAATCCTCATAAAAACAATTTACATTTAACAGTTCTAAGGGTTTAGAGTGAATGCTCAATAAATTCCTACTAGCAACTGTGAATATTTCCTCAAGATTACTTAGACCACTAGGTAATGCTATAAAAGCATCCGAATTATCGATTATGGTTTTAAGATAGCTAGGGTTGTCCATAACTCCTTTTTCCTTACATTTGGTTTGCCTATAAAGTTCCCTTTAGCTAGAATATGAGGGATAATTCCTACAACTTCGATATCATTACACTTAACCACTATTGCCATATTTCCTATCATTTCAAACCTACCACCCCCATAAATTAGATTAATCTTTCTACATGCTAAGACTTGTCCTAAATGTCTTATAGTTTCTAGATAGATTTTATTTTTTCTAGGGCTAGAACCATAAAAGACACAGACATTCTTTATTTTCCTAGTTGACTGGAAGTTAGACATATTTGGTCTGTATTACTGGTAGTTTTATGTTTGCTCTATTCAGACTCGGAGTTCTGCATGAGATTTTAAAGATGATGGACACGCAAAAAGACTAAGGAGGCAGATGAGTAAGTGACGAACCAATATTCCAAAGGTCTAAACAAAATATTATGCAGGTAAGAAAGTAAGAAAAAGCTATTGATAGTTATAAAAAGCCTGATATACTTTTGAAAAATTTAGACTTGAATTGTATAACTTTTGACAATTGGAAATAGTTTGACAAAAGATACTCTGACATGACTGTAGACCTTTTGACAAATGTACATTGAATCTAGAAAAACAATATAAATGACAAACTACTGTAGAATGTTTGAAATTTGAGACACAAGAGACACAAGTCTCAAAATATCTAGAAAAGTTTCAAAAATTCAAACATGTTATAATACAGTATGTGATGTGTCTAACAGGATAATATATTTTATTATTATATATATATATTATTTTTTTAAAAGACAACCATTAATTAAATGAGACATTAACACTTACTATGTTAATTTAATAACTATAATTATTTTGAACACACAAAAGCAAATGTTTTGAATATAAAACAGTTTTTACTGAAGAGAAAGACAGATTATTGAACCCCAACTAAAACGATTTTAAGAAAACAACACTTAACCACTTTATAAAGTGATGACTTATTCCCCATCTAGTTTTCTTGTGATTTGGCAAACAGAATCTTAAAATACTCTATTTCTGAGACGTTGTCTTTCTACATCGAATTTAGGGTTTAGAGATGGCACCATGAGCATATCCACTAGGATGATCTTAAAGAGAAGCATGAAGGTCATCTAAGTTCTTCTTAGAAAGTCCATCCCTGCAGAACTTTATTTTATCCTCTCTATTTATAGATACAAATCCAGGTAAAGTACATTTACCGTTAAAATTTTGCCATCCACATTTGTTACAAGGGACCGCGATAACACGAGCACTTCTTTTCATCACACTATAACTAGTACTCATACATGGTAAACAGACATTTTGACTGAAGTCACTTGGAGGGATTTTCCCTTCTATCAACATCCTCATATCATTAGGGATGCCAAACGCATAAGGATTCGCAACCAAGTGATTCTAATCTTGTATTTCTTCCTAAGAACCTTCTGAGAAAGTGATGGAAAATACTTTTTTAAGTGTTAATACTTTGGGTGGATGATGAGATGAAAGAAGAGTAATTAGAAAAGAAAAATCGATATAGAAAGTAGAAGAATCCTAAAAATCATTCTTCTTTTAAAGAGACAAAGGAGGAGATCTAGAAAGAAGGAAGGGGATTTGAAATTTAGAGAGAGAATGACGAGTTTAGAGAAAGAGGGAGCTAGGAGAAATGAGCTCTTATACATAGTAATCATATATATAAACAGGGATCAAATCACTATAGGCGACACGTCTAGAGACCATATGCAAAAGACAATGTTTTTTTAATCAAATTGATTTAGAATTTGGACTAAGCCTAAATGTTTTAAGCTGAAAAGGGTTGGGTTGTTTCAGGCCTTAACACATTTGGAACGAGTTAAATAATTACCATGAAATTTAAAGCCTAAATTGTGTAGGTCTTAAGTCCAATTTGAAATCCACCTAAAATAGGATTAACAAAATAAACAACAAGCACAATTTAATAATAATAAGGGGTCCTCTTAAATGTTATCCAAATCATTCCATAACAACAAAATCCTCTCGTGATTCAAATAATTTGCTTTAATCAAAACCTTATTGAACAATGCATGCACTCCTATATTATCTTTAATACTCAATATCTGTCAATATAAATTCACTACTAACACTACCAAGGGTTTTGAACATGACTAACATTGAAATCAATATACTTTTTGTCTTCCAACATAGACCACATCAATGAGCAAAGACCATTGATATTACTACTTAAAGACCTCTACAATTCTCATGATCCTACTTATGCAATCTTTAATTTCTCATATCAACAAAACCCTAAGCAATTAAAAGATTTAACATCTAAATATCTAGAATCAAATGCCTTCATCTTCAAGTCCAAAATTATCGTATATGCCTTAAGTATTATGATTTACTTAAGGAAACTTCTATTGGTCATTTTTACATTGCATCTATTCGTAAAGATTATTGTTACCACTTAAATATAATGTACGCAATAGAAATATTCCAACCTTGAAATTCGCAATTTGACTTTACAAAATCTCAACAAACCAAAAGATTAACATTTATCTCGCTCAAGGTTCAATGCCATGGATTCCTAGCTTATCTCATATTCCTTAAGTAAATAGAACCTCCAAGAAAATTTATCAAGACTTAGGTACTTCATTGAGCCTATGCATAATTACTACATGTTTGAATTAATCATGAATAATTTGACGCAACCATGCCAAAACTTGAAATTAACAACTCAAGCCTTATATCTCTTATCATTTCTTATGAGATAAAAAGCTTATAGATCCTTTTAAATATATGAATCTCCCTTAAGCAATCTACACATAAATTCATTCCATATAATTATCGTACTGCATAACTGTTAATACATCCTTCTAGACTGTATAAATCAATCTGAAGGTTCAATTTGATGATAACATTGAAAATTCAACTTTAAAACCATCTTGAAAACTGATATTTAAAGTGGTGCTAGACTCTCTAAGTTAACCGAACCTAGACTCTGATACCAAAAATTTTGTAACGCCCCTAAGTGGGGGATAATAGTTTTTAATAAATTAAATAAAGATCAGAAATAAAAAAATAAAACTTCAGAACAAATTTGCCCAGGACTTAGATAAAAACTCTCAAATCAAGATAAAAATATAAACAACAATAATAAGCCATCGTTTAATATAGCACTTTTAAATTAATAATATAAAACTATCATCTTCATCATTTTAACCTTTAATATATCTTAATACAGTCATATAAAGTAACATACGATGCTTACACCATCAAGGAGAACATTCTCAGTAAAAGAAGAGATTTTAACTGAATACAGATACATAGCTTCCTCAACTATATCTCTTATTGCTGCCTCATACTTTATGAGTCCTAAAAAGATGAAAAATATAGGGAAATGAGCGACAATAAGCTTAGTATGAAAAACCATTACTCACCTTTTAGTTTTTAGCATTGCCACATTAATACCTAGATGGTTAGTTAGTTCTCAACATTATTCATCCATATTATCATGTTCATTTTTGCGGATACCCTATGATTATTCTTACTAAGTTCCATACATATATATACATATTAGTTTAGGATTTAATAGTGCTCATCTATATCAACCGTGCAATAAAGTATTATATCACTTAACTCAATGAAACCCAAATAGGCGTACTTGACTACTCTACGATCATTCCAAGAGTATCCGGTGAGGGGACAACAAGCCCCAAATTCTCGCTAAGTCGATTCTTGTATAGTATGTTTTGAAACTTTCAACTCAAGGGAGCGTCATCACCTCCCATATTTTACTTTTTAGGGCATTCGTGCTCAAAGATGTAACCGCCGCTTTCTCCACGTCTTATCATTCCTCTCATAACCACTACTGTTATGTATTGAGTATATTTCCTAACCATGCTTCTCAATTTATTCAATGTCAAATCAATTTATCCTCGTTGTACATTACAGGACAAGTTTGTGTTATTGTCTTATAAGTGATATTCATATAATAACAGTTCAACATATATATATATATATATATATATATCTTGCAATGTAAAGAACCAATTTTAATTACACAAAACCTCATAAAAGATAAGTAATAGATTCCCTACCTCTTGGCAAATATACTGCTGATAACTTCCAATTTACAAAACCAAGTTCATCACGTAAGCTTCAAGTACGTCGTTATCCTAGGACGTATAAAACAACCATATTTTAACTTAAATCCTACTCTATAATCATGACAATTTACAATCTATTTTTATTAGTATGCCATAATGATTAATATGTTCAAAATATACATATTAAATTAAACACATAATTTAATTTTAATAGCAACAAATGTTGACCCATATTTCAATCTAAAATGTTCTAAAAATAGTTTAAAACAAAAATATTATGAGATTAAAATATTTTAGAATAAAACATTTGAATAAAAATTTTGTTTTAGGGTTGGGTCAATCCAACCTATAATATATCAAACAGTAAGAGAATTGATAAAGTAATAGAATCAGTGAAATAGTGGAAGGCATCCTAAGGTATTAAAAGGGTGTAGATTCGAGTCTTGAGTAGACAAAGTTTTTAGTTATATTTTCTGTTTAAGAAAAACGACATGTAATTTTCGACAAAGAACTCGAAAATCTGAATTTTGAGCTTGTCCTTAAAATCTTGATTTTCTAACAACTTTATAAGTATAAAAACAATGTATAAACGATATATAATCATCTCTATACAATATAAACTCATTTCCATATATTTTCCTACTCAAAACATAATTAAAATCTAAGTTTTGAGTTTGAAAAGTCTACCTCAAATTCAAGCCAAATAAATTGTTTTTATCACCAAAATCCTCTTGTTTTTATGCTGTATGAATTGCTAGAAGGTTGTTTTTGTGGTTTTGGATAGAAAATGGCTTGAATTTTGCTTGATGGTTCTTTGATGTCTCTCTGTTATTAACTTGTCGTAGGTGCAAAGAAGAGGTAGAGGAAGAAGGAAATGATAAGAAAGAGAGAAGGAGAGGATAAAGAGAAAGAGAAGAATCAACACCCTTGATTCAAGGGTTGTTGTTTGATTTTGAGGGAAAAGAGACACGGAGGAGGGTAAAGGCAAGTCTCTATCGAAGACTTTGGTGTACAAAATGCCAAATGACATTTTTATAATTAAATAAAAGTTTCAAGGGTATTTCAATAAATATGCTAAATAGGTGTAGGAAAATTTTTAAAAAAATTTAAAATAAGTAGAATAAATAATATAAAATAAATTTTAGATGCAACAAAATTTTACAGAATTTAAATTGACACATTAATAATTAATTTAATTATAGTGATACCTGTTAGAAAAATAACGGGTGTCACAATATTAGACATTTACTAAATAAATAAATAAATCCTGATAGATCAACACTCCTAATGGCTGTTGATCAGTCTGTGTGGTGAATATTTGACTTGTTTTCGTGTAGAATTGTGACTACATATCGTTTAGAATTTTATTTTAGTATATTCTCTATATGGAGAATGTAATTATTAGACTATGCTGCTTTGTGCCTCCTAACTACTCCATCAATTCTCACAAGTCGTAATCTCAATGGACTAGGTACCAAAATAGTAACGAGTGATGACAACGAAACCGATGGGATTGCAAAACATGAGCAATTCAATTATTATCTGATTTTAGTAACATAATATATACGCCATCAATGGGTATTTTAATTTTCCTATAGTTGGGTTGCTAATTAAACTTCAATCTTCCTTTCCAACATTCATTAGTGATTCTGACACTTCCTTTTATTTGCAATAAATACAAAACGGAATTTTCTAATTTAGTGAACAACATTCCATATCTATACAATCTATAATGCACACAAATCCAAATGATCGAAGAGGAAGGAGGAACTTTCTTAATGGATAAACCAAAAGAAGGCAAATTTAGACAAGTTTTTAAATTGGACTTTTTAGGAAAGTGTCGACCCTACACTCTATGAATATCAAACAATTATTTGCACTACAATGAATAATTAAGTACCAAAAACTAATGAACACAACGTCTGTACAAAATTCCTCTATTGGTGTTTTAGTGAGTGTGTGAAGTATAAATACACCGACTCCACAATTTAAGTGGCACCAATAATTTTTAAAAAGGATAAAACAATAGAAAAAAAAATCGACGAACTGAGATTAGTTCAATTAATGATTAGTGGGTGTGTGAGTTATTTTTATTAATGTGTTAAATTTTTGAGTTCAAACTCCGAGAATAATTTAAAAAAAAAAAGAGAAGGAAAAAAATAACCATACTGTGAAATATCATTTTTTTAGTTACCCAAAAAGATAGTTAGAAAAAGCTTTTAAAAAAAACATAAAAAATAATATGAATGAAGGCCAATTATTTTTAAGGAAGATAAGGAAAATATCAGATTTTGTAAAATTATTGGTAGCAAATGTCATGTATATTTTATCACTTTCTCTCTTCATTCTTCCTTGTCGAAAAGAGCAAGTCACAAGTCACCAGAGTTGCACCAAATCGATGGAGTCTCGTGAGGCCAGGTTGTGCCATCGTCGGAGTGCAAACCATAAAGGAGAAGGTTGTGCCATCATTAAAGTTTGCATGGAGGTCGCAAGAGAGCAAGCCTGTTTTCATTAGAGTCGCCTGAAGGCATGTCGCATGTCACCAGAGTTGCCTAAAGGCATGTCGAGTCGGAACAGGCAGAGTCATGGGAATCCAGGTTATGCCGTTGCTGGAGTGTAACGCCCCGAAATTTATTTAATGTTAGTGTAATATAAATGATGAATTAGTGTGCCATAATTAATGTTTTAACATTAATTAGATTATTTGGTGGGATTTTGAATTTTTGGTTGTTTTGTTAAATTGATGCGTCTAAATGATTTCTTATTATTTTAAAATGATGTTTTGAGTTTTAAAACACAACAATTTGTAAATTGTTAAAAATACTCCGTTTTACAAAACCGTAGGCGGCACATGGTTTTCGCACAGTAAAACCGCTCACCGATTTTCTCTATTTATTTCATTCCTCTCTCTCTCTCTCCTCACTCTCACGCATCTCTCTCTCTCTTCCTCTTGATCTCTCTCTCGGCACCCTCTCTCTCTCTACATCTCTCTCTCAAATTTTTAAACCCAATTTCGAATCCAAGCTTCGGGTTAGCAAGGAGGAAGCTCGGGGACGTGATTTGGCAACCGAGAACGCAGATTGAAGCTTCGATTCGAGGTTAGGTTTGAAATTTCTAAACTTTTTCCAAAATTTTTAATTTTGTGCATTTTTGAAATCTAGGTTTGTTTAAGCTTAGAAAACCGTGGATTTGAGTTAAATGAACTTAGAACAACTAGAATCTAAGCCTAGATTGAAGAAAAATGGATTGGATTCAAGATTTTTCAATTTTCCCCCTATTTTCCCATTTTTGGATTTTTGAGGATTTTGAGTTTAAATCTTGTTTAAATGAGTCCAAACATGTTCTAGTATGTTTTTCTATCAACTATGATTGTTTTTCATGCCTGGGATTTGAGAAAAACAGGTTAGAAACAAGATTTGTGTTTTGGGGATCGAGAAACCCGTGGCTGGAATTCTGGGTTTTTCCCAGTTCGGCAGGCCGAACTGTGTGTTCGGCAGGCCGGAGTGATGATCGGCACGCCGGTGTTCTTCTGACCGGCAGGCCAAACCTGGAGAAGTGTTCGGCCGACCGAACTTTGCTTCCGACAGGCCGAACTATGCAGTTCGACAGGCTGAAGCAGGGAGTCCGGCAGGCCGACCGAGGCATGGAAAATTTTGTGATTTTTCACCCGTTTTCACTGTTTTGAACCCTGATTTAAATCCCAGCCTTATAGAATGATTTTAAAGGAACAAATGGCACACTAGGACATCATGAAATGGTTTAGTAACATAGAATATCTCGAACTAGATATTGATCAACTTAGTTTGTATCTAGGATCGTTCGTGGTTCCGTGGAGCTAACGTATAGCGGACCAGGATTACGGTGTGGGGCACCGACACGAGTATTGAGGTAGGACTTTTATCCTATTTCCTTGGTAGCCTGGTTTTGAAATGATTTGGCTTTGAAAAGGATTTCTATCAAAATGTTTTCAACGGTTGTTTGAAAATGGTTTTATCGGTAATATTTTAATATACCGTGATCTGAAATGAATTTCATAATGAATGTAATTGACAACACTCGGTAATTGGGTTTTGAATGATAATGATAATGAACATATAAGCATGATGCCATATCAGAGATCGGTTTGTGTAGCGATCGACCTTGGGGGCAAGTCCCGAAACCCAGCTGGGCCACCACGGTGGTGATATCATGGTTTGCCTAGGTAAAAGGAAAATAGTGTTTTCGATTGTACGAGTAGACTGTTCTGTGTTAGGACGGCTCTACTCAAATTATCTATTTATTCATTTACTTATTTATTTAAAGTTTTCTTTTGAGTACTCCTAACAATGAACTGTTTCTTTAAATTCAATTATTTATAAAACATAGTCCTACTGAGCCTTTCGCTCACGTTTTATTGTTTTAAAATTTCTCCCCTTCTAGGTGGTCTCCCATTTAGGTTTGGAGAGGATTCTTCGGACCGAACTCAGGAGCAATAGGAGGATTATTTTATCTTTTGTACTATTTAATCAGGGCATGTAAAAGTTTAACTCTATTTGTACTTGGACTGTAATTGTATTTATGATATTGTCAGAACCATGTGTGTGCACAAGTTGTGGGTTGTGGAACCCATACTCGTAGTTTTTATTTAAATTTTATTACTCATTTAATATTTATAAATTGTTTTATAAAAATGTGGTGGAAATCTTCTTATTTCTCATTTAATTTGATTCTTAAACCATCGGTTTCAATTAAATTCTCTTTTAATTAATCTAAAATATTCTGCCACGTCACCTCCTGTACTCCGGGGCGTGACAGAATGGTATCAGAGCTCAAGGTTATGAACCTTGGGAATTGTGCACACATAGGTTTGACAATGAAATACCTCTGACAGTCCAAATTTTGTTTTCAGAAGTGAGAGAATGGCACCTAGACGTCGTTCGACTGCTGACGCCGAGTTCGGAAATGATGAGAGCATGATGAGGTCTATGTTCGTGGCTTTTCGACAGATGGTAGTCAGGGCTAGACCAGAAGACTCTAGTGTTGGTAGTTGGCATGCGTTCTTTAAGGAATTTCGGCGGGCGTCTATTCTGACTTTTGATGGCAATGGGGATCCGCAGTTAGCAGAGTATTGGCTGGATTCGATCTTGAAGCATCTAGATACTCTTGGTGTGCCTGAGGAGTATCGTGTGGAGTTTGCTGCGTACAAGCTCGAGGGTGGCACTAACACTTGGTGGAAACAGACTAAGCGTCTGGAGCGCGGTGGCGATATCAGTTGGGACAAGTTCGAGGAGCTGTTCTATGATCGATATTTTTCGCAGGGGTATAGAGACTAGAAGGCAGCTGAATTCTACAGATTGCAGCAGGGTGATTTTTCAGTTCGGGAGTATGAGGCAAAGTTTAATGAGTTGGCTAGGTTTGCTCCATCAGCAGTGGCATCGGAGCATGAAAAGTGTATTAAGTTTCAGGAAGGGCTCAAGGCTCCTATTCGGCGGCAGTTGGTTGCTCTACGGCTTAGGAGTTTCGGAGAGCTTGTGTCGTCGGCGATCTCCGTGGAGAATGATTATGTGCAGTATTGTGAGGACCGAGCTAAGGCTTCAGGAGGACCGCAGAGGAGTGGCAGGAAGAGCACCAGTAGTCGTCCAGCTCTGGGGAAAGGCAAGCAAGGCGGTGCGACCAGTGGTAGCAGCAGTTCGTCTGGCAGCGGGCGCAGCAATCCCTACAACTTTCATTGTCATTTCTGTCAGCAGCTCAGACACATCAAGAGGAATTGCCCGATCAGGAGTGCTCGTCTTGGATCGCAGACCGGGAAGGATGCCAGTCGTCAGTCTCAGCCTCAGACCCTACCTCAGCCTCCGCAGTATCCGCAGTTCTCTCCTCAGCAATTCTCATATCCGGCATGGGGGCAGCAGCAGCAGTATTTTTAGCGCAGTGTTCCTCAGTATCGAGCTCCGAGTATAGGTAGTGTGCAGTCGTCTCCATCTCAGCAGCATCGGTCGAGTAATCCAAGACCTAGCAATGTCGGTAGAGGAAAAGGAAAGGCGTCAATGCAGGTTCATGCAATGACATCTGGAGGGTCAGATTCTCAGACTGGTAACGTAGTTGTTGATGGTATGATCTTGGTTTCTAGATCTTTAGCTCGCGTTTTATTTGATACCGGTGCCTCTTATTCTCTCATTTCGAGTTCCTTTGTACATGCCTTGGGATTGGACATAGAAGAGTTTAATGAACCCCTAGTTATAACTTCTCCCTTGGGGCGTGTGTGTGTAAATTGTATGTGTAAATCTTGTAAAATAAAGATTGGGGATGAGATTTTGAAAAGTGATTTGATTATACTCCCCATGAGCTCCTATGATGTAATTCTAGGGATAGGCTGGTTGTCCAGGTATAGTGCAGTCGTGGACTGCCAACTTAGAAAAGTGACCCTAGTGTCTGATAGGGGGACGGTAATCACTTACCAGGGTGGTGGTGATTGGTTAATGAGTGTGCGTCTCATGAAGTCGTGTCTAAGAGGGCGAAGGAATCTAAGTTGTTGTGCTTTTCTCGCCAACTTGGATTGCGAGCCCTATGTTTCGAGTGGCAGTGTAGCGATTCCGGTGGTTGATGAGTTCAAGGATGTTTTCCCTGACGAGTTACCAGGATTACCACCGCATCGGGAGATTGAGTTTGGTATCGAGTTGTTTCCAGGGACATCACCGATTTCTATGGCACCTTATCGGATGGCACCGGTAGAAATGAAGGAATTGAGGAAGCAACTTCAGGAGCTTGCTGATAAAAGGTATATTCAGAATAGCACATCTCCGTGGGGAGTACCTGTTTTATTTGCTAAGAAGCATGATGGGACTCTCAGGATATGTGTGGATTATCGGCAGCTGAATCGTGTTACGGTGAAGAACAAGTATCCCTTGCCAAGGATTGATGAGTTGTTTGATCAGTTGGGAGGTTCGCGATACTTCTTGAAGATTGATTTGCGATCAGGTTATCATCAGCTCAGGATCAAGGAAGATGATATTTCCAAGACAGCTTTTAGGACTCGGTATGGGCACTTCGAGTTTCTGGTTATGTCGTTTGGGTTGACGAATGCTCCGGCAGCTTTTATGGATTTGATGAACAGGATATTTAGGCCGTATCTGGATCAGTTTGTGATCGTGTTCATTGATGACATTCTTGTGTATTCTAAGACTTGGGAGGAGCATGAGCAGCATCTTCGGATCGTGCTTCAGACTCTACGGGAGCACCAGTTGTATGCTAAAAGGGAAAAGTGTGAGTTCTGGTTGACTGAGGTCAAGTTTCTGGGTCATGTCATCTCGGAGCATGGTATTTCTGTGGATCCGTCCAAGATTGAAGCTATATTGGAGTGGGAACGACCAAGGAATGTAGCGGAGATTCGCAGCTTCTTAGGTCTTGCTGGATATTACAGGAAATTTGTAAAAGATTTTTCGAAGATTGCAGCTCCGTTGACGAGATTGATCAAGAAAAATGTCAGGTTTGAGTGGGATGAAGATTGTGAGCTTGCTTTTTAGGAATTGAAGAACCGGTTGATTTCAGCTCCAGTGTTGGTTATTCCTAGCAGTGATGAGCCATATGAGGTTTATGCGGATGCTTCAGGGCGCAGACTTGGATGCGTGCTGATGCAGCTTGGACGTGTAGTTGCGTACGGATCGAGACAGCTACGACCTCACGAGCAGAATTATCCTACTCATGATTTGGAGCTTGCGGCGGTGATTTACGCGCTGAAGATTTGGAGGTGTTATTTGTATGGAGCGTCATTTCAGGTCTTCTCCGCTCACAAGAGTTTGAGGTATCTGTTCACTCAGAGGGATCTCAATCTGAGGCAGCGCAGATGGGTAGAGTATATGGAGGATTATGATTTTGCGTTGCAGTATCATCCCGGGAAAGCTAACGTGGTCGCGGACGCGCTTAGCAGGAAGTCTTCAGGGATTCTCGCTTGTTTGGTTTTTGAGGACTGGAGCAGGGATGCGACAGTGAGCGAGTTTAGGCTACTGTATCATGAAGACTGTGATCGAGTTTCGTTATATCACGTGGAAGCGACTCCAGCTCTTGTTCGGATGGTGAAGCAAAGTCAGTGGCAGGATTAGCATTTGCAGGGGATTTGGCCGCGGATTCAGAACAGGGAGCAGTTTGAAGAATGGAGCGTTTATGCAGATGGATCGTTGTACTTTCGGGAGTGCCTTGTAGTTCCAGTTATCGCCGAGGTGACGAAAGTCGTTCTAGACGAAGCCCATAGGTCTCAGTTCGCTATTCATCCAGGGAGCACAAAGATGTATCGCGATTTGAAGAGGCAGTATTGGTGGAGAGGCATGAAGAAAGATGTTCGAGAGTACATGGCCAAGTGTTCGACATGTCTTCAGGTGAAAGCCGAGCATCAGAAGCCTGCAGGTCAGCTTTAGCCGCTTCCTATTCCAGGGTGGAAATGGGAGCATGTGACGATAGATTTTCTCACAGGTTTGCCGAGGACGGAGCAGCGGCATGATGCAGTTTAGGTTGTGGTCGACAGGTTGACGAAATCGGCGCATTTCATTCCGTTTAGGTCGACGTGTTCTAGGAAGGTTCTCGGGGAGTTGTATATGTAGAACATTGTGAGGTTGCATGGAGTTCCTTTCTCCATCACCTCTGATCGAGACACCAGGTTTAATGCTAAGTACTGGAGGAGTTTTCAGGAGGCTTTAGGTACGGATTTGAACTTTAGTATGGCGTTTCATCCTCAGACTGACGGGCAGTCTGAGTGGGTTATTTAGGTTCTTGAGGATATGTTGCGTGCTTGTGCGTTGGACTTCGGTGGAAATTGGAAGCAATGTTTGCATTTGGCGGAGTTCGCGTACAACAATAGCTATCAGGCGAGTATCGGTATGGCACCATTTGAGGCGTTCTATGGGTGACCGTGTCGGTCACCTGTGTGTTGGGCAGAGCCGAAAGATAGAGTTAATCTTGGGCCGGAAGAGATTCGTGATAGCAACGAGAAAGTCACCGTGATTCGAGATCGGTTGAGGGCAGCTTAGAGTCGGCAGAAGAGTTACGTGGATAGGAGACGTAGACCTTTAGAGTTCGCGGTTGGAGATTTTGTTCTCTTGAGGGTATCGCCTCTTAAGGGAACTATGCGGTTCGGAGTGAGTGGGAAGCTCGCGTCGAGGTATATTGGACCGTTCGAGATCACTCAACGTGTTGGTGTGGTCGTTTATCGACTTGATCTTCCACCCGAACTTTCTCATGTTCACGATGCGTTTCATGTGTCGATGCTTAGGAAGTGTCCACCTGAGCAAGGTAAGATAGTTTCATTCCGCGATGTGCAGGTTCAGGAAGATACGACGTACGAAGAAGTTTCGATTCAGATTATCGACCAGAAAGTGATTAGTTTACGACGTCGTGAGATACCGTTGGTAAAAGTCGTGTGGCAGCATCATGGGGTTGGTGAAGCCACTTGGGAGCTAGAGTCGAATATGCAGGAATTGTATCCGTATTTTTTTTGTTTTTGAGATGAGTTGTAAATTTCGAGGGCGAAATTTCTTTTTAGGGGTGGAGAGTTGTAACGCTCCGAAATTTATTTAATGTTAGTGTAATATAAATGATGAATTAGTGTGCCATAATTAATGTTTTAACATTAATTAGATTATTTGGTGGGATTTTGAATTTTTGGTTGTTTTGTTAAATTGATGCGTCTAAATGATTTCTTATTATTTTAAAATGATGTTTTGAGTTTTAAAACACAACAATTTGTAAATTGTTAAAAATACTCCGTTTTACAAAACCGTAGGCGGCACATGGTTTTCGCACAGTAAAACCGCCCACCGATTTTCTCTATTTATTTCCTTCCTCTCTTTCTCTCTCCTCACTCTCATGCATCTCTCTCTCTCTTCCTCTTGATCTCTCTCTCGGCACCCTCTCTCTCTCTACATCTCTCTCTCAAATTTTTAAACCCAATTTCGAATCCAAGCTTCGGGTTAGCAAGGAGGAAGCTCGGGGACGTGATTTGGCAACCGAGAATGCAGATTGAAGCTTCGATTCGAGGTTAGTTTTGAAATTTCTAAACTTTTTCCAAAATTTTCAATTTTGTGCATTTTTGAAATCTAGGTTTGTTTAAGCTTAGAAAACCGTGGATTTGAGTTAAATGAACTTAGAACAACTAGAATCTAAGCCTAGATTGAAGAAAAACGGATTGGATTCAAGATTTTTCATTTTTTCCCCTATTTTCCCATTTTTGGATTTTTGAGGATTTTGAGTTTAAATCTTGTTTAAATGAGTCCAAACATGTTCTAGTATGTTTTTCTATCAACTATGATTGTTTTTCATGCCTGGGATTTGAGAAAAACAGGTTAGAAACAAGATTTGTGTTTTGGGGATCGAGAAACCCGTGGCTGGAATTCTGGGTTTTTCCCAGTTCGGCAGGCCGAACTGCGTGTTCGGCAGGCCGGAGTGATGATCGGCAGGCCGGTGTTCTTCCGACCGGCAGGCCGAACCTGGGGAAGTGTTCGGCCGACCGAACTTTGCTTCCGGCAGGCCGAACTGTGCAGTTCGGCCGGCCGAAGCAGGGAGTCCGGCAGGCCGACCGAGGCATGGAAAATTTTGTGATTTTTCACCCGTTTTCACTGTTTTGAACCCTGATTTAAATCCCAACCTTATAGAATGATTTTAAAGGTACAAATGGCACACTAGGACATCATGAAATGGTTTAGTAACATAGAATATCTCGAACTAGATATTGATCGACTTAGTTTGTATCTAGGATCGTTCGTGGTTCCGTGGAGCTAACGTATAGCGGACCAGGATTACGGTGTGGGGCACCGGCACGAGTATTGAGGTAGGACTTTTATCCTATTTCCTTGGTAGCCTGGTTTTGAAATGATTTGGCTTTGAAAAAGATTTCTATCAAAATGTTTTCAACGGTTGTTTGAAAATGGTTTTATCGGTTATATTTTAATATACCGTGATCTGAAATGAATTTCATAATGAATGTAATTGACAACACTCGGTAATTGGGTTTTGAATGATAATGATAATGAACATATAAGCATGATGCCATATCAGAGATCGGGTCGTGTAGCGATCGACCTTGGGGGCAGGTCCCGAAACCCAGCTGGGCCACTACGGTGGTGATATCATGGTTTGCCTAGGTAAAAGGAAAATGGTGTTTTCGATTGTACGAGTAGACTGTTCTGTGTCAGGACGGCTCTACTCAAATTATCTATTTATTTATTTACTTATTTATTTAAAGTTTTCTTTTGAGTACTCCTAACAATGAACTGTTTCTTTAAATTCAATTATTTATAAAACATAGTCCTACTGAGTCTTTCGCTCACGTTTTATTGTTTTAAAATTTCCCCCCTTCTAGGTGGTCTCCCATTTAGGTTTGGAGAGGATTCTTCGGACCGAACTCAGGAGCAATAGGAGGATTATTTTATCTTTTGTACTATTTAATCAAGGCATGTAAAAGTTTAACTCTATTTGTACTTGGACTGTAATTGTATTTATGATATTGTCAGAACCATGTGTGTGCACAAGTTGTGGGTTGTGGAACCCATACTCGTAGTTTTTATTTAAATTTTATTACTCATTTAATATTTATAAATTCTTTTATAAAAATGTGGTGGAAATCTTCTTATTTCTCATTTAATTTGATTCTTAAACCATCGGTTTCAATTAAATTCTCTTTTAATTAATCTAAATATTCTGCCACGTCACCTCCCGTACTCCGGGGCGTGACAGAATGGTATCAGAGCTCAAGGTTATGAACCTTGGGAATTGTGCACACATAGGTTTGACAATGAAATACCTCTGACAGTCCAAATTTTGTTTTCAGAAGTGAGAGAATGGCACCTAGACGTCGTTCGACTGCCGACGCCGAGTTCGGAAATGATGAGAGCATGATGAGGTCTATGTTCGTGGCTTTCCGACAGATGGTAGTCAGGGCTAGACCAGAAGACTCTAGTGTTGGTAGTTGGCATGCGTTCTTTAAGGAATTTCGGCGGGCGTCTATTCTGACTTTTGATGGCAATGGGGATCCGCAGTTAGCAGAGTATTGGTTGGACTCGATCTTGAAGCATCTAGATACTCTTGGTGTGCCTGAGGAGTATCGTGTGGAGTTTGCTGCGTACAAGCTCGAGGGTGGCGCTAACACTTGGTGGAAACAGACTAAGCGTCTGGAGCGCGGTGGCGATATCAGTTGGGACAAGTTCGAGGAGCTGTTCTATGATCGATATTTTTCGCAGGGGTATAGAGACTAGAAGGCAGCTGAATTCTACAGATTGCAGCAGGGTGATTTTTCAGTTCGGGAGTATGAGGCAAAGTTTAATGAGTTGGCTAGGTTTGCTCCATCAGCAGTGGCATCGGAGCATGAAAAGTGTATTAAGTTTCAGGAAGGGCTCAAGGCTCCTATTCGGCGGCAGTTGGTTGCTCTACGGCTTAGGAGTTTCGGAGAGCTTGTGTCGTCGGCGATCTCCGTGGAGAATGATTATGTGCAGTATTGTGAGGACCGAGCTAAGGCTTCAGGAGGACCGCAGAGGAGTGGCATGAAGAGCACCAGTAGTCGTCCAGCTCTGGGGAAAGGCAAGCAAGGCGGTGCGACTAGTGGTAGCAGCAGTTCGTCTGGCAGCGGGCGCAGCAATCCCTACAACTTTCATTGTCATTTCTGTAAGCAGCCTGGACACATCAAGAGGAATTGCCCGATCAGGAGTGCTCGTCTTGGATCGCAGACCGGGAAGGATGCCAATCATCAGTCTCAGCCTCAGACCCTACCTCAGCGTCTGCAGTACCCGCAGTTGCAGTATCCACAGTTCTCTCCTCAGCAATTCTCATATCCGGCATGGGGGCAGCAGCCGCAGTATTTTCAGCGCAGTGTTCCTCAGTATAGAGCGCTGAGTACAGGTAGTGTGCAGTCGTCTCCATCTCAGCAGCATCGGCCGAGTAATCCAAGACCCAGCAATGTCGGTAGAGGAAAAGGAAAGGCGTCAGTGCAGGTTCATGCAATGGCATCTGGAGGGTCAGATTCTCAGACTGGTAACGCAGTTGTTGATGGTATGATCTTGGTTTCTAGATCTTTAGCTCGCGTTTTATTTGATACCGGTGCCTCTCATTCTCTCATTTCGAGTTCCTTTGTACATGCCTTGGGATTGGACATAGAAGAGTTTAATGAACCCCTAGTTATAACTTCTCCCTTGGGGCGGGTGTGTGTAAATTGTATGTGTAAATCTTGTAAAATAAAGATTGGGGATGAGATTTTGAAAAGTGATTTGATTATACTCCCCATGAGCTCCTATGATGTAATTCTAGGGATGGACTGGTTGTCCAGGTATAGTGCAGTCGTGGACTGCCAACTTAGAAAAGTGACCCTAGTGTCTGATAGGGGGACGATAATCACTTACCAAGGTGGTGGTGATTGGTTAATGAGTGAGCGTCTTATGAAGTCGTGTCTAGGAGGGAGAAGGAATCTAGGTTGTTGTGCTTTTCTTGCCAACTTGGATTGCGAGCCCTATGTTTCAAGTGGCAATGTAGCGATTCCGGTGGTTGATGAGTTCGAGGATGTTTTCCCCGATGAGTTACCAGGATTACCACCGCATCGGGAGATTGAGTTTGGTATCGAGTTGTTTCCAGGGACATCACCGATTTCTATGGCACCTTATCGGATGGCACCGGCAGAAATGAAGGAATTGAGGAAGCAACTTCAGGAGCTTGCTGATAAAGGGTATATTCAGAATAGCACATCTCCGTAGGGAGCACCTATTTTATTTGCTAAGAAGCATGATGGGACTCTCAGGATATGTGTGGATTATCGGCAGCTGAATCGTGTTACGGTAAAGAACAAGTATCCCTTGCCAAGGATTGATGAGTTGTTTGATCAGTTGGGAGGTTCGTGATACTTCTTGAAGATTGATTTGCGATCAGGTTATCATCAGCTCAGGATCAAGGAAGATGATATTTCCAAGACAGCTTTTAGGACTCGGTATGGGCACTTCGAGTTTCTAGTTATGTCGTTTGGGTTGACGAATGCTCCGGCAGCTTTTATGGATTTGATGAACAGGATATTTAGGCCGTATCTGGATCAGTTTGTGATCGTGTTCATTGATGACATTCTTGTGTATTCTAAGACTTGGGAGGAGCATGAGCAGCATCTTCGGATCGTGCTTCAGACTCTGCGGGAGCGCCAGTTGTATGCTAAAAGGGAAAAGTGTGAGTTCTGGTTGACTGAGGTCAAGTTTCTGGGTCATGTCATCTCGGAGCATGGTATTTCTGTGGATCTGTCCAAGATTGATGCTATATTGGAGTGGGAACGACCAAGGAATGTAGCAGAGATTCGCAGCTTCTTAGGTCTTGCTGGATATTACAGGAAATTTGTAAAAGATTTTTCGAAGATTGTAGCTCTATTGACGAGATTGATCAAGAAAAATGTCAGGTTTGAGTGGGATGAAGATTGTGAGCTTGCTTTTCAAGAATTGAAGAACTGGTTGATTTCAGCTCCAGTGTTGGTTATTCCTAGCAGTGATGAGCCATATGAGGTTTATGCGGATGCTTCAGGGCGTGGACTTGGATGCGTGCTGATGCAACTTGGACGTGTAGTTGCGTACGGATCGAGACAGCTACGACCTCACGAGCAGAATTATCCTACTCATGATTTGGAGCTTGCGGCGGTGATTTACGCGCTGAAGATTTGGAGGTGTTATTTGTATGGAGCGTCGTTTCAGGTCTTCTCCGATCACAAGAGTTTGAGGTATCTGTTCACTCAGAGGGATCTCAATCTGAGGCAACGCAGATGGGTAGAGTATATGGAGGATTATGATTTTGCGTTGCAGTATCATCCCGGGAAAGCTAACGTGGTCGCGGACGCGCTTAGCAGGAAGTCTTCAGGGATTCTCGCTTGTTTGGTTTTTGAGGACTGGAGCAGGGATGCGACAGTGAGCGAGTTTAGGCTACTGTATCATGAAGACTATGATCGAGTTTCGTTATATCACGTGGAAGCGACTCCAGCTCTTGTTCGGATGGTGAAGCAAAGTCAGTGGCAGGATCAGCATTTGCAGGGGATTTGGCCGCGGATTCAGAACAGGGAGCAGTTTGAAGAATGGAGCGTTAATGTAGATGGATCGTTGTACTTTCGGGAGCGCCTTGCAGTTCCAATTATCGTCGAGGTGACGAAAGCCGTTCTAGACGAAGCCCATAGGTCTCAGTTCGCTATTCATCCAGGGAGCACAAAGATGTATCGCGATTTGAAGAGGCAGTATTGGTGGAGAGGCATGAAGAAAGATGTTCGAGAGTACGTGGCCAAGTGTTCGACATGTCTTCAGGTGAAAGCCGAGCATCAGAAGCCTGCAGGTCAGCTTTAGCCGCTTCCTATTCCAGGGTGGAAATGGGAGCATGTGACGATAGATTTTCTCACAGGTTTGCCGAGGACGGAGCAGCGGCATGATGCAGTTTAGGTTGTGGTCGACAGGTTGACAAAATCGGCGCATTTCATTCTGTTTAGGTCGACGTGTTCTAGGAAGGTTCTCGGGGAGTTGTATATGCAGAACATTGTGAGGTTGCATGGAGTTCCTTTCTCCATCACCTCTGATCGAGACACCAGGTTTAATGCTAAGTACTGGAGGAGTTTTCAGGAGGCTTTAGGTACGGATTTGAACTTCAGTATGGCGTTTCATCCTCAGACTGACGGGCAGTCTGAGCGGGTTATTTAGGTTCTCGAGGATATGTTGCGTGCTTGTGTGTTGGACTTCGGCGGGAATTGGAAGCAATGTTTGCATTTGGTGGAGTTGGCGTACAACAATAGCTATCAGGCGAGTATCGGTATGGCACCATTTGAGGCGTTGTATGGGCGACCGTGTCGGTCACCTGTGTGTTGGGCCGAGCCGGAAGATAGAGTTATTCTTGGGCCGGAAGAGATTCGTGATAGCAATGAGAAAGTCAAGGTGATTCGAGATCGGTTGAGGGCAGCTCAGAGTCGGCAGAAGAGTTACGTGGATAGGAGATGTAGACCTTTAGAGTTCACGGTTGGAGATTTCGTTCTCTTGAGGGTATCGCCTCTTAAGGGAACTATGCGGTTCGGAGTGAGTGGGAAGCTCGCGTCGAGGTATATTGGGCCGTTCGAGATCACTCAGCGTGTTGGTGTGGTCGCTTATCGACTTGATCTTCCACCCGAACTTTCTCATGTTCACGATGTGTTTCATGTGTCGATGCTTAGGAAGTGTCCACCTGAGCAAGGTAAGATAGTTTCATTCCGCGATGTGCAGGTTCAGGAAGATACGACGTACGAAGAAGTTTCGATTTAGATTATCGACCAGAAAGTGATTAGTTTGCGTCGTCGTGAGATACCGTTGGTAAAATTCGTGTGGCAGCATCATGGGGTTGATGAAGCCACTTGGGAGCTAGAGTCGAATATGCAGGAATTGTACCCGTATTTGTTTTGTTTTTGAGATGAGTTGTAAATTTCGAGGGTGAAATTTCTTTTTAGGGGTGGAGAGTTGTAACGCCCCAAAATTTATTTAATGTTAGTGTAATATAAATGATGAATTAGTGTGCCATAATTAATGTTTTAACATTAATTAGATTATTTGGTGGGATTTTGAACTTTTGGTTGTTTTGTTAAATTGATGCGTCCAAATGATTTCTTATTATTTTAAAATGATGTTTTGAGTTTTAAAACACAACAATTTGTAAATTGTTAAAAATACTCCGTTTTACAAAACCGTGGGCGGCACATGGTTTTCGCACAGTAAAACCACTAACCGATTTTCTCTATTTATTTCCTTCCTCTCTCTCTCTCTCCTCACTCTCACGCATCTCTCTCTCTCTTCCTCTTGATCTCTCTCTCGGCACCCTCTCTCTCTCTACATCTCTCTCTCAAATTTTTAAACCCAATTTCGAATCCAAGCTTCGGGTTAGCAAGGAGGAAGCTCGGGGACGTGATTTGGCAACCGAGAATGCAGATTGAAGCTTCGATTCGAGGTTAGTTTTGAAATTTCTAAACTTTTTCCAAAATTTTCAATTTTGTGCATTTTTGAAATCTAGGTTTGTTTAAGCTTAGAAAACCGTGGATTTGAGTTAAATGAACTTAGAACAACTAGAATCTAAGCCTAGATTGAAGAAAAAATGGATTGGATTCAAGATTTTTCATTTTCCCCCTATTTTCTCATTTTTGGATTTTTGAGGATTTTGAGTTTAAATCTTGTTTAAATGAGTCCAAACATGTTCTAGTATGTTTTTCTATCAACTATGATTGTTTTTCATGCCTGGGATTTGAGAAAAACAGGTTAGAAACAAGATTTGTGTTTTGGGGATCGAGAAACCCGTGGCTAGAATTCTGGGTTTTTCCCAGTTCGGCAGGCCGAACTGTGTTCGGCAGGCCGGTGTTCTTCCGACCGGCAGGCCGAACTTGGGGAAGTGTTCGGCCGACCGAACTTTGCTTCCAGCAGGCCGAACTGTGCAGTTCGGCCGGCCGAAGCAGGGAGTCCGGCAGGCCGACCGAGGCATGGAAAATTTTGTGATTTTTCACCCGTTTTCACTGTTTTGAACCCTGATTTAAATCCCAACCTTATAGAATGATTTTAAAGGTACAAATGGCACACTAGGACATCATGAAATGGTTTAGTAACATAGAATATCTCGAACTAGATATTGATCGACTTAGTTTGTATCTAGGATCGTTCGTGGTTCCGTGGAGCTAACGTATAGCGGACCAGGATTACGGTGTGGGGCACCGGCACGAGTATTGAGGTAGGACTTTTATCCTATTTCCTTGGTAGCCTGGTTTTGAAATGATTTGGCTTTGAAAAGGATTTCTATCAAAATGTTTTCAACGGTTGTTTGAAAATGGTTTTATCGGTTATATTTTAATATACCGTGATCTGAAATGAATTTCATAATGAATGTAATTGACAACACTCGGTAATTGGGTTTTGAATGATAATGATAATGAACATATAAGCATGATGCCATATCAGAGATCGGGTCGTGTAGCGATCGACCTTGGGGGCAGGTCCCGAAACCCAGCTGGGCCACTACGGTGGTGATATCATGGTTTGCCTAGGTAAAAGGAAAATAGTGTTTTCGATTGTACGAGTAGACTGTTCTGTGTCAGGACGGCTCTACTCAAATTATCTATTTATTTATTTACTTATTTATTTAAAGTTTTCTTTTGAGTACTCCTAACAATGAACTGTTTCTTTAAATTCAATTATTTATAAAACATAGTCCTACTGAGCCTTTCGCTCACGTTTTATTGTTTTAAAATTTCCCCCCTTCTAGGTGGTCTCCCAGTTAGGTTTGGAGAGGATTCTTCGGACCGAACTCAGGAGCAATAGGATGATTATTTTATCTTTTGTACTATTTAATCAAGGCATGTAAAAGTTTAACTCTATTTGTACTTGGACTGTAATTATATTTATGATATTGTCAGAACCATGTGTGTGCACAAGTTGTGGGTTGTGGAACCCATACTCGCGGTTTTTATTTAAATTTTATTACTCGTTTAATATTTATAAATTCTTTTATAAAAATATGGTGAAAATCTTCTTATTTCTCATTTAATTTGATTCTTAAACCATCGGTTTCAATTAAATTCTCTTTTAATTAATCTAAATATTCCGCCACGTCACCTCCCGTACTCCAGGGCGTGACACGGAGTCACATGAGACAAGTTGCACCGCTGTTGAATCTCATCAAAGTCTCCAGATAGAGGGAGGGAGTGAGAGAGAGTTATACAAATGGGAAAGAAGGAGATCGAGAGGAGATGAGAGAGAGAAATGTGGAAAAGAAGAGAGAGGGAAGGAGTAGAGAGAAGAGAGAAAAAGAGGAGAAAAAACCTATGTCAAATTATGGTATTTTGGTTTACAAATAATTTGATTCAAACAAATTGATTAATAAATGACATTTATTAATACTTTAAATTATATGTGATATTTGGTATCAGTAGTTTAAAAAATCTGACATTTCATACAATTTTTCTCATTTTAATTGTTCATTTATTCGTTCATTGCCCCATACGTTTATTTTTCTCTATTAGAAAAAGAAATTGAATTTATTAAATAAAACATTTTTTTTCATAGAACATGAAAAAATATCGTGCAAATTGGAACCTGTTTTAAACCATTAGTTCTATATGTAATTATATCATATTTATATATATATATTGTTATATTTGGATGTGATTTTTACATATTTGAGTGTACCAAAACTTCTAATTTCTAGTTAGAGCATCTCTAATGCTAAATTAAAATACTAATGCCAAATTTTTAGCATTTGAGTGGAAAATCCATTCTTAAATGTAATGCTAATTTTTATGCTAAAACTTGGTGGCAAATTTGACATCAAGTATAGCAAATGGCAAATACAATATTTGATTATTGTTGGTTGATGCATTAACGTTTTCTTTTAAATCATTATAAAGCTTGCCATTTTAAATTTCTTTAATATCGAAGCTAGCTCTAAGAAAATTTTCAGTCCATAAAATACTCCACAAAGCCAATTCCCAAATGTAATAACAATAAAAACCAAAAAAGCAAAAAGCACATGAAACATGTCTTACATCTTCGATTACGTCTCCCACGCGCTGCCCATGCTCTAACTGCAAGTTATCATCGACGACCACCCTTGACGACATCGCCTCACCAAACAAAATCAGAAAATGACAATCTACGAAACCTTGCAGAGGATGCTTATGGTCACAATCGAAATCTTCCTCATGCACAGCATTAGCCCTCTCTTAAATGCTTCCGTTCTGCTATCTTCTACCACCAATCGACTCATATTTGCATGTACAAGCAAACCCAAGCCTCATGCCGGTCAATTAAGCCGAAATGTTCACCACATGCCATCGCCGTTCCTATAATTCAAATTCCTAATGTTCTCTTGTTTTGCATTAATTAAAGCACAAAATAGAATACCACATTAAAAAAACTATTTTCACATAATGTTAATTCATCAACATTAACACTAAATTGGAGATGATTTTTTTTTATCTCTTATAAATTCTCTTAGTTTTGGTTGTCCTTTATTTTATTTATTTTTTTCTTATCTAAACTTTTTTTTGGCTCTAAAAAAATCTAATTTTATGAGGAAAAAGTGATAGTGGAGAACGAAAATATTCTCCACCAATGGAGAAAGCTACAAAGACCATTAAATTATTATCTAATAGATACTATGAAATGAGCTCATAGTTCAAAAAATAGACGAATATAGGAAGTTCTACAATACAAATTTTTTTTTTTTTTTTACAAAATATCAGTTTTATATTCAAATAATCTCAACCCTTAATTTAATAAAACTTTTGACCTCTACCCTTGATTCCAAGTGTGTCCAAAACCTAACAAAATTGAGGAGCTTTTCTTCCCCTATTGCCGTTGCTGCCTAGTCTCCTTTGACGGAATCCAACGAAGGTCATGACGGTTCATGAAGGATGAGTTACCATGTAGGCTGACGGTTGGCAAAGGACAGTAGCTATGTCGGTCGATTGTTCACGAAGCCATGGAGGTCGACAATTGGTGAAGGACGGGCCATTGATGGGGTTTGAGGGTGCTCATTAGAGTTGCAAGGGCTTGACAATGGGGTTTGCGCTCATTGATGGGGTTCATAGGGGCTCGACAATAGGGTTTGTGGGGGCTCGACGACATTTATGGAGGCTTTAACAGGGCTTCAAGAGAGTTTATGGAGGCTTCAACAGGCTTCGATGGTATTCACGGCGGCTGCGGTAGGCTTTACGTTTGTGACGAGTTTTGCGGGGGGCCATCATTGGTGGTCTAAAAATCGTCCTCCTTTACTCCCCATTGACGATAGTCGTGATGGAGCTAGTGGAGAAAGAATCATCCGGGTTTTTTTTTTTTTTTTTAATGAACTTTTAATTAGGTACTAGATTATATGTGAGAGGTTCTATTTTGATTAGGTACATCTTTATTTTATTTTTTTCCTATTTATTCAAAACTAAAAATTGCTCCCTACTTGGGCTTAATTTAGCAAGTTAATTAAAACTTTAGGTTCTAATTAAAACTTTAGATTCTAATTTCCAAAAATTCTCTGCACTGTTCTTCGTTGGTAGCGCCAGACTTGTCCATCTTATTATCATTATTTTTATTTTTATTTTCCAAAGGATCCATTCTAGTCTTTCTTGTTAAAGGAAAACGAAGGGCCAACTACCTCCCAAAAGCAAGCTACCAAAATCCCAAACCCAAAACAAAAGATAACAACGTCAAACAACAACAATAATCAAGTTCAACCGCTGATGCTGAAGAAGAGCAAATAGTAGAGAGAGAAAGAGAGAGAGTGAGAAGGACGTACCTTCCGACCTTTTCTCTTTTCTTTAAGCAAAAGCCTGAACCTGAACCACCCTTCTCCTTCTTCTTCTTCCACTCTCTCTGTCTCTGATCTATTGCTAGGATTTCGTTCTCTTCTCTTTTCTTCTCTTGATCTCATATCTATCCTCAATGTCCTATAGATTCGCCCTGTAATCCTTCGCAAGGTACGTCCTTTCCTCGATCTACGATCCCTATACTTTCCAATTACACTTTAATCTTTCGCCCTTTTTTTTTGGTCTTGCTCAATTCGTTGCTAAATTCGATTCGGTTCCTGGTTTTTCAGCTTCCAAAAAATAAAATAAAAAAATAATAATAATGGTGGATTCTGGGCCAATTACACCTGGACAGGTACGCCTTTTTTTTTTGGGATGTGATTGTCGGTACTTGATTGAATGTGGAATAATTTGATGTGCGTTGATTTGAACTCGTGCGATTTCGTTGAAGATCTCTGTACTAGATTGCGATTTTATTGAGCCTCTATTGTGGAGCTCTTGATCTGAAATTGATTGAAAATTGCTGTTTCAGTGGTGCATTTAAAAGAATTAGCTCGTGAAAGGGATTGGCTTGCATGGTGATCTATATGCTTGCCTAATTTTGTATAAATTATTTGGTTTACTATCAAGACCTCAGAGGCCTACTGAATATAATGTACTATAGGGAATGTCTCAGGGGAAGTCTTTGGCTTCATAAATCGGACACTGGCCAAGTTTGAAGGAGGAAGAAAAAAGAATTAAGGAACCTATATTTTGTTTGTTAAGGCATTTAAGCATGAGTTGTGAAATAGGTAGACTTAGTTCTGGGTTGAAGATGACTTTATCAAAAATATTAATATTTTCCTTAAAAATCTAGACCTGAAAATCTGCTACTTATGATCATTGAGCCGAGTATGGTTCTAAAAATCGATGGTCCTACAATGGCGAGGACTGTTCAGTGACTGGATCTGAATCGTGTTATTCTCCTTTTGATGTAGCTATGAGCTATATCAAAGCTTTTCTTCTGGAATACAAACGTGACCATGTTTTTACTTAGATCTGTATGTAATCGCATTTATGGGGCTCTGGTTTCCATTGTTCTAATGGCTGTCCTATTTGGTAATGATTTGGGATGGGAAAGTGTTGTTCACCCTACGACACATTGTAGTGTCTGTGTTCTCTATAGGCACTAGCAACTACTAGAAACCTTAGAACATTCAGTATTATTACTCTGCTTGATGAAACTTTTATGTTCTGTATTTTGAATGGCTGTGTGAAACTAATTCTTGGTCTAGCTTGCTTGAATCTGTGCTTCTTCATCAGTTTTCATTTGGATAATTCGCATTTTGCCTTAACTTTTTGCTCTTTTATTCCCTTATTTGACTTGGTTCTGTAACTTATGATGTTATCTGAATAAAAGTTTCTCTAATGGAGCTTTGGTTATTGTTCCTAGGTGTCATTTTTGCTGGGAGTCATCCCAATATTTGTCGCATGGATATATTCAGAGTACTTAGAGTACAGGAAATTTTCATCTCCCCATAAAGTGTAAGCTTTGTCTGTTTAATTTGGTGGGCTTTGAACTTGATGAGGTTGAATTATTATTAATCTTGGTGTGAAAATGTCTGACACACATTACTTTTTAACTTTTTTTTTGGGACATTGAAATATGGATTCACTTCTTTCCTTTTGTTTACAATTGCACAATATTTTTATCTTTTGCTTAGCTTCGTCGTGTTTCCTGCATATTTTCCTGATGCTGAACGGTTAAGTTTTCTGTATTGCAGTCATTCAGATGTAAACCTAGTTGAATTGGGAGGGGAGACCATCAAGGAAGATGATCGTGCTGTTTTGTTAGAAGGAGGTCTCACAAAATCGGCATCTTCAAAGTTTTATAGCCCGTCCATCAAAGCAAATTTAATTAGGTTAGCTTTCATGCAATGCCTATGTCTTTATTGCATTTCTTTGAGGTTGCGTTGCCAAAACTCTTTTTAAGCTTTTTTCTCTGAATGAATTGGTAGGTTTCTGACTTTGGAGGACTCTTTCTTACTAGAGAATCGAGCAACACTTAGAGCAACGTAAGTTGTTCTTCTTATGTCAATAATGATAGAAGACATGGTAGACTGCAGATGCAATTCCTTCTTACCAAGATTATTGTTCATTTAGGTCTGAGTTTGGAGCAATTCTATTCTATTTCTACATATGTGACCGGACAAGTTTATTGGGAGAGTCTACAAAGGTAACTTTTCCTGTTTATGGTTTTCATTTGTACCTATGTTTTAATGGGCTTGTATTATATGCATCTATGTATCTTCAAGTCTAGTTCATTTTTGTTGAAATGGCTTTGTCAGTTTAAATCTTCTCTTTGGTTTTTTGGTGTGAAAGTGTATAATTATAGTTTACCACAAATGGAGAATTTCCATAAAATAGTCAGCATCTAAATGTGTCAGCTCTCCTAAAAGAACTGTTTCTTTCAAGTTATTCAATTTTCTATGAGACGTGTCAGTAGAAAGAGTACTCAGTACAATGATAAGCTGAAAAATATCTGTTCTTATTGATTCTTTCTTTTTTTGTGGTTGTTTTCTCTATGGCAGAACTACAACCGCGACCTTTTTCTCTTCCTCTACATGCTTCTTATCATAGTTTCAGCCATGACATCTTTGAAGAAACATACTGACAGATCAGCATTCTCTGGGAAATCCATACTCTACCTTAATCGTCATCAGACTGAGGAGTGGAAGGGGTGGATGCAGGCAAGTACTTCAATTAGTACCAACAAATTTAAAGCTTAGTGTGTTTAGGAAAGAACTGAATGCTACTGTTTTTGTTGTTTGTGAGAGGTTGGAAGGGGAAGTTTTGGACCTTTTTTTTTTTTACTTAGTTTGAACTGTTTACCTTTATATGCCTTCTTATTTTGTTATCGTCATTATTATGATGCTACCATAGTTCATCTGGCCACAACAAAGGAAAAATCATATATTGATACCATAAAACATTGAAGCTGACTGGAAAATTTTGGAACTTCTGGATAAATGCTATGTAGTATCTGTAGAACTATGAGAAATGTTATTGGTTTTCTGAATTGATCTTGCTAAACCTATGTTGATATACATTTCAACATTCCTGTATATTGGTTGAACATCCCAAATCTATTTTGCAGAATTTTTCTGAATTATCAGTTTCCTATTGCATACCTGTACAATTAGATTTTACTTATTTTGATGGTCATGATATTTCTTTCCATGACAGGTCCTATTTTTGATGTACCATTACTTTGCTGCAACTGAGATATACAACGCAATACGTGTCTTTATTGCTGCATATGTTTGGATGACTGGATTTGGCAACTTTTCCTATTACTACATTAGAAAGGATTTTAGCCTAGCTCGCTTTGTGCAGGTAGTTTATTTGTCTCTGCATAAATTGCCATGTGACTTCTCTATCTTTTTTTTATTATTATTATTATTATTATGCACAAGAACAAGAGAAGTTATCTCAGATCTTTTATTGTACTATACATTGCAGATGATGTGGCGACTAAACTTTTTCGTGGCATTTTGCTGTATTGTTCTTAATAATGATTATGTGTTGTACTATATCTGTCCGATGCACACGCTGTTCACTCTAATGGTGTATGGAGCCCTTGGAATTTTTAACAAGTATAACGAGATAAGATCAGTTATTCTTGCGAAGATTGCTGCATGCTTTCTTGTGGTTATTTTGATTTGGGAAGTTCCTGGGGTCTTTGACATACTCTGGAGTCCATTTGCGCTCTTCTTAGGTCAGTAATCTGTGCTTGAAATTCACTTTATTGCTATGAATTTCTATGTTTTACCTATCTCTTTAGTCTTAATCCAAAAAACCCATTATGTTGCTCCTTAAACTATTTATTTATTGTCCTTTAGTCTAACTACACATTCACTATGCCTTTTAAGACGACAATTGTGGTAACAATGTTGCAACTTAGAGTTTTTCAGATTGATGTAGGATGCTTTGATTTCGAAACATTTTTCTACCTACTAGGCACCAGCTTATGCGTATTACTAATTAGTTGCCTGTTTATTTTTTGTATGGCAGGCTACACTGATCCTGCAAAGCCGGACCTCCCACGACTGCATGAGTGGCATTTCAGATCTGGACTTGATCGCTATATATGGATCATTGGAATGTTATATGCGTATTATCATCCTAACGTAAATCATTGAACTTTCAAGCATCTAATAGTTTGTTTCTTAAATTCATTTACCTATAAACTAGTGTTCTCTCAGGTTGAGAAGTGGATGGAGAAGTTGGAGGAATCTGAAACCAAGAAAAGAGTCTCAATCAAAGGGGGCATTGTTGCTGTTTCCTTATTTGTGAGTTTTTATTTTATTTTATTTTATTTTTTGGTTGACGACAGTGTAAGTATTTTAAGCTTGTGTGGCGGTAATCATTTTTTTTCCCTCTTTTCTTCTCTTTTTATTCAGTTATTTGATCTGATGCTTTCTGGCCTTTGGTCAGGTTGGTTATTTATGGTTCGAGTACATTTACAAGCTGGACAAGGTTACATATAACAAGTTCCATCCGTACACATCATGGATTCCTATAACGTGCGTGTCAAATATGAGCAACTCTTCTTAGGGAATTTACGAGGCTGCATGTTTAATATTTGGTGACCTTTTTTTTGGTCATTTCCATTGACTTAACTTGCATGTATTTTCTCCTCTTTCAGAGTTTATATCTGCTTGCGAAACTTCACTCAGCAGTTTCGGAGTTTCTCTCTCACTCTCTTTGCGTAAGTAAATTCTTACCTGTATATGATATTTTTTAACCCTTGAAAGCTCCCACATGTTCCTGGTGGATTCATTTGTCAAACTTACTTTTATATTGTGTTTGTGAATTTTTATTCTTGATATATATTTTTTTTTTGCAACATTTGTACTTTGTGTTATTAGGTGGCTTGGGAAGATTACTCTCGAGACCTATATTTCTCAGTTCCACATCTGGTTGAGGTATGTGTAGATTATGTTTTGTTTCATCTATTGTGTTTATATGTTCATTCAAGTCTGACATGATCAGAATAAGCACCTCTGAACCCTACCTGCCTCTAAAGTCCCCCCCCCCATTTTGCTAGAAATGAGCTAATTGTGGTGCTAATTTTCGTTCCAACTACTTTGTTTGCACTTACAGATCAAACATGCCTAATGGACAACCTAAGTGGCTTCTTTGTCTTATTCCGGAATTTCCGCTGCTTAACTTCATGCTCACAACTGCCATTTATATTTTGGTAAAGCAGATTATAGCCCTTATACGAGAGCCAGCTGTCTTTACTTATCTGATCTTTTGTATTATCACTTTGCTGATTTGTATTTGTAGGTTTCACACCGGCTCTTTGAGTTGACCAATACTCTTAAAACCGCCTTCATACCCACAAAAGACAATCAAAAGCTGCTTCATAATTTCCTGGCTGGAGGTGCAATTGCTGTCGGGTTGTATTGCTTCTCATTCATTCTTCTTCTGATCCCTCATTGACTGTTGCAAGTAAGTGTGGTGTGCAAGTGGTGTCGTGTCTTATCATGGTTTCTCTAGATTTTTCAAAACTCATTTTAATGTCATATCTTTCTTTTGAAAGTGAATAATAATGCATTTAACCATTTCAGGTGTGAAAAATCAAGAGCCTAAGGCGAATTAAACAGGTTTCTCTGTTGGATGTGCAAAATATATACGGAATAAAATAGGTTGCTTTGAACATGTTGCGTGCAATTCTCCTTCGTGGAGCTTCTTGTGGTTCAAACAGTTTTGAAGGATAAATACGTCCGAATTCAGGAAAAAAGCGCAGGATGGATGGTGCATTCTATATGGCAAGTTTCAGGGAACTGGGACTACGGGGAAGAATATATATATATATTTTTTTCAATACCACGCATTCCTATATATCCGTTTTATTATTCTTTTTTCTTTTTTGGGCATTTTTTTTTCCCTTTCAAACACTTTATTTAGCCTTTTTTGGTTCAATCTTTAAAGAGAATTGTAGGTTCATGTGACTTAGATTTTGTCTTTCGCTATCAAATTCAATTTTCTGACTCTTGTAATTCGATTTTTTTTCAATTTATTACAAAAATGAAGCATACAGAACCTTGTATATTCAATTCGAAAATTTGATAATAAAATGTAATTTCTATATGCTCAATGCGGTTACCTCGTGATATCTGGTACGCAAAATGTGTGACAAATTTCTTCTGTTTATTGGATTTGGACCTCGAATTAACAAACCCCCTTGTAGTATGTCACCTAAGCTCTATGTGCCTCAGTACGAGATTGCCGGTCAGATACATGCCTTGCCTTTTCTTTTCACTTCCACAGCCAGCTTTGTTAGGCTTCTTTTCAGGAGTCACTGCCAAACCACGCGAATATCTTCTAAAAGCTAGCTCGAGTAGCGTATCTTGGTGAGATCCCTCCGTTTGTTGTATGGCCATTAGTTTAATCAGGATATTTAACATTTTATACCCTTTACTTTATGTGAACTTAAAAACTACACTTATTGTTTTTGATATCATTGAATGTAATATTCAGATTAGATTTAATACATAAATTTACACCTTTTATTTTAGACAATAGTTAATTTTGACTTTTAAAATGATTAAATTAACTATAAGTAAAAGGGAGCAAAAATTAACACTTTCAAAAAATAAGAAGAAAACAAAAACAAAAAAACAAACAAAACATCTATTTTTGAGGGTATTTTATACATTTTCAAGTAAAAAGTGTAAAGTTGTTTAAGGTTTTAAAATTCCCTTATTTCTCAATTTAATGTTATTTTAGATAGTTTCTTATATCAAAAGTATGATATTTGAATAAGATCAAAAACTAAAAATACAAGAATAAAAAAGTAAGGGTGCGTTTGTTTCGTGGTTTGAATCACGGTTTGAATTATTTTGCTACAGTATTCTCTCATAAAAATTTAAATCTTCATTCAAATATTCTATTTAAATACTCGAACCAAACGGGCTTTAAATGATCTTTGTTAATTCAAAGGTGTGTATATTGAGGCAGGGTACCACTTTTGATAGTACCGTTATCAACCTGTACCATTTGTACGTGCAAATGGCAAATAACCTTTTCTTTTCTTTTTTTTTTTCCCTCCTAAACTTTTTTATGTAAACAGCATGTTTTAAAATATAAGTTCACGTTTCCACCAAAAAAAAATATAATTTCACGTAAAGAAATCCTATTTACGGTGTAACCGTAAATATAATATTAATCTAAAAAATTTAAAGAATAAACTACAAAATTTCTTCTTCAATTATAATCTTTATAATACTATCCTCAAACTTCAATGTATAATATTTGTTTCTCTTGATTTATGAAATATTAACAAAAGAACTTTTAAATTTTTTTAGCACTATTGCTCCCTTAATATACTGTACATTAGCAATTTGCCCTAGAATTTTTAATTTTAGTGAGTTTCACCATGAACTTATAAATTTGTAGTAAATCATCCTATTGATAACGATGTTAATTTTTTTGACTAAACTAACATGTGATTTTCACATAGGTTGTTAATTAAAAGTATGAAAGGTCTTTTGTTACGAATGCTAGCCTAAATTTATATTTAAAACTAAGTTAATTTAAGATTTTCTATTTTAATAAAAACTAAGTTAAAGATATTAGTCAAAATAGATATATGTTAAAACACATAAAAATAATCATTCATGTTATTATTAAACTATTTAAGTACAAGTTACATGTTAGTTTCAATAAAAAAAAATAATAATATTGCTATCAATGGGGGAAATTTGCTACAAATTTATAAGTTTATAATGAAACTTACCAAAATTAAAAGTTCAAGGCGTAAATTGCTAAAGTGTGTTAAATTCAGGGAGCAACAGTGTAAAAAATCCATATGTTTGACGTAAATGACATAATATCACGCAAATAATGAGAATTATTGAATAGTTTAGTGAACCAATACATTGTTAGTTTACCCTGATACAGTAACATGTAAGTAAAAGAAGATTATTTGAAAAAAAATTCAAGGTTTTTTACTTTATTTTTTAATAATTAAAATCTTTAAGTTATATCAACTTTTTAAATTCAAATTAGCTTCAAACATGATAAAGTTATTAAAAGTCTCTTATATTATGTAACAAATCTTAATTAGGTATCAATTTTCATTAAAAAATTTAGAAACAAGAGTTTCTTTGTTAATATTTGGACCGGGAGGAATGCATGTTATATTTTGAACTTTAGGAGGCATACAATTACAAAAAGGTATATTGTTACAAGGACTATAGTTGAGGGGAATTTTTATAATTAATCATATTTGAAACCTGCTATTTAGTTTTAAAACTTAAAAAATATATATTATTTACTGGTTTCTCACTTAAAGGTTAATTATAAAACTACACCTCGTAGTTTTAATTATTTTTAATTTATTCTTTTGTTTTTAGAAATTACAAGGATATCCTTTGAATTTAAAAAACTTGTTTCAATCTTATCCCTCATATAATTTTTGACAAAAAAAATAGAGATAAGATAAATATGCTCTTAATTAGACCGAATTTGTTTATAAAATATATTTCTTCTTGAGAATTTTTTTAAAATTTTTTTTCATTTAAAAAATCATGAAACTTAAGGTTTTTTTTTCCCTAAAATGAAATATTTTGTTTTAAGATTTTTTATTTTTTTAAATCTGTAAAATATTTTTCATGACTGTTTAAGAATAGTTATGTTGTTTTGTCAAAAAAAAATTTTTCATTTACAAGGATAAAATTGAAATTAGTTTTTTAAATTTAAAGGATACGTTTGTAGTTTTTAAAATAGAGTAACAAATTAAAAAATAGTTAAAACTAAAAGATATAATTACGTAAGTATCCTTTTTGTAATATACAGCAATCTAAATTTCTAGTACCAATTTTCTGAAAGTAACCTCTAATTCGTCCTATTTTCTTTCCCACGAACAGGCCTTGCAACAAACAAATTTTTAACGTTTTCCCTTCGCTCACACACCCAAAGACACGCATAATGTACACGTGAGAGATGCGTCTATTTGTTTCCACAACAAAGCTCAAATTCTACGCAGCCTCAATTATCTCTTCAAAATTCTAGAGGAAATACCAACAAATTACTGATAAATTTTCGGACATCGTTTTCATGAAGATACAATGATAAGGTTTAACTGTTAGTCCAAGACTCTATATGATAATAACTACACAAATACCGTTGGCTAAAAGATTGCATCTTGAACAAGGAGTTCTCTTTTCATTGCGTGTTAGGTACTGCTGCACATCATGTTCATGCGAGTTGCATGCAAAACAATGAAAACAGGTCTTATAAAAGTTGAGTCGCCTCTTTCTCTCAATCATCATTTGGAATTCCTTAAACTTTAACATGGGCGAAGCACCACCGTTAAAACTCAGTATCATAGGTAAGTATTGTCATGCAATTAATTGTAGTAAGATCAACTTTTATTGTTGTTATTATTATTATAAATAATAATAATTATTTATTATTTATTGTTTGTTATTAGTTTTGTGCCATTCAGTTTGAATTTTGTTCTTCTTAAGTTAATATCCAAAGGGTTGAAGTAATGGCAAAAATCTTGTAGCATTTGAGAAATAGAAAAAAATCTTTGGGAATTTCAGTGTAGTAGTGTTGTGCACTACTGGTGCCAAAGCACTGTTCTACGAAATGTGTTTAATTTTCCATGCAGGACAAGGACCTACAATCTGCCTGCATCGAAGAAGCCTTTTTCCTTACTCTAACTAACTCGTTACGATGGTTGTATATATCCATGTTCTTAGCAGTTCAGGAAGCTAATGAAGCGAAACCCCCCAGCGATCCAATTGTTTCCGATCAATCACCAATCCTGAGTCAAGCCAGGGACCTAAAGTGGTGGCTCCGGGTGTCTATCTACGCAATCTTTGTCCTGTGCGGTGAGTCAATAGCGACACTACTTGGAAGGTTGTACTATAACAAAGGCGGAAACAGCAAATGGATGGCAACATTATTGCAAGTTGCAGGCTTCCCAATCCTCCTTCCCTACTACTTTACCTCAGCACCAAAGAGATCTACCATAAACAACGTTGTCCACTCAAAACCGCCAAGATCTTCCTTAACCATCTCTTTAGTTTACATGTCTCTTGGCGTCCTGAATGGAGCAGTATGCCTTTCTCATTCGTTTGGGCTGTATCACCTTCCTGTTTCCACTTACTCTCTCATTTGTGCATCCCAATTGTCATTCAGTGCCTTTTTCTCATTCTTTCTCAACTCTCAAAAATTTACTCTTTACGTTGTCAATTCCCTAGTGCTTCTCACAATCTCCTCTATACTTCTACTATTCCAAGCGGATTTTACAGACTCATCTGATAAGGTCTTGGGAAGGAAATATGTGCTTGGGTTCATTTGCACCATTTGCGCCTCGGCAGGGTATGGCTTGGTGCTTTCCTTGACACAGCTTGCAATGGAGAAAGTTGTGAATGGGGAATCCTTTTCAGCAATCATGGACATGACAGTGTATCAATCAATGGTGGCAACCTTTTGCACTCTTGTGGGGCTATTCACAAGTGGAGATTGGAAGGTTTTGAGAAAAGAAATGGAAGGTTATGGACTAGGGAAGTGTTCCTATGTCATGACCTTAACATGGGCAGCTATTTCATGGCAACTTTTCAACATTGGATCTGTGGGACTCATCATTGAGGTGTCCTCACTCTTCTCCAATGTCATCAGTGTTTTAAGTTTGCCTGTTGTTCCTGTTTTGGCTGTCATCTTCTTCCATGACAAAATAGATGGAATGAAAGTGATGGCCATGGTTTTGGCCATCTGGGGACTCATGTCATATTGTTATCAGCACTATATTGATAGCAGAACTTCCAAGCATGACAACAAAAGGGTTAATGACAGTCAAGAAACAGCTCCCTCAGAGGAAGCAGCAGCATTGGTGGACTAGAGGGGGATACTTCAGTAGTTCTCTTGAGACTAGTATTGTAAAGAGCTACCAGGATTGGAATCGTTCTTCTTAGTTGCAGACAATTATAGACGTCTTAAACACAATAGTCGGATTATAGATGCTCATCTATCATCCAAGGCGTTAATAGTCGGATAATAGATCCAACTGTTGTGTTTAAAGCATCTATAATCTTCAACAACAAAGAAGATTCTTATCTTTATAGTTTTTTACAATACTAGTCTCGAAATTGAACTACAATACTAGTTCTTGTCCTATGTGATAAGGGTGTTATTGTTGTTCTTATTGCTTTTATAAATATGCTACATATGAATAGAGGCTCCCCATGGTAAATCAGAGGAATACGACTTTTTGCATGTTTGTTTTTGAATATATACCTTTTTTGAGCAAGAGATTTAGATCTAATTTTACGCCAAAAAAAAAAAAGAAAAAGAAAAACATTATAAAGGTGAATAACTGGACTTGTAAGTAGTATTGAACCTAATTAACTCCTCAACTCTCAAGTCCTTTACCATATTGTGGTGGTCCTCAGCTACGTTCCCAACTATACAAGCGTTTTCTCACAATTTCAATCAAAGCATATTTTCTCTCATTAAAAAAAAAAAAACAGTAAAGCATAAGTTCTCCTGGGAGCATTTATTTTTTTCTCCCGCTAATAGCAATTGGTAGATATTTATTGGTCAGCAATGTCTCCTAAAAAAAGATCAATAAATGGATTTTCTTCAAGCCAATACAAATTCTCATTAAAAGACGAATCATAAGGAGCTATGTTCTGAAACGAGAAACACACCAACAAATAGCTCCTCATGCAAAGCTAAGCAAATAAACTAGTGGGTATTGTAACGCCCCCATATAGGGGTTAACAGTTTTTAATGAATTAAAATAAAAATCAGAAATAAAAGTAAAATTGTCCAGGGCTTAAATGAAAACTTTCAAATAAAAAATAAAAATATAAACGACAATTAAACCACAGTTTAATGTAGCACCTTAAATTTAATAATATAAACAGTCGTCATCATCATTTTAACCCTCAACGCATTGTAATACAGTCACAGAAAGTAAAAATTATTGCTTACATTATCATAAAGAACATTCTTAACAATTGAAGCAGTCCCAATGTAATATAGCTACATAGCTTCCTCAACTATTTTTCTCGTAGCCACCTCACACTTAGTAGGGAGTCTTGAAAAGATAAAAATATAAGGGAATGAGCAACACTATGCTCAGTAGAGAAAACCATTACTCACCTTTAGATTTTTATCATTACCACATTAAAACCTGCATGGTTAGTTAATAGTTATCATTATCCAGATTATGAGATTTATTATAATCATATTCCGTGGATACCATAGTTAATCATTACTGAGTTTCATACATATACATATATACAAATATTATAGTTCATCGTTATTCCTAGGTACCCACATTCAATAGAGTATCACTCAACTCATCGAAACCCAAATGGGCGCGCTTGATCACCCTCTAAACATTCTAAGGGTGTTCCGGTGGGGGACATCAAGCCCCGAGTCTTCACCAAGTCGATTCCTGTACAGTGCATTCTGGGACTTTCAACCCAAGGAAGCGTCGTCACCTTCCTCCTATTTTACCTTTTAGGTTATTCATGTCCAAGGACGTAACTGTCGCCCTCTTTACGTCTCACCATTTCTCTAAACCATGCTTCTTAATTTATAACATGTGTCAATTCATTATGTTCCTCGCCGTACAATACAAGACGAGTCCATGTCATAATTTCATATGTGATACTTATATAATATCAGTTCAACATAGATATATATATATTGCGGCAAAACAATCAATTTTAATTCTATAAAAACCTCACAAAAGATGAGTAATAGAATCCCTACCTTCCAAGCTTATCAACAATCTTTTAATCCTGGAATCAATTAACGTTAGCTCCATACTCCCTTGATCCTAAGGCGTGCATAAGGACAATTAAAACTAAAGCACAACATACAACTACATTCATAAATAAATCATGTGTAAACCTATCTTACTAGTATGTCATTAAAGCTTTTATGTAAAGCTCTTTTGAATACCACAGTAAACAATTTTTGTCTTAACACAATATAAAATGTGAACAAGTAATCTATATGTTTTAGTCCCTAATAAGATTCATCAATCACTTAGGATAATATTGGAAAGGTTGCAAGACATTAAAGAATTAGGTGGTGAGCAAAGATGGGTTCTTGGTTCAGGTTAGCAGCTGGTATACCATAACAAACTGACAGGTGTACTAGTTTCCAATCCAAAAATTGAATAATGCATAGAAAATAAAATATAACTCCGATTTAGGTTTATGATAGCTCGTTGAAAGCTTAGGATGTCTACTTTTTAAATATGCAAACCAATTCATAAAATTCATTTTAATTTAATCCCAGAATTTCAAGAAATAGCCACTGCCCATAGAGGTATTACAAAGTTTAACAATATAAATTTTCTGTCTAGGGCATACACTTAGACTTTATACATATGCTCCAAAATAGCAACAAACATATACTTAGGTTTAAGAACGTAAATTTGAATAATCCTTTAGTATAAAAGAAAATTTATAAATGAAAGACTAAATTTGTTCATAAGATTCTAACATCGGATTATGGTTAGTTGGAAGCTTGAAATGGCTTCAAAACAGGTTCTTTGACTTCGGTATGGCTGAAATTCTTACTCAAATGGGGGTGATGGTGGCTAATTTTTCTGGTTACCTTGAAGAAGTTCTCTAAGTATTTTGCTTCAGCAAAGAAATGAGAAGAAGAGTGTGGGAACCGTGGAAGAAAAAGGAAGAAAAGATGAAGTCTTTGAAGAGAAGTGATAGAAGCAATTATAGAGGAGACATGTTGAAGCATGTCACGGAGGAAATAAAGAAAATGAAGGTCAAGAGTAGTTGGTAAAGATATCCTTATGTCTCATTTGGAGACTTTAACGCACATAATGTCAAAATGACATTTTTGAGATTTATTAAAAGTTCTAAAGCTTTTCAGTAAACATACTAAATAAATATAAGAGAATTTTTTTTTAAAAAAATTAAAATAGATAAAAATAAATATTGTAAAATAAATTTTAAATGAAGCAATTTTTTTATTAATACACTAAAAATTAATTTAATTACCTTAATACCCATTAGGAAAATAACGGGTGTCACAGGTATCTTTTAACTTTACAAAGGTTACGTTTGTAAGAACAGTTGAAACCATAAGTTACAACTATAAATAGTTTAAAGCTTCACATGTTATAGTAAACAAAACAAAAAAGTTATTATAATGTAAAGCTTTTACATGTTACAATTGTCAAACTAAAACTGTTAATCACACAAGAAATTAATTATAAAAACAAGCAGACAAAAGCTCAATTTAGTAGCCCCAACTCTCCTTGAAAGAAATCAATTTATAGTTTTCAGCCCCCTTGCATTGTTTACCGCATGCGCACCCTCTTCTCTCTTTTTTTTTTTTTTTTTTTTTCTTTTGAAAGGTTATCCTAATTATTTTAATTAAGGGCCAAGGTTATCAAAACTTTATATTTTGTAATTTGAATTTTATTATATTTATAACCTTAAATTTTAAATTTATATATTTTATTATATTTTTTCAGTTAATAGCTAATTTTGACTACAAAAAGACTTAAACACCTTCAAAAAATTGAAAAATGCAAAAAAATTAAAATTATGTTAAAATTTTTAAAATGTGAAGGACATTGCAACAATTTATAAAGTCAAAATAAAATTTTGACCTTAAAAAAAATTTAATATAAATTTAAGATATAAGAACATAAAAATATTAAAATTTAAAATATAAGATTTTATTTTTTAATAATCTATCAATACATGAGTATGTGGTATAAAAATAAAAATAACTCTTTATTAACGCATATCTTGTCAACACAAAAAGTATGACTGAAACTTACCCAGCCTTCTCACTACGAAAGGACTAAGCCTTATCCCAACAGTACATAATGAGATATGGTGTGAAAATATACGCAACTGATAGGAGTCTATTTTGAATTGCCAAATTCGTAACAGTTAATTTTATATTATTTTATTTTAGAAAATGCTTTATAGCCTTGTCGGGCTTTAACCCTACCAGAGACAAAATTCACCCGTAAGACCCCAGCGATTTTGTCTCTGGCGGGGTAAAACTTGACGTAGCTGAATAGAAGTGCTCTTTCTTTTTTTTTCTTTTAATTTTAATTTGATTTAAAAAATTAATATAAAGTGATAAGGACGTTACTTGTTAGCGAGCAACCCTGCAATATCAGCTATCGATCGCTGTCATGTTTTGATACCTTGGTGGACAATATTCATATCCAAATCGTTGTATGTTCGCTTTCAGAGTCCATAACATTTTTCGCTCAATAGGGTCCGTAATTTTGACAGGTAGATGTAAAATCAATCGGCAACTTCATTTATTTATCAATTTATGTTTTTTTGGTTCTTTAGTAACTTCATTTATTGGACTTTTATTGATTGTTGACCACAGTTTTCTATCTTTGAAAATGGAAAACATGATCATGAAAAAACATGATTATTAGCTTCAAGTAATCACATTTAGTTTTCTTTAATTATACAATAATGTTGCTGGCTAAAATGCTTTGTTACTATTGCCAATAATAAATAATAAAGAAATTAAAAGAAATAGTAGTTTTTTAGGGTGTTAATGAAAAAAAGTTAGACATTTTAAAGGTTAGTAAATAATAGTAGGCCATCAAATGCTGTAATGGTATAATATCTAAAATACCCCTTTCTTCTCATTTATACCTTTGTGATTTTTTTTTTCTTCCTCTCTTCCCGTTTTCATATCTCTAATAGTTTCTCTCCTTTTTCACTTCGAATCTCTCTCCTCTCTCTCTTCTATCACCCTATTTCTTTCTTCTCTCTTCTCCTCGTCCATCACATGCGAAGCTTGGCAATAGACGAAGTTGAGCTTGGAGGTGAACGTCGAGCTCTCGACGGAAATCATGAACCTCGAGATCATCGGGCTGCGAAGATCTCTCCATCGTAGTCGGCGTTATCGGAGTCAAATCCGAGCTCGCGACAAGGATATTGCATGATCTCTGTCTCTATACTACATCAATCTCGAAGCTGTCTCCGTACGTCATCCTCCGTCATTGTACCACCGATCGGGCGATCTCCATCGTTGTCACGTTTGGATCCGGAGCAAGCCTAAGGTGTCATCGATGGCTGTATGGAGGCGTTGGAGATCTATGATCCGTCACGATCTCAACTACTACGGTGATCTCTATCAGAAGTACACGACGACAGGCCATGAGCAGCAGTTGACGCAACAGCATCAACAGGCGATGGGTTTGAATGTTACAACCAAATCTGGTGTTTTTCAGTTTTAATTTTCTTTTTTAGGTATGTGTGAACTGATGTTTTACGGATCTTTCTAACTTATATTGTAAAGGTAATATTATTTGTCTTTTTTAATAGCGTGAACTGATGATTTTTTACACAGTAATATAACATTTTAAGTGCAATATTATATTTTTTGGTCACTGGATATTCGACGAAGTAAACTGTAAATTTTTATATTATATAATAAATATGATATTTTTTGATAAATATTATGGGGGTGTTTGGCAGTGGTGGGAACCACTCAGTTCTCACCACAATCTCAGTTATAAACAGTGTAAAGCTCTCACATGCTACAGTAACAATAAAAAAATATGCTACAGTGTAAAACTCTCACATGCTACAGTAAAAGTAGTTCTCACCACTGGTTCCCACCACCTTTTCAAACACCCTATATATTTATTGATTGTCGATAGTCTGATAAAGTCACGGGTAAATTTTTATATTTACACAATAATATAGTATTTCAAGTTAGTATTTCACTTGAAATACTATATTTTTTAGCTGTCGACAGTTCAATAAAGTTGTCAATAAATTTTATATTTATATAGTAATAGTATTTTTTGACCGTTGGTGGTCTGATAAAGTTGCTTGTAAATTTTTATATATATACAATAATATAATATTTCAAGTGAAATATTGTATTTTTTGACAGCTTTTAGTCTGGTAAAATGGTTGGTGAATTTTCATGTTACATAAAAAAATACGGTATTTTTTAATAAATATTGTATTTTTCAGTCGTCGGTTGTCCCAAGAATTCATTGGTGATTTTTGTATTTATACAGTAATATTATATTTCAAGTGAAATATTGTATTTTCAGCTGTCGAAGGTCTGACGAAGTCGCCAGTAAATTTTTGTATTTACACGATAAATATAATATTTTTTAGTAAGTATTAAATTTTTTAGCCGTCGACGGTTCGATGAAGTCGTCAATGAATTTTTGTATTTACAAGGTAAATACGATAATTCTCAGTAAATATTATATTCATATGGCTAGCAATATAAAGAATAAAGAGGTTAGAGTATTTTGGAGTTTTGTTTCCAATTTCTCATAAGATATTACTTAATTTCTTATGATATGTTATATATTATATATTTTGAAGCTATATGACAATATTTACTAAGATTTAACTTAAATATGCTACTTTGCTCTTTCTTCTTAAATAATATAACGTCGCCAGTTGTACTCGTACTCGATGACTTTATTTTTTGGTTTATTAACATCAATGACTATTAAAATATAAGGTTTTTCTTGCTTTATTTTTTAAAATTTAAAAATCTTCATTTTGCCTCCTGAACTTTTAAAACTTTATATTTTGTTATCTGAATTTTAAAAATTACCACTTTACTCCTAAACTTTCAAAGCTCGTTATCTTGCCTCTTAAACCCTCAATGTCTGTTTAAAAAGATCAAGTTAATCCTATGTTTGCATGTGGATTACCTGTGAGGACAAAAAATAAGATTTTATCATTTATAAGTTTTGTATCATATTTACATACTTTTTTTCTTTTATAATTTGCACTCTTATTGAGGAAGGATTTATGTATATTTCTTCTCATTTTTAAGGTGTACTCTTATTTAATAGGTTGATATTGTTTACTAATATCTTCTCATCTTTATTGTATAACTTATCTTCTTTATCATTCAATATCAATGAACAATATCGATCTCTTATATAATTTACGCATTAAAGATGAGAAAAAATATATTGATAAACCCTTACCAAAGGAGAGTTTAGATTGAAAAAAAAAAAAAAGAAGCATTTTATGCTTTTACTTCCCGAAACTTCCTTGCATGTACTTATTTTTATTTGGCTTGCAAGGAGAGGGCATGACACACTTTCATTCATGCCCCCGACTGTTGCTGTTGAGGATAAGATTTAGGGCCCGTTTGATTCGAATATTTAAATAGAGTATTTCAATGAAGATTTAAATTTTAGTGAAAGAAAATACTGTAGCAAAATGATTCGAACTGTGATTCGAATATAGAAATAAACAAGTCCTTAAGGTACACGATTGGTCAGAATATTATTCTAAAAGGCTAAATGGCACAAAAATCGTAGAAAAGAGTGAAAAGTGTGAATCGCTAAGGTCGGATGGCATAAGATACATAAGCAAAACTAGAACAAAAGTCCGCAAGGTCAAATGTTGCAGAAATGGATAATTGAAATGATGAATTCGCAGGACCGAATGGTACAGATTGAATAATGCCAAGTGGTATAACATGGACAAAACCACAATAGAAGATTTGCAAGGCCGATGGGTGCAGAACAAGAATAAAATTAAAAGGAAAAATGTAAAAGGTCGGATGGTTAGAACCAGAATGAAATAAGAACGAAAAATCTACAAGGCCGATTGGCACAGAAGAAAGAAGAACAAAAAAATCTACAAGGTTGATTGGTGCAGAATCGGAATAAAATTAGAATAAAAAACTTACAAGACTGATTGGTGCAGAACCAAAGTCAAATAAGAATAAAAAAATCTTCAAGGTTGATTGGTGCAAAATTAGGAAAGTTGGCACAAAAAAATCTTCAGGACAGTATGGTGCAGAATAGTTAGGTGCAAAACTAATACAATCAAAGTGATGAATTTGCAAAATGAACGGAGCAGAATCAATAGCATAGAGTGACAAGCCAGGAAAGAGAGAGAGTTGCAAGATTAACATAAGTGGAATGAGCAAATATAAGAAAAGTCAAAATGAAAGTTCTTCAAGATTGATAAAAATAAAGAAAAATAAGAGAAAACCGAAAGACTGGCGGACGTAGAGCAACAGAGCGACCAAATAAAGGCCCAAGGTGCATGACGACAAGGAGCAAAATAGAAGAAGATGTAACACAAGACTGAGAACATCAAGTATGATAAGAGGAAAATGACAAAAGATACAAGTGAAAAGGATTAACATGACTCGAGAGAAGCATGTAAAAGCATATTGCGTGCTACTTACTAGCAATAATCATAGAGAAACTTTGTCTAAGTTTGCATTGTTTAGTGCCATTGGCACAGTTTTTTGACTACTTCATGAAAGGAGTACCAAAATTAGATTTAGAAAAGTTGATGCATTGAGCCAAAGGACATACCAAAGCAAACAACTTGAGAAAGGCGGGAAATTATGGCTCAGACAGTTTGCATTGGTTTGTGCTCATGGCCCAATGCTTCGACTGACTCTCCGAGAGAACTACCACGATTAAACCTATAAAGTCGACGCATTGAGCCACAAGACAGACCAAAGCAAACAACCTGACAAAGGTGAAAGATGGCAATAAAGGCCAAATGAGTGAGAAGATCAAGAATTCGAACACTCATGAGAGCGAAAAGGTTCTTAGTAGAAAACATTCAAGAGGAAAAGACTAATTCGCCCGAAGCATCTTTGGAAGATTCTCACTAAGAACTCCCTAGAACTCATAAGAAAAAAATTGAGATGGCTACAATGCTTGGACTTTGGGATATTAAGCTTGAAAATTTCCAAAATTCCAAAAAATTCAGGAGATGAAAAATTAAGTCTTTGTTTGTTTTTATTTTAAAAATTTTTAAAAATTTTTGGTATATTTTTTAAAGCAAAAATTTTAAAAATATTTTTAATATAATTTTAAAAATATTTTTATTTTTTTACCTACTTTAAAAATAATAACATACCACTCATAGATATGAAAAAGATCTTGAGAATAAGCCTCAGGCTTAAGAGAAAAGAGGATTTGGCGGTTACGGGGCAGAAAATTTCGGGAAAAAAATCCTTGACAGAATATTGCTCAAAATGAAACTATTATAATTGAGTGATGAGACTACACATTGAAGCCATATGGCTAAATCGGCCATTTTTCAGAAAAGGAAAAAAGGAAAAAATACGGTGCTCGAAAATGATGACAGTGGGTGCGTTTAATCAAGAAAAGCATCTGTCAAGAATCAAATGATCTAGTCAAATCATTGTCAGTATGAACTTTCGAAAACAAAAATAGGAGAGCAAGAAAAAGAACATCTTACTAAAGATTAACCATAACATGAAGTCCAAGCGAACAAGAGTAATATTACAGAGAAAAAGTTGTAAAAAAAAAAAAAAAAGAAAAAAAGAAGTTTAGAAATACATCAAGACGCAAAACAAGAAAGAATGCAATGTTAGAAGAAGGTATTATGATAAAAACTATCATTATCTAAAATTATTCATATCAAATTATTAAGATAATTAATAAAATACAAAAGTTAATTTGAATTGATAGATGTGATGTGATTTTGAAGTCTATATGTTAGAATCTTCTAAGTTTAGTGCGTAAGTTTTTTTTTAAAGTATGTCTTTGTAATTTCTCTGAAGATAGAGAATAGAAAAATAACATACGTGCTGACTTAGAGACCACAACCTCTTTATATAACTGTTAAACCTTAACAGTTATCTTTAATCATCAATTTCACCCATCATGAAATTAGTAATTACATTTTGGTCTCTACACATAAAAGGCCCGCACTTAATGATGCATTACAAGCCCAAAACCTAAATTGATAACTTTTAATTATACATCATTATCTGATAGCTTTTAATATACATTTATTTAATATATTAGCCTATATATATTAAATTTATTCCAACAATCTCCCACTTAGGCTATATATGAAACTTTATAAATGCGAATTATATTTTATAAGCTCATGAATTTTGCTATCAAAACCTTATGCATCTCAACAATCTTGTCCATTAACCATATCAATATAGGACTAAAGCGACCTTCGTTACATATATCATAACTAAACTCATCAATGGTCACATATACCAATATAACTAATAACAAAGATCAAACATAGATGTGTAGCATGAAAATTTCATGCAATGTGATCTTAATATGTCTATTTCTAACTAGTTTACCTTAAAACCTTAGTGAGATTAAACCATAACAGAATCAAAGTGTAAATAAACCAAAACTTTATTTTTGTAGAAAATAACCTCAAAATATCTATAAACTGAAATAACTAAAAATATGTCTATATTAGACAAGCATCTAAAATTACAAATTCCCAGTAAAACTGAATATTCTGAAATAATATGACACCCATACAAGTAGTATACTCATGAAACATTTTGGGTGGCAATCCCTTAGTAAGCGGATCCGCAATTATGGAGTTTATACTGATGTGCTCTATAGACAACTATCAACTCTAAACTCTTTCTTTCACAACCAAAAATTTGATGTTGATATGCTTTGACTTTATCGAGCTCCTTATTGGAATATAAAACTGCTGACTTATTGTCACAAAATAACTTGAGTGGTCTTTGAACATTGTCTACTATGCGCAATCCTGTGGCAAAATTCCGCAACCATTTTCCATGATTGGACACCTTATAACATGCTATGAACTCTGTCGCCATGGTAGAGGATGCTATAAGAGACTATTTAGCACTCTTCTCGGAGACAGCACTTCCAGCCAGAAGGTAGACATAGCCCGACATAGATTTCGTAATATCTTGACGCCAGCATAATTGGAGTCAATATACCCAATGATCTCAAGCTGTTCAAACCTTCGATACGTGTTCATGTAGTCCTTCATTCTTTGTAAATATCTTACGACTCGTTTAGCTGCAATACAATGATCCTTTCCAAGCAGATTGCTTAAGTATCTACCCAACATCCCTGTAACGTATGCAATATCCAAATACGTATAAATCTGAGCATACATTAAACTCCCTACTGTTGATGCATAAGGAATCTTCTACATTTCTTGAATCTCAAAATCATTCTTAGGGCACTGATTGAGACTAAACGTGTCTCCCTTAGCCACAGGGGTATCATCTGGTTTGCAAGCTTGCATACCATATCTCCTAAGAACCTTTTCAAGATAGCCCTCTTGTGATAATCCAAGAATGCCCTGAAAACGATCCTAGTGTATTTGTATACCTAACACAAAAGAGGCATCACTAAGATCCTTCATCTTAAATTTCTTTGATAAAAATCTCTTGGTTTCGTGTAATAAGCCTATATCGTTGCTAGTAAGCAAAATGTCATCGACATATAAAACTAGAAAAATACACTTACTCCCACTGAACTTGTAATATATATAATCATCAGCCACATTCATCTCAAAACCGAACGAGATGATAATCTATTGAAATTTGTAATATCACTAACAAGAAGCTTCCTTAAGCCCATAGATGGATTTCTTCAATTTGCAAACCATCTTCTTTGCATCTCCCGATACAAAGTTTTTTGGTTGCACCATATAAATTGTTTCATCAATGTCACCATTAAGAAACGTAGTCTTAACATCCATCTGACGAAGCTTAAGATCAAAATGCGCCATTAATGCCATTATAATCCTGAAAGAGTCTTTCGAAGAAACCAGAGAAAAAATCTCTTTATAATCGATGCCTTCTTTTTGTGTAAAGCTTTTAGCTATAAGACGAGCTTTGTACTTCTTCACATTGCCTTTCGAATCTTTCTTGGTCTTAAATATCCATTTGCAACCAATGGGTTTTGCTCCTTCAGGCAATGGGATAAGATCCCAAACATCATTGTCCTTCATAGGCTTTATGTCACGCCCCGGAGTACGGGAGGTGACGTGGCGGAATATTTAGATTAATTAAAAGAGAATTTAATTAAAAACCGAGAGTTTGAGAACCCAATTAAATAGAAATTAAGAAGAATTTCCACCACATTTTATAAATAATTTAAAATCATTAAACAAATAACAATAATTGAATAAAAACCGCGAATATGGGTTCCACAACCCACAACTTGTGCACACACATGGATCTGACAATATCACAAATACAATTACAGTCCAAGTACAAATAAAGTTAAGTCTTACATGCCTTGATTAATAAATACAGAATGTAAATAAATTCTCCTATTGCTCCTGAGTTCGGTCCGAAGAATCTTCTCCAAACCTAAATGGGAAACCACCTAGAGGGGGGGGGGAATTTAAAACAGATAAAACGTGAGCGAAAGGCTCAGTAGGACTAAGTTTTATAAAATAATTTAATGCAAAGAAACATAACATTATCAGGAGTTATACAGAAAGGGAACTTGAATAAATAAATAAATAAATTGAGTAGAACCATTCTGACACAGAACAGTCTACTCGTCAAATCAAAACACCAGTTTACATTTACCTAGGCAAACCATGATATCACCACCGTAGTGGCCCAACTGGGTTTCGGGACCTGCCCCCAAGGTCGATCACGACCCGATCTCTGATATGGCATCATGCCCATGTGTTTACTATCATTATCATTCAAAACCCAATTACCGAGTATTGTCAATTACATTCATTATGAAATTCATTTCATATCACGGTATATAAAAATATAACCGATAAAATCATTTTCAAACAACCGTTGAAAAACATTTTGATAGAAATCCTTTTCAAAGCCAAATCATTTCAAAACCAGGCTACCAAAGAAATAGGATAGAAGTCCTACCTCGATACTCGTGCCGGTGCCCCACACCGTAATCCCGGTCCGCTATACGTTAGCTCCACGGAACCACGAACGATCCTAGATACAAACTAAGTCGATCAATATCTAGTTCGAGACATTCTATGTTACTAAATCATTTCATGATGTCCTAGTGTGCCATTTGTACCTTTAGAATCATTCTATAAGGTTGGGATTTAAATCTGGGTTCAAAACAGTGAAAACGGGTAAAAATCACAAAATTTTCCATGCCTCGGTCGGCCTGCCGGACGTCCTGCTTCGGCCTGCCGAACTGTACAGTTCGGCCTGCCGGAAGCAAAGTTCGGCCTGCCGAACATTTCTCCAGATTCGGCCTGCCGGTCGGAAGAACACCGGCCTGCCGATCATCACTCCGGCCTGCCGAACTGGGAAAATCCAGAAATCCCAGCCACGGGTTTCTCGATCCCCAAAATCCAAATCTGAATTCCAACCTGTTTTTCTCAATTCCCAGGCATGAAAAATAACTATAGTTGATAGAAAAACATTCTAAAACATGTTTGGAATCATTTAAACAACATTTGAACTCAAAATCTTCAAAAATCCGAAAATGAGAAAAAGAGGAGAAAAATGAAAATCTTGAATCCAATCCGTTTTTCTTCAATCTAGGTTTAGATTCTAGTTGTTCTAAGCTCATTTAACACAAATCCACGGTTTTCTAAGCTTAAACAAACTTAGATTTCAAAAACACACAAAATCGAAAATTTTGTAAAAAGTTTAGAAATTTCGAATCTAACCTCGAATCGAAGCTTTAATCCGCATTCTCGGTCGCCGAATCACGTCCCCGAGCTTCCTCCTTGCTGTTCCGAAGCTTGGATTCGAATGGAAATCAAAATTTTGTGAAGAAATTAGAGAGAGAGAGAGGCTGCCGAGAGAGAGAAGAGAGAGAGAGAGAACTCGTGAATGAGGAGAGAGAGAGAGAAGAGAGAAATAAATAGAGAAAATCGGTGGGCGGTTTTACTGTGCGAAAACCATGTGCCGCCCACGGTTTTGCAAAACGGAGTATTTTTAACATTTTACAAATTGTTGTGTTTTAAAACTCAAAACATCATTTTAAATCAACAAGGAATCTTTTGAACAAATCAATTTAACAAAACAACCAAAAACTAAAAAATCCAACCAAATAATCTAATTAAAGTTAAAACTTTAATTATGGCACACTAATTCATCATTTACATTACATTAATGTTAAATAAATTTCGGGACGTTACAGCTCTCCACTCCTAAAAGAAATTTCGTCCTCGAAATTTAAAACTCATCTCAAAAGCAAAACAAATGCGGATATGACTCCCGCATACCCGACTCTAATTCCCAAGTGGCTTCATCAACACCGTGATGCTGCCACACGACCTTTACCAACGGTATCTCACGACGACGCAAGCTAATCACTTTCCGGTCGATGATCTGAATCGGCACTTCTTCGTACGTCGTATCCTCCTGAACCTGCACATCGCGAAACGATACTATCTTACCCTGCTCAGGTGGACACTTCCTAAGCATCGACACATGGAACACATCGTGCACATGAGAAAGTTCGGGCGGAAGATCAAGCCGATAAGCGACCACACCAACACGCTGAGTGATCTCGAACGGCCCAATATACCTCGGTGCGAGTTTCCCACTCACCCCGAACCGCATAGTTCCCTTACGAGGTGACACCCTCAAGAGAACAAAATCTCCAACCGCGAACTCCAAAGGTCTACGTCTCCTATCTGCGTAGCTCTTCTGCCGACTCTGAGCTGCTCTCAACCGATCCCGAATCACCACGACTTTCTCGTTGCTGTCACGAATCTCATCCGGCCCAAGAATAACTCTATCCTCTGGCTCGGCCCAACACACAGGTGATCGACACGGCCGCCCATACAACGCCTCAAATGGTGCCATACCGATACTCGCCTGATAACTGTTGTTGTACGCGAACTCCGCCAAATGCAAATATTGCTTCCAATTCCCGCCGAAGTCCAACGCACAAGCACGCAACATATCCTCGAGAACCTGAATAACCCGCTCAGACTGCCCATCAGTCTGAGGATGAAACGCCGTACTGAAGTTCAAATCCGTACCCAAAGCCTCCTGAAAACTCCTCCAGTACTTAGCATTAAACCTGGTATCTCGATCAGAGGTGATGGACAAGGGAACTCCATGCAACCTCACAATGTTCTGCATATACAACTCCCCGAGAATCTTCCTAGAACACGTCGACCTAAACGGAATGAAATGCGCCGATTTCGTCAACCTGTCGACCACAACCCAAACTGCATCATGCCGCTGCTCCGTCCTCGGCAAACCTGTGAGGAAATCCATCGTCACATGCTCCCATTTCCACCCTGGAATAGGAAGCGGCTGAAGTTGACCTGCAGGCTTCTGATGCTCGGCTTTCACCTGAAGACACGTCGAACACTTGGCCACGTACTCGCGAACATCTTTCTTCATGCCTCTCCACCAATAGTGCCTCTTCAAATCACGATACATCTTGGTGCTCCCCGGATGAATAGCGAACTGAGACCTATGAGCTTCATCTAGAACGGCTTTCGTCACCTTGGCGATAACTGGAACTGCAAGACGCTCCCGGAAGTACAACGATCCATCTGCATGCACGCTCCATTCCTCGAACTGCTCCCCGTTCTGAATCCGCGACCAAATCCCCTGCAAATGTCGATCCTGCCACTGACCTTGCTTCACCATCCGAACAAGAGCTGGAGTCGCTTCCACGTGATACAACAAAACTCGATCACCGTCGTCATGATACTGTAGCCGATACTCACTCACTGTCGCATCCCTGCTCCAGTCCTCAAAAATCAAACAAGCGAGAATCCCTGAAGACTTTCTGCTAAGCGCGTCCGCTACCACATTAGCTTTTCCGGGATGATACTGCAACGCGAAATCATAATCCTCCATGTACTCCACCCATCTGCGCTGCCTCAAGTTGAGATCCCTCTGAGTGAACAAATACCTCAAACTCTTGTGATCGGAGAAGACCTGAAACGATGCTCCATACAAGTAACATCTCCAAATCTTCAGCGCGTAGATCACCGTTGCAAGCTCTAAATCGTGAGTAGGATAATTCCGCTCGTGAGGTCGTAGCTGTCTCGATCCGTACGCAACCACACGTCCATGCTGCATCAACACGCATCCAAGTCCGCGCCCTGAAGCATCAGCATAAACCTCATATGGCTCGTCACTACTAGGAATAACTAATACTGGAGCTGAAGTCAACCGGTTCTTCAATTCCTGAAAAGCAGACTCACAGTCTTCATCCCACTCAAACCTGACATTTTTCTTGGTCAACCTCGTCAACGGAGCTGCAATCTTCGAAAAGTCCTTTACAAATTTCCTGTAATATCCAGCAAGACCTAAGAAGCTGCGAATCTCCGCTACATTCCTTGGTCGTTCCCACTCCAATATAGCTTCAATCTTGGACGAATCCACTGAAATACCATGCTCCGAGATGACATGACCCAGAAATTTGACCTCGGTCAACCAGAACTCACACTTTTCCCTCTTAGCATACAACTGGTGCTCCCGCAAAGTCTGAAGCACGATCCGAAGATGCTGCTCATGCTCCTCCCATGTCTTAGAATACACAAGAATATCATCGATGAACACGATCACAAACTGATCCAGATATGGCCTAAATATCCTGTTCATCAGATCCATAAAAGCTGCTGGAGCATTCGTCAACCCGAAAGACATAACCAGAAACTCGAAGTGCCCATACCGAGTCCTAAAAGCTGTCTTGGGAATATCCTCTTCCTTGATTCTGAGCTGATGATAACCTGACCGCAAATCAATCTTCGAGAAGTATCGCGAACCTCCCAACTGATCAAATAGCTCATCAATCCTAGGCAAAGGATACTTGTTCTTCACCGTAACACGATTCAACTGCCGATAATCCACACATAACCTGAGAGTCCCATCGTGCTTCTTAGCGAACAAAACTGGTGCTCCCCACGGAGATGTGCTATTCCGAATATATCCTTTATCAGCAAGCTCCTGAAGTTGCTTCCTCAATTCCTTCATTTCTGCTGGCGCCATCCGATAAGGTGCCATAGAAATCGGTGATGTCCCTGGAAACAACTCGATACCAAACTCAATCTCCCGATGCGGTGGTAACCCTGACAACTCGTCGGGGAAGACATCCTCGAACTCACCAACCACCGGAATCGCTACACTACTACTGGAAACATAGGGCTCGCAATCTAGATTGGCAAGAAAAGCAAAACAATCTAGATTCCTTCGCCCTCCTAGACATGACTTCATGAGACGCTCACTCATTAGCCAATCACCACCACCCTGGTAAGTGATTACCGTCCCCCTATCAGACACTAGGGTCACTTTTCTAAGTTGGCAGTCCACAACTGCACTATACCTGGACAACCAGTTCATCCCTAAAATCACATCATAGGAACTCATGGGGAGGACAATCAAATCACTTTTCAAAATCTCATCCCCAATCTTTATTTTACAAGATTTACACATACAATTCACACACACCCGCCCCAAGGGAGAAGTTATAACTAGGGGTTCCTTAAACTCTTCTACTTCTAATCCCAAGGCATGTACAAAAGAACTCGAAATGAGAGAATGAGAGGCACCGGTATCAAATAAAACGCGAGCTAGAGATCTAGAAACCAAAACCATACCATCGACAACCGCGTTACCAATCTGAGAATCTGACCCTCCAGATGCCATTGCATGAACCTGCACTGGCGCTTTCCCTTTTCCTCTACCGATATTGCTGGGTCCTGCATTACTCGGCCGATGCTGCTGAGATGGAGACGACTGCACACTATCTGTACTCGGAGCTCTATACTGAGGAACACTGCGCTGAAAATACTGCGGCTGCTATCCCCGTGTCGGATATGAGAATTGCTGAGGAGAAAACTGCGGATACTGCAACTGCGGGTACTGCGGAGGCAGAGGTAGGGTCTGAGGCTGAGGCTGAGATGAACGACTGGCATCCTCCCCGGTCTGTGATCCAAGACGAGCACTCCTGATCGGGCAATTCCTCTTGATGTGTCCGGGCTGCTGACAGAAATGACAATGAAAGCTGTAGGGGTTGCTGCGCCCGCTGCCAGACGAACTGCTACTGCCACTGGTCGCACCGCCTTGCTTGCCTTTCCCCGGAGCTGGACGACTACTGGTGCTCTTCCTGCCACTCCTCTGCGGTCCTCCTGAAGCCTTGGCTCGGTCCTCACAATACTGCACGTAATCATTCTCCACGGAGATCGCCGACGACACAAGCTCTCCGAAACCCCTAAGCCGTAGAGCAACCAACTGCCGCCGAATAGGAGCCTTGAGTCCTTCCTGAAACTTGATGCATTTCTCGCGCTCCGATGCCACAGCTGATGGAGCAAACCTAGCCAACTCGCTAAACTTTGCCTCGTACTCCCGAACTGACATATCACCCTGCTGCAATCTATAAAACTCAGCTGCCTTCTGATCTCTATATCCCTGCGGAAAATACCGATCATAGAACAGATCCTCGAACTTGTCCCAACCGATATCGCCACCGCGCTCCAAACGCTTAGTTTGTTTCCACCAGGTGTTAGCGCCACCCTCGAGCTTATACGCCGCAAACTCTACACGATACTCCTCAGGCACACCAAGGGTATCAAGATGCTTCAAGATCGAATCCAACCAATACTCTGCTAACTGCGGATCCCCATTGCCATCAAAAGTCGGAATAGACGCCCGCCGAAATTCCTTAAAGAAGGCATGCCGACTACCAACACTGGAGTCTTCCGGTCTAGTCCTGGCTGCCATCTGCCGGAAAGCCGCAATCATAGACCTCATCAGGCCCTCATCATTTCCGAACTCGGCGTCAGCTGTCGAACGACGTCTAGGTGCCATTCTCTCACTTCTAAAAACAAAATTGGACTGTCAGAAGTATTTCATTGTCAAATCTATGTGTGCACAATTCCCAAGGTTCATAACCTTGAGCTCTGATACCATTCTGTCACGCCCCGGAGTACGGGAGGTGACGTGGTGGAATATTTAGATTAATTAAAAGAAAATTTAATTAAAAACCGAGAGTTTAAGAACCCAATTAAATAAAAATTAAGAAGAATTTCCACCACATTTTATAAAGAATTTAAAATCATTAAACAAATAACAATACTTGAATAAAAACCGCGAATATGGGTTCCACAACCCACAACTTGTGCACACACATGGATCTGACAATATCACAAATACAATTACAGTCCAAGTACAAATAAAGTTAAGTCTTACATGCCTTAATTAATAAATGCAGAATGTAAATAAATTCTCCTATTGCTCCTGAGTTCGGTCCGAAGAATCTTCTCCAAACCTAAATGGGAAACCACCTAGAGGGGGGGGGAATTTAAAACAGATAAAACGTGAGCGAAAGGCTCAGTAGGACTAAGTTTTATAAAATAATTTAATGCAAAGAAACATAACATTATCAGGAGTTATACAGAAAGGGAACTTGAATAAATAAATAAATAAATTGAGTAGAACCGTTCTGACACAGAACAGTCTACTCGTCAAATCAAAACACCAGTTTACATTTACCTAGGCAAACCATGATATCACCACCGTAGTGGCCCAGCTGGGTTTCGGGACCTGCCCCCAAGGTCGATCACGACCCGATCTCTGATATGGCATCATGCCCATGTGTTTATTATCATTATCATTCAAAACCCAATTACCGAGTATTGTCAATTACATTCATTATGAAATTCATTTCATATCACGGTATATAAAAATATAACCGATAAAATCATTTTCAAACAACCGTTGAAAACATTTTGATAGAAATCATTTTCAAAGCCAAATCATTTCAAAACCAGGCTACCAAAGAAATAGGATAGAAGTCCTACCTCGATACTCGTGCCGGTGCCCCACACCGTAATCCCGGTCCGCTATACGTTAGCTCCACGGAACCACGAACGATCCTAGATACAAACTAAGTCGATCAATATCTAGTTCGAGACATTCTATGTTACTAAATCATTTCATGATGTCCTAGTGTGCCATTTGTACCTTTAGAATCATTCTATAAGGTTGGGATTTAAATCTGGGTTCAAAACAGTGAAAACGGGTAAAAATCACAAAATTTTCCATGCCTCGGTCGGCCTGCCGGACGCCCTGCTTCGGCCTGCCGAACTGTACAGTTCGGCCTGCCGGAAGCAAAGTTCGGCCTGCCGAACATGTCCCCAGATTCGGCCTGCCGATCGGAAGAACACCGGCCTGCCGATCATCACTCCGGCCTGCCGAACATGAACTTCGGCCTGCCGAACTGGGAAAATCCAGAAATCCCAGCCACGGGTTTCTCGATCCCCAAAATCCAAATCTGAATTCCAACCTGTTTTTCTCAATTCCCAGGCATGAAAAATAACTATAGTTGATAGAAAAACATTCTAAAACATGTTTGGAATCATTTAAACAACATTTGAACTCAAAATCTTCAAAAATCCGAAAATGAGAAAAAGAGGAGAAAAATGAAAATCTTGAATCCAATCCGTTTTTCTTCAATCTAGGTTTAGATTCTAGTTGTTCTAAGCTCATTTAACACAAATCCACGGTTTTCTAAGCTTAAACAAACTTAGATTTCAAAAACACACAAAATCGAAAATTTTGTAAAAAGTTTAGAAATTTCGAATCTAACCTCGAATCGAAGCTTTAATCCGCGTTCTCGGTCGCCGAATCACGTCCCCGAGCTTCCTCCTTGCTGTTCCGAAGCTTGGATTCGAATGGAAATCAAAATTTTGTGAAGAAATTAGAGAGAGAGAGAGGCTGCCGAGAGAGAGAAGAGAGAGAGAGAGAACTCGTGAATGAGGAGAGAGAGAGAGAAGAGAGAAATAAATAGAGAAAATCGGTGGGCGGTTTTACTGTGCGAAAACCATGTGCCGCCCACGGTTTTGCAAAACGGAGTATTTTTAACATTTTACAAATTGTTGTGTTTTAAAACTCAAAACATTATTTTAAATCAACAAGGAATCTTTTGAACAAATCAATTTAACAAAACAACCAAAAACTAAAAAATCCAACCAAATAATCTAATTAAAGTTAAAACTTTAATTATGGCACACCAATTCATCATTTACATTACATTAATGTTAAATAAATTTCGGGACGTTACACTTTATCTCCTCATTCATGGTATCAATCCACTCTTGAGATCTAGAACTTTTCATGGCTTGACGAAAGTTGATTGGATCATCTTCCACCACACCAATGTCAAACTCATGTTATTGGAGAAATACAATATAATCATCTGGCACCGCACTTCTGTTTTCTCTAGTGGATCTCCTTAATGGCATAGGTTCTTAAGGTGGTAGAGTTTGTTCTTCTGGAAAAATTTCTTGAATGGGAGGTTCTTCGACATTGTCTTGATTTAAGTATGCTTCTTGAGCAATGTCAAGAATAGGAGCTTGATAAATGTCAACAACAGCTGTAGGAATATCAACATATTTTTCTTCAAAGAAAAGTCCCTAACTTTTCTCCCCCTGCAAACTTGACATCCACAAAGAACCAGGCATTTTATGTGTCAAAAATCGACTTAGTCGTGGGATCATAAAACTTTTACTCCTTGGACCTTTTAGAGTATCTAATAAAATAATAACTTACCGTCCTTGAGTCTAGTTTCTTTTCATTAGGCCTATAAGGCCTTGCCTCAGCTAGACATCCCAAACATGCAAATGCTTTAAACTAGGTTTTTTGCCTGTCCAAAGTTCATAAGGGGTTTTGGCAGTTGCTTTAGTTGGAACCCTATTAAGGATATATGTTGCAGTCTTAAGCGCTTCTCCCCAGAGTGATTCTAGTAAGGTAGAATGAGAAATCATACTCCTCACCATGTCTTTAAACGTCTTGTTTCGTCTTTCAATAACACCATTCATAGTGGGCGAACCTGGCATAGTATACTTGTTGGAAAAATAGTACGTAGCAGAATTTTAAAATTTTTTATATCAGAGTATTTTTCAAAATAGAAGTTTGACACGCTATATGCATAAATTAACCAAATCTTACTAACTTTGTAAATGCCGAAAAGCTTCCTCAATTATTGAAGAGAAGTAACGTTCCAGAAGGATCTTAACCAACTGGCCTTCTATGCTATTCTCTATCCACGATCTGAGTGAGAGTGGGCTCATACGTACAGCTCTTCCACTAGGCGACTCTCCTTCCAGCCAATTGAGAGACCCAAAGCTATAGTTCATGATTTGTGAACAATAGCTCTCAGGGAGTTTCTAGAGTCTCACTCTGAATCTCTCAACTGATCTAAATGATAAAGAGACTTACTCTGCTTATATAGAGGTTGGGTCCAAGATTCAGTCTTTATCAGATAAGGCCTCAAAAATTTAAATTAGAATTCAATTTGGATTAATATCTGATGAAATTCGTGTGAAAATGTGTGATCTTTTTATCGCGCGGTCGGCATGCCGATTTGCCTTACCGACATGCTGAACTTGCCCCATGAAAGGCCAAACCTGAGGATCGGCATGCCAAACTTGTGATAAAAATGTCAGTGAATCTTTTATTCTCTAATCGAGATTCTATAAGATAAAGTTTTAGTTTTAATTCAAATAACCCAATAAAAAAGTTATCTAATTAAAACAACTTTATCTAGATAATCTCTAGGAAAATAAACATTCTTGATAATTCAACAAGTTTATCTTGAATTAATTCAAAATTAATCCAACTGATAAACATACATGAATTATCCGTTCCCGATAATTCAACAAGTTTATCTTGAATTAATTTTATCACAAAATTAATTTAATCGATAAACAGACATGAATTATTTGATTTTTCAAATTTTAGCTAGTCTGATAAATCTGACATAAGTCACTAATTATTAAAAAAACACGCCGTATCGTTACAAGATTTTTGTAAGCTAGCAAAGAGGACTAAATAGACCTATATAGTTCAAGCTCCCGATAATTATGAAACCCAATATCCCAAATACACATTTCATAATTATCAACTCCAACGCTACTTTACTAAAAGCTTGGAGCTACTCTCTCGAACTATATAGAATTACGAAGCCATTGTAGCTAAGTCTCCATGACATATCATAATGTATTGTATCCCCATAGGATTATTTATAATCGACTTAAGGACAAGTTTCATCTTACCTTCTAGATTATTTTTATATTACGTTCCATTATGTCACCATCGGAAAACTTACCATCCAATGACAGTATACTATTTGGTCACACCTATGTATCCAAATGGTTGAGCGCTTTAGTTTTTCAAGAAAAGGATAACGCATATAAGAGGATATCACTACTCCTAAAAAGGAGCTATAGATTCCATATCTATAAATAACAGGCCTACGCTATCAAGAGTCATGCCTCTAACGAACCGACATGCGTACCACTATTAAAATGTAGGTGTCAATCTTTGGTACATAAAAAAAAATATATATATATATAAGTTAAGACAACAGGCCCACTATTCATCTTAGGATTAAGATACAATATAAATGATTGTCTATAGTGAATCGATTTGCCAAGACAGAATTGTTAATCCAAATCAATTTACTTTATGTCCCGATCCAATACATTGTCACCTACGACAATATGCCAATATTTCTATTCTCGGAGTCCATCTCCGATGGCCAAGACAACCCATCTCTAAAGAGGGATATAGACAACATAACAATCTTTACATGAATAAAGCATATAACTTTATTCTCTCGATTGTGGATCTTATGATTTAGACCGTCACCTTAAAAATTGTGTCTTCTGCATAATCTATCTATTATATGCTCAATTCTTAAAGGTTTAGATCGACAGTCTCAGACTATTGTTTGCTTAACATACATTAAACAAATATGAACGTAAAGAGGACAAGATTTGATATAAAAATAATAAATAAATTTTTTATTGATAAAAATGTCTCCAAAAACATGTTATATGTTTACTCCTTGGCGCATACACATCTAACAATCTCCCACTTGTACTAAGTGAGTATATATGACAAATCTCACATCCCCATAGCTTCCACATGCCTCTCGAAGACTCTCCCAGTAAGTGCCTTCATGAATGGATTAGCTGAATTATCCTTTAACATGATTTTGCACACCGTGACATGCCCGTCCTCGACGAAGTCCTTTATCACATGATACTTCCGATCAATATGCTTACTCTTCTTGTGAGATCTTGGTTCTTCAGCATTAGCTACCGTCGCACTGTTATCACAGTACAGTGATACCATTTTATCCATACCAGGAACTACCTCAAGATCCCCCAAGGAACTTGCAGAGCCACACTGCTTTTTTTGAAGCATCACTAGCTGCCACATACTCGGCCTGCATCATTGAATCTGAAGTGCAATCTTGCTTCAGACTTCTCCAACTGATGGCACCTCCACCCAGAGTAAACACAAAACCCAAAGTCGATCTTCTAGAATCTAGACAAGATTGGAAATCTGAATCAATATATCCTAGAAGAGTTAAGTCCTCACTCGAATATACAAGCATATACCTTCAAGTCCTTATCAGGTACTTGAAAATATTCTTTACCGCAATCTAGTGGATCGGTCTTGGATCCGCCTAAAATTGACTTACAATACTGACCGCATAACAAATATCTGGTCATGTGTAAAGCATGGCATACATGAGACTACCCACTGCCGAAGTATAAGGCACCTTCTTCATGTATTATCTTTCTTCCTGAGATTTTGGAGAGTCTTTCTTAGCAAGAGTAATCCCAGACCTAGATGGTTGCCCACCTTTCTTCGAATCCTGCATTGCAAGCCTTCTAAGAATCTTATCTATGTAGCCGACCTAGGACAAAGCTATCATTTTGTTCTTTCTATCCCGAAAGATCTGGATACCGAGAACAAAATTAGCCTTATCCAAGTCCTTCATGTCAAACTGCTTGGTAAACCATAATTTGATCGATGACAATGCCCCAAAGTCATTACCAATTAGCAGAATGTCGTCTACATAGAGTAGTAGAAAAACCACCTTCTCATCCTTAATGTGTTTATACATACATGGTTCATCCACATTTTGTGAGAACCCATAAGTCTTGATCACTTGATCAAATCTTATATTCCAAGGACAAGAAGCCTGCTAAAGTCCATAAATTGACTTTAGTAGTTTACAAACCTTACCCTTCTGACCCTTGACCTTGAACCCATTCAGTTGTTCCATATAAATGGACTCATCAAGATAGCCATTCAAAAAAGTCATCTTAATATCCATCTGTCAAATCTTGTAATCGAGAGTGATAGCTATGGACAAGAGAATCCAAATGGAGTTAAACATGGCTACCAGCAAAAAGGTTTCCTCGTAATCGATTCATTTCTTTTGCGTATAACCCTTAGCTACCAGTCTAGTCTTAAAGGTTTCGACTTTTCCATCCACTCCTCTTTTCCTCTTGTAGATCCACTTACACTCTATGAGTTTTAGCCCTTTGGGAAGATCCACAAGCTCCCAGACCCAATTAATCTCCATATACTTCATCTTTGTGTTTATGGCCTCTGTCTAGAGTTTTGAATTAACATCCTCCATAGCCTCTGCCTAAGTATAAGGATCCCTATCATATTCATCTGGTTTAGCCAAAAAGGCCTCACCATTGAACATATACCTCTCGGGTTGATACCTGATCCTTCCACTACGTCGAAGCCTCTTAGGTTGTTGTTCAGGCTTGTTTGATTTTTCTACACTGATCGGAAAGGTATCATTCAGAACCTCTAGAGTGATTGGATCACTCCTTAACTCCTCAAACATCACTTTGCTTAGAGGCTTAAAGTCGTCCATGTAACTCCCCTTTAGTCTCTTTTGGATATCCTACAAACACACAAACTTTCAAACGTGATTCCAACTTATTTACATCCTTAAACAGGACATGAGTCAGACATCCCCATATATGAATATGGTTTAAGGATGTCTTCTTGTCTGTCCACAACTCGCGAGGAGTTTTAGGGACCAATTTTGAAGGCACGTTGTTCAAAAGATAACATCTGGTTTGTAGTGCATATCCCCACAAGGATAAAGGCAATGATAAATAACTCATCATGGACCTAACCATGTCCAATAAAGTTATATTTCTTCTCTCCGCCATGCCATTCTGCTGAGGAGTGCCTAGTGCAGTCAAATGGGATAAAATCTCATTCTCAAATAAGTGTAATAAGAACTCATAAAAAATGTACTCACCACCTCGATCAAATCGAAGTGCCTTTATGAGTCTACCTGATTGCTTTTCCACTTCAGCTTGAAGCTCCCTAAACTTGTCATAAGTTCTGCTGTTGTGGTGCATCAGATACACATACCCATACCTTGAGTAATCGTCAATAAAAGTAACGAAGTACTCATACCCTCCTTCTGCTTGGATGTTCATCAGTCTGTAAACATCACTATGCACAAGTTCTAGAACCCCTTTGGTCCTATTGCCCTCAGACCCAAATGGTCTTTTGGTCATTTTATCCTCCAAACAAGATTCACATTGAGGTATAGATTTCACCTTTAAGTGACTTAAAGGTCTATCCCTTACCAACCTTTGAATCCTATTTAGGCTAATATGACCAAGGCACAAATGCCAAAGATAAGTCTCATTAGAGTGAGAAGTCTTAAGTCTTTTAGAGTTATTATCATTTACCTCAATGTTCAACAGCGAGTCCATTTTAGGTTTGATAAAATATAGATTGTTTTGCATCCATCCATCACAGATAAAAGATTTGTTTTTACAAATCACCACTTTATTATTAAAGGAAACTGAATAGGAATCTTTAAATTAGCAAGCTACAGATATCAAATTCCTTTTGAATATAGGAACATAAAAACAATCTCGTAAAACCAAACTCCCATCTTTATCAAAATAAAGATGGACATCTCCCACTGCTTCAACCAACACCAAGGATCTATCGCCCATCCGAAACGTAAAGTTTTCACGAAGTAAACTTCTCGTTTCTCAGAATCTCTCTAGAGAAACATAAACATAATTAGTTGCTCCAGAATCTATGACCCAAGTGTCACAAGATTCTTCAACCAAACAAGTTTCTAAAACTAGAAGATTGCACTTACCTCCTTGGGTAAAGAAATCCTTGCGATTCTTTTTTATGTGCCTAACTTCTCCATCCTCAGCCTTTTGCTTCCTTCCATTCCCTGGATTAGGATTGGATCTGGATGCAACCATCAAGTTAACCTCTCTACTAGCCAAAGTTTCCCTGATCAGTTTTTTGAACTCTTGTAACTGTTTTATCAACTCTGTTAAAGTCACATCCTATCCATTGCTCAAATAAGCTCTAAACAGGATGAACTCATTTGACAGAGTCCAAAAAACCATAGTCATCTGTGACTCGGCATCGATATCGGCTCCATGGGTTTGAGCCTCAACGAGGTAATTTATAACCAACATCATATGCTCCTTTACAGATTTTCCCAGTTTTTGCTTGTAGTTCAAAAATTTCTAAAGTGACTTTTCTTGATTTGTTATGGCTTGGCCTCTAAACATGTTTTCAAGATTATCCAAGATCTGATTTGCAGTCTCATAATCTTCATATTGAGCCTGCAGTATGTTATTCATACTAGTCATAACATAATACCGGGCCTGATCGTTTGCAATTTTCCAGCGATGATATGCTTGGATTTGCTCATAAGTGGATTCCTCAGTAGGTTTGGGAGGACACGGTGTAGTTAGCACAAAAGTTAGTTTCTCAAAGGATAGGATGATATTTAGGTTCCGTTTTCAATCATTATAATTCTCATCGATTAATTGGTTTTTGTCAAGTATCGATGATAAAGTATTTTTAGATATTTTTAATCTACAATAAAGAATCATATACCAAACATAAACAAACATAGCATAATAATTTAGTAAGATAACACAATCATGTAAAAACATACAAATGTATTTATGTGTCAAAACCTTGAAAATATCACAACCTTACAACGATAATTCCTAACTCATAATTCAACAAGCTCCTAGGGGAGTCATGCCAAATTCAATCAGGAATATGGATCCCCTCCTGATTAATATATGTCATCCAAGACCTGTATGATCCAACATATATTAATAATCGTTTTTTTGGCCATGAATTTTATTAACAAAGCTCCTAGGGGAAGTTAATAATAAAATTAACATGAATATATAATCATCGTTTCAATATTTTATCCATGATTTATAATCACCACCAAGGGGTGTGCAACCATAAATCATGCTAAAATACCTTATCCTCTAGAAAATCCAAACTGTTACATGATAGAAATCCCTTCCTAGGGGTCGGGGCCACCATGTTCTTCCTATGGACCAACGATGTAAGCCTTAGGTCCTCTCTTCAAAAACCTTCTCCCACTCAATCTTTTGAAATCAGGATTTTATTTTAAAAGACATGCATGAACAATTTTAAATGAGCAGCACTCCCTATTCTATATGGCATGTTATCAATATACATGACAAATCATATTATAATGTAGACAAGCAAAACAATCAAGCAAAGCAACAAAGCAAAATAATAATAAATAACCGTAATATTATGGTTCCACCCTAAAGAATAGAAAACAAAGATTACAAGAGAATAATTGAAACATATTATCGATTCTTCATCCTTGAATCCTCAGGCTGTATCCTTCTTCATGTAATGCGCATCTTCAAGTCTTCAATCTCATATGAATCAAATACTCCAAATTTCCAATCATATCTAAATTTTAATGTTTCTCAGAATTGTTCCAAAAATAAAATTAAAATTGCATTAAAAAACTGCACCTTTTTTTGAAAAATTTCCAGCTCTTTACCGGCAAGCCGATTTGGGTGATCGGCCCACCGGTCATGGCCCACTGGCTTGTCGATTTTTACATATCAGCATGCCAGTTCATCATAAATTGGCCTGCCGAACCAAAAGTTTGGCTTGCCGCCAAAGCCACCTGATTTTTGCCCCGTTGACGGCCTGCTGAACGTCACGTCTGGCCTACCAATTTGTGACCATTGGCCTGCCAAACTGGAGGGTTCGGCATGCCCACCGAGCAGAAATTACCCTTTTTAGAAAATACAATTTTTAATGTAATTCATCAATTTTATTTTCAACAATTCAAAAACATAAAATTAGTGACTTAGGAAATGCCTAGGAGCGCCATCATCCATCTTCTAGATCTATCTTCTCCAAATGATTATTTAATTACAAAGTTCTTACAAATTTAAAATAAAATAATAATTCTTAGACGAAGATGATAGTTCGCCATCTAATTACATAAAAAATCTAGATACACATTCTAACCTCTAAGGAACCATAATCGGCATAAATTAATTAATTAATTAATTAATAATTAAATAATAATTTAATCAATCATAATTAATTAATAAACATTCACCACATAATCCATAACAACATATAAAAATATATAGAAAACCTAGAGTACCAACTCTCTATAAAATTAAATTCAAGCATAAGAGAGATCAAGATCATATAATTTATACATATAGCACAATCACAAATTCATAAATTTACGTAAAAACCTTGGCTCTAATACCAATTGTTGGAAAAATAGTACGAAGTAGAATTTTAAAATTTTTTATATCAGAGTATTTTTCTAAAACACAAGTTTGACACGCTATATGCATAAATTAACCAAATCTTACTAACCTTGTAAATGTCGAAAAGCTTCCTCAATCAGTGAAGAGAAAAAACGTTCTAAAAAGACCTCAACCAACTGGCCTTCTTTGCTATTCTCTATCTACGATCAAAGTGAGTGTGGGCTCACATTTACAGCTCTTCTACCAGCCGACTCTCCTTCCAGCCAATTGAGAGAACCCAAAGCTACAGTTTGTGATTTGTGAACAATATCTCGTAGGGAGTTTTTAGAGTCTTACCGACAGAGTCTCACTCTTAATCTCTCAACTAATCTAAATGATAAAGAGAGTCACTCTACTTCTTATAGAGGTTAGGTCCAAGAATCAGTCCTTATCAGATAAGGCCTCAAAAAATCTAATCAGAATTAAATTCAGATCAAATATAATGAAATCTGCGTGATCTTTTATCGCGCAGTTGGCATGCCGATCTACCTGATCAGCATGCCGAACTTGCCCTATTGGCAAGCCGAACCTGAGGATCGGCATGCCAAACTTGCGATAAAAATTCTAGCAAATATTTTATTATCCACCCGAGATTCTATAGGATAAAGTTTTAGTTTTAATTCAAATAATCCAATAGAGAAGTTATCTAATTAATAAGGTATTTAGCAAAAGTGGTGGGAACCACTTTTTCAGTTATAAACAGTGTAAAGCTCTCATATACTACAGTAACAATAAAAAATTGCTACAGTGTAAAGTTCTCATATGCCACAGTTAAAGTGGTTCTAACCAACGGTTTCCACCCTTCCAAACACCCTATAAACAAATTTATCTAGATAATCTCTAGGAAAATAAACATTCTTGATAATTCAACAAGTTTATCTTGAATTAATTTTATCACAAAATTAATTTAACCAATAAATAGACATGAATTATTTGATTCTTCTAAATTTTAGCCAATTTGATAAATCTGACATAAGTCATCAATCATTAGAAAAACATGCCGTATCATTACAGGATTTTTGTGGGCTTGTAAAGAGGACCAAATGGACTTATATAGTTCAAGCTCCCGATAATTATGAAACCCAATATCTCATATATACATTTCATAATTATAAACTCTAATGCTACTCCACTAAAAGCTTGGAGCTGCACTCTTGAACTATATAAAACTACGAAGCCTGTGTAGCTAAGTCTCCATGACATATTATAATATATCGTATCCCCATAGGATTATCTATGATCGGCTTAAAGACAAGTTCTGTCTTATCTTTCCTATTATTTTTATCTTACATTCCATTATGTCACTATCAGAAAACTTACCATCCAAAAACAGTTTACCATTTGGTTACACCTATGCATCTAAATGGTTGAGCTCTCTAGTTTTTCAATTATAGGATAACGCATATAAGAGGATATCACTACTCCTAAAGAGGAGCCATGGATTCCATATCTATATAGCTTGGAGCTTGAACTATATAGAATTACGAAGCTTGTGTAGCTAAGTCTCTATGACATATTATAATATATCGTATCCCTATAGGATTATCTATGATCGGCTTAAGGACAAGTTTTGTCTTATCTTCCCGATTATTTTTATCTTACGTTCCATTATGTCACTATCGAAAAACTTACCATCCAAAAACAGTTTACCATTTGGTTACACCTATGCATCTAAATGGTTGAGCTCTCTAGTTTTTCAATTATAGGATAACGCATATAAAAGGATATCACTACTCTTAAAGAGGAGCCATGGATTCCATATCTATGAATAATAGGTCTACGCTATCAAAAGTCATGCCTCCAACGTACCGGCATGCGTACCACTCTTAAAATGTAGGTGGTAACCTTTGGTACATAAAAAAAAAAAAAAACATAAGTTAAGACAATGAGCCTGCTATTCATCTCAGGATTAAGATACAATACAAATGATTGTCTAAAGTGAATCAATTTACCGAGATAGAATTATTAATCCAAATCAATTCACTTTATGTCTCGATCCAACACATCGTCACCTATGACAATGTGCCAATGTTTCTATTCGCGGAGTCCACCTCCAACGGCTAAGACAAACCATCTCCCAATAGAGATATAGACAATATAACAATCTTTACATAAATAAAGCACCTAACTTTATTTCCTCGATTGCGGATCTTATGATTTAGACCGTCACCTTAAGAATCGTATCTTCCGCATAATATGTCCATTATATGCTTAATTCTTAAAGGTTTTGACTGATAGTCTTAGATTATTATTTGCTTAACATACATTCAACAAATATGAACGTAAAGATGATAAGATTTGGTATATAAATAATAAATAAATTCTTCATTGATAAAATGTTTTCAAAAACATATTACATTTTTACTCCTTAGGGAATACACATCTAACAATACTGTGGGACAATACCGCTATCTTCTAGAAACTTAGCAAACAGTCCTGGACGTTGTTCACTTGAAACGCTATATCTATCATAATACTTATCACCACGGTCAGATCTAACATTTTTAATCTTTTTGCTCAGTTAGTTTTCAACTTCAGCCTTATAATTTTTGAACATATCCAACGATTATGACTTTTCATGAATGAGTTATAAAAATCATCTGTGAACATTATAAAATAATGTTGTCACAAATAATTGCCCAAAATAACATTGTTTAAATTATTATTAAAAAAATTAAAAAGAAGAATCTAGAACCACTTTTTGTTATGAATTTTTTTTCGAAGTGATCGCAAATAATTTTTTGGAACCATAAAAAATTTCCCAAAAATCAAATGTTCCAACTATTTACAATGACATATCATCATAAATGCCCTAAGATAGAATATCTCTAACTCCTTAGAGCTAGCTATACTCCACTAGTATTTACGACGGCTTGTCGTCATAAATACCTACCAATTTGTGTCATTCTAGCTCATGCCAGATTAGATTTGGCGGTGTTGTGTTATTTGCGACAACATGTCACAAATAGCTAATATCAATTTCCATTTTTTTGTGACGACATGTCATGCAAATAAGTTAATTTTTACGACCACAAGTCATTGCAAACATAAATTGTGATAATCTTTTCGAGGTAAATATATCAGCTTCCATGTCATTGTAAAAAATAGAGCATTTGCGATGATAAATATCATCGCTAAAGACCTACTTTGTAGTAGTGCGAGAAAACTAAGAAGTCAACTGAGATTTCAATTTGAGGATTTACTCTAATGATTGGATTCAATTTCAAAATGGGATAATGAAGAAGAAGCCTAAATAATTGTAGAAGCCTAAATTGAAGGAACATAACCATTAAGTTTGGAATGTTCATTTTTTAATTGCTCGATTTCTACATTCCTAAAGGACAAGGAGTTTTCCAAATATTGGTAAAATAAATCTTGCATCAAATGTTTGACTTTGGATGTCCTGGTCTTGAGATCAGAATCAAATTGTTGATAGTACTTGCCAATTTGATTTTCTAGATCAGAGATAGTGGTCAAGTGAATGGACCTTTCTTTTAAAAGTCTTTTATTTCAGAGAGATCATCAATTGATGAGGCATTGGAGGAAAGTGAAGAGTTCAAACTTCATTGTCAAGAAAGATCGTCTTGCAACTTTCTTCAGAGATCCTTTTCAATCAACAATTAAAACTTAGCTTTCTTTGCATGGTAGATAGTGCCCTCTTTGGTAATTTTTTGATGTTTGGTATAACTTTTAAAAAAGTACCACTTGTCCTCAAATTCTCGGCTATATGATGCCACCCGTGAATGGCACTCTTAGCATAAAAAATACTAATTTCTCCCATATCAACCAACTTGAAGTGATTATAGATGAGCTGTCTCTGGATGTCCTATAAGGTATCCATGTTTGGACCAAACTCTAAGTCAATAGATTGGCACCCCTAAACTTTTCAAGTTTAGGGATCCATTGTTCTAGAAAGACTTGCTTATAAGGAGAGTAAGGGAGCCTATTAGCTTGATGAGTGGGAGACTGCTTGAATGGGTTGCAAGTGTATTGACCCTACTCACATGATTGTTACTTTAACTACTTTATCCTAAACATAAGCATTTAATGTCAAATATTAAGATTTGCCAAATAATTTTTATCGCAAACATAAGCATATTTTATCGTAAAAGACTAAGATTTGAGAATAATTTTTTAAAATGTAATTGTAATAATAATTTCTTAAACAATTTCTTTAAAATCTTTGTTTACTTAATTAAACTTTTTAGAACATTTCTAAAATTAAATTTGGTTATAATTTTCTAATTTGAATTACTTATATTTGTTGCAGTATTTGTTGCAATATTGTAATCTTAAAAATTTTCTAAACTTAGTCTAAGGCTGTATGACTACAACCTCGGTTTGCAAAACATACTTGTGTAATACCATTTAATTATTTATACATACATAATTTATAAGAAAATCATATTATGGAAAATATATTTATGTAATTGGTATCCAATCTCCTCTCTATTATTTGTTTGCCACTCACCACTACCCATAAACTATTGCTAACAACTTTCTTACCCATAGTATGAACATAATTAAATGAGCTTTCAGTCAACAAATAGAAAATTATACTCATAAAACATGATTGAAATCTCTTAATAAAAACATGCATGGATAATTTATGCTTGCTTATGGACATGTTTTATGCTTAATTATATAAGATTTACCTTGCTGCACTTAATAGGCCCAGGTGTTTGCATTGATTGCATGTGATTCTCGAGAGGTTAGGGTTCACAAGGTCCCCAATAACACCAAGATCATAAACTGAAGTAAGCTGAATGCCTCCCTGTAGGTCGAGAGGTTAGTACGACATCCATTACTGATCTTGTTTTATTTATTTCACTTATCTTATTGTGTGTATGCAGTGTAACATGTTACTACATAGTATCATACATCGTATTTCATAAACATGCTTGAATGAAAGTGAGTAAGCAATATAATTTAATCCTACATACCTCATATACTACTCATGACATAATCATAACATAACATGACGTGACATGACATAAACATAACAAATCATAGTCATAGCATAACTCAATGTGGTACATCCTGACATAACATAGCATGACTTAGGACAACATAGTATACTGGGCCATAAAATAACATGATAATACATATCATGACACAACACGGCATACTTAATACTTATCATGTATTTCATAATTTTCATATATCGTATAAAAATGTTTTAATTTAAAAATCATAGTTTTCATGTTGTAGGCAAGATTCCTATTTACCTAAATTTTAAGCTAAATGGTTCCAGTTGTATCTCATTAGTTCTTGGAGATTGCTAATTGCTGGAAATGTCATTTTGGACCTATTGATCCATGTGCATCTAGTACTAGATGATTTTTAATAGAGCAGAATTCGATCTAATGAAGGACACCATTGTGCTTGGAACATTAAAACAAGTTAAGAACTGGCCTCGGATTGCTAATTAGAGGCGGGGAAGGGAACTTTCCAAATTTGAAATTTTGGTCAACCATTGACCAGGGTTGATCTTTTTGACCAAGATTGACCAATGTTGAACAGGCTTCATTGGCAGTTGAGCTAGGGCATACTCCACCTAAATCGTCCCTTTTTGAGTCTAATAATGCAATCAATTTTACCCAATTCTATTTCTAACTAAGTAGATTAGGGCTAGGGATTCTAGAAAAACACGACGACATGGACGGTGGTTATCCAACGGTGAAACTATGAAATTGACTAAGGGGTTTTGTAACCTGTTCATCTCTGAGGGTTTGCCCATAGTGGTGCACCTCAACTTTGTTGAAATTGATGGAGTTAAAGTGGCGGAGGATGAACGGTGACTACAGCTTGGGTCTCCATCAACTGGCAGTGGTTCCATGAAATAAAAGGCCAAAAAAGCTTCCACATGCTGCTCTAAACCTATTAATGGGGTCAATTTACTTCAATGAGGCCAGGATTGATAGATCTGACACCTTCAATGGTTGTTCACAATGGCGGACTTGATTTTCTGGCTTTGCACAGTTATTCCATGCAATTGAGTTGGGCTTTTTGCTCTTTGTTGTGACGATCAACCTTTTCTGGGCAATCACTTTACTTACTTAAACATCCTTCTTAAACAGTATTCTTACTTACTTAGTAAGAAAAATACTGAAATAATTTTTTTTTCTTTAAACATTCTTTAAACGTACTTAAAAACCGTTGTGACCTCTGTCGCCATTTAAGTTGAGACCTCGCTCAATACTTGACTTTAAAACTATTTCAAATCGTTTCTTAAAACTTAATAAGAAACATTTACTAAAACATAACTTAAAACTTAACTTTATAGTTATATTAAACAATTCATAAATATATTGTAAAACTTTAAATACATTTCTTAAAACTGTGATTTTCTCGATATTTTGATAACATTACAATAAATAGTGGAAAACCTTTCCTTTGTGTAGCGGAAGTAAATTGTGGTGGTATCCATACCCAAATCCTCGCATCCGTCCTCCACAGCACCCAGCTCTTCTAACGGGTCTTACTGGTCCCCCATAAAACTACCTACAACATGAAGAAACTTTTTATGAGCTTTCGCTCAGTAAGTTCAAACATATTCTCACAAAGCATTTAAAACATGCTTTAAAACTTTTCTCACAAAAACCTTTATCTTAAAACGTTTTTCATAAACATTTTTCATAAACATTTCTGAAAACATTTTTTTTTCATAAAACATTTCTAAAACGTTTCTCATAAACGTTTTCATAAAGTATTTCTGTAACGTTTTTTATAAATGTTTTTCATAAAATATTTAACATAAAACAATCCTCAGATTGCTCCTCATAACATCATTTATGTTTTCATAAATACTTAATATAGAACATTCCTCAGAATGTTTTCCATAACATATAAATGTTTCATAACAAGGGAAAACAAGTAAAATCACAATGCATGTTTCCATTTATGCTCAATTCTGAACTTTCAATTATGAGCATTTTATGAACATTCTTTTATTACTTTAACTTTCTACCTTTGTTTCTTAACTTTCCTTATCTTACTTTAACTTTCTATCCTTGTTCCTTATCTTTCCTTATCATAAATGTGATGCGTCCCTTATGGAAGACTTAAGACCATCGAACTTTGAGGTCATGTACCTCACATCTAGAAGGTCAAACTTTAACTTTACTTTCATTACCTCATAACAAGGAGGCTGGTACGACACTTTTTCTTTTTCTTTACGTTATCTTCTTATTAACTTTAGTGATCATTACAAATGCAATCACATCATATGCAAACACACTTGCAATTCATAGTTTGTACTGTAAAATTTATTGCATAACAAATGTAACTTATTGCATAACAAATACAACATAAAATGCAAACACATTTTGCTAATCATAATTTGTACTCTAAAACTTATTGCATCACAAATGCATCATATAACGCAATCACATTTTGCAAATCATAACTTTTATTCTAAAACTTATTGCATAACAAATGCAACTTATTGCATAACAAATGGATCATAAAACTTATGACTTAAACTATAAAACATTATGCATTGTCAAAATGCAAAACATACTTTAAATGCTTTAAATATCATAACTTGAACTTTTTAAAAATATTATGCATATCAATACGCAAATAGACTTTATTTTAAAAACAATACACAATTCATTGCAAACTTTATTTTGTACTTTAGAACTTTTTTGCATAATAAATACAAATATATTTTAAAAACAACTTGCATAACAATTGCAAACACATTTGCAAACATATAAATAAGCATTTAAAAATCATTTACTTCATGCTGTAGGTGAGGTTTGAAACTTACCCGGACTACGCCCCAGAGTTTTGTATTCCTTTTCTTTCTTGTTCCTTTTCCTTCTATTGGTCGACTTTCGTGTCCTGATCATACGACAGCCGACTCATTAATTAACTTTCTTTTTATCAATCCACTTTATTGATAATAAAACGTAAACATTAACCATTCTTTCCTTGTAACTTGACTTGTGTACTTTTGGTTTACCCGTGTACTATCGGTTTACCCCTTTTTCCTTCATTTAATTTTGTAACCCACCGGGTTACTTTTTGTTTACTTGAACATCTCTTATTAAATCTCTCGTTACATGTGACGGTTACGTTACTTAACGTATCACAGAACATTTTCTGTTTAAGAACGTTATGTTGAATCAGAGTGTTCGACTCCGTTCTAGCTGTTTTCGTAAAATGACATTTTTTACCCTTTTTGGGTTTTTTGTCAACTTCGTAATTCTATAAAACTTATTGCTTAACTTTAACATTTCATTACATACATATTACGAAAAAATTTTCACTAAGAAATGTTTCCCGACATTGGGCGTTTCGGGTCCGTTTTGACCATTTTTGTAAAATGACCATTTTGCCCTTAGCTCTTTTTCCTCCATTATTTCCGTAACTAAACTTTCATTTCTTAAAAACTTAGCATCTATGGTACTTACTACCTATAGCAGTATAAGAAACTAACGTTCCTTAGTGAAAACTTAATTTTCATACAATTTACGGTTTCGGTCTAAAATACAAAAATATTTACAGTTTTTCCCCTCAGAACCAAAAATAATCTTTTTACACCTTTAGTCCCCATTTTTCATGATGAATATTTTTGCTCAAAATACCATATTCAAAATACTTTGGAAAAATGATATTTTTGCCCTTTAAAATTTTTTCTCAATTTCAACAAATTCTTGTAAAATTAAAATCTCTCAAGGAATTGAGATTTTTGATAAACTGTCTACAATGCCTAATAGTTTCATCGAGATCTACAACTTTGTGTTGTAACTTTTTTGAAATTCTTACTGTACAGGGGTGTTTTTGGGCAATTTTTATTTCTGCTGAGAATGAACTTTTTCTTTCAATTTAGTCCTTGGGACATTTTTGTAAAAATCCATTTTTAAACAATAAATCTACCCCTGTATAGGCAATTCCAACCCTTATTTGAATCATTTTTAAGCCCACTCATCACATTTGCAAAATTAGTACTAAATTACAAAAATAATACTTTTTGCAAAAACTAACATTTTGCATAATAAAACCTAAATTTTCACAACATCACCATGCTATAATTCATGTATCTATGGGATTTAAGCAAAACTTTGCTTGAAAACCCACATACCTTTGAAAGAATAAAAATAAAATTAAAAATCACATAATTTCAAAACTTACCCCAAATAGTACTTTTGCTTTCTAGCCCTCCAAGAGCTGCTTTAAAGCCTTTTTCCTAAGCATTTCTTACACAAAAATGCTTTGAATTAACTTTCCTTCCTTAACCTAAGAAAAATCATGAAAAACCTTTAAAAAAGTTAAGGTTTTTACCTTAAAACTTGTTAAAATCCTTGGGCTTCACTTCTTGAACTTAATTGGGGTTAGTTTTGCAAAGAATTGGGTTGAGAAATGTTTTGGAGAAGCTCCAATAATGGTGGCCGTGGGAGTTGTGGAAGAAGAAGAGATTTTTTTGGCAAATTTTTGTATTAAATGCATGTTTATCCTTTAGGTGACTCATGGTAATCCTTTGGGTTACCCATGTGGCGCAAGGTGATTGGGCCACCTTTCATGGCTTGGTGGCCCAATAGAATTCAAGTGGGTGTCCACTTGGTGGGCCCCTAAAAATTTACACTGTATAATTTTTCACCACACAGTATTTTTCTTATATTGCCGTCGTAAAATCAGTGCAAAAACATATTCCTAGATATATAAAATATTTTACTTGCCTCTGATTAATTTTTGGAGGCCAAACATAACCTTTCTTATTCATCCATATTCTCTAAACAGTATTATTCCTATACTGCTTCAACTTAAACAGTCTAATTTCTGTATTGTATGACCTTAAACAGTCCAATTCTTACACTGTATTATTCTAATACTATATAATTTTTCATATTATTATACAATAATTTTTCTTAACTGTACTTTTTATCTTAATATAATTCTTTACTTATTGCATTTTTAGTATATTGAAAATACCGGGTTGTTACATTTGTGACCCTTTTAATCGTTTGGGAGGAATGGTCCACTTCACCACTGTCTGGAAGATGTCGTTCTAAGAGGGCTTGATGGTGTATAGAGGCAAGGCTTAGGCCGGCCTTTCTGGCAATTCTTGAGGTGGAATAAGAGGTAGAACTGGTTTATCTCTTCAATATGAGTCCGTAGGAACTGAAATCAATTGGATCAGACATCAGATAACCAAGAAATCTCATAAAAAATTTATGGGTTTTTGTGGGTTTGATTGGTGAATGCGAACTACTTGGATAGTGTTGATGTTGACATATTACCTCGTCGAACTCAGCTCGTTGAGATTTATCCGTTGGTGTAGGAGGTAACGAAAATGAACACCAAAATCTTTGCCAATGCTTTTGACTAGTTCTAAGGAAGATGGAAGAAAGAGAAAGTGGGGTGGGGGGGGCAAGGGGGAGGGAGGAAGTGGGAAAGAAAGCTGAATATTTTTATTGGTGGATTTTTTTTTACAACTACATTTATGGACACTTTTGGTAGCTCTTCAAAGTCTAACCTATGTCATGGTTGGTTCGATCAAATTTTTGATCGTAGACTTTACAATTTCTATAAACATACTCTTACTTTTGAAATTGTAATATTCTTGGTCTTTCTAAAAATAAATAATCAAATGCTAACTCTTTCACTATAGTACTATCTTATTAACATCTCTATATTGCCATATAAATCATTTTCATTAATGAATCCATAGTTTTTGGATTTCATCATTTGGTTCTGAAGTACTAAACCTTGACATCATCAAAATCAACGCTTAACTATTTTCATCATTTTTTTTAATCTTCTAAGAATAATAATTTGTATTTAAGAGTTTTGATCTAATAATCTTAGAGTTCAATCTTTTATCCTTATACAACATTCTCTTTAATCAAAATGATCTTTGGAAAATCTTAAAATTTGAAATGCTAAACCAATAATTTAAACTTACATTTCTCCTTGTATTCATCATATATCCATAATTAGCATAAAATATACGTAAAATTCAAGTATGTCAGTATTCTAAAATTGCTCGCTCTTATGAGAAGAGATTGAACCTCTTCCTTTTTTTAATTCGTCTTCAAATAATTCTACTCTTTTCATCTTAATAAAATCAATTTTCTTGTACCACCTAAATAAATCATAAACTTCTATTTCTATCATAAAAATAGTGGTCATAATTTATAAAAATTTTTGTAAATTGAATTGACCATTTGTAAGTCTATTTAAGTCAAATTCAAAACTTGACATAATTTGTGCTTTATGGATATAATTCGAACTATTTTAAATAAAAAGTCGCTTATGGGTCTATATCCAACATCTATGAATGCTTTTAAACTTTCCCTGATCACAATATGGATTTCAAATTAATCCTCTTGTGATATTTAGTTGTCTTATAGGCTCATGAAATGTCTTTGGGATCCAATAATTTTTTTAATTTTAAATATGAATTTTACATAATTATTAACACTTATAACTAATTAACTGTGCACATATATAATATTGTAAATTCTTGAATTTTCAATAATCTTATGGCTTAGGAAATTCTGGTCATGCCTTGTGATCTTCATTAAAATTGATATGAACTTTGTATTCTTGAACTTTATGCTCACCATTTCTAAATTATAGTGTTGAGCTATTGATCATTGTTGATTTAGATTTATCTTGCTAAACTAGCATCATATAGGAATTTCGTATAATTACACTGAGTTAGCAATCCCTTCTAAATAAACTAATCTTAATTTACTTTTTTTTAATTGAAATCTTATGAAAACCATTACTTTTAATCCTCACCTAACGTTATCTAATCATAAAACCTTAATTTAGTATATTAAATAATAATTAACCAAGTGTGCTATCATAATATCACAATCGCTTTGTGTTTCATACAAAGAGCGCATGAAATTGTGCACTCATAACATTATTTATCACTAAAGCCTTATTGTTATTAGGACTTTCAAAATGCGCATCAATAGGAAAATTTATAATTATAAATCGTGATTAAGTCGTGATTTAACTTGTGAATTTTTTAGGCGTTACTTATAGAGGGTTTCTGACCTTGAATTGAATTCTTACAGCTTCTCACAACATTAATAGTATTATATACTACCTAATTTAATCTAATTATGGAATTATGGGATTTTAGCTATATCTTTATGAACCTATGTGCATAAATAAATGTTTAGATTTTCATAGCCGTTCATCATATTATTTGCTATCATGCTTCATTGTTAAGCCATCTATCTGATGGCTTCGGGTCATTCTTAAACTTTCCCAACATGTATGGTATGGCCAAACTTGTCAGACTACTCTTATTCTTATAGTTCTTACAAAAGTTTGCACTTACATGCTCTAAACTTATACTTTCTTATGAACTTAACAACGTAGTTATGAAAAAAAAACCTTAATTGATTATACTTATTAATTACTGGATTATTATTCAGACATTACAGTGAGACTAGGAGGAACGATGTGGTTTGAACATCAAAGGAATGATGTGGGAGGGTATAAGAAGAACGGGAACTACGAGGGCTAGAGGACTAAGGATTATCTGAGATTGGCAAGCAGAAGAGACAGGGCGAGAGTGATGACCTCCAAAAGCAAAACGTTAAGGACCTCCCCCGAAAAAGTTTCCCCGCTTACTAGAAGGAACTTGGGCAGAAGAAGGAATGACCAGCCCAAGAGCCAAATTTCTAGAACACAGAGAGCAGTCGTCCAAAGCAAAACTAGTCATTACTAGGTCACGGAAAAAACTGAAATAGTCTAAAATGAATTGATGTCGCGGGAACTATGGGCCCAGTGCTTGCAGGAAGAATAAAAAGACTCTAAAAGGCCCTCTTGTTTCTAATTGTGTAAAATAAAAGAGCTAAATGAGTGATATAAATGCTAAGCCTCAGGTCTTCCTCATCAGGCTCGATCTTTTCAACTGGTTCAAGATAAGAAGGAGGAGGAGTAGTAGGGAGATAGAGACTGACAAGAGATTTAGTGTTTTCTCAATCGAAACTGGTGGTAGAGGTGTACAAGTTACGAAGCTCTTGCATATTTCAAGCTGGGAAGAAAACAATAGGTCCAACCTGATTAGGAAAATAAAATCGATTAAAAATACTAATGTCATTTAGGAAACTTTAGATTGAGAAAACTGGCGGCTAATGGAACAACATGGATTATTAGACCAGTTAGCACCAATGATGATAGTGAGTTCGCCCGAACGAGAAAGATAAGAATAATTGATTTCTTTGATAAAATCATGTTCCAATTTGGGCCACAAGTAATAAGCATAACAAATTCTAAAAAAGTGATAATAGTGGAAATTAAGTTGCGGAATGGCGTCAATATGTGAACTTTGGCTAAACTGCAATGGTGGTTTAGGATGCGATGGGCACTGGGGGCTAATTGCAAGGGAGAAATCTTTGTGAACTAAAAGAAGTATACGAAGAGTTATGGGAAAGGAAATTTTAATATGGTGAGGCTTCAATTGGAATAACAATCTGGTCGGGAACCCTCACTAGTAAACACATTAATTCTGGGAGAAAGAAAGCCAGTAGAAAGAGTGTTAGGGATGTTGAAGTTTCTACGAATTTGTCTGAGAGTAGGATCAAGTTGGAAAGAGAAGAAGTGATCGTAAAAGAAGCTTGAAAGACAAGATATTGGACCTAAAGAGAAAGGCGAGATGCTTGAAAGCAAATAAAAGATTTTCCTATAAAATCGAAAAGCAAATGTCCAATTTCACAGAAAAAGAGGACTAATGTGGGAGGCAATTTATAATCTAAACGACAACAAGAAAAGAACGATATTAAAGCAGGATGCGTTGCAAGACGAATATGAAAGACAGAAGGAACGACGTTGTAAGACTAAAGCCTATAGGAGAGGGAATCAGAATGGGCCCAAAAGCATATCCGGCAATTTAAGGAATAACATCGTAACAGATTTGATAGAAGTGGAAAGAATTACGTGAAGACACGTGTAAATAGATTAAAAGCCCAGTATGATGCGATTAATATTAAATTGTGATAATTTGGACAGTTACTTAGACAATTATGATACCAACACCTACAAATAGGGAAAAATCCAATCATATGTATTCTTTTTGGAGACTTAAGAACTAATAAGAAATTTTTCTGAGGTTTATTCAATTCCAAAGTCTAAATTTGTAAGAAATTGATTGTTTGTTGTTCAATTTCAAAACAAACAAATACATAACAAGAATATTAATAATAAAAAAAAACACACACCAGTGCCGACAGTTGATTATCAGCATTGGTTTTAACGTCACACATAAAACATATCAACTTGCATTTTACATGATCCGTTAGGAAATATAACGTAGAAGTAGCTTATACATTAAGCAAAAAAAAAAAAAAGGACACTTTTCCACCAAAAAAAAAATTATTTTGATTGAAGAGAAAAAAATGTATTGGTAAGAAAGCAAGAGGTACTATGGCTTGTTGCCTTTGTTGTGGTGGTCAACATTTACATCGCTATGACTTATCTTCATCAATGATGTATATGAGAATTGACGAGGCTTTGCTTTGGACCACCATCCTTTTAGCTTCTGAAGTAAGTCAAGTAGCAAGAGAGTTCATAAATATAACAAAACCGCGTTTGTCCAAAAGCATGCACATATCATAAAAGATCAACTTCTGTTCTCTTAAGTCATTTTTGGTTTCCGACAAAGAGATAAAAAAAAAATAATAATATAAATAATCTACACACTTACCGGGTGTTTGGAAAGGTGGTGCGGACTGTGGTTTCCATCACTTTTTCAGTTATAAATAGTGTAAATCTTTCACATGCTACAGTAACAATATAAAAATTGCTACAGTGTACAACTCTTACATATTATAATAAAAATAGTTCTAACCGACGGTTCCCACCACCGTTTCAAACACCCTATTTTATTTCTAAGAGTGGAACGAATTTTATTGGTCCCATCAGATTTTTTTATTCGGATTAATGAGGTTTGTTTTTTTTTTTAAGGATTTTGTGGTAAGTAGACTGTAAAACACTATTAAGAACAGTTTGTTCACATGTATGTATTTTTTTAAATGAAAAGGGGAGTTCATTTATATAAGAACCATTACAAATTATGTGACAAACCCTTCAACACAAAGCAATGCCCAAATCATGACTACCAAATATTATAACATATTGGTAGGGGAGTGATAGAAGCCTAAATAGCAATAGTTCGATACAAACCCTTTAACATAAAGCAATGCCCAAATCATGACTACCAAATATTATAGCATATTGGTAGGGGAGTGATAGAAGCCTAAATAGGAATAGTTCGACACGTCTAAAAATAATACACATTACGTTTTTTTAAAGACCCTAAAAATCGACGAAAAACCCAGCCAGAAAAAAGGTTACAATATAGTACCACAAAGATCATCGCTAATAAAAACAAACTGAAAAAAACCAAACTGCAAAAGAAAACCTTGCAGACAACACGAACAAAACTAAAAGATGAAAAAAGGAAACCAGCAAAAACAAATCCTAGAACAGATAGACCAAAGGTCCTTATTTGAGAAACTAAAGTACAATGAGAGGCTCGACCTCATACACACAAACTAATAAGCAAAGCACCATAATCACCAAACCTGGAATTGACATCGGAGACAATAGAAAACATAGCCACATTAGGAGAGTTGAAGCTGGAGAACGGGAGGGACCCAACCAGACCTGGTCAGTGTCTCCACCATGACAAAATGCACCCCCAGCAGCGGGAAGCACCGCCAGGGCAATCACCCCTCATAAACAATAAACCGCCTGTAAAATCACGTGTTGTTGGAAACGACCATTCAACTGCCGCCGACAACATAGCCAACCATGCAAGCCATCTCCCTATGACTCCAAACGGCAGGGAAAATCCCCAAGGAGCGCAACTCTTCCAAGCACCGAGGAGACTCAAGAGAGAATCTCAGAACCTAAGGGAAATTGGCCACCCATACTGTCGAGATCCGCCCTAGAAAAAACGGTGATCTAGGAGCTAATCACCACCAGAGTGTCTCCGTGAGACCCCGAAACCATCTCTAGGCCAGAAGCCAAGCTAGCCAAGTGGCGGCGGTGGACTCCAGTCCAAGGGCGACGGCTCACAAGGAAGAGGGAAAAGGAAAAAAAAATCCTAGCGGACTAAACGCTTGGAGAGAGAGAGCGTTTTTAGGAAGTCCGAGTTGATCGAGAGCACTTTTCATAGTAGCTAACTCAAATTTCAATGAGATTTAATAAAAATTTAAGGGCTCGAAACTTTTATAAAAATATATTTAATTTTTCTTAATTGACCTTGTCTTTTTCCTTCTTCTTTCAGAAAAGTCATGAGACTTGGACAAAAAGTAAATTTCAGACACAAAATTATAGCAAAATTCTATGTTCACCTTTTGATTTCCCAGCTATTTTCCTTTTGACTAATTAATGAATTGTTCCCACCTTTTTGTTCAAAAAATGTCACGATCTTGCCCCAAAACTTTAAAACGTAAATGTTATACTCCTGAACTATAATACCTCTTTAGGGTATATTTGACACACTATATTTTATTGTATTGCGTTGTCTTGTATTGCATGTATTGTATTGTATTATATAAAAAAAATGAAATACAATACCATACAATATAATATGGTGTATCAAACAAACCCTAATATTCACTTCTTTAAACTTTGAAATATTCCTTGGACCAAATAATACTTGTTACCCTTGTTAAAAGAACAAGTTTATTAGTTTATTCAAAATCCTTAAATAATTAAATTGTATTACGGTAGTACTCTACTTTTTCTATGTTTTTTTCACTTTTGAGCTGGTACTACAAAGACAGAGTATACGAGAGTTTAGTGCCCAACTAGTTTATTTAAAGTGAAAAGAACATATGTACATTAACCCTTAAGTATTATATCTAATTTTAAATCAAATAAAAATTTAGTTCCATCCAAAAACAATATTTTCAATTTCAACGAGTAAATTTGAAAAAATATTATACTTCAAGAGACACAATATATACATTTTAAAGTTCGATAGGTATATTAATACAAATAACATAGTTAGAGGAAAATTCATGAAATTTACTCTATAAATAAAAAAAAAAGAAAAGAAAACGTGGACGTTAAAGGCCACCTCTAAGTTGTACGATTCAATGAGATTTTTCTTCCAGCAGTGCAACACTAAAATATTTATTATCCATGTTGTTACAAGGACTAGAATAACTAAAATCTTTCAATTTCTCTCTCTCTCTCTCTCTCTCTCTCTCTCTCTCTCTCTTCCTTCATCATTTGACATGGGAGAAGCTCAAGAAATTCAACTCATTGTCACAGGTGAGTTGGTTTGTTCATATTCTCAACTGGGTTAACTTTTTTTTTTTTTTCACTTACCAACTTTACAGGCTGGTAAGAAAAATGATATGAAACTCGGAAACTTAGAATTATTCCTCTGTTTGATTTAAGGAGTTTGGATTTTCACTGAATTTTTTTGCTCTTGTCGCTGATCATGAACGTTATAAACCAATCTTATAGAAGAACAGAAATCTAGTATTCACAGCCAAAAAAAGGAGTCTTCTCTCTTTTGTAGAACAGAAAGTGTGACAAATAAAAATTAAATTATTCAACTTTCGACGGAAAATTCATTTCTAAAATTGTGCACTGCGTTGAAGCAGCTTTTTTTTTTTTTGGTTTTCATCTATTATCAAGCATCTGACATCATGTGATCTTTTCTTTTTACCAGCTCGGGAAGCTAATGAAGCACACCACACAATTGGTTCAATCAACCAGTCACCTATTCCTCAGGCAACAAGAAAACTCCTCAGCTGGATTCGAATCGGTATCTACGCAATGTTTCTTCTTGCTGGTCAGTCAGTAGCAACGCTGTTGGGGAGATTGTATTATGATAAAGGGGGAAATAGCAAATGGATTGGAACACTTGTTTATGTTGTAGGCTTTCCAATCCTGCTTCCCTGCTATTTGCTCACAGCAACAAAGAACGAAAATATCATACCACTAAGTAGCACTAACCTGATTTCAAAACCACATTCTACTTTAGTCCTTGCATCAATTTATATGGTTTTTGGACTAATTATAGCTGCAGATTCCTATTTATACTCTGTTGGGCTTATGTACCTTCCTGTGTCTACTTACTCGCTCATATGCGCATCTCAATTAGCCTTCAATGCTTTATTCTCCTTCTTTCTCAACGCACAAAAGTTCACTTTCTACATCATAAATTCCTTGGTGCTTCTCACCGTCTCCTCTATTCTCCTTGTGTTTCAATCGGAATCCGAGGACACTCCTAATGCCTCCAAAGGGAAGAATGTGATCGGTTTCATTTGCACCATTGGAGCGTCCGCAGGGTACGGACTCTTGATGTCCATGACAGAATCCTTTCTTAATAGAGTCTTGAAAAGGGATAATCTTTCGGTGATCATAGATCTCTTAGTGTGGGAATCACTTGTGGCTAGTTTGGCAACTCTTGTTGGGCTTTTCTCGAGTGGGGAGTGGAAGGGTTTGGATGAGGAGATGAATTCTTTTGGGCTTGGAAAGGTGTCGTATGTCATGACACTGGCATGGACAGCCATAACATGGCAGCTCTTCAACATTGGGTGTGTGGGGTTGATTCTTGAGGTGTCTTCACTCTTCTCCAATGTCGTGAGCCTTTTGGGATTGCCTATTGTTCCGGTTTTAGCAGTGTTCTTCTTCCATGAAAAGATGGATGGGATAAAGGTTATGGCAATGTTGTTGGCTATTTGGGGCTTCATTTCCTACGTTTATCAAAATTACCTTGATGATTATAGTTCCAAGAAAGAGTGCCAAGAGGCAATAAGAGAAACAAGAGCTTCACCCCGTAGAGAAAGAGAGATCAATATTTGATTCTATGAACTTCTCTAGTGTAATTTGGTTTCTCTTTTTACAATAAGGACAGGTATCTTCTTAGATAGATGCTATTAATTTATGGCAACAAATCAGTTCATGAAGAATGGTTGGATATCAATTGAAGAGGATGTCAATGTATTTCCATTTATTATAGGATCTTTTGAGCAATTAATTAGTGTTTAAAAACAATGTTACTATTACTAAGATTGGAATGCCAACTTTCCAAAAAATTCCCAATTTTTACGTTTTCCTCACTTTATTACCCCTCCCTCTTTTGGTATTAATTATTGGTGGTCCAAGGGTCACAATTTGGGGTCTAATGGTAAATTTGTTTCATTTTTCTTTAGTAGACTTCTATTGGAAAACAGTTATTTATGAATTTTTAAGAAATTAACTGCTTTCTATTCTTGTTTAAGTTAAATGTTTTGGTTAAGCTGAAGGGAAACTTTTGCAATTAATCTTCAAAACTGTCTTATATAAATATTATCTGATTATTGGCACAAAAGTTATCCCATAATTAATGACCAACGGAGAGAATCTGAGATGAGAAACATACACCGTAATTTCTACCACGACATTTTATTATGCTTTAGTTCAGCTCTTATTGATCCCTTCAGCCAAAAGCGGAAGCCTAGTAGCCTACCGACCTCAGTCACACTATTTGTTGTCGTTTCTCGTGTTCCACGTGGTTTCGGACACACAGGTCACTCTGAAAATCATCGACTCATATTTATCACTTGTCAAAACGACATGGGAAGCCAATCGTTCTCGCATGTAAATATGTTTCCATTGGAGTCAAACTAATTAAATTATAAAGCACAAAACGCTCTTTTGCGTGTTTATTAACGAGATATCCTATGTATTAACTTATTAAATTATAAAGCAGAAAACGCCAACTTTTGCATGATTCTTAACGAGATGTCCTGTGATTAACTAACTAAATTATAAAGCAGAAAACGCTAAGTTTTGCATGTTTATTAAGGAGATATCCTATCTATTTTAATGGCCTGTTTGGAAATCCGGTTTCAACTAATGGTTTCAGTTTTAACTGAGAATTCTCGTTTGGCCCAATAACTGTTAGAATCTAGTTTTAGTAGTTAGACCTACTTTTGGTTCTAACCGAGACACTTGTTAAAATTACTTTTGGTTTGAGCCAACATTTTAACAAACTTTTGAGAAACAAGTTCCAACTATAAATTATAGTTCTAACTTTTTTTTTTAGTTCTAATTAATTGGTTCCAATTGGGCTTCTAAACAGGGGCTAAAATTTTTTTGTCCTTTGTAATTAAAACAAATATGCCATCTGAGTTTACAATATTTGCAATCGTCTGCTTATGGACGTCGGTTTCATTGAATTTTAAACGCTGTCGTTGGTGGACAATAATACGGACGGATGCTGACTGCTGTTCTACAAACGACGTCGTGCTAGTCTTTCGAAACTGTTAATTAGTAAAAGGATGGGGTAGGTCGAACACGAGATCCTAGGTTCACATCTCATTTGTCCTTCGTCAGCCAATATGTGTCGCCTTTTACTAAAAATCATGCGTTGTTTTACAGAAGTTATTCTTGTCGTCACATCAATAAAACACGTCGTTTTTATATTGAACTAAGCGTGGTCTGACTCGAAACATTGTTCGAAAAAAATCCATCCCCACTAATCCCCGTTATACTTGAGTGTTTTTGCTCGGAGCCTATCTTTCACAATGAAAAACGTTGGTTAAATTTTAATTTATGAGCAATGTCGGTTATCATGAAAAAAGGTGTAATACAATTTGGTCCCTCTACGAGCCAATACATATCCTCGTATGCAAGGACGAAGCTATATGAGCCAAAATTATGGGTCAATTTATTCCCTAAATAGGAAATGTAATGAAAAATTCCACCACAGTTGCTAGTAGAGGAAAGCTATGTCATCAAATTAGGTCAAGAATTTGCTGAAGAGAGAAATCTATGCATTTATGATTGGCAAGCCAAAGTTCACATCAAGCAATAGGCTAACTAGAACAAAGTTTATATCATGATCACTCATCTAAAATCTAGTTGCACCCAAAAAAAAAAGAAGGTAATGATCATTTAAGACATCTTTTAATGGTTTTGCAAATAGTTGTCAACATCTCTTTCACTGTCTTAATGCCATGTTAATGCAAAACGTGATAGTATGTCTGCTTACGTTTTCTATTTTTGTAAGCTTATAAATTTTAGTAATGGAAAAAAATCAACAACCACAACTCATCACAGGTAATTTTTGCTAATTTCAAACTCAATTGAACTCTTTAACTGGCAATTCTGTTAGAACTCTAGGACAATAACTAGGGATTTTTTTTTTTTGGTATGATTTTAGGATTAGATCATTGTTCGTTAATTCCATTTGTTCTACAAGTGGGCTTCAATCACGCACTCCATGTTAAAAAAGCATCACCGTTTGGTGGTTTGATCAATAATCTACTCAAAATGAAAAGAATAAAATCTTTTTCTGAGTAAGTGTAAGGATCCAGAATCCACTATTTGAATAACATATAAAAATGACAGTTCGTTTTTTTTTTTTTTTGTTAATAACACTTGATAGTTGAAATTACTCACTCCAAGTTGAAAAAAAAATGGCCATTTGTTCTACAAGCTTATAGTTTGATTAATAATCTACTCAAAAAGAAGAGAATAAGATTTTTTTTTTTGTGAGCAAGTATAATGATCCAGAATCCGCAATTTGGTTTTTATAAACTGGCATGAAACAGAAATACTTAAGAAATGACTTGGGAAAAAATCTGAGATATGTATTTTTAACCCAAAAGCTTTTCTCTAAAGATATTCTCCAAAGTCAGAGTAAAAAGTTAAAAGAAAAAATAGTTTTCTTAAGGACCTACTCGTATGACGCTAATATCATTTATTAGATCCCTTGTTAGATGGCCCCTATCTTGAAACTAATTTTGTCCACGAGGATTCCGCCATAATTTACTTTAACTAAATGGTTCCTAATAAACAAGAGAGTTTACTTCATATTCATAAACTACGTGTCGTAAAACTTGTGAAAAAGAATTAATAATCAATACATATATGTATATATTTATATATATATAAATATTATATAAGAATTTAAAAGATACTCCTTTTTGGGATCTTAAATTCCTTTCTGTAAGGTTTTAGTAAGCTTGTCCTTGTAATTTTGCTTTGCATTATTGTGTATATTTCAATGTAATGGAATGTTATTGTGATGCTAGTTAGATTTCTCACATTGACCAGGTAATTTTACTAGTGGATATGTGTTTTACCATGGACGTGTTGTTTCTTTGAAATCTTGCATACAACCTTGCAAGGTGAATTCAAAATTCACTGCATGATTTAGCAGGTGGAGAAGCATTATGGTTAAGAAACCTCTACGTTCAATACACCTCTATGTGATAGGTTCCCTCGGTGGTGGTATATTGCGACTATCAAGCTACGATAACTTGAGAAAAGAAAAGAACAAAAAGAACAACGGCGTACTACATAATATTGAAGTAATTGTATTTGAGAGATAGAGTGATATCCCTTGTATTTGTGAAGTTAAGGAAAAACCAAGAGGTGTTATTGATGAAAGGATTGACTAGAAAACAAAACAAAGTTACATTGGGGGGACGTGCTGAAAAGTTATTTGAATCAACTCCCTGTGATTGGTAATCCAAATCACTTGTTTAGCTAGAGAACACTATGCACGTTTTGGAAATGATTTTCACAAAAAATAGTGAAAACATGGTTACGGTGCAAAATGTACATATAAAAAATTTTCTTAAAAACTTTTGTAGAACATGTTATAGATAATATTAATTTAACAGTAGAGAAATATATGTAAATCTGTACTTACCCAGATGAAGACGACAAATGGAAATTCTATTACCAAGAAAGGGCCGTTCTCTATTTGAAATCACCGTTATACTTGCCTAGTCCTCGACACGGCGTGGACGAATGTGTGTGCCTTGGAGGAATAAAGGTTTCTAAATGATCACTCTCTTTTTTTAGTCATCCGTTAATCTTAACACATGAGTGAAACAGGTATTGAGATGAAGAACACTTCTTTTGTCTTTCTCTCTCTGCATGTCGAGTGATGAGTGAGTAAATACTCACAAATCTAGTGTTTTTAAGCTTAAGTATTTGTGTAAACCTCAAGCATTGGTATTAGTTTGATGTCTTGTTATGCTATTCTTTAGGAAATGAAGAAAGGTTGGACTTAGTGAAAAATTGGCTCAACAAGAGGAGTTTTGAAGTGTTTTTGGAGCTCCAATCAAAGAGCCTCGTGCTGCCATGCAGCCGAGGTGTGCTGGCTACGTGATCACAATCATATAAGGCAGAACAGCTTGTGCGGCTGCGCAACCAAGGCACACGGCCGCAAGCCTCCAGGAAAGGCCTTGCATGGCCACGTAGCCCTGGCGTGCTGGAGTAAGTTCAAAGGCTAGATCAGCCCTTATTTTGATCGGACGGTCAAGATTTTACCCTGATTGAAGGCCTTAATTATTGAATAAACCCAAAACTTTAGAGGAGGAGGCACAACTTTCAAGGAGAATTTTTGGAAGCACATATTTCTAGATAGAAAAGCTTATAGGTCAATTTTTTTGGAGGATTTTCTTAAAAATTATGAAAGATTTGATGGTTTAAAAATAATCTCAACTAGAGTTTCCTCTTAATATCTTCTTCATTTTGAATTTCATTTGGAATTTGTAATTGTGCATTTGTCATGAACATGTTTACATTTATGAAATTCTTAATGTTGTTAGTTATGGATTTTCTTATGCTTGGCTAGATTTTCACTCTAGAGCTTGATGTAGCTCTATTTTGAATATGTTTAGAATATTTTAGTTAATTATTAATATAGTTTCAAATCAATTCATCTTTTTTTCTCTACGTTTAATGCTTCCAATTTATTGAGAGATGAATTAGCTGATTTGATTTATGAATTTCAATGCTTAGAAGAGATTGATTCATTTATCACCTTTGAGAAACATAGTCTTCGTCGTTGTTGAGTTCCGAGAGGGCTGAGAACATTTAGATAATAATAAAGGGTTGCTTAAGGAATGTATGGGTAGACAAGTTAGATTGGGATATTGACTTAAAAATTCATGCATATTATCTCATTTAATGCTCAAGAGAGGTAATGAGGCTAATTTTAGCCCTTGATTAATAAATTGATTGAAGCTAGTTAATAATTGCTAATTAGGAAGAACATAGGAGAAATAGACTGAAATCAAGATCCTAGAGAATTCATCACATAGAGTTTCCATTTTGTGAAATTGCCTTTTTGTTTATTGTTTTGTTAATCTCTTAATTAATCTAGTTTGTTTAATTTTCTTTTATTTCTTGCAATTAATCCAAATTCAATTTTGCTAGATAAAATTAAGTGCAAAAGCCCATAGTACGTAGCTTAAAAAAACTAAAAATTCAATCCTTGTGGGACGATACCCGACCTTAGGTCACTTTATTACTTTTACAACCCATTCACTTGCGGTTCAAGCGTTACACCTAGTGAGGGTTTTTGGCAAAGTTTTCTTAGTCTCTTTAACAATTGTGTGTAGTATGAATAGCGCAGGTCTTTATTTATAGAGAATGGGAGACCCAATTAATCATTAAAGCTTTCTTACTTTAATATAAACATCAAATATTTAATTGAAATAAAAGAGAATATTTTCTCTTTCCCCCAAATATTTAATTGAAATAAAAGAGAATATTTTCTCTTTCCCCCAAATATTTAATTGAAATAAAAGAGAATATTTTCTCTTTCCCCATCGGTATGTGGCACCATCCTCACCGATACTCTATCTATGGGTGGCCCTAATTTGATGATAAGTAGGAGAGAAAATCTGCTTGATATCTAATTTTATTTGTTTCTAAATTTAACTTTTCATATCTGAATTAAATCATATTTATGCAACAATAGAAATTATAGATATGGAAACTTGGCAATCAAGCTTTGGACTGCATAGGGAATATTTCCATGTACAGTGTTGCACCATACACAGTTGGTTCTTCCATAATTAATTATTTATTATTAAATAATATTATTATTTAACAATTATAGATTAATTCATAATTAGTTTATTTTGAGTGATTATTAATTTAGAATTCCATAAATCTAAATTAAATAATTAAGCCAATAAGTCCACTTGTCCAAATAGTATATACAAGGATGGCGTGGACTAATGGATCTATAATTTCAAATTATAGTAAAACCAATATATTAATTAAACTATTTCATTAATATATTACTCTTTCATTAATTCCAATGTAATTACACTAAATACTTGGAATTACACTTTTGAAATTATGGACATAGATACTCATTTCTTTTGATATTGTCATTGCATAAAAATTAATCTTGCACAATTAATTCATAATTAGAGCTAGGTAAAATCCATTAATCTCTCTAATTACTTCTTTACCCTTGAGTGCCATTGATTCTTTAATGAATAATAAAGTCTTAAATTTAGTCAGGAATCGAGCACTCTTCTTATTCAATACCCAACTCAATACTCAGGAGAATGATTTTTCTGCTTCTTGTTAAAGAAGGAAAGGATTCCATCTTGTAATATTAACATTCTCGGTCACTTACTTCATTATGCCTCTGATATACAAGGAATACGATTAGATTCTCGAATCTGTAATAAGTAAATTAAAAGACATAATTTCATAAAAAAAATATGCTAATAATTTAGTATTGAGATCATCTTATATGTGACTATCGGTCAACGTGATTAGAATATCCTATATTTAATGAAAATTATTAGTTGTTCATATCACATCATGTCTTAGTCCAAAATAATCTCATTATGTATAGTGCACTCATTTAATGACTCACTACATTAATAGTTCGGATAAAACCATTCCATTCTTAATCGAAATGACCTATACTAGTAACGCTTAATTAAAGATTCCATACTTGAATTGAATAATTAATTATAATTATAATAGTTAAGTATATGTTATTGATCATTTTAATTATCCTCTTGTATATACCACTTATATAAATATTTAAGGTCACATAGATAATTATGAAATTTTAATGATATTCATAAAGTATTTAAAATACATGCACGTAAATATAATAGAAAATTCACTTTATTTATTAATAAATATGTCCTTTACAAAATATCATATGCTTTAAGGGAATCTATCCTAATAATATCTCACTTATACTAAAACAGATGAGACATGTCTCATAGTCCAAAACACTCTAGATGCTTCTCGAAAACTTTGATAGGCAAGGTCTTTGTAAACGAATCTATAAGGTTGTCTTTTGACGCAATCTTTAATAAGGTTATGTCACCTCTACCGGCTATATCCTGAACCAGATGATACCTCCTCTCCATATGCTTTATACTTTTATGGTTTCTAGGTTCTTTGACATTCACACTTACACCACTATTTCATGATACAGTTTAATTAGCTTATCTATATCTTGAACAACTTCCAGATCAATCAAGAACTTTCAAAGCTAAATTACTTCCAAGGATGCTTCACAAACAGCTATATATTTAGCCTCTATTGTCGAGTTAGAAACATACTTTTATTTCACACTCCTCCAAACAATGGCTTCACCACCAAAAGTTAACATGGAACCTGATATCGACTTTCAATTGTCCCAAGCCAATGGAAATGAAAATCTAAGTATTTGTTCAAAGACAGATCTTCATCAAAATACTCAAGCATATTCTTTCTCATTCTCCGAAGATACTTGAGAATGCACTTCTTAGCCGTCCAATGATTAAATTTTGGATTTGACTAAAACCTACTAACTATCCTTATTGCATAGCAGATGTCAAGCCTAGTACACTGTATAGCATACATTAGGCTTTCGACTGCTGATGCACAAGGAAAACATCTCATTTCTTTTTTGTCCTAAGGAGTCTTCAGATGCTGCAGAGATGAATCCCATATCTGGAAGGCAAATTCCCTCTCACCCTATGCCTGACAAGCACTTTTTCTATATACGTAGCCTGAGACAATGCCAAAAGCTTTTTTTTTTGTGGTCTTAGATGAGCTAGATCCCAAGAATATAGCTTGTCTCTCCTAAGTCTTTCATTTGGAATTTGTTGGGTAATGATTCCTTTAATTGTGACATCAATTCCTTATTATTCCAGATGAGCAGGATGTCATCAACGTAAAATACTAAAAAGACGACCTTATTTTCTTTTATGTACTTGTAGACACATGGTTCTTCTAAATTTTATTAAAACCATGAGACTTAATAGCCTCATCAAACCTGATGTTCCATGATCTAGAAGCTTGCTTTAATCTAGCAACAAACTTTTGTAGCTTGTAAACTTTTTGCTATTGGCCTTCGGCTATGAATCCTTTGGTTAAATTTATATATGCTTTATTCAAGATAGCCATTTAGAAATGCCGTCTTGACATCCATATGCTAACTTGCATAGAATGGATAAGAGCATCCAAGTGGACTCATTCATAGCCACTGGGGAGAAAGTGTCTTCATAGTCCACTCCCTCCTTGTAGGTGTAATCCTTGACTATTGTCCTAGCTTTGAAAGTCTTCACTTTCCTGTCTACTCCTCTTTTTCTCTTGTAGGTTCATTTGTACCCAATGGTCTTACTCCTTCAATAGGATCAATAAGTTCCCAGACCGAGTTGGAATACATGGATTCCATTTTGAGCTTCATGACTTCTAGCCACTTTTCTTTGTTAGAATCTTCCATTGCCAACTTGTAAGTCAATAAATCTTCCTCAGCATCACTCACAATGACTAGCTGTGCTTCTCCATGAAAAAAGGGTAATCTACTTTCCTTCCCACTATGACAAAGCACTAGAGGCGCCTGACTAGAAGCTATGGCTTTTTTTGGCTTGTCGTTCAATGAGTCCTGCCGGCTCGTCGACAACTCTTATCGGCTATGGGCCAATCTGATCAATAGGTGATTCTTCTAGAACCACTTTTGTCCTTGGTCTAAAGTCCTTTATATAGTCATACTAAAAAAAATGGCATTAATAGATACAAACACCTTCTTGTCTTAAGGACCGTAGAATGACCTTCCTCTTGTACCTTAAAGATAACCAATAAAGATGCAAACTTCAAAATGAGGTTCTAACTTCACGGTCTTTGCCTTTAGCATGTGCGTTGGATACCCCCATATATGAATATGTCTCAAATTAGGTTTCGATCATTCCACAACTCTAGAAGCATCTTAGGTATAGACTTAGAAAGAACCAAGTTTTGAATATAAACTACAATTCTTAAGGCATATCCCTAGAAGGATGTAGGAAACAAAGAATAACTCAATATTGATCTCATTATGTCAAGTAACTTTCTATTTATCCTATTAGTAACACCATTTTGTTGCAAAGTTGCAAGTGTGGTGAGTTGTAGAACTATTCCGCTTTCCATCAAATGATCTATGAATTCTGTCTCCAGATACTCGCCATCTCTATCCGATCGAAGCACCTTTATTTGTTTTCCTAATTGCTTCTTCGTTTTTGCTCGAAATTCGTTGAACTTTCCAAAAGTCTTGAATTTCCTTTGCATTAGGTAAACATAATATATCTAGGATAATCATCAACAAATGTAACAAAATATTCATACCCACCTCTTGCTTGGATGTTTAAAGGCCAACATATATCTGTATGTATTAACTCAAGAGGTTCTTTGGCTCTTGTACCTTTAGCTAAGAAAAGTCTCTTGGTTTTTAGACAAGATTCACAAACTGAGAGTTCATTGATTTTTAGTTCCCTCAAAGGATCATCCTTTACAAGGCTTTCAATCATGTTTAGGTTAATGTGACCAAATCTAAGATGTCATAGATACGTATTATTTTCGTGAGAACTCTTTCGCCATTTATTCTCAGGTTTGGATACTTGGAACAATTTAGCATTAAGTAGTAGTTTAGGACTAGGTTTAAGAAAATATAAGCCATCATTTAGTTTTCCATAACCAACATTTAAATCATTATTTGAAATAGAAATAATTTTATTATCAAATGAAACTTTAAATAGTTGTTTAGTCAACCTAGAAACAAAAATTAAATTTCTTCTAAAATCAAGAATAACATAAACATTATTCAAAACTAAATAATTGTTCCTAAATTAAAGTCTAACTTTTCCTACTGCTTTAGCCAATACCCTTGCTCCATTGCCCACAACCATCGTGTACCCTTCGGCAAGCTCCTGTGAAGAACTAAAACTCTACAAAAAAGAACAAACATACTTAGTCATTCTTAAGTCAACTACTCATGTTAAGAACTCATTCTCTAGAACACATGTTTCCAAAACTAGTAAATTATGCTTACTTTAGTTTTTTTTTTCTTTAGGTCTTTGAGATACTTCTTGCAATTTCTCTTCAAATGGCATGGCTGATCATAGTGGAAATAGTTTCTCTTGGCCTTTGTTTCAGAGCTAGTTTTTTTGCTTTTGTCAGCCTTCTTGGGCTTCTTGTTGTTCTTTTTAGAGTTGGGCTTCCCAGCATTTTTGTTCTTCCTCTTCTTGCTCTTAGAAGAATTGGCTTTTCAATATTTACTTTGCCACCATTTGCACAGTGAACAGATTCATATTTCTAGAGCTCGTTCAACAATTGAGTGAACTCTATGTGCATGTACATGATGTAGTTGGCCTTGAACTACCAGAAGGCAGGGCTTAGACTTTTTAAAATCATTCCCAACTATGTTGCCTCATACATAGTTGCTTTATTTACTCAGCCTCATGAAGGTGATTGATCATGTTCATGAACAACTTCACAGCATCAAGACGAGCCTTTTCATTTAGTTAGCCAAACATGCCATACAATGACTGCGTTATCACATAAGCAGTCTCCGAATTCTCATGATTCTTGTAATGTAGTTTAGACATGTGAGGTAGCAAGTAGCATTTGGCTTCCTGTTGGCTTTCTGCCAACGAGAATAGGCTTCTTGGATAGCTCCTCTTACATTTACTGTGAGGGCTGGAGGGCATTCCTCTAGGAGAATGAATTTGTCGTCTTTATTTATAAGCATTGCATTTATATTACTTTTCCATTTGGCATAGTTCTTGCCTGTTAGTTATTTAAGTATAAGTAGGTTGACAATAGGATTAGACATATTACTGGAATATAAATAAATAAACATTCAATTTGCATACATGAATATCATAAACAAATAATATAGATTTAGGCATAGTAAATATGAAGCGTGAATGCACATGAAAAATACATAAAACATATTTGCTACAATTGCTAACAATAATTCAATTTACCACAAATAAAGTGCCGCCATATGGTAGGTTAGATTATTTGCAAATCAAATCAAAACATTGTAGTATCTAGAAAAAATCCTATAATTAATAAGTGTAATTAATGAAGAATTTTCTATAACTACACCATTAAGCTCTTATGTAGTATAAATTTAGAACCTATAAGCACAGGTTTTAGAAAGAATTATAAGGATAACTTCATTATGATAAGCTCAGTCATACTATGCATGTTGAACCTATTCAAGAATAACCATGAACTTTCAGCTAGAAAGCTTAGCAGTAAACTGAGATAATAGATAAGAAGATAAATGAGTAGGAAAAAGTACACAAATTTTTTTTAAAAAAAGACTTAAAATGAGTCAATATAACGTTATTGGACCAAGTTCAACTTAGGTCTGATAATTAAGCACTTGTTCGATTGTATTGGTAGAATATAAAAATTTAAGTCAAAGGTTTTTCTTAAAAGACCCGAACACTTATTTTACATAAAGATTCTTAAAGTTCTATGATTTTATAATTAGAGTGAATTCAATAACATAAAATACTAATAAGGATTAATAGAAATTCGTTTGAGATCACAAAACTGTCAAAATTTATGTTGGAATTTAAAAACTCAAGTCAGGGATTTTACTAAAAAATCTCATGTCAAGTTTTATAATTTGAGAATATGTGGAATTATAAAATAAATTCCAAAAGTTTATATTAAATATTAAAACAAGATTTCATGGCTCATGAGAGCAAAATAAATTGTAAAATTTTACACCGTAATTTAAGGCAGAGGAAAATTTAAACTATAAATTAACTTGATGCTTTACTATAGAAGTCTTTTAGGCATGCAATGGTGTTACAAATGTTAAGAAAAACACTCTAACGCAAAAAATGTCATTAATTACCTATTGGTTAAAAATCAAAGATATATGAGTAGTATTTTTAGTAAAAAATGCTATATGAGCTTGCGAATTGACAATGTTGAATGGCTACGTCATTATCAAGACAAAGTAAAGAAAAAGTTAAATTTAGGTTTTATTCAGTCTAAAAATAATTTTAAGTTTATAAACAGTCCAATTTTATTATGCGATTAAGAATTTATATTAGTATCAATTTATTTGGAGATTAGCTTTGGATTGTAAATAAACAATGATAAAGGACCCATTGGGAAACAAAATCCCTTATCAACTAAGACAAATTTAGATTTGGTATGGTTTGTGTTTAAGACAAATTTATCCACAACTTTGAGCACAAAAACAGACCTTTTGGAGCTTGATTTCAAATTTTCCCCAAACACAAGACTTTTAGATTACGACATTTTAAACAAATCTCTATAACCAAAGATTTTTTCAGTTTCGATTGTAGATCAGGTTTTTGGGAAACTTTTTGAAACTACACAAGGCTGTCAAAAAACTACTCAAAACGATAAAAACAAGGGCAGCTATTGTTTTAGCATAAACATGCCGCTTCAATGCCGAATCATAATTTTTGTAGAATACAAAAGTTTTAGATCTTGACAAGATGAAGAACTTTTGTGAAGAAAAGTTTATTAAAATCTGCCTCTAAAATTTAGTTATAGATAGATTTTCTAAAACTGCTAGAAAACTCTCAAAAAACTAGCAGCCACTGCTTTAGCGTAAACGAGCCTTTTTGAAGCCTAATCACAATTTTTACAAAACACTAAAATTTTAGATTTTGATGATACGAAAAATTTTTGTGAAGATTTTTTTTTGAAAATATGCCTCCAAAATATGGTACAGACAGATTTAGAAAATTACTAGTTTTAAAGTTCAAAACAGTGTAGTTTTGGTTTTTGACAAAATGGATCTTCAAAAAGTCCCTAATCATAATTTTTAGAATTACGAAAGTTTTAGATTTCGATAAAACAGAGAAGTTTTGTGAAAATTTTTAAGAATCTGCCTTTAATCTGGACAAAATATGGTACAGGCAGATTTCAAAAATTACTAGTTTTAAAGTTCAAAACAATGTAGTTTTGGTTTTTGACAAAATGGATCTTCAAAATCATAATTTTTAGAAGTACGAAAGTTTTAGATTTCGATAAAACAGAGAAGTTTTGTGAAAATTTTTTAAGAATCTGCCTTTAATCTAGACTTAAAAGTAGATTTATTAAAATAGTCAAAACTTTTTACAGAAAACTGTTAAATGGTAAAGTTTCCAAAAATCGCCAGAAACAAATATGTCATAAACAAAAAATAGAATTTTAATAAATTCAAAAGTTTTAGACCTTGTTAAAACTAGAAACTTTTGTGCGGAAAATTTTTAAGAAAACTCTCTTACATACAGTTTTACGATGATTTTTAAAACTAACTAAAAAGTACTATAGTTTTCAAATAAAACACCTGTTTAGTGGCAAAATTCTAATTTACGGTCAAGAGAGGAATTGTGGCACACAAAAAACCGCAAGACTCCACAATTCACATCTTAACCAAATTCAGATTCTATTTTAATTTTGATACAAAATTTATTGGATCACAAAAATTCCTCCTGAACTATAAACTTTGGAATACTTTGCCCTTGAACTTTAAAACGTAACATCCATTTCCCTCGAAGTATGAATTATTGACAAAAATGGTCATATTGTTAAAATTTTAATGGTAAATTGACAAATAATTTTGAATTTATGGGTGTTTTGGTAATCTTAATTATAAAAACAAAAAACAAATAAAACTATGTATAGAAATTTTCTTTAAATTTTATTACTATCAATTAAACATATACTACTATCCAGATCCCTTTTTTTTTTCAATATACTAAAATTTTTAAAAAATTTTATTAATTTTTTTCACGCTCAAAAAGCATTTTCAAATTTTAAAAGGTACATATATCAATGAAACTTTCAAAAATAGGAAAGAAAATTTTTTAATCATATCAGAGTTTTTTCCTCTTTGAAAATTTTGTATTATATTTTTTGTTATATTGAATATATTTATGTTATATTCTTGTTTATTTCACTTATATATATAATTTTTAAAATTTAAAAATACTATTCGGGTGTGAAAAAGAAAATAAAATTTTTGAGAAAATTTTGATATATAAAAAATGAAGGATTCTAATAGTATTATAGTTTTAATTGATCTTTTTTTGTTTTTAATAATCAATAAATTTTATTTGGTTATGGTTTTAATTTTTATTGTTATTTTTATAACCAAAATTACTAAAATACCCATAACTTTATAATTGTTTATCAATTTTTTGTTAGAAGTCTAACAGAAGGACACCATCTTTATTAGCAGTTCATCCTTTTAGGGGGAATGGATGTTGTATTTTAAAGTTCAGAGGGAAAAGTGTTACAAATGCTATAATTCAAAGGCAATTTTTCCAATTAATCCAAATTTCTTATATATAAAGTATGGATTGTCTTAATAAATGTAAATGTATTTTTAAACAAACTTTAATACAAGAATTGTCGAAACTCAAGATATTAAGTGCAAAGGCAATTAAAGAAAATGATTTAGACAAGGATTATGAGTTATAAAGATTTAAATTTAGTTAATCTTTTTAATTACCTAAATGGTCAGTTAGTTAATAAAGGACAATTCTTAAGAAAAGGTTCAATTTCCTTTTTCCAATATGCTAAACAAATTAGCGTAAAACAAGCTAAGCTCACACTCTTACTAGGTGTTTTCCACAAAATCTAGGAATAATGATTAAGTACATGGCGAGTTAGCAAACCCTATTTTTTAGAAACCAAGTAATAAGAATCTCGCCTACAGTGTGAAAACTATGGTTTTCAAATTAAGATGTTTTATGAAAACTATGAAAATGCATGATCAGTGTTGAGCCATGTTATGTCATGATATGCGATATGAGAAATGTTATGTCTATGACTTATTATCTTTATGTTATGCCATGCTTATGTCATGTTATATATTATGTTTGATGTTATACAATATGATATGCTATGTTACTACGTAGACCAATGGTGGAGATAAGAATGGATACTAATTACAAATTAACCATTTTGTAGTAGGTTTAAAATAAATTATACATATACGTTTCACTAGTTTTCAAGCATGTATGTTTTAATAGTTTTATGTATGTATGTTATTGAAGTCCAAGGTTGTAGCTTTACAACCCACGTCCAGAAAATCTAAAGATTTAAAATGTTTAATGGATACTGCAACATATATATAAGTAAATTTTAAAGAAGAACTTTATAATGATGTGTTATTTTAGTCATGTTTTAGAAAGTTTTAGTTTAAATCAACAAATGTTTTAAAATCAAATGTTTTAAATTATTATTATTATACTTTAAAAAAATTATTCTATAAATCTAAGTATTTTATGTTAAATTCAAGATTATGTAGTTAAGTAATGGTCACGTAATTAAGGTTGTTACAGACATTCTCAATTAATAAGTATTCAAAAAATCTATGAACTAACATTATTTTGGTCAAGATACAATTAACACTTACTTATATCTTTATAAGTGTAACCCACTGTTTCAAATTGTAAAGACTTAACTCTAAGGTACCATGTAAGGTAGGTCAAATTACATGTACATCCCCAAAACCTTTCGCTGTGAAGAACAACCTTATATCGATCCAAATAGACACCCTCTATATGGAGGATGAAATCAACGTCACCTCAAGGTGCTATTTGAACCTTACAGTATTAGTCTAACAAATATGACGACCCTCTCCTATTCAATATTTTGCAAATATGTATTTTTATTTGTAAATCATCTCATGGTTTACAATTTCTAGTAATATAAATTTTTATATTTCTAGATACATAAAATTCTAAAATTCAACTATTTTGCAAATTAAATTTGCAACCGTTATTCAATTTAATCACATTAAATTAATTTACAACGCATATACCATATTTATAATTAAAACAATTTCAGTACCATAAGTAAATTCTAGTGTATACATGACATGTTATACAACATATGAATAGGCTCACTAAGACTAATATGACTTGTTATATACATAGATATACAATAAATTATCAACATTAAGTAAAGCATTTAATTTAGCAATTAAGATGGACTTGACTGGATTTTGTACATATTTAAATTACAACTCAATTGAAATAATAAAAAATTAAATAAACTTCTAATAAATTTAATCTTCAAAAAACTTCAATGGTTTTTGATTAATCCTCTTCAAATATTCCTCATATGCCTTTTTGGGAAAATCCAAACAAACAACAAAAATGACGGAGAAGGATACTTGAAACCTTACGTTATAGTTTGGAGCATGCAAATCGGTGTCCCAACATTGATTTTTGGTGCAGCAGCACTAGCCTTCTGGCAACATTGTTGGGCGCCTCTACATTAGGGCGTAAAACACCCAGCACTATTGCGCCCGACGATAGAGCTCAATGCTCCTTTTTTTGCCTTTTCAATAGTCTCGCAAATCATCGAGCCATTGACCATCTCATGATCAATGGTTTTGATTCTTCAGGTCCTTCTTGCGCTTTAGAGCATCAATTCTAATAAGATTAAAAATGACAATGATCAAAGAGATTCTCGAAACCCTATAATTAATGACCAAATCCACCATCTATACATTCACCATTTAGCATAAAAAAAATATAAACATACATATCAATAAAGGGTGCCTACCTATCATATACATGCAATATAGAGAAAGTATATATATATATATATATATATATATTTACAATTGATTATTTTCTAATCAGTGCTCAAATTAATATCTTCTATAGCCAACTCTAATGTAAATTGTAGGTTTTTGAAATGATTTTCACAAAAAATAGCAGTAACATGGTTATAGTATGGAACATATATAACAAAAATTTCCTCAAAAACTTTTGTAAAACTTGTTGTGGATTATATTATTTTAATGCCAAATGAATATACGTAAACCTTTGCTTACATGGATGTAGACGAGAGGTAGAATTTCTATTAGCGAGAAAGGGATGTTCTCTATTTGAAGCCACCATCTTCCTTATCTAATCCTCGACATAGAGTGGACGAACGTATGGGTATTGGAGGAATTTAGGATTCTAATTGATCACTCTCTTATTTTAATTACTTGTTAATGTCATCACATGAACGAAAGAGGTCTTGGAATGAAGAACACTTTTTCTCTCTCTACACCCCTTGTAAGGGGTTTTCAGCAGAGTTTCTCACTCTACAAGACTCTTAATTGTGTATAGATTGAATCGAAGATGCCTCTATTTATCAAAAATAAGAGAAGCAATTAATTTTGTAAGCTTCCTTTATTTCAATTTAAATATAAGGTATTTAATTAAAATATGAGAATGTTTTCTACTTCCTTATCAGTACGCGGCATCACCAACACAGATACTTATCTATGGGTGGTGCCAATTTTATAAGGAGGAGAAAAAATCTACTTATTAGCTAATCTCATTTTTTTTTCCAAATTTAACTTTATATATTTGAATTAAATCACATTTATCTAAAACTTGAAATTCTAAATATGGAAACTTGGCAATCAAGCTTTAGACTATGTAGGAAATATTCTCCTATTTAGTGTGGTGCTACACACAGTAGGACCCACTCATTGTGTATCTTCAAAATTAATTATTTATTATTAAATATTCTTATTATTTAATAATTATAAATTAATTTATAATTATTTATTTTGAGTGATAATTAATTTAGAATTCCATGATTCTAAATTAAATAATTAAACCAATAATCCCACTTGTCCAAACAGTGTTTATAAAGATGGTAGGGGGACTGATAGACCTATGATTTCAAGCTCTAATAAAACTAGTATATTAATTGAACTCTTTATTAATATATTACTTTTTTATTAATTTCAACGCAACTGCATTAAGTACCTAGAATTGCACTCCTGAAATTATAAACATAATTACTTATTTCTTAGAGCCGTCCATTTGATATAGTCATTGCATATAAATTGATTCTCCGTAAATAATTCATAATTAGATAAATGTAAAATACTTTGACCTCTCTAATTATTTCTTTATCCTTAAGTGCCATTGATTTTCTAATGAATAATAAATTCATGAACTTAATTATGAATTGAGTGCTTGTATTATTCAAGATTTGAATCAATACTCAAGAGCATTATTTTTCTGTTTCTCTTTATAGAAGAAATAGATTCCATCTTGTAATATTAACATTTATGGCTATTTATTTAATTATGCCTCCAAAAATATAAGGAACATGATTAGATTCTTGAATCTATATAGAATAAATCAAAAAACATAATTCCATAAATAGAAGTCTGCTAATAACTCAGGATTGAAATAATCTTATATATGACATTGGTCGACGCACTACTACAATCAGGGTTATTTGCAACGACAATTACCATCGTAAATATTATAGAAGTTGCAACGATAAAACATTGCAAATGTGGGAAATTTTTGCGATGACATGTCATTGCATATTCCACCATATTTGCGTCGACATGTTGTCACAAGTAATAAAAAAAATCCATTCATATTTGCAACAACATGTCATCGCAATTGATACTTAGCGCCTAAGCCTATATGATGTGAAGTTTTCTTGCACCAATACGTTGTAATTTACGATGATATTATTATCGCAAATAATAACATGATACATGTGGCAATCATCGGGTTATTATTCGCAATGACAATGTCGTCACAAAATACTAGTGGTATATAGCTGTGATTGCATGTCAATCACAACAGCGGTAGGATTATTTGTGACGACTTATGTCATTGCAAAAAGTGAAAATGCAATTTTTTACTAAAATTTTAACAGAGAAAAAGGCAGTTTATTTAATATTATTTGCGACAATAATTTTTATATGTCATTGCAAAAAGTTGTTTGAGAATAATCTTATCCAAAATAAATGAGATGTCGTTGTTTTGTTTATCTTTTGTGACGAATTATACTTATTTGCAATGACAAAATGTCGTCGCAAAAAGCTATGCATATAAAAGAGATTGAGAGCTCCTCTTCCTTCATTTTCTCCAGCGTTTTTCTCCTTCTCTGAAAAATTCTTTGTTTCTTCACCATATTTTGCTTCAAATCTCTCTTAAACTTTTAAAAATACATAGATTCATAAGTTTTGTATCATGAAAACTCATTTTATCAAACAATATTCATAGAAATCTCCCCAAATTGGAAAATCCCCAAACTTTTTCCCGGTTCAATTTTGGAACTTTTTGGTTGATTTTTGGCCATCTATTGTTGAAGTTTTCGCTAGTATCCTCATTTTCTAACCCCTGTTCTTAGTAGATTTTAGATTACGTAAGTTTTTAATTTTTTGGTATTTGGAGTTTTGGAATTGTGAATGTGTTAGTTGGATTGTGAATTGTTATAGAATTATGAATTGTGATTGTTATTTTTTTTAGAATTGTGTGATATATTATAGTTACAATATTGATAGTTGTAGAATTAGATTTTTGGGATTGTGATATTTGATATTTAGATTTTTTGGATTGTGATTGTTGTTTAGGATTGTGAATTGTGATTTTGATTGCCTTTGGAATTGTATAGTTATGGTTAAGCTAGTAACAAGTTGTTTATCTTAGTGGTTTGAGTTGAAAATAAAATTAAGTTAATATAATATAAAGTTATTTTTAATACATTATAGTAATTAAAAATTGAAAAAATAAATGTTAAAGTTATTAATAATAGTAATTTAAATATCACATTCAAAGTTGTTATTACTAATTAAAAAATTAAAATAAGGAAATGAAAAATCTTAATTAACAATTAATGAACTAATTAATTAATTAAGTATAAAGTAAAATAATATAATAAATTGTTATTATAAATTGATGAACAATATCACAGCTTAATAATCATAATATTATTGTTAAGGATTAATTAATAAATATATTGTTTTAATTAATTGATAGGAAATAATAAATTGAATTTAAAATTATATGTCATTATAAATGGATAAATAATTGTAATATTATTTATGAAAATTAAGAAATGAATTTTATTTAAAAACAATAAGAACAATAAAATTATAATAGAATTTGATAAGATTGCATAAAATTTAATAAAATTGTAACTTTTTTCGAAGATAGTTTGTTTTGATATGTGACTTTATGGTCATAAAAACAACATACATGAGTACAAATTTGTGCTTTTATTTTGCACATGCATGCATGAGTTTACCTTAGACCTGTTTGAGAGTAAATCGATGCTTGAATTGTCCCATTTGGACAGTTTGATATTGTAATTTACAAGTTTGTGATTTAAGTTCACTAGTGCCCTTAGTAGTGTAACACCCGCCTATTTTATATAACGGACCACGTTAAGCTAGTAATGTTATTAAAGAATGTTATTAATAAATAACGTTATATGATACGTAATGTACGTGTTACTAACTTTTTATGTCAAGTTTTGTGACAGGTGACGACCGCATGGGATCGTTGTGCTCTAGTGTTTATGTGAAATTCTAAGTATATGTTTATTTATGATGCAATATATGATTATTTATGATGCAATGATGTATGAACGTTTTATGTTAAGGCATTTAATGACAGATCGGCAGGCCGAAGAACTCCACCGGCAGGCAGAACTCGCTGGAACCGGCAGGCCGAAGGGGAAAACCGGCAGGCCGAACATTGCTGACAGGCAGTCAGCAGAAATTTCTCCAAAATTATGGCTGAGTTAATTACATTAATTGGGTGAATTAATGTGATTAATTGGCATAATAATGGAATGTTTTTATCAGTTAAAGAAATTAAAGGATTTGATTTGTATTATTTTAAGAGGTTTCCTATTTTTAGAAGGTAAATTAAGGTAAGATTGATGATGTTTGACCTTCCTTTTCCTTCTCTTCCTGTTCCCACGCCAATCACCCTCTTAACAGTTAGAAATTTTCTGACTTAATGAAGAGTAATGACTCTTCATTATACACATTACGTTAGAAAAAAAATTTTAACGCTCTTTCCTCAGATAATTTCTCTCAGTTCTGAGACGTTCTCTCATTATTTTCTCCTCCTCTTTTCTCTCCACGAGTGCTTTGCTTTTTCTCTCTCACAAAAAAAAAAATTCTCTGCAAAAAAAAAAAAATTATAAGAAAAGTCATATTTAGTTTATTGAAATCAAGGGTTTTGAGAAGATATTTCCAGGTATGAATTCGGTTTTTCTGGTATTTTTGAAAAGAAATTCTTCTCCTCGTTAGGTATTGTATCTTGTCTCGATTTATATATATGATGTTAAGTATATATTATGTGAAGTTTTTCTAAGTTTCATGTCATTTCAATGTTTTAATAAAAAAAATGATATTTCCGTCTTCTACCCCTCACAGTAATATGTTACCGTATAATTTTGAAAGTATGAAAAATGTAATGATTATTCAAGGGGTAAATATGATGTTTTCATGAAAAGTTGTTAAAATATGCATATGTATGAGTATGTAAGATGAATGTGTTTTATGTATATGTTATGAAATTTTTATGGGAATTCATAAAGAAAAATGTTTCAATAAATGTTAATTCTGGAATTTGTTTGTGAAATGTTATGTATATTTAAAAGATTTTATGATAATGGAATAATTTCATGCATGATAATATGATGCTTGTATGAAGTTTTAAATTAAATATATGCATTTCAAATTATTAGGAAAATGTTTCAAAAAGATTTTCATGATTACAATATATGAAATGTTTTAATTTTAAGGAAGCATGTTATGAATAGCGTTTATATGTTTTAATGATAATTTTTATGATGATGATTATGGGATATGTTTGAAATGTGATGAATGTATATATAAGTGTATGTATATGTGAATATTGTACGAATGAATGTTATGTGTATGGATATTTCATGATAAGTATTGATTTTATTGCATCTTTAAAATGATAAATGGCATGAACACTCAAGGAATCGAGCACATCGAGACCGCAGCGTCGTCACCAAGTGCATTTTTTAAGGTTAAGTAAGCTATCGTTGAAGTAAGTACATTCTCACCTGCAACATGACACGTTTTACAAGATTTGACGTTATGTTCATAATGATATTCATGATGATTTTATGAATATTTTTCGTTAAGAATTTCTATGAAGATTTTCATGATTTTAAGTTATGCACGATGATTTTCATGATTTTAAGTTATGCACGATGTTTATGGCATGTTTTTAAACATGAAAAGAATGTATATATGTATCACCTAATAAGTGTTGCACACCCAATGTTATGAAATGTTATGTTATGATGTCATGTTTGGTTTGGGATTAGCTACCCTTCTCCTCTCGTGACGGCGCGCCTATGATGATGTTTATGGTGCAACACTTGGGCCCTTAAGATAAAAATGGAATAAGTTTTAAAATGGTCACGTAATGAAAGTTATGTTTCTATGAAATTGTGCTTAAGGCACTTTTATGATATGATGATGATGATGATGATGATGTTTATGAAATATTTAAAATTGTGAGAATATGTGTACGTACTAAGCATTAGCTTAATCATGTTTATATGTCATGTTGCAGATAAGGGTAAGAGAGTCATGGACTAGGAGGAGGACATGGGAAGGCGTGTGAGCAACATGAACGATGAATTGTAACCGGAAGCATGCCAAGAAAAATGATTTTATGATTTAATCAAATTCTATATTTTGAACGTATATTCTTATGTTAAGTTTTAAGAATACTTACATTATGGTTTAATAAGGTATTTTATCATTTTTAATGAATTATGAACTTCCGTTGTATTTTACGTAAAGTGGGTATGTTTTAAGTTATCTTTTCCAAAGGAATTTGGTCTCAGACGGCCTGCCGAACTCTATGGCCGGCCTGTCGAAGACCAGAAGTTTGGCCTGCCGATCTTATTTTCCGGCCTGCCGAACATGGATGAATTTTTGGTCCTAATTGCAAAGCTTCTGCCGGCCTGCTGGTTGAGGGAACTCCGGCCTGCCGATGATGTTCGGCTTGCCGAAGTCCCAAGTTCGGCTTGCCGAACTGTGGGAGTAAGTAAGTTATAATAGATTTGATGTTTAATGTGATATGTTGTGATATTTTTATAAGTCCTGATTTTATAACTTGGTATATCTATTTTATTAATATAAGTTCATGATTAATTTAAAGTATAAATGAATAAATTATGTTATGGAATAAATTAAACTCTAACTTTCGAAACAATGATAAGTTTTTTTTTTTTTTTTTAAAAAAAAAAAACGTATGAATGGATCCTGGTAATGTAAGTTTAAATACTTTTAAAATCTATAGTAACGATTAAGTTTAATGTTTATTCATGTACGAATGTAAGTATGTAACGACATCTGTGACGTCCGATTTAAGGGGCGTTTCAGGCTTTGGTATCAGAGCTGATTTTTTGAATTACAATTCATATCGCCACACGTCAATCCAAGTCCTCCAAGTAAGTATGTTATTAAGTTAGATGTATTGATGATAAGAATAAGGTTTTAATGTATAATGACTAATGACATAGTAGTGAAAACCTGTCTCATAAATGGAAGATCATTTCTAAGTCCTAATTATTTTAGGAAATTTACGATGGACGGCCATAGAAGAATGCAAACCCGCACCCAGACCAACGAAAGACTCATGACGATGATTGCGGAACTGCAAAGGCAGTTGGAGGATCAACGAAGGGAAATAGCTGCATTAAGGGCCAACGGCCAGAATGGTGAACAACGAGGCAATGATGGGCCTCCTCCTCCTCCTCCTCCTCCGCAGCCACAGGTACAAGTAAACGAAGTCCCAGCTCCTGCTGTTGAACCAAGAGCAGCCTATCAGGAACCTCTTCTGGTCAGATGGAAGAGAGTCAAGCCAGCTGACTTTGAGGGTTCAAAGGACCCGTTAGTCGCACAAGGATGGTTAAAGACGATCGAAGCCACTCTGAGACTCATGGATTTTACAGACAATGAAAAGGTCCTCTGTGCCTCATACTGCCTTACCATGGAGGCCAGAATTTGGTGGGATGGCATTGAACAGAGCAGAAATGTTGAAGAGATGTCATGGGCAGACTTTGTGTGCGAGTTCAACACAAAGTTCTTCCACATGAATGTCACGAGGAAGCATTATGAGGAATTCAAAAACTTGCACCAGGGGGATATGACAGTCACTGATGTGGTGACAAAATTTGACCAGCTTGCTCGTCTATGCCCAGGGATGGTTATGAATGAAGGTGAAAGGGTCAGAAGGTTGATCAGGGCCCTTAGACCGGACATTGCTGCAATTGTTGATGGGGCAAGTCGGCCAAGGACTCAAGAACAGGTTGTTATGAGAGCCCAACGTGCTGAGTTCCATCTGTCAAAATTAAGAAGGAACCAGCCTCAGCCCAACCAGCAAGCCAACAATGCTAACAACCAGAACCGCCCTCCCCACAGGAGCAACAACAACAGTGGCAACAACAACAACTAGAACTGGAGGAACAATAAGAGGAAGGGTAATCTTCAACAACAGCAGGGCCAAGACAACAAGAGGCACAATGATGGTCAACGCAACAACAATGACAGGCGATTCCAGCCATGTGCCAAATGTGGAAAGAAGCATCCAGGGGAATGCATATTAGGAACAAACCAATGTTTTATATGTGGGTGTGAAGACCATTTTGTAAAGAACTGCCCCAAGTTGATGAATGCTAATGCCCCGCAGAGACCTCTTCCTCAAGCCCAGCTGCATCAGATGCAAGCCTCCCTTGAAGGGCCACTAATTAGTCAAGGGAGACTTGAAGCCCCACCGACAAACGCCTGAATCTATGCCATGACAAAAGAACAAGTGGCTGCTGAAGCCTCCAATGTGGTCACAGGTCAGATAACAAGCTTATGTAATGATGTTTATGTTCTTTTTGATACGGGTGCCACACATTCTTTTGTGTCTATGTCATATGCTACGAAGTTAGGGGTCTGTTTAGAGCCTATGAGACAGGGATTCACTACGACACTACCCTCCGGGGAAGTGATATTATCCACGCACTGTTTGCGTAAAGTACCCCTATGGATTTCTTATAGGGAACTTTTCGTCGACCTCATTGTGATCGACATGCATGACTATGACATGATTCTTGGAATGGATTTCCTAAGTAAGTATAATGCCTTGATCGAATGCCAGAAACGAAAGGTGATCTTCCATCCTGAAGGTGATCAGAAATTCGTTTATGTTGGTGAGACTAGAAAGAAACCCCACATGTTTTTATCGGCAATGAAAGCAAGGAAGCTTTTGGTAGGTGGCTGCATGGGCTATCTGACAAACTTTGTAGACAAAAGCCAAGAAGGAAAGACAAGAATGGAAGATGTACATGTTGTTCATGAATATGAAGATGTGTTTCCTGATGATCTAACGAGTCTACCGCCAGAAAGAGAAGTTGAATTCGAGATTGAGCTCGCTCCAGGCACCGAACCAATCTCTAAAGCGCCTTATAGAATGGCCCCAGTAGAATTAAAAGAGCTTCACACGCAATTAAAGGAGCTACTTGACAAAGGATTTATCAGGCCAAGTCACTCACCATGGGGTGCTCCAGTTTTATTTATGAAGAAGAAGGATGGCACTATGAGACTCTGCATCGACTACAGAGAACTGAACAAGGTGACGATCAAGAACAAGTATCCGTTGCCTCGAATTGATGATTTGTTTGATCAGCTCAAGGGTGCATCGGTGTTCTCAAAGATTGATCTACGATCAGGGTATCACCAGTTGAAGATTAAAGAAGGAGATATCCCCAAAACTGCTTTCAGGTCGAGGTATGGTCACCATGAATTTGTGGTTATGCCTTTCGGTCTGACGAATGCACCGGCTGCCTTTATGGATTTGATGAATAGGGTATTCAAGGATTTCCTCGATAAATTTGTTGTTGTATTTATCGATGATATTCTTGTCTACTCTAAGAATCAAGAAGAACATGAGGAGCATTTAAGGATTGTGCTGGAGACTTTAAGAAGACACCAGCTATATGCTAAGTTCTCTAAATGCGAGTTTTGGCTTGATAAAGTGTCATTCTTGGGGCATGTTATTTCAAAGGATGGGATTATGGTGGACCCGGCTAAAGTAGAAGCTGTACTCAATTGGAAGCAACCGATGAATGCAAGTGAAATAAGGAGCTTCTTGGGTCTAGCGGGTTACTATCGGAGATTCGTAGAAGATTTCTCCAAGATAGCAGCTCCACTCACAAACTTGACTCGCAAAGGAAAGAACTATGAATGGACGGATGCATGTGAAAAGAGCTTTCAAGAACTGAAGAAAAGATTAACGACGGCTCCAGTGTTGGCAATTCCTGAGGGAAATGATGGGTTCGTAGTCTATAGTGATGCATCCAAGATGGGCCTAGAAGCTGTATTGATGCAGAATGAAAAGGTGATTGCTTATGCTTCAAGACAACTGAAAGACTACGAAAAGAACTACCTTACTCATGATCTTGAGTTAGCAGCAGTTGTTTTTGCATTGAAAATATGGAGACACTATTTGTATGGGGTCCAATGTAAGATCTTCACTGATCATCAGAGTCTGAAGTACTTCTTCACGCAAAGAGACCTAAACATGAGACAACGACGATGGCTAGAGTCGGTGAAGGATTATGATTGTGAAATCCTTTATCATCCTGGTAAAGCTAACCGAGTAGCTGATGCTTTAAGTAGGAAGTCAGTTGCCACGTTGATGACTATGCAAGTAATGTCTCCACCTTTGAGGAAGGAAATTCTAGACTTCGGTTTAGAACTTGTAACAGGCCAGCTATCAGCACTCTCTCTTGCTCCGACGATGTATGATGAAATTCGGAGTAAGCAAGATGACGATGTAAGCCTTGTAAGGATCAAGCAAGAAATGAAAGAGGGAAAATGTCAAGAGTTTCGTATTGCGGATAACGGAACTCTGTACCTTAAGGACCGTTTATGTGTTCCCAATGTTGATAATTTAAGGGAAAGGATCTTGGCAGAAATTCATGACACTCCCTACTCTATTCATCCAGGTGCAACAAAGATGTATAATGATCTAAAGGGTAACTTCTGGTGGTTTGGAATGAAACATGATGTTGCAAAGTATGTGAAGAAATGTATGACATGTCAGCAAGTAAAGGCTGAACACCAGAGACCTGGTGGTGAACTACAGTCTATCCAAATACCGAAATGGAAATGGGAAGAAATAGCTATGGATTTCATTACCGGCTTACCCAGAACTACGAACGGTTATGATGCAATTTGGGTAGTTGTGGATCCGCTGACAAAGACAGCGCATTTCATTCCTATCAAGATCACTTACTCTATGGAACGGCTAGCGGAACTCTACGTTAAGGAGATTGTATGACTTCATGGGATTCCCAAGTCAATTATCTCAGATCTGATGGCAGGTTCACATCTAAGTTTTGGAAGAGTGTACAGACTGCAATGGGAACCAGGCTTCATTTCAGCACGGCTTTTCATCCTCAGACTGACGGCCAAACAGAGAGGACGAATTTGATTCTAGAAGATATGCTGCGGGCATGTTCTCTCGATTTTAAGACCAGCTAGTGTAAAATGTTGCCATTAGCAGAGTTTGCATACAACAACAGCTTTCAGGCGACAATTGGAATGGCACCATATGAAGCATTGTATGGGTGAAAATGCAGGTCACCCATATGTTGGCACGAAGCTGGTGAAAAGAAGTTGATGGAAAGTGTTGATGCTGAAAGAACCGACTTTGTGAATGAAACGTCTGAGATGATAAAGTTGATAAGAAGAAGAATAGAGACCGCACAAAGCCGTCAGAAGAGTTATGCTGACAAAAGAAGAAGACTTTTAGAATTCGCTGTAGGCGAATATGTGTTCTTGAAAGTTGCACCAATGAAAGGGGTTATGAGATTTGGAAAGAAAAGCAAGCTAAGCCCAAGATTCATCGGTCCTTATGAAGTTGTTAAACGAATAGGCAAAGTAGCTTATCAGCTGAAGTTGCCTCCTGAAATGTCTGCAATGCACGATGTATTTCATGTCTCCATGCTCAAGAAGTATGTTCCGGACCCTATGCATGTGATTGAGCCACAAGTGATCGAGATACGAGAAGACTTAAGTTATGAAGAAAAGCCAACGAAGATACTCGATCGGAAAACCAAGACTTTGAGGAATAAAGAAATTCCATTGGTCAAGGTGTTATGGCGAAATCAGCAAGTTGAAGAAGCTACATGGGAACGTGAAGATGACATGAAAGCTATGTATCCGCATTTGTTCTAAGTTTCGAGGACGAAACTTTTATAAGGTGGGGAGAATTGTAACACCCGCCTATTTTATGTAACGGACCACATTAAGCTAGTAACGTTATTAAGGAATGTTATTAATAAATAATGTTATATGATATGTGATGTACGTGTTACTAACTTACGTGTTACTAACTTTTTATGTCAAGTTTTGTGACAGGTGACGACCGCATGGGATCGTTGTGCTCTAGTGTTTATGTGAAATTCTAAGTATATGTTTATTTATGATGCAATATATGATTATTTATGATGCAATGATGTATGAACGTTTTATGTTAAGGCATTTAATGACAGATCGGCAGGCCGAAGAACTCCACCGGCAGGCAGAACTCGCTGGAACCGACAGGCCGAAGGGGAAAACCGGCAGGCCGAACATTGCTGACAGGCAGTCAGCAGAAATTTCTCCAAAATTATGGCTGAGTTAATTACATTAATTGGGTGAAATAATGTGATTAATTGGCATAATAATGGAATGTTTTTATCAGTTAAAGAAATTAAAGGATTTGATTTGTATTATTTTAAGAAGTTTCCTATTTTTAGAAGGTAAATTAAGGTAAGATTGATGATGTTTGACCTTCCTTTTCCTTCTCTTCCTGTTCCCACGCCAATCACCCTCTTAACAGTTAGAAATTTTCTGACTTAATGAAGAGTAATGACTCTTCATTATACACATTACGTTAGAAAAAAAATTTTAACGCTCTTTCCTCAGATAATTTCTCTCAGTTCTGAGACGTTCTCTCATTATTTTCTCCTCCTCTTTTCTCTCCACGAGTGCTTTGCTTTTTCTCTCTCACGAAAAAAAAAATTCTCTGCAAAAAAAAAAAATTATAAGAAAAGTCATATTTAGTTGATTGAAATCAAGGGTTTTGAGAAGATATTTCCAGGTATGAATTCGGTTTTTCTGGTATTTTTGAAAAGAAATTCTTCTCCTCGTTAGGTATTGTATCTTGTCTCGATTTATATATATGATGTTAAGTATATATTATGTGAAGTTTTTCTAAGTTTCATGTCATTTCAATGTTTTAATAAAAAAAATGATATTTCCGTCTTCTACCCCTCACAGTAATATGTTACCGTATAATTTTGAAAGTATGAAAAATGTAATGATTATTCAAGGGGTAAATATGATGTTTTCATGAAAAGTTGTTAAAATATGCATATGTATGAGTATGTAAGATGAATGTGTTTTATGTATATGTTATGAAATTTTTATGGGAATTCATTAAGAAAAATGTTTCAATAAATGTTAATTCTGGAGTTTGTTTGTGAAATGTTATGTATATTTAAAAGATTTTATGATAATGAAATAATTTCATGCATGATAATATGATGCTTGTATGAAGTTTTAAATTAAATATATGCGTTTTAAATTATTAGGAAAATGTTTCAAAAAGATTTTCATGATTACAATATATGAAATGTTTTAATTTTAAGGAAGCATGTTATGAATAGCGTTTATATGTTTTAATGATAATTTTTATGATGATGATTATGGGATATGTCTGAAATATGATGAATGTATATATAAGTGTATGTATATGTGAATATTGTACAAATGAATGTTATGTGTATGGATATTTCATGGTATGTATTGATTTTATTGCATCTTTAAAATGATAAATGGCATGAACACTCAAGGAATCGAGCACATCGAGACCGCGGCGTCGTCACCAAGTGCATTTTTTAAGGTTAAGTAAGCTATCGTTGATGTAAGTACATTCTCACCTGCAACATGACACGTTTTACAAGATCTGACGTTATGTTCTTAATGATATTCATGATGATTTTATGAATATTTTTCCTTAAGAATTTCTATAAAGATTTTCATGATTTTAAGTTATGCACGATGTTTATGGCATGTTTTTGAACATGAAAAGAATGTATTTATGTATCACCTAATAAGTGTTGCACACCCAATGTTATGAAATGTTATGTTATGATGTCATGTTTGGTTTGGGATTAGCTACCCTTCTCCTCTCTTGACGGCGCGCCTATGGTGATGTTTGTGGTGCAACACTTGGGCCCTTAAGATAAAAATGGAATAAGTTTTAAAATGGTCACGTAATGAAAGATATGTTTCTATGAAATTGTGCTTAAGGCACTTTTATGATATGTTGTTGATGATGATGGTGATGTTTATGAAATATTTAAAATTGTGAGAATATGTGTACTTACTAAGCATTAGCTTAATCATGTTTATATGTCATGTTGTAGATAAGGGTAAGAGAGTCATGGACTAGGAGGAGGACATGGGAAGGCGTGTGAGCAACATGAACGATGAATTGTAACCGGAAGCACGCCAAGAAAAATGATTTTATGATTTAATCAAATTCTATATTTTGAACGTATATTCTTATGTTAAGTTTTAAGAATACTTACATTATGGTTTAATAAGGTATTTTATCAGTTTTAATGAATTATGAACTTCCGTTGTATTTTACGTAAAGTGGGTATGTTTTAAGTTATGTTTTCCATAGGAATTTGGTCTCGGACGGCTTGCCGAAGACCAGAAGTTCGGCCTGACGAACATGGATGAATTTTTGGTCCTAATTGCAAAGCCTCTGCCGGCCTGCCGGTTGAGGGAACTCCGGCCTACCGATGATATTCGGCTTGCCGAAGTCCCAAGTTCGGCCTGCCGAACTGTGGGAGTAAGTAAGTTATAATAGATTTGATGTTTAATGTGATATGTTGTGATATTTTTATAAGTCCTAATTTTATAACTTGGTATATCTATTTTATTAATATAAGTTCATGATTAATTTAAAGTATAAATGAATAAATTATGTTATGGAATAAATTAAACTATGACTTTCGAAACAATGATAAGTTTTTTTTTTTTTTAAAAAAAAAAAAACGTATGAATGGATCCTGGTAATGTAAGTTTAAATACTTTTAAAATCTATAGTAACGATTAAGTTTAATGTTTATTCATGTACGAATGTAAGTATGTAACGACATCTGTGACGTCAGATTTAAGGGGCGTTTCAAGTAGAGATTTCTGTACATCTTTCTTTTCTTTTTAGGTATGTGCCTAATAGCATATTTAAAAGAACTAAAGGGAGATGCTACCGAAATTTCTACAAAAAAAAGGTGTTGTGAGATGAGTGACACAATATGTAAATTATAATACTAATGGGACAGAGCTTTACCCTATAGGTTTAGAGTAAAGGTAGTGTGTAGAATTGCATGCATGTATACATTGGCTAGTTGATATTAATGAATGTGTCTATTATTATGTTTAGTTGAAATGTCGATTGATAAGAGTTGGATATATCTGAGAAACCAGTTGTTAGATGAGTATTGGAGGGTTGTTTGCTTTTATTGAGGTCGGAAAGAATTGTCCTTGCATAAAGTGTAAAAATCATGAAATGCAACCAGTTGAAACAATGAAAGTGCACATACATTGATTTGATTTTGATACATTGTGCACTAAATAGATTTACCATGGTGAAGTAAAGGAGGTTTCAAGTACTGGCCTAGTTGTTTGTGAACTGGTAGATGAGGTGCTTACATTCATTAAAGACGTTGCTGGCATTAATGATGATCATGATATGTTAGGTGAGACAGAAGTGGATATTAAAAATTCCAAGGATGATGAATTCAAGGATCTCTTATCTGAACTCCAAGTGGGATTGAATCTAGGTTGCACTAAGTATCCATCGTTGAATTTCTTAGTGAAATTGATGCACCTAAAAGTGTTGTATAAGTGGCCTAATGAATACATGGATGCTATGTTGAAGTTATTAAAAGATGCATTCGTGGAAGGGAAAAAGTTACCTGAATCTCATTAAGAGTCAAAGAAGTTATTGACTAAGCTACTAGACAACTCAAGTTTGCAAGAATGCTTATGCTTTGTTTTGGAAGGAAAATGTTGATCTACAGGCGTGTCCCATTTATGACACAAGTCGTTGGAAAAGTAAAAAGGGGACGAAAGTTCCGTGGAAAGGACGATGTTACTTTCCTTTGAAGGATTGGTTGAAGCATTTGTATGCTTCTCGTCACACTGCTAAGGAAATGACCCGATACCAACATGGGTAATCGAAGGATGATGGTAAAGAGTGAAAGGAACTTGATGAAAAATACCTTGGTTTTGCCCATGAACTAAGAAATGTTCGATTGAGTTTAGCTGCTAGTGATTTCAACCTTTTTGGGAGCATACGTCTTTTCATAGTATGTGGCTAGTGGTTATGACTGCTTATAATTTACCTCTACAATTATGCACCAAGAACCCATTCAAGCTATTGGCCTGGTTGATTCCTGGCGCAAATACTCCTGAGAAAGATATGGATGTGTTCTTAAGGACTTTTTTGGATGAGTTAAAAAAATTATGGGATGAAGGGATTGTTGTACACAATACTACTTCAAAAATTTCTTTTCGGATGTGGGCTGTGTTGCTCATGATCGTCAATGACTTCCCTGCTCATAGTAGTTTATCTGGCTGGAATAGTTAAGGGTATTTAGCATGTTAACCCTACAACGATGCAACCCCTCAAAATGGATAACGAGCAAAACTTGTTTTGTGGGGCATCGATGATGGCTTCTTATTACTCATAGGATGCAAAATAACAAGAAGTTTGATGGTAGGGTTAATCGATGACCTCCTTCGTTCTAGAAATCCGTTCAGTAAATATTAGCTCAGCTACAAAGTGTTGAAACCAAATTGCGTGGTAATCATGAAAATTATAAGGGTAAGAAGCGAAAGAGGCATCCAACCGAGCTTAATTGTACAAAAAAAGAGTATCCTTTGGGAATTACCTTATTGGAGTTCATTGTCATTATGTCACAGCTTAGATGTCATGCATATCGAGAAACATGTATGGTAGCTTGTTGAGCACAATTTTGAACATCGATGGAAAAAGTAAGGATACAGGCAAGGTGAGAATTGACTTACAAAACATGGGGGTATATAAGGAGTTGCATTTATATAAGGAAGGTGATCATTGGATGAAACCATATGCCCCATATGCATTGACCCCAGATGACAGTAAAAAGTGTGAGTATTTAAAATCAGTACGGTTCCCTGATGTGTTAGCTTTAAATTTCATAAAAAATGTAATCGAGGGGAACAAAAAGATCATTGGGTTAAAATCACACAACTGTCAAGCCATAATGCAACGATTATTGCCAACTAGGATTAGACCATTCATGAAGACAGAGATTGTTGATGTAATAACAGAATTAAGCAACTTCTTCCAGTTGATATTTTTGAGGACATTGAGGAAAAGTGATTTAGAGATAGCGTAGAAGAATATTGTACTTATTTTATGCAAGTTAGAAACAATTTTCCTGCTGGCTTTTTTTTTATATTATGGTTTTTTTTAGTAATGCACTTTCCAGAAGAAGCCATTAGACGAATCTTGTTCATTTAAGATGGATGTATCCATTTGAATGATTTCTTAGATCATTGAAGAAGTATGTTAGAAATTGTGCACGACTAAAGGGATCCATTAACGAGGCTTATATTCTCAACAAAGTTTTGACATTTTGTTTGATGTATCTAACTAAGATAGAGACCATATTTAACAAACTTGAGAGAAATTGGTTATATGATGATGTAGTTGGTTACAATAAGATTTCTATCTTCGATGCTCATTGTCGTCCAATTGGGAAGATGATCCCAATGACATTAGATAACCAGTTACAGAATAAAGCTAAGTGATACATACTACATAACTATTTAGAAATTCAACAATACATCAGGTAAGTATTACCCTACATTTGTCTATAAGTATGATTGTGTCAAATACTATTGTATCACTCACTCAAATTCCATAATAAAAAGTGAGCAAATGAAGGAGTTGGAGGATAGCAAATGAACCGGATCATTAGAGGATTTTGAAGCGATAGAGTCCCAAAATGGTTTCAAAATAAGGTATAACCTTAATTTAAATTATATAAAGTACAACTGGAAATTCTTAATTTCCAAGAAATCTTCACTATTGGTAGATGTTTAATCTTTGAAAGCAAAATGCACCAGAGGCAACGGATCAATTGGTTTCGCTTTCATTTGGTTCAAGATTCTTCGTTAAATGCTATCCAGTCACATTTGATGAGGCTGGCGATACTTGGAAGTCATTTGGGCGGTTTGAGTTATGGTTTGAAAATGTTGTTGGCATTTACACTCGGGATGCATATGAGCCATTCCATGATGCTTGGATAGATGTAAATACTCAGCATAAGATAAAGATTCAGCATTGCATACTGGTATTCATTCAACTTCATCCTTATAAGACATATGTTTCATCGAATATAATTATTATATAACATAATAAAAGTAATTATCATAATCTTAAATATGTTACATGATTGGTTTGTTCTGCATTTATCCTTCGTAGTGTAGTTGACAGGAAGGCATCCAAGTGCTGTAAAAACTGAATAGCAACCTCCACAAACACTTCAAAGCACTTGGAGGATCAACAAACAAGGCACATGTTAGAGCAAACCCCCTCCCCCCCACCCCCACTCCCCCCAAATCTTAGGAATCAAGAACACTAGGGTCGTTGCTACGATAGGATCATGTCAAAGAAATTTCAAGTAATTGTATATCTACTAAGTTGGTTATTTATAATATATATTAATTTCAATATTGCTAATGCTAAAAATTATAATAAACAGAAATATTTGGCAACAAATAAAAACAATCATGGCAACTAGAAGTGGTCAAGTCTGTATGGTCGAATATCCATCTCCTAGCATCGCAACCAGAAGGTTAGTAAGTGCTTTTAATTACAAGCAATTTTAAAAGTTATCAAAGAAGATATTACTCTAACATATTTAAATTGTTGGACAGGCCAATATGATGACTCAGCAGCAGATATATGCTATAGATAACTGGGCAGACATGCATCACCATGGGAAACTTGGGTTAACCCCCAAGCACAGCAAACTTTTGTAAGTACTTTAAAATTTCAATACTATCTTCTCTTATTCAAATTACTTTGTGTATTTGTAACATGTATAAACTGTTATTTGCGTAAAACACGATGGAGTGGGAGAGAAAAAAATAGATGACACAGTCTGCTTCCTCCTCAGCTGCATCTACGCTTAACGAGGAGGGAATTTTAGAGCATGTCCTAGGTAGACATAGAGGACACAAGACTGGACTAGGCCTTACACTCTCATAAAGGATTTACTCTGGTGGCGTTGGTTCATTCTTTAGCTGCTAATCAGACGAAACATCTTCAATGCCTGTTGACCTACATGTGGAAGATTTTCTGCAGTGATCGACCGAATACAACATGAATATGTACCAAAGCCACTGGACGTTGATGGAGTTGGTAGGCAAGTTGCTCCCTAGTGTCCAACGCCCGCTTGTGATGTCTTCTCCAACTTTTGTTCATCCAGATCCTCCATCTCCTCCAAACACTGCTTAGACAACAATGATGACACCGACAATGCTACAAATTTAGAGTATTAGATTGTATTTTCTTCTTTGTTGAATATTTTGACACATTATGTTTGGTTTGGTTTTTATTTTATTATTAGAATAATGTATTATCAATTATCTTTTTTAATAATAAATTGTTATTATTATTGTTATAATTCTATTATTTCTATTTAAATTTAATAACAATTATTTAAAAAATTAAAAATTCAATAAAAAATATTAAAAATTATATTAAAAAGTTTAATAAAAAATTGTCGTTGCAAAAGACTAGAAACAAAAATATATTTGTGACAACATTTTGAAAAAATTGTCATGAATAATAAGAACATGTCAGCATCAGTTCAATTTATTGCGACGATATTTTCGAAATTCGTTGTTGCCAAAAATGTTTGTCACATCACATGAATGATGAGCTAGGCGAAATAATTGCGGCAACATTTTTGCGACTACTTGTCATGTAAATAAAAATGCAACGACGTTACTATTGCAAAAAAAGTTATTTGCGACTAGTCATTAGTGACGACTAAGTGGCGATGACATGTTGTCAGAAATAATTTCTTTGCGACAATTTTCTATTTGTTGCGATGACTTTTTGTCATCGCAAAAAACCCTGTTGTAGTGGTGACATGATTAGAACATGCGATATTTAACAAAAATTATTAGCTGTTTATATCACATCTATCCTAATCTTACATAATCTTACTACATTAACGCTTAACCAAAGATTCTATACTTTAAGTGAATAATTGATTATACGTTACCGACCATTATAATTATCATTTATTATTATTATTTTCTTGTATATAATACTAATATACAATATTTAAGTTCAAATATAAAGTATGGAATTTTAATGATATTCATAAAATATTCAAAATATATACATGCAAATATAGTGAAAAATTCACTTTACTTATTTATAAATATGTTATTTACAAAACATCATATGATTTGAGACACCTATCTTCACACACTACCATATGAGGGTTAAACCCATTTGCTCCTCCCATGGTATAGATATATGGTGCAATTGCACTCGGCAGGATGATTGCTTTTGATTAGTTTGAAGTTTCCTTTCTTTATAAGTCAAAAATTTAATTTAAACTTTGGAAACTTTTTCAATCAATCTTACATTTGACTTACCTGATTTCTATGATCAGATTCACTTTCGATGTCATTTTTGAAAGGTGTTTACAATGCAAATTCGGATTGACTGGATTCTTATTGAAGAAATCCGAGTTCCTTTTCGGCTATAGATTTTGGGCTTAAATACTAGGATTTGGCTCGTTCAGCAACACAAGTTAAAGCTAAAAATCAAGGATCCGTAAAACAGATGAAGTCAACTGCAATTTCATATCAAGTCATATTATAAAATTCCAAAGGAGCAACTATCTTAAGCAATAGTTGTAAATTTGAAGCGTATATTCAACAGCATGTGTGAAGATTGCTCTTATTCGGCTATACTATAAACACATCCCTAAGCATAAAGAGCGACTTTTGTGGCGTTTAGTGACTATGAGTTTTTAAGAGCGTTTTCTTAGAGAAAATACGAGCATATTAAGCTTATTATAGCACAAACCTTGCGATACATATTCTACACGAAGTAAGCTATTTGGACTGAAGGCGAGTACGGCGACTTAGAATAGGCTAGTTGGACTCATGGCAGGCCAAGCAAGTAGGATGCTTGCAGGAAGGGAAGTTAATAAAGAGTCATTTGGCTTTGACACTAAATAAATTTTTTTTTTTTGGTCTTTGGAAACTAACTTTAAAAATAATTGTTGTGTTTAGAATTGATTTCTAAGAATTTTTAAACTGAATAAAAAATTTTAAAAACTAATAATCACTCATGTTGGAGGCCAAAATTGAAGATTGATAGGAAAAACTATAAATTTATCTATTACATCTAATTTGAATGTATACATTCAATGAGATAAAAAACTGAGGGCATGTTTGGTGCATAGGATTAAAGAAGATTAGATTGGATTACATTTTAATAATTTGTTTGGTAAAAAATTTTAAAAGATTGAATTAGATAAGTTCTTATTCAGTCCATACTTAAATCCCCTTAGAAGGAGATTAGGCAATCCCTTGCTTAAGTATGGGGTAAGACATTATCTTTGTATATTTTGAAAATTTTCAAGGACCTATTTATAAAAATCTAAAAAATTTGGGGTCAAATTATAATCTTTCAAAAAATGAGGAGTCAAAATATAGTTTTTTGTGTCAAAAATTTTTGATAATTATAATTTTACCCCTCTAATTTAAAAAATTACAATTTGACCCTAATTTTCTTAATAAAATTACAAAAAGACCCATATCCTAATAACACAAAACCAAACAAAATATTGAATAATGAAAATTTTTTTCTATCCTTTTTCAATACATTGCAATCCAATCCTCTAACACTATTCTATTCAATATTATCCTATCCTATACATCAAACAGGCTCTAAATCCTCCTACTGTTAGAGAGGATGAAGTTGATGCTCAAGCTTTCAATGCTCTCAAGCCTTGAAAGTACTTTGACTTTCTTTGCCAGAATTATATTTTGGAACGGCTTGTCGAACACAATGTATGGTGTGTCCAGCTTAAAAAAAATGGCTAAGGAACTGTCGGAATCCTTAGAGTATAAGTATAAGTCAGAAGATGCTAGTGCTAACAAGTTTTTGGTGGGCCAATTCCCAAGCTTTAAGATGGTGGACTCAAAGGCTCTGATCAGATAAGTTCAAGAACTCCAGCTGATCATTCATGAGATTCACACTGAAGGAATTGTCATTAGTATGTCTTTTTAGCTAGCTGTGATTATTAAGAAGCTACGCCTTACGTGGAAAGACTTCAAGAACTATTTGAAGAACAAACAAAAGGAAATGAATATTGAAGGCCTCGTTGTTAGACTTCACATAGAAGAAGAAAAAGTGGGTCGGAGAAAAGTTCTCCAACAATGTTGTTGCCAATTTGCTAAGTCTAATATGGTGGAGCATGATCATGGCTCCAAGAATGAAAAGATTAATAAGTTGGGGTTCAAATTGGGACTTAAAGGTGGAGTTTCAAAACTAAAATTCCAAGGGAAGTGCTTCAACTGCAACAAGGCAGGGCACAAGTCGAGAGATTACAGGCTGCCGAAAAGGAATAAGAAGAAAAAAGCCAACATAATGGACACTATCATTCAGGAGGTGTTTGGCATTAGTCTTTCTCTTGTGGTCTTTGAGGTCAATCTAGTGGACTCTAACGTGAAGGAGTAGTGGCTAGATACTATGGCCACACACCACATCTGCTCTGAGAAAGTTGAATTCTCTTATTTGGTGACCTTAGAGATTGAGGAGAAGCTTTACATGGGGTACTTGCAACTTCTGAGATTACGGGTCATGGAACGGTGTTTCTAAAGATGACATCAGTCAAGGGAGTGGAACTGTACAATGTGTTGTATAATGCTGGTATCTAGAAAAACCTTATTTCTAGGATGATGTTGAGCCCACATGGTTCCGAGATGGTGCTCAAGTCTGAGAAAATATTTTTGTCTAAACATGGAATATATGTGTGGAAAGGTTATGTAAAGAATGGAATGTGAAAAATGAATGCCATTGCTATAAAACCTAATGCTATGAATAAAAAGAAAAAGACTTTTGTTTATATACTTGAGTCTTCTAACTTATGACATGGTAGACTAGGACAAGTTAATTATTGTACATTACATAGATAATTAACTTAAATCACATAACCGCATTTTATATTGATTCAAAATATGTGTGAAACTTGTTTAGAGGCAAACTAACGAGGTCATCATTTCAAACAGTTAAAAAGAATGCTAAACCATTTGATCTAACTCATATTAATGAGTGTAACTTAAAATTTATTCAAACTAGAGGTGGTAATAAATATTTTACTACTTTTATCCATAATAGCACTAAACATTGCTATGTGTATTTGCTAAAAAGCAAAGACAAAGCTTTAGAAAAGTTTGCCTTTTATAAGCAAAAAGTTTAGAATCAACTTAATAAAAATATTAAGATGGTAAGAAGTGACCATGGTGGTGAATGTGTGAAACCATTTAGTAAATTTTGTTCACAACATGGTATTATTCATGAGGTCACGCTACCTTCACCTTAGTCCATTGGTATGGCTGAATGCAAGAATTGTACCCTAAAGGATATGATAAATATAATGTTGATAAGTACTAGTTAGCCACAGAACATGTGAAGGGAAGCCATTTTGTTGGCTAACTACCTTTTAAATAAGATTCCTTGAAATAAGGTAGATAAGACCTCTTACCAATTGTGGAAAGGAAGGAAGCTTTCCTACAAATACTTAAAAGTGTGGGCGTGCCTTGCCACATTAAAGAAGTTAATAATAGGTCATAAAATGGTTGATTGCATCTTCATTGGCATGCATACAATAGCAGTACATATCGGGTCCTTGTACATGAGTCTAAAAACCTTGACATTCACAAGAACATGATAATGGAGCCTAGGAATGCATTATTCTTTGGACATGTATTTCCTTGTAAATCCAAAGGGGATGAACCATGTTCATCAAAATGAACATTTGAGACTATTGAGGAAGATGGTCAGGACCAAGAACAAAACAATAAGATAGAGGAGGTGGAAGAAGAGCCTAAACAAAGCAAAAGAGCGAGGACAGAAAGGTCTTTTAGACTAGATTTCCTGACCTATATGCTAGAAGCTGAACCTCAAATATATAAAAAAGCTATAAATTTAATTGAGGGTCCTTTATGGAAAGAGTCCATAAAGCGCGAGATTGATTCCATTATGCAGAATCATACTTAGGAGTTAGTGGATCTTCCTCCGGGAAATAAACCACTAGGTTCTAAATAGATTTTTAAATGAAAAATGAAGGCAAATGGAAAAATTGACAAGTATAAGGCCAAGATTGTAATAAAAGGTTATAAATAATGAGAATGCCTTGATTACTTTGAAACCTATTCTCCCATGACGAGAATAACCATTATAAGGATGATACTAGCAATTTCTGCACTATAGAATCTTGAAGTTCATCAAATGGATGTAAAGATAGTCTTTCTTAGTGTAGAACTTAAAGAAGAAATCTATATGGAACAACTTGAAGGTTGTATAACTCCAAGACAGGAAAAGAAAGTCTGCAAATTGGTGAAGCCTTGTACGGGCTTAAGCAAGCACCGATATAATGGCATGAGAAATTTGACAGAGTCATGTTAATAAGTGGGTGAAAATCAATGAGTACGATAAGTGTGTTTATGCCAAAAATATAAAAGATGGATATGTTATACTTTGTTTGTATGCAAATGACATAATAATTGTGAGTAGTAGTGATCAGATGATCAAATCTACGAAAGCCATGTTAAATTCAAGATTTGAAATAAAAGACATAGGACCTACTGATCTAATTTTAGGGATCAAAATCACTAGCTCACTTGATGGTCTCATATTGAGTAGTCATACTATGTGAACATGATACTTGACAAATTTAGCAAGGATAACTCAGGTATTATCAAAATAGTGATTGATTTGGGTTAACGTCTACTCATGAATATAGGAGAAAGAGTATCCCAAGTGGAGTATGCTAAAGTAATAGGTAGTCTAATGTACTTGATGAGATGTACAAGACTAGAAATTGCCTACATAGTGAGTAGTTTGAGCAGATTGATGAGTAATCCAGGAGCTGGCCATTGGAAAATAATTGTTAGAGTACTAAGGTACTTACAATATACTTGTGCTTATGGACTACACTATACTAAAAATCCTGCAGTTTAAAAAGGATACTTAGATACAAGCTAGATATCTGATATGTAAAATTCTAAAGCTACCAGTAGATATGTATTCACTTTGGGAGGTGCAGTTATGTTGTGGAAATCTTTTAAGTAGATAGTAATAAATTACTAGATCCATGATGGATTATGAATTTTTAGTCTTAGATTAATACAACGAAGAGGTTGAATGGCTACAATATTTCTTAGAAGATATTCCCGAATGACCAAAACCTGTGCCTACGATAAGTATACATTATGATAGCCAATCGGCTATTGTTAGAGCACAAAATGCCTTGTACAACGATAAGTCAAGATACATATGTCGTCGATACAATCTCATTAGATAACTGATCTCAACTAGCGTTATTACAATTGAATATGTACGGTCAAAAGAGAATATTGCGGATCCATTGACTAAAGGTTTAAATAGATGTCAAGTTGAAAAATTATCAAAATGAATAGATCTTAAGCCCATGAAACATTAGGTCAAAGCAGTGGAAACCTAATCTAGTTGACTACAGATCCCAAGATCTAGGTTCAATGAGACAACTAAACTATATAGACCAAGTCAAATGATTATGGGGGTTACTTTCTAGCATATTCCTATGATGAAAACAGTGATACCTAAGTGAATAAAGTTAAGTGATTACTTTTAATGAATCTTATGCTTCAGATGCGTTGAGAATCCAAGCGGGAAAATGAGGTTACTCTTAGATAAGAATCACCAATGTGAGAGAAAAATAGGGCTGCTTCCAAAAAAAGAATTGTTAGGGCTCAATTCTTTAAAAACTCTCATAGAACTAGGTAGATGTTCACAGCAAAAATGAACAAAACTATGAGAACTGAAAATTATCAAGAAGACATCTGTGTGAAGTATACATCATTTATATAAATGGCAAAATAGTTCAAGGACATCATGTCTATTAATCATATAGTAAAGTGTATATACTCTCACAAGGGAAGGTTTAAGGGTTAATGCCTACCTATCATGTCTATTGATCATACAGTAGAGTGGGACCCACTTTGTATACGTGACTAGTCTTGGTAGATTCACATTTTTTATTGTGAGGAGATCGAAACCATATATTAACAAGCTAAAAAAGTTATCAGGGGAATCAAAAATTGATGTTCAAAGTATGACCATTAAAATTGGTTTTTGTTGGAAAAATTAAATTCCCATATTGCTTAGACATATTGCCCTGGTGGAGTTTTAAATGAGTTCGCACTCTTGCTCTCGGGTAAGAACTTGTACCCAAGAGGCTTTCTCACGTGTATGAGGAGTGCAAACCATCGACCCACTGGGTTAAGGGCCCAATGTGTGCGCCCGCATGATAGTGGCAATGCAAATGTTGCTCCATTGGGCTTGCCCTCGCGTGATGCTTTGTTTTGCAAAATTTTTATTTGCTTAAATTCGGTTTTTATTTTGCATTCATTCCAAAATATGAACAGTCATACGACTGTTAGATTTTCTACATATAATGACCATGTTAATGGGTTGAAGTTCAAAGGTTGTAACCTTTAACTTGCTCTGATTATTTAGGAATTAAACCTTCATAATTCTAAGTTTGCAAGGAGCTCATTCTCAACACAATTCCACGCACACCAATTGAGAATTTCATTTCTCTTTCTTTCTCATTCTTAGGCTTAGAGCTTTCTTAGAGTTTTTAGGTGTTCTAGTGATAGAGGGAAGGCACGGTTCAAGTTCGCCGGAGTAGTACTTGTGGTGCTGAAGTCCTGCTTGATCATTGTTGTATTTTGGAAGGCAGATGCTCAATGTGATCTCAAGCACCTGTGGAGAAGGCGAATCTAATTTTAAAGAAAGCATGTGTTACACGTGCCTCAACGTCCAAGTTTCCACTTTAATTCGAATTTAAGGTTGAAGATTTTGTTGTAGTTGTTTCGCTGCCTTTCGTAATATTTTGATGATAACAACTTGTTCATTTTTTTCCATATTTATATACAATTTCTGCTAACAACATCAACCCTATTTATCTGTGTAATATGCGTATTCAGTAATGAAAATGAATATCTTTTTACTTCCAAAACCTTCAATAAGGTTTAACTGTTAGTCCAAGACTCTATATGATAATAACTGCGCAAATAACGTTGGCTAAAAGATTGCATCTTGAACAAGGAGTTCTCTTTTCATTGCGTGTTAGGTGATGCGCTTCATGTTCTTGCGAGTTACATGCAAATCAATGAAAACAAATCTTATCAAAATTAAGGGCCTCTTTCTCTTAATCATTATTTAGAACTCCTTAAAATTTTGACATGGGTGAAGCACCACCATTAAAACTCAATATCTTTGGTAAATATTGTCATGCAATTAATTGTATGACCAACTATTCTTGTTATTGTTATATTATTACTATTATTATTAGTTCTGTACCCTCTTAACTCACCTTTTTAGTTTCGTGCCATTCACTTAGAATTTTGTTCTCCTTAAGGTAATATCCAAAGAGTTAAAGTAATGGCAAAAATCTTAATATTTGAGAAATGGAAAAAAAATCTTTGGAAAGTTCAAAAGAAGTGTTGGGCATCTCTAATATCCAACAGCACTGTTCTACAAAATGTGAGTTTCATGTTCCACGCAGGACAAGGACCTCCAATCTGCCTGCACTGAAGAAGCCTTTTTCCCTATTTTTACCAACTTGTTACGGTGGTTGTATGCATCAATGTTCTTAGCAGTTCAGGAAGCTAATGAAGCGAAACCCCCAGCGATCCAATTTTCTGATCAATCACCAATCCTTAGTCAAGCCAGGGACCTAAAGTGGTGGCTCTGAGTGTCTATCTGCACAATCTTTGTCCTTTGGAGCGAATCAGTAGCGACACTACTAGGAAGGTTGTACTATAAGAGAGGCAAAAACAGCAAATGGATGGCAACACTATTGCAAATTGCAGGCTTCCCAATCCTCCTTCCCTACTATTTTAGCTCGATCAGCACGAAAGCGATCTACCACAAACAGCATTGTCCACTAGAAACCGCCAAGATCTTCCTTAACCATCTCTTTAGTTTATGTATCTCTTGACCTCCTAAATATAACAGTATGGCTTTCTCATTCGTTTGGGCTGTATCACCTTCCTGTTTCCACTTACTCTCTCATTTGTGCATCCCAATTGTCTTTCACTGCCTTTTTCTCATTCTTTCTCAATTCTCAGAAACTTACTCTTTACGTTGTCAATTCCATAGTGCTTCTCACAATCTCCTCTATACTTCTACTCTTCCATGCAGGTTTTACTGACTCATCTGAAAATGTCTTAGGAAGGAAATATGCGGTTGGGGTTCATTTGCGCCATTTGTGCCTCAGCAGGGTATGGCTTGGTGCTTTCCTTGACACAGTTTGCTATCAAGAAAGTTGTGAATGGGGAATCCTTTTCAGCAATCATGGACATGACAGTTTATCAATCAATGGTGGCAACCTTCTGCACTCTTGCGGGGCTCTTCCGAAGTGGAGATTGGATGGCTTTGAGGAAAGTACTAGGGAAGTGCTCCTATGTCATGAGTCCCTTAACATGGGCAGCTATTTCATGGCAACTTTTCAACATTGGAGCTGTGGGACTCGATATTGAGTTGTCCTCACTCTACTCCAATCTCATCAGTGTATTAAGTTTGCCTGTTGTTCCTGTTTTGGCTATCATCTTCTTCCATGACAAAAATAGATAGATTGAAAGTGATGGCCATGGTTTTGGCGCTCTGGGGACTCACGTCATATTGTTATCAGCACTATATTAATAGCAGAACTGACAAGAATGACCACAAAAGGGTTAATGATAGTCAAGAAACAGGTCCCTCAGAGGAAGCTACAGTATACGTGGACTAGAGGGGCCTACTTCAGTAGTTTTACTTTGAGACTAGAACTGTAGAGAGCTACTAGGATTGGAATCGTTCTACTTAGTTGCTGCAGATTATAGACACGTTAAACTCAATAGTCGGATAATAGATGCACATCTATTATCCAACCGTTGTGTTTAAGGCATCTGTAATCTTCAGCAGCTTAGATTCTTATCCTAGTTCTTTACGATGCTAGTTTCAAAATAGAATTACAACACTAGTGAATCAGAGGAATACGGGAAAAAATTATACAGGTGAATAACTGGACTTGTAAGCAGTACTGAGCCTAATTTACACCTCAAACTCTCAAATCCTCAACCACATTGTGGTCCTCGGCTATTTTCTCAACTATACAAGCGCTTTCTCACAATTTCAAGTAAAGCATAACTTCTCTCATCAAAATAGTAGAGCATAACTTCTCTTAGGAGGATTTATGCCTTTTTTCCCCTCTAATAGGAATTATAAGATATTTATTCGTTAGCAATGTGTCTTAAAAAAAGATCAATACATGGATTTTCTTCAAGCCAATATACAAATTCTCATTAAAAGACAAGTCATAAGAAGTTATTTCCTGAAACCAGGATCATACTGACAAATACCACCTTCAGCAAAGCTAAGCAAAAGACTATTTGGTTTTCTTTGACCGTACAAAACTACAAAATTAATCACTACATAATATACATATATATATATATATATATAATGAAATTAATTATAAAATACAAGCAGACGAGCTCAATTCATTAGCCGAATCTCCTCTCGAAAGGAAATGGATTTATTTTCAGCCCACTTGCATTGTTTGCCAATGCTTCCGGTGCACGTGGTAATGAATTGCTGTCCCACATATTAATTAATTCATGTATTGTCAACACAAAAACGACGACTTCAACTTGCCTTCCCACCATAAAAAAGGACCAAACCTTACCCCAACAGTACATAATTATTAATGTGAAAGTGACAAGATATAGTTTGAAAAATAGATGCAATTGATAGGATTGTATTTTAAACTGTTAGATTTGTACTATATCTAGTCAATTTTACATACTTTTTAATTTTGATGTAATTTTAATAAAATTTAATGTTTAAAATCATGCACTAGTGATAGGTAGGGGTCTTCACGGATTAGATTATACAAATTAGGAGATAATTTCTAATCCAATCCGTACATATTGGATTAAGATTTTCTAAATCTAAAACTAATCTGTAAACACCAATGCTGCCTCAACTTCTAGAAAGCTTAAGCAACGACTTAGGACCCCTAAATTTAAGAAGGTCTAATTTTTTTCCTAGAAAATAGGTTGTGTTTCAATTAGTTCTATTTTTAAAATTCCTTTAAAGACAAACTTTTTGTCCAAAAAAAAAAAAAAGCCTACATGTTAATAGAATGGCATTTTTAGGAGTATTAAACCACATTGAGATTTTTTAAAGTTTACCAAGCCAATCATGTATTATTTCCTTAAAAAAAGGAAAACATAAAAGTAAATCAGATATTATTTTTTCAACTTAATTACAAAGTCATTTAAAAAGAATAATAAAATACTTCAAAAAATAATAATGGTAAACGTAAAAACAAATATATATATATATATATACATATTCAAAAAAGTAAAAAACTAAAATGTTATTTTTTTTTTCTGTCATATCTCTCTCTATTCTAGTTTTCTCTTCTTTTTCGCATAACATCTCTTGAATTCCTCAAAATAAAAATCTCTTCTCTCAGAAAAATAAAAATCACAAGACTACAATTGCTATTCTCTTCTTAACAAAATCTCCAGGTTATTTCTTTCTCACTCATCCCTCATTTACTTGCCAATTATTGCTTTTAAGGTTTATATGCTATATACATAAGCAAAGAATAGATATGTCTAATAGAAAAGATGCATCGGTCATGACAAACGATTGAAAAAGAGGAGAGTAGAAGAGTTGATTTAATCCCAAAAAGAAGAACTTAAAAAATTTGCATGAGTAGTAAGAGAGATGAAATTTAGTCAAGTAAAAAAAAAAAATTGAATTAAAAATTAAATATGAATAAGGGGATGAGTAGGTGATAGTAAAAAAAACCATAGAGAATAAAAATGATAAAAAAGATGAATATGAAATGATTGATGAAAAAGGTCAAGACATAAATGAAAACGATGAAATTGGTATGGAAACAAAAGCTAATGACAATTTAAGAGAAGTGTCCATATGAAAATTTATGATCTGGAAAGATGATAAAATATTGATAGCAAATTGAGGGTTTTATTAGTGGGAAAAGGTCCAATTAAAGAGAGTGATATAAATTTTCCAAAAGATGAAACTTCTAGGCATTTCTTTACTTCTTATTCCATGAGAAAACCACCAAATGGAGAAAGACAGGATAGAAGATGGTTGGTATATTCATAGGATTTTAACAAAGTTTATTACTTTTATTGTAAATTGTTTAATACTAATTCTAGTATGAACTAATTAGGCAATGAAGGAACTAATGATTGAAGAAATCTAAGTGCCAAACTTAAAAGCCATGAAAAAATAGGAACAATTGATAAACATGATTGGTTTGAGTTGAGATTGGTTTGATTTAGATTTGAGATTGGTAAAAAAATAGAACAATTGATAAACATGTCCAAGAAGGAATCAACAAAGAGAAAGAGCATTGAACAAATATTTAAGTAAGAATAGTTGCTATTGTTAAAATTCTAGCTAAGAACAATTTAGCATTTGTGGAAATAATGAGAAGAATTATAATTGAGTATTATTGAGATGATTGCCGAATTTGATCCAATAATACAAGAACATGTCTGGCATATTAAAAATGGTGAGATTCATAATCATTACTTGAGACATAATATTCAAAATGAGTTGATACAAATATTAGCACTTGAAACTAAGAGTACAATTTTAAAGAAAATTAAAGATGCAAAATTCCATTATACTTGGTTGTACTCTCCATTCAAGTCACCAAGAAAAATGTCTTTGATATTAAGGTGTGTGGATATGACAACAACTCCAATAAGGATTGAAGAATATTTTTTGAGTTTTCTGAAATTGGATGAAACTTCCAGAAAAGGTCTGTTTAATGCACTTGTAAAAGAAATTGAAAATCTAAAACTGGACATCAACAATGTAAGAAGGCGATAATGGATATAACATGTAAGGAAAACATCAAGATGTATAAAAAAAGTTATAAATCTTATAGCATTATATACACATTGTGGTTGTCATAATCTTAACTTAATATTTTGTGATGTTGTAACCTTTTGTATTAGAGTATTTAGAGTTTTACTATACATATATTCATTATTCTCTTCTTCACCCAAGTGATGGAAAATATTATCTATTTTAACTATTAAATCATTGTCACAAACTCTTAAGGAAAGTTGTATTAAAGCCAAAACAATTAGATTTCAAGCTTCAAAAATAGGAGATGCTTTGCTTACAAAGTAAAGACACTAGTGATGATTCCAAAGTAAAGAGTAAAGCTAAATGTCTAGCAATGTATGAATTGAAGAATTTTGAATTTTTGTTAGGCATGTTTTTTTGGCTTGATGTCTTGGTAAAAGCTTACAAAGGGAAGAACGCATATTGACATTACTATAGATCAATATAAAAGTACATTACTATAGATCAATATAAAAGTCTTCTTTCTTATTTTGAAAATTGCAGAGAAAAGGGATTTGCATCTGCCATGATTTCAACTAAAGAGATTGCAAATGAGATGGAAATAGAATCTAAATTTGTTAAAAAATGTGTAATTTGCAGGAAGAAACAATTTGATGAAAAAGTTGTTTGTGATAAAATAGAATCAGCTGAAGAGTCATTTCGAATTAAGTCTTTCCTTTACATGGTTGACCAAGTTATTTGTTCACTTAATGTCAGATTTGAGCAGTTTTAAGCATATGAAAATTTTCTTTTGGGTTTTTATTCAATTTTAAAAAATTAATCATTAGATGAAGATGTTTTAGAAAGGTGTTTTTTTGAATGTTGAAAAAGATCTAAAATATGATGGATTTTTTGACATTGATAGAATAGATTTATTTTCAAAACTGAAAGTGTTGAGAGAAGTTTTACAAAAGAAAAATAGCAGTCTAATTGAAATACTTGATTACATAAAAAGTGTATATTCTTTCCCAAATGCATGTATGCTTACATAATATTGTTAACAAGTTCAGTGATTGTTTGCTCCTGTTGAAGGAGTTTTTCAAAGTTGAAACGTGTAAAATCAAATTTCGGATCAACTATATCACAGGAACGGTTAAGTGGATTGGTTATATTGTCTATTGAAAAGGATTTATTAGATAAGCTTGAAGACAAAGATCTGATTAATATTTTTACTTCTCAAAAGGCAAGAAAAATAAGTTTTTGAATAGATGTTTCATTTTTATGTTTTTTTATGTTTAGTTATCTTCTCAAGATCTACGGATTGAAGAAAGCTCAATATTCATTGCCCATATTGGTTAAGTATAGAACCTTGCTTATTTTTTAGTATGAAACTTGTTTATTGACTTTGATATAATTTCATTTTGATTATTATTATTTTTCACTAGACATAATTTGTTATTTTGTTATTGAATGATATAAAAGATTATTTTTTTTTTCCTAATTTTAAGTTTTAACGTGTAATATTGCATCAAAAAAATGAGAAATTGTAGGAAATAACATATTTTACACATCATTTTATAAATAATATCATTTGTTTTAAAAATATAAAATAAATAGCATACTGTATTTTAAACACAATTTAGATAAAAATAAAAAATCTAAAATACCCTCCACTTCACTCACTCAGCTCTTACCCTTGTTTGACTAGGGTGGTTCTTACTACAAATTCAGTTATAAATAGTGTAAAACTTTCACATGCTACAAAAAGAAAAAAAAATAACTATAGTATAAAGCTTTCATATGCTACAATAAAAACAATTTTCACCAATTGTTCCCACTCCTAGCCAACACCCTTTTAATCTCTCTCTCCCTCATCCGTCTTTCTTCTAGTTTCCTCTCTCTTTCCTCCTCCATAGTCGATAGCAGCCACTGAAGCTTCACCAATGCCGATCTCCGATAAGTCGTCGACCTCGAGCATTGGCGAAGTAAGATGGCGAGTTTGCGACCACCAGGATCACCATATTTGAATCTCAGTCGCACCTCTCTATTTCCTAATAGAAATTTAAGTTGTGTAGGTGAAGATCACGCAAGGATCGATGAGATCATTGTCAGAGAAGACAAATATGATTAAGATATAAGATCATGACCATTGAAGCCACGATTGCAACCATAATGCCCAGATTTCTCGATGCGTCAAGACGAAGAAGATGCCGCTCTATCGAGTCGGATAGGTCGCCCAAAATCACGCCAGAGCGGATCGATGAGGAGTGCAGTCATGGTGCTATGGTGAAAGATCGACGATGTTTGGATTTATAGATCGACTCTGAATCCATGTTTGTTGTCGCTGTCTGAGTCTTAGCTTATGATGCCGTCATGTTCCTAGAGCTGCAATCGTCGTTTAAGAGCGAGATGAGACTAGATCTAAGTTATTCTTTCTAAGGTTTTTAAATTCTATGCTTGATCTAAGAAACAAATATTTTGGTTTTCTATGCTTGAGATCTGAGTTATTAAGTTTTGGTTTTCTATGCTTGAGATGTGAGTTATTAATTTTTCTTCTTTCTGTACTTTTTTTTAATCTGGAAAAAAAAAGAAGAAAAACAGTTATATGTTTTTATTCTTTTGATATCATGGTCGTCGGTAAGGTTGCTGGCGTCGGTGGTGTCCGGCAACATCATTAGTAAATTTTTGTATTTCTATTACATATAAGTACTATATTTCTCGGTCCCCAGCATGGTCGTTAGTGTCAATGATATCCAACGAAGCCACCAGTAATTTTTTTATTTACATGTAAATATTTTCACACGTAAATACTATATTTTCTAGCCACTCATGGTCCGGTGAAGTTGCCAAAAACATGTAAATACAATATTTACATATAAATACAGTATTTTTTGGGACTGACGAGGTGGCCGAAAAATTTTTGTGTTTACATAGAAATATAGTATTTACATATTAATACAATATTTTTAGGTTGTCGGTGGCATCGCCAGTAATATTTTTTATTATTTAGAAACACAAATTACCATGTCAATACAGTATTTCCTGGGTCTCATGATATGCTATTTTCTACATATTTTGTAACCATATGACATTATGTACTAAGTTTTAACCCAAGTTTGCTTTTTGCTCTTTCTCTCAAAAAAGAAAAATTTATTCTGAAAAGGCCCATTTTAAAAAGTTAGCTTAGGGCCCAAAATATATTGAGCCAACCCTACTGAGCACTATAATCTAATCTGAAAACCACGGATTTGAGGACTGGGTTCTATAAATTCACATATTAAGCCTTTGAATTTATTAAAAAACTCTTAATCAAAATTAATATAGTGTCGCATAATATAATTTAGGGTAAATTACTCTAATAGTCCCCAATCTTTTCATGAAAGTACGCATTTGGTCTTTAATTTTTTTAATTTAATCGACCCAAACCTTTGATTTAATTTGCTAAGAGGCCAATTTAACTAAAAGATGTTAAAAAATGTAAAATAACTAATATTTTTTAAAAAATTAAAATTAAAATAAAAACATAAAAACCAATAAAATAAAACGAGAAAAAACATAAACAAAAAATGATCATCTAATTCCCTTTCTATCTATCTTTATCTCTCTATGGTGTTTGGTTCCCTTTGTAGGAACCATGACAAGCCCAGCTTTGTCGCGGCCTCCTCATGACAAGCCCAGCTCCGTCGAGCATCCCCATTATAAGATCAGTTTGTTCATAGCCCCCCCGTAGGTAGCCTAGCTCTGTTGCGCACCCCCTAACTTGTCACAAGGCCAGTTCCTTTAGGGCCTCCGATTTGGGAGTTTGGACTACAACTGCTCTGTCGAGCTTCTCTAGATTTGTCGTTGCTGAGGAAAGAGGGACGTTGGAGGAGATAGAGAGAGATTTGGGAGGAAGGAGGTCCAAATTGCCTTTGGCAATGACAATAAAGCCATTGAAGGGAATGTTTGAAGCGAAAGGATGGTTGTTGTTCTTTGCATATGGGTATTTTGGCTGGGCTTTGAGGGACCATTTTGTAACCTGTTTTCACTAACTTTGAGGACCAGTTTGTTATCTTTTCAATAATTTTAGGGACCAGTTAAGCTACGTTATAAGTTGTACTTAAAAACTTTCTAATACTTGTCAGTTAGTTTGAAGAAAAGTTGTACTTTTTTAGCTCAATTTGATCTAGATTCCAAAAAGCAGTGGTTGGGTTCAATATGATCTGGGTTTATTGTATTTAATTTATTGTTGATGGATATGTGATTTTTTTCCTTTTTATAATTTGATGATGATCTGAGGAAGATTGGGTTATTGTTCTTTTTTTGAGTTGTTTGTTTTATTTGTTTAGATTTTTTTTATTAAATTTTTTTTTTAATTTTTATTAATTTTTTAATGTATCAATTATGTTGAAGTGTGATTTAGTAATTTAAATTAAAAATAATGTTCAACAATTTTCCAATCTAAAATTAATAGTTTGACTGTTAAATTGTTCGCTTCGTAGCTAAAATCAAAGGTTCAGGTCAGTATAATAATAATAAAAAAGGTTGAGAATCAAATACTCACTTTTGTAAAAAGTTGGGAACTACAGAGGCAATTTATCCTATAATTTAATAAAATCTTAACAAATTATGACATAATAGAATACAAGTATTTGATAATAAACTAAATTGTAGTATTACAAGATATTACAACTAGCAAAATTGTATAAACTTTAGACATGTGTAACTAATGTTGGTTTCTGTAATTAGTCTAAGATTCTTTTTTTAAGCATATGAACTTTAAACATAGTACTGTAGCAACATAGGTTTATCAATTTATTAAAATTTTGTATATATATGTTTGTATATGAATATGTAATTTATTTAATATATATAGATTGTATTCACAGATTATACAGATTGCAAGATACTCAATCTATAATCCAATCTATTTATATCGACTTAGAAAATCTCAATCCAAAACCAAACTGCATTTTTCATAATCCAATTCAATCTGGCATAATGAATTGAATTGAATTGATTAAACAAATTGGTTGATTCCATCAACACTCTCGAGTGATAGGAACTTTACTTATTAGTGAGAAAATGTTGGTTTTAGAAAAATTTTTTACAAAAAATAGCAGAAACGTGGTAATAGTATAGATCGTGTATAACAAAAATTTTCTCAAAACTTTTGTAAAGCACTATAAATTATATTAATTTTGCGCATAAATAAATATGTAAATGCTTTGCTTACCGATAGCATTAGTAGAAACTGTCTATTATACGACAGTTTTAAACCGTCGTTGTATGTTTTTATGACATTTAAAAGCCATCGTGTAATCGTCCGTTGTGGTACCAACGGAACTTTTCACAGACAGTTTTTTTACTGCCGTGGAATCCTTATTTTGGCAGGGTTCTGGGGTCTTGGGGTTAAGGCTACTACGACTGTTTTCCCTAAAAACTGTCGTGAAATTCTAAGCTTACACGATAGTTTTCAATACAAACTGTCATGTAAGTTGGCCTTACATGACAATTTTTACTGAAAACTATCGTATAAGCTTAACGTTTCACAGTGATTTTTAGTGAAAACTATCGTAAAAAATTGGTCGGAAGCTAAAAAAAAAAAAACCAAATTTTTTGGTTTTCCACAAGATGGCCAGTCTTGTATTTTTTACTATTAATACAAGGCCCTGATTGCATAATCATATAATTGCATTGAACTATAAATTGTTACAAAATTATATATGTATTTACATTGTTTCGAAGTATTATGACCAAAATCATACATACAGCTGCTAAAAACAGAAATAATAGAACCAGTTACCATGTTTTGACCATAATACATTTTTTTTTCTTTTTGCTGATCCCTAAACTGCTTGTTTAACTCAAGTATTGACAACATGCAGGATTTACATTGGTCAAATATTCCAAATTGGTGCAGTGCAGCAGCGAAACCAGTGACAACAATATGGTACACGATAATAGTGATTGCATGACAATAAAACTAGAGGTTCGGGAGGGTGCATGGTTGGAAAAACTAAAACGGGTTATTGATTAAGGTATTATAACACTGTTGAAGTTACTAGAATGGAAATATGGAAATGAAGGTAAATTACAATAGCAGAAAGGCAATTTCCAACGTAACCTCACAGACAAAGTTAAATACAAAATAATATAAAAACGTTGCAAGTACATTAATAGACTTGTCAAAGTGTGTCAGCTTTCCAATTCCTTACCCATGGAAAAAATAGCTAGGTAGTGTGCTGCAATGTGTGCGTCTTTAGCTCGTATATGCGCTTGATAATTGATCCATAAGATAATTTGCAAACATCAAATATCATATCAAATTGATTATTTGCACCTAGATTTTAAAATCCTCCCTACAGTGTAAAGGGTGGGCCTCATATAAAATTAGCAATCAACTTGTTACTTTCAAAAGCATCATCACCTCTGCATAGATCATAAAGCAATGTTAAAATATAACCAAACTGTGTATATCTATGCCTTCTGGTAGAACTCCTCTATTTAATTGGTACCATACAAACTTCTCTTTACTGTTTTCTGTATTAATTCTGAAGATCCCCTTGCCTAAACATGAGAAAATTGAGTTATATGTCCAATTGCCAATAGATTATAGAGCCTATAATTTGACATTCAACCGTGAATTATGAAACATAACAAATCTCTTTTACATAGCATAAAAAGGAAAAAGATCAAATATCCCTTTATGAGTTTATCCAATTACAAACTATTAGGATATAACTGCACAAATTGTCTTAAAAAATTTGTGTCAAGAGATGAAGAAGTGAAGTGACATACCTGTGTCCTCCTTGAGCGTACAAGTGTCTAAGAGAATTGTTGTGACACTATTCCCTCTTGAATCGTAAGATAACTGCATGGATTCAGTGGAAATTCCAGAAACAGTTGTGCTGCAAATAAGATTTACAAATCAGAAAACTATCCACATTATTATGTCTACTCGCATCGCAAATGAAACCAGTACACCACACTGTCTCCATGGACCAAGACTAATATTTCATTTGTCTGTTACATAATAACTATTGGATCCACGAGATTAACTATCCAAGGCATTGTGGAACAAATACAAACACCAACCAAGGAACAAAGCTTAGTTACTAAAAGAAAAAAAAATAAAAAAAGTATTATGGTCATATACTTTTAAAAAACTGAAGTGGGGATTATTGGATTATAACTGTTAATGGCATGCATTGGAAAGGAAATGCATACACAAACACATGATCATAGAAGCTTTTCATCAAACGTATAGGGAGCATCACAACAATACTTAGGCATCATAAACACATAGAAAGTAACTTCTTACACCAAAATGCTAAATATTATTCAAAGTTCTTTCAAACACCAAATTCAAGTAACACATAGTAAATGGTAAATAACACATTAATATAATTAAGATTAAAACTAAAACTAGAGCTAAATAACACTAAAATAACCAAATAACACTAAGTTTAGAACTAACAATAACACTAAGACTAATTAAAATTAAAACTCACAAAACTATATGACTAAATAATTGAAACTAAAACTAATTAATAAATAAAAATGACATGACGAAAAATTAAAAAAAAAATAAAAATGGTTTGAAATTCACCAATGGCGGTAGAGTCGGTGGAATGTCAAGGGACGAGGTTGAACGGCTATAGAGTCGGTAGAATGCTGAGGGACAAGGATAAACAGTGGCGAACAGTGCCGGGTTCGTTAAGGGTTAGGTCAAACAATGATGGGGTCATGGAGAGAGTAACGGGAGAATGTCAAAGTTGGTGGAATGTCGTGGGGGGCTGGGTTTGTAGGTGGCTAGGTTGTGAGGTGAGGAGTTAGAGAGAGAGGGGGGTTTGAGAGTTAGAGAGGGTTTGAGTTACGAAAATTTTGTATAAATGGGGAAGGCCATGGCATTAGCGCGGCTTAGATTTAGGCAGGGGACTAAAAATTTAATTAATGCAGAACCTTTCATGACAGTTTTTACTAAAAACCGTCGTTAAATTTTGAATCTTACATGACAATTTTTAGTAAAATCCGTCGTGAAACATTCCGTATTAATTCAAAATTTTTAGTCCTCTGCCCAAATTAATGTGGAACCGTTCACGACTGCTTTTACTAAAAACCGTTTTGATAGGTTGAATTTTATACGATGGTTTTTAATAAAAACCATAGTAAAATGTTGAATCTTACATGATGGTTTTTGGCAAAAACCGTCATGTAAAATTTCACCTACCATGATAGCTTTTAACAAAAAATATCGTGAAAGGTTCCGTATAACTAACACAATGATTTTCGTATTCTCGGGTGTACCCCTCATGTTTTTTCCTCTCCTTACCAAAACAGTTTTTGAAAAAACGTCGCTAAATGAGGCTTGTGTAATCTCAAGTTTCTAGTAGTGTAGAGAGATGAATATGAAGTGGAATATGGATTGCAAAGGGTGATCTCTATTTATGAAACCAAAGTCTTTCTCGTCTAGTCCTCGTAACTGGATGGAAGTACATGTGATCGTAAAAGGAATATGGTTTCTAATGATCACTCAACTAAATTAACTAACGAAAATAGGAAAACTCTTCTTCCTTTTGTCTCTCTCTCTACACGCCTATGTGAGTGTTTTTCTATAGAGTACTCTTTGTCTCTCCAAGACTCACGAGCATGTTGTAAGTGAATAGAGAAAGCCTCTACTTATAGAGAACAAGAGAGTTAATCAATTTTGGAAAGTCTCTTTATTTTAATTTTAATATAAATATTTAATTAAAATAAAAGGTACAAGTTTCTCATTCCTACATTGCCATAGATGCCACACGCATAGATACTCTATCTATGCGTGGTGTCAATTCAACAGAGGCAAGAGAGAAAAATTGGTTATTACCCAATCTCATTTGTCTCTACATTAAACTTTCCATATTTGAAATAAATTACATTTATTCAATATTAGAAATACTAAATATAGAAACTTTGTAAACAAGCTTTGATGTACACAAGAGGACTTTCCTTTTTTTGCTTGGGCGCCACACACAACGGGACCCACCCACTGTGTGACTTTCAAAATTAATTATTTTACTTTATTTATTAAACAATCTAATTATTTCATAAATATAAATTAATTCATATTTGATTTAGAATTTTATAATTCTAAATTAATTATTTAAACCAATAATATTTACAAGGATGGTGGGGGACTAATGGATCTATAATTTTAAACTCCAATAAAACCAATATATTAATTAAACTCTTTAATTAATATACTACTCTTTTATTAATTCCAATGTAATCCACTAAATACTTAGAATTGCACTCTTGAAATTATAGATATTCAATTACTCATTTTTAGAGTCTTCAAATTAATATAATCCTTACATATAAGTCGATTCTCGATAAATAATTCATAATTAGATCTAGGTAAAAGCCAATAATTTCTCAAATTACTTCTTTAATCTTGAGTACCATTGATTCTCTTATGAATAATAAATTCAAAAGCTTAATCATGAATTAAGCATTCTTATTATTCAAGCCCCAAATCAATACTCAAGAGACTTATTTATCTGCTTTTTATTAGAGAAGAAATGTATCCCTTCTTGTAATATTACCAATTCAGGCTACTTACTTCATCATGCCTCCAAGATACAAGGAATAAGATTTGATTCTCAAATCCATTCCAAGTAAATCAAAAAAACATAAATTCATAAATAGGAGTCTGCTAATAACTTAAGATTAAGATCATATTATATATGACCATCGGTCGATATGAAAAGAACTTGCTATATTTAACGGCAATTATTAGCTCTTTATATCTCATCATGTCCTAGTCCTACACAATCTCATTATGCAAAAGTGCACTCATTTAATGACTCACTACATTAACGGTTCGAATAAGACCATTTCATTCTTAATGGAAATTACCTGCACTAGCAACGCTCAATTAACGATTTCAAATTTTAATTGAATTGTATGTTACTGGCTATTTTAACTATCATCTTTAAATATTATTCTTGTAACACTTATATATAATATTTAATGTCATGTAAATAATTATGGAATTTTCATGATATTCTTAAAGTATTCAAAATACATATACATAAATTTAATAAATAAATTCACTTTATTTATTTATAAATATGTCTATTTCAAGACATCATATGCTTTATTAGCATTTATCCTAACAATCTCTCACTTGCTCTAAAGCAAATGAGACATGTCTTTTAATCCATATCCTTCAAAATGCTTCTCGAAAACTTTAGTGGTAAGATCTTCATGAATGGATCTGCTAGTTGTCTTCCGACACAATCTTCAATACCATCATGTCATCTCTAGGATATAGCTTGAACCAGATAATACCTTCTCTCTACATGCCTCATGGCTTTGTGTTGTCTTGACTCTTTAATGTTTACAATTGTTACATTATTGTCACATTATAGTCTAATTAGCTTATCTATATTTGAAACAACTTCCAGATCCGTCAAGAATTTTTGAAGCCAGACTACTTCCATGGATGCTTCACATGCAGCCACGTATTCTGTCTCCATTGTCGAGTTAGAAAAACACTCTTGTTTCACACTCCTCCAGACAACGACTCTACCACCAAGAGTGAAAACACATCCTGAGATCGACTTTTGATCTTCCTTATCCAATTGAAAATTGAAATTTGTGCAACTGTCGAGAGATAAAGCTCTACTAGAATACATAAGCATATAGTTTCTCATTCTCTAAATATACTTGAGAATGCACTTCACAACCATCCAGTGATCAAATATTGGATTTGACTAAAACTTACCGACCATCCTAATTGCATAGTAGATGTTAGGTCTCATACACTACATAGCATAAGATTCCGACTGTCGATGCATAAGGGAAACGAGTCATTTCTTCTTCCTCTTAAGGATTCTTAGGATACTACTCCTTAGAGAGATGAATACCATGCCTAGAAGGCAAATTCCCTCTCTTAGAGTTATGCATCTCATATTTGCGAAGTATCTAGTCAATATACATACGTTAAGATAAGACCAAAAGTTTCTTCTTGCAATTCTGATGAGCTAGATCCCAATAACATAGCTTGACTCTCCCAAATCATGCATTTGAAAATGGCTAGCTAACCATGCCTTTACTTGAAATTGATTCCTTGTAATTCATAATGAGCAAAATGTCATCAATGTAAAGTACTAAGAAAACCACTTTCTTTTCTCTTATGTACTTGTAGAATATGGTTTATCCCAGTTCTGTTCAAAACCATAAGACTTAATAGCCTCATCAAATCTGATGTCCCATAATCTAGAAGTCTACTTAAGTCTAGACATAGACCTTTTCAGTTTGTACACTTTTTGCCCTTAGCCTTCAGCTATAAAATCCTCTGGTTGCACCATGTAGAGCTTTCTTCAAGATAGTTGTTAAGAAATGTTGTCTTGATATCCATTTGCCATATTTCGTAGGTATAATACACAACAATGGATAAGAGCAACCGAATGGATTTAAGCTTAGCAACTTGGAAGAAGGTCTCTTCATAGTCAATTCCCTTCCTCTGGGTGTAACCTTTGCTACTAGCCTTACTTTGAAAGTCTCTACTTTTTCGTCCACTCCTTTCTTTCTCTTGTAGATTTATTTGCACCTAATGGGTTTTATCTCTTTAGGAGGATCAAAAAGTTCCTAGACTGAGTTGGAATAGATGGATTCCATGTCGTATTTCATGGCTTCCAGCCACTTCTTCTTGTCAAAATCTTCCATTGCTGACTTGTAAGTTAATAAATCTTCCTCACCGTCACTCACGGTGACTAGCTATGCTTCTCTTCAATAACAAGTAGATAATCTAATTTCCCTCCCACTACAACAAAGCACCATGGGTGTCTGACTAGAAGTTGTGGCTGTTTTGGTTTGCTCTTCGACAACTATTATAGGCTATGGATCGATCTGATTGGCAAGTAACTCATCTAGAACTATTTTACTCTTTTTAGTCTAAAATCTTTCGTGTAGTCACGTTCAAGAAAAGTGGCATTTATCAGTACAAATATATTCTTATTTTTCTGACTATAGAACATACCTCCTGTTGCACCTTGAGGATATCCTACAAAGATATAGACTTCCAAACGAGGTTGCAACTTCCCGGTCTTAGCCTTTAACACATGTGCTAGACACCCCCATATGTAGATGTGCCTCAAACTAGGTTTTCAGCCATTTCATAACTCTAGAGGCCTCTTAGCTATAGATTTATATAGACCCAAGTTTAGAATATAAACTGCTATTCTTAAAGCATATCCCCAAAAAGATGTGGGTAGAGAAGAATAATTCAACATTGATCTCATCATGTCAAGTAGCATTTGATTTCTTCTTTCAACAACATCATTTTGTTATGATGTTCCTAGTGTAGTGAGTTACCAAATTATTCCGCTTTCCATCAAAAGGTCTATGAACTCTGTGTCCAGGTACTCACCATCTCAATTCGAACGAAGCACCTTGATTTGCTTTCCTAATTGTTTTTTAACTTCCACTCGGAATTCCTTAAACTTTCCAAAAGTTTTAGATTTTCTGTGCATTAGGCAAGCATAACCATATCTAGAACAATTGTTAATAAACATGACAAAATATTGATATCTACCACTTGCTTGGATGTTTAAAAGTCTGCATGCATCGATATGTATCAACTCGAGAGGCTCCTTGGCTCTTGTACTTTTAGCTGAGAAAAATCTCTTGGTCATCTTACCTTTTAGACAGGATTCACAGACTGGAAATTTACTAACTCTTAGTTCTCTTAAAGGACTATCCTTTACTAGCCTTTCAATCTTGTTTATGTTAATATTTCCAAGTCTAAGATGCCTTAGATATGTGTTATTATTATGAGAAATCTTTTGCTTTTTATTCTTTGATTTGGCTACTTTGAACATTTCAATATTAAGTAGTGGTTTAGGACTAGGTTTAAGAAAATATAAACCATCATTTAGTTTTCCAGAATATATATTTAAACCATTCTTTGAAATGGAAACAATTTCATTATCAAAAGAACTTTCAAATAATTGTTCATTTAATCTAGAAATAGAAATTAAATTTCTACTAAAACCTAGAATAAGAAAAACATTGTTCATAACTAAATATTTATTCCTAAACTGAAGTCTAACTTCTGTCATTGCTTTAGCTAAAACCCTAGCTCCATTACCATTCTGTACACCCCATCGGCAAGCTCTTGTGAAGAACTTATAAGATTCTGTAAAGAAGACCAAACATAGTTAGTAGCTTTTGAGTCAACTACCTAGGCTGAGAACATATTCTCTACAACACATGTTTCTAAAACTAGTAAATTACATTTACCTGGGTTCATATTTTTCTTAGTTATAGGATTTCCAGCATCTTTGTTCTTCCTCTTGTTTGGATTGGAAAAACGAGTATCATCACCAACATTTGCTTCTTTGCTACAACAATTGAGTGAGCCCCATGTGCATATTGTTCATGATGTAGTTAGTCTTGAACTACTAGAAGGCAGAACTTAGACTTTCTAAGATTATTCCCACCTATGTACCCCATTCAATGGTCACTCCATTAAGTTCAACCTCAAGAAGATGGTTAATCATAGTGAACACATAGTCGCGAACAGTTATACTTGGCATCATCTTATTGTTCATGAACAAATTCATCACATCAAGATGTGCCTTTTTGTTTAGTTGCCTAAACATTCCATCGAGGGACTGCATTATCTCATAAGCAGTGTTCATATTCTCATGCTTTTTACGAAGCACTTCAAACATGCTAGCTAACAAGTAGCTTTTGGCTTTTCGGTTGGCATTTTGCTAATGAGAATATACCTCTTGGATGGCACTTCTTGCATTAGCTGCGGGAACAGGAGGACACTTCTCCTGGATGACGAACTCATAGTCCTCAACTATGAGCATTAGATTCATGTTACTTTTCCATTTGGTATAGTTCTCATCAGTAAGTTGTTCAAGTGCAAGTAGGTTGACAATTGGATTAGGTATATTGCTAAGATAATATATAAATAAACATTCAATTCGTGTGCATAAATATCATAACAATTATAAAAGTTTTAGGCATGGTAAATATGATACATGGATGCTCATGAAAAATACGTAAAACATGTTTACTAAGTATTTAGACAACGATAATTTAATTTACCACAAATAAAGTGCCACCATAGGGTAGATCAAATTATTTGCAAATAAAACCGAGACACTCTCAATTAATAAATGTCATTCAAAATATCTCATATTTTCACATTTATTAACAACCATTATTTTGGTCAAGAATGCAATTAACATTTAATTATATCCTTTTTTAGTGTAACCTACCGTTTCGAATTATTAAGACTTAACTCTAAAGTGCTGCTCTAGGGTAGGTCAAATTAAAGATACATCTCGGATTCCTATCGTAAGGAAGAATAGCCTTGTATCGATTCGAATGGACACCTTCCGTAGGAAGGACGAAATCAATGCCATCTCAAGGCACCATTTGTACCTTACGGTGTTGTTCTAAGGGTGGAGACCAATAGGTCGTATTGTCATACAATCCTCTCCCACTCAATATTTTGCAAATATGTGTTTTATTTGTAAATCATATCAAAGTTTATAAGTTTGGAGATATAAGCATTTTATATTTCTAAATATATGAAATTCCAAAATTTAACTCTTAAATTTAATTTCATATATATAATACTATTTCATATATATAATTTACAACTGTTAATTAATTTAATCTCATTGAATTTACAACGCTTATTTAATATTTATAATTAAAACAATTTTAATGTGATAAATAAATATGCGTGTATGTATGGCATGCAATAAAACATATGAGTAGGTATAGTAGTATTAATATGACATGTTATAATACATGAACATACATAAATTGTCAACATAAAAAAAAAAAGCATTCAATTTGGTAATTGAGATGGATTTGACCAAGTTCCTAAGATATTTATATTACAACCCAATTGAAATAATGAAATTAGAATAAATTCCTAATCTACTTTAATCTTTAATATTTTTGTTGGCCTTCTTGTGATTCTCCTTGAATCATCATCTTACGTCTAAAAGGCAAAATCGAAATAAAAACAAGAAAACAGTCAAAACCAAGCCCAAAACTCTACTAGGATGTGACGCCCCCTTATGGACGTTACAGATGTCGTTACATTCATTCATTTAACTATTATTTAAGATAAACTATTTGAATAAAAAGAATGTTTGAAGACATAACCCAGGATCCACACATACATTTTTTTTAAAAAAAAACTTCTTAAAAGGATATCTTCATTTATGGTTCGGCAGGCTGAACTAAAGACTTCGGTAGGCCGAACTAGATCGGCAGGCTGATGATCATCCATCGGCAGGCCGCCCGAGGCTTTGCAAAATGTGGTTTTAAAATCTCTAAGTTTAGCAGGCCGGAATAATGGAATCGGCAGGCCAAACATCACATCGGCATACCGACCAGCAATGGTCGGCAGGCCGTCCGAGTTAAAATCTTTAGAAAATTTAATTTAAAGACAAGTTTCAATACTTCAATATGCGGAAGACCATATACTTGAAAAGATGAAGATAAAATAATAAAACATAATACCAATCCTTAAAATTTAACAATAAAACATAATCAAAATTATAAAATATTGTTCATATCTTTAAATTTCCTTTTTAGCATTCTTCTGTTTGCAATTCATCGTCCTTAGCTCACAAGCCTTTCCTTGTCCTCCACCTAGTCCATGACCTTCTTACCCTTATCTGCAACATAATATAAAATTGAATAAGCTAATGCTTAGTAAGTACATTTCATATCTCACAACTTAAAACATTTTAGGAACATCATCATCATCAACATGATAGTGCACTAGGCACAAATTTCATAAGGAACATATCGTTCTTAACTTTGACCAAATTAAAACTTATTCTATTTTATCTTAAGGGCCCAAGTGTTGCACCATAATCATCATTGTAGGCGCGTCGTCATGAGAGGAGAAAGGTAGCTAATCCTAAACAAAACATGACATCATAACATATCATAACATAACATTGGTGTGCAACACTTATTTAGGTGATACATATATAATCATATATAAACTTTCATGCTTTGAAAGGCATCATCATCATACATGGATAACTTTTGAACATAAAAATATTTCATAAGAAATCTTTAAATGAAATCATCATAAAATCATCATAGGTATCATTAAGAACATAATTTCAAACCTTATAAAACATATCATGTTGCAGGTGAGAGTGTACTTACCTTTTTAGCTAGCTTACTTAACCTTAATTTTGTCGGTGATGACGCCGCGGTCTCGATGTGCTTTCTTCATAATGTGTTCATGTCATACATTCATTAAAAAGAAAAAGGCAATTAACTTATATTTTCAAGAAACCATGAAATCATCAACACTTCATAACCTCTTCCAATAACATATTTCATCACACATCCTTTCCTCTCTTGAAAACATCAATTTCATAAAACATTTCATCAATATTAAAACAATAAATAAAACTGTCAACACAACATGCATCACTGACCTCTATGAATTCAATACTTAATAACTCAACATTTACACATAATTTGAGTACCACATTTGACAGGGACAAAGTTAATACATAAACATATTACTATGATTTTTCATTATTCATAATAATTCCATTTAACAATATAAGTAAATCACATATTTCATGACACTAAATCTGCCAGCAACAGACAGACAGTGAACAACTTCAAACTCAGGTCCATTTATCACATTTTGACATCATAGAAAAATCTACAAAAATTAACACATATAATAGACATATATAACTCTAACATATCCAAAAATTGGCTTCAAAAAAAATCGGAGTGGGTCAAAATGCACATTTAAAATCAGTAGTAAAACTAACTTCCATCGTATTAAGCAGTGAGTTACATGAGTTCATCATTTTCAAACACTCAAAACAAATTTATTTAAGTCTTAAAATTCTTATGACATCGTAATAACACACAAATACAGTACCTCAAAAATTCTAGTCATCAAATAAAATCATTTAATCATACAAAACATCACACAATAAGAGTTCAACAATTTACCGATAAAACAGTTTCTAAACCTAGTCTTAATGAAAATTCCATAACACATAAAATACTCATCAAATCATCCCTAAACTTTCCAGTCCATAACATAACATATACATGAACATATTTACCAAATTTTGTAAAAATCAAAGCACATTTTCCCCTTGAACTAAAACCACATTTTTGAGCAACATAATAAAACAACAACATTTTACTGTGAGTGGCAGAAGGTAGAAAATTCATATCTTAATGAAAAAAAAATTCAAAATAATGTGAGACTTGGAGGAATATTACATAACACATATATGAACATCATACTAAAATTTCAGAGCAAAATAAAATTCCTAGACAAAGTTATGGTAGTCGGATGAAGAAGAGATATACATTTCTGAAATACCGAAAAAAAAAAAAAAAAGAGTTCTTACCTTTAACAATTTTCTTCTCAAACTCCTTCGAATTCAACCAAAGAAATTTCAATATTTCATCAAATATTCTCAAGAAAATAAGGAGAAGTAGGAGAGGAGAAATCGTGAGGAAAAAGAGGGAGTGTTTCTGAGAAAATAGTGAGAGAAAAACGTTTACGTGAAAAATGAGAATGGCATAAAGAAATGATAGTCTCCCCAAAATATTAGAATTTTCTAATTGAGATTGAGGCCAAATCATGTGGAACGTGGAGAGGATTGGGGAGAATCAACCGTTTACTTCATACCTTCCATATTTTAACTTACAAAAATGGGAAACACTATCATTTAAATCCAATCAATCAAAAGTCAAATGTTTTATTTCCTTAAATGAGGAATTTAATCCAAAAATATGCCAATCAATCAGCAATCATTATCCAATCACATCCAATCATCATCGTCACAATTTGAGGAGACTTTTGCTGACTGCTCGTCAACTGTCATCGTCCTACCGATGTCACACTTCGGCTTGCTGATTTCGTGCAGTCCAACCTGCCGATTATTTCCATCGGCCTGTAATTGTTGAGTGGCAATTCGGCTTGCCAAACTGTCCTTACATACAAGAATACATCATAGCATTTAAATAATTAATGAATCATAAATAAACATACAATGTAAATAACATGAACACTTAAGCACATCAATTCCACGTGATCGTCACCTATCATAACACTTAGAATAAATGGTTAGTGACAATGATATCATAAATCAATATGGAAAAAATACTTAGCGTTGTTGCTAATATAACATTATCCGTTACATGAAAATCGACGGGTGTTACAATTCTCCCCACCTTATAAGAGTTTTGTCCTCAAAACTCAAAACAGTTGCAGATACTTAGTTCTCATGTCATCTTCACGTTCCCACGTAGCTTCTTCTACTTGGTGATTTTGCCATAGAACCTTGACCAACGAAATTTCTTTATTCCTCAAGGTCTTGGTTTTACGATCAAGTATCTCTACTGGCTTTTCTTCATAACTCAAGTCTTCTCGTATCTCGATCACTTGTAGCTCAATCACATGCGTAGGGTCTGGGACATATTTCTTAAGCATGGAGACATGAAACACATCATGCATTGTAGACATTTCTGAAGGCAACCTCAGCTGATAAGCTACTTTGCCTATCTGCTTCACAATTTCATAAGGTCCAATAAACCTCGGGTTCAACTTGCCTTTCTTCCTAAACCTCATAACAACTTTCATTGGTGCAACTTTCAAAAACACATATTCGCCTACAGTGAATTTTAAGGGTCTTCTTCTTTTATCCGCATAACTCTTCTGACAGCTTTGTACAGTCTCTATTCTCTTCCGAATCAACCTAATCATCTTGGAGGTTTCGTTAACAAAATCGGTCCTTTTAGCATCGACGCTTTCCATCAACTTCTTCTCACCAACCTCATGCCAACATATAGGCGACCTACATTTCTGTCCATATAGGGTTTTATAAGGTGCCATTCCAATCGTCACCTGATCGTTGTTGTTGTAAGCAAACTTTGTTAATGGCAACATTTTACACCAGCTGGGCTTGAAGTCGAGAGTACAGGCCCGAAGCATATCCTCTAAGATTAGGTTCGTCCTCGCCGTTTGGCCATCTGTCTGAGGATGGAAAGCTATACTAAAATGCAACTTGGTCCCCATAGCAGTCTGTACGCTTTTCCAGAAGTTGGATGTGAACTTGCCATCACGATCTGAGATGATTGACTTGGAAATTCCATGAAGTCAGACCACCAAAAGTTACCCCTTAGATCGTTATACATGTTTGTTGCACCTGGATGAATTGAGTAAGGAGTGTCATGAATTTTCGCTAAGATTCTTTCCCTTAACCCGTCAACATTGGGAACACATAAGCAGTCCTTGAGGTATAGAGTTCCGTCATCTACAATAGGAAACTCTTGACATTTTCCTTCTTTAATTTCCTGTTTAATCCTTGCGAGGCTTACATCTTCATCTTGTTTCCTCCGAATCTCATGATACAGCGTCGGAGCAAGAGTGAGTGCTGACAGCTGCCCTGTAATAAGTTCTAAATTGAAGTCTAGAATTTCCTTTCTCAAAGGTTGAGACATTGCTTGCATTGACATCAATGTAGCCACAGTCTCCTACTTAAAGCATCAACCACTCGGTTAGCTTTTTCAGGATGATAAAGGATTTCACAATTGTAATCCTTCACCAGCTCTAGCCATCTCCGTTGTCTCATGTTCAGGTCCTTCTGAGTGAAGAAGTACTTCAGACTTTGATGATCGGTGAAGATCTTGCATTGGACCCCATATAAATAATGTCTCCATATTTTTAGCGCAAAAACGACTGCTGCTAACTTGAGGTCATAAGTGGGATAGTTCTTTTCATAATCCTTCAATTGTCTCGATGCGTAAGCAATCACCCTGTCATTCTGCATTAGAATAGCACCAAGGCCCATCTTAGATGCATCGCTATAAATCACAAATCCGTCGTCTCCTTCTGGAATAGCCAATACTAGTGCTATCGTTAGCCTCTTCTTCAATTCTTGAAAAATTTTCTTGCATGCTTTAGTCCATTCATACTTCTTTCCCTTGCGAGTTAGATTCGTGAGGAGTGTTGCTATCTTGGAGAAATCTTCTACAAATCTCCGATAATATCCAGCTAGGCCCAAGAAGCTCCTTATCTCACTTGCGTTCATCGGTTGCTTCCAGCTGAGAATAGCCTCTACCTTAGCAGGGTCTACCATAATCCCTTCCTTTGATATAACAAGCCCCAAGAAAGACACTCGGTCAAGCCAAAATTCACACTTGGAGAATTTTGCATATAGCTTGTGTCTCCTTAATGTCACCAGCATAATTTTCAAATGCTCCTCGTGTTCTTCCCGATTCTTTAAGTAAACAAGAATATCATCGATAAATGTAACAATAAATTTATCGAGAAAATCCTTGAATACTCGATTCATTAGGTCCATGAAGGCCGCCGATTCATTTGTCAAACCGAAAGGCATAACCACAAATTCATAGTGACCATACCTCGATCTGAAGGCCATTTTTTGGATGTCTCCTTCTTTAATCTTCAGCTGATGATAACCCGACCGTAGGTCAATCTTTGAGAACACAGATACACCCTTGAGTTGATCAAACAAATCATCGATTCATGGCAACAGGTACTTGTTCTTGATCGTTACCTTGTTCAGCTCTCTATAATCGATGCAGAATCTCATAGAGCCATCCTTCTTCTTGACAAACAAGATTGGAGCTCCCTATGATGAGTGGCTCGGCTTGATGAAGCCTTTGTTGAGCAATTCCTTTAATTGCTTGTGAAGCTCCATTAATTTTGCTGAGGCCATTCTGTATGGTGCTTTCAAAATCGGGTCGGTGCCTGGAGCGAGCTCGATCTCAAATTCGACGTCTCTATCTGGTGGTAGGCTTGTCAGGTCATCGGGAAATACTTCTGAATATTCACATACTACAAGCACATCATTAATCCTTGTCTTTTCTTCTTGACTTTTATCTACAATGTTGGCTAGATAGCCCATGCAGCCACTAGCTAACAATTTCTTTGCTTTCATGGCGGATAAAAATATACTAGGTTTCTTCCTGGTCTCGCCAACATATACAAACTTCTGTTCACCTTCCGGATGGAAAATCACTTTTCGTTTTTTGCATTCAATAGAGGCATTGTACTTGCTCAGAAAATCCATCTCAAGAATTATATCATAGTCGTACATGTCGATCATAATAAGGTCAACGAAAAGTTCCCTATCAAAAATCTATAAGGGTACTATACGCAGACAATGCGTAGATAATATCACTTCCCCGAAGGGTAGTGTCGTAGTGAATCCCTGTCTCATAGGCTTTAAATGAACTCCTAACTTCTTAGCAAACGACATAGATACAAAATAATGTGTGGCACCCATATCAAAAAGGACATGTGCATTAATAGATAAAATTGTTATCTGACCTGTGACCACATTAGAGGCTTCAGCAGCCACTTGTTCCTTCGTCATGGCATAGATGCGGGCATTCGTTGGTGGGGCTTCAAGTCTTCCTTGATTGATCAGTGGCCATTCTAAGGAAGCTTGCATCTAATTGAGTTGGGCTTGAGAGGGAGTTCTTTGAGGGGCATTAGCATCATCTAGTTAGGGCAGTTCTTGGCGAAATGATCTTCTCACCCACAAATAAAACATTGATTAGTCCCCATACGGCATTCTCCAAGATGTTTCCTTCCACATTTGGTGCATGATTGAAACTGCCTGTTGTTGTTGTTGGGCTGGCCACTATTATGCTTCTTGTTGCCTTGGTTTTGCTGGTTTTGGGGATTGCCCTTCCTCTTGTTATTCCTCCAGTTCTGGTCGTTGTTGTTGTTTCTTTGTGGAGGGTGATTCTGGTTGTTTGCATTGCTGGCTGGCTGACCTAATTGAGGCTGATTTCTTCTTAACTTTGACAGGTGAAACTCAGTGCGTTGGGCCCTCATAACAACCTGCTCTTGGCTTCTGGGTGGACTTGCCCCATCAACTATTGCAGCAATCTCAGGCTGAGAACTTTGATCAATATTTTGACCCTTTCACTCTCATCATGAACCATCCTTGGGCAAAGGTGAGCTAGCTGATCAAACTTTATCACCACATCTGTAACTGACATATCTCCCTGGCGCAGGTTCTCAAACTCCTCAAAATGCTTCCTTGTAATGTTCATATGGAAAAACTTCATGTTGAACTCATGAATGAAGTCAGCCCATGTCATCTCTTCAACGTTCCTGCTTTGTTCGATGCCATCCCACCAAATCCTGGCCTCCATGGTGAGGCAACACGATGCACAAAGGACCTTCTCATTGTCTGTGAAGCCCATGAGTCTCAGAGTGGCCTCAATTGTCTTTAACCATCCTTGAGCAACTAGTGGATCCTTTGAACCTTTGAAGTCTGCTGGCTTAACCCTCTTCCATTTGACTAGAAGGGGTTCCTGATAGGCCGCTCTAGGTTCTACAACAGGAATTGGGACTTCATTAACTTGCGGCTGGGGAGGAGGAGGAGGAGGCTCATCATTGCCTCGTCGTTCGTCGTTCTAGCCATTGGCCCTTAATTCAGTAATCTCTCTTCTTTGATCCTCCAACTGTCTTTGCAGCTCAGCGATAATTGCCATAAGCCTTTCATTGGTTTGGGTACAGGTTTGCATTCTTCTGTGGCCATCCATCGTTGATTTCCTAAAAGAATTAGGAGTTTAAGAATATCCTTCTAATTTATGAGACAGGTTTTCACAACTAGAGCATTAATCATTAAACATCTAAATCTTATTCTTAACATCATACTTGCATCATAATATCTAACTTTAAAACATACTTACTTGCAGGACTTAGACTGGCGTGTGGCGATATAAATTGTAAATGAAAATTCGCTCTGATACCAAAGCCTGTGATGCCCCCTTACAGACGTTACAGATGTCGTTACATTCATTCATTTAACCATTATTTAAGATAAACTATTTGAATAAAAAGAATGTTTGAAGACATAACCCAGGATCCATGCATACATTTTTTTTTTTAAAAAAAACTTCTTAAAAGGATATCTTCATTTATGGTTCGGCAGGTCGAACTTAAGACTTTAGCAGGCCGATGATCATCCACCAGCAGGCCGCCCGAGGCTTTGCAAAACGTGGTTTTAAAATCTCTAAGTTCGGCAGGCCGAACATCACATCGGCATACCGACCAATAATAGTCGGTAGGCCGTCCGAGTTAAAATCTTTAGAAAATTTAATTTAAAGACAAGTTTCAATACTTCAATACGCAGAAGACCATAAACTTGGAAAAATGAAGATAAAATAATAAAACATAGTACCAATCCTTAAAATTTAATAATAAAACATTATCAAAATTATAAAATATTGTTCATATCTTTAAATTTCCTTTTTAGCGTTCTTCCGTTTGCAATTCATCGTCCTTAGCTCACAAGCCTTTCCATGTCCTCCACCTAGTCCATGACCTTCTTACCCTTATCTGCAACATGATATAAAATTGAATAAGCTAATGCTTAGTAAGTACATTTCATATCTCACAACTTAAAACATTTTAGGAACATCATCATCATCAACATGATAGTGCACTAGGCACAAATTTCATAAGGAACATATCTTTCTTAACTTTGACCAAATTAAAATTTATTCCATTTTATCCTAAGGGCCCAAGTGCTGCACCATAATCATCATTGTAGGCGCGCCGTCATGAGAGGAGAAGGGTAGCTAATCCTAAACTAAACATGACATCGTAACATATCATAACATAACATTGGTGTGCAACACTTATTTAGGTGATACATATATAATCATATATAAACTTTCATGCTTTGAAATGCGTCATCATTATACATGGATAACTTTTGAACATAAAAATATTTCATAAGAAATCTTTAAATGAAATCATCATAAAATCATCATAGGTATCATTAAGAACATAATTTCAAACCTTATAAAACATATCATGTTGCAGGTAAGAATGTACTTACCTTTTTAGCTAGCTTACTTAACCTAAATTTTGTCGGTGACGACGTCGCGGTTTTGATGTGCTCTCTTCATAATGTGGTCATGTCATACATTCATTAAAAAGAAAAAGGCAATTAACTTATATTTTCAAGAAACCATGAAATCATCAACACTTCATAACCTCTTCCAATAACATATTTCATCACATATCCTTTCCTCTCTTGAAAACATCAATTTCATAAAACATTTCATCAATATTAAAACATTAAATAAAACTATCAACACAACATGCATCACTGACCTCCATGAATTCAAAACTTAATAACTCAACATTTACACATAATTTGAGCCCCACATTTGACAGGGACAAAGTTAATACATAAACATATTACCATGATTTTTCATTAGTCATAATAATTCCATTTAACAATATAAATAAATCACATATTTCATGACACTAAATCTGCCAGCAATAGACAGGCAGTGAACAACTTCAAACTCAGGTCCATTTATCACATTTTGACATCATAGAAAAATCTACAAAAATTAACACATATAATAGACATATATAACTCTAACATATCCAAAAATTGGCTTCAAAAAAAATCGGAATGGGTCAAAATGCACATTTAAAATTAGTAGTAAAACTAACTTCCATCATATTAAGCAGTGAGTTACATGAGTTCATCATTTTCAAACACTCAAAAAAAAATTATTTAGGTCTCAAAATTCTTATGACATTGTATTAACACACAAATACAGTACCTCAAAAATTCTAGTCATCACATAAAATCATTTAATCATACAAAACATCACACAATAAGAGTTCAGCAATTTACCGATAAAATAGTTTCTAAACCTAGTCTTAATGAAAATTCCATAACACATAAAATACTCATCAAATCATCCCCAAAATTTCTAGTCTATAACATAACATATACATGAACATATTTACCAAATTTCGTAAAAATCAAAGCACATTTGCTTCTTGAACTAAAACCACATTTTTGAGCAACATAATAAAACAACAACATTTTACAATGAGTGGCAAAAGGTAGAAAATTCATATCTTAAAGAAAAAAAAAATTCAAAATAATGTCAAACTTGGAGGAACAGTACATAACACATATATGAACATCATACTAAAATTTCAAAGCAAAATAAAATTCCTAGACAAAGTTATGGCTGTCGGATGAAGAAGAGATATACATTTTTGAAATACTGAAAAAAAAAAGTTCTTACCTTTAACAATTTTCTTTTCAAACTCCTTCGAATTCAAGCAAAGAAATTTCAATATTTCATCAAACATTCTCAAGAAAATAAGGAGAAGAAGAAGAGGAGAAATCGTGAGGAAAAAGAGGGAGTGTTTCTGAGAAAATAGAGAGAGAAAAAAGATTACGTGAAAAATGAGAATGGCATAAAGAAATGATAGTCTCCCCAAAATATCAGAGTTTTCTAACTGAGATTAAGGCCAAATCACGTGGAAGGTGGAGAGGATTGGGGGAGAATCAACCGTTTAGTTCATACCTTCCATATTTTAACTTACAAAAATGGGAAACCCTATCTTGTAAATCCAATCAATCAAAAGTCAAATGTTTTATTTCCTTAAATGAGGAATTTAATCCAAAAATATGCTAATCAATCAACAATCATTATCCAATCACATCCAATCATCATCGTCATAATTTTAGCAGACTTCTGCTGACTGCTCGTCAGCTATCATCGGCCTGTCGATTTCGTGCAGTCCGGCCTGCTGATTATTTCCATCGGCCTATCGATTGTTAAAGGGCAATTCGGCCTGCCGAACTGTCCTTACATACAAGAATATATCATAGCATTTAAATCATTAATGAATCATAAATAAACATACAATGTAAATAACATGAACACTTGAGCACATCAACTCCATGTGATCGTCACCTGTCATAACACTTAGAATAAATGGTTAGTGACAATGATATCATAAATCAATATGGAAAAAATACTTAACGTCGTCACTAATATAACATTATCCGTTACATGAAAATCGGCGGGTGTTACATAGGGTTTTGGCTTCAGCGCCCCTGCGCCATGATTGGCATGGTCACGTGTCCTTATTGTCTTCTCGCGCTGTGATGTGCTCTAGGTACAGCCAGTGCTAGAGCTTTTTGGCTCCATTTTTTATGTTTTCTTTACGATTTCTCAAACCTTCAACCTCCGACTATCTCATAGTCAATGGTTCAGATTCTTCAAGACTTTGTAGGACTTCACGTCTTCAAGAATTCTTCCGTCTTCAATATTACAATAATATAAATTGTGAAAAAAATAAGTCTCAAAAAACCCTTTAATTTCAGGCGAACATCAATTTTAATGAGAATAATCAAAAAGATCTTCGAAACCATATAATTAATGACCAAATCCACAGTCCATACATTCATCATTCATCATATGAATATATAAATAAAACATACATATTAATGTAAAGTGCCTACCTGTCACATACATAAAATAATAGAGAACATATATATTTATTTAAAACAATTATCTCGTAATCATTGCATAAAATTAATATAATCTATAGCCGCCTCCAGTACCAATTGTTGGTTTTGGAAAATATTTTTTTACAAAATATAGCGGAAACATGGTAATTATATGGATCATATATAACAAATTTTTTTTCAAAACTTATATAAAGCGCTATAGATTATGTTAATTTTGCGCATAAAAAAATTGTAAATACTTTGCTTACTGGTAGAGAGATGAAGATGAAATGGAATATGAATTGCAGAGGACGGTCTCTATTCTTGTTCGCTTAGTCCTCGGTACCGGATGGAGTTACATATAGGTGTAGAAAGAATATGGTTTCTAATGATCACTCGACTAAATTAAGTCACGAAAATAAAGGAACTCTTCTTCCTTTTCTCCCCTAAACACCTATGCGAGTGTTTTTCTGCAGAGTACTCTCAGTCTTTTCAAGACTCACAAGTATGTTCTAAGTGAATAAAGGAGGCATCTATTTGCAGAGAAAAGAGAACTAATCAATTTTGAAAAGTTCCTTTATTTTAATTTTAATATCAAATATTTAATTAAAATAAAAGACACAAGCTTCCTATTGCTGTATTCCCATAGGTGCCATACACATAGATACTCTATCTATAATTAGCACCAATTCAAAGAGAAGGAAGAGAGAAAAACTGTTTGTTACCTAGTCTCATTTGTCTCCATATTAAACTTTCTATATTTGAATTAAATCATATTTATTTAATTTTGGAAATACTAAATATGAAAACATTGTAAACAAGCTTTGATGTGCAAAAGAGGACTACTTTCCTCTTTGAGCTTAGGCGCCACACATAGTAGGACCCATCTACTGTGTACTTCCAAAATTAATTTATTTTATTTATTAAACAATCTAATTATTTGATAAATATTAATTCATAATTAATTTTTTTGAGTGATATTTAACTTAAAATTCCATAATTCTAAATTAATTATTTAAACCGATCATTCCACTTACAAGGATAGCAGAGGGGCTAATAGACTCATTATTCCAAGCACCAATAAAACCAATATATTAATTAAACTCTTTAATTAATATATTACTCTTTTATTAATTCCAATCTAACTCCAATAAATACTTGAAATTGCACTCTTGAAATTATAGATATTCAATTACTATTTTCTTAAAGTCATCCATTTGATATAGTCACTATATATAAGTCAATCCTCCATAAATAATTCATCATTAGAGCTAGACAAAATTCGTTAACCTCTTTAATTTCTAGTTTGTCCTTGAGTACCATTGATTCTCTTATAAATAATTAATTCACGAATTTAATCATGAATTGAGCGCTCTTATTATTTAAGCCCAAATCAATACTCAAGAGAATTATTTATCTACTTCTCATTAGAGAAAGAGTGTATCTCTTCTTGTAATATTAACACTTTCAGCCACTTACTTCATCATGCCGCCAAGATACAAGAAATAAAATTTGATTCTCAAATCCGTACCACGTAAGTCAAAAGGCATAAATGCATAAATAGAAGTCTGCTAATAACTTAGGATTAAGATCATCTTATATATAACCATTAGTCGACATGATTAGAACTTGCTATATTTAACGGAAATTATAAGCTGTTCTTATCTCATCACATCCTAGTCCTACATAATCTCATTATGCATAATGCACTCTTTTAATGACTCAACGGTTCGGATAAGACCATTCCATTCTTAATAGAAATGATTTACACTAGTAACGCTAAATTAAAGATTCCATATTTTAATTGAAAAATAAGTAATAATATATTACTAACTATTTTAATTATCATCCTTAAATATTATCCTTTTGTATAAACGTTTATATACAATATTTAAAATTACGTAGATAATTGTAGAATTTTTATGATATTCTTAAAATATTCAAAATATATATACGTAAATGTAATGAATTAATTACTTTATTTATTTATAAAATATATCCATTTAAAGACAACAGATGCTTTATGGGCATCTATGGCATCTAAACCTCCAAAAATCATGTATCAATCACTGTCAAGCTCTACTATATTGATGGACAAATTAACACATCGTAATATGAGGATCCACTGTCTGCCTGTAGCCAACTTGTCCTATGTTTCGTTTTCAGGGTCCATGCCTTGATATAATCAATCAATAACTTCATTTTTTTAAAATAATTTCACATGTAGGACTTTTGGCGATGGATTGACCACAGTTTACTACCTTTGAAAATGAAAAAAGTGATCATGAAAAACATGATTATTAGCTTCAACTAATGGTCAGTGGTCACATCCAGTTCAATTATATAATGTTGCTAGATAGAATGCTTTATAACTGTTACCAATAATATTAATAATAATGTCGGCAGCCGTACTCGATGACCTTTTATTTATAAAAATATATATATGAACAAAAATAGAAAGGCTCTTTTCAATCTAAATTCTAAGATGGTGTGAGGCTCCTTTTAAATCGGAATATAACTATTTCTTCCCCCATTTCTTTTTCTCTTTTTATATATAAAACAAATCAGACGCAAGAGGTGATTTTGCCCTGTCTTGAGCCAAAAAAAAAAGTTTTACTCCTCAAAACGCATAACACTTTCATTCATGCCCCCTGGCTGTTGCTTTTGAGGGTCTTTGTTGCTATGTTGAACTGAAATCACTTATTTAACAGTATATATAGGAGAAGTCTTTAAATCCGGTATTGTTTTCCACCTGGTACTGATATGTAACACCCGCTTATTTTATGTAACGGACCACGTTAAGTTAGTAATGTTGTTAAGGAAATTTTTATTAATAATTTATGTTATATGATATGAAATATGATGTTAATATTACTAACTCCTTATGTCAAGTTTTATGACAGGTGACGACCGTATGGAATCGTTGTGCTCAAGTGTTCATGATTATTTTGATATATGTTTAATTATGATGCATGATGTATGAATGATTTAATGTATGGTACTTAAGGATAGTTCGGCAGGCCGAACACGGCTGACGAGCAGTCAGCAGAAATCTCTCCAAATTCATGGCTGAGATAATTACGATAAATGAGTGATTTATTGTGATTAATTGACATATTAAAGGAAGAATTATGTCAGTTAAGGAAATTAAGGGGGGTTTGACTTTGCATTGATTTGTAGCAATTTAAATGGTTTCCCATTTTAAGAGGGCAAATTATGATAAGATGTGATGATTTGTTTGACTTTCCTTTTTCTTCTCTCCTTCCTTCACGCATAGGGCTGTCAAATAGTCAGAAAATTCTGACTTAATGAAGGGAATTGAATTCCCATCAATTATGCTCATTATGTTAAAATTTGTAACGTTCCTTTTCATTATTTTCTTTCTCATTCTCACGTTTCTCTCTCTCAAACTTCTGAGACGTTTTCTGATTTTCTCCTTTATCTCTTCTTCTCTTCTTCTCCACGAATTTCATTCTTCGTCCTTTCAAAAATTCTCTGCAAGTATTGAAAGAAAATATTTCGTTGGTTAAACTCAAGAATTTTGAGAAGAAACTTCAAGGTAAGAATTCAGTTTTTCTGGTGTTTTTGAAAAGAAATTCTTCTCCTCAATTTGTCTACAATATCTTTCTATAGGTATTGTGTTTTGTCTTGAATTTTTAAATGTGATGTTATGCATATATTATGTGATGTTTTTCTAGGTTTCATGTTATTTGAGTCTTCTATGAAAAATATAAATTTTCTATCCTTTACCTCTCACAGTAAAATGTAACTGTTTAACATTGATGCATGAAAAATGTAATGTTTATTCAAGATGTAAATGAATGATGTTTTTCATGTATGATGAGTATATTTCATGTTACCAAATTTCTACGAGAAAACTGTTTTGATGATGTTATTTTTGTTGGTTTTATAAAATGTTTTATATGTTTAAATGATTTTTAATAATAAAATGATTTTATGATATTGAAATAATTTTATGCATGATAATAGGACGTTTGTATGAATTTTAAAATGTATGGTTTGGTTTTAACATGTTTAAGATAACTTTTATGATTTAAGAAAATGATGATAACATGTTTATAAGATGATAAAATTATGTTTTCGCAATGATGATTATGAGATATGTTTGTAATATGTGATGAATGTATATATGAATATTATATGAATGAATGTTATGTGAATGGATATTTCATGATATGTATTAAAGTTATTGCATCTTTAAATGGATAAATGACATGAACACTCAAGGAACGAGCACATCGAGACTGCGGCGTCGTCACCAAATCACGTGAAGGTTAAGTAAGCTAGCGTTAAGGTAAGTACATTCTCACCTGCAACATGACATGTTTTTACAAGTTTTGATGTTATGTTCATAAAGATTTTCATGATGATTTTATGGATATTTTCCTTAAGAATTTCTATGAAAGATTTTCATGATTTTAAGTTATGCATGATGATTATGGCATGTTTCTAAGTATGAAAATTATGTATATATGTATCACCTAATAAGTGTTGCACACCAATGTTATGAAATGAAATGTTATGATGTCATGTTTGGTTTTGGATTAGCTACCCTTCTCCTCTCATGACGGCGCGCCTATGATGATGTTAATGGTGCAACACTTGGGCTCTTAAGATAAAACGGAATAAGTTTTTAATTGATGAACGCAATGAAAGATATGTTATACAAAATTGTGCTTAAGGCACTTTTATGATATGATGACCATGATGATGATGATGTTTATGCAATGTTTTAAATTGTGAGAATTATATGTACTTACTAAGCATTAGCTTAATCATGTTTTATGTCATGTTGCAGATAAAGGTAAGAAAATCATGGATTAGGCGGAGGACATGGAAAGGCGTGCGGACACAAAGCTCAATGAATTGTAACCGGAAGAAATGCCAAGATGAATGTTTTATGTTTTAAATCAAGTTTCATATTTTGAATTTTTTTATGTTAAGTTTTAAGAATATTCAAACTATGGTTTTATATTCTATTTTATCATTTTAAAGAATTATGAACTTCCGTAATTTTTATGAAAGTTTGTTTGATTTAAAATAAGTTTTTTGAAAATGTTTTTGGGTCGGTCGGCTTGCCGAACACCATTGCTCGCCCTGCCGATGTCTGAAGGTTCGGCCTGCCAAACACATATTCGGCCTGCCGAACGATGAACAGTTTTTAAGTCTGATTTACAAAGCCTCTACCGGCCTACCGGTTGAGGAACTCTGGCCTGCCGATCATGTTCGGCCTGCCGAAGTCCCAGGTTCGGCCTGCCGAATTGTGGGTGCAAGTAATATTTAAGTAATGTGATGATTAAAGTATTGTGATGTTATTTTTATAAGTTATGATTTATCAACTTGGAATACTTAATATTATTAAAATAAGTTTATGATTAATTCAAAGTACAATTGAATAAATTATGATATGGAATATGTTAAGAAAAAAAAAAGACGTATGAATGGATCCTAGATAAGTATGTTTTATTATATTTACAATTTGAAAGTATTGTATAAGTTTTGGACTTATGATTATGATTAAAGTTTTAACAAGTACGAACGTAAGAATGTAACGATATCTGTGACGTCCAAGCTAAGGGGCATTTCAGGTTTTGGTATCAGAGAATATTTCCGATTACAATTCATGTCGCCACACGTCAATCCAAGTCCTCCAAGTAAGTATGTTATTAAGTTAGAAGTATTGATGCAAGTATGACGATAAGATTAAGATTTAAGTGTTTATCGATTAATGAACTAGTAGTGAAAACCTGTCTTATCAATGGAAGATTATTTCTAAGACCTAATTATTTTAGGAGAATTAACGATGGACGGACATAGAAGAATGCAGACACGCACCCAAACCAATGAAAGACTTATGACGATGATCACTAAACTGCAAAGGTAGTTGGAGGATCAAAGAAGGGAAATTGCTGCTTTAAGGGCTAACGGCCAGAACGATGAACGACGAGGCAATGATGTGCCTCCTCCTCCTCTGTAGCCACAAGTCAATGAAGTCCCAGCTCCTGCTGCTGAACCAAGAGCAGCATATCAGGAACCTCTATTGGTCAGATGGAAGAGGGTTAAGCCAACAGACTTTGAGGGTTCTAAGAATCTGCTAGTAGCTCAGGGATGGTTAAAGACGATTGAGGCCACTTTACAGCCTATGGATTTCACGAACAATGAAAAGGTCCTTTGTGCTTCATACTGCCTCACCATGGAGGCTAGGATATGGTGGGATGGCATCGTAATGAGCAGGAATGTTGAAGAGATGACGTGGGCTGACTTCGTTCATGAATTCAACACGAAGTTCTTCCATATGAATGTTACAAGGAAGCATTATGAGGAGTTTGAGAGCTTACACCAAGGAGATATGTCTGTCACTGATGTGGTGACCAAGTTTGACCAGCTTGCTCGTCTATGTCCAGGAATGGTTATGGATGAAGGTGAAAGGGTCAGAAGACTGATCAGAGCCCTTAGGCCAGATATTGCTGCTATTGTGGATGGGGCAAGTCCACCCAAAAGCCAAGAACAGGTTGTCATGAGGGCTCAATGTTGGAAACAAAGTGCGCAGCGGAATTTTTAAAATTTTTCATCAGAGTATTTTCCAAAACACAAGTTTGACATGTTATATGTATAAATTAAACAGATCTTACTAACCTCAGTATGCCGAAGAACCTTCGTGACCTGTGTAGAGAAGTAACGTTCCAGAAGAGCCTCAACCAACTGGTCTTCTTTGCTATTCTCTATCCACAACCGGAGTGAGTGTGGGCTCACACGTACAGCTCTTCCACCGGTGACTCTCCTTCCAACCAATAGAGAGAACCCAAAGCTAGTGTTCGTGATTTGTGCACAAAAGCTCTCAGGGAGTTTTCAGATGCTCACTAGAAGAGTATCACTCTTAATCTCTCAAATTGATCTGAGTAAATCATTAGACTCACTCCCTTTTTATACCTATTGGTCCTTGGGGTCAGTCCATATCAGATTAGGTCTCAAAAATCGAAACAGAATCAAGTTCGGATCAATATCTGATAAGATACGCGTGAAAAACGCGTAATCTTAACTGTCACGGTCGGCATGCCGAACTGTGAGATAGGCAGGCCGAACTGGCCAGTTCGGCAGGCCAAACACGTCATCCGGCATGCCGAACTGCCGAGAAAAAATCTCCGCGAATCTTTTATTTTCCACCCGAGATTCTAAAGGATAAAGTCTCAGTTTTGATTCAAATAGCCCAATAGAAAAGATATCTGATCAAAACAAACTTTATCAAGATAATCTCTAAGAAAATAAATTAATTCACAATGATTCTACAAGTTTATCTTGTTCTAATTGTCCAAAATTAAAACAACCGATAAACAGACAAGAATTATCCGAACGCCATAATTCAACAAGTTCATCTTGAACTAATTTCTTACATAATTAATTCAACCGATAAACAGACATGAATTATTTGATTCTTTTAAACCAATCTGATAAATCCGACATAAGTCACCAATTATTGGAAAAGCACGCCGTGTCGTTACAGGATTTTGTGAGCTAGCAAAGGGGACCAAAATGGACCTATAAAGTTCAAGCTCATGATAATTATGAAACCCAATATCCCAGATATACATTTCACAATTATCAACTCCAACGCTACTCCACTAAAAGCTTGGAGCTGCACTCTCGAACTTTATAGAATTACGAAGCTCGTGTAGCTAAGTCTCCATGACATATCATAGTGTATCGCATCCCCATATGATCATCCATAATCGGCTTAAGGACAAGTTCTGTCTTACCTTCCCGATTATTTTTATCTTACGTTCCATTGTCTCACCATTAGAAAACTTACCATCCAAAGATAGTATACCATTCGGTTACACCTATGTATCCAAATGGTTGAGCGCTCCAGTTTTCCAATTACAAGACAACGCATATAAGAGGATATCATTACTCCTAAAGAGGAGCTATGGATTCCATATCTATGAATAACAAGTCTACGCTATCAAGAGTCATGCCTCCAACGTACCGGCATGCATGCCACTATAGAGATGTGGGAGTCACCCATTGGTACATCAAAAGACACAAGTCGAGACAACGGGCCCATTATTCATCTCAGGATTAAGATACAATACAAATGATTGTCTAAAGTGAATCGATTTGCCAAGACAGAATTATTAATCCAAATCAATTCACTTTATGTCCCGATCCAACACATCGTCACCTATGACAACGCGCCAATGTTTCTATTCACGGAGTCCAACTCCGATGGCCAAGACAAACCATCTCCCAAAAGGGATATAGACAACATAACAATCTTTACATGAATAAAGCGCCCAACTTTATTCCCTCGATTGCGGATCATATATTTTAGACCATCACCTTAAGAGTCGTGTCTACCGCATAATCATCCCATCATATGCCCAACTCTTAAGGTTTAGACTGACAGTCTCAGACTACTGTTTGCTTATCATACATTCAACAAATATGAACGTAAAGAGGACAATATTTGGTATATATAAATGAATAAATTCTTTATTGATAAAAATGTCTCCAAAAACGTATTACATTTTTACTCCTTAGAGCATACATGTCTAACAATCTCCCACTTGCACTAGGTGAGTAAATACTGCAAATTTCGCATCCCCATAGCTTCCACATGCCTTTCGAAGACTCTCCCAGAAAGTGTCTTCGTAAATGGATTAGCTAAATTGTCCTCTGACGCGATCTTGCACACCGTGACATGCCCGCTCTCAACGAAGTCCTTTATCACATGATACTTCCGATCAATATGCTTACTCTTCTTGTGAAATCTTGGTTCCTTAGCATTAGCTACCGCCGCACTGTTATCACAGTACAGTGATACCGCTTTATCTATACCAGGAACTACCTCAAGATCCCCAAGGAACTTGCGGAGCCACACTGCTTCTTTCGAAGCATCACTAGCCGCCACATACTCGGCCTCCATCGTTGAATCCGAAGTGCAATCTTGCTTCGCACTTCTCCAACTGATGGCACCGCCACCCAGAGTAAACACAAACCCTGAAGTCGATTTCCTAGAATCCAGGCAGGATTGAAAATCCGAATCAGTGTATCCTAGAGGAGTTAAATCCTCACCCGAAAACACAAGCATATACCCACGAGTCCTTCTCAGGTACTTGAAAATATGCTTTACCGCAACCCAATGGTTTGGTCCTGGATCCGCCTGAAATCGACTCACAATCCCGACCGCATAACTAATATCTGGTCGAGTGCAAAGCATGGCATACATGAGACTACCCACTGCCGAAGCATAAGGTACCTTCTTCATGTATTCTCTTTCTTCATAAGACTTTGGAGAGTCTTTCTTAGAAAGAGTAATTCCAGACCTAGATGGTTGCCCACCTTTCTTGGAATCCTGCATTGCAAACCTCCTGAGAATTTTATCTATGTAGCCGACCTGTGACAAAGCTATCATTTTGTTCTTCCTATCCCGAAAGGTCTGGATACCGAGAACAAAATTAGCCTCACTCAAGTCCTTCATGTCAAACTGCTTGGTCAACCATAATTTGACCGATGACAACGCCCCAACGTCATTGCCAATTAGCAGAATGTCATCTACATAGAGTAGTAGAAAAACCACCTTCCCATTCTTAATGTGTTTGTAAACACATGGCTCATCCACATTTTGTGAGAACCCATAAGTCTTGATCACATGATCAAATCTTATGTTCCAAGAACGAGAAGCCTGCTTTAGTCCATAAATTGACTTTAGCAGCTTACAAACCTTACCCTCTTGACCCGCGACCTTGAACCCGTCTGGTTGTTCCATATAAATGGACTCATCAAGATAGCCATTCAGAAAAGCCGTCTTGACATCCATCTGCCAAATCTCGTAGTCGAGAGCGGCAGCTATGGATAAGAGAATCCGGATGGACTTAAGCATGGCTACAGGCGAAAAGGTTTCCTCATAATCGATTCCTTCCTTTTGCGTATAACCCTTAGCTACCAGTCTAGCCTTAAAGGTTTTGACCTTTCCATCTACTCCTCTTTTCCTCTTGTAGATCCACTTACTCCCTATGGGTTTTACCCCTTCGGGAAGATCCACAAGCTCCCAGACCCGATTAGTCTCCATAGACTTCATCTCAATGTTCATGGCCTCTGTCCAGAGTCTTGAATCAACATCCTCCATAGCTTCTGCGTAAGTATAAGGATCCCTGTCATGTTCATCCGGTTCAGCCAAAAAGACCTCCCCATTGAACATATACCTCTCAGGTTGATGCCCGATCCTCCCACTACGCCGAAGCCCCTGAGGTTGTTGTTCAGGTTTGTTTGGTTTTTCTACACCGATCAGAATGGTTTCGTTCGGAACCTCCGGAGTAAACGGATTACCCCTCAACTCCTCAAGCACCACTTTGCTTTGAGGTTTAAAGTCGTTCATGTAACTCTCCTCAAGGAAAGTTGCATTAGTTGAAACCACGACTTTATTTTCCTTTGGGTTATAAAAATAACCCCCTTTAGTCCCTTTTGGATATCCTACAAACACGCAAACTTCTGAACGTGCTTCCAACTTATTCGGATCCTTAAACAGGACATGAGTTGGACATCCCCATATGCGAATATGGTTTAAGGATGTCTTCCGTCTTGTCCACAACTCGTGAGGAGTTTTAGGGACCGATTTTGAAGGCACATTGTTCAAAAGATAACATGCGGTTTGTAGTGCATATCGCCAAAAGGATAAAGGCAATGATGAATAACTCATCATGGACCGAATCATGTCCAACAAAGTCCTATTCCTTCTCTCTGCTACGCCATTCTGCTGCGGAGTGCCCGGCGCAGTCAAATGGGATAAAATCCCATTCTCTAACAAGTGTCCCAAGAACTCATCAGAAAGGTATTCCCCACCTCGATCAGATCGAAGTGCCTTTATGGGTCTACCCAATTGCTTTTCCACTTCAGCCCGAAACTCCCTGAACTTATCATAAGTTTCGCTTTTGTGGTGCATTAGGTACACATACCCATATCTTGAGTAATCGTCAATAAAAGTAACGAAGTACTCATACCCTCCTCGTGCCCGGATGTTCATCGGTCCGCAAACATCACTATGCACAAGTTCTAGAACCCCTTCGGCCCTATTGCCCTTAGACCCGTATGGTCTTTTGGTCATTTTACCCTCCAAACAAGATTCACATTGAGGTATAGATTCCACCTTTAAGTGACTTAAAGGTCCATCCCTTACCAACCTTTGAATCCTATTTAGGTTAATATGGCCAAGGCGCAAATGCCAAAGATAAGTCTTATTAGAGTGAGAAGTTTTAAGTCTTTTTGAGTCATTATCATTTATCTCAGCATTAAGCAATAGGTCCATCTTAGGTTTGATAAAATATAGATTATTTTGCATCCATCCAGAACAGATAAAAGATTTGTTTTTACGAATCACCACTTTTTCATTAAAAGATACCACGTAGGAGTCTTTAAATAAAGAAGATACAGAAATTAAATTCCTTTTAAATTTAGGAACATAAAAACAATCTCGCAAAATTAAACTCCTATAATTATCAAAATAAAGATGGACATCTCCCACTGCTTCCGCTAAGACCAAGGATCCATCGCCCATCCGAAGCGTTAAGTCTTCACGAAGTAGACTTCTCGTTTCTTTGAATCCCTGCAGAGAAACACAAACATGATTAGTTGCACCGGAATCTATGACCCAAATGTCACTGGATTCCTCAACCAAACAAGTTTCTAAATATAGAAGATCACACCTACCTCCCTTGGAAAGGAAGTCCTTGCAATGCTTCTTTATATGCCCGACCTTACCACAAAAGAAGCACTTAAGCTTCTTTGGGTTCTTCTTCTTCTTCTTCTTGCTCTTGGTAGCAATAGGAATAGAAGACTTCCCACTTTTGGCCCGTTGCTTCTTTCCATTCCCAGAGTTAGGATTGGAACCAGAAGCAGCTACCATATTGGCCTCTCCACCAGCAGGAGACTCCCTGATCAGAAGTTCAAACTCTTGTAACTGTTTCATCAGTTCTGTCAAGGTCATATCCCGTCTATTGCTTAGATTAAAAGTAGCTCTAAACGGAATAAATTCCTTAGACAGAGTCTCAAAGACCATAGTCATCTGAGTTTCAGCATCGATGTCGGCTCCATTGGTTTGAGCCTCAGCGAGGTAACCCATGACCAACATCATGTGCTCCTTTACAGATGTCCCCGGTCTCTGTCTACAGTTTAAGAGTTTCCGAAGCGCCCCTTGCCGCTTTGTTATGGCCTGGCCTCCAAACATGTCCTCAAGATTATCCAAGATCTGCTTCGCAGTCTCATAATCCTGATGTTGAGCCTGCAGCACGTTATTCATGCTAGCCATAACATAGCAGCGGGCCTGATCATTAGCATCTTTCCAGCGTTCGTACGCTTGGAATTGCTCATTACTTGAGTCTCCCGTAGGCTCGGGAGGACAAGGAGTTGTCAGAACATATTTCAGTTTCTCAAAGGAAAGGACGATGTCCAGGTTCCGTTTCCAATCATTATAGTTCTCACCGGTTAATTGGTTTTTGTCAAGTATCGATGATAAAGCATTTTTAGACATTTTCAATCTACAATAAAGAATCATATACCAAACATAAGCAAACATATATAATAATTTAGTAAGATAACACAATCATGTAAAATCATACAAATGTGTTTATGTGTCAAAACCTTGAAAATATCACAACCTTACAACGATAATTCCCAACTCAGAATTCAACAAGCTCCTAGGGGAGTCATGCCAAATTCAATCAGGAACACGGATCCCCTCCTGATTAATATATGCCATCCAGGACCCGTATGATCCAGCATATACTAATAATCGTTTCTTTGGCCATTAATTTTATTAACAGAGCTCCTATGGGAGGTTAATAATAAAATTAACGTGAGTGTATAACCACCATTTTAATATTTTATCCATGATTTATAATCACCACCTAGGGGTGTGCAACCATAAATCATACTAAAATACCTTATCCTTTCAGAGATCCAATCTGGTACATGATAGAAATCCCTTCCTAGGGGTTGGGACCATCATGTTCTTCCTATGGACCAACGATGGAGGCCTTAGGTTCTCTCTTCGAAAACCTTCTCCCACTCAATCTTTTGAAGTCAAGGTTTTATTTTAAAATTATGCATGAACAATTTTAATATGAGCGGCACTCCCTATTCTATATGACATGTTATCAATATACATGGTAAATCATATTATAATGCAGACAAGCAAAGCAATCAAGCAAAGCTACAAGCATAATAATAATAACCGTAATATTATGGTTCCACCCTAGAGAATAGAAAAACTAAGATTACAAGAGAATAATCGAGACATTTATCGATTCTTCATCCTTGAATCCTCAAGCTATATCCTTCTTCATGTAATATCCATCTGCAAGTCCTCAATCCCGTATGAATCGAACACTTCATATTTCCAGTCATATCCAAATTTAATGTTTCTCAGAATCGTCCCAAAAATAAAATTAAAACTGCACCAAAAATTACACCTTTTCTGGACACCTGGCTGCTCTCGGTCGGCAGGTCGATCTGGGTGATCGGTCTGTCGATCATGGTAGTTCGGCCTGCCGAACATGAAGGTTCGGCCTGTCGACAGAGCACCAAAATTTTTGCCCCACTGTCGGCCTGCCGATCTGTGACCTTCGGCCTGCCAAACTGAGAGGTCCGGCATGCCGACCGAGCAGAAAACCCTCAATCTAGAAAATACAATTTTAATGCAATTCATCAATTTTATTTTCAACAATTCAAAAACATAAAATTAGAGACTCAGGAAATACCTGGAGACGCCATCATCAATCTTTAAGATCCGACTTCTCGTTCCGTCTTCTCCGAATAATTATTTAATTACAAAATTCTTACAAATTAAAAATTAAATAATAATTCCAAGACGGAGATGATAGTCCGCCATCTAATTACATGAAAAACCTAGATACACATTCTAACCTCTAAGGAACCATAACCGGTATTAATTAATTAATAAATAATTAAACAACAATTTAATCAACCATAATTAATTAATAAACATTCACCATATAATCCATGACAACATATATATTATATAGAAACCTAGAGTGCCATCTTCTATAAAATTTAATTCAAGCATTGGAGAGATTAAGATCACAAAATTTATGCATATAACATGATCACAAACTTGCAAATTTATGTAAAAACCTCGTCTCTGATACCAATTGTTGGAAACAAAGTGCGCAGCGGAATTTTTAAAATTTTTCATCAGAGTATTTTCCAAAACACAAGTTTGACATGTTATATGTATAAATTAAACAGATCTTACTAACCTCAGTATGCCGAAGAACCTCTGCGACCTGTGTAGAGAAGTAACATTCCAGAAGAGCCTCAACCAACTGGTCTTCTTTGCTATTCTCTATCCACAACCGGAGTGAGTGTGGGCTCACACGTACAGCTCTTCCACCGGTGACTCTCCTTCCAACCAATAGAGAGAACCCAAAGCTAGTGTTCGTGATTTGTGAACAAAAGCTCTCAGGGAGTTTTCAGATGCTCACTAGAAGAGTATCACTCTTAATCTCTCAAAGTGATCTGAGTAAATCATTAGACTCACTCCCTTTTTATACCTATTGGTCCTTGGGGTCAGTCCATATCAGATTAGGTCTCAAAAATCGAAACAGAATCAAGTTCGGATCAATATCTGATAAGATACGCGTGAAAAACGCGTAATCTTAACTGTCGCGGTCGGCATGCCGAACTGTGAGATAGGCAGGCCGAACTGGCCAGTTCGGCAGGCCGAACACGTCATCCGGCATGCCGAACTGCCGAGAAAAAATCTCCGTGAATCTTTTATTTTCCATCCGAGATTCTAAAGGATAAAGTCTCAGTTTTGATTCAAATAGCCCAATAGAAAAGATATCTGATCAAAACAAACTTTATCAAGATAATCTCTAAGAAAATAAATTAATTCACAATGATTCTACAAGTTTATCTTGTTCTAATTGTCCAAAATTAAAACAACCGATAAACAGACAAGAATTATCCGAACGCCATAATTCAACAAGTTCATCTTGAACTAATTTCTTACATAATTAATTCAACCGATAAACAGACATGAATTATTTGATTCTTTTAAACCAATCTGATAAATCCGACATAAGTCACCAATTATTGGAAAAGCACGCCGTGTCGTTACAGGATTTTGTGAGCTAGCAAAGGGGACCAAAATGGACCTATAAAGTTCAAGCTCATGATAATTATGAAACCCAATATCCCAGATATACATTTCACAATTATCAACTCCAACGCTACTCCACTAAAAGCTTGGAGCTGCACTCTCGAACTTTATAGAATTACGAAGCTCGTGTAGCTAAGTCTCCATGACATATCATAGTGTATCGCATCCCCATATGATCATCCATAATCGGCTTAAGGACAAGTTCTGTCTTACCTTCCCGATTATTTTTATCTTACGTTCCATTGTCTCACCATTAGAAAACTTACCATCCAAAGATAGTATACCATTCGGTTACACCTATGTATCCAAATGGTTGAGCGCTCCAGTTTTCCAATTACAAGACAACGCATATAAGAGGATATCATTACTCCTAAAGAGGAGCTATGGATTCCATATCTATGAATAACAAGTCTACGCTATCAAGAGTCATGCCTCCAACGTACCAGCATGCATGCCACTATAGAGATGTGGGAGTCACCCATTGGTACATCAAAAGACACAAGTCGAGACAACGGGCCCATTATTCATCTCAGGATTAAGATACAATACAAATGATTGTCTAAAGTGAATCGATTTACCAAGACAGAATTATTAATCCAAATCAATTCACTTTATGTCCCGATCCAACACATCGTCACCTATGACAACGCGCCAATGTTTCTATTCACGGAGTCCAACTCCGATGGCCAAGACAAACCATCTCCCAAAAGGGATATAGACAACATAACAATCTTTACATGAATAAAGCGCCCAACTTTATTCCCTCGATTGCGGATCATATATTTTAGACCATCACCTTAAGAGTCGTGTCTACCGCATAATCATCCCATCATATGCCCAACTCTTAAGGTTTAGACTGACAGTCTCAGACTACTGTTTGCTTATCATACATTCAACAAATATGAACGTAAAGAGGACAATATTTGGTATATATAAATGAATAAATTCTTTATTGATAAAAATGTCTCCAAAAACGTATTACATTTTTACTCCTTAGAGCATACATGTCTAACACTCAACGTGCTGAGTTTCATTTGTCCAAGTTAAGAAGGAACCAGCCTCAGCCTAGCCAACAAGCCAACAATGCAAATAACCAGAATCGTCCTCCCCACAGGAACAACAACAATAACAACAACAGCAACAACAACAACCAAAACTGGAGGAACAATAAGAGGAAGGGCAATCCTCCACAACAGCAGGGCCAAGACAATAAGAGGCACAATGACGGTCAGCGCAACAACAATGACAGGCGATTTCAACCATGTGCTAATTGTGGAAAGAAGCATCCAGGGGAATGTCACTTGGGAACGAAACAATGTTTCATTTGTGGGCATGAAGACCACTTTGTTAAGAACTACCCCAAGCTGATGAATGCCCATGCCCCACAGAGAGCTCCTCCTCAAGCCCAGCTTCATCAGATGCAAGCCTCCCTTGAAGGGCCACTTATTAGTCAAGGAAGACTTGAAGCCCCACCGACAAATGCCCGAATCTATGCCATGACGAAAGAACAAGTGGCTACAGAAGCTTCTAATGTGGTCGCAGGTCAGATAACAAGCTTATCTATTAATGCTTATGTTCTTTTCGATACGGGTGCCACGCATTCTTTTGTATCTATGTCATATGTTAAGAAATTAGAGGTTCGTTTAGAGCCTATGAGACAGGGATTCACTACGACACTACCCTTCCGGGAAGTGATATTATCTACGCACTGTTTGCGTGTAGTACCCCTATGGATTTCTATTAGGGAGCTATTTGTCGACCTTATTGTGATCAACATGCATGACTATGACATGATTCTTGGGATGGATTTCCTAAGCAAGTATAATGCCTCAATCGAATGCCGGAAATGAAAAGTGATCTTCCATCCTGAAGGCGATCAGAAATTTGTTTATGTTGGTGAGTCTAGGAAGAAACCTAGCATGTTTCTATCGGCAATGAAAGCAAGGAAGCTATTAGCAAGTGGCTGTATGGGCTATCTGGCGAATGTTGTGGACAAAAGTCAAGAAGGAAAGACAAGAATTGAAGATGTGCATGTTGTTCATGAATATGAAGATGTGTTTCCTGATGATCTGACGAGCCTACAGCCAGAAAGAGAAGTTGAATTCGAGATTGAGCTTGCTCCTGGCACCGATCCAATCTCAAAAGCGCCTTACAGAATGGCCCCGGCAGAATTAAAAGAGCTTCACAGCAATTAAAGGAGCTACTTGATAAAGGTTTCATCAGGCCAAGTCACTCACCATAGGGTGCTCCAGTCTTGTTTGTGAAGAAGAAGGATGGCACTATGAGACTCTGCATCGACTACAGAGAGCTGAACAAGGTGACGATAAAAAATAAGTACCCGTTGCCTCGAATCGATGATTTGTTTGATCAGCTCAAGGGTGCATCGGTGTTCTCGAAGATTGATCTACGATCAGGATATCACCAGTTGAAGGTTAAAGAATGAGATATTCCCAAGACTGCTTTCAGATCGAGGTATGGTCATCATGAATTTGTGGTTATGCCTTTCGGTCTAACAAATGCACTTGCTACCTTTATGGATTTGATGAACCGGGTATTCAAGGATTTCCTCGATAAATTTGTTGTTGTATTTATCGATGATATTCTTGTCTATTCTAAGAATCAAGAAGAACATGAGGAGCATTTAAGGATTGTGCTGGAGACTTTAAGAAGACACCAGCTATATGCAAAGTTCTCCAAATGCGAATTTTAGCTTGACAAAGTGTCATTTTTGGGGCATGTTATTTCAAAGGATGGGATTATGGTGGACCCTGCTAAAGTAGAAGCTGTACTCAATTGGAAGCAACCGATGAATGCAAGTGAAATAAGGAGCTTCTTGGGTCTAGCAGGTTATTATCAGAGATTCGTAGAAGATTTCTCCAAGATAGCAGCCCCACTCACGAACCTGACTCGCAAGGGAAAGAAGTATGAATGGACGGATGCATGTGAAAAGAGTTTTCAGGAACTAAAGAAAAGACTAACGACGGCTCTAGTGTTGGCAATTCCTGAAGGTAATGACGGGTTTGTTATTTACAGTGATGCATCTAAGATGGGCCTAGGAGCTGTATTGATGCAAAATGAAAATGTGATTGCTTATGCTTCAAGACAATTGAAGGATTACGAAAAGAACTATCCTACTCATGATCTCGAGTTAGCAGCAGTTGTTTTTGCATTGAAGATATGGAGACACTATTTATATGAGGTCCAATGCAAGATCTTCACTGATCATCAAAGTCTAAAGTACTTCTTCACGCAAAGAGACCTGAACATGAGACAACGAAGATGGCTAGAGTTGGTAAAGGATTATGATTGTGAAATCCTTTATCATCTTGGTAAAGTTAACCGAGTGGCTGATGCTCTAAGTAGGAAGTCAGTTGCCACGTTGATGTCAATGCAAACAATGTCTTCACCTTTAAAAAAGGAAATTCTAGACTTCGGTTTGGAACTTATAGTAGGCCAGCTTTTAGCACTCTCTCTTGCTCCGACGATGTATGATGAAATTCGGAGTAAGCAAGATGACGACGTAAGCCTTGTAAGGATCAAGCAAGAAATGAAAGAAGGTAAATGTCAAGAGTTTCATATTGCAGATGATGGAACTCTGTACCTCAAGGACTGCTTATGTGTTCCCAATGTTAATGATTTAAGGGGAAAGATCTTGGCAGAAATTCATGACACTCCTTACTCTATTCATCCAGGTACAACAAAGATGTATAATGATCTAAGGGGTAACTTTTGGTGGTTTGGAATGAAACGTGATGTTGCAAAGTATGTGAAGAAATGTATGACATGTCAGCAAGTAAAGGCTGAACACCAGAGACCTGGTGGTGAACTGCAGTCTATCCAAATTCCGGAATGGAAATGGGAGGAAATAGCAATGGATTTCATTACCGGTTTGCCCAGAACTATGAATGGTTATGACACGATTTGGGTAGTTGTGGATTGGCTGACGAAAATGGCGCATTTCATTCCTATCAAGATCACTTACTCTATGGACCGGTTAGCGGAACTCTATGTTAAGAAAATTGTACGACTTCATGGGATTCCCAAGTCGATCATCTCAGATCGTGATGGCAGGTTCACATCTAAGTTTTGGAAGAGTGTACAGACTGCTATGGGAACCAGGCTTCATTTCAGTACAACTTTTCATCCTCAGACTGACGGCCAAACAGAGAGGATGAACTTGATTTTAGAAGATATGTTACGAGCTTGTTCTCTCAATTTTAAGACCAGCTGGTGTAAAATGTTGCCGTTAGCAGAGTTTGCTTATAACAACAGCTTTCAGGCAACAATTGGGATAGCACCATATGAAGCACTGTATGGGCGAAAATGCAGGTCACCTATATGTTGGCACGAAGCTGGTGAATGAACCGATTTTGTGAATGAAACTTCTGAGATGATAAAGTTAATCAGAAGAAGAATAGAGACCGCTCAAAGCCGTCAAAAGAGTTATGCTGACAAAAGAAGAAGACCCTTAGAGTTCGCCGTGGGCGAATATGTGTTTTTGAAAGTTGCACCAATGAAAGGAGTTATGAGATTTGGGAAGAAAAGCAAGTTAAGTCCAAGATTCATTGGTCCTTATGAAGTTATGAAACGAATAGGCAAAGTAGCTTATCAGTTGAAGTTGCCTTCAGAGATGTCTACAATGCACGATGTATTTCATGTCTCCATGCTCAAGAAGTAAGTCCCGGACCCTATGCATGTGATTGAGCCACAAGTGATCGAGATAAGAGAAGACTTAAGTTATGAAGAAAAGCCAATGAAAATACTCGATCGGAAAACAAAGACCTTGAGGAATAAAGAAATTCCATTGGTCAAGGTGTTATGGCGAAATCATCAAGTTGAAGAAGCCACATGGGAACGTGAAGATGACATGAGAATCATGTATCCGCATTTATTCTAAGTTTCGAGGACGAAACTTTTATAAGGTGGGGAGAATTGTAACACCCGCCTATTTTATGTAACGGACCACGTTAAGTTATTAATGTTGTTAAGGAAATTTTTATTAATAATTTATGTTATATGATATGAAATATGATGTTAATATTACTAACTCCTTATGTCAAGTTTTATGACAGGTGACGACCGCATGGAATCGTTGTGCTCAAGTGTTCATGATTATTTTGATATATGTTTAATTATGATGCATGATGTATGAATGACTTAATATATGGTATTTAAGGACAGTTCGGCAGGCCGAACAGTCTGCCAAAGACCGGCAGGCCGATGGGAAGAATCGGCAGGCCGAAATTGGTGAAACCGGCAGGCCGAAGAGAAAAATCGACAGGCCGAACACGGCTGACGAGCAGTCAGCAGAAATCTCTCCAAATTCATGGCTGAGATAATTACGATAAATGAGTGATTTATTGTGATTAATTGGCATATTAAAGGAAGAATTATGTCAGTTAAGGAAATTAAGGGGGGTTTGACTTTGCATTGATTTGTAGCAATTTAAATGGTTTCCCATTTTAAGAGGGCAAATTATGGTAAGATGTGATGATTTGTTTGACTTTCCTTTTTCTTCTCTCCTTCCTTCACGCATAGGGCTGTCAAACAGTCAGAAAATTCTGACTTAATGAAGGGAATTGAATTCCCATCAATTATGCTCATTATGTTAAAATTTTTAACGTTTCTTTTCATTATTTTCTTTCTCATTCTCACGTTTCTCTCTCTCAAACTTCTGAGACGTTTTCTGATTTTCTCCTTTATCTCTTCTTCTCTTCTTCTCCATGAATTTCATTCGTCGTCCTTTCAAAAATTCTCTGCAAGTATTGAAAGAAAATATTTCGTTGGTTAAATTCAAGAATTTTGAGAAGAAACTTCAAGGTAAGAATTCAGTTTTTCTGGTGTTTTTGAAAAGAAATTCTTCTCCTCAATTCGTCTACAATATCTTTCTATAGGTATTGTGTTTTGTCTTGAATTTTTAAATGTGATGTTATGCATATATTATGTGATGTTTTTCTAGGTTTCATGTCATTTGAGTGTTCTATGAAAAATATAAATCTTCTATCCTTTACCTCTCACAGTAAAATGTAACTGTTTAACATTGATGCATGAAAAATGTAATGTTTATTCAAGATGTAAATGAATGATGTTTTTCATGTATGATGAGTATATTTCATGTTACCAAATTTCTACGAGAAAACTGTTTTGATGATGTTATTTTTGTTGGTTTTATAAAATGTTTTATATGTTTAAATGATTTTTAATAATAAAATGATTTTATGATATTGAAATAATTTTATGCATGATAATAGGATATTTGTATGAATTTTAAAATGTATGGTTTGGTTTTAACATGTTTAAGATAACTTTTATGATTTAAGAAAATGATGATAACATGTTTATAAGATGATAAAATTATGTTTTCGCAATGATGATTATGAGATATGTTTGTAATATGTGATGAATGTATATATGAATATTATATGAATGAATGTTATGTGAATGGATATTTCATGATATGTATTAATGTTATTGCATCTTTAAATGGATAAATGACATGAACACTCAAGGAACGAGCACATCGAGACTGCGGCATCATCACCAAATCACGTTGAGGTTAAGTAAGCTAGCGTTAAGGTAAGTACATTCTCACCTGCAACATGACATGTTTTTACAAGTTTTGATGTTATGTTCATAAAGATTTTCATGATGATTTTATGGATATTTTCCTTAAGAATTTCTATGAAAGATTTTCATGATTTTAAGTTATGCATGATGATTATGGCATGTTTCTAAGTATAAAAATTATGTATATATGTATCACCTAATAAGTGTTGCACACCAATGTTATGAAATGAAATGTTATGATGTCATGTTTGGTTTTGGATTAGCTACCATTCTCCTCTCATGACGGCGCGCCTATGATGATGTTAATGGTGCAACACTTGGGCTCTTAAGATAAAACGGAATAAGTTTTTAATTGATGAACGCAATGAAAGATATGTTATACGAAATTGTGCTTAAGGCACTTTTATGATATGATGACCATGATGATGATGATGTTTATGCAATGTTTTAAATTGTGAGAATTATATGTACTTACTAAGCATTAGCTTAATCATGTTTTATGTCATGTTGCAGATAAAGGTAAGAAAATCATGGATTAGATGGAGGACATGGAAAGGCGTGTGGACACAAAGCTCAATGAATTGTAACCGGAAGAAACGCCAAGATGAATGTTTTATGTTTTAAATCAAGTTTTATATTTTGAATTTTTTAATGTTAAGTTTTAAGAATATTCAAACTATGGTTTTATATTCTATTTTATCATTTTAAAGATTATGAACTTCCGCAATTTTTATGAAAGTTGGTTTGATTTAAAATAAGTTTTTTGAAAATGTTTTTGGCTCGGTCGGCTTGCCGAACACCATTGCTCGGCCTGCCGATGTCTGAAGGTTCGGCCTGCCAAACACATATTCGGCCTGCCGAACGATGACAAGTTTTTAAGTCTGATTTGCAAAGCCTCTGCTGGCCTGCCGGTTGAGGAACTCCGGCTTGCCGAAGTCCCAGGTTCGGCCTGCCGAATTGTGGGTGCAAGTAATATTTAAGTAATGTGATGATTAAAGTATTGTGATGTTATTTTTATAAGTTATGATTTATCAACTTGGAATACTTAATATTATTAAAATAAGTTTATGATTAATTCAAAGTACAATTGAATAAATTATGATATGGAATATGTTAAGAAATAAAAAAGACGTATGAATGGATCCTGGATAAGTATGTTTTATTATATTTACAATTTGAAAGTATTGTATAAGTTTTGGACTTATGATTATGATTAAAGTTTTAACAAGTACGAACGTAAGAATGTAACGATATCTGTGACGTCCAAGCTAAGGGACGTTTTAGATATGGGCGTTGAGTTGGTGCTACATTTGACATATACTAAGCTTCTATTGGGAAAAGCTATTGAAAAGTGATTGACAAGGCTAGAGATCTAAAGCGGTAAAGAATATTATATTATAGATCAAGAATAAAAGTGTAACTTTAATGAATAAAGAAGAAAGCAAATTACATTTATTTTTCATCTGTCATGAAGGGTAAAAGTGTAACTTTAATGAATAAAGAAGAAGGCAAATTACATTTATTTTTCATCTGTCATGACCGACAAGGTACATAATGCATAAAGAATCAGTGAGTGGAAGAACAATAATCTGGAACTTTAGCTGATTAAATTGGTAACTACTGTATATTTATATGTGATGTGATCACGAGAGATGTAATTAGAAAATGCTAAAATGTAAGCATACATTTGTTTTCTAAAAGTGGAGCAAATGACAATCATCTACGTAAAATATTTTGGGAACTCCTTCCCATTTGATTGCTAAATGTGTTAGGAATATTTTTTGAATGAGTTGTTCGAATGAAACCAATAAGTTTCACAAAATAGCAATAGGGATCATGTCACGCCCCAGAGTACAGGAGGTGACGTGGCGGATTATTTAAATTAATTAAAAGGAGAATTTAATTAAAATCAAGGGTTTAGGGGTTAAATTAAATATAAAATATGAAAGTTTCAAGAAAACCATTGCATGAAAAATAAATAATCAACGTAGCGAGTATGGGTCCCACTGACCCACAACTTGTGCACACACGTCGTACTGACATATAATAATAGAACTACAGTCCAAGCACGAAGAAAGTTTAAAATATTACATGCCTTGTTCAAATAATACAAATAACCTACTAGTCCTTCTACTGCTCCTGGGTTCTGTCCGTTGAGTCCTCTCTGAGCCTAAATGGGAATCCACCTAGAGGGGGAAGTTTAAAAACAAACAAAACATGAGCGAAAGGCTCAGTAGGACTATATTTTAATAAATCATTTAATTTAAAGAAAAATCTCACTATTCAGGGAATTATTTAAAAGAAACCTTGAATAAATAAATTTAAATAAAACCGTTCTTACTCAAAACAGTTTACTTGGTCGACCAGAAATATCATTTTCTTTTCCTAAGCAAACCATAAGGATATCACCACTGTACTGACCCAGCTGGGTTTTGGGATCTGCCCCTAAGGTCGATCGCTACACGACCCGATCTCTAATATGGCATCATGGAATTATGTTTATCTTCATCATTATTCAAAACCCGTTTACCGAGTATTATCATTTACATTCATTATGAAGTTCATTTCAGTTCACGGTTTATTAAAATATAACCGATAAATTCATTTTCAATCAACCGTTGAAAGCATTTTTATAAAAACCCTTTTTAAAGCCAAATCGTTATGAAACTGGGCTACCAAAGGAAGGATAGGAGTCCTACCTCGATACTCGTGCCGGTGCCCTACACCGTAATCCCGGTCCGCTATACGTTAGCTCTGCGAAACCACGAACGATCCTAGACACACACTAGGTCGATCAATATCTAGTTCGAGACATCTTATGTTACTAAACCATTTAATGATGTCCTAGTGTGCCATTTGTATCTTTAAAATCATTTTACAAGGTTAGAATTTCAATCGGGGTTCAAAACAGTGAAAACGGGTAAAAATTACAAAATTTTCCCATGCCCTGCTGGCCTACCGGACGTCCTGCTTCGGCCGGCGGAACTGTACAGCTCGGCTTGCAAGAAATCAAGTCTGGTGGGCTTGACATTTTCCAGGTTCGCCCTGCCGAACAGATGAGTCCGGCCTGCCGATCCTTTGAATCCGGTCTGCCGAACTGGAAAAACCCAGAATTCCCAGCCATGGGTTTTGGTTCTCCCAAAACCCAAATCTTGATTCTAACCTGTTTTTCTCAAATCTCAGGCATGGAAAACATTCATAGATGATAGAAAAACATAATAGAACACTTTTGAACTCATTTAAACAAAATTTAAACACAAAAATCTCAAAAATCCAAAAATGGGAGAAAATGAGGAAAAATCAAAAATCTTGATTCGAATCCATTTTTCTTTAATCCAAGCTTAGATTCTAGGTGTTCTAAGTTCCTTTAACTCAAATCAAGGGTTTTCTAAGCTCAAACAAACCTAGATTTCAAAAATGCACGAAAAATCAAAACTTTGAAAAAGTTTAGAAATTTCAAAACTAACCTCGAATCGAAGCTTTAAATCCACGTTTTTGGTAGCCAATTCACGTCCCCGAGCTTCCTACTTGCTAACCCGAAGCTTGGACTCGAATTTGGCTTCAAAATCTTGAAGAAATTTGAGAGAGAAAGAGAGAAACTGAGAGAGAGAGAGAGATCACACGGGAGAGAGAGAGAACAGAGAGAATGAGAGGAAGAGAGTGAGAGAGAGAATAAATAGAGAGAAATGGTGGGTGGTTTTACTGTGCGAAAGCCATGTGCCGCCCACGTTTTGTAAAACGGAATATTTTTAACATTTTACAAACTGTTGTGTTTTAAAAACTCAAAATAACATTTTAAAATAATAAGGAATCATTAGAATTTATTAATTTAACAAAACAACCTAAAATGCAAAATTTAACCAAATGGTCAAATTAATGTTAAAACATTAATTATGGCACACTAATTCATCATTTTACATTACAATAACGTTAAGCAAATTTCGGGGCGTTACAACTCTCCACCCCTAAAAGAAATTTCGCCCTCGAAATTTGCATCTCATTTCAGAAACAAAACAAATGCAGATACAACTCCCGCATGCTCGACTCTAGTTCCCAAGTGGCTTCATCAACCCCGTGATGCTGCCACACGACCTTTACCAACGGTATCTCACGATGACGCAAACTGATCACTTTTCGATCGATGATCTGAATCGACACCTCCTCGTACGTCGTATCTTCCCGAACTTGCACATCGCGAAATGAAACTATCTTACCCTGCTCAGGCGGACACTTGAGAGAGTCCGGGTGGAAGGTCGAGCCGATAAGCAACCACACCAACACATTGAGTAATCTCGAACGGTCCAATATACCTCGGTGCAAGCTTTCCACTCACTCCGAACCGCATAATTCCTTTACGAGGCGATACCTTCAAGAGAACGAAATCTCCTACTGCAAATTCTAAAGGTCTACGTCTTCTATCCGCATAACTCTTCTGTCGACTCTGAGCTGCCCTTAATCGATTTCGAATCACAGCGACTTTTTCATTGCTATCACGGATGTCATCCGGCCCAAGAATAACCCTTTCTTCTGGCTCAGCCCAACACACCGGTGACCGACACGGTCGCCCATACAATGCCTCAAACGGTGCCATACCAATACTCGACTGATAGCTGTTGTTGTACGCGAACTCCGCCAGATGCAAATATTTCTTCCAATTCCCACCGAAGTCTAATGCACAGGCACGCAACATATCCTCGAAAATCTGAATAACCCGCTTAGACTACCCATCAGTCTGAGGATGAAATGTCGTACTGAAGTTCAAATCCGTACCTAAAGCCTCTTGAAAACTTCTCCAATACTTAGCATTAAACCTGGTGTTTCGATCAGAGGTGATGGACAAAGGAACTCCATGCAATCTCATTGATGAACACAATCACGAATTGATCCAAACACGGCCTAAATATCTTGTTCATCAAATCCATGAAAGTTGTCGGAGCATTCGTCAACCCAAACAACATAACCAGAAACTCAAAATGTCCATACTGGGTCCTAAAAGCTGTCTTGGGAATATCCTTGTCCCTAATCCTGAGTTGATGGTAACCCGACCACAAATCAATCTTTGAGAAGTACCGCGAACCTCCCAACTGATCAAACAACTCGTCGATCCTAGGCAAGGGATACTTATTCTTCACTGTAACACGATTCAACTGCCGATAATCTACACACAACCTGAGAGTCCCATCATGTTTCTTAGCAAACAAAACCGGTGCTCCTCATGGAGATGTGCTATACCGAATATACCCCTTATCAGCAAGCTCCTGAAGTTGCTTCCTCAATTCTTTCATTTCTATCGCCGCCATCCGATAAGGTGCTATAGAAATCGGTGCTGTCCCCGGAAACAACTCAATACCAAACTCGATTTCCTGATGCGGTGGTAATCCTGGCAACTCGTCGGGGAAGACATCCTCTAACTCATCAACCACCAGAATCGCAACACTTTCTCTCAAGGCATAGGGCTCGCACTCCAGATTCACAAGAAAAGCATAACAACCCAGATTCCTTCGCCCTCCTAGACACGACTTCATGAGATGCTCACTCATTAACCAATCACCGCCACCTTGGTAAGTGATTATCGTCCCCCTATCAGACACTAGGGTCACTTTTCTAAGTTGGCAGTCTACAACTGTATTATACCTGGACAACCAGTCCATCCCTAGAATTACATCATATAAGCTCATGGGGAGTACAATCAAATCACTTTTCAAAATCTCATCCCCAATCTTTATTTTACAGGCTTTACACACACAATTTACACACACCCGCCCCAAGGGAGAAGTTATGACTAGGGGTTCATTAAACTCTTCTATATCTAATACCAAGGCATGTACAAAAGAACTCGAAATGAGAGAATGAGAGGCACCTGTATCAAATAAAACGCGAGCTAAGGATTGAGAAACTAAGATCGTACCATCGACAACCACGTTACTAGTCTGAGAATCTGAACCACCCGATGCCATTGCATGAACCTGCGCTGGTGCCTTCCCTTTTCCTCTTCCAACATTGCTAGGTCCTGGATTATTCTGCCGATACTGTTGAGATGGAGACGACTGCACACTAGCTGTACTCGGCGCTCGATACAAAGGGACGCAACGTTGGAAATGCTGCGGCTGCTGCCCTCGTGCCAGACATAAAAACTGCTGAGGAGAAAACTGAGGGTACTGCAACTGCGGATACTGTTGAGGCGGAGGTAGGGTCTGGGGCTGAGACTGACGACTGACATCCTCTCCTATATGAGATCCAAGACGGGTACTCTTGATCGGGCAATTCCTCTTGATGTGTCCTGGCTGCTGACAGAAATGACAATGGAAGCTATAGGGATTGCTGCGCCCGCTACCAGATGAACTGCTGCTACCACTGTTCGGCCACCCTGCTTGCTCTTTCCCGGAGTTGGACGGCTGCTGGTGCTCTTCCTACCACTCCTCTGCGATCCTCCTAAAGCTTTTGCTCGATCATCGCAATACTGCGCGTAATCGTTCTCCACTGATATTACTGACGACACAAGCTCTCCAAAACTCCTAAGTCGCAGAGCAACCACCTGCCGCTGAATAGGAGCCTTAAGCCCTTTCTAAAACTTAATGCACCTCTCGCGCTCCGATGCCACTACTGATGGAGCAAATCTGGCCAACTCATTAAACTTTGCCTCATATTCCCGAACTGACAAATCACCTTACTGCAACCTATAGAACTCAGCTGCCTTCTGATCTCTATACCACTGCGAAAAATACCGATCATAGAATAGCTCCTCGAACCTGTCCCAACTGATATCACCACCGCGTTCCAAACGCTTAGCTTGTTTCCACCAAGTGTTAGCACCACCCTCGAGCTTATACACAGCAAATTCCACACGATACTCATCAGGCACACCAAGGGTATCCAAATGTTTCACAATCGAATCTAACCAATATTCTGCCAACTGCGGATCCCCACTACTATCAAAAGTCAGAATAGACGCACGTCAGAATTCCTTAAAATACGTATGCCGACGACTGACATCAGAATCCTCCGGTCTAGCCTTGGCTGCCATCTGCCGGAAAGCCGCAAACAAAGACCTCATCATGCCCTCATCATTTCCGAACTCGGTGTCAGCTGTCGAACGACTTCTAGGTGCCATCCTCTCACTTCTAAAAACCAAATTTGGACTGTTAGAAGTATTTCATTGTCATACCAATGTGTGCACAATTCCCAAGGTTCATAACCTTGAGCTCTGATACCATTCTGTCACCCCCCGGAGTACGGGAGGTAACGTGGTAGATTATTTAAATTAATTAAAAGGAAAATTTAATTAAAATCAAGGGTTTAGGGGTTAAATTAAATATAAAATATGAAAGTTTCAAGAAAACCATTGCTTGAAAAATAAATAATAAACGTAGTGAGTATGGGTCCCACTGATCCACAACTTGTGCACACACATCGTATTGACAATATAATAATACAACTACAGTCCAAGCACGAAGAAAGTTTAAAATATTACATGCCTTGTTCAAATAATACAAATAACCTACTAGTCCTTCTACTGCTCCTAGGTTCCGTCCGTTGAGTCCTCTCTAAACCTAAATGGGAATCCACCTAGAGGGAGAAGTTTAAAAACAAACAAAACATGAGCGAAAGGCTCAATCGGACTATCTTTTAATAAATCATTTAATTTAAAGAAAAATCTCACTATTTAGGGAATTATTTAAAAGAAACCTTGAATAAATAAATTTAAATAAAATCGTTCTTACTCAAAACAGTTTATTCGGTTGACCAGAAACATCATTTTCTTTTCCTAGGCAAACCATAAGGATATCACCACCGTACTGGCCCAGCTGGGTTTCGGGACCTGCCCCCAAGGTCGATCGCTACACGACCCGATCTCTAATATGGCATCATGCACTTATGTTTATCTTCATCATTATTCAAAACCCATTTACCGAGTATTATAATTTACATTCATTATGAAGTTCATTTTAGTTCACGGTTTATTAAAATATAACCGATAAATTCATTTTCAATCAACCGTTGAAAGCATTTTTATAAAAACCCTTTTTAAAGCCAAATCATTATGAAACTGGGCTACCAAAAGAAGGATAGGAGTCCTACCTCGATACTCATGCCGGTGCCCCACACCGTAATCCCGGTCCGCTATACGTTAGCTCCGCGGAACCACGAACGATCCTAGACACACACTAGGTCGATCAATATCTAGTTCGAGACATCTTATGTTACTAAACCATTTAATGATGTCCTAGTGTGCCATTTGTATCTTTAAAATCATTTTACAAGGTTGGAATTTCAATCGGGGTTCAAAATAATGAAAACGTGTAAAAATCATAAAATTTTCCCATGCCCTGCCGGCCTACCGGACGTCCTGCTTCGGCCGGCTGAACTGTGCAGCTCGGCCTGCCGGAAATCAAGTCCGGTCGGCAGGACATTTTCCAAGTTTGGCCTGCCGGACAGATGAATCCGGTCTGCCAAACTGAAAAAACCCAGAATTCCCAGCCACGGGTTTTGGTTCTCCCAAAACCCAAATCTTGATTCTAACCTATTTTTCTCAAATCTCAGGCATGGAAAACATTCATAGATGATAGAAAAACATAATAGAACACTTTTGAACTCATTTAAACAAAATTTAAACACAAAAATCCAAAAATGGGAGAAAATGAGGAAAAATCAAAAATCTTGATTCGAATCCGTTTTTCTTTAATCCAAGCTTAGATTCTATGTGTTCTAAGTTCCTTTAACTCAAATCAAGGGTTTTCTAAGCTCAAACAAACCTAGATTTCAAAAATACACGAAAAAATCAAAACTTTGAAAAAGTTTAGAAATTTCAAAACTAACCTCAAATCGAAGCTTTAACTCCACTTTTTGGTAGCCAAATCACGTCCCCGAGCTTCCTACTCGCTAACCCGAAGCTTGGACTCGAATTTGGCTTCAAAATCTTGAAGAAATTTGAGAGAGAAAGAGAGAAACCGAGAGAGAGAGAGAGATCACACGGGAGAGAGAGAGAACATAGAGAATGAGAGGAAGAGAGTGAGAGAGAGAATAAATAGAAAGAAATGGTGGGCGGTTTTACAGTGCGAAAGCCATGTGCCGGCCACGTTTTGTAAAACAGAATATTTTTAACATTTTACAAACTGTTGTGTTTTAAAAACTCGAAATAATATTTTAAAATAATAAGGAATCATTAGAATTTATTAATTTAACAAAACAACCTAAAATGCAAAATTTAACCAAATGGTCAAATTAATGTTAAAACATTAATTATGGCACACTAATTCATCATTTTACATTACAATAACGTTAAACAAATTTTGGGGTGTTACAACTCTCCACCCCTAAAATAAATTTCGCCCTCGAAATTTATATCTCATTTCAGAAACAAAACAAATGCGGATACAACTCCCGTATGCTCGACTCTAGTTCCCAAGTGGCTTCATCAACCCCATGATGCTGCCACACGACCTTTACCAATGGTATCTCATGACGACGCAAACTGATCACTTTTCGATCAATGATCTGAATCGACACCTCCTCGTACATTGTATCTTCCCAAACCTGCACATAACGAAATCAAACTATCTTACCCTGCTCAGGCGGACACTTCCTAAGCATCGACACATGGAGCACATCGTGAACATGAGTGAGTTTGGGTGGAAGGTCGAGTCGATAAGCAACCACACCAACACGCTGAGTGATCTCGAACGGTCCAATATACCTCGGTGCAAGCTTTCCACTCACTCTGAACCTCATAGTTCCTTTACGAGGCGACACCTTTAAGAAAACGAAATCTCCTACCGCAAATTCTAAAGGTCTACATCTTCTATCCGCATTACTCTTCTGTCAACTCTGAGCTGCCCTCAATCGATTTCGAATCACGGTGACTTTTTCATTATTATCACGGATCTCATCCAGCCCAAGAATAACCCTGTCTTTTGGCTCAGCCCAACACACCGGTGACCGACACGGTCGCCCATACAACGCCTCAAACGGTGCCATACCAATACTTGACTGATAGCTGTTGTTGTACGCGAACTCCGCCAGACGCACATATTTCTTCCAATTCCCGCCGAAGTCTATCGCACAGGCAAGCAACATATCCTCGAGAATCTGAATAACTCACTCAGACTGCCCATCAGTCTGAGAATGAAATGTCGTACTGAAGTTCAAATCCGTACCTAAAGCCTCCTGTAAACTTCTCCAATACTTAGCATTAAACCTGGTGTCTCAACCAGAGGTGATGGACAAAGGAACTCCATGCAATCTCACTATGTTCTACAGATACAAGTCCCCGAGAATCCTCCTCGAACATGTCGACCTGAATGGAATGAAATGTGCCGATTTCGTCAACCTGTCGACCACGACCCAAACTGCATCATGCCGCTGCTCCGTCCTCGGCAAACCTGTGAGAAAATCCATCGTCACATGTTCCCTTTTTCACCCTGGAATAGGAAGCGGCTAAAGCTGACCTGCAGGCTTCTGATGCTTGGCTTTCACCAGAAGACACGTCGTACACTTGGTCACGTACTCTCAAACATCTGTCTTCATGCCTCTCCACCAATATTGCCTCTTCAAATCACGATACATCTTTGTGCTCCCTGGATGAATGGCAAACTAAGACCTATGAGCTTCGTCGAAAACGGATTCCGTCACCTCAACGATAGCTGGAACTGCAAGATGCTCCCAAAAATACAACAATCCATCTGCATGCACTCTTCATTCTTCAAACTGCTCTCCGTTCTGAATCCGCGTCCAAATCCCCTGGAAATGCTGATCCTGCCACTGATTTTGCTTCACCATCTGAACAAGAGCTGGGGTCACCTCCATATGGTATGCCGAAACTCGATCACAGTCTTCACGATACCATAGCCCATACACGCTCACTGTCGCATCCCTGCTCCAGTCCTCAAGAGCCAAACAATTGAGAATCCCTGAAGACTTCCTACTAAGCGCATCCGCGACCACATTAGCTTTCCCAAGATGATACTACAACGCAAAATCATAATCCTCCATATACTCTATCCATCTCCGCTGCCTCAAATTAAGATCCCTCTGAGTGAACAGATACCTCAAACTCTTATGATCGGAGAAGACCTGAAATGTCACTCCATACAAATAACACCTCCAAATCTTCAGCGCGTGAATCACTACCGCAAGCTCCAAATCATGAGTAGGATAATTCCGCTCGTGAGGTCGTAGCTGTCTCGATCCATACGCAACCACGCGTCCATGCTGCATCAACACGTATCCAAGTCTGCGTCCTGAAGCATCTGCGTAAACCTCATACGGCTCGTCATTGCTAGGAATAACCAACACTGGGGCTGAAGTCAACCGGTTCTTCAATTCCTGAAAAGCAAGCTCACATTCTTCATCCCACTCAAACCTGACATTTTTCTTGATCAACCTCGTCAACGGAGCTACAATCTTTGAGAAATCCTTTACAAATTTCCTATAATAACCAGCAAGACCCAAGAAGCTGCGAATCTTCGCTACATTCCTTGGTCGTTCCCATTCCACTATAGCTTCAATCTTAGACGGATCTACAGAAATACCATGCTCAGAGATGACATGACCCCAAAATTTGACCTCAGTCAACCAAAACTCTCACTTTTCCCTTTTGGCATACAACTGGTGCTCTCACAGAGTCTGAAGCACGATCCGGAGATGCTACTCATGCTCCTCCCAAGTCTTAGAATACACTAGAATGTCATCGATGAACACAATCACGAACTAATCCAAATACGGCCTAAATATTTTGTTCATCAAATCCATGAAAGCTGCCGGAGCATTCGTCAACCCAAACAACATAACCAGAAACTCAAAATGTCCATACCGGGTCCTAAAAGCTATCTTGGGAATATCCTCGTCCCTAATCCTAAGTTGATGGTAACCCGACCGTAAATCAATCTTTGAGAAGTACCGTGAACCTCCCAACTGATCAAACAACTCGTCGATCCTAGGCAAGGGATACTTATTCTTCACTATAACATGATTCAGCTGCCGATAATCTACACATAACCTGAAAGTCCCATCATGTTTCTTAGCAAACAAAACTGGTACTCCCCATGGAGATGTGCTATTCTGAATATACCATTTATCAGCAAGCTCCTGAAGTTGCTTCCTCAATTCTTTCATTTCTGCCGCCGCCATCCGATAAGGTGCTATAGAAATCGGTGCTGTCCCCGGAAACAACTCAATACCAAACTCGATTTGCTGATGTGGTGCGGGGAAGACATCCTTTAACTCATCAACCACCGAAATTGCTACACTTTCTCTCAAGGCATAGGCTCTCACTCCAGATTCGCAAGAAAAGCATAACAACCCAGATTCCTTCGCCCTCCTAGACACGACTTCATGAGACACTCACTCATTAACCAATCACCACCACCCTGGTAAGTGACCATCGTCCCCCTATCAGACACTAGGGTCACTTTTCTAAGTTGGCAATCTACAACTGCATTATACCTGGACAACTAGTCCATCCCTAGAATTACATCATATGAGCTCATGGGGAGTACAATCAAATCATTTTTCAAAATCTCATCCCCAATCTTTATCAAATCATTTTTCAAAATCTCATCCCCGATCTTTATTTTACATGCTTTACACACACAATTTACACACACCTGCCCTAAGGGAGAAGTTATGACTAGGGGTTCATTAAACCCTTCTATATCTAATCCCAAAGCATGTACAAAAGAACTCGAAATGAGAGAATGAGAAGCACCTGTATCAAATAAAATGCGAGCTAAGGATTGAGAAACTAAGAACGTACCATCGACAACCACGTTACTGGTATGAGAATCTGAACCACCTGATGCCATTGCATAAACCTGCACTGGTGCCTTCGCTTTTTCTCTTCCAACATTGCTAGGTCCTGGATTATTCTATCGATACTGCTGAGATGGAGACGACTGCATACTAGCTGTAGTCGGTGCTCGATATTGAGGGACGCTACGCTGGAAATGCAACGGCTGCTGCCCGCGTGCCGGATATGAAAACTGTTGAGGAGAGAACTGAGGGCACTGCAACTACGGATACTGTTGAGGCGGAGGTAGGGTCTGAGGCTGAGACTGACGACTGGCATCCTCTCTTGTCTGAGATCCAAGACGGGTACTCCTGATCGGGCAATTCCTCTTGATGTGTCCTGGCTACTGACAGAAATGACAATGGAAGCTGTAGGGATTGCTGCGCCCACTACCAGATGAACTGCTGCTACCACTGTTCGCGCCACCCTGCTTGCTCTTTCTCGGAGTTGGACGGCTGCTGGTGTTCTTCCTACCGCTCTTCTGCGATCCTCCTAAAGCTTTTGCTCGATCCTCGCAATACTGCATGTAATCATTCTCCACTGATATTGCTGACGACACAAGCTCTCCAAAACTCCTAGGTCGTAGAGCAACCACCTGCCGCCGAATAGGAGCCTTAAGCCCTTCCTGAAACTTAATGCACCTGTCGCAATCCGATGCCATTGCTGATGGAGCAAACCCGGCCAACTCATTAAACTTTACCTCATATTCCCAAACTAACAAATCACCCTGCTGCAACCTGTAGAACTCAGCTGCCTTCTGATCTCTATACCCTTGCGAAAAATACCGATCATAGAACAGTTCCTCGAACCTGTCCCAACTGATATCACCACCGCATTCTAAATGTTTAGCTTGTTTCCACCAAGTGTTAGCACCACCCTTGAGCTTATACGCAGCAAATTCCACACGATACTCATCAGGTACACCAAGGGTATTCAAATGCTTCACAATCGAATCTAACCAATATTCTGCCAACTACGGATCCCCATTACCATCAAAAGTCAGAATAGACGCACGTTGGAATTCCTTAAAATACGTGTGCCGACAACTGACAACAGAATCCTCCGATCTAGCCCTGGCTGCCATCTGCCGAAAAGCCGCAAACATAGACCTTATCATGCTCTCATCATTTTCAAACTCGGCGTCAGCTGTCGAATGACTTCTAGGTGCCATCCTCTCATTTCTGAAAGCAAAATTTGGACTGTTAGAAGTATTTCATTGTTATACCTATGTGTGCACAATTCCCAAAGTTCATAACCTTGAGCTCTGATACCATTCTGTCACGCCCCGGAGTACGGGAGGTGACGTGGTAGATTATTTAAATTAATTAAAAGGAGAATTTAATTAAAATCAAGGGTTTAGGAGTTAAATTAAATATAAAATATGAAAGTTTCAAGAATACCATTGCATGAAAAATAAATAATAAACGTAGCAAGTATGGATCCCATTGACCCACAACTTGTGCACACACATCGTACTGACAATATAATAATACAACTACAGTCCAAGCACGAAGAAAGTTTAAAATATTACATGCCTTGTTCAAATAATACAAATAACCTACTAGTCCTTCTACTGCTCCTGGGTTCTATCTGTTGAGTCCTCTCTGAACCTATATGGGAATCCACCTAGAGGGGGAAGTTTAAAAACAAACAAAACATGAGCGAAAGGCTCAGTAGGACTATATTTTAATAAATCATTTAATTTAAAGAAAAATCTCACTATTCAGGGAATTATTTAAAAGAAACCTTGAATAAATAAATTTAAATAAAACCGTTCTTACTCAAAACAGTTTATTCGATCGACCAGAAACATCATTTTCTTTTCCTAGGCAAACCATAAGGATATCACCACCGTACTGGCCCAGTTGGGTTTCAGGACCTGCCTCCAAGGTCGATCGCTACACAACTCGATCTCTGATATGGCATCATGCACTTGTGTTTATCTTCATCATTATTCAAAACCCATTTACCGAGTATTATCATTTACATTCATTATGAAGTTCATTTCAGTTCACGGTTTATTAAAATATAACCGATAAATTCATTTTCAATCAACCGTTGAAAGCATATTTATAAAAACCCTTTTTAAAGCCAAATCATTATGAAACTGGGCTACCAAAGGAAAGATAGGAGTCCTACCTCGATACTCATGCCGGTGCCCCACACCGTAATCCCGGTCCGTTATACGTTAGCTCCGTGGAACCACGAACGATCATAGACACACACTAGGTTGATCAATATCTAGTTCGAGACATCTTATGTTACTAAACCATTTAATGATGTCCTAGTGTGCCATTTGTATCTTTAAATCATTTTACAAGGTTGAAATTTTAATCGGGGTTTAAAACAGTAAAAACAGGTAAAAATCACAAAATTTTCCCATGCCCTGCCGGCCTGCCGGACGTCCTGCTTCGGCCGGTCGAACTGTGTAGCTCGACCTGCCAGAAATCAAGTCTGGTCGGTCGGACATTTTCCAAGTTCGGCCTGCCTGACAGATGAATCCGGCCTGCCGATCCTTTGAATCCGGCCTACCGAACTGGAAAAACCCAGAATTCCCAGCCACGGGTTTTGGTTCTCCCAAAACCTAAATCTTGATTCTAACCTATTTTTCTCAAATCTCAGGCATGGAAAGCATTCATAGATGATAGAAAAACATAATAGAAAACTTTTGAACTCATTTAAACAAAATTTAAACACAAAAATCCAAAAATGGGAGAAAATGAGGAAAAATCAAAAATCTTGATTCGAATTCGTTTTTCTTTAATCCAAGCTTAGATTCTATGTGTTCTAAGTTCCTTTAACTCAAATCAAGGGTTTTCTAAGCTCAAACAAACCTAGATTTCAAAAATGCACGAAAAATCAAAACTTTGAAAAAGTTTAGAAATTTCAAAACTAACCTCAAATCGAAGCTTTAACTCCACTTTTTGGTAGCCAAATCACGTCCCCGAGCTTCCTACTCGCTAACCCGAAGCTTGGACTCGAATTTGGCTTCAAAATCTTGAAGAAATTTGAGAGAGAAAGAGAGAAACCGAGAGAGAGAGAGAGATCACACGGGAGAGAGAGAGAACATAGAGAATGAGAGGAAGAGAGTGAGAGAGAGAATAAATAGAAAGAAATGGTGGGCGGTTTTACTGTGCGAAAGCCATGTGCCGCCCACGTTTTGTAAAACAGAATATTTTTAACATTTTACAAACTGTTGTGTTTTAAAAACTCGAAATAATATTTTAAAATAATAAGGAATCATTAGAATTTATTAATTTAACACAACAACCTAAAATGCAAAATTTAACCAAATGGTCAAACTAATGTTAAAACATTAATTATGGCACAATAATTCATCATTTTACATTACAATAACGTTAAACAAATTTGGGGCGTTACAGATAATTTCGATAGATTTTGCAATAAGTGTAAAGTTACAATAAAGTAGAACTAATTATACCATATATGAGTTTACATAATACAAAATTAAGTTGAAGTCATACAAATGAACAGACGAATCATATAATAACCTATGAAACTAATAATAAAATCTCAAAATCAGACATAAAAATAAGGCTTAACTTCCATGATTTGGCTAATAGAACATTTTTTGGAATGATGTAGGACCACAAAAACATGACCAATTCATAGTCAAAAGATGAAATCGGCCCACAACGACAAAAATGGAGCTAGGATTGTATAATGAGGTTGAAATCAGCTCGCTATAGCAAAAATGCTCGAAAGCTTGAAAACTCGATCTAATAGGGACCACGAAAGAAGAACGCTCAGACTTGCACTGAAAGCAGAAGAAAATACCAAACTCACGATGACGGAAATGCTCATAAAATGAATTTGATAATGTCGTGATGGCGGAAATACCAAACTCCCGATGGTAGAAATGCTTAGAAAACAAATTTGATAATGTCGATGAGGGCGAATCACAATAAAAAGGAAGAAATTAGGGTAACAGATTGGGAAAGAAATCCCCTCTCTAAAAAAATTAGTTCATATTCAAACCATGAAAAAATAAGCAAAAAATAAAAGGACTACAAAAACTACCCAAACGATATTACGTTTAGTGATGCATATTTTTAATATATTAGTTACATTTTTGGGATTCTTTGTTCACTTCATGTGTGCCTACAAATACTGTTCATAATTTAGCTTGTTCCTCTTTGCATCACAGCACTTTATCTCCATCCAATGCCTGAAAGACTTGTTTGGATGAGAAACGGTACTGAACGGAAGACTTACCCTATATATGTATATATATTAGATACACATATAAGGATTAAGGGATAGATGTTAATTTTTTGTGCGTTTGGTTAGTCAATTAAATAATATAACTCTTTTCTAGTTGGTAAAGATGTAATTGGTTCAAATGTCTTAGAAAAACCTAAAGTGAACAAATCATGTGTCATTTGTGTGATGAGTTGTACTTATAAGAGCGTCACAAATTTCACTACCACAAAATTTCCTAAATTTCTCTTTCTTTTCTTTCTCCTCCCAAAAGTCTCTCTAACTAACCCTTCAAAAAAAAATTCCAAAATCGTTAATGTTCTTTGCCGTTGGCTTCTTTGCTAGAGAAATCCTGCTCGGATTTTGAGCATCTGATCATCGTAATCATCGTCGCCCCTCGCAAGCCTCCGTCTCTCTATCTCATCCTTTCTTTCTAGTTTATCTTTTCTATTCTCAATGGCAGAGACCTATGGCGAAGGGAGGAAGATCGAAGCCAACGTCAATGTCAAGGAGGTGAGTCAAAGCAGCGCCAGGTCTAACAGGTAGATTGAAGATCGCAACAGGTCAGGGACGAAGATCGAAGGTCGCAACTATTCTTGGAGGGAGATTGAAGGGCCTGAGGCTGATTTTGATGAAACCATCAACGACTCGTTGTAGATCCTCGGATTTTGAGGTGTATGGGCTAGGCGGTATAGGCTGACGTGTGGCAACGACCGACGGTGCGTGAACGATAGCAGATGCGTAATGGCCAACGGTGGAGTGCAGAGTCATTCTTTTTTTTTTTTGCTGTTTAGTTTTTCTACTTTGTCTTTTGAATAATTTTTGTTGTGTTGTGTGTTTTTTTTTTTTTTGCTTGTTTATGTTTTTTTGTTTTTGTAGGGATGTAATAGTCACTAGTGACGTCACCGATGTTGGAGGCAAACCAACGGCGGCATAAAGAGAGAAAGATTGAAAGTGGCGGTGATGGCGGTAGACATGTCCCAGAATGACACCAAAAAATGTCCTAACGGGACATTGAAAAATGTCCTTCTGGGATATGTGGACATGTCAAGGCAAAATGTCCCTAAGGGACACAAAAGATGTCCCGACAGGACATGCAATATGTCCCCGAAGGACATGCAGACATGTCCCGACGAGCATGCAGACATGTCCCCGAGGGACAAGAAAAATGTCCTAAAGAGACATATAGACATGTTCCGGTGGGACATATTTTAAGGTTGTGGCATAAAAACTTTTAACATTTTGTAGCATAGATAAAAATTGAGTCGAAGAAAATGACAGTTATGTGAATACTCTATGATTATTATTATTTTGTCGGTTTGGTGGTTTAAACTGTTCAAAGCTTACTAATCACATAAATAAAAAACAGGGCCGTATTAATTTAAAAATAAAAGTTCACTTTAATTTTCACGATTTATGGGTTTTAACACTAACAATCAATGTTTCCCTTCATAGTTATTTTTCTTAAATTTAACACATGATATTATCCCCTTTGTCCATTTCATGTTATAGAGGAAAAAAACAGTAATAATTAAAAAGAATAATAAAGACACGTAACAAGAATCATAATAATAATAATAATAATAATAATAATAATAATAATAATAAAACACCAGTGCCGACAGTTGAGTATCAGCATTGGTTTCAACCACACATAAAATATATCAACTTAATCCACAATTTGTGGAAATAATAAAAATCGAGAGAAATGTTACGTTTTTTAAAATTTTTGAAGCAAAAGTCAGATTTTAAAACTATTTATATTAAAAAATAGATTTATGATATAAATAACTTATTTATTATGTAAATAAAAAAAATTTACATTATAAACAAAGGAGTAAATAATATACTATTTGCACCATATATTCATTTATTGTGAATAAAAATTATTTCTGTTAGAAACAAAAAGATAAATAAATTATTTACATAATAACTTTGACATTTACAACAAATATTTTTAAAACTTATTATTTACTATAATTACGTTGTAAATAAAAAATAAATAAATTATTTATATTATAACTTTAATATTTACTATAAATATATTTAAAATATATTATTTATTACCATTAGTTTTGGAAAAAATGGCAAGAGATTTCTTGCCATTTCCGTAATAATAATATTCACGCCAGCCAATTTACGTGATCCGTCAAGATATGTGAAGTAGTAGTAGTTTATACATTAAGCGAAAAAAAAGAAAAGAAAGATAAAACATTTAATTTAAGAAAAAAAAAGGTGTTTGTACGAAAGCATTAACTATTTTGGCTTGTTGTCCTTGTTGCAGTGGTCAACATTTACACCCCTATGGGGCTGTGACTTATCTTCATCAATGATTTATACGACAATTGATGAGGCTTGGCTTTGCTTTGGACCACCGCCCTTTCGGCCGCTGAAGGAAGTCAAGTTGCAAGAGAATTTGTAAACGCAAGAAAACCATGTGTCCAAAAGCATGCACCTATCATTAAAGATCAGCTTCTGTTGTGTCAAAGATTGGTTTCCGACTAAGAGATAAAAAAAATGATAAAAATAATCTTCATACTTATCTTATTTTCCAGGAGGGGAATGATTTCTATTGGTCCCACCAGATTTTTTTTATTCTTATTAGTGAGATTTTCTTTTTCTTTCTCTTTTTTTTTGTGGGATTCTGTGATAAAGTATAAAGTATATTATAAAACACTATTACCACTAAAAAAACTAGACTTTTAACGTAGACTTATAACCGTGAAAGTTTTTAATAAAATTTTTAATCATAATAAAATATTATAATTAATATGTAATAAATTATAAATTTTGGTTTAATTTTTACTGGGACTAAAACTTTTATCTATGAAATTTTTAGTCACAAATGATTCTATGACTAAAAAATTTATGGCTAAAGATTTTAATAATAACAAAAATTAAATTAAAATTTGTGATTCAAAATACATTTGTAACATTTGGTTGTAATTAAAAATTTTATAAAAAATTGTTGTGTCTAAAAAGTTTAAGTTTTTAAAGTATACGGATCATTTGATCACATTAAAATTAACAATTTAATGAGATTTGATGGACTTTTAACAGCTTTAAACCGACTTTATAAAATATATATTTATTTTCTTCAATTGACCGTCCGGATTTTTTTTTTCTCTTTCTTTTTTTTTCCCCGAAAAGTTGGATAAAAAGTAGATTTCAGACACAAAAGTATAGCAGAATTTTTATGCTTACCTTTTCATTTCCTAGCCATTTTCCTTATGATTAATTAATTAATTGTTCCCACCTGCTTGTTCAAAAATGGTCACGATCCTATTTAAATAATGATGGGAAACGTGGCAATGAAAGGTCACCTCTTAGTTGGACGATTCAATGAGATTTTTCTTCCAGTAGTGCCCTGCTAAAATATATATTAAGGGATCCATGTTGCCTCAAGAATAACGAAAATCTCTCTCTCTCTCTCTCTGTCACTTGACATGGGAGAAGCTCAAGAACTTCAACTCAGCGTCACAGGTAAGTCGGTTTGTTCATATTCTCAACTGGGTTGACCTCTGTTTTCCATATTCTTTTTTTCACTTACCAACTTTACAGGAAAGCAAGAAAAATGATACGAAACTGGGAAACTTGGAATTATTTCTCTGATTAAGGAGTTTAGATTTTCTCTGATTTATTTCTTAATTTATTTTTTTCTCTGATCATGAACATTATAAGACAACCCTATAGAAGAACAGAAAATCCAAGATGCACAGTGAATAAAGTACTATTTTTACTTTTGTTGACCAGAAGGCGTGACAAATACAAATCAAATTATTCATTCACCTTTCAGTGGAAAATTTATTTCTAAAATTCTGTACTGTATTGAAGCAGACTTTTTTTGTTTTTTGTTTTCATCTATTATCAAGCACCTAACATCATGCGATCCTTTCTTTTTACCAGCTCAGGAAGTCAATGAAGCAAACTACCCTCATGGCCACACAAATGGTTCAACCAACCAGTCATCTATTCCTCAGCCAACAAGAAAACTCCTCAGCTGGATTCGAATCGGTGTCTATGCGATGTTTCTTCTTGCTGGTCAGTCGGTAGCACTGCTGTTGGGGAGATTGTATTTTGAGAAAGGTGGAAATAGCAAATGGATTGGAACACTCGTTCAGCTTGTAGGCTTTCCAATCCTGCTTCCCTACTATTTGTTCTCAGCAAAAAAGAACAAAAATACCATACCACAAAGCAGCACAAACATGATTTCAAAGCCACCTTCTATTTTAGTCCTTGCATCAATATATACGGTTCTTGGACTAATTATAGCTGCAGATTGCTATTTATACTCTGTTGGGCTTATGTACCTTCCCGTGTCTACTTACTCGCTCTTATGCGCATCTCAATTAGCCTTCAATGCTTTGTTCTCCTTCTTTCTCAACTCACAAAAGTTCACTTTCTACATCATAAATTCCTTGGTGCTTCTCACCGTCTCCTCTATTCTCCTCGTGTTTCATTCGGAATCCGAGGACACTGCTAATGCCTCCAAAGGGAAGTATGTGATCGGTTTCGTTTGCACCGTTGGAGCGTCTGCAGGGTATGGATTGGTGCTGTCCATGACGCAAGTCGCCCTCAATAGAGTCTTGAGAAGGGATAGTTTTTCAGTGATCATAAATCTCATATTGTGGGAATCACTTGTGGCTAGCTTGGCAACTCTAGTTGGGCTTTTTGCGAGCGGGGAGTGGAAGGGTTTGGATGAGGAGATGAACTCGTTCGGGCTTGGAAAGGTGTCCTATGTCATGACACTGGCATGGACAGCCATAACATGGCAGCTCTTCAGCATTGGAGCCGTGGGGTTGATTCTTGAGGTGTCTGCACTCTTCTCCAATGTCATGAGCGTTTTGGGATTGCCTATTGTCCCAGTTTTAGCAGTGTTCTTCTTCCATGAAAAGATGGATGGGATAAAGGTTATGGCAATGTTGTTGGCTATTTGGGGCTTCATTTCATATGTTTATCAAAACTACCTTGATGATAATAGTTCCAAGAAAGATGGCCAAAAGGTTCAGAGTGAAACAAGAGCTTCACCCCATAGAGAAAGAGATAGCAATGTTTGAATATATGAATTTCTCTTGTGCAATTTGTTTTCTCTTTCTCCCAATAAAGACAGTTATCTTCTTAGATTGATGTTACTTCTTCATACCAACAAACCAAGTTCATGTAGAATGGTTGGATATCATTTGATGAGGATGTCAATGTATTTCCATTTATTGTAGGATTTTTTAAGCAGGTGATTAATGTTCATAAAAAGAAAAAGATCACCACTACTATGGTTGGATTCCCAACTTTCCGGAAATTCTCAATTTCATGTTTCTCTTATTTTGTTGCCCCCCTCACTTTTTCGGTATAATATGTTAATGTTCCAAGGGACATGACATGTTGGATTTATTTCATTTTTTTTTTTGTAGTAAACTTTTATTCGAAAACATTGCCTTGTATAAATCTCTACATAAGAAACCATTTTCTATTCTTTTTGAAAGTTATAATTTTACTTAATTTTATTTTTGACCTTTAAGAAATAACAGTTGTCTTATTTTGTCCCTTAAACTTTTAATTGATGCATTAATAACACGGGAGTTTGACAAATCTTGTACTAGCAATACTTCCGTGACAAAAATGTTAAATAATGGATAAGGTGCTCGTGATGTGTTGGGTGAAGTTAAAATAATGTTGTTTATGTCCTTTTCCCATATTAACTGACAAGGTGTTGAAGAAGAACTATAGAAGGTGCCTCATTAAAGTTGTTATAGAAGGGGAAAAAAAATACTCCTTCCGTAAGAATATTTAAAGCCAATTGACTCAAAATTAGGATATGGTACTTAATGTAAAGTTTCTTTTAGCAATTCTATTATGTGTTCAGTTTATTTGAATTTAAAAGTTATTTAATTTAGTAATTAATTAAAAGAATATAAAAAATTAAAAGAATCTCTCCTTTCACTTTTTTGTGTGACTATACAGGTAGAAGCTAGCAAAATAATTGCATGCTAAAATATTTGACAACCATCATTCCTATAGATATTATTTCTTTTACAAGCCCTAATGAAAGGTTTTTTCGTTAATATTTCGTAGCTAAAAAAATGAATGCTACATTTTTAAAGAATGAAGGGTACATTATTTAAAAGGTATGTTGAGGGAAAATTTTGTACTTAATCTTAAAAATTGTCTCTTAAATATTTTCTAATTATTGGCATAAAAATTACTCCTTGGTTGATGATTAACGCTGGGAATCTGCAATGAGAAATATATACTAACTTCCACCCTGACATTTTATTATGCTCAGTTCAGCTCTTATCGATCCCCTCACTAAAGACGGACCTTTAGAGTATTTGAGAGTCAAGTTCTATTGCAGGTAAAGCTCTCACATTCTACCATATTTAAGTATCGACTTGGCTCCTAAACACTCTTATCACATTATTCATTGTCGTTTCTCATGCTCCACGTCGTTTTGACACACAGGTCACGTTGAAAATCATCGACTCATTTTTTATGACGAGTCAAAATGACGTTGGAAGCCAATCGTTCACGCATGTAAATATAATTCCATTCGGGTCAAAGTAACTAAATTGTAAAGCAGAAAATGCTTTTTCTATTCTTTTTTTTTTTATAGAAAAAGCTATTTATTTTAATAACAGGAATTCATTTCACTTAAATAGTAAACGTAATACAAAGTAAGGAGATCATGAAAGACCTCGTAGTACATGAGTAGAAACTCTCTTTTGACAACGGATTTATTAGTAAGTTCGAATGGCGCTCAAAGGGACAACCACACGTTGGAAACTCGCAATTGGAAAAGTACATCGGCTTACTAAAAACAAACACAAGTGCTCTTTTTGGCCTAATTATCCAGTTCGATGGGATCTTCTAGTTGATCAGATGACAAAACATTATGGCTCTAAGTCCACCGTCGCCTCCTACAATTGATGAATATTTCCAATCATTCGGAGGGCACTGCTCACTAGCACTAAGGTTAACATTTACTCCTTCTAGATCAAAATCTGAAAAAACAAAAACCCCAACCTGAAGCAAATCAAACGGAACATACAGACTGTTAAGAAGCAGAAACAACGCCTTTATTATTACATCAATGCACTAGCAGAACATTGAAATTAAACTACTGTAGATCAACGAGAACGTCATCAATCTTATTACAACAAATCCAAAAATCACACACAAAATAAAACACAACATTAGGCTTCTGTCTTCACCGAGATTCCTGCATCCGGCCACGCTCGCCACCTTTCAGTCGGTAGCCTGCAACCCCAGCCCAAGTCCGCTACCCACTGGAGATCCTCTTCAGCACCAAATCTGCCTTCCCCACACCACCTTCCTCGGATCCCCCCACGGCAGAGCAGACCTTGTTGCATCCCACCCTCACCCAGCAACACGAACCTGGCCTCACACGTAGTCGGGTCCCTTAACGTCGAGGCATGACGGATGGCAACCAGGATCGCCCTAATCGCAACAGTCCCACCTCGTACCCCCTTCTTTCCCAGCCAACCCAGCATGAAGCAGGGGGGCTTTCGCACAACTCATAGCCGCCACAGGCAGCCACGATGGTACTCCTCCTGAGATTGATCATTGATCGATAGTAGCACGGCTATTAACATGGCTCTTTCTCCGGGTTCTTCTCTTTCCCACCAGCCCATGCGAGGCTCCTTTCCCTCGGTGACATGCTTTCCGACATGACGAGGATTGACCGACGATGACTCCCCTGACGAAGTTTGTAGGCCAGCAGACTGGCGATGCGCCAGCCCGTCGGCCTTGGCCTTCTCTCCCTAGCGACTGTCGCTCGGTTCTCTCTCAACGCTGGGAAAAATTGAATTTCGAACACAAAAGCTATTTGATTTAGTTGGACTTTTGCACGCTTATTAACGAGATATCCTATGAATTTCAAATTTTTTCTGTCATTTATATATTAAACGAATATGTGGTCTGGGTTTACAACATTTGCAATAGCATCAGTCTATGGACGTCATTTTCGTTTCAAAATCCATTTATATTGAATTTTAAACACTGTCGTCGCTGGATAGAAATAGGACGGATGCTAATGAATGAAACGACATTTCGCTATGTTGGAATTGCTAATTATATGTTAACTGGTAGTAGCCCCTTTGTTAGGTTTAAGGATGAAAATGTCCATCCACCAATATCTATAATATCCGTGAAAATCTAAAATATTTCTGAAAATTTTCACAAAATGCCCAGAAAAGTTAGAATTTTTTGGCACAAAAATCAATTTTGTAAGACTTTTTTGAAATTATTTTTAAATAAAATGTGACTTATATTTTAAATGTAAAATGCAATAAAAAGTATTTATAAGACTTATTTAGTCTTTCAATAGTTTCTACGTTTGAAATAAATAGTTCGTTACTCTTTTGCAAAACCCTGTGGGCGCGTTTGATATAGCTTCTGCTTGTGTTTTTAGTTAGTAGAAGAAGAAAAGAAAAAGTTGTAGCTTTTTAATAAGTTTTTGAAACCATATTTTAAAAGAGCTTTAATGGGTCAAAATGGTTTCAATTATTTTTAAAAGTTACATTTAAGTTTATAATGTATCGTTGATACTGGTACACGTTTTAAGTCTATTTTAGAAGTGCTTTTTTGAGAAGTTACATTTTATGGCTTTGACAAGAAGTACTTTTGAAGAGCAAAAACTCTTCTAACTATTCATCTAAACACTTCCAAAAGCAGTCTTTGGACTAGGAAAGCCAAAAATAGTTTTAGAAAACCCTCCAAAATAGGCCCTATGTCATGTAAGTGTGTGTATTATATTGTTATCATTTTTGTCTGCTAGTTCTAATTATTGTTCTTCATGGCGCATATGAATTTTTTAATGATTCCAATGACATTGATGATGATGATGACAATGACAATGACAACGATGATAATAAGGGTGGGGTAGTGATGATAATGATGATGAGAACTATGAGAGAATAGAAAGTATAACATCCAGTCAAATACTCTTGAGACCGTTCACTGGAGAAGAAATATTTACATATGCTACACAAGCTGAAGATAATGGTTGTAGGGCAGTAGATGAGGGTGTTTGGGCAATTAGAAAGTAACATATAAAAAGGCGTGATGCAACTCAAATAAGTCTAAATGACGAGGATTCTGTAGACTTTGAGTTTTGACTTTATGAGCATAGGAACTAACAAAAGTTCTAATAGTTATAATATCTCTTATAGTTCTCAAATGGGGATGCGTTTAAAAGAACAAAGTCAATATGGTTTTTTTGATATATTTGTTTATTCTCCATCATAAATTAGTATTGAGATATCATTATAACTCCATGAAGACTACTCATCCAGTTGTATAAATCAATAATATCGAATTTATCGGTTATAAGTAGGAAGAGATCAAGAAACATACATGTGATACATCAAAAATTACCTCTAGAACTATTCAAAGGTAATTTACTGGCAGATGTATTATTTAGATCAAGTTCAAAACCTGTACAATACTTTCCAACTGGCTACAAATTCCTTCTAATATTGAAGACACAGGAAGTTTATGCGTGATTTATTATGTTTGGCAATAGTTTTTTATGTACTCTATTATATTATTATATCTTGTTGTAATAACTATGTAAAATAATATAAGAATTATTATCAATTTATATAATGATGGCATCCTTTTGTAGTAAGCTATAAAACTCTCATATTAGATCAAAATCATATTATTAATGTTATTAGCTTAGTTCAAATTAAAGAATATTTGATTATTTTACCATTGTACAAAGTGGTAAGAAACAATTACAAAATTTTCTCATGATATCCCGGTTTTTCTTGGATACCTGGATATCCGTTGACATTGACAATATCCACGACATTATCTGTAAATCAAAACCTCCACACCCTTAGCAACATAGACATTGTTATCCTTGAAACTAACCAAGGATGAAAATATCCATGATAGTGTCGATATTTTCACGGTAATATTTATATTTTGAAGTTTCGACATAGATATGAAGGCAGATTTTTCTTTCAAGATGTCTATAAAATATCCACAACGTTCACAAATATTCGTAATATCGATGAATATACATAAAAATGAAGAATATTTCTAGAAATTTCCACAAAATGTCCAAAAGGGCCGGGAAACTTTTTTTTTGTTTTGCACTTAAATCAATTTCATAGGAAATTTTATTTTATTATTTTTCAATAGAATTTGACTAATATTTTCAAACTTAAAACAAAAAAAGTATTCATTAAGATTTATTAAATTTTAAATAATTTTTAATGTAAAAATGAATAGTTTGTGGCTCTTATATAAAGCCCTATGTTATGTGACATATGGATATATGTACTATATTTTTTACTATTTTTGTCTATTAGTTTCAATTATTGTTCTTCATGGAGCACATGAAGACGTAGTAGAACTCAAATGAGTTAAACCGATGAGAATCCCATTGCCTTGAGCTTTGACTCTATGAGTTTAGGAACTAACTGAAGTTTTATGATATAATATTCCTTATAATTCTCAAACTTGAACGAGTTTAGAAGTACAAAACCAAGATCGTTTCTTTGATATACTTGTGTATCCTCCATCACAAATTAGTGTTGAGATATTATTACAACACTATGAAGACTATTCATCAAGTTAGATAAATCAACAATATCCAATTTATGGGTTAACAGTAGGAAGAAATCAAGAAACATACATGTAGCATATCAACAATTACCTCTAGAACTATTTACAGGTAATATCCTAGTAGATTATTATTTAGATCAAGATTGAAACCTGCATAATGTTATTTAACTAGCTAGAAACTCCTTTTAGTATTAAAGATACTAGAAGTTTGTGTGCACTTTTTGTGTCTGGCGGTAGTTTTTTTATGCACTCTATTACATTATTGGTACCTTGTTTGTAATGACTACGTAAAATAATATTAAAATCCTCTTCAATATATGTAATGATGGTATCCGTATATTATAAGAAATATAACTCTCATATTAGACCAAAATCATATTATTTATGTCATCAACTTGGTTCAAATTAAGTAATATTTAATATTTTAGTATTGTGCAAAGTTGGAAGAAATAATTACAAGTTTTTTCAAGATATCCATCTTTTCCTGAATATCCAACGGCATCGATAATATTAAGGATATTATCTATAAATCAAAATCTCGACAACCTCGACGCCATCGACATTTTTGTCTTTGGTCTTCTATCAACCAAAATTTGTCACCTTTCACTAGAAATTATGCATTTTTTGTAAATAAGGGTGAAAATATGCTCAATATTGTCGGCATTTCCACTAAAATATCTATATTTTAAAGTCTTGATATAGATACAGGGGAATGATTTCTCTTCTGGAATGTCCGAACATATCCACAATGTCCACGAATATCCTCAATATCGATAAATATTTGTGAATATCCAGCATATTTTGGGAAATATCCAAAAAAAATCAAAAAATGTCAAAAAAAATTTCTTTTTTGCACAAAATTCAATTTTATAGGAATTTTTTTATTATTTTTCAATAGAGTGTGATCAATATTTTAATCTAAAAACAATAAAAAAGTATTTATTAAGACTTATTTAGTCTTTAAATAAATTTTATTTTTGAAATGAATAGTTGAAAACTTTATGTTGAAAAATTAGGATTTTGGTATTAGAATTTGTTTTTAATTTTTTACTTTTTTTCTTTGAAAAGTACAATCATGGCTTCAGTATATTCATGAGATTCTTTGCGTTTACTTCTACAAAATTTTAAGTTTTGTATCATCTAAGTGTGAACATGGACACTTTACTATTTATCTATTAATATTAAGTATTGTTATTCCTTATACAATATATCCATGAGATTATTGACGATTCATCTGCAAAGCCTTATGTCATGTTACATGTATATGTGTGTACTATATTTAAGCTTTATATCATCAAGATGTAGATGTAGTCTACTATTGGAGTTGGAAAACATTTTGCACAAAATGTATCAGAAATGTCGGTGTGGAGTAGATACTGTATACTAAAAATTTTCTAAAAACTTTACACTATGGATTATATTAATTTAATGCATAAATAAATGCATGTAACACTTTGCTTACTGAAATGAATGGAGATGAATAAAAAATAAGTGGCTTTAGTTGCCCGTAATAACGTTCTCTTTAAGGTGAAACAACTATCTTCCTCACCTAGTCCTCAACATCAGGATGGATATACGGGTGGGCATAGAAGGAAGGTAGTTTCTAAATGGATCACTGGACTAATCTTTAGTTGTCGGTAAATCTCAACACATAAGTAAAATAGGTCTATGAATGAAGAATTTTTTTCTCTCTCTTTTTCTTTCCACACACCCATGAGGGGAAAATTTTGTAGAGTTTTTTTAGTCTCTTTAGGACTCACAAATATGTATTGCTATGAATAGAGAAGGCCTTTATTCATAGAGAATAAAAGTGCTAATTAATTATGTAAAGTCTTCTTATTTTAATTTAACATCAAATATTTAATTAAAATAAAAGACACAAGTTTCCCTCTCCTAATGATGTGATAGGCGCTACGTACAGAGAGATTACCTGTGCATGTGGCACCATTCTCAGAACAGTGCATGTGAAAATACTGTTTGTTATTTAATCTCATTTATCTCCACATTCAACTTTCTATATTTGAATTAAATCACATTTATTCAAAATACTAAATATGAAAACTTTGTAAACAAGTTTTGATATGTACAAGAGACTTTTCCTTAATATTATTGGCGCCACACATAGTGGGACCCTCTCACTGTGTGCGCAAACCCACTGTGTCTTCCAAATTAATTATTTTATTTCATTTATTAAATTATCTAATTATTTAATAAATATAAATTAATTCATTGTTAATTTATTTTGAGTGATATTTAATTTAGAATTCCATAATTATAAAATAATTATTTAAATCAATAATTTCAGTTGTCCAAACAGTGTTCAAAAGATGACATGGGACTAATGGATCTATAATTTCAAGCTCCATATTTAATATATTACTCTTTTATTAATTCCAATGTAATTGTATTAAATACTTTGAATTGCACTCTTAAAATTAAAGATATCTAATCACTCATTTCTTAGAGTCGTTCGTTTGATATAGCTATTACATATAAGTCGATCCTCTATAAATAATTCATAGTTAAAGATAGGTAATATCCGTTAGCTCCTTTAATTACTTCTTCTTTATCCTTGAGTGCCATTAATTCTTTAATGAATAATAAATTCATTAACTCATTAATCAAGAATTGAGCGCTTTTATTATTTAAGTTGCGAATCAATAATCAAGAGAATTATTTATCTACTTCTCATTAAAAAAGAAAGGATTCCATCTTGTAATATTAACATTCTCGACTACTTACTTCATTACGCCTCCAAGATACAAGTAATAAAATTAGATTTTTAAATACGTACGAGTAAATCAAAATATATAAGTCCATAAAAAGGAGTTCGCTAATAATTTAAGATTAAGGTCATCTTATATATGACCATCAGTCGATATGATTAGAAGTTGTTATATTTAACAAAACTTATTAGTTGTTCATATCATATTATATCCCGGTCCTACACAATCTCATTATGTACAGTGCACTCATTTAATAACTCACTACATTAACGGTCCCGATAAGACCGTTTCACTTTTTATAGAAATGACTTGCACCAGTAATGCTCAATTAAAGATTCCATACTTTAATTAAATAATAAGTAATTATATGTTATTGATTATTTTAATTATCATCCTTAAATATTATCTTTTTGTATATAATACTTATATGCAATATTTAAAGTCATATAAATACTTATTGAATTTTAATGATATTTACAAAATTATTCAAAACACATACACACAACCACAATGAATAAACTCACTATATTTATTTATAAATATGTCATTTACAAAACATCATATAATTTATGGGCATTTATCCTCACAGTCTCTCACTTGTCCTAAAGCAGATGAGACATGTCTCTTAATCCATAATCCTCCTTGGCATATGCTTTGTTCTTTTGTGGTTTCTAGAGTCTTTAATATTTGAGATTGTTGCATTATTGTCACATTACAATTTATCAACTTATCTATACCTGGAACAACTTTTAGATCTGTCAAGAATTTTTGGAGCCAGATTGCTTTGAGGATGCTTCACAAGCATCCACATTTATCCTCCATCGTCGAGTTAAAAACACGCTGCTATCTTACACTCCTCTAGACAATGGCTCCACCACCAAGAGTCTTGAGATCGACCTTTAATCATCCTTCTATGATTGAAATTAGAATTAGTGTAACTGTTGAGAGATAGATCTCCACCAAAATACACAAGCATATAGTTTCTAGTACTCCAAAGATACTTAAGAATGCACTTCACTGTCACTGACTGATCAAATCCTAGATTTGATTGAAACTTACTGACTAGCCGTATTGCATAGCAGATGTCAAGCCTAGTACACTATATAGCATACATCATGCTTTTGACTGCTGATACATATGAGAAACAACTCATGTCTTTTTCCTCCTGAGGCGTCTTAAGACACTGCTCTTTCGAGAGATGAATGCCATGCCTAGAAGGTAAATTCCCTCTCTTAGAATTATGTATCCCATACTTAACAAGTACCTTGTCTATGTATGCATGTTGAGATAATACTAAAAGTTTCTTCTTGTGATCCCAAATAAGCTGGATCTCAAGAACATAGCTTTCCTTTTTCAAATTTTTCATTTAAAATTGGCTGGTTAACCATTCCTTTACTTGTATCATTAATTCTTTGTCGTTCCCAATGAGCAGATGTCATCAATGTAAATTACTAAGAAGACCACTTTTTTTTTCTTATGTACTTGTAGACACATGGTTCATCTTGATTTTATTCAAAACTATAAGACTTAATAGTCTCATCAAACCTAATGTTCCAGGATCTCTACTTAAGTCAATAAATGGACCTTTGCACCTTGCAGAATTTCTACTCTTGGCCTTTAGCAATGAACTTTGGTTGTATCATATAGATCCTTTCCTCAATATAGATATTTAGAAACACCGTCTTGATATTCATCTGCCAAATCTTATAATCGAAATGTGCAACAATGGATAGAGTATCTGGATGGACTTTAGCATACCAATCGAGGAGAAAGTCTCTTCATAATTGATTCTTTCCCTTTGGCTGTAACTTTCAGCTACTAGCCTTGCCTTGAAGTTTTCATTTTTTTGTCTACTCCTCTCTTTCTCTTGTAGATACATTTGCATGCAATGAGTTTTACCCCTTTAAGAAGATCAACAAGTTCCTAGACCGAATTGGAATACATGGATTCCATCTTAAGTTTCATGGCTTCTAGCCACTTCTCTTTGTTAGAATCTTCCATTACTGACTTAAAAGTCAAAGGATCTTCCTCACCATCATTAACATCCACTAGCAATGTTTCTTCTCGATAACGAGCAGATAATCTAATTTCCCTCCTACTACGATGAAGCACCAGAGGTGTCTGACTAAAAGTTGTGGCCTTTTTGGTTTGTCATTCCACAACTTTTACTAGATTATCGACAACTTTTTGTTGGTTGTTGGCCAATCTAATTGGCAAGTAACTCTTCTAGAATCACTTTGCTCTTAGGTTTAAAATATTTTATGCAGTCATGTTCAAGAAAGATGGCATTTATCGATACAAATACTTTCTTGTCCTGAGGACTATTGAACAAACCTCCTCGTGTACCTTGAGGATAACCTACAAAGATGCCTACTTCCAAATGAGGTTCTAACATTCCAATCTTAGTCTTAAGCACATGTTCTGGACACCTATATATGCAGATGTGCTTTAAACTAGGTTTTCATCTATTCCATTTTAGAAGAGTCTTAGGTATACACTTAGATGGAGCCCAGTTTAGAATATAAACTGCAGTTCTTAAAGCATATCTTCAGAAGGATGTAGGTAAAGAAGAATAACTCAACATTGATCTTAAGTAGCATTTGATTTGTCCTTTCGACAACTCCATTTTATTGTAGTGTTTCAGGTGCAATGAGTTGCGATACTATTTTACTTTCCATTAAATGATATGTGAACTCTATGTCTAGATAATCACCACCTTGATCTAATTGAACCACCTTTATTTGATTTCCTAATTGATTTTTAGCTTCCACTCAAAATTTCTTGAACTTTTTAAAAGTCTTGGATTTTCTATGCATTAGGTAAGCATAATCATATCTAAAATAATCGTCAATAAATGTGACAGAATTTTTATATCTGCTTTTTGCTTAGACATTTAAAGGTCCACATACATCGGTATGTACTAACTCAAGAGGTTCTTTGGCATTTTATACCTTTAGTTGAGAAAGGTCCCTTAGCCATGTTACCTTCCAAACAAGATTCATAGAGTGGGAGTTCACTAACCTTTAGTTTCCTTAAAGGACCATCCTTTTCAAGCCTTTCAATCCTATTTAGTTTTCTAGAACATATATTTAAGCCATTTTTTGAAATGGAAACAATTTACTTATCAAAAGAAACTTTAAATAGTTGTTCATTTAATTTAGAAACAGAAATTAAATTTCTTCTAGAACCCAAAATAAAATAAACATTATTTGAAACTAAATCGTTATTCCTAAATTGAAGTCTAACTTCTCCCACTGCTTTGGCAGCTTTGTTGTCCATAGTGAGCACCCTATTGGCAAGTTTCTGTGAAGAACTAAGACTCTACAATGAATAACAAGCATGGTTAGTGGCTCCCCAATCAACCACCTAGGTTAAGAACTCATTCTCTACAACACATGTTTCTGGAACTAGTAAATAAAATTTACCTTGGGTTTTTTTCTTCTTCAGCTCCTCACAATTTCTCTTTAAATAGCCTGATTGATCATAGTGGAAACACTTCCCTTTGGTCTTTGTGTTGAAGCTTGTCTCTTTGCCCTTGTTAGCTTTCTTAGGCTACTTCTTGTTCTCTTTAGATTTGGGCTTTACAGCATCCTTGTTCTTCCTTTTATTGCTTTTGGAAGAAATGGCTTTAGCAACATTTACCTCATAATTTTTTTGCATCCTGAACATATTCATATTTTTAAAGCTTGTTTAATAATTGTGTGAGTCCTATGTGCATATTGTTCATGATATAGGTGGTCTTGAACTACTAGAAGATGAGACTTAGACTTTCTAAGATCATACCTAGCTATATTCCCTCATCAATGGTTGCTCCATTAAGCTCAGCCTTATGAACATGGTTGAGTACATGGATACAAAGTAGAGTGTTTGGTTTCATCTTCTTGTTCATGAACAACTTCACAACATCAAGAAGAGCCTTATTGTTAGGTTGGTCAAACATGCCATCTAGTGACTGCATTGTCTCACAATGGGTCATATTGTCATACAACGCTCACCCACTTAATATTTTACAAATATGTATTTTACTTGTAAATCATCTCATGGTTTACAATTTCTAGAAATATAAACATTTGATATTTCTAAATATAGGAAATTCTAACAATTAACCCTTAACTTTAATTTCATATAATAATACTATATTACAAATCAAATTTGCAACCATTAATCAATTTAATCTTATTAAATTAATTTACAATGCATATTCCATATTTATAATTAAAACAATTTTAATATAATAAATAAATGCGTGTTTATACATGGCATATTATAAAACATATGAGTAGACACACTAAAACTAATATATGTTATAATACATGAGCATATAAAAAAAGCATTTAATTCTTTAATTGAGATGGATTTGACGAGGTTCCTTGGATATTTAAATTACAACCCAATTGAAATAATAAATATAAAATAAATTCCTAATTTATTAAATCATAATCTTCATGGATTTTCTTGTAATCCTTCTTGAATTGTCATCGTTCACATAAAGGGGAAAAATCGAAATAAAATGAGAAAACGACGAGAACACATGCATGACCCCCTACATTAGGGTTTGGGCTTTAGCACAGGGTGTTGCAATGCCAATTTCTAGCACTATGGCACTCTTTGTTCTACTTCCACATAGGGCCACCTGTCATGCCCAGCTAGCACTGCAGCTCCAACTATTGGCTCCATAGCGCTGCCACCTTGAGTCTAATGCTTTGGTTTTGCTTGTTTTGAACAGTTTCTTAAACCATCTACCTCTGACCTTCTCACAGTCATTAGTTCTGTTTTCTCAAGTCTTTGTAGCACTTTAGGTGTTCAACTATCTTCTGTTTGTGATATTACAATAATATAAAATTGCAGAAAAATAAATTACAAAAATTCCTAATCCTTAATTATGGGCGAACAAATTCGAATGAAATTAAAAATTATGACAATCAAAGAGATCCTTGTAACCATATAATTAATGACCAAATCCACCATCCATACATTCACCATTCATCACATGAATAATAAATAATAAACATACATGTCAATGTAAGGTGCCTACCCATCACATACATACATAATTGAGAAAAATATATTTCTTTAAACAATTATCTCATATTCATGGTAAAGTTAATATATTCTATAGCCAACTCTGGTACCAACTGTTGGAGTTCGAAAACATTTTTTATAAAATATATCAGAAATGTGGCTGTGGTGTAGATCATGTATAACAAAAATTTTCTCAAAACTTCTGTAAATGCTATAGATTATTTTAATTTAACACATAAATAATATAATACTTTGCTTACCAAAACGAACAGAGATGAATCTAAAACAAGTAGCTTGTAAAGGACATTCTCTTTTAGACAAAACCACCATCTTCCTCGCCTAGTCCTCAACTTCGAGATGGACATATGTATGGGGGTAGAAGGAATATGGTTTCTAAATGGTTCACTCAACTAACTTTTAATGACCCATAAATCTCAACATATGAGCAAAATGGGTTTACAAATGAAGAACTTTTCCTCTTTCTCTTCTTCTTTCCATATACCTATAAAGGGAGAATTTTGCGAAGCAATCTCAGTCTTTGCAAGACTCGCAAATGTCTATTGCTAATAAATAGAGAAGGCCTCTTTTTATAGAGAATAAGAGAGCTAATTAATTATAGAAAGTCTTCTCATTTTAATTTAATATCAAATATTTAATTAAAATAAAAGACACAAGTTTTCCTTGTCCAAAACTGTGATAGACGCCACACATAGAGAGATTCTCTGTGCATTGTGGCACCATTCTCATAGGAGTGTAGGTGAGAAGACTATTTGTTACCTAATCTCATTTGTCTCCACATTCAACTTCTATATTTGAATTAAATCAATTTTTTCAAAATACTAAATATGGAAATATTATAAACAAGTTTTGATGTACACAAGGGACTTTCCTTTGATAGCATAGGCTCTACACATAGTGGGACCCTTTTATTGTGTGAGCCACCCAAACAGTGGGACACACCCACTGTGTGTCTTCTAAAATTAATTATTTTATTTTATTTATTAAATAATCAAATTTTTTTATACATATAAATAAATTCATATTTAATTTATTTTGAGTAATATTTAATTTAGAATTCCATAATTCTAAATTAATTATTTGAATCAATAATTTCAGTTGTCTATAATATGTTTACAAGGATAGCAGGGGGTCAAGGGACCTATAATTTCAAGCTCCAATAAGACCAATATATTAATTAAACTCTTTAATTAATATATTACTCTTTTATTAATTCCAATGTTACTCCACTAAATAATCAGAATTTTGCTCTTGAAATTATAAAGATTTAATTATCATTTCTTAGAGTCGTCTATTTGATATAGCCATTACATATAAGTCAATCCTCTATAAATAATTCATAATTAGAGTTAGATAATATCCGTTACCCTCTCTAATTACTTGTTTATCCTTGAGTGCCATTGATTCTTTAGTGAATTATAAATTCATGAACTTAATCACGAATTGAGAGCTCTTATTAATCAATTCCCAAATCAATAATCAAGATAATTATTTATCTACTTCTCGTAAGAGAAGGAATGAATTTCATCTTGTAATATTAACATTCTTGACTGCTTACTTCATTACGTCTCCAAGTTACAAGAAATAAGATTCAATTCTTAAATTCGTATCAAGTAGATCAAAACACATAAATCCATAAAAAGAGTCTACTAATAACTTAGGATTAAGATCATCTTATATATGACCATCAATCGATGTGATTCAAACTTGCTATATTCAACGGAAATTATTAGCTATTCATATCACATTATGTACTAGTCTTATACAATCTCATTATGTGCAGTACATTTATTTAATGACTTACTGCATTAACACTTTGGATAAGACCGTTCCATTCTTAATGGCAATGACATGCACTAATAATGCTCAATTAAAGATTCCATACTTTAATTGAATAATAGTTAATTATATGTTACTGACTATTTTAATTATTATCCTTAAATATTATCCTCTTATATATAACACTTGTATACAATTTTTAAAGTCATATAGATAATTATAGAATTTTAATGATATGTATAAAGTACCTAAAATATATACACGTAAATATAATGAATACACTCATGTTATTTATTTAGAAATATGTTCTTTACAAAACATCATGTGTTTTATGGGCATCTATTCTAACGTATACGTTAATATACTTATGTATTCTCCAATACAAATTAATGTGGAGATATTGCAAATCCCTGAAAACTGCTTGTCAAGTTGGATAAGCCAACAATATCCTATTTATGGGTTAATAGTATGACAAGATCAAGAAGCATACATATGGCACATTAACAATTACATCCAAAACTATTCAAGTGTAGTATCTTGGCAAACATATTGTTTAGATTAAGATTGAAACCTATATATTCCTTTCCAATCTGCTAGAAACTCTTTTTAGTATTGAATATACTTAAAGTTTTTATGTACTTTATTAGGTCTAGCAGTGTTTTTTTAATGTATTCTTTAACCTCGGTGAAACAAGATTTGATGACCCATTTTCCTATTCTTTTAACTGTCCCTTCAATTAGATTAATACATGAAGTGAATTGCTTAATTACTTTTAATATTTAGGTCCTATTTATGTGTTTATATTGTTAATTTTTAATGAAATATCAAATAAATAGTGAAATGGACAGTCAAGGGGATAGGAAAATGGGACAGCAAATCTCGACTCATCTTAGGTGGCTATTTTCTATGTACTCTATCATGTTATTGTACCTAGTTTTTAATGAGTATGTAAAATAGCATTTGAATCATAATTAATTAATTAATATATAATTATGATTGATCATTCCCTTTTATACTATGAGATAAAAATATCATATTAGACTAAAAATATATTATTTATATTATTAACTTGGTTCAAATTAAATAATATTGATTGTTGTAGCATTTTTTCAAGTTTTAAGAAAAATTTCAAGTTTTTTTTAAGATATTCATTTTTTTTAATATCAGTCGATATTTACATTTCTGTCGACATTATTCGTAAACTAAAACTTCAACAACTCCGTCGACATTAACATTTTTGTCGTTATTATGAGCAATGACGTTATTGTGAGAAGAAGCTAGGTGCTGTACAATCTGGCCTCTCTTCGAGCCAACACATATTTACGGGCAAGGACAAAGCCATACGAGCCAAAATTATGGGTCAAAATATTCCCTAAATAGGAAATGTACTGACTTTTCCACCGCAGTTGCTAGTAGCGGAAAGCTATATCATAAATACGGTCGAGAATTTACTGAAGAGAGGAATCTATGCATTTATGATTGGCAGACTAAAGTTCACACCAAGCAATAGGCTAACTAGACCAAAGTTTATATCATGATCACTCTTCCAAAATCTAGTTGCACCCAAAAGATAAAAAAATAATGATCTTTTAAGACATCTCATAATGGTTTTGAAAATGTCTTCTAGTAAACATAGTCTCGTTCACTGTCTTAATGCCACCTCATGTTAATGCAAAACCTGATACAGTAAGGCTAAATGTCTGCTTCCGTTTTCTATTTTGGTAAGCTTATAAATTTTTGTAGAAGAAACGCAAGAACAAGAAGTCACCACGAGTAATTTTTGTTAATTTCTATACTTAATTGTACCCTTTAACTGGAAATTCTGTTAGAACTCGAGGCCATGTAACTCGGGATTTTATTTTATTTTTGTATGATTTGAGTATTATATCATTGTTTATTTCCATTTGTTCTACAAGATGACATAGCCTAATGGTAAATCATGCTTAGTAGTTCAAATCACCTACTTCAAGTTAAAAAAAAATCTTGTGATTAATAGTCTAATCAAAATGAAGAGAATAAGATATTTTTCTGAGTAAGTGTAATGATGCAGAATCTGCTATTTGAGATTATGATTCAAACCTAATAGTTCAAATCATCGCTCCAAGTCGAAAAAAAAAAAATCACCATTTGTTACATGCATATAGTTTGATTAATGATCTACTCGAAATTAAGAGAATAAGATCTTTTTCTGAGAAAGTGTAATAATCCAGAATCTACTATTTGGTTTCCATAGACTAACAAGAAACAGAAATACTTAAGAAATGACTTGGGAAAAAATTTGAGGTATATATGTTTATACCCTAAAGCTTCTGTCTTAAAATCTTCGTTTCAAAATTCTGAGTAACAAGCTAAAACAGAAATAGTTTTCTTTAAGATCCTCTACGATGACGCTAATCTCATTCATTAGATCTCTTGTTGGATGGCCCTATCTCAAAACTTAATTCTTCATCAAGGATTCGGCCATGATGAACTTGATTGGTTTCTAATAAACAAGAGAGTTTACCTCATACTCATAAAATACACATTGTAAAACTTGTGAAAACATATTAATAATCAATATATATATATATAAAGTATTTAAAAGATACTCCTTTTTGGAATCTTAAATTCCTTTTTTTAAGGTTTTGCTAAGCTTGTCCTTATAATTTCGCTTTGCATTATTGTGGATATCCTAATGTAATGGAATGTTATTGTGATGCTAGTTAGATTTCTCACATTGACCAGGTAATTCTACTAGTGGATATGTGTTTACTATAGAGGTGTTTTTTCTTATAAATCTTGCAAACAACCTTGCAAGGTGGATTCAAAATTCATAGCATGATTTGGCAGGTGGAGAAGCATAATTATTAAGAAATCTCCACATTGATATGCCTCTATGTGAGAGGTTCCCTCGGCGGCACATTGTGAGTATTAAGCTATACGATAACTTTGAGAAAAGAACAAAATGTGCAATGGTAAGAGTAGGCATATATCTCAAACCCAAACCCAAGTGGTGATGTGGCGATTCAGTTAAAACAAATTAATCAAATTTAGCTAAAGTCAGTCGGTTATTTTATACATAAATTAAGAAACATGTTTTAGGTAAACATTAAAAATGCCTTTAAAATTTAGCAAGTAAAATTTCTTACATGATCTTAGAAAATAAATTTAAAGTTTGTAAAGTTTGTTAAAAACTAGTTTGGACCTCACCGGACCCCACACGGTGCACACATAGTAGAGACATTTAGAAATAATACAAACCATAGTCCAACAAAAAAGTAAACACAATCCAAATTATTACATGCCTTGAAAATAAAAACAGATAAGCCAAACATCTCACGATCCATGTGAGAATATCAGCAACATCCTACTCAGCGACATACAACGATTCACCTAGAGGGGGAAGATTTAAACAAAATAGTCAAATTATAAACAAAAGGCTCAGTAGGACTTGGGTTTAAAATCATCATTTATAAAATAAAATAAATGAATTTGAATGCAATTACGGAGGAACATTAAATGATTTAAAAAATTTATACTTACCTCTTATCATTTGTGATCATCAAAATTTATTATAAGTGATTAATCAAACTCACTCTTGTAGTTCACCATCTATGATTATCTCAAATCATGAATTAACATTCATTATGTGCAAAGCCTTGTATAATCACCATAGTGGTCTAACTGGGTTTCGAGACTTACCCCCAAGATCGCTCTCTACACAACCTGATCTCTGTGTGTGGCATTATGCACTATCATATCATTCCAAACAGGGTTCTTAATCTGCTCGGTATCCAATTTCATTTTATTCATATCATTTCTAGGCATCCTTTTAATAGGTTATCATTTTACATTCATTATCATCATCCATTATCATAATTCATCATCATCATTCATTCATTATTATCATATCTAATATCTGTTAGAAATAATTAAAAATAAGCAACTTGTTTCCTAAAAAATGTTTCAAAAAGTGCAGAATAGCAAAAACTCATTTTAAACCATGGCTACTAAAAAAGAAGGGTCTAGAGTCCTATCTCGTTATTTAGTACTTTCGCATCTACACCAAAATCGTCCTTTTGCTAAATGTTAGCTTCTCCAAACAGCAAGCAACCTTAAGTGTAAACTAAACACATTAATATTTAGACATGAGTATTCTACATTAGTATGCTATTTCATGGCACCTTAGTGTGCCTTTAGATTCAAATAATCATGTATGCTAGCTATTATACTCTCAGTGTTTTGAATACAAAATCATAATCTTTTTAAAACATTTCTAAATCATTAAACGATGAAAAACAACAGACAAAACTACCATTTTGGGATGCTTAGTCGGCCTGCCAAACTTGCAAACTGGTCGAGTTCGGCCTACTGATCTGTCGAAATTTAGAAGATTTCCATATTTCAGTCTCAGCAATCCCTAGCTTCAAAGCTCAATCTAACCCATTTTAGCAAGTCTCAGAGCATAAGTAATGTTCAGAAGTCATAAAATAGCACACCAAAACATTTTTAAACACTCTTCCCTCAAATTTTCATGCATTTACTCACATAATTTCAAAAATGAACAATAAAATGTAAAAACTATTCAATCTTGTTTTTGTTCGAATTAAGGCATGGATTTTAGGGTAACATTATCATACGATCTCATTTGAAATGTTTTTTCAGCTAGTTTTGTCTCAGATCATCACATGCAACATAAATTTTCCAAGATAAATGTCTATAATGAAACTGTTCAACTAGAAATAGAAGGCAGACATTTGAGTTAAATAGCCTCAGTTTAAGGAGGACCCTTGTCTCTGTTCCTTGTTTTCAGTTGGAAAAATGCTTTTTGTGTTCTCTGATCTTGAGGCAAAGGGTGGAGGGTGTCTGGGCTCTGAAGGCAATTTGAGTGTATGTATGTCTAAGTGTTTCAGTAACGCAGATAGGGGTAAAGGGAAGGCTGACGTGATGGGAAATGAGAGAAGATGTGTGTGGTTATGTCTGAGTATACCTTAATATATTCTAAGGCAAAGATCCTGGGATGGTTTAATCAAAACCAGGGGCTATTCATTGGAAAGTGTCCCTTTCACACGGAGGAGCTGAACGTTGATTTTCAGGGTTTCTCAGCTCACAGTTTTTGTCTGATAAATGGTTTGAGGTCTTGTTGGTCATTTAGCCAAAAGATTTGTTATTCTTTTTTTTTTAAATAAAACCAATTACCAAAACTATTTAAAAAAATAAGTTAACAAATGATAAAAAAAATAAGCTAAATCAAATAATTGATAAAAATGCAATTAAATGAGAAAATGACACAAAATTAATTAGATTAAGCTAATTAAGTAATTAGGCACACTAATTCACCAATTTAGCATACTAAGTTTCATTAGTTAAATTTTTAACATTACAGCACATTTGCCTACAACATAGTATTGTAAAGCAAATTGTTGAGAGAGAGAGTGATATCATTTGAATTTGTGAAGTTCAGGGAAAATCAAGATGACCAATTGATGAAAGGATCTAATGGGAGTTAGATTGACGGGATGTGCTTAAAAGCTATTTGAATAAACTACCTGTGATGACAATCCAAATCACTTGTGTAGCTGGAGAACACTGTAATGCCGGGGGTATAGTGCATGTGGTAGGATGATTACTTTTATTAGTTTCAAGTTTCCTTTCTTTACAAGTCAAAAATTTGATTTAAAATTTGAAAATTTCGTCAATTAATCTTGCAATTGACGTGCCCGATTTCTATTATCAGATTCACTTTGGATAAGTCATTTTTAAAAGGTTTTTACAATACAAATTCGGATTGATTCGATTCAATCGGAAAGTCTAAGAGTCCGTTTGGTAAATGGATTTGAATTAGTGATTTAATTTGAGTTAATGTGATTTGAATTACGATTTAAGTTAGTGATTTGAATTACTATTCGAATTGACATTTGGATGTGCATTTAAGTTTTAATCTGAGTATGGAATAAAATTGAAATTTGTGTTTGGAGAGGTAGTGAAGATAGTTTTTGATTTATTAATAAATCTAATAAAATCTTGATATTAATGATATTAAAAAATATGCAATATGGATCTTGATTTATTACTCTCTTCATTAGGAATACAAGTGAAAAAAGAATCATCTCAATTGGATATCAAATGAAAAAATTATGATTTTTTTCCTCAAATATAGGAGAGAGAATTTTAGTTTTTGCTATAGCAAAGATATCCGAGTATCAAAAGTTTAATAGGGGATGATAACTCTGAAAACTTAGACTTCTTGATACTCAAATGATTTGGATTTTGAGGGAAACAAACAGTGCATCTAAAGGATTCTTGATACTCGAATTCAAATTTGAGTCCATTGAAGTTCAAAGAATGTATGAAACAAACATACCTAAGTTTTCTTTTTTGTTATAGATTTTGGGACTTAAATACTAGGATTTGGCTCGTTCGTCGGTACAAGTCAATGATTAAAATCAGACATCCGTAAAGACAGACAAAGTTAACTGCATCATGTCAAGTCCATGATATGGAATTCCAAAGAAGCAACGTATCTTAAAGTACTAGTTGCAGATTTGAAGCGCATATTCAGCAACATGATGTGTAGATTGCCCATATTCGCCTATGCTATAAACACATCCTCGAGCATAAAGAGCGTCTTTTGAGGAGTTCAGTGTCATTACGAGTTTTTAAGAGTGTTTCCTTGCGTGTTTATTGTGAGAGAAAATAAGAGCATGTTAAGCTTATGATCTTATTATCTCTTAAACCTTGTGATACATATTCTACTCGGAGTAAGCTAGTTAGATTGAAGGCAAGTGTAGCAACTTAGAATAGGCAAGTTGGACTCAAGACAAGCCAAGCAAGTAGGATGCTCGTAGAAAGGGAAGTCTTCGTGAGTCTAGAAGTACTAGAACCTTAGGATATAACTCATACTTCCATTTTCCTTGCAATTGTAATTCTAAGTTAATAAGAGGTTGTATAGCATTGACACTAAATAAATTTTGCATTAAATTACAAGAATTTCTTCTCAACTATAGCCCCCGAAATACTATGTCCCTTGAAATTCAAAACGTAACATGAGTTTCCTGAAAACTATGAAATATTAACAAAAAAATTTCTTTTATTAGAACTTTTAATAAAAATTGGTACATAATTAAGACTAGGTACTTGATGTAAGAGTATTTTAGCAACACTATTATGTCTAAAGCCAATTTGAATTTAAAAATTTTAATTGTTAAAAAAATACAAACTAAAAATCCTTAAAAAAATTTAAAACAAATAATCTCTTTCACTTTCAAGTGACTGCACCAGGGTAAGCTAAAAATCGAATGGTTCACTTAAATGTTCAACAATCCCCAGTACTTGTATAATATTGTGTTATTTATGCTTAAAATCATAATTCTAGGAGTTTTCCTATTAATATTTCATAGATCGAGGGAATAAATATTGCATTTTAAAGTTCGGAGGATATAGTGTTACAACAGCTATAGTTGAGGAGAAATTTTTGCAATTAATCCTATTTTTTTGTCATTGGTAAAAACAACTTTAAAAAATAATTGTGGTGTTAAGCAATTACTTTCTAAGAATTTTTTTTATAACTTTTGAATTAAAAAATAAAAAAAACTAATATCGACTTGTTGACTAAGAATTAAAAAAAAAAAAAAAAAAAAAAAAAAAAAACAACAACAACAACACAATCACCACCAATATTTTCCTTCATCAACAACATGGCTAAGCTAGGATCATTGTCGAGGTAGGGCCAACTTCCCAAATAACTGATGGGGTCAAGCCAACGGGCCAAGATTGTTGATGTTTGAGATTGACACAACACTATGTGCAAGGGTGCATGGTGGCCAGGTTCCTTGTCTTGCGCGACTCTGACTTGTCTAGTAGGATGTACAAGATAAGAAAAGGCCTCAGAGTGAAGGGACATCGGTGTGGTGTCTGCCAAGGGTGCTCTTACATTCAAGTCAGTACTTTGTCTAGGAAAAGCAAGGGAAGAGGCAAAGTAGGCAAGGGAAGAATGCTTGTACTTTTGTGGTGGACATGATGCTCCCATTTGTAGAGTCTAGTTTAAATCTGGGTGGATCAGGTGCATCTTGTGACCCAATTGTACCACTATACAGAGCCTAAGTAGTTAGTGATAGGTGGCACGATCTCTAAAGAAGGAAAATTTCACAATGGAGTGTTGAGATAGTGTTATGTGGTAGTCTTTAGGTATGATTCATTGCTGTGTGATTTGATCGTGGTTGACCATCTTGTCGGTACTATACAGTTATTCTCTATGGTTGCTTAAGCCTGCTCAAATGAACGCTACACAAACTGATCCTGATAGGACAGATCCTAGTTGTGTTGAATGGATCTTAGTTAAACTGATCCTAATAGAACGAATCCTTGTTGGTTTGATCTTGGTCAAAACTTGGTTGGACTTCATGGACTTGTTTAGTGGTCTTCTTGCCCATTTCTCAACCAACTAGGTGGCCTTCTCGGGTTGATCTTCTAGGCTAAAAAGATTACCCTTTTAGGCCTTTTAGATTAGTCTTCTCGACCTACCTTCTCAGCCAACTTGGTGACCTTTTTACGATTGTCCTTCTAGGCTTTCTAGGATAGGTCTTCCTAGCCTACTTGGTAACCTTCTTGGATTACCATTCTAGGCCTTCTCGACTGACTTGGTGGCCTACTTGATTGTTCATTTGGCTTAAATAGTTTCTAGATTTTGGATGGTCTCCCATCATGAAAAATTCCCCCACAATAATGACCCCCAAGTCTCTGGTGATGGGGTCACTAACACCAAAGTCTTGATGTGGTAGAACATACATTTCTATTGAGTCTTTTTGGACAATCAGGTCTTAGGCCTAGTTGGCCTTTTTGGACATCTAATTGGTTGTAGCTAGAACTTGGTCTTCTCTGGTCAGACCTTTCATTGTACCTAAGGTATCTTGATTAGCCATAACCTTTTTAGGCCTGGTTGTAATCTTTATCGAACTTGAGGTCTCTCGATTTGTTGTAGCCCTTTTGGACTCTTTGTCTTGGACCTAGGTTAGTTATAGCCAGGACCTAGTCTTCTCTCATCAATCGTCACCTTCTTAGACCTAGTCAGACTCTTCATTAAACTTGAGGTCTCTTGATTTGTCATAGCCTTTATGGACTTTCCGTCATGGACTTAGTCAGGACCTGGTCTTTTCTAATAGGTCGACACCTTCTTAGACCTAGTCGGACTCTTCGTTGAACCTAGGTCCTCTTGGTTAGCCATAGGTTTTTTAGACCTAGTCATACTCTTCGTCAAGCCTGAGGTCACTACTCAGACTCTTTGTCGGACCTAGTGGACCTGGTCAAACTCCTAGTTAGACCTATCATTAGATGCATGATCGGATCTTATTGACATGTGGTCAGACTCTTGGTCAGATTCTTTGTTAGACATGGTAGACCTGGTCCGAACTAGTGGACTTGGTTGGACTCATGGTCAAACTTGTGGTTAAGAAAAGGCCTCAGATAAAGGGGAACATTGGTGTGGTGTCTACCAAAGGCACTTCGACATTCAAGTTAGTATTCTAACTGGGAGGACTAAGAGGAAAGGCAGAATGCCTGTACCTTTTGTGGTGGAATTCATGCTCCTATTTATAAAGCTTAACGTTGACTAGATGTAGACCAAGTTTGGCCCATGACCTAGATGTATTAATATACGAAGCCTAGGTGGCTAGTGACAGGTGTCATGATCTCCAGAGAAGGAGGATTGCCTAACAGAAGGTTGAGATAGTACCATGTGTTGGTCTTTGGGTATGATCTACTACAGTGTGATCTGGTCGGGGTTCGACCTATTGGGTTAAACCCATAAAATCATGTAAAACGCAGCAAAAAAAGGGTTTTAAAAATTTTCTCAAACTTCTAGGATTCTTCTCATGATGTTACATACAATAATTAAATTTAAACACAAACTTATGTGCTTGGCAATAGCTCTAAATGATCAAGCGTTCCAAACCTTTAGATCTTCCTTGCTATTTTCCTCCTTCTAGGTCAACTCGTGTATGAGCACCAGTGAGACTTCTTGGAAAATCTCCATCTATATCTCCTTCCAACATCTACTCGATAGATTAGATTCTTCAAAGCTTTAAAGGGGAAAACAATAAAGAAACACTAGATACAAGACAAAGAAAAGTCTATAGAAAATAGAACTTCCAAGATTTATTTATAGATACACTGCCTAAGTGGTTGGAACATAATCTCTAATGAGATTCTGTGTCTCAAAGAATCACGCCCACCACTAGAGTGTTTGGGTATGATCTATCAGCTCTCCAATAGGAAAATGACACGTGTCCCAACTAACTAATTTAGTGTGATTCTGTATCTATCCGGTATCTGTTCAAGATCAAATTTTGGTCCAAATTGAACTATTATTTATTTTAACTTTTAAAATAAATTCTTTCATGATTTTCTCAATTATTTATATTATCTCATAAAATATATAATTGTTAGGGAGAATCTCTTTTAACTTTTGAAAAAGATATTTTTCACACTTTGATAATAACCATATCTTATAAAATCAAGGGATGTGCTTGAATCAACAAATCATGAAAACATGCCACGTGTACTATCAGAGTTGACAGTTGGTGCCAAACACAGTGCAAATAGTGCACTTTGTGGATTTTGAATTCTGCCACTGCAGATCAGAAATAATCTAAGAAATTTCCTTTCACCCATCTAAAAGAATGATAGGGAGCGAGTAAGGGAACCCAATAGGACATACATAATTTAAGGTCCAATAATTATTTATAATTTAATTATCTTAAAATCAAATTGATAATAATTATTAACTGCAGTTTATGCCACTATCGAAAACCGAAGTCGCACTCTTAATTATATATAGAATTATATGAAACCTTAAGCATTGAATGTTAACAATAAAGTTGTCCATTGATATAATTATTTGCTATGTGATAATACTATCCATAATAATATTCATAATTAGAGTTAGGTTTATAATGTTCCGTACAACCTCTCTAATTATTTATTTTTCTATGAGTTTTGTTAATTCTTTAATGGATGACCTATTTATGAATAAATCATTGGTAATATTTGATATCTCATATCAAATAGCGAGATCTCTACATTTAAGATCCCGAATTTATAATCATGGGAATATTATCTTAACTTCCTATCTTGTAGGAGTTATGGATTGTATATATGTGAAAAATATTCCCAGTTACCTGTATTACTATGTCTCCAATATATTGAGTTTTTGATCGTGTATTTATAAATCTCACTCATTGGCAATTAAACAAAATAATAACTAGATGTGATTCCACAAATAACCTCAGGATTAAGGTATAATCCATAAAATGATCTATAATGATAGAATTCTAATTTCTCATTATGAAATTGCATACGAAATTAAACTCTATCTCGGTCTAGGTTTAATGTGTTTTAAACACACTGATGTCTCTATCTAGTAATTAAAACATTACTATAATCTAGATAAGATTATTCCACCAAATTAAGAATAGACAACATCATAATCCTAAGCAAGATAATGTGTCTAGCTTTATCTACTGATTGTAAACTAAAATTTATACCAAGTGTACATAATCGTATCCTTTGTATAATGAACACTTCATATGCATGATTATAGACTTTTATAAGTATTGAAACCTTTATAATATTTACATATATGTACATAAGCATACATATACCATGGGAAACATCAAGAAATATTACTTTGTTAATAGTACAATACTTTATTTTTCATAATGTCTAATTAGGATAAAATGACATGCTTTAAAAGCACTAATCCCAACACTACCACGTTGCAGTACCGTGGAGTTGTTCTCTATAGTTGCTTTAGCCTGGTCAGATGCATCTTGGTCAGAAGGACCCTGGCCGAACTGATCTTAATAGGACAAATCTTGCTCGAACTAATCCTGATAGGATAGATCTGGTCGAATTGATCCTAATAGGATGGATCTTGGTTGGATAGATTTTGGTCGAACGAATATGGTTGGGGGCTAATGGACTTATTTGGTGGTTTTCTCGACTTATGTCTCAGCTCAGATTGACCTTCTAGGCCTTCTCGAATTACCCTTCTAGGCCTTCTGGCCAACTTGTTGACCTTTTAAATTGCCCTTCTAGGCTTTCTCAAATAGGGTTTCTTGTCCTACTTTCTCCGCCTAGTTGGTAACCTTCTTGGACTACCCTTCTAGGCCTTCTTGGATAAGTCTTCTAGGTCTTCTCGACCTACCCTCTCTGCCTACCTTTTCGGCCTACTTGGTTGGACGTTTGGTTTAAAGGGGTCTAGATGTTGCATAGTCTTCCCACCATGAAAAATTCTCCATCACAGAGATCATTATCGGGCTTGGACCAATGGACCAAGATCATTAATGGATTGAGCTATCAAGTCGAGATCCCCATCTAGGTAGGTTGACAAGCTAGGATTGCACTAACGATTCTTTCTCTCTCTAATGATTATCTTTCTTTTTTTCATTCTCTCTCTAATGATTTTCTCATTATTAATTCTCTTTTAAAAAATTTGCTCTCTCCTCATTCTCACTCACTACTTTCTCACTCTCATAAAAAAGAATGACAAATTCCATATAAGGTATGGCTCAATTAAACTTTTTTTTAAAGATATGGAAAAAAATGTTTTTTGAGGACATCTTTTTCTCAAGGGAGAACAAGGGAAAAAAACACAATTGAAAGAAAGAATAAAAATTAGTAGCATAAATTTTGGGCGTTATAAATAGCATATTTTGTGATGAAATCTTCTAAAAACTATAAATACCCTTGAGTTATTATCGCCACAGCCCACTAGCTCATCGTGCCTCATAAATCATAGCCAGAGAACATCGCTACCTCATTTTTAATCCAAATCTAAGCATCAAAATGTCATCGGCCTGCTCTTAATGTCGATAAAAAAACTCAATGATGACTTGTAGTGCAATGGTGGCAATGCGACTGACGACCATTGCAAAATGCAGTAGTCGACGGCTTGTAAGTGGAGTGGTGCAACAAAATGTGTTGTCGACATCTTCTTCCTCGCTCAAAGCCTGCAATTGCCAAGGCTGTGCAAGACCTGCATCGACGTCATTGTAGAGGAGATGAGGCCGTGCAAGGCCAACGGGTTTTGTCCTCTAGATTTTGGTCATGATGCTACCTTTTGCTGTTGATGTTTGCTACAACACCAACACTTGTAAAGCCATGGACCATCATTGATGATCGCTGCCACTTCGTTGCCATCGTGCAACCATGAGCAGTGCTACAATCTTAGGCGAAAGAGAGGATGAGAGAGGGGAAGACAGAGTGAAAAGAAAAAATGAATTCCTTTTTTTGTATATTGTTATTTTCTAGTTACATTGGAAATATATATACACACTACAATGACTTATTTGGATGTTGAATTAGTGCATGCAAATCATAAATCCCCATTTACAATTCTATATAGAGGAAACAAATCAATGGCCATTGACTATGGATGATTGCCCAAATCTAAAACATATCCCAGACTTTGTGCATCGATTGGCTCGATTGTGCATTGATTGGCTCAATAATCCTCAACACTCCCCCTCAAGTTTGGAATGTATGTTAATAATTCCTAACTTGCTGATTAAAGTCGATAATTATGAAGAGCTTAATGGCTTTGTGAAAATGTCCGCTAGTTGGTCTGATGTAGGAACCTGAGTTAGCTTGATCATTCCTTCTTGAACTTTTTCTCATATGAGGTGCCAATCGATTTCTATGTGCTTCATTCGCTCATGGTAGACTGGGTTTGAAGCAATATAGAGAGCTGTCTGGCTGTCACAATATAAGTTGATAGGATGTGAATGTTTGATGCCCAAGTCCTGTAGAATTGTTTTCAAGCATATAATTTCACAATAGGTGGTGGCCATAGATCGGTATTCAGCTTCTGCACTTGATCATGATACTGTTGTTTGCTTCTCGGTTTTCCAAGAAACTAATGAACTACCAAGAAATATGCAATAGCCAGTAACTAATCGTCGAGTGTCATGGCACCTAGCCCAATCTGCATCACAAAAGGCATTTAGTTGGATTGAACTTTATGTAGAAAGAAATATTCCTTGTCCTAGTGTTTGTTTCACATATTGCAAGACACGATGAGCTGCTTCTAAATGTGGTACTCGTGGCTTGTCCATAAATTGACTTAAAATATGGACTACATATGCCAAGTCGGGTCGTGTGACAGTCAAGTAAATTAGCCACCGAATAAGTCTTCGATAGGAGGATGGATCACTAACATAGTCGCCTTCAAACTTACTAAGAGATAAGTTTTGTTCCATTGGAAAAGAAGCTGGTTTTGCACCAAGATATCCAACATCTTCAAGAATCTCGAGAGCATACTTTTGATGTGAAAGAGTAATGCCTTTGCTCGATCGTGCTACCTTTATACCAAGAAAATACTTTAATTGTCCAAGATCCTTTAATTTGAATTGATTCTTCAAGAATGATTTGGTATCTTCAGTATCTTGCAAATCATTTCCTACTATGATGACATCATCGACATAAATAAGGAGAGCAGTAAATTTACCATTCTAAGATCAGATGAATAAGGAATAATCAGCCTTTGATTGTTTGAAGTTGGCCTGCTTGAGAGCAGTGGAGAGCTTAATGAACCATTGACGCGAAGCTTGCTTGAGGCCATACAATGACTTGTGGAGTTTGCAAACTCGTGTCTCCCCCTTTCATCTAAAACCAGGAGGTAAAGACATGTAAACATCTTCATCAAGATCTCCATGTAAGAAGGCATTAGTAACATTGAGTTGATGGAGGTGCCATCGTTGTCTTGCAGCCACAGCAAGAAGAAGACGAACCATTACAAGTTTTGCAACAGGAGCAAAAGTCTCTTGATAGTCTAGACCTTCAACTTGGTTGTATCCTTTGAATACCAATCTGGCTTTATAATGCTCTACCATGCCATCTGGGTGGTATTTAATCTTGTACACCCATTTGCATCCAACCGGCTTCTTCCTAGGTGGTAATGATTGCAGAGACCATGTGCCATTAGCCTTGAGAGCATCCATTTCTTGTTGCATAGCAAGACGCCATTTAGGATCACAAATTGCTTGTGCAAAAAAAGATGGTTCTTTTTCGATTGAAAGGGAAGCGGTGAAAGCATGATGTTTGGGAGATAATCTATCATATGAAAGAACATCATTTAAGGGGTAGGTGATACCTGTAGTGCTGACAAGGCTGAGTTCATTGTTGGGTTAGTTTGTGAGGGAAGAGAAATACCAACATGATACTCACGTAGATAGCTTGGTATCTTTGTAGCGCGTGTTGGCTGTGAGGAACAAATTTGTGCATCCAAAGGTAAAGTTGTGGTAGGTTGGTCAATGGGTGGAGGGGCGGCATATGAAGCAAGGGCTTGGGAAAGAGCATTGTTGTTTAAATGAGGAGGAATTTATTCTCGAGAAGAATCATCAAACAGAGATACTTCAGTATTGAGGGGAAATTGAAGGGTGAGGCTATCATGACCATTTGTTGATAAATGATGAGGCATTGGAGGTGAGTCTAAAGCGGAAGGTGAAAAAGGAAAAATATCCTCATGAAAAATAAGATTTCGTGAAACAAAAATTTTACCAGTTGACAGGTCATAAACCCTGTAACCCTTTTGAGCATATGGATAACCCAAGAAAAGACATCAGGAGGCTCCTGGATCAAATTTGGTGGGACGCTAATGATGTGTTGAGGCAAAACACAGGCAACCAAACACTTGGAAATGATCATTTATAGGTTGTTTGTGAAAAAGCATCTCGAAAGGTGTTTTCCCTTAAAGAAGAGGCATCGGAGTTCTGTTAATTAGGTAGGTAGCAGTTAAGATGGCGTCTCCCCAAAATCTTTTTGGAAGGTTGGCTTGGAATAATAAGGCTTAGGCTACATGAAGGAGGTGACGGTGCTGTCTTTTGGCTACTCCATTTTGCTGTGGAGTAGAGACAACTGGTTTGATGAATGATACCTTTATCAAAATAAAGATTTTTTATTGCAAAGTTAGGCCCATTATCACTCCGAATAACTTTGACTTTTAAGGAGAACTGTGTTTCAACAAGGTCGATGAATTTTGTGATATACGAGTGAGTTTTTGATTTATGATGCATCAAATAAGTCCATGTGCAATGTGTATAATCATCAACAATTGTAAGAAAATATCGTGCCCCTGTAATTGAAGGAATATGGTACCCTCCCCAAATATCAACATGGATTAATTCAAAAGGTGCTTTAGTGCAAATGGAACTTGTTGAAAATGGCGAATGAGTTTGTTTAGCCAATGGGCAAATTAAACAATCAAAAATATTACAAAATTCCATGTCTGTAATTGAATGAGAAAGCAAACTAAAGGTCTTATTTGATGGATGCCCTAGGCATTGATGCCATAGGCATTGATGCCAAAGTTTTGTGGAATGGGAAGTTAGTGCAATGATAGCATTGCACCTAGTTTTCTGTGGAGTATCAAGGTAGTAGAGTCCTCCCTGCTCAGTTCCCATCCCAATCATCTCCCTCGATCGTTGGTCCTATAGCATACAAGTATGATTAGTGAACGTAGCAAGGTAATGAGAATTGTGCACAAGCTTGCTAATGGAAATCAAGTTTAATTTAAAGGAAGGAACACATAGCACATCATTCAGGATGAAATTAGCAAAATTAATGCTGCCTATGTGTGAGACAGTAGCAATGGCTCCATTGGGTAGATGTACAGTTCGATTTGTGACACGAGATTTTGTGGTTAACAAGATGACAGAGTAAACTATGTGATCTGTGGCCCCTGTGTCGAGTATCCAGTACATTTCTTTGTCAACAACAAAGCCACAAAAAGTTGTATCTGAGAAATCACTCATGGCAGATGTACTACCAACATGATTAGCCATTGAATTGGATTTATTCTTGGTCAGCAGTGCCATGAGATTATGATATTGTTCTACTGTGAGAGTGAATGGCATGGAATTTGATGATGTATTGGCATCTGCATGATTGGCCTTAGAGGAAAAAATTTTATGCTCTCGTTGATCTGGTTTGTTGTTTGTTGAGTTTGCCCTTTGCAGCTTTTGACAGACATCAATGGTGTGACCTTGCCAGCCGCAATATTCACATTTGAGTTATGCCCGACATGTCTCTATGGTGTGCCCAATTTTGTCACATGTTCCACATTTCAAATGAGGATTTTTAGGTGTGAAAATCCTCTCAGATTTTCGTGGAGTATTCTTCACCGCAAAGGCCGAGACTTCACCGATGGTGCACCTCCGTTCAATAAGCCTCTTTGTTTTTCCTCCTGCAAAATGAGAGAATGAGTTTTATTGACGGTAGGCAGTGGATCCATGAGTAGAATCTGTCCTCTAACACTGGCATAGACTTTGTTAAGTCCCATGAGGAATTGCATGGTCTTTTGATTTTGTTGAAACTGCAAAACGTCCTTCATAGCACCACACGTGCATTTGGGAATGTGACAAAGTGCTTCACGTTCATCCCATAGACTTTTAAGCTTGGTGTAGTAATTCCCAATGGTTGTGTTGCCCTGTTTACAATCATGTATGGCTTCTTCAACATGAAAAAGATGAACATTGTTAGTGTGTGAAAAAGGATCTTTTAAATCAAGCCAGATATCATGGGCACTTTCACTGAATATTATGCTTGCTCCAATATCTTGTGAGATTGAATTAAAAAGCCATGCTTTTACAAGGTTGTTACAGCGCCTGCATTGTTGGAGTTATGTGATAGAAGTCTCCAGTGGTTGTTTGATGGTGCCGTTGATGAAGCCTTCTTTATTCTTGATGCTGAGAGCCATGAGCATAGCACGACTCCAAGTGCTGTAATTTTCTCCATCCAACGCCTGTGTGACGAGTACAAGTCCAGGCTAATCAGAATAATGAAGGTAAAGGGGATCATTTGGGCCATCAAACTTGTTGCTCTCAGGCTTGGCTGAGTTCAGAGTTTCGCCTTCCCGCTATGTGTATCTACTAGAAGAAGGTGAGCAATTTCTTGAATGTGAGAGGAAGAGGAAAGAAAACTATAGATTTAGAACTGTGTGTTGCTCTAATGCCATGAAAAGAAAGAATAAATTCCTTTTACTGTATATTGCTATTTTCTAGTTACATTGGAAACATATATACACACTACAATGACTAATTTGGATGCTGTATTAGTGCATGTAAATCATGAATCCCTATTTACAATTCTATACAAAGGAAACAAATCAATGGCCGTTGCCTATGGATGATTGCCCAAATCTAAAGAATATCCTAGACTTTGTGCATTCATTGGCTCAATAATCCTCAACACAGAGAAACAGAAAAAAAACAATGGGAAGAAAAATCAAAAGGGTAAAATTGAAAAATCACATGCTAAAATAATTTGAAACTTCCTTGCAATGCTTTTTACTAATGTTTTGAAAACATATGCTATTCACTATTATTAAGATTTTGAATTGTGTCATTTGATACAATTTTCCTTTTTCCTAACTAAATATATATATATATATATATATATATTGTTTTTTGTAAACTATTTTAAAAATAATACCAAATAACTTTTAGTTTTCCAAACATAACAAAAAATAGTTTTTGTAAGGAAATATTTAAAAGAAAACCAAAAAAAAGAAACTTATTAAGAACAATAGCAATGAAGCTATAAGAGTCCCATCTTCCAAACAGGCGCGGTCAAGCACCCGTGGTTTTTTTTTTTTTTTCAAAAATTGTTTTTACCATGTTAAATAATAACATCCAGTGTCCTTTTATTTTTACTTGTAACTATTTCGATTATTGGTCATTGCAATTTATTTATCTGACCAAACAACTCGTGATGTGCTATCATGTGCTGCCTGTTTAGACAGATCACGTTCGTTAGTGTAAAGACTTGGTGAGCAACACCCTACAATGGCTACTCTGAAAGTAATGTTTTAATACATTAATTGGAGAAATTTGTCAAATTATAATAGCCATTAGTCCTGACTTGGTCTAGCTGAATTGTCATGGAGTCCGTTTTCAGGCTCAACTTTAATGGGTGATGTGAAATTAGTAGCTGCCTTTGTTGGACTTTGATGATCGTTAACAGCAGTTTCTTGTATACGTCATTTTCACATGAAATGCATTATTTTATTATTTTTTTGAATTAGCCACTGGTTGTTTGCAGTGACCACATTTAGTGGTCTATAAGGGTGTTTGGTATGCAGTAATTTTGATATGGGAATAAGAATCTGTAAGATTCTCATGTTTTGTATACAGTAATCTAAGTTTTGGATTACTGGAAAACTAATTCCTGTGAGATTCAGATTACCTCATTTTAGGGTAATATGAAGCCCACCCACAAGGTGATATTCATATTCTTGAAAATCTCAAAACTATAAAAATCTCATCTTTATTTCCATGATGATGATAATAATAATTATATTATTATTAAATTATTATAATAATATTATTATTATAAATTAATATTTCTATGCAATATAAATATAAAAATTATATTCATATAAAATAATAATTTGATAATAATGATAATAATAACATTAACAATAATAATATAACATATATAATATATTACATATTAAATATCTAAATATAATATATATAAATACTATAATAATAAAATAAAATAATGTTGTACTATTATTATAAATTAATATTAATATATGATATACATATAAATATTATATCAATATAAAATTATAATTTAATAATAAGAATAATAATAACAATAATAATAAAAACATAATAATATAACATCAATATAAATAGTATAATATTAATATGCATAGCAATATCAATATTAAACTATATAAATGCTATTATAATAATTATAAATATAAAATATAGCTAAATATGTTTAATATTTTCTATAACAATATGTTTATTTAATGTTAATATTAATATAAATATTAATATATTATTAAGAATTGCATTTTTATTATTTTTTATATTCATATCAATATATTTTATATTATATACAACATTTTAATATTAATATATTGTTAAATAATAATTCTATGATTATTATAAATTAATATTTTTATATAAGATGAAGAAAGTATTATATTAATATAAAATAGTAATTATTTAATAATAATGATAATAATAACATTAATATTCATAGTAATATTAATGTTAAATTATATATAATATTATTTTATTATTTATATTTATATTATTATTATTTAGTATTAGTTCTAATATATTATATTGATACATTTAATGATAATACAAAAAATTATTTTGTCAATTATACAAGATTCCTATGTATAACCAAACACAGTAATATATTATTCCTAAAAATCTAATAGAAGATTCTTATATGCAACCAAACGTAATAATCTTAGTTCTTGGGAATCATATTCCCTACAATCATTTTTCCAGGAATATGATCCTACTGATTACTGCAAACCAAACGCCCCCTAAGTAGTGTCGCTGTCCAATGCCCTTGTACTAGGTGATCATTTAGCAAAATATTTTAACAAAAACAACACTCTTTTAAATCATGCGATACGAGGCTATCTTTTAATGAGAATTTCTACCTTAAAATTGGTCTTTTATACTACCCATAAGAATTGTTGTTCTAATTGTAAAATTAATTTTTTAAGTCGAGTTTTTTTTATCTATTTTTTATCCATTTTTGATATTCAATTATTTTTAAAGATTTAATCAGACTTTAATACATTTAATGAATTATTAATAATAGCATGTCATATCAATTAGAATTATAGGCCGATTTGGACAGAAAAAGTGTTTTGATATGTTTTGCATAGATTGGGAGTACTTTGAACGATTTTGAAAAATCAACGAACAACTTCAATGGGAGTATATTGTTCAGACAAGACTTGTAAATATAAATTAGAAAAAAAGGAAAAGAAAGCATTGAGATTTTGCATTGAGAAAAGTATGGCAGAATTCAATAATGTTCTTTCTTTTCATTTCCTGGTCAGTTATTGTGATTAATTAATTGATTGTCCCTAAGTTCTTGCTCAAAACTTTGGTCATGATCTTATTAAATAATAAGGAAAGAAAATAAGGAAAGAAAACGTGGCCATTTAGGCCACCTCTTAGTTGCCAGATTCGATGAGACCTTTTCTTCTTAGTAGTTTAGCTAAAAATTTTATTAGGCGTTCCATGTGTTTTTGGTGAATTATTAGGTGGTCTATGTTACAAGGACTTGTAAAAGTAAAATATCTCTCTCTCTCTCTCTCCATCATCTAACATGGAAGAAGCTCAAGAATTGCAACTCAGCGTTACTGGTAAGTCGGTTTGTTCATGTCCTCAACTGGGTCGACCTCTGTTTTCCATCTTATTTTTATTTTTCACTTGCCAACTTTACAGGAAACGCAAGGAAAAGAATATTGACTGGGAAAGTTATAATTATTTGTCTGCTTGATTCAAGTAGTTTGGATTTTCTAACTCTCTCCATGTTCCCATTGTCAGTTCATATGCAAACAAGTAATATAACATGGTAACTGTCAATAAAACTTTGCTCATGTCTAGATATAGCCTTCACAGATTTCTTTTGCTTCTTCCTCTGGTCATAAAAAGTTGTATAAATTAATCCTATATAAGAAAGAAAATCTCAGATTCACAGTGAACTATTTAGTCTTTTATCTTTTGTAGAACAAAAAGTGTGACACATAGAAAAGTCATTTCTAAGAATGTGTACTGTATATATGCACTTTTCTTTTTTCATTACTTATCAAGACATCATGTAGTCTTTTTTTTAACCAGCCCAGGAAGCCAATGAAGCCAACCCTCATGGCCTCACAAATAATGGTTCAATCAACCTTTCTCCCCTTCCTCAGCCGGGAAGAAAACTTGTCAGTTGGATTCGAATTGGTATCTATGCGACATTTCTTCTTGCCGGTCAGACAGCTGCAATGCTGCTGGGAAGATTGTATTTTGATAAAGGTGGAAATAGCACATGGATGGGAACACTTCTTCAGCTTGTAGGCTTTCCAATCCTGCTTCCCTACTACTTGTTCCCAGCAACAAAGAATAAAATGTTGTAACAGAAAGAAGCACAAACGTGAGATCAGAACCACCTTTTTTAGTCCTTGCATCATTTTATTTGGTTCTTGGCCTAATATTAGCAGGAGATTGCTATTTGTTCTCTGTTGGGCTAACGTAGCTTCCTGTGTCTACTTACTCACTGATTTGTGCATCTCAATTAGCCTTCAATGCTTTGTTCTCCTACTTTCTTAACTCGCAAAAGTTTACTTTCAACATCATGAACTCCTTGGTGCTTCTCACCGCCTCCTCTATTCTCCTTGTGTTTCAATCGGAATCTGAGGACACTCCTAATGTCTCCAAAGGGAAGTATGTGATCGGTTTCATTTGTACAGTTGGAGCATCTGCAGCCGATTGGTGCTCTCCTTGACACAATTCTTGATCAATAGAGTCCTGAAGAAGGAAAGTGTTTCAGTGATCGTGGATGTCGTAGTATTTCGATCCCTTGTGGCTAGCTTGGCAACTCTCGTTGGGCTTTTCGCGAGCAGGGAGTGGAAGGGTTTGGACGAGGAGATGAACTCGTTCAGGCTTGGGAAGTTGTCTTATGTCATGACACTAGCATGGACGGCCATAACATGGAAGCTCTTCAGCATTGGATCGGTGGGATTGATTCATGAGGTGTCTTCACTCTTCGCCAATGTCATAAGCACTTTGGGTTTTCCTACCGTCCCTGTTTTGGCAGTGTTCTTCTTCCATGAGAAGATGGATGGGATAAAGGTTATGGCGATGTTGTTGGCTATTTGTGGCTTCATTTCAAATGCTTATCAGAATTACCTTGATGATTATGGTTCCAAGAAAGAGAGCCAAAAGGCTATCAGAGAAGCAAAGCTTCACCCCATAGAGATGTTAGAGAAGCTGTTAAAAATTAGTTGTTAGATTACACGTGTAAAGCCTGTTGGTTTGAAAAAATTTGGCTTTTAATAAAAACATGAAGAGCAGAACGGCATGCATTTAAAATTTTTCGTGAACTTTTCTTGATCATCTCATGTTATTATTCATTTCTATTTGTCAAACAGCTTAGATTATCAAGAGCTGTTTCTCGCCGTTCTTTTCTTCGTGAATTAACTAGTTTGTGAGCTCTAGTTGGTTCTCTTGTGCTTGTCAATCCTCCTCTCTCTTTTTTTTTTTTTAGTCTAAAGGTGAGAGTGCCGAAAACTCTAGATGAAGGCAAAAAAAGATCTAAAAGAACATACACCAGTAGGGATAATCTTATAGAACAATATAATTGAATAGAGTTCGAATCAAACTTCCATTGACTGTGCTACACACTCTAGCTTATCCTTCCACAAGGAAGAATGACACATGCTACTGTCTAATTAATTGTGCAATTTTCCTCCATTAAAAATCCTGGCACATTTTGACATTCATCAATCCCTTGAGATAAAATGACTAAGACAGGTAAGTTATAAAGAGTTAGTGATATTTTACAAGTAAGGACACCGTTTTTCAGCAAGAAAATTATACAATATGCCCTCTTTTAAACCAATCCAATTATTTATGCCGTAAATTGTAAAATTTAAAAAAATTTATACCAATGTACCACAAATTTTGATCTCCTTCGAAAAAAAGACCACTTACTTTCCCTTCTCTTTCACACTTGGTTTTCCCCCTCTTTCCTGTCACTTTCTCTCTCCTTATTTCTCTCTCTCGTCCCTCCCTCTCTCACGTCATCGTTCCAGTCGTGGACCAGGTCCTCGCCCTTCGTCGTCGCACGGAGATGGCTTCATCGTCGTCAGAGTCGCGCGAAGCAGATCGTCGTCGATCTTCAAAGTTGTGTATTGGAAAAGCGTGGACCAAATCTGACTTGTCATAGTTCAAACGCCGCCGTGAACTAGATCCTTGTAGAACCATATCCCGCGAACCAAATAGACAAATCACAACCCATAGCCATCGTCCACCACCAAATTGCAGCGGTTCCAACAAGATACTTCCGCTTGGATTTCGCGTCACCTTTAATACTGGAGATCACGCAACTTTCAATCCTCAACATTTGACACACAATATTCGACCTCCGTCTTCCAGTTGAGATCGTCAGCATCAATGGAGATCAATGACCAAATCTGGGAGATGGATGTCACCTGATTTTCATGTGGCCAAATCCAAAGGTGATGTTGTTGTTGAGTTATGCTTTTTTTATTTCTTTTTCATCCCTTGTTTTTCTGGTTTACGGTGGAATTTATTGGCCGCCGCCGACGTCACCGGTGCTGATCATTGCCAACAATGTCGTTAATATACTAGAGACGAGCAAACGACAATAAGGAGAGAGAAAGACAGATGTGAGAGAGAAAGCTAGGAGAAAAAAAATCCCTGACAGGACACAAAAATATTCTAATGGAACAACAATGTCCGATAGGAGACAAAAATTAACCCGTTAGGACACGAAAAACATCACAATAGAATAGAAAGAATATTACAGTGGTACAATAAGATACAGAACATATACCACTAGGTCTATAACGTACATTTTAAGGCATAAATAAAAATTGTCTCGAAAAAGAGCATTTATACAAATAACACATTTTCAATGGTAATGAGGCCTTATAAGAAAGCCCAAAAGCAAAAACTCTGCGGACTTAAATCCTATCAAGTCTAGGCAGTCAGTATCTTCACTAATTTATGAACTTCTCTAGAGCAGTTTGGTTTCGCTTTTTCCCCATTTGTTGTTGATGATTTATACCAACAGATCAAGTTATCAATTAAGGAGGATGTCTATTAGGAATTTTTATTCCTATGAATATTGGCCAATGTGGTTTTAGTGGAATTATATTTAATATTCTTGTGAGAGTAGTTTTTGAGCTTAATTGTATAGGGTGTTTAGAGCATTGCTTTGAACTAATTAGTTTGAACTAAAATAGTGTAAAGCCCTCATATGCTAAATTGTTTTGTATCAATTGGTTCAAACTAATATTCACAAACACCCTAATAATCTTTTAAATTAATTGTAAATTAATTTATGCTAATTTAGTATTTAGAAAGTTGATTTTCAATTGGAATATTTGGATTTGACTTAGAAAATTTGAATGTGATTAAATTGTCCTTTTGAAGATTTTTAGCAAATTTCTTATTTGTACGAGTGAACGATTATGTCCTCGCTGGACATTTTGAATTATTTATAATAAATGCAAGTTTCCTAATTTGATAGGCTGACAATCTGATCTATGTGAACGTGTTGATACATATATGTAAAGTCTTTCTTTACCGATCAGGTTTCCCAACTAAGCTTTTTAAGGTACGCACAAACAGGAAAATTTATAGGGGTTTATTTTTGGAAATTCTCTCCCAACATTTTGGCTGATAACCTTCCTTTATCTCCTTGTTTCCTCTTCTCTAAAAGACAATTCTTTCTTTACAAAACTTTCTCAAGTTGACTTACCTAATCTTGAACTAGATTAATTTTTATGTGAGTCATTTTTGAAACGTTTTATGTCGTTCACTCTAATTGATTTGGAGCAAATCAAATAGATCCTAGTTTCGTTCTTTGGCTATATGTTGTATGAATACTTTCCATATATAGCCCATCAATCAAGACAAGTCTGCATTAGAAAAGTGACATCCATGAAGACAAACAAAATCAACTGCAAAAAATATAGTACATTTAGGGCCTTCAAAGGAGAGCTGCTGTAGGAGGTCTCAATGGCCTAAAGCCCAAAGGCAAGATAAAGAAAAAACCTAATTCCACCCATTAATCTTGAATATAACGGAAGTTGAGTTAACCTCTAAGCTCGCCACTCTAGGAGGAAGTCGAGTTTTAATACTCTTCGTATCCTACGCCTATTACTAAAACCACTCCAGAGAGAGACAAAAATGGATAGAGTCGACAATCGAGACAATACGCCACAAATTAAGTCCACTAGCACAAGATTCAAGGCACTTTCTACACGTGCTAGGACACCACATGCAAAGGAGTATGGTCTAGTGCAAAACACGAAGATTCCTACCCCTATTATCAATATTTGAATCATTTTCCCATAATGTATTAATCCTATAATCCTATAAATGGGAGAGATGGAGAAGAAGAAAAGGGATTCCAAACATGTGTAATCACAACAGAAGATAAAGATCTTTCCTCTCCCTGAAACAAACACTATTTTTCATCTTTGAAAATCTATGTATTGTATACAAATACTTAATAAGAACAATTATAGCAGATGTAGCACATTTAAGAGTGAACCACTATAAATCCACACTTCTCCTTATTTTCACCTTTTCTTTGATGTTTTTACTGCATTAATTAGTACGAACTATGAGTGATTGTGACGACAACTATTGTTAATTATTTTCCAACATCAACAATTGGCGCTAGAGGGAGGGCTTTCACCTTTTGAAGAATGAACAACAATCACTGAACAATCAACAATCAAGATGGTGACTACTTGTACCAATCGTATTAGAGCCAACACCAACAACTCTATAACCTAAGGAGGTGACAAATCAGTTGGAGAAGGAGCTGGGGGATCAAGAAGAGGCAAACAACCTTCACTAGCTACCTTGACTACTCAAGAAAATATCGACAGCCTTGGATGGTCTTCAAGGTGGTAACCCTTTAGGTGATAACGTAGAAGACCAAGGGAATCAAGCTGGTAGACAAAATGGGGACTAGCAAGTCAACCCTAAGGGAACCAGTGAGAAAGAGGGTGGCCGATAAGGAAGGACCATCTTAATAGGTAGCCGATAATGAAGGAAGAGAGTAGAACAAGATCGGCTTCAAGAAGCTGGTCCATCGAATCAACAAAGGCAAAATGTAGGTCCACCTCCTCTTCCCCCCAGATGCGATATTAGACCAGACATAGTCTCAGTATGGGCCAGAGGTGACTTAGGGGATCAGCTTAGGAAAAGAGATTTAAGGAACCACCTATGTGAGAAAAGAACTGCGTCAATGAGAAATGATCCCAATCTGATTGACCAACCAGCTGTGACAAACCAACAAATAGACAAAAAATCGATCCGAACATGATAGCTTAGTAGGTGAACCAACAAATCCAAATAGTACTAGGACTCTCTACGGACGAGATTAAGTGATTAGCAAGCCGCTTTAAAAATCTAAAGGAGAAGCTCAATGTTCACCATAGGGAAGAGAAAACCTACACGATCTCGTTTGTACCTTTCATCATGGAACTACCTCTTCCAGAGAGGTTTAAACCTCCCAAGATGACACTTTGCGAAGGACTCATAGACCTTGACAACCATATTCAAATTTATAACTTGTATATGGCGCTTTACGAAGTTCCACCAGAAATCATATGCGGAGCCTTCAACCAAACCCTCATAGGGCCTGCAAGAAGATGGTTTAGGACGTTGAAGAAAAAATGTGTAACCTACTTTGAAGACTTGTAGGTAGCTTTCCTCAACTAGTTTGTGAGGGGTGGGATCCCTATTGCTAGCCAAAGAAAACCTAAGCTTTCTTACTCAAGGACTGAACGAATCCCTAAAAGATTGGCTCATGAGATTCACTAGAGAAATGGCTACAATGGGAGGAGTCTTAGAAGATGTCGCCCTTATTAGAGCCCTAAGCAACATGCAAGCAGACATTCCCTTCAGAGATGATCTCAACCACAGGGGATCCAAAACATACCAAGAATTTTGCGAGAGGGCTAGAGGATACATCAACTAGGAAGACGTTAAAGGCCTGACCTTTAGAAAAGCAATGGGAGGCAACAATAGTAGCGCTCAAGCACCAAGGGATGAAGGTAAGAGGAGAGCCAACCCTCTAGGGCATGATGGCTCAAGGTTACCTCTCTAAGACCCCATGCTAATCCCTTCAAATCGAGCTGTTATCACGGATAATAACAAATGACAAAGACAGGAATGTAGCAAAGGTCAGCAGCCTCAACAAAAGTAGGGCAATTACCACAGCCTCACTATCCTAATAGACGATGTCTATCACCAGATCAGCAACCAGCCCTATCTCCGGCATCCTTTCCTAATGAGATCGAGCCCAAACAAGTGCAATTAGGCTAAGTATTGCAGATTTCATGGAGATGTGGGACATTACACTAGTGAGTCCACTAGCCTAAAGGACAAGATGGAAAGGCTAATAAGGGAAGGTCGGTTACAAGATTACAGGTCTGATAGGAGTAGGAGGAACAATGAGGGAAAGAAATAACCCGCCATAGCATGAGGGAGATTGACGACCAAATGAGGACAACACACCTGTCGGGGTGATCCAAACCATCTATGGAGGGCCATACCCTAGTGGTGACTCCCGTAGGTCCTAAAAGAACTAAGCTCTAGAGACAAGCGAGAGCTCGAAGAATAGGTGTTGGAACGTATCAATGAGTAGGCCTGCTTAGGCATTGAGGTATGAGGGAAGAAAAATAACCTTTTCTGAGGCGGATGCTTAGGGGGTCCATTTTCCTCAAAATGATTCCTTAGTTGTCAAAGCCATGATCAAAAGCTATTCTATGTGTCGGATCTTGGTAGACAATGGTAGCTCCGTTGACATCATCTACTTGGACTACTTGACCAAGATAGGGATCTCCTTAGACCAGATAACATCGAATTCTCGGCCACTGTATGGATTCACTGGGGATAGTATCATACCTGTAACACCCCTATGTGGGGGTTAACAGTTTTAAATAAATAAAAATAATTTTAAATTTTATATTATTTAAATCAATTAAACAATGCCCATGGGTCTTTAAACAACAAGAAAAATAAAAATAAACGTTTTAAATACAAACCACAGTTTTTAGTGTAGCACCAAATATATATAATTACAGTCATCATCACCATAGTACAATTCCCAAATAACTTAACACAGCCATAAAAAAAAAATAATACAACTCTTACATGTTGTAGATAAGTTGTAATTAAACAGGGTCTTCTAACACGAAAACAGCAGGATTGTTTTCGCTTATTCCTCTTCAAATATGTTGCACTGAGTTCCACCTGAGATATGAAGATATGATAGGGATGAGCATCGACATGCCCAGTAGGGAAATCATGACTCACCTTATGGTTTATCCATTACCACATTAAAAACTGCATGGTTAGTAGGTTACATCATATTCCAGATTATGAGGTTTATTATGATCACATCTTATGGATACCGTAGTTAATCATTACCAAGTGTCATAATTACACATTTATACAAATATTACCAATCATCATTGTTCCTAGGTATCCATGTTAAATTGAGTATCACTCAACTCATCGAAACCCAAATTGGCGCACTTGATCACCCCATAAACATTCCAAGGGTGTTCCGGTGAGGGGACATCAAGCCCCGAGTCCTCACCAAATCAATTCCTGTACAGTGTGTTCTGGGACTTTCAACCCAAGGAAGCGTCATCACCTTCCCCCTATTTTACCTTTTTGGGTATTCATGCCCAAGGACGTAACCGCCGCCCTCTTCATGTCTCACCATTTCTCTATATTAAATCATTATTAATAGAGTCAGTTTTCCTAACCATGCTTCTCAATTTATAACATATGTCAATTCATTATGTTCCTCGCCGTACAATACAAGACGAGTCCATGTCATAGTTTCATATGTGATACTCATATAATATCAGTTCAACATAGATATATATATATTGCGGCAAAACAATCAATTTTAATTCTATAAAAACCTCACAAAAATGAGTAATAGAATCCCTACCTTTCAAGCTTATCAACAATCTTTTAATCCTGGAATCAATTAACGTTAGCTCCACACATCCTTGACCCTAAGGCATGCATAAGGACAATTAAAACTAAAGCACAACGTATAATCACATTCATAAGTGAGTTATGTGTAAACCCGTCTACTAGTGCCATTAAAGTATTTTTATGCATTAAACATGGAGAAAATGCATACTAAAAACTAAGTTTAGATTAAAGAAAACCTACCTCAAAACTTCTTTGAAAAGCACCAAAGTTTGGGTTATCAATCAAGCTTGAATTAACTTTAAAACCGCCTCGATCATCGTTGGGAATTATAATTGTCTTGGCCACAAAGAGAGCTTTGTGCTCTATGTCTTTAGTTAGAAATTTGAAGTGAGAAGGGAGAGAATGAGAACTAGAGAAGAAGGTGGTGATAGTTAAATAAAAAGATATCAAAATGCTTAAGAGGAATGAGATGTTTACGGGGAAAAGTTGTAAGAAGAAACAAAAGAGTCTTAAAGGAAAATATCATCTTGTCTCCCATGAAGACTTTTAGCAAATAATGCCAACATAATTGAGGGGATAATTGGAGTGAATTATAGAAGAAGATAAGGAAATAATTAATTAGGTGGTTGAGAAATATCTCCATGTCTTCTATGAATTGACGGAAAATAATTCAATGTCCCCTTCGGATACCTTTAGCAAAATGAGAAGAAGTCTATATAATTGAGCAATAATTTAGGGAGACAAGATTGGTAGAAGTAAGTGTTGGTAAGTTTTGAATGTTTCTTAGGAAGACTTGGTAAGAAAATACTAAAATGGTATTTTTTTTAAATGATCATAAACAACTTAGTAATTTTAAATAGTCACATTTTATTCATTAAATTTTACAAAATTATGCCCGTTAAAAATACGGGTGTTACAATACCCGAGGAGATGATCACGTTGCTAGTCACATGGGGGAAAAGCCGAGAACGACAATAGTCATGTCCAACTTCTTAGTTATAAAGGGCAAAGACCAATATAATACAATGATAGGGAGGCTAACATTGAGGGCCTTGAAGACCATAACCTCCATCTATCATCAAAAAAAAGGAGTGGGCAAGATGAAAGGAAACCAATTCGAGTCCAAGCAAGCTTACTTTGACACCATCCATGCTTATGTCAATCCTTGAAAGATGGAGACAAGGATGGTACTTGGACGACCCCCAACAGAAGACATAGACCCAAGGTTGGGAGAAGAGTTAACCTGAATCGAACTGGCCAAGAATTTGATAGATATGGCCTTAGATGAAGAGAACCCCTTCAAAGTTTTTAGAATTGGTTCGGCATTGAACAACAAAGAAGCAGATGAATTAAAGAGATTCTTTAGTAAAAATCTTCATGTGTTCGCATAGACCTATGAAGATATAGAGGGAATAGAGCCAGAGGTTGCCTACCACTGCCTAAACATCGACCTCAGTTACCCTCCAAAGAGGTAAAAATGGTGACCCATAAATCCAAAGAGTTACAAGACACTTAAAGAAAAGGTTGACAAGCTGGAAAAGAATGGGTTTATTAGGGAATCATATTACCCTGATTGGATCATAAATCCCATTCTCATTCAAAAACCCAACGGGAAATGGATAATGTAAAACCCAACGGGAAATGGATAATGTGCATAGACTTCAGTGACTTAAACAAGGCTTGTCACAAGGATAGTTTTCCTCTACCTCAAATATATCAATTGGTCAACGACACTGTAGGGCATGAGCTTTTAAGCTTCATGGGTGCTTGCTTGGGCTACTACCAAATTCCCAAGCATCCAAAAGACCAAGAAAACACTTCTTTCATCACTAATAGGGGATTGTACTATTACTTGACATGCCCTTTGGATTAAAGAACGTCGGAGCAACATATCAACGTTTGGTGAATAAAATATTTGCTAGAAAGATTGGAAATATGATGGAGGTATATGTGGACAACATGTTAGTTAAGTCTGTGAAGGCAAGCCTCTACATTTCAGATCTTGACGAGACATTCAATATCCTGAGGAAGTACAAGATGATGCTCAACACTCTAAAGTGAGAATTTGGGGTGGCATCAAGGAAGTTTCTGGGATTCATGTTTAGTGGGCAAGGAGCAGAGGCTAACCCAGAAAAAATCCAAGTCCTGCTAGATATAGAGGCCTCCTAGGAGCTGAAAAAGGTACAAAAACTTACAGGATGTGTGGCAGCACTTAACCACTTTATCTATACACCAACCGATAAGTGTGTGCTATTCTTCGACGTCTTAAGAAGGTGAAAACAATGGACAGGAGAGTGCAATGACATATTCAGATACCTAAAAGACTAATTAAGAGAGCCTCATCTACTTTCTAAAGTTCTACTAGGAGAAACCTTGAACATCTATCATGGCTATCTCACCTCATGCTATAAGCTTTGTTTTGATCATACAAGAAAGAAAGACCCAATTGCCAGTTTATTATGCAAGCAAGCAATTGTTTGACGCAAAGACGAGGTATCCCAAGATGGAAAAGCTCACCCAAGCCCTAATTATGTTGATGAAGAAGTTGAAAAGGTATTTCCTAGAGCATAAAGTAGTGGAGTTAACAAACTACACCCTTGAGACAAGTTGCAAAAGCCAAAAACCTTTGGGTGAGTATTGTAATTGTCAGTCGAGCTAATCCAACATGACATTGAATACGAGCCTAGAACAAAAATCAAAGGGAAAGCCTTGGTTGATTTTATGGCTGAGTTCATAACTCGATCATAAGACGCTAAAGAAGAAGTAGATGGAAGCAAGCGAAAATGGGAATTATATGTTGACGGCTCCTAAAATGAGCACGGTGCAGGCGGTGGGGTTATGGTGGTAAGCCCTAAAAGCCACAAGATCACAGTAGCGGTAAGGTTCAAATTTAAAGCCTCTAATAATAAGGCTGAATACAAAGCATTGCTTGTGGGATTAAGTCTTTTCCACCATCTGAAGGCTGATCCCTTGAGGATTTACAGCGATTCTCAGCTTATTGTGAATCAGATCTTAGACGAATACAAGGCGAAAGATGAGACAATGCTCAAATACCTACATAAGATCAAAGAAGAGCTATCTAAGTTCCAATCTTAGGAAATCAACCAGATACCACATGTCGAAAATAGCAATGTTTTAGCTTGCCTAGCCACGTCCAAGGTCTCTGAGCTACTAAGAGTCGTCCCTGTGGAAACTCTTGAACTTCCCACCATCTAGCAAAAAGAGGCAGTAACCCTTCAAGTGATAACCCAAAAGACCAAGGGTAGCAAGTTCGTAGCCACAATGGCGACCAATAAGGAAACCCTATGGGAACTAGCGAGATTGAGGGTGGCCGATGAAAAGACCAAGGATGCAATGGTGGTGGACCAAAGGGAGAATTGGATGATTCCTATAATCTCGTATCTATTAAATGGAAAGCTACTAGCAGATCTTGTAGAGGCTAAAAGGACTCGATACAGGTCAGCATGCTACTTGCTTCATGACAATATGCTTTACTGCTGAGGTAACTCCACTCCTCTTTTCTGTTGCCTCACTAAGGATGAAGGGTTGCAAGTACTTGCAAAGATACATAAAGGCCTATATGGAAACCATTTTGGAGGATAGTAATTGGCCCATAAGACACTAAGACAAGGATATTACTGGCCTACTGATGAGATTGTAAAAGTGTATATTTTCTAAGGCTTAATTCGTTTATTTATGCTTTTATTTCTCATTAAATTCTCTAATTAATAGCAATTTTGTGTTAATAAGTATTTTTGTGTCTTAGTGTGTAAATGTGTTTAAAAATATGTTTTTAGTATGGTTTTATGTTTAATAGAATTTTTAGTAATTTTTAGAGTCATTTCGGTTTGTTAAATAAGTGTCTAGTCTGTAAATAGTCAAAGCCGTAAAAGTAATGCGGTTATTTTATTTTGAGTTTTAGAGTGTTTGATAGTGTGTTTTAAGTTTGTAAATATGTCTTATTATATTTTTAGTAATTTCTAAAAATATTTCCAAGTCATAAAAATTATATCTGTGTCAAACCGTAAGAGACTGGAAATTTTAGGAGTTTTATTTATTTATATGTGTTTTAATATAAAATAAATATTTTTGTAAATATTATTTTTGTAAAATAAGAATATTAGTGTGTTTGTGATTTTTAGATTTAAAATCTGGAGGAAAAAAGGAGCAAAACGACGCCAAAACGGATAAAATCAGACATCAAATGCATCAAAAAGATAAAGGAAATTCAAATTTATATTAAATGGGACACATGGCATCATGAGAGCTGTCGGATTCACTGCCAAATCAATCTCAGCCGTCCGAGGAAGAGACGCGTGTCAACGCGTCATCCGGTGCGTCAGTGGAATCTCAAGGTACAGTCCACGTGTCGAAGAACGATTGGCGCGTGTGATTCACGCGCCGACAAGCTGCAGATGCGTTAGAGGGGAATCGCAGACAGCTTCGAATCTCGTGTGGTCATGACCACGTGCAGCCTCTCTCTCAGCCATTCGATGCGAATACCGAGACTGATCTAACGGTCCCAGAATCTCGGTCCCCCTGGTCCCACCTAGGCCCATCTTGCCCGCATTTGACAGCCATTGGATCTCGTTTTGAACAGTCCAGATCGTGCCTGTTCCGTGCTGGTCTGGTCTGCGTTACACCAGATTACAAACTCAAATTCGCATATCAAAGAGCAAATCTCAGCGTGGAAACGAGATAAGATCGGATCATTTTGATCCGATTCTTCAAATAGTGAATTTTTTTACTATAAAAGGGGCTCTCCCCCCCTCATTTCAACACACCTCAAGGCCTTCGGGCCTCCCTTTCCCTTTCTCCTATTTTTTCCTTTTTACCCCTTAGGTAAAATATATATATATATATATAATAAAATAATGCTTAATTTAGTGTAGAGAGTCTGGTGAGGCAGAGAGATGATCTTGTATGCGTAGTACTCGGGTATGGATTTTATCTCTATATCTGTTTTGTAATGCTTATATTTTGTGGAATAAATTATATCTTTATATTTTTAACAATTATTGTTACTGTTGTTATGCTGTCAATTTTTACATAAATTCAGTCATGCTTTTTTATGTAATTTAATTGTGTTGCATAATTAATATTAATAATGTTGAAGTCATTCTCGTTTATTAAGTTGAGTTTTTACTGCATTATAGACATAGACTGGCACAGTAAATGCTTGGTAATTCTTGATTTATTATAGACAGAAGATGGCATAGTGTATTCTTAGACCATTTAATAAGTCGAGGTACTGCCGAAATTAACGTAATAATTTATTCCATAAAAATATATTAATTTTGATTTCTTATTATCTTTTCTATTTTAAAATTATGTTAATTATAATTGAGTGACAACGATTATAATTTTAATAATTAGTGCACCAAATCATTAGTGACAGATGATTAATTTGCTAGTTTTTATAGGAAAACCCTTACTGCATTATGGCTTGCTATATTGTCGATTTAGGTTGACCTATATAATTAGTAAAAAGTGCTTGCAATTAATAAGAAAAGATATAATAAATCAAATGCTTTAGATAATTATTATTTAGAGTTAAAATTTCATATTAGTTGCAAAACATATAAGGGATTCTCAAAGCTTCACCGTTTTAATTTTATGCTTTAAATTTTGAATTAAATAAAATAAAAATCACAAAAAAATATTTCTTTCATTTTAAACTTAGCTCTGAAAAAGTGCTTTCCTTTTTGAACGTTTATTTTTAACAATCTCTCGAGTTACAAATTTTCACCTCCCTGTGGATACGACAATCTTTTCTATACTACATACGTCCGTCATTTATAAAGAAGATAAACATTTCATTTGGGGCGTATACCACCTACCCTGAAAAAGGACATCGATGAGTATGCCTAAAAATCTGACAAATGTCAGTGTTATGCCAATGTGCCACAATCCCATCCTGAAAACCTGACGTCGATCTTAAGCCCATGGTCATTTGCAAAATAGGGAATCAACATAATCGGTTCATTTGTTTACTGCGCCTAGGGCACTTAAGTTTGCAATAGTCGCTGTTGATTATTACGCAAAATGGTTGGAGGCCAAAGCATTCACCAGCATCACTGAGACAAATTGCACAAGTTTCATATGGTCTTATATTGCTTGCCATTTTGGTTTTCCCCATTCAATCTTCTCTAACAATGACAAGCAATTTAACAACGCCAAGACAAGGAAGTTCTGTGATGACCTTGACATCCATAAGAACTTCTCAGTTGTTGCTTACGCATAGACAAATGGACAGGTCAAGGTAGTTAACAATGTCATCAAGCACTCATTGAAGAAAAGCTTGGACGGCCTAAAAGGGCGATGAGTAGAAGAATTGCCTAAGGTTTCCATGGGGTTCAAGAGAGCCAAGAAGGCTTCCAAGCCATAATCCAAGGAAAAAGGCAATAAAAGCTATGTTCTTAAAGTCATACTTTAAGGAAAAAGGTAAAAGACCCAAAAAGCTCTATGTCCAAAACCTCACACTCTTAAGGCAAAGTGCCAAGAAGGCTTTAAATCCTCGTACTCTCAAGATGGCTTCAAAAGGGTTACACAAGACAAATAACATGAGGAAAAAGCCCAAAAAGCTCTATGCCCAAAAGGAAGGCAAAAGCCTTAGCCATAAGTGGCCAAGTACCACGCCCTATAGTCTATACCCGTGACCAAATCCCTTCAACTATAGGGGTAGAAATGGAAAAATGGAGACCTTTCCTCAAGGAAAAATTTTTATACATGGTAAGAGCCTTAGCATATTTCTTGAGTTACCAAGTTAAAGTTATAAATCAGTTGGCTAGTTATCTCTACGTTCAACAGTCATTATTAAGTTCAACATGATGAAAATATAAATGTCAAGTACGAAGGAAGATGGCAAAAAACTGATTGCATTAACGTAGAAAGGGAAATTACAAGTCATTACAAAAGACTTCAAAAAAAAGAAGAAGAATTTTATTCTTCGCCCCTTGTAGCTCCCTTCTCTACAGTCGAGGACTCCTTCTCTACAATAGCCAAGTTGTCCCCTAAAGGTAAGGAATCAAAAGAATACAGAAAAGACAGGTCTTAATTGGGGTAAGCAGCATGATTTAGATAAAAAAATTTGCTCACCCGTCGATTGAAGAATGTCATTCTTGATCTCCATGTATCCCTCTGACGCCCAAAATTTCTTGACCACGTCCTTGGCCACGTTAGGGATCGACCCCTTAAGCTCCTGAATCTTCTTCTTATCAGCCTCGTGGACCTTTTGAGCCTGATATGTCAGCTCCATCTGGCCCTTGATTTGTAACGACCCTCCCTACGTGGTCGTTACTTAACTTAAACATAACCATGAACTTGAACTTACTTACAGATAAAGTAGAGAAATTTTTGAAATAATTTTTTTTTAAATGGATTCTTGCTATAGAATCCTTGACATGAAACCTTGAAGGAAATAATAACTGTTCTTCTAAAACTTAATAACAAATGAATTCTTAATGATAAAGAATTCTCAACACATAACCTTAAAAGATATAATAATCATTTTTCAAAACTTTATTTCGTAAACCAAACATAATAACATAAATTTCTCAAACGTAATATTAACGTAATAATAATTATTACGTTTTAACTTAGTTAAAATTTCTAAAAGCATGATCCTTTACATAACTCATAATATTAATTTCTTGAAACATAACCATAAAAATTTTCTTGAACTTTTCTTTTTAAACATGAGAATAATTATTTAGCAGCTATTACTTTAAAGGCAATTCTTAATTTAAATAAAACTATTTTCAAAACAATTTTAAATTAAATATTAAATTAAAATCCCATTTAAATGCTCTTTAAAACTTTCTTAACAATTATTTATATATTTTACTTATAATTTTAACATCTTAAAAATAACATAGTGTTCTCTTAAAAGTTAACCTTTTTAAACTAAACAAAACATAATTTCTTACAACTTAAACTTTTAAGCTTAAGATACTAGTTTCTTAAAGCTTTTTTTTAAAACTTTCATAATAACTTCATAAAAACATATTCATAAAATTCATTTCATGCATTTGTTGCATTGTCTATTTCAACATTTTTTTTAACTTTAAAATTCTTTGGACCAAGGTTGCGTGATCACAAGCTCGGTTTTTAAAACATAATTACGTAAATTATTTACTTATTTATATGCACATAATTTTCGTAAGGTGTAAACATTCAAAATTTTGTAAAACAAAACAAGCATAAATTCGTAAAATAATAATGCAGAAATATTACATTGCGTGAACGGTATCCACTCCCATCTTCACCATTCGTCCGCTGCTTACCACTGGCCATCAAGTGCCGCTAACAGATTTTTCTTACCTACTGCATGAACATACTTAAATGAGCTTTTGCTCAGCAAGTAGGAAATTAGTCTCGCAAAACATAATTAAAATCATTTAATTAAAAATATGCATGAATATTTTATGCTTACTTATCAACTTGATTTATGCTTAATTACTTTAGCTATAACTTATCTTCTTACTTTGGGCCTGAGTGATCGTACCAGTTGCGCACGAGTCTTGGGAAGTTAGGGTTCGCGAGGTCCCAACGACACCAAGATCATTCATTACTTTAACATGGAGCTCCCCGTGGGTCAGGAGGTTGGTACGACACCCTTAACTTGTCTTATAAGTTTCGCTTGTCTTATTGTGTGTATGAAATATGGCTTATCACTACATGACATCACAATTTCGTAATTCATGAATCATAAATCATAATCATACTTGACTTGAAGGTGATTAAACAATATAATTTAAATATTGCATACATCACACGTTGATCATATCATCATCATCATAGCATTTCATATCATGCCATAACATAACATATCACATCATAACATATAACAGTGTAATAAATCACTGATCATGTATTTTCATAACTTTTATGAAAATATTTAAAATTAATTTATTTTTAAAACTATTCATACTGAAGGCGAGATTCCTACTTACCTGGACTCCGAGTTGAGCGTGTCCAGTTGCAACTTGCTGTAGCTACAGTCCACATAGCATCCTCAGTAGTGCTCTTTGAGCAACTATGGATGGCTAGGAATGATCCATGGAGATTCATTACTACTATAAACATCATTCTGGACTCCATTACTGCAGTCTGAGTTACCTCGATCTATGTGTAGTCAGTTCTGGACGATTTTCACTAGAGTCGAATTAGCTCAAACAGAGGTCACCATTACGTTTAGAGCATAAAAATGAGTCAGGAGGCTGTCTCGGATCATCGATCGGAGGTCCGGATCACAAAAATCCAAAGTGGCCGTTGACCGACGTTGATCGACATTGACCGACATCAATTGGGCTCCGTTGGTGGTTGGGCTTGGGCCTACCCCGCCTAATTCGACCCTCCTGAGTCCAATGGCATTGTCAATTTCACCTAATTTTGCCTCTAAATAGCATATCAAAGCTTGACATTGGCGACAAAAATGGAGATTTTGATTTCCTATCTTCGGCGAGCTTCCGTGCAATTGAGTTGGGGGTTTTGCTCCCTGTAGCTCTCTGAACATTTCCCCTATGGTGGGGCAGCTTAACACCATGTGGAACGATGGCTCCACCTCTTCACGACGATGCTAGCTGGTAGGTCTTAGTTCTCCGATGATCGGTGGTCGTTTCATGCAATTGAGGAGCCAAATTTCTTCATCTCAATCCTCTGAAGGTGTTTGCGCCCCCAATTTGACACAACATGGCCTAAAATGGTGAACCCAAGTTCACCCATGGCGGCAATGGTAGGCGTCCTCTATCTCCGGTGAGGGGCAGCGCAATGGTACAATTAGGGGAGGCATTTTCGTCTCCATGGAGTTCTAAACCAAATGACGTGGGCGGTGTGCTTCACCGTCACCCACGGCGGTGAAATCGTGAGGTGGCACGGTAGCATAAACGGGGCTGCTTTGTCATGCCTCTCTAGCTGGAATTGAGCTAGGAGATTGGTGTCTTCTTGTTCCTCTCGTGCATCTGAGTCCGGGGACACCAAGATCGTGTCAAGTGGTGGTCGGACGGCGGAGAAATCATGTCAGAAAGATTGGGCTTTTCCACCACTTTGGCTAGCGCGTGTAGCCTCCTTCGGCGGAGTTGTGGGTGGCACGGCACACCGTCAAACTCAGCTCCTCGAGATCTTTCCGATGGTGCGGGAGGTGTCAAAAATGGAGGCTGGATCTTGGACTGAGTTTGAGGAGAGAGAAAGTAGAGAGAGTGTGGATGAGCTGATTCCATTGGCTAGAAATTTTTTTTTTTTAGGTGTGTCATGTATTTATAAACCCTCATGTGGTCTACATAGTTTAATACATGTTGTGTCGGGTTGATCAAATTTGATCCGTAAACTTAAAATTTTCGTAAACATAACTGTATTATTATTATTTTTTTAATTGTGATATTCCTATTCTTTGAGATATTACATAAAATCTAATTTTCTTGTTGTATCATTGCCGTAATAACATCTCCATACTGTCATAACATTGTTTTTATAAAATTTATCCATACTATATGGATTATTCTAACATCATAAACATTGACAAGCGTTGTCTTCAAAATCGCTGATTCACTTATTTCACCAATTATATACATATATATATTTATTTATTTCCTAAAAATAATATTTTGTATTTAAGAATCTTGGTTTAAACTTAAAATTTGATTTCTTGATCTTATTTTAAAACAATAACTTTGATACATTTGTCTTCAAAACCAATGATTAACTATTTTCAAAATTATATACATATATATGTATATATGTATATGAATTCTAAGAAAGATATTATGTATTTAAAAATTTACTTAATATAATAATAATATTATTATTATTATTATTATTATTATTTTAACTTTTAAAACTTAAAAATTTAAAACATATACTTTTCATTAAAATTTTCAATACTTTAAACTTCAAACTTCATTATAAAAGCAATAGTTGTAATTTTATAAAAGTTTTGTAACTTAAATTGACTATCTAAAAGTCAATTTAATTTCAAATTTTAAACTTTGCACAATCTCATGCTTTACGGATATAACCCAAACTATTTCTCGTAAAGAGCTATTTATAGGTCCACATCTTAGCGATAGATCAACATTTGTAGACCCCATCAACGCCCTTCTTCTTCTTCTTATTCACTATTATTTTAACAACTGATATTATTATCACTGTCATTATTATTACGACAATAATAATAATAAGCCTTACGTAATTACTAATGTGTATAATAACTAACTATACATATTCAAAACATTAGGATTCTTGCATACTTGAACTTGGTGCTCACCATTTTCTGAATCATGGTGTAGAGCTCATGATTACTATTGATCTGGGTTTCTTTTACTGAACTGATATCATATAGAAATTTTTCACATAGTCATAGTAAGTTGAAAATTCACTTTTTATCAAATAATACCAATTTACACATTCTAATTGAGATTTTTATAAAAATATCTTCTTTAGCTCATACATGAAATCAATAAACCATAAACTTTTAATTTAACACATTAAATAATTATTTTTAATTATTTTAATATACTATCATAACATTACATTGCTACATGTTTCACAAATGAAGCACATAAATTTATGTATTCACAACATGATTTATTTCTAAAGTCTTACAACTATTAAGACCTTCAAATTTACATATTAATAAACTCAAATTTTGTTTCTCTAGTACTTAGTTAAATAATGACAGAAAAATCCTCAATTAGTCATACTTATTAATTTTTGTATTTTTTTGGTGATTACATAATCTTTATAAAAGGCTCGACGATTGTCTCGGCGAGCTTCTTCAAGTCCTCACTTTCTTGGATGAGGAGAAGCTAGACATTACTCCCTTTATTTTTGGCATCATCGGTCGTCCATTTCTCGTCACCAAGTAGAGCTTTCAGCATCTCTACCTCCTTGCGAGGGTCGGCCAAGTCATTCACCTACTTCTCAATCTCCCCGTAGGAGATCAAGGCCATCATAGAGCCTGTACACAAACAACGAGGTTAAAGAGAGCTAAACAAGAAGAAAAGGGAAGCAACTAAAGGAAAGTTAGGAAAATACTTACATTAACCTAGCTGCGAATCAGTTCACTATGTCGCTCCAAGAAAGGAGACTTCTCAGTTGTTTCTTAGTCGTTGTCAAAAAAGAATTCATAAATGGCCTGGAAGGCTAGGATGAACCTGGGCAGAAGGTTAAGCATATTCCCCACCTGGGCATCAGATAGGTAGCCCACTATAAAGTTCCTATCCCTAACTCGACTGCCAGGAAGAAAGGGAACATCTTTTTTAAAGGGAGGATAGGAATAGTCTAGGATCTCGACTATGACCCTTCCCTTACGACGTAGGGCAATGACATGCAATCATCGACTCGTTGCCTTTTGGACTGTAGGAGATCAACAGGTCGATGACTTGTGTCCTTTAAGTAGCCTGGATTTCTTAGGGGCATAGCACCTCCCAATGAAGAGCCCCCTATAGGGGCCTAGGACTTCTTTCTCTCTGTGGGAACCTTAATGTTCAACATCTCTACACAAGAAAACAACAAAATAAAGTCAAGTTAACCACAGGTTATAAAACAGATAAGTCAATTGCAACAAAAAAAAAAAAAAAACCTTCATGGCCCCCACTAGGGGTTGATTGACAATGACGAATGAAGGGTCAAGGAGAGGTAAAATCATCCCTAAGCTCTTTTTAGTCTCCTCTATGAGGAGGTTTGTTATTTGGCTCTCTGCCCTTAGGAGGGCTACAATTTTCCTTATGATCACGTCTTTACTATGTAAGAATAGGATGATTGACGAGCTCCACAAGAAAAAAGGCTAAGTTAATAGAAGACAAGGAAAGCCCAAGAATCTTAAAGGGAAGAAAAAGGGAGTCTAAATCTCAACGTCAAATAACCTTAGAAACTTACTAGCAATCCTCTAGGTGGTCTTGACTTTGTATTATTTGGGACCAAATCCTTGTTGTCCATCGAGGGGATGGGTGTTGAAATACCCTTCTTCTTCCAGTCATGGCTAAAAGAAGGATAATTAAAAACGATAGGGGAGATCTTATACTTAGCTCGACTGTATGCTACATAGTAGTAGCCTTTGGACGGAGACTGGCTGATATAGTAGCAGTATAAACACTCATCTATGTGAAGGGGTGAGTCAAAGTGGAGATGCCAAAGGATCCACGTCTCCAAGAAAATATACCAAAAATTAGGTGATAGTTACGTAGGTGAGATCTCAAACTCATAGCAAAGCCTCTTAAGGAAAGGATGGAAGGGAAGGTCTAGCCAGCCGTAATGCACCTACTATAGATGGCGAGGTGTCTAAGCGGAGCAACATCAGGCGGTGGTGTCCATTCGATGTCATGAACTCAAAGTACCTGCCATCAACTTTGCCCTTTGTAAAAGCCCTATTAACATTGAAGTTTCCATAGTGGGATGAGGTCTCCCTAGCCTTTTGTGAGATGATCTCACTAGTGCAAGATGCCAGTGGCTTGTCGCATAGTGTAGCCCTTCCATAGGAGGATGAGCTTTGGACTTTAGGATCCGCCACGATTAGGCTAGGATACTTTAGGTTTGGAATAGCTATGGAAAGAGGAATGGAGACACTGTCCACTAGGTCGTTGACAATATCTGTGCAAGGGATAGTGCTAAAGTCATCAATATCCCTAAAAATAGGATCATCCTCAAGGATCATCTCCTCATGAAGCTGGGACGTCTTGGCAGCCTTAGACATATTAAGAAGACCCGACCTGTCGACGACGACTAGGTGAAGACATAATTTGATAAAGACAAAATGAAAGAAGTGTCAAATGAATATCCTATATCAAGAGGTCGAACTAAAAACTAAAGTATACCTGCTTGGTCCACAATCAACTATGAATCAAATAGTCGACACAAAGCAACTATGAATCAGACAGTCCACACAATACGATTATGAGTGTGAAAATCGACTTATCTCTAAAGAACCCAAAATCAACCACAGTATTTGAGAATTCTAGAAAATTACAATAACCCCAAAAAGCCAAAAAATAGCCTAAACTGGTACATTTCATTTTCTTAGTTTTTTGCCTTAAATCTAACCTTTGTTTTGCAAGAATAAAACCCAAAAATCCCAAAGAATTCCAAAGAACTAGAAAAGCTTAGAAACTCAAAAAAGAAGTTCAAAAGATTTAGAGACTTTGAGATCCTTAAAGTTTATGATCAGTGATGCTGGTCTGTAGTAGCAATGGCCAAAAGCGGCGAGTAGATCCGTGAAGGGAATCTAGGTTTGAAGAATAAGAAGGTCTAAAGAAGTGGTTTGAAGGAGTTTTGAGAAGGAAGTTTGAAGAGTATGAGTTGAGAGAATTCTAAGAGAGAAAATGTGAAAGCCTTTGAAAACTATCGAAATGAGGCAAGAAAGGTCTCAAAAACCCTTATGTATTCTCATAAGGGAGAGTTCACAACCGTCGAGCATGGAAACCCTAGATCCAATGGTTAAGGATTAAGGCAACCAAAGGTCATCATCCAACGACTCAGAGCTTAGGTAGGAAAACTCTCCTATGATCTAACAGTCTAGATAGATCTCCTCGAAATGACACAACGCCTTCTGTAGGGACATGACATGTGTTCTAGTAGATGTGACTATTTAGCTGCCCAAGAAGTCAAACTGTTAGGCGCAATTATGACTCCAGTTAAAGGCTTCTTCAGGAAGCCATCCCAAGGGACACGTCACAACTTCCAAGCAACAGGAAACTTGTAACATCCTCGACTACTGAAGCATGAAGCATCTTGCCAAGTCACTCCACGCTTGGGGGTCAATTGTTATAGGAGAACTTGACGGCACAAGGCCCGAGGGCAAAATGAAGAAAAAAGTCGAGTTGACCTCAAAGCTCGCCACTCTAGGAGGAAGTCGAGTTTAAGGCTTCGTATCCTTCGCCCATTAGTGCGCCCCACTCTAGAGACAAACAAGAATGGGTAGAACTGATAGTTGAGATAGTGTGCCTGAAATTAAGTTTACTAATATAGGATTCGAGGCACTTTCTGTACGTACAAGGACACCATGCGCAAAGGAGTATGGGCTGGTATAGAACCAGAGATTCCTGCCTCAAATTATCAATATTTTAGTCGTTTTTCCATAATATATCAATACTATAAATGAGAGAGATGGAGAAGAAGAAAGGGGATTCTAGATGTGTGTAATCACAACAGAAAACTGAGATCTCTCCTCTCCTTGAAGCGTGCACTGTTCTTCATATCTAAAATTCTATGTATTTTATACGAACATTTGATAAGAACAACTATAGTGGACGTAGCTCATTTAAGAATGAACCACTGTAAATCCACGTGTCTCCTTATTTTCACTCTTTCTTTGATGTTTTTACCGCATTAATTAGTGGGGACCATGAATGATTGTGAGGATAATTATTGTTGATTATTTCCAACATCAACAAGAGCATATCGTGGTTAATATTTGAAGGCTTTTTTTTAGTAGCTAAATTGAAAAGTACCCGCATTATAAATAGACCCTTAGGTATAAGGAGCGTTTTGGAGACGCCATTGAAATTTCTTTGAGTTTTTGTAAATTTTTTCATTCAGCTTTATTGGAAGAGAAAACAAGATCATTTGGGGCTTAACTAATGTCTCTCAACCTTTGTGTTAGAGATCAATCTAGATTGGATCGTCTAATTGAAGTAGGTTAGTTGGACCGAAGGCAAGCTGCATAAATCGGGGCCTATGGAAATAGGAAGACTTTATGAGTTTAGAATTAGTGGAGTGGAGTGTTAGGAAACCTTATAATTCCAATTTTCTTTTAACTGTTATTCGAAGTAATAAGAGTCCCATCTTTCAAGCTGGTATGTTTAGCATCTATGGTTTTTTCGTGAATCAGATTTTTGGCCATGTTATATAATCACATAAGATGTTCATCTATTTTTATTTATGCTTGTAATCATTTGTTTATTATTGTCATTAGAGACTAACCTATTAAAACGGTTTAATTCTGTGATTATCTGTGTATTTGTTAAGAGAGGTTCAACAGACCGTTAGGACTTAAAATGTCAATGTATTACCATTTATTATGGAATCTTTTAAGTCTGAACATAGATTACTTGCTTTGATAGCATTAAAATTGGAATCCGAACTCTCCAAAAAATTATCGACTACATGTTTTTCTTCTTTTTTTTTTTTTAATTTTATTACCCCTCACTTTTTAGTAGCATTTATTGCCCCTCACTTTTTGACGTCTATGTCTCAGCATGGAAAGTCTTTTTCTATTTTCTTTACGTTATTGCTAATAGCTATGTAATAAAGCTTTTGACACCCACAGTCCCTAAACTTATCCACGAGGGGGAAAAGTTTATGCTTTAATTTTTTAAATTTTTTTGTGTATCCCTGAGCGGGAAGTTAGATATTTATTTATTTATTTTTATCGTCAACATCATTGAATCTATGAGGGGGGAAAGTTAGAGGACCAGCATAATACATATACAAATGTCTATATATGCACATACGTAAATGTGTATGGAATTTTGCTTCTATTAACCCATATGAAACTCCCCCCTTATGCGGCAGTTAATTAGCCACCTAACATGAGTTTGGATCTTACTGTTTGGCCCCATGTGGGCTGTTATTAGGAGTATAAATCAGAGTGAAATGGTTGGGCAACCTGTTGTTGGCCGTAAATGTCTTGAATTGACTAGAAAATGTGTAATGTTTAGTGAATGAATGGGCTCTTCACTTTCAGGTGTTGTGCGGATATATAGGGAGAAACGACTAGGTAACATTTTTAAGATAAGTGTAACAAAGGTTGAAACAGGACGTAACTTTGTTGGGTTTTACAATAATTTAATAACATAATTTAATTGCATTACGTGACAAAGTTCATTAATATAAATTAAGCTAACTGAGTTTGATTGATCAACATAATTGTTAAAATACATTGCATAATATCCCAAATACAATTAAACTTCATGCTCACAGTTCTATTTTTTTTTTTCTTTGGGATAGTAGCAGTAACAAAATGATTTTTTCCCCTTAATAAGGGGAAACAAATTCTCTTTTTTTAATCAAAATAGAAAGTTATTCGCCAACGGTAATAAGACCATCTATAATGCAAATATGAATATCAATGTCAATGTCATATGCACTATCGAAAAGTGAGAAAAAGCATGTTTAATATGTTACTTTATTTTATGCTTTGATGTATGATATCATTTAAAATTGTATTTGTCTTTTGTCGTAATTATAAAACCTTGAAACTTAAAAAAGTGAAATTTTAATATTAAAATAATTAAAAAACAAGAATATTGTAATTATTAAAGCAAAAAAGTCAATTTATCAATCATTAGGAATCAAATGTCAAATCAGCTATGTGCTAGACATCGTAACAAATTTGCTACAAAGTTTAGTACATACTAAATTTAGCATTAGAAAAGGTATTACATTAAAGATGGCTTTTTTACACTCAAATGCTAAATTTACCATCAACATATCAATTTAGTATTATATTAATAATCGAAAGAGTAGTCAAAATGCTAATAATCATCGCAATACTGCTTCTCATATGATGAATTAATACCCTATAGACACCGTCAAATTGCCAGTAACTGCCTGAAGATTAGTGAATGACGAATTGTTTATCTCTTGTTTTGTTTTATTCTTTTTTTTTTCTTCTCTCCTCTTTGTTTTTTCTATGTTTTTTCATTCTTGCCTTTTTTTTCTTATACTAGTTAGAAGCACACGCTTCATGCGTGTATTCTTTACAATTTTTTAGATATGAAATCTGGAATTACTTCAAGAATTTGGTTTTATTTATTTATTTTTGAGTGAATTTATTTATTTATTATTCTCCTAATAGTTTAAAAGAAAGATGTTTTTAGTGAAGAATATCATATAGTAAATTATTTATGGGACACATAAAAAAAGTGCATCTATGAGAGTTAGATGACAAGAAATGTTTAGGAAATGAAGAGGAGAAAGAGAAAAAAGGGGTTGCATGTGTAATATGTTAATTTGCACATTCACACTTTTATACATATTAAGATGTAAAGAAAAGAAAAAGATAATCAACAAAAGAAAAAAAGATGTAAAGAAAAAAATATTTTAAAAAAATTTAATAAAGCAAAAAGAAAATAAAGAAAAAAGAGAAAGAGATGAGAAAGTGGTGACAAGTGCAACTTGCAAGTGAAAGAGAAAATAAAGTTGCTCCCTCTACACATAGAAGAAAAAAGAAGATGCTACATGTCAACAATATGTTGATTTACACATTGACACTTCATATATAGTAAATGTCACGACCTAAAATTAGGGCTAGTGATAAATCTTTAAAGTTTTATGAATGTGGGGTTTTGGTGAGAACACCATTTAAAAAAAAAAACAGTAATGCATCCACCTGTCAAACTTTTGGTAGGTTACAAATAATTTTAATAAAGAAATTCGTTCATCACAAAGAGAGTTTATCATGCATCACCTACATAATACATAACACTTAACCTATAGTTAATACAGGTGAAGTTCCTAACTGATAATTCTGCACTAGTTTAGGTAATCAAAGCTACTAATAGACACATATCAATAATCATGAAAATTCATTCGAAGCATTACCAAAAGATGTAGCCACAAGCTTTAAAACATTCTAACTACTCTGTCAATTTAGCTCGCACTGAACACCACCTGGGGAAAAAGAGGAACTGGAGCTCAGTAGGAATACCGACTACTTGGTTTTTAAATCCACAAACAAAAATAAATAATCGAAGTTCATGTATTTCTACAAGAAAATATTCTGTAGCCTTTATGATTTCAAATAAAATTCCAATAACACTAAACAAATTAACATTCTAACAAAAATTCATAAATAAATAAACAAGTAAATAAATATAATAAATGAATGAATAAATAAACATTTAAAGAACATCAATCTAAACATATAGAAAGTTAGAAACTCGCTGTTAAATTTGACACTCAAGCTCTAATTATTAATGAAGGAAAGGAGGAAAGAAAGAAAGGTATTTAAAGATGCCCATTGTGCTCAGAATGAGCACCTCGTGTCCGGTGTGTTGACTAACATAAATTTAATAGTCCTTGAGGAATTTTCTAGATGGCCATAAACTAATCTAGCAGTGCCGCTAGAGCCATAATAACTTACAGAACAAGGATCTTCTCAAATTACTCTCAACCGTTCAAAATTACTAAGGCATTAGTTATATTAGTTCTAACAAAAATTCAGCACCATAAAGGCTACTTTTTAGCTAAAACCAAAAATTTAAACCTACAAGAAGTAGTTCACAGAATACTTATGGAATGCCATAACTGCAAGACGTGCCATCTAGAGTATACATATACAACATGTAACGCCCCTATGTGGGGGTTAACAGTTTTTAATGAGATAAAATAAAAATAAATAATAAAAGTAAAACCTTAAAAATAAAATTTGCCCGGGACTTAAATGAAAACTCTCAACTCAAAAATAAAAATATAAACGATAAATAAACCACAGTTTTAATGTAGCACCTTAAATTTAATAATATAAACTGTTGTCATCATCATTTTGACCCTCAACACATTGTAATACAGTCACAGAAAGTAACAATTGATGCTTACATTATCATGAAGAACATTCTCAACAATTGAAGCAGTCCCAATGTAATATAGCTACATCACTTCCTCAACTATATTTCTCGTAGCCACCTCACACTTAGTGAGTCCTGAAAAGATAAAAATATAAGGGAATGAGCAACACTATGCTCAGTAGAGAAAGCCATTACTCACCTTTAGGTTTTTATCATTACCACATTAAAATCTGCATGGTTAGTAAGTTACATCATATTCCAGATTATGAGGTTTATTATGATCACATCTTATGGATACCGTAGTTAATCATTACCAAGTGTCATAATTACACATTTATACAAATATTACCAATCATCATTGTTCCTAGGTATCCATGTTAAATTGAGTATCACTCAACTCATCGAAACCCAAATGGGCGCACTTGATCACCCTATAAACATTCCAAGGGTGTTCCGGTGAGGGGACATCAAGCCCCGAGTCCTCACCAAATCGATTCCTGTACAGTGTGTTCTGGGACTTTCAACCCAAGGAAGCGTCATCGCCTTCCCCCTATTTTACCTTTTAGGGTATTCATGCCCAAGGACGTAACCGTCGCCCTCTTCATGTCTCACAATTTCTCTATATTGAATCATTATCAATAGAGTTAGTTTTCCTAACCATGCTTCTCAATTTATAACATGTGTCAATTCATTATGTTCCTCGCCGTACAATACAAGACGAGTCCATGTCATAGTTTCATATGTGATAATCATATAATATCAGTTCAACATAGATATATATATATTGCGGCAAAACAATCAATTTTAATTCTATAAAAACCTCACAAAAGATGAGTAATAGAATCCCTACCTTTTAAGTTTATCAACAGTCTCTTAATCCTGGAATCAATTAACGTTAGCTCCATACTCCCTTGATCCTAAGGCGTGCATAAGGACAATTAAAACTAAAGCACAACATACAACTACATTCATAAAATTTATTTTAATTTAATCTTAGAATTTCAAGAAATAACCACTGCCCATAGAGGTATTATAAAGTTTAACAATATAAATTTTCTGTCTAGGGCATATACACTTAGACTTCATACATATGCTCCAAAATAGCAACAAACATATACTTAGGTTTAAGAACGCAAATTTGAATAATCCTTTAGTATAAAAGAAAATTTATAAATGAAAGACTAAATTTGTTCATAAGATTCTAACCTCGGATTATGGTTAGTTGGAAGCTTGAAATGGCTTCAAAACAGGTTCCTTTAGTTCGGTATGACTGAAATTCTTGCTCAAATGGAGGTGATGGTGGCTGATTTTTATGGCTGCCTTGAAGAAGTTCTCTAAGTATTTTGCTTCAGCAAAGAAATGAGAAGAAGAGTGTGGGAACCGTGGAAGAGAAAGGAAGAAAAGATGAAGTCTTTGAAGAGAAGTGATAGAAACAATTATAGAGGAGACATGTTGAAGCATGTCACGGAGGAAATAAAGAAAATGAGGGTCAAGAGTAGTTGGAAAAGATATCCTTATGTCTCATCTAAAGACTTTAACACACATAATGCCAATATGACATTTTTGAGATTTATTAGAAGTTCTAAGGCTTTTTAGTAATCATACTAAATAAATATAGGAGAATTTTAGAAAACTTAAAAATAGATAAAAATAAATATTATAAAATAAATTTAAATGAAGCAATTTTTTTTATACATTAAAATTAATTTAATTACCTCAATACCCGTTAGGAGAATAACGGGTGTCACACAACAATAAGTAAAACAATGTAAACAATTAAATCAATAGTCAATATCACATTCAAACTTGAAATTTTAATTATTTATTTCAACCTTTGATATCAATGAAACTAAATTATATTACAAATCCTACAAAAATATTTTTTAAAAAATTCTGAAGTTTTTGGTAGTCGAAGTTCCTACCAAAAAGTCTAATGAAACGCATAAACATTCCAATTTGAAAACGTGAAACCTTTAAGCCCAAAACCAAAAACTTTACTCGTTTTTCTTGTCTTTCAGATTTTGTCTCCCAATTTCATCATCGTGAACACGTCTGGAGCATTGGAAATAGGCTGGTATGTATTTTCATCAGGTTTTAAGAGCCGAGGTGAACATTTGACCAAGTTTGACTAGGTTTGATTGTCATCAATGGAGGAGGTGTCAGTCGAGGTGGGTATTAAAATGAATCTCTCGATGAAAGGAGTCTGTTTTTAATGGTTGCACTTTGAAATGGCATCCAGTTCACCAATAAATTAACAAAATCTGTCAAAACTAGGAGGCGTTGTAGGCCTAAAGAAATCTGGTGATGACTAGATTGGTGAGGGGGAGGTTCTTGCTCCCTCGGCATGAGTAGTATGAAGGTATAGTTGGCTAGAGGAGACAAAGCTGGACGGCGCCAGAATCATGTGTGGAAGCTTGGAAAACACCAACTTTTTAGGCTCCTCTCTAGCAGCTAGCGGTGAGTGAATCGGCACAGCTTGGGCGGTTTGAGGTTCAGGTGACGGTGCCCCGATTGGCAAGAGCTTGTAAGCAATGACAGCCGAAGGTTGGTCGGTGGCAATGGGTAGTAGCTGGGTCCTTTTTAGGTGTGAAAAATGGAGGAATAAAATGGGAAGAAGAAGAGAAAGTAGGAAAAAAAATCTGATTTTTTGTTGTCTTTTTAAGTGGTTTTGCCCATTTGTCTTTCTAAAAGCTAAAAAAATCCGATTTATAAGGTCCATAAAAGTTGTACGGGCATTTGTAAATCCAAAAGGCAAGACCTTAAAATCGAAATGGCCATATCGAGTCCTAAAGGCGGTCTTTGGATTGTCTTCTTCTCGAATCCTTAATTGGTGATAACCAACCTCAAATCGATCTTTAAAAAGAACCTTGATCCTCCAAGTTGGTCAAACAACTCATCAATTCTTGGTAATGGGAATTTGTTCTTTATAGTCATTTGGTTTAGCTTCCTATAAAGTCTTAAAGACCCATCGGCTTTCTTAGCAAAAAGAACTAGAGCACCCCAAAGTGAGGTACTTTCTCGAATAAACCCTTTACTTAAAAGCTCATCCAATTGCTTTCGCAATTCCTTAAGCTCGGCAAGCACCATACGAAGGAGGAATGGAAACTAGTTAGGCCCTTGGAACTAAATCGATATAGAATTCAATCTCTTTGTTTGGCAATAAACCTAGCAACTTATTGGGAAAAACATTTGGATATTCACTCACTGAGACACCCAAGGCTATTGATCAGCGGTACCAAGTTCACCATCAATAGCAAATAAATTCTTATAACTCATAAGTCTCCGTCTAAGCATGTTCTAAGAATAGGTCTAGGTGTAATTGCCTCTGAACTGGCATGATAAACAACCCATTCCCTTTTTACGATAAGGTTACTTTCTTTTTATGACATTCCCCTATAGCTTGGTACTTGGAGCCAATTTATGCACAAAATTACATCAAATTGGCTCATGGACAAAACTATCAAATCAACAGAAAACTTGCAATCATAAACTACTGTACAACAAGGCCTACATATCGTAAATACCTTAGTAATTCCTCCTATCGGAGTATTCAAAATTAATGAAAGACTAAAGGTCTCAATAGTTAATCCCAAAAAACTAGCAAGCGGTGCAGAAATAAAGGAATAGGAAGATCCAGTATCAAACAACACTTGCTCCCAAAAGTGAAAAATTAGAACCATACCATCAACGACACCATGGACAGGCTGCTCAAAGTTCTCCACCATCCCTATCATAGCATATGCTTGGGCATTTCCTTCCCCCTTGCTCCCTTATCCTTGTCCTGGGTGACTGCTACTTGCACCAAGTCCTCCTATAGAGTGGCCTCTACCCCTTTGACTATTTGAGGCTTACGACCTTTGATATCCTAGTCTGAATCTAGATTCCTGAGCCCAAAATTATGATTGATATTGTGGTCTATACTGTGGCTGTGGATATGGAGAAATATATGTTTGAGAAGGACCTTGAGACTAGGCGGCCCTAGCCTGATTGCTCTAGAACGATGCAGAACCTATCTGATAACCTTAAGTCCCTCTAAGAGAAAGCGGGGAATTTTGTTGGCTTAGTGCAAGAATTGGACGATTGCTTCTAATATGGCCTACCACTAGTTTTGATTCCTCTTGGTTATCTTACGATCATTTCCTTTACCCCTATTCTTTCTTGCTTGATTTTCCACAATAACTGCCTCGCCACTCTAAGTAGTGGCGACCATCCACTAGAGAAGTGTTCTTGGCAGTTACTATTTTTCCTCGATGTCAGGTCTTAAGCCATTCTTAAACTATACTATTTTGAGTATAGGATCTGCTGTAGGCTCATAAGCATGTTGTGCCAACCTAAAAAATTGTCTATAGTACTCATTGACTATCAAGCTCCCTTGCCTTAGTTGGGTGAGTTACCTCATCATCTGAGCCATATGCTGCTCATTTACAAAGTTCTATAAGAAAAAATCCTCAAATTTCTCCCATGTCATATTCTCTACATACTGTGTCTGTTCAATAATTATCCACTAGTTCTCAGCTACACCAATTAAATAATTGCTAGCAAAAGTGGGCCTATACTCCATAGGAACTTCATTAATTTGAAACTTTCTCTTTATTTCATTAATCCAACTATCGACTACTTACGGTCCATCCACTCTGTTAAATTTAGACAGATTCAATCTAGCAAAATCACGAAAGTGATGCAGCTTGTACGTTTGGAATATTTTCTTGATGTGGTGCAGTTGGTTGATCTTTAGAATTATTCCTCCCAATTGGATTTCTTCTTCTTTCTCTTCTAGGACGCATCTTAGGAATATGAATTTGATATGCTAAAAGTATTAGTAAAAATGGGAATGCATGATAGTCTAAAATATATAAAAAGCTTTATCTAGTTTGATAGATAGCATATTCCGAGTTTTCAAACCCTTTCTTAAAGAATCAAACCAGCCATAAATAAAAGGAAAACAGCCAACAACATCTTCATCCAAATAGATAAATAAATTATAAAAAAGGAAACAACCTTTGAACAGAGGCAAAGAAACTCCGTACAAATATAGAGGAAAAAAATGAAGACGAATGTTTTGTTTAGGAGTGTGGTTTAACTAGAAAGTTTAAACCGTAACAGTGTACAGCTCTCATATCCTATAGTATAAAACTTAAATTTACTATAATGTAAAGCTCTCAAGTGTGGTTTCAACTATATAGTTTCAACTACTCTTCCTAATACCTTAAAAAAATAATATTTAGTGGTTGTCTTACGTCTTCAATGATGTTAGAAAAAAAAAGTATATTGCTTCAAACAAGTCTATGATAGTGAATGTTAAAATTCTCTACCAGTGGTAAACAATCTAAGGACTCATATAAAATCTTAACAAGATTTAGGGTGGCTTAATATAGTTCTTATTGTACTTGATTATAAAAATAATAAAGAGAAAAAAAGAAGATCCATATTTTTGATGATCCCACCCCGTCAGGCCACCAACCGTGACTCCCAAAATCCGATGAACCTAGACCCATCACACCTGGCTCTGGCGAAATTTGACGAAATCTGACAGTGCCGATGTGTAGGGGCTGAGCTATTGGAAAACAAGTACGCAGTGGAATTTTAAAAAAAATTTATGAATCAATGCATTTTCCAAAATATAAGTTTGACATGCTATATACATATATTAATGATAGATCTTACTAACCTTTGTATGCTAAGGAGCACTAGCAATCAGTGAAGAGAAAGGCGTTCTAAAAGAGCCTAACCAACTGGTCTTCTTTGTTATCCTTTATTCACGATTAGAGTGTGTGTGGGCACACATCGTGCAACTTTTTCTCTAGAGACTTTCCTTCCAACCAATTGAAAAGACCTAGAGCTAAGGTTCTTGATTGTGAACAATAGCCCTCAGGGACTTTCAGAGTTTCTCACACTAGAGTACTCACTCTTAACTTCTTAACTGATCTAAATAACTGAGAAAACTCACCCCTTATTTATAGAGGTCGGACCTGGGGTTAATCATTATCAGATAAGGCCTCATAAATTCGAATCTAGATCAACTTTTGATGATAATCACATCAAAAACACGTAATCAGATTATTGTTAGATCGACAGGCCGAACTTGGAGATCGGCCTGCCGAACTTACTCCATTGGCAGGCTAAACTAGCAGATCGGCCTATTGAATTTGCAATAATATGATCCCAAAGAATCTTTCATTTTTCGCCTGAAATTCTTTAGATAGAGCCTTAGTTTTAATTCAAATAACCTAATAGAGAAGTTATCTGATCAAAACAGCCATATTTGGATAATCTCATAGAAAATAAATATTCTTGATAATTCAACATGTTTATCATGAATTAATTCACAAAATTAATTCAACTGATAAAAAGACATAACTTATTTGATCCTATCGAATTTTAGTCAGTCTAATAATTTAACATAATTCACCAATTTGTTGGAAAAGCACACCGTATTGTTACAGGATTTATTATGAGCTAGCAAAGAAGGACCTGATGGACCTATATAGTTCAAGCTCCGATAATTATAAAATACAATATCCTAGATATATATTTCATAATTACCAACTGTAATGCTACTCCACTAAAAGCTTAAAGCTGCACTCTCAAACTATATAAAATTACAAAGCTCTAAATAAGCTAAGTGTCCCTGACATATCATAATGTGTGGTATCCCTAAAAGATATTCATAATCGGCTTAAAAATAAATTCCATCTTACATTCTTGATTATTTTCATCTTACGTTCCATTATCTCACTATTGGAAAACTTACTATCCAAAGACAGTATACTATTCGGTTACACCTATGCATCCAAATGGTTAAGCACTCCAGTCTTCTAATTACAGGATAACGCATATAAGAAAATATCATTAACTCTACATATCTATGAATAACAGGTCTACGCTATCAAGAGTTATGTCTGTAACGTACTGGCATATGTACCATGATAAAGTCAGGATATTACCCTTTGGTACATCAAAAGACATAAGTCAAGATAATGGGCCTATTAAAAATTTCAGGATTAAGACACAACACATATCATTGTCTAAAGTGAATTGATTTGCATAGACGGAATTATTAAGCCAAACCAATTCAACTTTACGTCCTGATTTAATACATCGTCACCTATGATAATTTACCAATATTTCTACTCATGGAGTCTCACTTTGATGGCCAAGACAAGCCATCTGCCGTTAGGATAAATAAAGCTCCCAACTTTATTCCCTCGATTACGGATCTTATGATTTAGACTATCACATTTAGAATCTTGTCTTTGCATAATCTGTCCATCATAGGCATGATTCTTTAAAGGTTTAGACTGACAGACTTAGACTTTTGTTTGCTTATCATACATTCAACAGATATGAACCTAAAGTAAACAGCATTTGGTATGAACAATAAATAAAATCTTTATTAATAAAATGTCTCCAAAAACATATTACAACATTTTACTCCTTAGGGCATCATGTCTGACAATCTCCCACTTGCACTAAGTGAGAAAATGTGACATGTCTCACATCCCCATAGCCTCCACATGCCTCTTGAAAACTCTCGTAGTTAGTGTCTTTGTGAATAGATTAGCTAAGTTGTCCTCTGATGCGATTTTGCATGCTACAACATGTCCGCCCTTAACAAAGTCCTTTATCAAATGGTACTTCAAATGAATATGTTTACTCTTCTTGTGAAATCTTGGTTCCTTAGCATTAGCTATCGCTATAGTGTTATCACAATATAGCGATACTGCTTTATCCATACCACGAACTACCTCAAGATCTCCAAGGAACTTGTGGAGCTATACTGCTTCTTTCAAGGCATCACTAGTTGCCACATTCTTGGCTTCAATTATTGAATCCCAAGTGCAATCCTGCTTGACATTTCTCCAAACAATGGCATTGCCGCCTAGACTAAACAAAAAACTAGAAGTCGATCTTCTCAAATTCAGGCAGGATTGAAAATTTGAATCAGTGTATCCTAGAGGTGTTAGACTCTCACCCGAATCCACAAGCATATATCCTCGAGTCCTTCTCAGGTACTTGAAAATATGCTTAACTGTAACCCAGTGGTCAGATCCTAGATCTGACTAAAATCGACTTACTATCTCGACCACATAACAAATGTCTGATCGTGTGCAAGGCATAGCATGCATGAGACTACCCACTGCCGAAGCATAAGGCACCTTCTTCATGTATTTTCTTTCTTCTTCAGGCTTTAGCAAGTCTTTCTTAGAAAGAGTAATTCCAGACCTAGATGGATCTTGGAATTTTGCATTGCAAACCTCTTGAGAATGTTATCTATGTAGGCCGCTTGGGCTAAAGCTATCATTTTGTTCTTCTTATCCTGAAAGATCTAGTACTGAGAACATAATTAGCTTCACCCAACTCTTTCATATCAAACTACTTGGTCAACCATAATTTAACTAATGACAATGCCCCAAGGTCATTGCCAATCAACAAAGTGTCATCTACATAGAGGAGTAGAAAAATCGCCTTCTCATCCTTAATGTGTTTGCAAACACATGGTTCATCTATGTTTTGTTTAAACCTATAAGTCTTAATCACCTAATCAAATCTTATGTTCCAAGAATCGAGAAGCCTGCTTAAGTTTATAAATTGACTTTAGCAATTTACAAACCTTATCCTCTTGACCCTTAGCCTTGAACTCGCCTAGCTGTACCATAGATATAGACTCATCAAGAGAGCCATTCAAAAAAGCCATCTTGACATCCATCTATCAAATCCTGTAGTCGAGAGTGGCAGCTATGGATAAAAGAATGCGGATGGACTTAAGCATGGCTATAGGTGAAAAGGTTTCCTTGTAATCGATTCCTTCTTTTGTGTATATCCCTTAGCTACCAGTCTTGCCTTATAGGTTTTGACTTTCCCATATGCTCTTCTCTTTCTCTTGTAAATCCACTTACTCCCTATAGCTTTTACCTCTTTGAGAAGATCCATAAGTTCCCAGAAACGTTTAGTCTCCATAGACTTCATCTCAATGTTCATGGCTCTTTCTAGAGTTTTAAATCAACATCCTCCATAGCCTCATCCTAAGTATAAGGATCCCTGTCATGTTCAACCGATTCAATCAAATAGGCTTCACTATTAAACATATACCTCATAGGTTGACGCCCGATCCTGCCACTACGACAAAGCCCCTTAGGTTGTTTTTCGACTTACATTGATTGGATTGGTCTCTATCGGAACCCCTAGAGTGATCGAATCACTCAGCCAATTCCTTAAGTACTACAATTTATAAGGAAAAATTCATTAAGTAAATCCAAATAAGTTTGGATTTAAATTAATAATTTCTTTTAGCATTACAATCTACCTTCCTTTAAAAATTTTTGTCCTTGAAAATTAAAATAATTCTGGGTAGTTCTTTTGCATTTCATCCTCTTATTCCTAGGTTGCCTCTTCTACCTGCTGGTTGAGCCACAAGACTTTAACAAGTGGTATCTTCTTGTTCCTTAGTTCCTTCTCTTCCCGCACCAGTATTTGAACTGTTTCTCCTCATTAGGTTGGAGTACATGCGATGGATCTGGTACATATTTCTTTAGCATTAAAGCATGGAATACATTATGTACTACTGCCAATTCAGGAGGCAAGGCTAATTTGTAGGCAACATTGCCCACCCTTTCTAGAATCTTATACGGTCTAATATACCTTGGACTGAGTTTACCTTTTTTCCTAAATCTTACTACCCTTTTCATTGGTGCTACCTTAAGAAAGACCAAGTTTCCTACCTAAAATTCTAAGGGTCTCCCTCGTCGGTTGGTGTAACTCTTTTATTGACGGTAAGTAGTATCCATTCGTTGATGGATTAACTTTACATCTTCTATTGTCTTTTGAATAAAGTCTGTTGTTGATAATGTCTTTTCCTTGGTTTCATACCAATGTAGAGGTGATCTACATTTCCTTCCATAAAGAGCATCATATGGAGCCATATCAATAGAAGCATGATAACTATTATTGTACGCGAATTCAACTAACTAAAGCTATTTATCCCATCCTTCCTTAAAGTCTAGCACATAGGCTCTTAACATATCTTCCTGGGTCTGAATAGTCCTTTCAGACTAACCATCTATTTGAGCATGAAAAGCTATACTGTAAATCAGCTTTATACCCATTGCTTTATGAACACTCTTCTAGAACTTAGGGGTGAATCGGCCATTGCGATCATAAATAATGGATTTTGGTACTCCATGATATCTAACTATTTGAGCAACATATAGTTCAACTAGCTGTTTGCCAAAATTGCTAAGTTTAATGGGCAAAAAGTATGTAGATTTAGCTAATCTATCCACAATTGCCCATATAGCATCATGTCATCAAGTAGTTTTGCGTAATCCAGTCACGAGAACCATGGTTATTTTATCCCATTTCCATTCCAGAATTTCAATCTTCTGCAAGTTATTGATGTTGAGCCGTTACTTTTGGACATGTAAGGCATTTGCCAACAAACCGAATGATATCATTCTTCATTCCATGCCATTAGTAATACTTCTTTAAGTCTCTGTACATCTTGGTAGCTCCCGAATGAACAGAATATAATGTTTCATGAGCTTTTCTAGTATCTATCTTTTTAAATCTTCCTCATTCGAAATATTATAGTGTAGAATGCCATATTCTAAGACATTTAACTCTACTCCCTTATTCTCTAGAGCTATGTTCTTAAGCCTGAGTAATGGAAAATCCGCTTGTTGTCATTCCTTCAGGTTCTCCAAAATGGTTGGTTAGAATGATAATTCAATTACTTTCCCTGTGATCATCTCAATTCCTGATTCTACCAGGCCTTTCTGAAGAAGTCTTGGTAACAGTTGCATTGTTATAAAAGGAGATGCTGCTCTTCTGGTTGAGCGTGTCAGCTACTCAGTTAGCTTTTTTGGCAGTGATATAAGATTTCATAGTCATAATATTTAACCAATTCAAGCCATCTTTGTTGCCTCATTTTAAGTTCCTTTTGAGTGAAAATATACTTAAGGCTTTGATGGTCAAAAAATATCTTGCATTTAGTCCCAAATAAGTAGCAACACCAGATATTTAATGTGAACACTACCATTGCTAACTCTAAATCATGAGTTGGATAGCTCCTTTCATGATTTTTTAGTTGCCGAGATGCATATGCGATCACCTTCTATTTGTATAAGTATAGCTCCTAAGCCTATGTTTGACGTATCATTGTAGATCATAAAATTCCCCAAATTTGGATTAGGTATAGTTAATAAGGACGTGCATGTAAGTCTTCTCTTTGACTCCTAAAAACTTTCTTCGCACTTCTCTGCTCATTCATATTTTTTCCTTTTCGAGTAAGGGCTGTGAGCAATGTTGCAAGTCTAGAAAATCCCTCAACAAAACACTGATAATACCCTACTAATCCAAGGAAACTCCTGATCTCAATAACCTTTTTCGATGTTGGCCACTTGTTTATAGCTTCAATTTTAGTAAGATCAATAGAAACTCTATCTCATGATATCACATGTCCTAAGAAATGGACTTTTTCCAGCCAAAATTCACATTTTGAGAATTTGGCAAATAGTTGATGTTTTCTTAATAGCTAAAGTGCAATTCTAAAATGCTTCTCATGCTCTTTAGAGTTCTTGAATAAATCAAAATATTGTCAATAATAACGATGACAAATTTATCGAGGTAGTCCTTGAAAACTTGTTTCATTAGGTTTATAAACACTAACGGGCCGTTAGTTGATCCAAATGGCACAATGCAAAACTTGTAATGCCCATAGCATGTTCAAAATGCCGTCTTTAGTACATCTTCCTTCTTGACTCAGAATTGGTGATATCCAAAGCACAAGTCAATCTTTGAGAACACAACTATTTTTTTAGTTGATCAAATAGATCATCGATTCTCAGAAGAGAATACTTGTTCTTGATCGTGACTTTATTCAGTTCTTGGTAGTCGATGTACATTCATAAAGGTCCATCTTTCTTCTTAACAAACAACACTAGTGCTCTTCATGACGAATGGCATGGCTAGATATTATTAAGCAATTCCTGCAGCTGAATTTGGAGTTCCTTAAGTTCTACTAAAGCCACACGATAAGGTGTTTTTGAAATCAGAGAAATACTAGTGCCAATTCGATCTCAAACAAATATTCTTGTTCTAGAGGTAATCTTAACAGTTCGTCTGGAAACACATCGATAAATTGTTTTATTATTGGAACATTCTTTGGTCTTAACTGAGTTTCCTGATCTTTATTTACCAGATTCATAAGGTAACCTATGCATCCACTATTCAACAACTTCTTTGCCTTCAAAGCAAATATTAGCACTTTTGGAGTCTTAAAGGTCTTTCCAATATATGCAAACTTCTCGCTTCTAGTTGGTCTAAATGTAACTTTGTGATGTCGGCAATTAATTTTGGCGACATAATTTCACAGGAAATCCATTTCTAAGATAACATTGTAATCTTTATATCGATTATTATTAAATTGATAAACAATTCCCTACCACAAATGATAATTGGTATATGACGTAAGCAATAATTAAAGCTTAATATCTCTCCAAAAGGAAGTGTAGTCTTAAATATTTGATCTGTCCTATCTCTTTCAAATCTCATACATTTTGCAAATTTAAGTAATGCAAACGAATGTGCTGCTTCAGAATCAAATAAAACATAGGCATTAGTTTTGGCAACAAAAACCTAACCTATTATTACTATTGGGGTTTCAACATTGCCCTCACTCTTAGTATCGATGTAGATTTTCCCACTAAGTTTCCGAGCTTCTAGTTGGCCCTAACAAATATTAGGACTTTCAATCTATGCTTAGACTACATGAAACTGGGTTCCTAAAGACCTTTGTTGGTTCTTGTTAAATTGGTTCTAATTAGACTGGTTCTGAGGATTAAAGAAACAATTCTTGGCATAGTGTCCTGTTGGAAAAAGAGTGCACAGTAGAAATTTAAAACTTTTATTTATATATCAGAGTAATTTCCAAAAACACAAGTTTGACATGCTATATGTATAAATTAACCAGATCTTACTAACCTTTGTGTACCGAAGAACCTCTGCAACCTATGAAGAGAAGTAACGTTCTAGAAGAGCCTCAACCAACTGATCTTCTTTGCTATTCTCTATCCACAACCGGAGTGAGTGTGGGCTCACACGTACAGCTCTTCCACCGGTGACTCTCCTTCTAACCAATCGAGAGAACCCAAAGCAAGTGTTCGTGATTTGTGAACAAAGCTCTCAGAGAGTTTTCAGATTCTTAGTAGCAGAGTATTACTCTTAATCTCTCAATTGATCTGAGTAACATGTGAAAATCACTCCCTTTTTATAAAGATTGGTCCTGAGGTCAGTCCTTATTAGATTAGGTCTCAAAAACTCAAAACAGAATCAAGTTCGAATCAATATCTGATAAGATCTGCGTAGAAATGCGTAATCTTATCCTTCGCTGATCGGTAGGCCGAACACGTAGACCGACAGGCCGAACTGCCGCGTAAACATCTATACGAATCTTTTATTTTTCACTCGAGATTCTATTGGAAAAAGTCTTAGTTTTAATTCAAATAACCCAATAGAAAAGTTATCTGATCAAAACAACTTTACCAAGATAATCTCTAAGAAAATAAATCAATTCACAATAATTCTACAAGTTTATCTTGATCTAATTTATTCAATTAAATCAACCGAAAAACAAACAAGAATTATCCGATCCCAATAATTCAACAACTTTATCTAGAATTAATTTTATCACAAAATTAATTCAACCAACAAACAAACATGAATTATTTGATTCTTTCAAATTTTAAACCTATCTGACAAATCCGACATAAGTCATCAATTATTGAAAAAGCACGCCGTATCGTTACAGGATTTTGTGAGCTAGCAAAGGGGACCAAAATGGACCTACATAGTTCAAGCTCTCGATAATTATGAAACCCAATATCCCAGATATATATTTCATAATTATCAACTCCAACGCTACTCCACTAAAAGTTTGAAGCTGCACTCTCAAACTATATAGAATTACAAAGCTCGTATAGCTAAGTCTCCATGACATATCATAGTGTATCGTATCCCCATATGATAATCCATAATCGGCTTAAGGACAAGTTCTGTCTTACCTTTTTGATTATTTTTATCTTATGTTCCATCATCTCACCATCAGAAAACTTACTATCCAAAGATAGTATACCATTTGGTTACACATATGTATCCAAATGGTTGAGCACTTCAGTTTTCCAATTACAGGACAACGCATATAAGAGGATATCATTACTCCTAAAGAGGAGCTATGGATTCCATATCTATGAATAACAAGTCTACGCCATCAAGAGTCATGCCTCTATCGTACCGGCATGCATACCACTATTAAGATGTGGGTGTCACCCTTTGGTACATCAAAAGACATAAGTCAAGACAACGGGCCCACTATTCATCTCAGGATTAAGATACAACACAAATGATTGTCTAAAGTGAATCGATTCACAGGGACAGAATTATTAATCCCAATCAATTCACTTTATGTCCCGATCCAACACATTGTCACCTATGTCAACATGCCAATGTTTCTATTCACGGAGTCTACGTCCGATGGTCAAGACAAACTATCTCCCAAAAGGGATATAGACAACATAACAATCTTTGCATGAATAAAGCACCCAACTTTATTCCCTCGATTGCAGATCTTATGTTTTAGACCATCACCTTAAGAATCGTGTCTTCCGCATAATCCGTCCATCATATGCCCAATTCTTAAGGTTTAGATCGATAGTCTCAGACTATTGTTTGCTTAACATACATTCAACAAATATGAACGTAAAGAGGACAAGATTTGGTACATAAATAATGAATAAATTCTTTATTGATAAAAATATCTCCAAAAACTTATTACATTTTTACTCCCTAGGGCATACATGTCTAACATGTCCTTCTTTGCTATGGATGAAATACTTATTAGTGCCAGCTTTATCTTCCCCCGCATGACTTTTCCCACATTGCTTACATATGGGTTTATTATTCCTTCCAATTTTTATCCTCTTCTAGGGTTGACCCTTTTGATTCCCTTGGCTACTTCCATGCCATTTCCTCTTGTTATTACGATTGCCATCACATCTAGGCTAGTTGTCTTGAGTCTGTCCCTGTCCTAGGTTACCACCTTGTTCTTTTACTTGTGAGGCCTGATTTTGCTCAGCAAAGGCCCTTTCCTCTCTCTGAATTTTAAAGATCTTTGCTCTTTCTTCTTTATCACTGGAAATTCTAAATTCAGCTAAAGATGCATGTTTAATAGAGTCTTCTACATCCTTGGGTGCTTGACACCCACGGTTAACAATAAGCACAATGTCAATACAGAACATCCTCATTAACCTTCTTATCCTTTTTCAGAGAGTAGGCACTAGTTTGGGACAGAGACATGTCAATTACTTAAACCTCTTCATAGCCTCAGTTACTAATAGATTACCTTGCTTCAACATTGAAATAGGCTCTTTTGAATTCCACAACGAATTCTGACATGTTCCATTGGTTCCCACCATCTACTTACATCTTTGGTGAGATAAAAGGAAGCACATAAAATCTTTTCACAACCATTGAGTCCTATAAACTTCAAGACTCTCTATGTTGGTAAGCCAATCGTCTGCATCCAATGGATTTCTAGAACCATCAAATTCTGGGACTTTCATTTGTTGAAATTTTTCATAAAAATCAGTGATAGGAACTGCAGAAGTTACTAGGACCACTGGTTCTACTGTGGTGCTAGTGGTACTGGTGCTAAAGGGTCCACATATACTGAGGGCACAAGGTTTTGATAAGTTAGTTGCTCACATAGTCATTGCATCTCTTACTCCTGAGCTCGAAGCTTTTGTTGTAACTCAGTAATTAGAATCATTAATTCTAGGTTTGAAGGACCTCCAGAGGTCTCAGGCAATATTGCCAGTTAAATTCCTACCATAAAATAATAATATTACGTTAATATATATTGTTGACTTAATAAAATTAATCAAAATTTTTCTTAAGCCACACAAGTTCATAAAAAGAATGTAGACTATAATATAAACATAGCATTCTTTTATTACATACACTCTTTACACCTTTTGTTAATAAAACGTTACATATGTGGCTAGCATATCATACATAGTTAACTTACATACATAAGCTTTCATATCATTTCCAAGGGTAGTCATGTTCACCGAGCACTATGAACACCACTGTTGAGAATGATACTGCTTACCAAGGGTACATATATATAAGGTTAATAAAGTAAAATTTTGCTAGCCACATGGTTAAATACAAGCTCAAAACAAAAAGGCCATCAAAAAGGTCCATCCCTCCCAATTAGAGTCAACATCTGACTTGTGACTATTTATCGAATCCATCCTGGGTCTTCCTCCTCCTTGCAAAAGTTGGTGGTCTAGTCATCACTGACATATATAGGCTCAATGGTCTAGGGACATAATCTATATCGGGCTCTACTTGATCGTCATCATCCTCATCCATATTCACAAGAAAATCATCGAGTGGAGCTATCAAGTTCTATTCAGCATGTAGTATCTCAACAATGAAATCATTTAAACTAGGAAAATCTTGAGAATACTGGATCAGATTTTAAATTTCATCCAAGAAGTCATGCCATATAAGATCATAAACTCGTCATAGAGATATTTTTGGTGGAATTATTGGTGCTATGGTGCGATGGAATCTCATGATGTAGTGTTCCATGGATTCTCCCATATATCTACCCCATATCACTTTGAAACGTATGTAGATTTGATAATGCCAATCAACCTAGATAAATGGATTAACTTGAACTGGTACCTCATCGGTAGGTGGAGGTGGCTCTAGAGCAAATTTTTTAAAAATTTGTCCTTTAAAGCCTTGTCAATCATGGCTTTGTCCCCTTGTACCAAGCTCGATCCACCATGCTAATGCTGCCCCTTGTCGTAGCCCTAAGGCCAATAGGACTTGTAGATGTGGTGGGTTATGGCACGATGCAAGGATAATCTTTATAGCATTGAACCATTCCAATAATACCATAGGTTGTCAATTACCATTAAAACAAGTTGATACCATGTCATGGAAAGCTACACTGGCTTTTCTGACAGCATCCATGTAACGATCGTCAAGTGGAGCTGCCATTAAATATATTTATCTTGATTAGTATTATATTCATGTATAAGAAAACATTCTAGTATTCTTTTATTTAAAATTAAGCTATCTTACTTGGGCTATCGTAGATCGACATGTGGCAATTTATAGTAGGATGGCAGGATACCGACTCTGATACTAACTGCAATGACCATCATCGTTTGAGTCATTCCTTAATAATTTTCTTATTTAACCGTGAAAATTTAGAATTTTTCTCCACACACACACACACATATATATAAAACCCTTTTTCTTCATTTTTCTCATATAATTATCACAACATTTTCCAAAAGAGTTTTGTGTTCATATCTAACTTGTATTACATCACATCTCATACTTAATATTTCCTTTACAACTAGTTTCAAATTTATTTAATATACATATATAGCGAAAACATTCTTGTGGCTGTATCCATACCCTTGCCTATACATTTGCTAATGTACCATCTCCAACTCTATAGTGATTCTATTTCAGCCTTTTGGTTGAAATTCCTATAGCATTAAATGACTAGGAGAGCTATTGCTCAATAAGTCCAAACATAACCCATGGATATATCCTATTTGTATGCATGATCTATTTATGCTTGTTTATGGACATTAATTACTCTCTCTATATCTCTAACTTAACTAGGGCCCAAGTGTTCATGCAATATGCACACATGGGTCCTCGTAATATCGAGACCGAAACATAACTTAGGACTCCTCTTAAGTCAAGAGATGGTACGATATATTTTTTTTCTTGTTTGGTGAATCATTTTACCAGTCTGTTAATTTAGGTTGACATACCATGAATGATGATTTATTGACTTATAATAAATGCATATCACATGCATTTCTCTAAAAACATTAAATACACAATTACATTTTTTTTTTTAAAAAACCCTAATTCCCTACCATAGGTGGGGTTTAAACTCACTTGGGATTGACACAACATTAACCAATTTCATGTTCCTCTACTATCCATCTAAGTGTCTTCTGTAGACAATTTTATCGTCATTAGCTAACTTATTACTATCAATCTATATGTCAATATAAGATATGAACGTTATTTACTGAATCGAGTTATTGCTTCGTTCAAAAACCCGAGCACTATAGATTTTATTCCTTTTGATTCACAATGCCTTATTATTACTCACGAAATATGGAAAAATTCTTGCTAAAGGCCATTTTTTCTATTTCGGATGTTTTGGATCCGTTTGGGTTGTTTTGTGAAAAATGATGTTTTTGCTTTCGATGGGCCTTATTAAACTTTTGGGCCCCTTTTTGCTAATTCTACACAAAAGTTACTTATTAACAGGAGGACAAGAGATCAAGGTGTTGATTCTTTTTTTTTTTTTTTTTCTGTGCAGTAAAAGACCCATTTTAACATAACGAGATAATTTTCAACACGGATATTGAAAATTTGACAATTTTACCCTTGGAACAAAAAACGATCATTTTATTTTAATGGCCTCGATTTTTCGTGAAGATTAAAATTCTCCAAAGTTCTTAACCCAAATTCCTTTTATCTAAAATGTTCTCTTTTTTTGAATTTTTTTGTGATAAAAATTCATAAAATTCATATCTCATAAACCGTAGGGAATTTTGACAAGTTGTTCACATTATTTCATAGTTTCGTCGAGATTTACAACTTCTATATTTTAACTTTTCTGAAATCCCCACTAAACAGTGGAGTTTTCTATCATTTTTCAATTCTGCCAAGTTTGAACAAATCTTTTCAATTTAGTTCCTTGAAATTTTCACAAAACCTTGTTCTTAAAAATTATACATCTCACTGTTTTGCACAGGTTTTTAAGTCTTATTCAAAAAATAAATCATATTAAGTCATGTCAAGGTTTTGTTTCTTTGAAAACCACCTAAACTTTGAAATTTGTTTTTTTTTTATCCAAGTTGTCTTCAAGCACAAAAGTCCTTAGTTCCTAGACATTCTTAACGTAAGCATACACATAATACATCACATATTCATGCCATAAAATCCTTTAAACATGCCATAGTCCAATTTAAGCAACTACATACCAAACTTGTTATACATCTCACTGTTTTGCACAAGTTTTTAAGTCTTATTGAAAAAATAAATCATATTAAGACATGTCAAGGTTTCATTTCTTTGAAAAGCACCTAAACTTTGAAATTTGTTTTGTTTTTTTAATCGAGTAGTCTTCAAGCACAAAAGTCCTTAGTTCCTAGACATTCTTAACGTAAGCATACACATAATACATCACATATTCATGCCATAAAATCTTTTAAACATGCCATAGTCCAATTTAAGCAACTACATACCAAACTTACTTAAAAAATCAAAACAACATCAAACTTGAAAATAGAAGCTAAGGCTTTTACCAAGAAATTTGTGTTCTTGTGAACCTCCACAAAGTTTGATTTTTTTTGTCTCTCTTCCTAGCATAAATCATGGCAAGAGAATCCTTATTAAAAGTCCCTTCAACCCAATGAAAACCCTAGAAATACTTAGAGAAAGTCTAGGATTTTACCTTCTAGAATTGCCTAATCTTGGACTTTGTACTTGATCTTGATCTTTACTCTTGTTTGGGGGATAAATCTTTGGGTTGTTTTTTGACAAAATTTTTTGAAAGGAAAGCTATAGGGCTACCGGAGCAAGGGAGGGGGAGAAGTAAAGCATTTAGTTCATATTTTGCATGCAAAAGTTATTACATCTTGATCTTTTTTACACTTTGGTGACTCACCATTCTTAGTCACAATTTAACATCATTTGTTGTAAAAGTTGGCTTGATTTGGCATGGTGGGATTCGGCTACATCAAGAGGGAATGGTGGCTTTTTCTCAACCTTTAAAGTGTTCTCTTGGTGAGTCCCACAAACTTTTTTGCACGGTGTAATTTTACATTGTACTATATTTTTCTTATACTGTTAGGGTAAAACTGAAGAGATACGTACTTAAATAGTCTAGAATATATTGACTTACTTTTTAATCTACTTTTCTAATCCCAACACAGTATCTAATATATCTATGTTTTTGCTTAAACAGTGTACTTACACTACACTATGAACCTTTTACCTTTGTGTCTCTTTCTACATTGTACACATCAACCGATGTGTTTTGGATACAAAATCCTTTACCACTTTATTTACTTGGTAATTAACCATTTTACACTATTTTGGATTATGGTATGCTTTTCTACTTTAATTAGCACTTTAATCATTTATTAATTTGTACCATAATACTAATAATTAATTGTGATATAAATTCCATTTTGAAGATATTGTTCACAAATTTCTTTTTAGCACTTAAACTCCCAAAATTTTTATATTAACAATATCCCAAGTTGCACAAAATTCACAGACAAATTTCGTATTAACATTGTTCATATATAATTTACACTTTATATTAATTTAAAAAATATGATTTATAAGGAAAATTTTATCAATTAAAGCCAAATAAGTTTTAGATTTAAATTAATAATTTTTTTCTTGAGCATTACATAAGGTTTAAATACCTTTAGTATTAATAAACTATTTTTTAAAAATATCTGAGTTCATAAAAATTTAACTGGGATCCGAATCGATTATGAGACCAGGTGCTTGTACAATTTGCCTTTCTACGAGCCAATTCCTTGTTCTTTTCCATTACTCTAATAGGAAATGTAAGGACGAACTCTACCACAATTAGCGAAAAGCTAAATCATCAAATTCGGTTATAGATTTGCTGAAGAGACTTATCTAAGCATTGCCAAAGTTCACAGCAGCAAACAATAGGCTAACTAGATTAGCAAAATAAATAAATAAATAATAAAATAATAATAGAAATAAATAAATAAACAATACGCTAACTAGACCAAAAGTTACACTCTAAAATCTAGTGACACCCCAAACTTAGAGCAAAGGCAACTTACATAGTTATATTATTTTGGGGGAAAAAAACACATACGGAATATTAGTTATTGAAGATGACTTGTTAGGAAGTCTAAGGCCAAGGCAAAATTACTTTGCTCTTTGGTACATGCACAAGTAGAGATTCATTTTTAGAATTTTTAGAAATCTTTTCACACGTTTTTTAAGGTATAAATTTTAAAAATACTCTTAGCATAATTCTTAAAAAATTCTTATTTTTCAAAACAAAAATATTTTCATTTATTTTGAAAACAATACCAAACGGCTCTAAAAGTTTTCAAATTCCTTTTGGTCCGATCAAAGAAGTTTCTAGACAAAATAACGAAATACTCGTATGAGAAATTAAATTAATCAGAATAAAAATAGAGAAAAAAAGGGAAAAAAAAGGAAAAAACATGCAATCGGGTATTTTGTCCTTTCAAGGCATTCTATGAACGGAATTTAACTAGACTGAAGTCGTACAAAAAAAAAAAAAAGGAGTCATCATTTTCAGACATCTCTACATGATTCTGAATCTCTTTTCTAATGATCAATATTTATTTCATTCTCTTAATGACACTTCGTATTAATGCAAACCTGATACAATAAGGCCCCTGTGTCTTTTGCCATTTTCTATTTTTGTGAGCATCCAAATTGTTGTAATGGGAGAAACTCAAGAAGTACAACTAATAAAAGGTAATTCTGTTACTTAATCCTCATGTTATTTTAAAGACAGCATGAAGACAGGACAGCCATTATTGACTACATTTTGATTTTAAAGCCATTTAGGAACTATACTAATTGAAAATGAAAACATTTGGTTTGCTTTTCTTTGGTTTTAACACCAAGATTAGCAGCAAACCACATGTTTTGCTTCAGCAAAAGGTCTATTTCTAGAACTTTTCATGCACTGCTGATATTTGCATCTGTATTTTTTTTTTTTTTTCTCTTCACAACCAGTTCAGGAAGCTAATGAACCAAATTCTCCTGGCCGTATCAATGTTTCAAAACTGAAAATGATCTGTCGAGCTTGAAACTACGATTGGTGGGTTCAGACGGCTATCTATGTGTTCCTTCTACTTACAGGCCACTCATGTGTTCCTTCTACTTGCAGGCCAATGAGTACCAACATTGTCAGGGAGATTGTACTTTGACAAAGGAGGAGAAAGTAAATGGATGGGATCTCTAGTGCAACTTGCAGGTTTCTCAATCCTGCTTCCCTACTATCTCATATCATCACATAAGAATTCCATGACAGGCATTGATACACACTCAAAACGGCGGTCCATGCTGATTCATGTTGAAAAAATAGTACGCAACGAAATTTAAAATTTTTTTATACAAGATTATTTTCTAAAATACAAGTTTGACATATTATATGCATAAATTAACCAGATCTTATTAACCGTTGAATGTTAAAGAACTCCAACAATCCGTGAAGGGAAGTAACGTTCCAGAAGAGCTTTAACCAACTGGTCTTCTTTGCTATTCTCTATCCATCATCGGAGTGAGTGTGGGCTCATGTCATTCAGCTTTTCCACTAGGTGACTCTCCTTCCAACCATTAGAGAAATTCTCAAAGCTATAATTCGTGATTTGTGAATAATAGCTCTCCGGGAAGTTTCAGAGTCTCACTGATAGAGTCTCACTGATAGATTTCAGAGTCTCACTGATAGAGTCTCACTCTAGATATCTCAACTAATCTCAATAATAATAAGATTCACTCCCTTTTATATAAAGATTGGGCCCAGGAGTCACTACTTATCAGGTAAGGCCTCAAAAATTTGAATCAGAATCAAATCAGGATCAATGTCTAATAAAATCCGTGTAAATACGCGTGATCTTTTTATCGCCTGATTAGCAAGCCGAACTGGTAGATCGGCCTGTCGAACCTTTTTAATCAATAAGCCGAACTTAAAGATCGGCCTACCGAACCTCCGATAAAAGATCCCTGCGAATCTTTATTTCCCACCTGAGATTTTTAGGATAGAGCCTCAGTTTTAATTTAAATAACCCAATAGAGAAGTTATCTGATTAAAACAGTCATATCTAGATAATCTTTAGGTAAATAAATATTCCTGATAATTCAACAAGTTTATCTTAAATTAATTCAAAATTAATCTAACCAATAAACAGACATGAATTATTTGATCCCGATAATTTAACAAGTTTATCTTAAATTAATTTTATTACAAAATTAATTCAACCGATAAACAAACATGAATTATCTTATTTTACCAAATTTCAACCAATTTGATAAATCTAACATAAGTCACCAATTATTGGAAAAGCACGCCGTATCGTTACAGGACTTTTATGAGCTAGCAAATGGGACCAAATAGACCTATATAGTTTAAGCTCTCAATAATTATGAAACCCAATATCCTAAATATACATTTGATAATTATCAACTCCAACGCTGCTCCACTAAAAGCTTAGAGCTATACTCTCAAACTATATAGAATTACGAAACTCAAATAGCTAAGTCTCCATGACATATCATAATGTATCATATCCCCATAGAATTATCTATAATCGGCTTAAGGACAAGTTCTGTCTTACGTTCTCGATTATTTTTATCTTACGTTTCATTATCTCACTATCAGAAAACTTATCATCCAAAGATAATACACCATTTGGTTACACCTATGTATTCACATAGTTGAGCGCTTTAGTTTTTCAATTACAAGATAACGCATATAAGAGGATATCACTACTCCTAAAGAGGAGATATGGATTCCATATCTATGAATAACAAGTCTACACCATCAAGAATCACGCCTCCAACATACCGGCATGCGTACCACTATTAAAATGTAGATGGCACCCTTTGGTATATCAAAAGACATAAGTCAAGACAACGGACTCACTATTCATCTCGTACAATACAAATGATTGTCTAAAGTGAATCGATTTGCCGAGACAAAATTATTAATCCAAATCTATTCACTTTATGTCCCAATCCAATACATCGTCACCTATGACAATGTGTCAATGTTTCTATTCACGGAGTCCTCTTACGATAGTCAAGACAAACCATCTCCCAATAAGGATATAGACAACATAACAATCTTTGCATGAATAAAGCACCCAATTTTATTCCCTCGATTGCGGATCTTATGATTTAGACCGTTATCTTAAGAATCGTGTCTTCTGCATAATATGTCCATCATATGCCCAATTCTTAAAGGTTTAGACTGACAGTCTTAGACTTTTATTTGTTTAACATATATTCAATAAATATGAACGTAAAGAGGACAAGATTTGTTATATTAATAATAATAAATTTTTTATTGATAAAAATGTCTCCAAAAACATATTATATTTTTACTCCTTAGGGCATACACATCTAACAGTCCACGCATTGGTTTATGTCGTTCTTGGTCTGATTCTAGCAGCAGAGAGCTATTTGTATTCTGTTGGGCTCTTATGCCTTCCAGTGTCTACTTATTCACTCATCTCAGTGTCCCAGTTGGCTTTTAGTGCCTTCTTCTCCTTCTTTCTCTATTCACACAAGCTCACTCCTTATATGGTCAATTCTCTAGTGCTTCTCACCGTCTCCTCTGTACTCCTTGTGTTTCACAACGATTCTGGTGATGCTTCTAAAGTCTCTAAAGGAAAGTACGTTGTTGGATTTACATGTACAATCGCTGCATCTGCTGGCCACGTATTCTTTCTTTCGCTGACACAGCTTGCCATGGAAAAAGTACTCAAAAGAGACATTTTCAGTGGTCATGGATATTACAGTGTACCAATCACTGGTTGCAACCGTGGCTACCTTGGTGGGAATTTTCGCGAGTGGAGAGTGGAAGGATTTGAACAAAGAGGTGGAGACATTCAAACGAGGAAAGGAATCTTCTCTCATGACATTAACATGGACAGCTGTGGCATGGCAAGTTTATGCCATTGGTGCAGTGGGATTGATTCTTGAGGTTTCTTCCCTATTCTCCAATGTCGTTAGTGTTTTTGGGCCATCATTCTGGTCTTAGCTGTGTTCTTCTTCAAGGAGAAAATGGATGGACTAATGGCAATGGCAATGGTGTTGGCCATTTGGGTCTTCATTTCATACGTCTATCAGAAACTACCTTGACAGTCGTGATTCCGAGAGCAAAAATCAAAAGATCAACAAAGAAACCATAGATTCCCTAGAGAAAGAGATCAATGGTTGAATAAAAACAAGCTGACTACTCAAATGGAAGGCCGTTCAGGCATTTATATTGAGAAGTTACTACACACAAGTTGATGGGTAGACTTTTATTACAAGTAGCATAGTTTGCTCTACTTAGATGTTCCCATAAACATCATGAGAAATCAAACAAGGGGCATATCAATGTTCTTGTATATTATCTGTATTGTGACATATACATACCTCCAGTAAGATGCTTACTAATTATTGTGATGCAGTCGGCATGTCTTTTATTTTCCAAAGTATACTACCTTTTAGGACGGGTTTACTTTACATGAAATGAAAACGAAGAACTACCAGCAATTCCCTTTCCCATCTAGACATGTGTTTACTTTTAAAATCAACAATGACAGTTCAATAGACACCACGCAATATTGTAAATGAGTAGAAGGAATACCAATCATTGATTCCTTCCCATCTAGACATGTGTTTACTTTTAAAATCAACAATGACAGTTTAATAGACACCACGCAACATTGTAAATGAGTAGAAGGAATACCAATCATTGATTCCTTGTATTTCCTTGGCAGTGATTCCCTATTAAAGGCCATGAATATCAAATTTACTCCTTTTTTATTTAACATGGTGTGGGGAATATGGCACCCAATTTAAAGAAGAAATGAAGCCTATAGAATTCAAGCCTTGGTGGACACACACACACCATGCACCCAACCACTTGAGTTAGCCGAATGTTAAATTTAGTTAGATACTCTTTAGTTTCAGATGGTATGATTTAAATGATTATTTAATTATGTAAAATGATATTTAGTAATTACATTAATAAGATTACCGTTCTCAAATTTAGTAAACACTAGAAACGGGATTGAATTTTTTCTCATTATACCTTCTAATAGATAGTTACCTTTCCAATCCCACTACCTTTCCAATCCCATTGCCTCTTCCATTGGTTTGATAAATGCACTCAAAGTTAGGCCTATTGATGCAACAACGGTTTAATTACAAACTAAGCCTATGTAACTTTGACTTCCTTTTATGTTTAGATTGAGTAGGTTTTCTTCATCCAAACAAGTATAGCCTTCTGGGAATTCTTGCCAACATACCTGTAAGATGGTTAAAACTCTAATTATGGGATTCAGATTTTGATTTAAAGCCATCTGTGACAGGATCGTAAGCCATGATTGTGATACAGCCATTTCTTTTCCATTTTGCATGCAAGCTGCAAATCTTTATCCAATCACGTGTTGAGTGTGGATTAGGTCTCATATCACTATGTTTGGACACTAATTACCTGGGAGAAGTTCTTGCTATCAGTACTTTACTCATGCATCTGTCTATCGAAGTTTGTCTGAGGGGGCCTACATCACTAGAACTTGACAATCATCACATGCAAGAATTCAATGGCCTTGATGTACGTAATTCATCCATTTGTTCATAGCCTCTCTCTCTCTCTCTCTCTAGCTGTTTCATTTAGGATTTTTCACCTCAAAACATGGCAAACGTTCAAGATCTGCAACTCCACGTAGTTGGTAAGTCTCATCTTTGTGTGTATAATGTGTTTTTCTTTCTTTCCTTCCTTCTTTCTTTCGTATCTATAGAACTACACTCTTTCGAGACTTTACAAGAATGGTGCTTATAGACAAACTACATCATAGATATCTGTACTGGTGTTATAATCACCAATTTATGCATGTCTCTTTTCAGTTCAAGAAGCCAAAGAAGCAAATTCACTCGAGTCCAAGAATATTACTCGCAACCCAGCAATTTCTCAATCCAAAGATTCCAAAGGGTGGCTACAAATATCTCTCTATGCTCTCTTCGTCCTCTCTGGGCAGTCAGCCGCTATACTCTTGGGACGATTGTATACAACAAAGGCGGAAAGAGCAAATGCCTTGCAACACTAGCACAAGTAATAGGATTCCCAGTTCTCATTCCTTACAACTGCATCTTAGCCTCGAAGAAAACAGCCACAACCAGCATCAAGAAAAACCGACCATCTTCCTTGGTTCTTGCATTGACCTATATCTCTTTTGGCTTGTTACTAGTAGCAGACAGCATTTTGTATTCCATCAGGCTCTTGCACCTTCCAATATCCATGTTCTCCCTAATTTGTGTCTCTCAATTGGCCTTCAAAGCTTTCTTCTCATTCCGTAACTCACAAAAGTTTACTCCTTATATAATCAATGCTCTCTTCCTTCTTACCATTTCCTCCAGCCTACTTGTGTTTAACACTAACTTGGCAAATCCCGGTGTGATAATCTCCAAGGACAAGTACATAATAGGAGTCATATGTACCATTGGTTCATCAGCGGGACATGGTTTCATGCTTTCACTTACTCAATTCTCATTCGAAAAAGTTTTGAAAACAGAAACATTCAAAGCGGTACTTGAAATGATTGTCTATCAATCACTAGTTGCAACTTGCGGTGCCATTCTGGGACTTTTCATAAGGGAAGAGTGGAAAGATTTGAAGAGAGAGATGGAGGGTTTCGAACCTGGAATGTTGTCTTATTTCATTATTTTCGGCAGCACAGCCTTTTGTTTTAGTTCTAGCAGTGATCTTCCATGATGCTCTGGATGGATTAAAGGCCACAGCGACTTTGCTGGCTCTTTGGGTCTTTGCCTCGTATCTTTATCAGCATTATCTGGATGCTTCAAACTGCAATGCTGAGAGTCAATGCGCCAAAGAAATTTCACTGATTCCCCTGCTGAAAGAGGTCAGTGATTGAATAATTAGTTAAGCGGCTACTGAGAATTCTTTTTCACTGTTTCTATCCACAGGAGAAACAATATCACAGAAAGGTTCAATCTTAGAAACTTTCATATTTTTCCTGGTTGTCAGTTTTACTCGTCTCAGTTAATAGCCTGTTCTTCCTAACATTTTCTTTGCACCCTTTAAGAGAAAGCCAGCTCCTTTTCATGCCAATTCTTGTCATACTTATTCTCATTTTGTCTCCCATATCTGAAACAGGTTAAATGTGTAAAATTAAATATAAGGGTTCAATTTCCAAATTGATCCTCCATTTGCATTTCATTGTAATTTAGTAATGCTCATAACGCTACTAGAACAGAAAGTGAAAATAGTGAGATAGAAGATAGGCAAAGGAAATGTTAAAGCCTTAGAGGCACAAAATATTGTTACAACAGGTCTTTTGTTTTTCTTCCGGAAAAAAAACTATATGAGAACAAAAATGTCGTCAAGCTCATTCAACTCGAGTTTATAATACAGAACAGGATGAACTTTGCAATAGTTGTAAAGTTCACATCCCTTCCTCAGGTGGAATTCATCAGAAGTAGGATTTCTCACTGGTAGAAAAGTCTATGTATAACTCTATAAGAGAAAAAGACCATGGCGAACATAAGAAACTTTGGCATCATTTAACAAAACTACATGAGACAACCAACATAGTGAGCTCGAGGGTATTTTCTTTGCAACTGCGGCCATTGCACGAAGAACTGATCAGCAATGTGTAACTTGTAAAGAATCAAACCACTTAGAGAAAGCCTTTGCACTCTTGCTATACTTTCAACATAGAATATGGATGACCATTGAATCCCTGTCATCTGCACAGAAGGTTGAATAAAGAAATCCAATATCAACTTAAGCCAAATTTGGAAATAACTTGTTCAAAAAACAAAAAGAAAAGCAAAAAAAGAGTATTTCCAAACCTTAAATAAGAAGGCGATTATGCATAGAGGAACGCAAGTCCCAGGACCGTTGCAGAGAATCTAGGTTTACCAAAAGATTAATAGCGAATGGTTAGGTTAAAACTGATAATGGAGAACAAAAAATAGAATGAAAAGAATAAAAAAGAATGAGAATACAATAGTACCACTTCAGGTCGAATTCTAACCATCAGCCAGAATCCATGTGCTATAGCAATTAAAGTTGTCCAAACAGAGGTTATATATGATTGGCCAACTTCCCTACTTCTATAGATCTGTGTGAACTGCAAAGTCCCTACCACCTTAGCCGCAGTCTGCATTAAACAACACTCTCAAGCCTCAGAGGAAATCTTTATGGATAAATCAGCAAAATCAAAACACACACACACACCCCTGTACTGTATGAGGACGAGCATAAGCTCATCTTTACAGTAAGATAATGCCCCTTACTCCTCTCACATCCAATGGATCATAAAAATGAGCCAATAAACATTTTCACAAGCTATTTATGATGATGCATAACCAACTCCGAAGACGGCACTTTTCAACCAGAATCAAACTTCGACAGGCTTACACGAGGGTAATTTATTTAACCAAAATCCTATTGTTATACCATACCATTGCAAATACAGAAACCTGAAGAGTGAGAGTTCCCTAGAGAAGATACATCTTAAACAAATATTAACTAGAAGCCCAAGTTTTCGCTGACACATTAGCATGTACAGCCACAAGAAATCCATCACCACCTAAAGGAAATCATCTTTCATAGGAAATTTTCCAAAAATACAATTAATTAAACTCAAATATCAAATCTTTCCAAAAACACAATGTCATAGAACTTACATTGTAACTCAAACCCACTACAAATAAATAAATAAATCAGCAGAAGCAACCTCGTTAGCCAAGGAATTCTCAAATGTGCGAGCTTTTTGGAGACTCATATCGTCAGTAGCAGCAGCAACATAGAATCTTGGAGTAAACCTCTCCTTTTGCAGCACCGCCAAAAGGTTCAGCATCTCGGCCGTATGACCCCCTAATAGCATCAAATCAATAACTTTTTGAATGACCCAAAATCCATGAAAAATTTCACACTGTTTCCATCAACAATTTTAAGAAACAACAGGCGTAGATTGAGCTCACCTGACCCTAACACAATTAGGGTGCTAAACAGTCTTGGATCTCCTTTGGATTCGACCTTCAGAGGCTTCCCTGCTCGCCATAAAACATACACAAGACGAACCAATGCCACCACGACGCCGATCATATACAGACTAATTGCCACAACGAAAGACATGGCTGCAAATGAATCGAATATTTAGCCAAATCTGCACCTAAAAAAAGGGCAATCAGAGGAAATCTCTCATTCTTCGTTTCTCTTTTAAGCTAGAACTCAGAAACCTGGCCTTGTTTGGAACCTGACTTTTATGGCAGAAAAAACACACGAAATGAAGAAAATGGAAGAAGGAAGCAAAGATTAAACATTTGGTTGCGTTAAGGAAGACTTGGAGGAAAAATAAATCCTTCGTTATTTTTATTCTTGTAATTGGATGTTCAAAAAGAATAATGTTAGCTTATTTGATAAGTTGTTAGGACTTTGATTTGATTTTGTTCCGGTGTAAAATTTTTATATGTTATTATTAAAAATAAAAATTTATTATAATATAAAATATTTATATACTATAACATTTAATTTTTAACTTAAGTTTTAATTTTGTTTTTAAATACTTTTTGTCACTTTTTTTTTACTTTTTTTTTAGTCTCTTTTCTCATTCTCTCTCTTAACATTACCTTTTCTTTTTAATATTAGATAATATAAAACTCTTATATACTATAACATTTAATTTTTAACTTTAGTTTTAACTTTGTCTTTAAAGGCTTTTTGTTACTTTTTTTTTTCACCTCCTTTTTGACTCACTCTTCTCATTCTCTCTCTCAACATTATCTCTCCTTATTAATGTTGGACTGAACTAGTTCTAATTTTGTTTTTAAACGCTTTTTGCTGCTTTTTTTTTCGCTCCTTTCCGACTCTCTCTTCTCATTCTCTCTCCCAACATTCTCTATCTTGATTAATGTTGGACTCATCTAGGTTAATTTAAGTCTCTGACATCTTAGTGAATGGCTTATTTTTAACTTATTTTAATCTTAGTAAATGGCATATTTATAGAACTTTAAAATAAATGATTATCAATTTAAAAGGTCATGTAATTTTCAGTTTTCTTTATCAAAGTTCATGTATATGGCGTGAGGCATAGATTAATTAAAACCAAGCAACAAGTTGGTAATCGAAATGTTGGTTTACCGGGTTTGCCGCAACAAAGTAAAATCACCACTTCTCTACTATACATACTTCGATTTGAAAAAATAAAATCTAAAGAGGGCTAAGAAGTTGGTGTTTCTCATAGTGTCGTCAAATTGTCAATGCAAAGTTAATGGTTAGGAATGAAAGCCCGAGCAGGCTAAAAAACCTTCATATATACGAGTATGTCATTACAGTAGCTCTTACTTTGGCGTTGCGCAGACAGCGGCCCACTGGACAAATTAATGTTAATAATGCCTTCCTAAATGGCATTTTACAGGAGGAAGTTTGAATTGTCCAATTTCAAAGAAATCGGATGTGTGAAAGTCACTGGAACGAACCGACTTGAGCTTGAAGAAGGATCAGCCATGGCGGATTCCAATGAAAATTCCTGCACCGGAGAAAGCTCCGATACGATATAAGTGTTTGAACAAAAGACTAGAAGAAAGGAATTTTCTGGAACATGTAAGAATGATTTCTGTTATTGATCAAATGTTCTGCACAACTTTCTCTCAATAATTCTTATACTGGTCTAACTAACTAACAGCTTCACCAATCACAGTATTAAACGTGTAGATTAAACTGTAAGAACAACAATAACATACAGAACTCTAACTTGCTGTACAGATACAAACAACTAGCTAACCAATATCTTTAACAATTACTGACCTCAATCAAATAAGAGCATCACATTCAGCCATCTGTAATCTGCATCGCTGAATAATTAATAAAAGTGCAGTAACAAATTAACCCAGAATCCATATTAAAGAAAGTTAATATACAAAGATGTTGCTGACAGATGGGTCGAGAATTGTAGAAGGCTTTGCTTGCAGAGAGGGATTATTAACTCTTGAACAAATAAATCACTGGTATGTTGATGTTTTCTGTTTTTCTAAGTCACCCATAACATGGAAAAAAAAAAAATCAAATGGCAGACTGCCACACCAGAACACAAAGACAGCAGTAGATATTTGTCACATATCCATGTTCACGGAGACGTGCAGTTAATGAATTCAATTCAGCATAAATTAAGTTGGCATTAGGATGGACCCAATCACCGGTGATAAAAGTATGCACACCATCCTTTAACTCAATCCAACTACATCCCGGTGTCTTCTTCACATTTTGTTGTCTCATTGTATGTCTAACATCTGAGACTTCTTCATACCGACCAACCACTCCATAAATATTGGACATCAGAACATAAGTACCACAATGCCCTGGTTCAAGTTCAAGCACCTTCTGTGCAGCAATCTCGGCGAGATCTGCATCTCCATGGAGTCGACACGCTGTTATTAAAGCTCTAGCCTCAATAGGCATTGTTCTTACAAGTTCATAAGCCTCCTTGAGCTTTCCAGCTCGACCAAGCATGTCAATTACGCAAGTATTGCTCAATGGTTGGTATTATGCCATAACTCGTCTGCATTTAGGCCCAAAACTCACGCCCTTGTCTTAGTAAACCTGCATGGTTGCATGCTGATATAATCCCGACAACAGCAATCTCATCAGGCTTATATTGTGCCTCACACATACGAGCAAACATATTCAATGCCTCTTTACCATATCCATGCATGCCATAACCCATGATCATGATATTCCAGGATGCGGCATCCTTGTTTTTAATTCAATCAAAAACCATATTAGCATACCTCATGCTCCCACATTGTGCATACATGGCCATCAGAGCATTGTTGACCAACACATCTTCGCCATGACCATCCTTTCCCGAGGAGCTACGAGTCATGTATCCATGAATCTCTCTACCATGCATCAATGCAGCCATATTAGAACAAGCCGGTAAAACTGCAGTGACTGTGACCAAATCAGGCATAACTCCCGCACCTAACATCTTATCAAAAAGCCTCAGTGTTTCATCATGATCATCACATTGTTCGTGAACAGAAATAACTGAGTTCCATGAGAATATATCTTTATCATCCATCATCTCAAAAATTTCCAACGCATATCTAGTGCAGTTGCATTTTCCATAGACGTCAATCAATGCATTCAAAACTGCAGTACCTGAGTCATACCCCATTTTGATGACAAACCCATGCACAGCTCTTCCATGGTTAAAATCTTCCATCGCCGCAAAAATAGACAAGAACCCAGTAACTGTAAACTTTCTCGGCAAAATCCCTTCTTCACTCGTACTCCTGAAAACCTCCAAAGCCTCATTGAAACTTCCAATCTGCGCATACCCATTAATCATTGCATTCCACAAAACATCTCTCTCAGGAAATTCCTCGAACGTCTCTTGCGCGTCGTCCATCAAAGCAAACTTCAAATAAGCATTAACCAAAGCACTACCAATGAACACATCCAACTCCAACCCAAGTTTAAACAAAACCCCATGAATCTTCCTGACCTCCAAAACCTCCGTCAAATCACAACAAGCTTTGAGAACACACGGAAAAGTAAACTCGTCTGCCACAACCCGCATTCGCCTGTAGAGCACCAACCCCTCCGCTGCTCGCCCATTGGCAATGTACCCAGCAATCATCGCATTGTAGGCAACCACATTGCGATCATCATCGGAGGGGCAGTTAAAGACCCAAATGGCATCATCCATTCGGCCACACTTGGAGTACATGTTGATGAGGCTGGTAATGGAAGGAGCCGAGTTGAGGAGGAAGCCATTGTTGAGAAGAAAAGAATGGATTTGTTGGCCTTTGAAGAGGTCCTCGCGGTTGGCACATGTCTGTAGCAAAGTGATGCATGTACTGAGGTCCTTCGCGGGCAGCGGATATCGGCGTTTAGATCGTGAAGAAGAAGAGCAGGTGGGCGATAGAGAAAGTTTTCCTTTCAGGACGACATTGGAGAAGACTTTTCTTCTATTCTTTTAACTCGCCTAATCCCAATCGTTTTGTATGACTTCTAATAATGTGAAGACCTATAATGCATTTGTTCGTACGTTTTAAGCAACCTCAAATGTTTATCTTCATCAACTAAAATTAAGAATAAATTGCACTGAACTTAATCACACTGACACCAACTGTTTAAGAAAATTACAAAAAAAAACCCTCCATTAGTTGATTGTAAGATTTAACCGTTAATTCTATTTAAAATATCAAAATTGTCCCTCCAACCATAAAAACATGTTAATGTATTTATACACATAAAAAGAACATTTTTGACGTTATTTAACATTAAAAAAATAAGTACCTTATAAATATAAATTTTACTCTAATGGTGTAGAGAATATTATTTTTTTTTTTGAAAAATGTTATTTTTAACATTTGAAATACACAATTATAAGTTCAAAGTTATAATATAAATATAACAATTTTCTATGCAAACTTAATCATACAATAGAATCACAAACAAACTAATTCCATAATCAACAAAAGCAAAACAAACTAACTCCAACAAAATGAAAAGAAACTAATCCAACAAATTCTATAATCAAGAATCACATAAACAAATTAATCCATAGTCAACAAGCACACAAACTATCACACTAACAAATTTCACACATTAAACTAACTAATTTCACAAATTACACTAACTAATTTCACAAAATATTTAATTCCAACAGACTAAAAATTAACAAATTTCATAAACCAACCTAATTAATCCATAATCAACAATCACTCATATTTCCCCAAAATTAATGAATTTCACAAATATCATAACTATTTACCAAAAAAACCAAATAACAACATTACTATTGTTATAATCGACAGGTGTGGTAATGATGGCGATTGGAGATGGTGACAGAGGGAGATCAGGAGGGGGTGGTCTTGGGGAATGGGGGTTCGTCTTGGAGGGTGGGGATGGTCTTGGGGCCTAGGAGCATCTTGGGCTCTCAGCTGAGAATGGCGGCATACCGACACCACGATGACGTGAGTGAACGACGGCTGGAGAGGGAACAAGCTTGCAGGGGGAGGTCCAGAGAAGGGTTCTTGGAGAAGGAGGATGATCTTCAAGGTGGGGAACATCTCAAGCTCTTGGAGACAAACTCTCATACACGGGTGATGACGGTTGGAGAGGGAATGCCGGCATGCAAAAGGAGGTCAGGAGAGGGAGGGTGGTCTCTTACTGGGGAGGTTGAGTTTGGTTAATTAGTATTTAAGGATTTTTTAAAATTTTGGTCTAGTTAATATTTAGGGTTAGTAGTTAGTAATTAATGGTTAGGATCTCATTCTGTAGATAAATGACTAAGATTATATAGGTATTTTTTGTTATTTTAAACCAAAATTCATTGAGTTACGTCTAAAGGGTATTGATGTAATTAGCTTTGGTTTAAAAGGTGCTGCTGTAATTTAGATAAAATACAAGGGATATCGGTATAGTTCACCCAAAAATTAAACCACTCTCTTTTCTTTTTTTCTTTTTTTCAAAAGCCCGTGCTCATTGCCTTTGCAGAGCGAATCAGATGCAACAAAGTTACAGATAAAAGCCAATTAGGAAGCAAGGATTTAATGGGATAAATTACTTTATCAATTCCAAAATGTAAACTTACTTAAAACGAAAACCTAGAAATACCTTGTGAGCCGTTGTGCCTCCTCCTCCTCTTCTTCTTCTTCTTTTCTAGAGTTCAGAAAAACAAGGGGAAAAGAGTGAGGGAAACATAGGTTCAATCAGATGGTTCGACGAAGCGGTTGGGCGATGGGACGGCCTATTTTTCTTAGAGGGCATTTGGAATGCAAGAGGATATTCCTAGCAAAATAACAATATGCAATATGATTCTTCAAAAAAGTAATATTATCATATTTGGTTGTATAAAATAATCTTCTTTTATAATTTTTAGGGATAATATATTATTGTATTTGATTGTACATAAAAATTTATGGTTGACAAAATAAATTGTTGTATTATTTTTCAAACACAAGAGAAATGATAGGAAAATAATAGTATGCAATATGATTCTTCAAAAAACTAATATTATCATGTTTGATTATATAAAATAATATTCTCTTATATTTTTAAGAATAATATATTATTGTGTTTGATTGTACATGAAAATTTATGGTTGACAAAAAAGAATGGTTGTATTATTTTTCAAAGACGAGAAATAATAGGTCATTCTTTTGGTGGCTCTTCATATTTTCTTCTTGTCATGTGTCTTGAAAAGTAAAATGTTAATTGCAGATCATTCTTCTGTAGTTTATTACAAGTTTGCATTGTTCAATAATAGCATAAAACACGAAACTAGATTGATAGAACTAATAAAATAAAAAATAATAATAAAATCGTGATTACAGGTTTCGATTGTTCTTTTTTTTTTTTTTTTTTTTTATTTGTATCCATAACAACACGTTATTATACAAGTTTTCGAGACAAGAAAAACTTTTGTCTTCCAGCCTTTTTTGTTTTTTTTTTTTCATGAGAAGTGTTCCAGCTTTTTGTGAAACAAACCAAAGACTATATACACATTAAATAAAATCATTGTATATGGTATAATTTGAAGACCTGCTATGGTAGATTATCAATGCCTCCACAATTTTATTCTTGGGTTGAATCGTTCACGTATTCTTTTTTTTTTTTTTTTGGTTGAATCCTCCACGTTTTTAAAAGCTTACTAGTTATATGCATGCGAAGCGCGTGTATTTTAGTAAATTATTTAGGTGAGCGCGTAGCTTATGTTTTGCTTTTAAGCAGTAAAGGATAAGTATGAGCATAAGCTTTTTAATTGGTGTCTAGATAGTACATAGAAAAGGGTTTTTTTTTTAATTTTAAAAAAGCTTTTGAATCTATTTAGTTTAATAAGTTGAAAGCATTTTGTTGATATACAAAATAGCATAATTTAAGAATACGGATGGAATTCTTAATTTATTATTTTTAAATATAATGTCAAAAATATAAACAAAAAAGATTTTATAAGCATTTTTTTCTTCAACACTAAATAGTTGGCATTTTTTTCATGAGTATTTTTTTTTATAAAAGCCGAAGGCACTTTTCATGAGTCCATCTAAACATATCAAATAGTAACTTTTGAAGCAAATAAGCCAAAAACAACTTTTTTAAGTCATTGCAAACAAGCTTGCTATGCATTAATATTTATGAGGGTCGTAATTGGGGAAAATAATTAAAAAAATGTTTTGGCGATCACATGTTCGAGAAAGTTTGTTTTAATAAGAGTAGATTATGTCGAAAAAAAGTTTAATGTGTTAGGAACATAAGATTAACAAAGGCAATCAAAAAACTAAATAGATCGAAATACACATGTCAATCAAAAGATGTGTTTTTGGTTGAATATGTGCATGAGAAAGAATGTGTTAGCTTCTGTTTGAAACTTTAGTTGTACCTGACATTTTAAGTTTAAGAATTATATCATGTGAGAGCTTTATATTATAGCAATTTTTTGCCTTTTTACAGTAGTTGTTGAGAGCTTTACATTGTTCACAGTTGTAACTTAAATATTGGAATTAAAATTCTAAACACCCTTTTAGTATGCGTACACAAATTAAGCAATTTTTTGAAAAGAAAAAGCAGTTGACAAAATCATATAGAAAATTTATTATAAGGTACTACGAGTAAATAATAGTTACAAAGGTCACTTAATAAATATTTGAGTAGAAGCATAGGTAAGAGAACATTTTTGGCCTGAATAACTTAGAGAGTGAATTTATGAGAGAGATAATAGCTAAAAGTCCCACTGAGAAAAAATAACATAAGTAAATAGGGATATATGAAGGAACCAAAATGACAAACATTAAGCTTGAATAAAAAGGAATAAGATTGAAATTTAAAGGGCACACTTAATAAAATAATGTTTAGATGATAAAAAATAACAAGCAATAAGAAAAGATTCAAAAATATTTAGATGACACATATTGTTAAAATTTAATAAAGTGAATTTAAAAGTATATATATGTTGTGGTGTTTGGCTACATGATTTATAATCAAGACTTTTGGTTGTTATATTATAAAGCTCTCACATGTCACAGTGTAAAAAAAAAGTGTGCTATAGAATAAAAGCTCTCACATGCTATAGTATTTTTAATCAAAATTGGTTCTAACTATTACTTTCAAACACCCTATGATAATAAGATATTAAAGAAGAAAGCAGCCAAAAAAACAAAAAAAAAGTGAGAAAGAACAAAAATAAAACATTGAAAATGCAAATGAGAAAGGGGAACATAAAAAAAAAAGTAAAGAAAGAGGAACAAAAGGATAAAAAAAATACAAAAAATATTGTCAAAAGCCAAGAAAAGAGAAAAGAATAAAAGAAAATGGAAAAATAGAAAGTAAAACAAATAATAGAGAAAGGGAGAAGGGGGTGTTGGAATCATTTCACAATTTAAAAAAAGAAAAGAAAAGAAAAGAAAGCCTAAAAGAAATGTGCTCAAGTGCCTTTTATATATACGAGCAATTGAAAGGATTTTAAAATATCTCCAAGTCCTTAAATATTATTTAACCAAGGATCCATCGCCCATCCTAAGTGTAAAGTCTTCATGTAGCAGACTTCTCGATTCTTTGAACTCTGTAAAGAAACACAAACATGATTAGTTGCACCGGAATCTATGACCCAAATGTCACTAGATTCCTCAACCAAACAAGTTTCTAAATACAGAAGATCACACCTACCTCCTTTGGAAAGGAAGTCCTTGCAATGCTTCTTTATGTACCCGACCTTCCCGTAGAAGAAGCACTTAAGCTTCTCCGGGTTCTTCTTCTTCTTCTTCTTGCTCTTGTTGTTAGCAGGAATATGAGACTTCCCATTCTTGGCCCGTTGTTTCTTTCCATTCCTAGAATTGAGATTGGAACCAAAAGCAACAGCCAAATTGGCCTCTCCACCCATAGGAGACTCCTTGATCAGTAGTTCAAACTCCTATAACTGTTTCATCAATTTTGTTAAGGTCATATCTCGCCTATTGCTCAAATTAAAAGTAGCTCTAAACGAAATAAATTCCTTTGACAAAGTCTCAAAGACCATAGTCATTTGATTTTCAACATTAATGTCGACTCCATTGGTTTGAGCCTCAGTGAGGTAACCCATGACCAACATCATGTGCTCCTTTACAGATGTCCCTGATCTCTGCTTATAGTTCAAGTGTTTCTGAAGCACCCCTTGCCGCTTTGTTATGGCCTGGCCTCCAAACATATATTCAAGGTTATCTAAGATCTGCTTCACAGTCTCATAATCTTCATGTTGAGTCTGCAGCACGTTATTCATGCTGGCCATACATAGCAGCAGGCCTGATCATTTGCATCTTTCCAGCGATCATATGCTTGGAATTGCTCATTGGTGGAATCTCCCGTAGGCTCGGGTGGGCAAGGGGTTGTCAGCACAAATTTCAGTTTTTCAAAGGAGATGACGATATTTAGGTTTCGTTTCCAATCATTATAATTCTCTCTGGTTAATAGGTTTTTGTCAAGTATTGAAGATAAAACATTTTTAGACATTTTTAATCTACAATAAAGAATCATATACCAAACATAAGCAAACATATTATAATAATTTAGTAAGATAACACAATCAAGTAAAAACGTACAAATGTGTTTATGTGTCAAAACCTTGAAAATATCACAACCTTACAATGATAATTTCCAACTCAGAATTCAACAAGCTCCTAGGGGAGTCATGCCAAATTCAATCAGGAACACGGATCTCCTCCTTATTAATATATGCCATCTAGGATCCATATGATCTAGAGTGTATTAATCATCGTTTCTTTGGCTATTAACTTTATTAATAGAGTCCTAGGGGAGGTTACTAATAAAATTAACGTGAGTGTATAACCATCATTTCAATATTTTATCCATGATTTATAATCACCACCTAGGGGTGTGTAACCATAAATCATGCTAAAATACCTTATCCTCTCAGAGATCCAATCTGGTACATGATAGAAATCCCTTCCTAGGGGTTGGGACCATTATGTTCTTCCTATGGACTAACGATGGAGGTCTTAGGTCTTCTCTTTGAAAACCTTATCCTATTTAATCTTTTGAAATCAAGGTTTTATTTTAAGAAACATACATGAACAATTTTAATGTGAGTGGCACTCCATATTCTATATGACATATTATCAATATACATGGCAAATCATATTATAATGCAGACAAGCAAAGCTACAAGCAAAATAATAATAACCGTAATATTATGGTTCCATCCTAGATAATAGAAAACAAAGATTACAAGAGAATAATCGAAACATATTATCGATTCTTCATCCTTGAATCCTCAAGCTGTATCCTTCTTCACGTAATGCCCATCTTCAAGTTTTCAATCCCATATGAATCGAATACTTCATATTTTCGGTCATATCTAAATTTAATGTCTCTTAGAATTGTCCCAAAAATAAAATTAAAACTGCACGAAAACTGTACCTTTTCTAGAAAAATTTCCAACTCTCAGTCGGCAGGCCAATCTGGGTGATCGGCCTGCTAGTTATGACCCACTAACCTATCGATCTTCATAGATTGGATTGTCGATTCATGACAAACTAGCCTGTCAAACTAGAAGTTCGGCCTACTGCCAAAGCCTCCTGATTTTTGCCTCATTGATGACCTGCTGAACCTCACGTCTGGCCTGCCGATCTACTACCATCGGCCTACCGAACTGGAGGGTTCGGCATGCCGACCGAGTAGAAATCACTCTTTCCAAAAAATATAATTTTTAATACAATTCACCAATTTTATTTTCAACAATTCAAAAATATAAAATTAAAGACTCAGGAAATACTTGAGAGCGTCATCATCCATCTTCTAGATTCGCATTTTAGATCCGTCTTCTCGAAATAATTATTTAATTACAAAATTCTTACAAATTTAAAATTAAATAATAATTCTTAGACAGAGATGATAGCCTGCCATCTAATTACATGAAAAACCTAGATACACATTCTAGCCTCTAAGGAACCATAACCGATATAAATTAATTAATTAATAAATAATTAAATAATAATTTAATCAACCATAATTAATTAATAAACATTCACCATATAATCCATGACAACATATAAAATATATAAAAATCTAGAGAGAAAACTCTCTATAAAATTAAATTCAAATATAGAAGAGATTAAGATCACAAAATTTATACATATAGTATGATCACAAACTCATAAATTTATGTAAAAACTATGGCTCTGATACCAATTGTTGGAAAGACAGTATGTAGTAGAATTTTAAAAATTTTATATCAGAGTATTTTCCAAAACATAAGTTTGACATGCCATATGCATAAATTAACCAGATCTTACTAACCTTTGAATGCCGAAGAACTCTCGTAATCAGTGAAGAGAAGTAACGTTCAAGAAGAGTCTCAACCAACTAGTCTTCTTTGCTATTGTCTATCCACGATTGGAGTGAATGTGGGCTCACATGTAAAGCTCTTCCTTTAGGTGACTCTCCTTCGAACCAATTGAGAGAACCCAAAGCTAGTGTTCGTGATTTGTGAACAAGAGCTCTTAAGGAGTTTCAGAATCTCACTATCAGAGTTTCACTCTGAATCTCTCAACTGATCTAAATAATAATGAGACTCACTCCTTTTTTATAGAGGTTGGACCTAGGACTCAGTCCTTATCAGATAATGCCTTAAAATTCGAATCAGAACCAAATTCGGATCAATATCTGATGAAATCTGTGTGAAAACGTGTGATCTTTTTATCGCCTGATCGGAATGCCGATCTGTCTAACCGACATGTCTAACTTGCCCCATCGGCATGTTGAACTGTCGATAAAAAAACCTCGGTGAATTTTTTATTTTTCACCTGAGATTCTATAGGATAAAGTCTTAGTTTTAATTCAAATAACCCAATAGAAAAGTTATCTAATCAAAATAACTATATCTAGATAATCTCTAGGAAAATAAATGAATTCCTAATAATTCTATAAGTTTATATTGACTTAATTTATTCAAAATTAAATCAACTAATAAATAAACAAGAATTATCCGATCCCAATAATTCAACAAGTTTATCTTAAATTAATTTTATCACAAAATTAATTCAACCGATAAACAAACATGAATTATTTGATCCCAATAATTCAACAAGTTTATCTAAAATTAATTTTATCACAAAATTAATTCAACCAATAACAAACATGAATTATTTGATTCTTCTAAATTTCAACTAATCTAATGAATCTGACATAAGTCACCAATTGTTAGAAAAGCACGTTGTATCGTTACAGGATGTTGTGAGTTAGTAAAGAGGACCAAATGGACCTATATAGTTCAAGCTCTTGATAATTACGAAACTCAATATCCTAGATATACATTTCATAATTATCAACTCCAACACTACTCCATTAAAAGCTTGGAGCTGCACTCTCGAACTATATAAAATTACGAAGCCTGTATAGCTAAGTCTCCATGACATATCATAGTGTATCGTATCCCCATAGGATTATCCATAATCAGCTTAAGGACAAGTTATGTCTTACCTTTCCAATTATTTTTATCTTACGTTTTATTATCTCACCATCGAAAAACTTACCATCCAAAGACAGTATATCATTCGGTTACACCTATGTATCTAAATAGTTGAGCGCTCCAGTTTTCTAATTACAAGATAACACATATAAGAGGATATCACTACTCCTAAAGAGGAGCTATGGATTCCATATCTATGAATAACAGGTCTACGCTATCAAAAGTCATGCCTCCAACGTACTGGCATGCATACCACTATTAAGATGTGGGTGTCACCTTTTGGTATATCAAAAGACACAAGTCAAGACAACAGGCCCACTATTCATCTTAGAATTAAGAGACAATACAAATGATTGTCTAAAGTGAATTGATTTGTAGAGATAAAATTATTAATCCAAATCAATTAACTTTATGTTTCGATCCAACACATCATCACCTATGACAATGTGCTAATGTTTCTATTCACAGAGTTCACCTCCGATGGTCAAGACAAACTATCTCCCAATAGGGATATAGACAACATAACAATCTTTATATGAATAAAGCGCTTATTCCCTCGATTGCAAATCTTATGATTTAGACTGTCACCTTAAGAATCATATCTTCCGCATAATCTGTCCATCATATGCCCAATTCTTAAAGGTTTAGACCGACAGTCTTGGACTTTTGTTTGCTTAACATACATTCAACAAATATGAATGTAAAGAGGACAAGATGTGGTATATAAACAATAAATAAATTCTTTATTGATAAAAATGTCTCCAAGAACTTATTACATTTTTGCTCCTTAGGACATACATGCCTAACAGCTGGTATGTTGGAGGCATGACTTTTGATAGCGTAGACCTAGTATTCATAGCTATGAAATTCATAGCTCCTCTTTAGGAGTAGTGATATCCTCTTATATGCGTTATCTTGTAATTAAAAAACTGAAACGCTCAATCTTTTGGATACATAGGTGTAACCAAATGGTATACCATCTTTGGATGGTAAGTTTTCCTACGGTGAGATAATAGAATGTAAGATAAAAATAATCGGTAAGGTAAGACATAACTTGTCCTTAAGCCAATTATGGATAATCCTATGAGGATATGATACACTATGATATGTCATGAAGATTTAGCTATACAGACTTCGTAATTCTATATAGTTCGAGAGTGTAGCTCTAAGCTTTTAGTGGAGTAGCGTTGGAGTTGATAATTATAAAATGTATATCTTGGAATTGGGTTTCATAATTATCGGGAGCTTGAACTATATAGGTCCATTTGGTCCCTTTTGCTAGCTCATAAAATCCTGTAACGATACAACGTGCTTTTTCAATAATTGGTGACTTATGTTAGATTTATCAAATTGGCTAAAATCTGAAAGAATCAAATAATTCATGTCTATTTAACAAAATTAATTCAAGATAAACTTATTGAATTATTGGGATTGGATAATTCTTGTCTATTTATTAGTTGATTTAATTTTAAATAAATTAAATCAAGATAAAGTTGTAGAATTATCAATAATTCATTATTTTCTTAGAGATTATCTAGATAAAGTTGTTTTGATTAGATAACTTTTCTATTGGGTTATTTGAATTAAATAACTTTTCTATTGGGTTGTTTGAATTAAAACTGAGACTTTATCCTATAGAATCTCGAGTGGAAAACAAAATATTCGCTGAGGTTTTTTCTCGACAGTTCGGCATGCCGATCCTCAGGTTTGGCCTACCGATGGGGCAAGTTTGGCATGCCAGTTAGATAGATTGGCATTCTGATTGCGCGATAAAGAGATAATGCGTTTTCAAGCGGGTTTCATCAGATATTGATCCGGATTTGGTTCTGATTTAAATTTTGAGGCATTATCTAATAAGGATTGACTCCTAGGTCCAACCTCTATAAAAAGAGAGTGAGTCTCATTATTATTTAGATCAGTTGAGAGATTAAGAGTGAAACTCTGATAGTGAGATTCTGAAACTCTCTGAGAGCTCTTGTTCACAAATCACGAACACTAGCTTTGGGTTCTCTCAATTGGTTGGAAGGAGAGTCACCTAAAGGAAGAGCTTTATGTGTGAGCCCACATTCACTCCGATAGTGGATAGAGAATAGCAAAGAATGCCAGTTGGTTAAGGTCCTTCTGGAACGTTATTTCTCTTCATTGATTGAGGAAGCTTTTCGGCATTTACAAGGTTAGTAAGATCTGGTTAATTTATGCATATAGCGTGTCAAACTTGTATTTTAGAAAATACTCTAATATAAAAAAATTTTAAAATTTCGTTACATACTACTTTTCCACCAATTACTAATATTGATATTGCCATTGTTACCATCACCATCATCATTATTTATATTAATATATATAATATTAATATATTATTATTATTCAATACAAAATTATTAAAGTAACATATTAGCATTAATATTAAAGATATCAATATAATAATATTCAATAATAATAACAATGTAAATATGATAATATAATAATATTACTACAATTTGATATTAAAATTTTACTATTAGATTATTATTATTATTTTTAATATTATTATTTTTATCATTATTATCAAATTATTATTTCATATTAATATAATATTTATATTTATATTATATAAAATAGTTATTTATAGTGAATTATTATTATTATTTAATAATAATATATTAGTATTAAAATATTGTATATATAATATATAATATATTGATATGAATATAATAATGATAAAAATATAATTCTTAATAATATATTATCATTTTCTTAATTATATATTATTATTTTGTATCAATATTAACATTAAAGAATAATATTGTTATGATATTATTATAAATATTTAATAATATTTTATATTATTTATTTGTTTATTTATCATCATCATTATCATCATGATTTAAGAGAATTTGAGATTCTTAGAGCCCGTTTGTTTTGTGGTTTGAATCACGGTTTGAATCATTTTGCTGCAGTATTTTCTCTCACAAAAAATTTAAATCTTCATTCAAATACTCTATTCAAATACTCGAACCAAACGGGCCTTTAAAGTTTTGAGATTCTTGAGAATATGAATATCGCCTTATTTTCAACATTTAGGGTGAAATAAGTTTTTAAAATTAAAAACAACCTTTATAGTTTCTAAGAATAAAGTGACAAATTGAAAAATAGTTAAAACTAGAAGATAAAATTATATAATTAACCTTTTTTTTTCTAATTTCCTAAGTTTGTTAATAGGAATAATAACAATATTATTATTTTTTATTGTTCTGTTATTTTTATTTTGTAGGAATAATAATTTTTTCTTTTATTTTTAGTTCTTTAATCTTTCTAACTCCATGCATAAAAAATTGGGCAAAATTAAATAACTACTTTTAATTATTTATAAAAAATATTTTATAAATCTAAAAATAAAAATTCTAAAACAAAATATCAAATTTTAAAAAATATCTTAAGTTTTATAACTTTTCAAATGTTAAAACATTTAAAAAATTCAAGAAGAAAATATATTTCACAAATAAATTCAATCTAATAAAAAATATCTTTATTTTATCTTCATGTTTTTTTTAAAAAAAATATATGCAAGAGAGAAAATTGAATGAGTTTTTTAAATTTAAAAAATATCTTTGTAGTTTTTAAAAATAAAAAAATAACTAGAGCTACAAGATATAATTATATAATGAGGAAAAAACTACAATAATTTACTGCACTTTTCCTCATCAATAACGCACTTTTTTGTCTATTAGATTTGCATCCATCAGTGAAAGTAGAAGAGCTCGCCATGGGTTGCGATCCCCTTCAGTCGACGGTCAAGATTGCCTCAAATGGCCTTGAATGTTAGTTTTGGCCCCTTTTTACTTTTTTTTGAGAATTTTTTTCATTATTTTGATTTTTTGTAGACTATTATTTTTTCAGTTTTTTTATTTTTATTTGGATTATCTAAGGGAGACCCTACTCTTATTTCGTGAATTTGAAAATTTTAATTAGTTAAATTTAATCCAACAGTCATGAAAGCGGTCCTCATTACTGAGGAATTTCAAGAGGATTTCATATTAGTCATCCCCATATAATTAAGCCATTAAATTAATCTAAGGCTATTTTATTTTATTATATCATTTTGGTCCTTTTGCATTTTTTTAAAAACAACTTTAAGAGATTTATTGGATATTTGGTAACATTAATTTGAATAAAAATTGTAACATGTGAGAGCTTTACATTATGATATATTTTTGTTTTATACAATAGAATGTAAGAACTTTAGTCAATTTAAGTTTGAACTCATAAGTTCAAACCATGATTGTCAAACACTTAGGGCTCATTTGAGATGGCTTGTGCTTTTACTTTCAAGCAATAAAAGAAGAGAAACATAAGCTAGGGCTTTTTAATTAGTGTTTGATAGTGTATAAAAAAGTGTTTTTTGATTTTAGAAGAACTTGTGAACCTGTATGGTTAAATAAGTTAAAAGCTCTTATTGGTGTAAAAATCGTGTAATTCAAAGATATCAATGGAATTTTCAATTTGTAATTCTTGAATATAAAGTTAAAAATGAAAATAAAAAAGCTTTTCATAAGCACCAAATGATTGGCTTCTCCAAAAAGTGATTATAAAAGCCAAAAGCACATTTCAAAAGGTCCATCCAAACATGTCAAAAAGTAGCTTTTGGAGTAAATAAGCCAAAAACAACTTTTTTTAAGCCATTCTAAACAGGCTCATAATCATAGGGATTTTGACATATTTGCCCCTTAAACTTTTTGCTTTTGCTCTGTGGTCCTTAAACATTTTTTATGACAATTAAGTTTTTAAACTTAACGAAGTGTGACAAGTCCTAATCATAAATGCCTATCAAAATTGGGGCATAAAATATATACGTGAGATGAATGTGATCCATTTAAAAGACATATGCGCCTTTTTTTGCTTCTAACAAGAGTCAAAAGATTCAATTTTATACCCCAAAAAAAGAACAAAAAGCAAAAGAAGTTTTGTCCTTGTTATGTGTTCAAAATTCCATCTCTTTTCCTCCCTTCTAAAAATGTCATGTGCTTAAATGTTCTACTTAGTTAAGTTTAGGGACTCAATTGCTAGGAAAAAAAAGTTTAAGAACCACATTGCAAAAAATAAAAATAAATAGTTTAAAAGGCAAATGTAATAAAAATCCTTAATTATAATAATAATAATAATAATAATAATAATGAGAACTAAAACACTTCATATATATATATAGAGGATTGAGTGGGCAATTGAGAGCATGTTTGGGATATCTTGTGCTTTCACAATTAAGGCATAGAAAAAGAGCAGTGTAAGTTAAAGATTTTTAATTAGTGTTTAGATAATACATGGACTAAGCGCTTTTTTTTATTTCAAAAGTACTTTTGAATATATTTTGTTAAATAAGTCGAAAGCTTTATTGCTATAAAAAGTAATATACAAAGAGAGGATGAAATTTGTAATTTATTATATACATATAAAAGTAAAATGCAAACAAAAAAGTTTTGTCTAAGTATTTTTTCATAAACACTAAGAAAGTATATTGTTTTAAAAGAGCTGATAAAAGCCAAAAACAATCTCTTTGTCTAGCCAAATATGGCTAAAACCAACTTTTAGACTAAATAAATAAAAAATTGCTTATTTTAAATAAAACCTTATTAAGAGTCAATTAATTACATGGAGATATGTGTTATACGCAAAAGAATCGGACATTTTATTAATTACTTGGTAATCACAGTTAACAAAGTGACTAATACACACAGGTACATAACCAGACCAAAACCCATCAATGAAAATAAAGTTGCATGACTAGCTAAAGAGTGGGCTTCCCTTCATAAAAGATGTAACAACAAAAAACCACCCTAAGCTTGGGCAAAGACGTTCATGACGTCTTCTAAGATACTTGCTTCAGGGGCCTGAGGGCAAAATTCTGCAACCGCATGATCCGCATTAATTGTACTCATTTGAATGACAAAGTTCAAAAAACCATTGAAAAGGCCTAACTTTGCATCTTCACAGATGGCAAGGCATCCGGCAATACGAGCAATAAAACGGTCCATGATCCAAATGGCCACAAAGACTCTCAGAGCTCCGTGACAATCCCAAATCACCATCCCAACACCAACATGGTCTAGATCCAGATAAAGATATCAAAGAATAAGTACATTTTAGAAGAAAAAATATTTTAATAGGGTAATGAAAATTGTTTATGAAATTCATATTTGATAATTAATAAAAAAATTAAAATAAACATATTTGAGAAATTAGAAAAAAATAGAAAAAAGTATCTCGTTATTTTAAAGTGTCGGATAATAAAAAAATTGCAAAAGGCAAAGGCAAAGAAAAAGGAAAATAAAAAAAAGTATCTCAACCTCATTGAATTATAACCAAATCCTCTCGTAAAGGTGAAACCCAACTATAAAATCTATGTGAACCGCACAAATGGGACCTATATTTTGTAAAAGTGTGGGGCTATAGCCCATGAAGACAAGTAGTGCTACTCACTTTTTAGAAATGTAAGGTATGCAAGATTTCAAAATTTGGCCCTCGAAAAGCTAGGTTGTCTCATTTTGCTTCATATAATTCAACATTGTACAAAACTACCCCTAATTTATCATAAGTTGCAACTTTAATACTTTCTTAGTTCTTTAATGGTTTTAACTAGAATTGTAAATTTAGGCTGGGCTAACCAGGTCAGCCCATGGCCCATCTCTTTTAGCCCAGACCCTACCCGAGCCTCAAGTCGGGCTGGGTCAAAGATTTAGGCCCAAATTAGAACCGAACCAAGCCGAGCCGACCGGCTCAGCTCAATTAGATTTTTTTAAAAAAATTTCTTTATAATTATTTGAGTGGCCCGACCTGACTTTAGGCCTATGTAAGCTTTGGTTAGGGCTGGGCCTCTCTTTAAATTAATCGGGCCTGGCCTGATTTTTTCTTTTAGTCCTATAGGCTGGGCCGGGCCAGACGGCCTAAACTTACACCTCTAGTTTTAACTTTAACAGTGTTAATATGAATGGATCACATGACTAGTTATAGGTGAAGGTGTATAAGAGTTGCAAACAAAGAAGGAGATTGACATTTAGGATTAGATCAAGAAAGAATTTGTTGTTTTTTCATTTTTTTGAACGTTAAAGTCTCTTTTGCTTCAATTTACTATATTGTTGTTTTCCAAGTAGTAACCTGCACGTGATTAAAACACCTAGAAAATTGTCCACATTCAGTATCAAAGTTGCAATTTATTATAAGTACAAGAGAAGTTTTATACCATTTTAAGGTGGGTGGGTGGTTTAAATTTAAACTGAGCCCATTATTTAAATTATTTCAATACGTTTTTTGGATAGTTTTTTTTCTAAAAGGGGACAATTTTTTAGGTCTAAATAATTGTTGATGCTTACCAGTAGGTGGCAGTAGATCAACACCACGTACGGCTGTGCACGGTACTTGGACGGTTTTTCCTTGCTCATCTCGGCCTCCTTGGACGTACCTAATAAGAGGAGGGATGCTTTGAAGGTAAAGAGAACACCAGTGTGGTGCCTAATAAGGGCTCTCCAACGCTCAAGGAAGGTATTGCTCAGTAGAGTACGGGAGCTAGTTAGTTAGGAAAGAGCATATTGGCATCAAGCTACAGTACATGCGCTCTATTTATAAGCTACCTCTCAAACCGGTTGTTAGGTGGGTTTCACCCATGACCTGCATGTCACATCAAGACCTATTAGAAGGCAGGTGACATGTGTCACGGCCTCCGCCAGTGGATCGACCTCTGCCGGTGGATCGGCCTCCATTCGATGGTGAAGTGAAGCCATATGTTGACCTTTTATGGCGAGTAGCTTTATGCTTGTAAGCTCTAACAATCTGGCCCAAACACACGACCTTCCCAAGGAGGTGAGCACTTACATCGTGGCCAACGGGGGCCCTGTAGAGCACCTCGGGATAAAGAGCTGAGGTCAAAAGGTCAAAGATTGCCTTCCCGATTACTCCTACAGAGTATAGTTATGGAGCCACCAAGGAGGCGTTCTTTAGGGACGGTGCTTAGCACACCCCCAATAGTAGCCCCCTAGTGCACCTGGTTTGTGATTAGCCAAGTGGACTATGCCGAAAGAGTGTGGTCGGCTCAGATTGGCCTTCAGGCTGTGTGCCGGGGCAATAGGAGTTGAAGAGCCATGTAGTTAAGCTTGGTGGGACAAATGTTAGCACGTGATTAGGTATTTCCCTAACGAGTGTAATCATTGTGTTGCTTCGATTCTCATGCTCGAGTTTCTCGCTTAAGTTTCGGCTATAAATAGGAGTTAATCCCCCATTGTGCCAGTGTACAAGCACATCTAGACTTTGAAACTTTTGAGTTTTAGCTGCTGAGCATTAGGTTGTGACCCGAGAATTTAACACTTTGTCCTAGGTAACTACAAACCAAGCAGGTAATTTTTTCAAAGTGAATATTTGAAAATGAGTGACCTAAATAATTCCCAAAACGACATAGTCATTTCCTGGTCAGATAGTAGTACTAAGACTAACCAGTAGACGATCGAGGAGGTCGATGTAGAGGAGATTTTGCCTAGTCAGGATGGCGTGGCCCTACTGGCCGAGATCCTTAGCCTCAACATGAGGACGGTACCAGAATAGGAGTTCTTGGACATGATTGATGGAAGGCACTCGGTCAGGCCATGTAGAGGCAAGGACCCATACATCGGGGTAGCCATCGCGGGCACATCTCGAGTTATGTCCTAGGAATACACCGGCTTAGTGGCAGCTACCAATGTGCCAAGCACCTCGGGCCAGGGAGCTAGGGCTTCCACTCTTGTCATAGGCCAGGTGACCGTCAATGCCTTAGTCGGGGAAGATCAGCCAACTGGGGATGTGAAAGTGGAAGGCGCGGAGGTCGAGGATGAGGAGGTTGAGGAGAGGCCCGTCGCGACTAGGGTCTAGGGGATGATCGCTTAATGAAGCTCTTAGCCTGGCTAGGTTTCCACAATAGGGTACATGTCGACTTTCATAGTGGGCTGGCTCGAGGTTCAACGTCGAGAGTATTAGATCCCCAGCGATGTTGTACTTGTTTTGCCTGACAAGGGATACTCGCCGCTAAACCTGCCAGAAGGGCATATCATGTTGTTAGACATGTATGCTCTAAGGAGTAAAAATGTAATACGTTTTTGGAGACATTTTTATCAATAAAGAATTTATTCATTTATATATACCAAATATTGTCCTCTTTACGTTCATATTTGTTGAATGTATGATAAGCAAACAGTAGTCTGAGACTGTCAGTCTAAACCTTAAGAGTTGGGCATATGATGGGATGATTATGCGGTAGACACGACTCTTAAGGTGATGGTCTAAAATATATGATCCGCAATCGAGGGAATAAAGTTGGGCGCTTTATTCATGTAAAGATTGTTATGTTGTCTATATCCCTTTTGGGAGATGGTTTGTCTTGGCCATCGGAGTTGGACTCCGTGAATAGAAACATTGGCGCGTTGTCATAGGTGACGATGTGTTGGATCGGGACATAAAGTGAATTGATTTGGATTAATAATTCTGTCTTGGCAAATCGATTCACTTTAGACAGTCGTTTGTATTGTATCTTAATCCTGAGATGAATAATGGGCCCGTTGTCTCGACTTGTGTCTTTTGATGTACCAATGGGTGACTCCCACATCTCTATAGTGGCATGCATGCCGGTACGTTGGAGGCATGACTCTTGATAGCGTAGACTTGTTATTCATAGATATGGAATCCATAGCTCCTCTTTAGGAGTAATGATATCCTCTTATATGCGTTGTCCTGTAATTGGAAAACTGGAGCGCTCAACCATTTGGATACATAGGTGTAACCGAATGGTATACTATCTTTGGATGGTAAGTTTTCTAATGGTGAGACAATGGAACGTAAGATAAAAATAATCGGGAAGGTAAGACAGAACTTGTCCTTAAGCCGATTATGGATGATCATATGGGGATGCGATACACTATGATATGTCATGGAGACTTAGCTACATGAGCTTCGTAATTCTGTAAAGTTCGAGAGTGCAGCTCCAAGCTTTTAGTGGAGTAGCGTTGGAGTTGATAATTGTGAAATGTATATCTGGGATATTGGGTTTCATAATTATCATGAGCTTGAACTTTATAGGTCCATTTTGGTCCCCTTTGCTAGCTCACAAAATCCTGTAACGACACGGCGTGCTTTTCCAATAATTGGTGACTTATGTCGGATTTATCAGATTGGTTTAAAATTTATAAGAATCAAATAATTCATGTCTGTTTATCGGTTGAATTAATTTTGTAAGAAATTAGTTCAAGATGAACTTGTTGAATTATGGCGTTCGGATAGTTCTTGTCTGTTTATCGGTTGTTTTAATTTTGGACAATTAGAACAAGATAAACTTGTAGAATTATTTGAATTGATTTATTTTCTTAGAGATTATCTTGATAGAGTTTGTTTTGATCAGATATCTTTTCTATTGGGCTATTTGAATCAAAACTGAGACTTTATCCTTTAGAATCTCGGGTGGAAAATAAAAGATTCGCGGAGATTTTTTCTCGGCAGTTCGGCCTGCCGATCATAAAGTTCGGCCTGCCGAACTGGCAAGTTCGGCCTGCCTATCTCACAGTTCGGCATGCCGACCGCGACAGCTAAGATTACGCGTTTTTCACGCGTATCTTATCAGATATTGATCCGAACTTGATTCTGTTTCGATTTTTGAGACCTAATCTGATATGGACTGACCCCAAGGACCAATAGGTATAAAAAGGGAGTGAGTCTAATGATTTACTAAGATCAATTTGAGAGATTAAGAGTGATACTCTTCTAGTGAGCATCTGAAAACTCCCTGAGAGCTTTTGTTCACAAATCACGAACACTAGCTTTGGGTTCTCTCTATTGGTTGGAAGGAGAGTCACCGGTGGAAGAGCTGTACGTGTGAGCCCACACTCACTCCGGTTGTGGATAGAGAATAGCAAAGAAGACCAGTTGGTTGAGGCTCTTCTGGAACGTTACTTCTCTACACAGGTCGCGGAGGTTCTTCGGCACACTGAGGTTAGTAAGATCTGTTTAATTTATACATATAACATGTCATACTTGTATTTTGGAAAATACTCTGATGAAAACCTTTAAAAATTCCGCTGCGCACTTTGTTTCCAACACATGTTGTATGCGAAATTCTTTCAAGCTAGGCTCTGCCTTCCTTTCCACCCTTTCCTCCGGCAAGTGTTGAGCAATTTGAATGTATGCCTTGCTTAGCTAAACCCCAATTGCTATCGCTTGTTGATTAGGATGTATGTTCTCTAGAGATACTACCATGTGGCTAAGATGCCATGAGAAGCCTTCAAACAAGTGTACAAGATGAAGCGACTTCCTTGGCAATCAAGCTGGTATTTCTTCACCAGCTTCAAGAAGGACTTTCTTCTTAGGAACCCTGACTCGAACAAGCTTTGAAAGTTTGAGTGGTTCTTTGTTGTGGGGAATTACGTATCTCTGGGCGATGAAGTAGTGCTCGAGGACCAAGTAGTCCTAAGAAGGTTCGAGCAGGGGCATATCTGGTCGAAAAGGCCATGGGCATTGAGTGAGGTCATCGTGGCAGTGGAGGAATTGTAGTCAAAACTTGAGTCGACTTGACAATAGTCCTTCTTGCTTTAGAAGACCAACCTTGCTCATTATGACTGGTTCGAGGGGTCCAGCTTAACAAACCCCTGCCATAATGTCCCACTTGCTCGGGCAGCCAAGCAAGTGACGATCGTAAGGCGTAGTGCTAAAGATATCCTGGGGTCGAGCACTTACCAATTTGGGCGGCCAATGGGGGAGCCATCATCATCTAGTTTTGAGGACTCTTCAGGTGGTTTCCTCGGCTTGGGGCCACCCATCGCTGACGAAGACCTCGAGAATGTGATAAGAAAACTCTACCCGTTAGGCTAGCTCCAGATCGAGGGTAAGGCCCAAGTTTTTTTTTTGTTTGTTTTTGTTTACTCTGGCCGAGCTTGTCTTGAATTTGGCTCTTCTTGCAAAAATGTCTTTGTGGCAGATGTCAAGGAACGAGAGGTAAAGGATGATGGAGAACCTTTACAAATCCAAAGAAAATAGGGTCATTGGGTCAAAGAGAAGGAGGACCTAAGAACCCGAGCGCCTGCCCATCGTCGAGTAGCCAACAGCCCCATTATCGTCGATAAGATCAAGAGGCTTGATGAGCTGAGGCAACCCTCCAATAGCCATCGTCGTTGTCCTGCCTCCACCAATCAAGCCATCGAGGAGGCACCATGACACACGCCGCCTGATAGTCAAGACCATCAGGGAAGCCGTGCCTAGGGAGGAGTTCTTCGAGGCAGTCTGGGAGGAGACGTTCTCCGATTGCTTCCATTCGGCCTTCCAGCTATCTATCAAGGTATGTGCTACTCGATTGTCTTGAACTTCCCATTACTTTTGCATTTTTCTGACCCTAATCATTTACTCTTGTAGGCCTGCTCGTACATGAAGATGGCCAACTTTATCATTGAGCGAACCCTCTGCCTTGAGTAGAGGAAGGCCGATGAGGAGAAAGACCAGGCAGAGAAAATGCTGGAAGAAAAGGAGGCCTGAGCTTTCTTGGGCAAAGACTGGCACCACCCAGGCCTATAACATGGCAAGGAAAGCTCGGGAGGAGGCCAACACGGCACAGGCTGAGGCAGACCAAGCTTAGGCTACTCTCCAAGCTGCTTAGTACAAGCATGAGTGATTTTTAAGGGAGGAGCTGCCTGGCAGGCTGGCCCAAGCAGTGGAGGATTTCAAGACGTTTGTCGAATACATGAATAATTATTAACTTAGGATGAAGGACCTTCAAGAGTACCTTCTGGAAAAACATCTCGAGGTCGCTGCCATGGACTGGTCTCTAGTAGTCGAGCTTGAGGAAGGTAAAGGCAAAAAGTACATCGAGGTCCAAGCTTTTGACGGGCAGGATGATGTGATGGACCTCGACACCAAGAATGGCAACGGGGAGGACAAAGATGTCGAAACCAGGGCCTAAAGCAGAAAATATGTTGTGCTTATTTGTACGTTTTCCCTCTTTCTTTATCTGGGTTTGGGAGGTGCTTAGTTATTTGTACCTCCCATAGACTTAAAAAATTTTATTGAAATTTTTATTTCATTTTTTTCCAAGTTCAATGGTTCTCAAATTATACAGACTTTTCCCGTCCAACGTTTCTTAGCTTCTTTCCAAGTTTATTGTTTCTCGAGTTGTTGTTTTTTCGTTTGGCCAAGTAGGGAAGACGTACTTCTGGGCCTTTTAGACACCCTTGATCAGCCTGTCCAATCTAGGTTATCTACAACAGCGTGTAGTACCTTGTAGCCCCCCTTAGGCTTGTTTAAGTTCTTTTAGAACTTTTACAAATCTAATTATGGTTAGGAGTTGAGTTTCCTAGAGTCATCAACATGTTAGGGTGACTCTTGGTCGGGTTATCCGTAGTACGATGGACTAGTGGACTAGTGTTTCAAGTACACTTGTGGTAAAAAATGCGTAAACCAGCCCTCCAGTCCAAATATAAGGGTGGCCCACCATGTTCGAGAGTTATGGCTTACCCCTCCAGATGGGAGTTAGGGTGGCCCTCCCTACTCAGGAGTTATGGCCCCCTCTTTTTTTTTTTTTTTTTCGAATTGCTCAAAGGAATTCTTTAAAAGTGCATTCTCATTAATGTCTTCTTTTTGTACATCTTTGCTTTACTTAGCAGACTTTTTAGTTACAAAAGAATGAAGCCAGAGGTCAAAAAAGGATTTCTGGCTCGTGTTAATAGTAGAATTTCTTCAGGTGCTTGGCATTTGAAGGGTGACCGGGTATATTCCATTCCAAATTGGCGACCTTGTACGTTCCTAGCCGAACAATGCCGACCACCTTGAATGGGCCATCCCATTTTGGGCTGAAGGACCTAAGCCTAGGCTGCTGAACAATGACCTTCTTGAGTACTAAATCACCAACTTTAAAACTTCTTGGATGAACCTGCTTGTTGTAGTACTGAGCAACGACATGATTCCAAGCTGTGGTGTGGATAAGAGCTCTCTCTCTTCTCCTCTAATAGGTCGAGTTCGGACATCATGAGTTTGGCATTTTGCAGCTCGTTTTAATGTTTAACCCTGAAGCTTGGTAGGCCGACCTCAGTTGGGATGGCTCCATGGACGAGGGAGAATGGGGTTTCTCCTATGGCAGTCTAAGCCATAGTTCAGTAAGCCCAAAATACCTTCGGGTGCTCGTTGATCCATGCGCCTTTGAGCCTCTCCAATTTTTTCTTCAAGTTGTCTTTGATCATCTTGTTAACCATCTCGACCTTTCCATTACTCTGAGGGCAACTAGGCGAGGAAAAGACCTTCTTGATGTCGAGCTATTCACACAGGCAGAGGAGACTTGCTGATTCAAACTACTTGGAGTTGTCGGTAACTATAGTGTGTGGGATTCCAAATTGATAGATAATGTTCTTCCAGATGACGTTAGTGGATTTGGCTTCAGTCAAGTCAGTGCAAGGTTTGACCTCTACCCAGTTGGTAGGATAATCGATGGCCACGATGTAATACTTGAACTGTGATGGGGCTTGGGGAGAGGTCGAGTCAGGTCGATGGCCCACTTAGCAAATGCCTAGCGAATGTGACGGAGTTGAGTGGCTCGACATATTGTCTGATTGCCCGAGTAAACTACTGGCACTGGAGGCATTTTCTTGTATATTCTATGTAGTCTTGCTCCATGGTCGGCCAATAGTACCCTTGGTGAAGGAATTTATGGGACAGGGTGCACTCCTTAACATGATTGCCGTACAACCCACTATGGATCTCCTGCATGAGGTATTGGCTTCTTCGGGCCCGACCCACCTTCTGCATGAGGTACTGTAGCTGCATCTATAGAGTTTTCTTGCAATCATCGAATACCGGGCCAAGCTATTATAGATGCGTCGGGCTTGCTCTCGATCGCCAGGCAATTCAGCAGTGGTCAGGTATCAAATGATCTGGTCCATCAAGGTACATGCTTGCTCTTCGACTACACTAGCCACTTTTTTGTCAATGTTTGGCTCGAACAGTCTTTCAGTTGAGACTAACGTTAGTTCATTGTCTCCTAATCTTGAGGCCAATCAAGCAAGTGCGTCGGCTTTTGAATTCTCGGATCTTAGGATCTGGACGAAGAAATAGGCTTTAAACAGCCCCAACAATGCCTTGGCCTCTTTCAAAGAGGCAGTTATGGATTCTGTTCGGGCTTGAAATCCACCAACAACCTATTGGACAACGAGCATTGAGTCGCTATAGATGTGGACGTGGTCTACCATGAGGCCCTATGCGATTCTAAGCCTGGTCAATAGTGCTTTGTACTTAGCTTCGTTATTGGATGTCTTAAAGTCAAAGCGAAGTGCTTAAATGGCCATGTATCCATCTGGACTGATGAGGACCAAGTTGGCGCCAGAATCATCAACACATGACGACCCATCCACAAAAAACTTCCATTCAGGCTCAGGCTCAGCAATACTGCTACTACTGCTAGGGATGTCTTGAACTTTGTTGGAGCTTTCTCGGTTGAAGGGGTGTTCTGCCTAACGTTTGTGAATTCAGCAATGAAATCGACTAACGCCTATGCCTTTATGGCCATCTTAGGCACAAAGTGTATGTTGAATTGTCTGAGCTCAACAGACCACTTGGCCATCTATCTAGATATCTCTAGACTTTGGAGGACTTGGCACAAAGGGTACTTGGTTGGGACCTGAATAGTGTGACCTTGGAAATATGGTTGGAGCTTATGGGCGGAGATGACGAGGGCAAACGCCAGCTTTTCCAGCGGTGGGTATATAACACCCACCAATTTTGATGTAACGGAATCATGTTAAGTTAGTAACGACGTTAAGTAAATTTTATTAATAATTTATGTTATATGTTATGATTTATGATCTTAATGTTACTAACTATTTATTTTAAGTTTTACGACAGGTGACGATCGCATGAAATCGATGTGCTCAAGTGTTCATGTTAATTTTAAAGTATGTTTATTTATGATGCAATGATGACTTGAATGTTATAATACATGGTATTTTAAGGACAGTTCGGTAGACCAGACTTTCAAGTTCGGTAGGTCGAAAAGTCTACCAATAATCGACAGGCCGATGGAAACCATCAACAGGCCGAACTTTGTGAAATCGGTAGGCCGATGAGGTGAATCGGCAAGGCGATGACAGTTGACGAGCAGTCAGCAGAAAATCTCTCCAAATTTATGGATGAGATAATTACGTTGATTGGGTGTTTTAATATGATTAATTGGTATAATTATGGATTAATTTCCTCAATTAAGGAAATAAAATGTTTGACTTGGTATTGATTGAATGTAATTGTTAACGGTTTCCTATTTTGAAGAAGTGAAATATGGTAACTTGAAATATTCTTGGAAGTTTGACCTTTTTCCTCCATTCTCTCCATTTCCACGTGATGATGATGGCCTCAATTTTAGTCAAAAAATTTCTGACTTAATGGAGAGTTTTGATTTCTTTTTTTTAGGTTATTTTCAATTACGTAAATTCTCTCTCTTCCTCTCACGTATATTCTCTCATTCTGAGACGTTTCTTTTATTCTTCTCTTCTCCACGTTTTCTAATCCTTCTTTCTCTTAAAATTCTCTGCAAAGAATTGAAAGAAAAATTGAGTTTTCTTTGGACGAATTCGAAGGAATTTGAGAAGAATCGTTTTGAGGTAAGGGTTTGTTTTTGGTTAAATTTTGAAATGAAATCCTTTTTGACATGCGATTGTCATATATTTCTCTACAAAATTCCATTTACTTTGAATTTTTAATATGTTATTCATGTATGTGTTATGTGATGTTCCTCCAAATTTCACGTTATTTCGATATTTCTATGATAAGTTATGAATTTTCTATCCTCTACCACTCATAGTAAAATATTGTTGTTTGGCTATGATGCATGAAAATGTGATTTTTGTTCAAGGGGTAACTGTGTTTTGTTTGCCACAAAATTTAGCAAGAATGTACATGTATATGTTATGTTATGGACTGCAAAGTTTGGTAATTTTTTGATGAGTAAATTATATGTTGTGAAATTTCTATGAGATTAGGTCAAGAAAAATGTTTTAACAATGTTAATTTTGGACTTTCGTTTTAGGTAATGTTTTATATGTTTAAATAATTTTATTGATGATGAAATAATTTTATGAAATTGAAATATAAGTTAGTAAGATGTTAGTATGAATTTTAAAATTAAACTATATGAGTTTTAATTGTTAGAAAATGTTTTCAAAAGATTACTCACTACCTTCTTATTATTGTTGGCAGATTTCATGTTTGAAATGTATGGGTTGTTTTTAGATACTTAATGTAATTTTTATGACTAAAGAAAAATTTTGGCAATATGTTTATGTATTAACTTTACCCCTGTTAAGTATGGTGCCTAAAGTATGTGTGAATATTAAGTTTTAAAGTCATGAATCCATGTAGGTCAGTGATGTGTTTGCGATAATGATTTTATGTTTTTAATGATTATAGTTATGGATGCATGTTATGAATTATGTTTGTATGAGATGAATGTATATGTGATGTAATATTAATGGATGTTTTATTCTATGATAATAAGTATTACTTTTATTTTGTATCTTTAAATGAATAAATGGCATGAACACGCAAAGGAACGAGTACATCGAGACCGCGGCGTCTGTTAGACATGTATGCTCTAAGGAGTAAAAATGTAATAAGTTTTTAGAGACATTTTTATCAATAAAGAATTTATTCATTTATATATACCAAATATTGTCCTCTTTACGTTCATATTTGTTGAATGTATGATAAGCAAACAGTAGTCTGAGACTGTCAGTCTAAACCTTAAGAGTTGGGCATATGATGGGATGATTATGCGGTAGACACGACTCTTAAGGTGATGGTCTAAAATATATGATCCGCAATCGAGGGAATAAAGTTGGGCGCTTTATTCATGTAAAGATTGTTATGTTGTCTATATCCCTTTTGGGAGATGGTTTGTCTTGGCCATCGGAGTTGGACTCCGTGAATAGAAACATTGGCGCGTTGTCATAGGTGACGATGTGTTGGATCGGGACATAAAGTGAATTGATTTGGATTAATAATTCTGTCTTGGCAAATCGATTCACTTTAGACAATCATTTGTATTGTATCTTAATCCTGAGATGAATAATGGGCCCGTTGTCTCGACTTGTGTCTTTTGATGTACCAATGGGTGACTCCCACATCTCTATAGTGGCATGCATGCCGGTACGTTGGAGGCATGACTCTTGATAGCGTAGACTTGTTATTCATAGATATGGAATCCATAGCTCCTCTTTAGGAGTAATGATATCCTCTTATATGCGTTGTCCTGTAATTGGAAAACTGGAGCGCTCAACCATTTGGATACATAGGTGTAACCGAATGGTATACTATCTTTGGATGGTAAGTTTTCTAATGGTGAGACAATGGAACGTAAGATAAAAATAATCGGGAAGGTAAGACAGAACTTGTCCTTAAGCCGATTATGGATGATCATATGGGGATGCGATACACTATGATATGTCATGGAGACTTAGCTACACGAGCTTCGTAATTCTATAAAGTTCGAGAGTGCAGCTCCAAGCTTTTAGTGGAGTAGCGTTGGAATTGATAATTGTGAAATGTATATCTGGGATATTGGGTTTTATAATTATCATGAGCTTGAACTTTATAGGTCCATTTTGGTCCCCTTTGCTAGCTCACAAAATCCTGTAACGACACGGCGTGCTTTTCCAATAATTGGTGACTTATGTCGGATTTATCAGATTGGTTTAAAATTTATAAGAATCAAATAATTCATGTCTGTTTATCGGTTGAATTAATTATGTAAGAAATTAGTTCAAGATGAACTTGTTGAATTATGGCGTTCGGATAATTCTTGTCTGTTTATCGGTTGTTTTAATTTTGGACAATTAGAACAAGATAAACTTGTAGAATTATTGTGAATTGATTTATTTTCTTAGAGATTATCTTGATAAAGTTTGTTTTGATCAGATATCTTTTCTATTGGGCTATTTGAATCAAAACTGAGACTTTATCCTTTAGAATCTCGGGTGGAAAATAAAAGATTCGCGGAGATTTTTTCTCGGCAGTTCGGCATGCCGGATGACGTGTTCGGCCTGCCGAACTGGCCAGTTCGGCCTGCCTATCTCACAGTTCGGCATGCCGACCGCGACAGCTAAGATTACGCGTTTTTCACGCGTATCTTATCAGATATTGATCCGAACTTGATTCTGTTTCGATTTTTTGAGACCTAATCTGATATGGACTGACCCCAAGGACCAATAGGTATAAAAAGGGAGTGAGTCTAATGATTTACTCAGATCAATTTGAGAGATTAAGAGTGATACTCTTCTAGTGAGCATCTGAAAACTCCCTGAGAGCTTTTGTTCACAAATCACGAACACTAGCTTTGGGTTCTCTCTATTGGTTGGAAGGAGAGTCACCGGTGGAAGAGCTGTACGTGTGAGCCCACACTCACTCCGGTTGTGGATAGAGAATAGCAAAGAAGACCAGTTGGTTGAGGCTCTTCTGGAACGTTACTTCTCTACACAGGTCGCGGAGGTTCTTCGGCATACTGAGGTTAGTAAGATCTGTTTAATTTATACATATAACATGTCAAACTTGTGTTTTGGAAAATACTCTGATGGAAAATTTTAAAAAATTCCGCTGCGCACTTTGTTTCCAACAGCGTCGTCACTAATTCTTATGAGGTTAGGTAAGCTAGCTTCTAAGGTAAGTACATTCTCACCAGCAACATGAAATGTTTTATAAGGTTTGATATTATGTTCACGATGATATTCATGATGATTTTATGGTGATTTTCCTTAAAGGGTTTCTTATGAAAGATTTTCATGATTTAAAGTTATACGTGTTTGATCATGGAAAATTTTAATGTCATGTTTGGTTTAGGATTAGCTACCCTTCTCCTTTTATGACGGCGCGCCTACAATGATGATTATGGTGCAACACTTAGGCCCTTAAGATAAAAAGGAATAAGTTTGAATATGGTCAAGTAATGAAAGATATGTTTCTATGAAAATGTTCTTAATGAACTGCTATGATATGATGATGATAATGTTTATGAAATCTTTTTTTTTTTAAATTGTGAGAATTATATGTACTTACTAAGCTTTAGCTTATTTAAGTTTATGTCATATTGCAGATAAGGGTAAGAAAGCCATGGATTAAGCGAAGGACATGGGAAGGCGTGTGAGCATATGGAAGATGAATTATAACCGAAAAAACGCCAATGAAACGATTTTTACAATTTAAGTTATGGTTAAACTATTTGAACATATGTTTATGATGTGTTTTGAAGAATCCAAGAACCACGTTCATTATTCTATTTTATCATTTTAAGAATTTGATCTTCCGCATTTTAAATGTTGAATTTGTTTTATAAATTAAGTTCTCTAAAGGTTTTTGGCTCTGTCAGCCTACCGAACATCATTGGTCAGCATGCCGATGAAAGTAAGTTTGGCCTGCCGAACTTTGAAAGTTTTTAAACCCTGTTTTGTTGAGCCTCTGTCGGCCTGTCGGTTGATGACTTTCGGTCTGCCAACCATGTTCGGCCTGCCGAAGTCCCAAGTTCGGCCTGCTGAACTGTGGGAGAAATAGCTTTTAAATGATGTGATGTTTTATAAGTTATGATTTTACAATTTGGTATATTTACTTTATTAAAGCAAGTTTATGGTCAATAATAATGTGAAATTAAATTACGGATTAAGTTTATGAATGTTGTTTTAAAAAAAATGTATGTATGGATCCTTGTTATGATTTCCTTAACTACGTTTATATTTAAAGTTCAAATAAGTATGCAATGTATGAATGTAACAACATCTGTGATGTCCGTAAGGGGGCGTTACAGGCTTTGGTATCAGAGAGAATTTCTAATTACAATTCATATCGCCACATGTCAATCCAAGTTCTCCAAGTAAGTATGTTTTAAAAGAAGATGTTTTGATGCAAGTATGATAGTAAGATTAAGGTTTAGATGTTTAACGATTAATGTTCTAGTAGGTAAAACCTGTCTCATATTAGAGGATTATTTCTAAGTTTCTAACTCTTTTAGGAGAATTAACGATGTAAGGCCACAGAAGAATGCAAACGCGCACCCAGACCAATGAAAGGCTTATTATGACTATGATCACAGAGTTGCAGAGACAACTTGAGGATCAAAGAAGAGAAATTTCTATGTTAAGGGCCAACGACCAAAATGACGGTCGACGAGGCAATGACATGCCTCCTCCTCCTCCGCAGCCACCAGTTAATGAAGTTCCAGCTCCTGTTGCTGAACCCAGAGCAGTCAATCAAGAACCCCTACTGGTCAGATGGAAGAGGGTTAAGCCGGTTTAAAGGATCCGCCAGTAGCTCAAGGATGGTTAAAGACGATTGAGGCCACCCTAAGACTCATGGGTTTCACGGACAATGAAAAGGTCCTTTGTGCCTCGTATTGCCTCACCATGGAGGCTAGCATTTGGTGGGACGACATCGAACAGAGCAGGAATGTTAAAGAGATGTCATGGGCCGACTTTGTTCAGGAGTTCAACATGAAGTTCTTTCACATGAACATCACAAGGAAGCATTATGAGGAATTTGAGAGCATGCGTCAGGGGGATATGTCAGTTACGGATGTTGTGACGAAGTTTGATCAGCTAGCTCGCCTTTGCCCAGGGATGGTTAATGATGAAAATGAAAGGGTCAGAAGGCTGATCAAAGTCCTCAGGCCTAAGATCATTGCTATCGTCGACGGGGTAATTCCACCTAAGACTCAAGAGTAGGTTTTCATGAGGGCCCAACGTGCAGAGTTCCACTTATCCAAGCTAAGAAGGAACCAGCCTCAGTCGGGCCAGCAAGCCAATAATGCAAACAACCAGAACCGCCCTCCACAAAGAAACAACAACAACAACAACAACCAAAACTGGAGGAACAACAAGAGGAAGGGCAATCCTCAAAACCAGCAGGGCCAAGACAACAAGAGACATAATGATGGTCAGCACAACAACAATAGTAGGTGGTTTCAACCATGTGCCAAATGTGGAAAGAAACATCCAGGGGAATGCCGTTTGGGAACGAACCAATGCTATATTTGTGGGTGTGAAGACCACTTTGTCAAGAACTGCTCCAAACTGATGAATGCCAATGCCCCTCAGAGAGCTCCTCCTCAAGCCTAGCTCCATCAGATGCAAGCTTCCCTTGAAGGGCCACTTATCAGTCAAGGGAGAATTGAAGCCCCACCAACGAATGCCTGAATCTATGCAATGACGAAAGAACAAGTGGCTGCTGAAGCTTCCAATGTGGTCACAGGTCTATTAACAAGTTTATCTAATGATGCTTATGTTCTCTTTGATATGGGTGCTACTCATTCTTTTATATCCACATTTTTTGTTAAAAAGTTAGAGGTTCGTATAGAGCCTATGAAACAGGGATTCACTACGACACTACCCTCTGGGGAAGTGATATTATCTACACACTGTCTGCGTACAGTACCCCTATGGATTTCTAATAGGGAACTTTTCGTTGACCTCATTGTGATCGACATGCATGATTACGATATGATTCTTGGGATGTATTTCCTGAGCAAGTACAATACTTCTATTGAATGCCGAAAATGAAAGGTGATCTTCCATCCAGAAGGTGATCAGAAATTCGTTTATGTTGGCGAGTCTAGAAAGAAACCCAAAATGTTTTTATCTGCAATAAAAGCAAAGAAGTTATTAGCAAGTGGCTACATAGGCTATCTGGCGAACATTGTAAACAAAAGCCTAGAAGAAAAGATAAGAATTGAAGATGTGCCTATAGTTCATGAATATGCAAAAGTGTTTCCAGATGATCTGGCAGGTTTACCGCTAGAAAGAGAAGTCGAATTCGAGATTGAGCTCGCTCCAAGCACCGACCCGATCTCAAAAGCACTTTACAGAATGGCCCCGGCAGAGTTAAAAGAACTTCACACGCAATTAAAGGAGCTACTTGACAAAGGCTTTATCAGGCCGAGCTACTCACCATGGGGAGTTCCAGTTCTATTTGTTAAGAAGAAAGATTGCTCTATGAGACTCTGCATCGACTATAGAGAACTGAACAAGGTGACAATCAAGAACAAGTACATGTTGCCTCAAATCGATGATTTGTTTGATCAGCTCAAGGCTGCATCTGTGTTTTCAAAAATTAATCTACGGTCAGGTTATCACCAGCTGAAGGTTAAAGGAGGAGATATCCCCAAAACTGCCTTCAGGTTGAGGTATGGTCACTATGAATTTGTGGTTATGCCTTTCAGTTTGACGAACGCACCGACGGCTTTTATGGATTTGATGAATTAGGAATTCAAGGATTTCCTCGATAAATTTATTGTTGTATTTATCGATGATATTCTTGTCTATTCAAAGAATCAAGAAGAACATGTGGAGCATTTAAGGATTGTGTTGGAGACTTTAAGAAGACACCAACTATATGCAAATTTCTCCAAGTGCGAGTTTTGGCTTGATAAAGTGTCTTTCTTGGGGTATGTTATATCGAAGGAAGGAATTATGGTTGACCCTGCTAAAGTAGAAGCTGTTCTCAACTGGAAGCAACCGACAAATGTAAGTGAAATAAGGAGCTTCTTGGGACTAGTAGGATATTATCGGAGATTCGTAAAAGATTTCTCCAAGATAGCAGCTCCACTCATGAATTTGACTCGCAAGGGAAAGAAGTATGAATGGACAGAAGCATGCGAGAAGAGTTTTCAAGAACTGAAGAAGAGGCCAACGACAGCTCTAGTATTGGCTATACCGGAAGGGAATGATGGATTCGTAATTTATAGTGATGCATCCAAGATGGGCCTCAGAGTTGTTTTAATGCAAAATGAAAGGGTGATTGCCTATGCGTTAAGACAACTGAAGGATTACGAAAAGAACTATCCTACTCATGACCTCGAGTTATCAGCAGTCGTTTGTACGTTGAAGATATGGAGACACTATTTATATGGGGTCCAATGTAAGATCTTCACTGATCATCAAAGTCTGAAGTACTTCTTCATGTAAAGAGACCTGAACATGAGACAACAAAGATGGCTAGAGTTGGTAAAGGATTACAATTGTGAAATCCTTTATCATCTTAGAAAAGCTAACCAAGTGGCTGATGCTCTAAGTAGGAAGTCAGTTGCCACATTGATATCAATGCAAGCAATGTCTCCACCTTTAAGAAGGGAAATTCTAGACTTCGGTTTGGAACTTATAGCAGGTTAGCTCTCAACACTCTCTCTTGCTCCGATGATGTATGATGAAATTCAGAGAAAACAAGATGAAGATGTAAGTCTTGTAAGGATTAAGTAGGAAATGAAAGAAGGAAAATGTCAAGAGTTTCATATTGCGGATGACAGAACTCTGTACCTCAAGGACCGCTTATGTGTTCCCAATGTTGATGACTTAAGGGAAAAGATCTTGGCGGAAATTCATGACACTCCTTACTCTATTCATCCAGGTGCAACAAAGATGTATAATGATCTAAGGGGTAACTTCTGGTGGTTTGGAATTGTGGTGAACTGTAGTCTATCCAAATACCGAAATGGAATGGGAGGATATAGCAATGGATTTCATTACCAGTTTGCCCAAAACTATGAATGGTTATGATGCAATTTGGGTAGTTGTGGATCGACTGATTAAGATAGTGCATTTCATTCCCATCAAGATCACTTACTCTATGAAACGGTTAGCGGAACTCTATGTCAAGGAGATAGTACGACTTCATGGGATTCCCAAGTCAATCATCTCAGATCGTGATGGCAGGTTCACATCTAAGTTTTGGAAGAGTGTACAGACTGCTATGGAAACCAGGCTACATTTTAGTACAGCTTTTGATGCTCAGACAGACGGCCAAACAGAGAGGACGAACTTGATTTTAGAAGATATGCTACGGGCTTGTTCTCTCGATTTTAAGACCAACTGGTGTAAAATGTTGCCGTTAGCAGAGTTTGCTTACAACAACAGCTTTCAGGCGACAATTGGGATGGCACCTTATGAAACCCTCTATGGGCGAAAATGCAGGTCGCCTATATGTTGGCACGAAGCTGGTGAGAAGAAGTTGATGGAAAGCGTCGATGTTGAAAGAACTGATTTTGTTAATGAAACTTCTGATATGATAAAGTTGATAAGAAGAAGAATAGAGACCGCTCAAAGTCGTCAGAAGAGTTATGCTGACAAGAGGAGAAGACCCTTAGAATTTGCCGTAGGTGAATTTGTGTTTTTAAAAGTTGCACCGATGAAAGGAGTTATGAGGTTTGGGAAGAAAGGCAAGTTAAGCCCAAGATTTATTGGTCCTTATGAAATCGTGAAAATGTTAGGTAAGGTGGCTTATCAGCTAAAGTTGCCTTCAGAAATGTCAGCAATGCACGATGTGTTTCATGTCTCTATGCTCAAGAAGTATGTCCCAGACCCTACGTATGTGATTAAGCCACAAGTGATCGAGATACGAGAAGACTTGAGTTATGAAGAAAAGCCAATAGAAATACTCAATCGAAAAACCAAGATATTAATGAATAAAGAAATTCCATTGGTCAAGGTGTTATGGCGAAATCATCAAGTTGAAGAAGCTACATGGGAATGTGAAGATGACATGAGATCAAGTATCCACAGTTATTCTGAGTTTCGAGGACGAAACTTTTATAAGGTGGAGAGAATTGTAACACCCACCAATTTTGATGTAATGGAATCATGTTAAGTTAGTAACGACGTTAAGTAAATTTTATTAATAATTTATGTTATATGTTATAATTTATGATCTTAATGTTACTAACTATTTATGTTTAAGTTTTATGACAAGTGACGATCGCATGGAATCAATGTGCTTAAGTGTTCATGTTAATTTTAAAGTATGTTTATTTATGATACAATGATGACTTGAATGTTATAATGTATAGTATTTTAAGGACAGTTCGGTAGGCTGAACTTTCAAGTTCGACAGGCCAAAAAGTCTGCCAAGAATTGGCAGGCCAATGGAAACCATCGGCAGGTCAAGCTTTGTGGAATCGGCAAGCCGATGAGGTGAATCGGCTGGCCGATGACAGCTAACGAGCAATCAGCAGAAATCTCTCCAAATTTATGGATGAGATAATTACGTTGATTGGGTGTTTTAATATGATTAATTGGTATAATTATGGATTAATTTCCTCAATTAAGGAAATAAAATGTTTGACTTGGTATTGATTGAATGTAATTGTTGATGGTTTCCTATTTTGAAGAAGCGAAATATGGTAACTGGAAATATTCTTAAAAGTTTGACCTTTTTTCCTCCATTCTCTCCATGTCCACATGATGATTATGGCCTCAATTTTAGTCAGAAAATTTCTGACTTAATGGAGAGTTTTGATTTCTTTTTTTTACGTTATGCTCAATTACATTAATTCTCTCTCTTCCTCTCACGTATACTCTCTCTCTCATTCTAAGACGTTTCTTTTATTCTTCTCTTCTCCACGTTTTCTAATCCTTCTTTCTCTTAAAATTCTTTGCAAAGAATTGAAAGAAAAATTGAGTTTTCTTTGGACAAATTCGAAGGAATTTGAGAAGAATCGTTTTAAGGTAAGGGTTCATTTTTTGTTAAATTTTGAAATGAAATCCTTTTTGATATGCGATTGACATATCTTTCTCTACAAAATTCCGTTTACTCTGAATTTTTAATATGTTATTCGTGTATGTGTTATGTGATGTTCCTTTAAATTTCACGCTATTTAAATATTTCTATGATAAGTTATGAATTTTCTATCCTCTACCACTCACAGTAAAATATTGTTGTTTGGCTATGATGCATGAAAATGTGATTTTTGTTCAAGGGGTAAATGTGTTTTGTTTGCTACAAAATTTAGGAAAAATGTACATGTATATGTTATGTTATGGACTACAAAGTTTGGTAATGTTTTGATGAGTGAATTATATGTTATGAAATTTCTATGAGATTACGTCAAGAAAACTGTTTTAACAATGTTAATTTTGGACTTTCGTTTTATGTAATGTTTTATATGTTTAAATGATTTTATTGATGATGAAATAATTTTATGAAATTGAAATATAAGTTAGTAAGATGTTAGTATGAATTTTAAAGTTAAACTATATGAGTTTTAATTGTTAGAAAATGTTTTCAAAAGATTACTCACTACCTTCTTATTATTGTTGGCAGATTTCATGTTTGAAATGTATGGGTTGTTTTTAGATACTTAATGTAATTTTTATGACTAAAGAAAAATTATGGTAATATGTTTTTGTATTAACTGTACCCCTGTTAAGTATGGTGCCTAAAGTATGTGTGAATATTAAGTTTTAAAGTCATGAATCCATGTAGGTCAGTGAAGTGTATGCGATAATGATTTTATGTTTTTGATGATTATAGTTATAGATGCATGTTATGAATTATGTTTGTATGAGATGAATGTATATGTGATGTAATATGAATGGATGTTTTATTCTATGATAATAAATATTAATTTTATTTTGTATCTTTAAATGAATAAATGGTATGAACACGCAAAGGAACGAGCACATCGAGACCGCGGCGTCGTCACCAATTCTTATGAGGTTAAGTAAGCTAGCTTCTAAGGTAAGTACATTCTCACATGCAACATGAAATATTTTATAAGGTTTGATATTATGTTCACGATGATATTTATGATGATTTTATGGTGATTTTTCTTAAAGGGTTTCTTATGAAAGATTTTCATGATTTAAAGTTCTGCATGTTTGATCATGGCAAATTTCAATGTGTAAAAGTTATATATATATGTATCACCTAATAAGTGTTGCACACCAATGTTATGATATGATATGTTATGATGTCATTTTTGGTTTAGGATTAGCTACCCTTCTCCTCTCATGACGACGCGCCTACAATGATGATTATGGTGCAACACTTGGGCCCTTAAGATAAAAAGGAATAAGTTTGAATATGGTCAAGTAATGAAAGATATGTTTCTATGAAAATATGCTTAATGCACTGCTATGATATGATGATGATAATGTTTATGAAATGTTTTTTTTTTAAATTGTGAGAATTATATGTACTTACTAAACTTTAGCTTATTCAAGTTTATGTCATGTTGCAGATAAGGGTAAGAAAGCCATGGATTAGGCTGAGGACATGGGAAGGCGCGTAAGCATATGGAAGATGAATTGTAATCGAAAAAAGGCCAATGAAACGAGTTTTTACAATTTAAGTTATGGTTAAACTATTTGAACATATTTTTATGATGTGTTTTGAAGAATCCAAGAACTATGTTCATTATTCTATTTTATCATTTTAAGAATTTGATCTTCCAAATTTTGAAAGTTGAATTTGTTTTACAAATTAAGTTTTCTAAAGGTTTTTGGCTCTGTCGGCCTGCCGAACATCATTGGTGGGCATGCTGATGAAAGTAAGTTCGGCCTGTCGATCTCATTTTTGGCTTGCCGAACTTTGAAAGTTTTGAAACCCTGTTTTGTTGAGCCTCTGTCGGCCTGCCGGTTGACGACTTCCGGCCTGCCAACCATGTTCGGCCTGTCGAACTGTGAGAGTAAATAGCTTTTAAATGATGTGATGTTTTATAAGTTATGATTTTACAATTTGGTATATTTACTTTATTAAAGCAAGTTTATGGTCAATAATAATGTGAAATTAAATTACGGATTAAGTTTATGAATGTTGTTTTTTTTTTTTTTTTTAAATGTATGTATGGATCCTGGTTATGATTTCCTTAACTACGTTTACATTTAAAGTTCAAATAAGTATGCAATGTATGAATGTAACGATATCTGTGACGTCCGTAAGGGGGGCGTTACAGGTTATTGCTACTTGGTGCCTTGAAACATGTGGCTTGCGTAGTAGACCGACTTTTAGGCACCGTCTTCTTCTTGGACAAAGACCGAGCTCATCGCTTTCTCGGATATGGCCAGGTAAGCATATAATGTTTCTCCCAATAAATTTTGGATAGGAGTCGTCAAACCACCCCTTGAGCGCATGGAAAAAAAGATGGCACTTGTTGGTAGACCGAGAGACAAACCTAGACAGAGCCACTACCATGTTTGTCAACTTATGTACATCGTGAGTTTCATCTTGTATTCATGGAGGATGTCAAAGCTTGCTTGGAGATCGACAATATGGTCTGCTGCTCGGGTGGATTTGACAAGCATGACATCCATGTATATTCCATGGTTTTGCCGATCAGCCGAGCAAACATTTTGTTCACTAGATGTTGATAGATGGCTCCAACATTTTTTTTTCAACCCAAATGGCATAACCGCATAGCAAAAAAGCCCTTGGTTCATGGTGAAGATAGTCTTGATTTGGTCTTCCTCGGCCATCTTTATCTGATTGTATTTGAAGTAGGCATCCATGAAACTCAAGAGCTCATGCCCAGCCATTGCGCCCATAAGTTGGTCTATCCGGGCCAGTGGAAAGTAGTCTTTTAGGCAGGCTTTGTTGAGGTTGGCATAGTCAATATGACCTGTCACTTTCCATTGGCTTTTTTAACCAAGAGTACATTTGCTAGCCACTCCGAGTAGGTGACCTTTCAGATGAACTCGATGTTTAAGAGCTTCTAGATCTCCTCGTTGATAGTGGCATACCTCTCCGGATTGAATGCTCTCTTTTTCTAAATGACCGACCTGTGCTCGGGGTAGACATCGAGGTGATGGCAAATATGTACTAGGGTCGATACCAAGCATGTCCTTGTGAGACACACGAATACATCCTGAAATTCCATGAGGAATTTCTCTAGGTTGATTCGGATCTCAAGCCTCAACTAGGACCCAAGTTGGACCGTTCGCTCGGGATGTTTGAGATCCAAGTTATATGGTACTAATTCTTCGGCCGACGTGGCTCGTACCTCCTCTTCTGGGAGTCAAGGGTCCAGGTCAGACAACATCTTGGGATTCTACTTATACCTCCTCTTCTAAGAGTCAAGGGTCCAGGTCGGATAACATCTTGGGCTTCCGCTCGGCAAGAAAAGGTATCTCATCCATGTTGAATATGAGCGAGACATTTAATTACCGAGCTGAAGCTTCCCTTACAGTGTTAGCATAGCAATCGTAGGAATCTTTCTTCCATGATTTGATGACCCCGACCCTATTTTTCATTGGAAACTTCATCGCGAGGTGATAGATAGAGACCACAGCCTTAAAAGCGTTCAAGGTCGGTCGCTTGATGATGATATTGTGCTGGGAGGGTTTGTTGATGACAAGAAAGTCAAAAATGCATGTTACCCAAGCAGCACCCTCCTCAAAAGTGACCGGTAAGCCGATCTTTTCAACTACTCAAATGCATTCTCCGATGAATCCATATAAGGGTGTTTGGATTAGGACAAATGCTACGTTATTGATCTTTAACTTGTCATATGCTTGCTTAAACAAAATATCAACTGAGTTGCCATTGTCGATAAGCACACGCCAAACAATATTGTTGGTGATTTGGAGCTCGCAACGAGAGTGCCGTTGTGCGGGTGAACGAGCTTATCCGCCTCTTCTTTAGTGAAAGTGATGAGGATGTCTTCTTGCCTGCAAATCTTGTTGATATGCTGGGACATGTTCATGAGGTTGTCCCTTTCGACCAGCCGAGCTTCCCAAGCATACACCCGTCGGCCACTTGAGGTGTCCCCAATAACAGGCTTGCCGAAGATCATGTGAATGATGTTCAGGGGTTCCAAGACATTTGTACCATCGTTGCATGGTCAAGTCTGCACGTCTTGGGTCGGTTGGTCATTCCTCCCAGCCCCGAAGCTAGGAGTTAGCACTCACTCTACAAATTCCTGTAGATACCTGTCTTAAACCAGTCTTTTAATTTGGTCTTTGAGTTGGGTGCAATCGCAAGTATTGTGTCCCACGTCCTTGTGAAAATTGCAATATTTATTTTGGTCCCTCATGGCTTTTCTCCCCATTAACTTTGGCAGATCCACCAACAAATTCCTACCGCTCACCTAGTTCAACACCTCGTCGATGTTGGCAACCAGGGGAGTGTAGCTCTAGAATTTCCCAGTTGAGATCTTGGGCTTGTCAGTCTTCTGTTTCTCTTTATTCTGCTTGTTGTTCTAATCGGCCTCGGTCTGCTTAGGTAGAATCGTCTACTTCTTTCCCTTCTTACCAGCGCCACTACTGCCTTCAGCATCTCAGCAACTCTTCATGTACTCGACCGTATCAACATATTTCTGAGCATACCCAAGCATTTGGGAGAATGTGCTTGACTGCTTAAAGGCGAGCGGCAAAGTCATGTTCCTGTCTTTGAGGCCTTTTGTGAACGCATGCTTCAGGGTCTTATTTTCGATGTGTCTCACCTTTAGTGCAGCTCTAGTGAAACAGCTAATGTAGTCTTTGACACTCCTATCTCTTGCTTGACAGCACAGAGGTGAGTGACTTCCTTTCTCATCTTTTAGGTCGTCGAAAAGAAGTGATGGTGCCCGGCTCTATATGCCAGAACCATTGCCGACCTAGGCCAGTCAGTGTGAGCGAGAAAGCTTTGCACATGGCGGCGTCGTTGACATTCTAGAGTAGCATATGCCCTGATACAACTCCACGTGCTCGTCAACATCAGTTGTCTCGTCGTAGACCTTGATCTACGAGACCTTGAATTTGAGAGGCATGGGAGCCTGCATAATGGCATGGGTAAACGGTGCGTCTGGCATACGGCCCTCGTCAACCCCAAAACGATTGTTGCGGATTTGGTCTATCTGCTGCTGCAGTTCTTAGAATTGGTAGCTATTGGTATCTTTAGGCAGTTCTACCCTGTATTGGCCACCACCCTTAACCCTGTCGCCTCTTCCAGCCTGCCAGTCTGGGGATGGCCATCTCCTTGGCGTCCGAGCCTGTCAAACATGGATGCTCAAGAGCCCAGCAAAAATCAGGGCCAATCCGACCTTCCCAAATAAGCCTATTATTGGCCGAGACTCCATGAGTGGTCTGTCTTGAATGCTCGGAGTCAACATCATCTTGGACATCTACTCCCTGCCTTACTCGACCTCCAACCTGGTCTTCCGACGCCGGGAGCAGAAAGGCAAGAGCTAGTTGCCTTTGAGCTTGTTGTTGTGCCATCTGTTGTGTAAGTAGTCTGGCCGCGGCTATAAGTTCTCGAATCAGATCCTGAGCAACTAGGTCTTCTTTGCCTTCGTTGGCCACACTACCCTGGCCTTTGGACCGAGACCTTGTTGCCTGGGGTCGGCCTTGGGGTTGGTTTAGGTTCTGTGTTCGGTTTTGGGCTTCACACGACCTCTTCTGTCGGGTACCCTCGTGTCGAGTATTCCCTCTAGTCACCATGCTTGGATTGCAAGGGGATGCGTCTAGTAGTTTTGGATGTAATGAAGGCGTAGGCACCCTCCTTCTAGCGCCAAAATGTTGATACTTACCAGTGGGTGGCGGTGGATCAATACCACGTGCGGCTGCGCACGGTGCTCGAACGGCTCTTCCTTGCTCATCTTGGCTTGCTTGGACATACCTGTAACAAGAGGAGGGACGCTTCAGAGGTAAAGGTGGACACCAGTGTGGTGCTGGATAAGGGCTTTCCGATGCTCAAAGCAAGTACTATTCGGTAGTGTATGGGAGCTAGTTAGTTAGGAAGAAGTATGTTGGCCTCGAGCTATAGCAAACGCGCTCTATTTAAAGGCTACCACTTGAACCGAGTGTTAGATGAGTTTCATCCATGACTCGCATGTCACATCAAGGCCTATCAAAAGGCAAGTGACACATGTCACGACCTCCATCGGTGGATTGTCCTCCATCCAACGGCTGAAGCAAAGCCATATGTTGACCTTTTGTGGCAAGTGGTTGTCTGCTTGCAGGCTTTGACACGCAGCCTTCCCAAGGAGGCAAGCATTTGCGTCGCGGCCAGCGGGGACCCTGTAGAGCACCTCGGGACGAAGAGCCAAGGTCAAGAGGTCAAAGATTACCTTACTGATTACTTCTGTCAAGTACAGTTGTCAAGCCACCAAGGAGGCGTTCCTCAAGGACGGCGCCGAGCAACTCCAACAATAATAATTAATACTAAGAAAAAAATAAATTATATCTCAAGGACGGCGCCGAGCAACTCCAACAATAATAATTAATACTAAGAAAAAAATAAATTATATTTCACTCAAAATTTTGAGTAAAAGTGTTTAATTTAGAAAAAAAGCATAATATTCAGTTTTTTAAAAATTTAATGTAGTGAATAACTTTTTTTATACATTATAAGAAACAACAGTTTTATAAATAATAGAAGATGTGATCGAAAAAAAAGGCCTATGGTTCCATAATTATCAACTCTTGAAAAAATAGGATGTTCCACCTCGGACTACCAATCTTTTAAACCACAAATGGTCTCCTCTTCTAAATGGCGCTTTGAAGCTTAATGTGGATGCTTCGTTTTTTGCTGGCATGGAAGGTATAGGCGTAGGCAGCATCTTTTGGGACTCCACCAGATTTTTAGTGGGAATCATGTCCAAACGCGTCACAGGTATTTTCAATCGTTTAATGGCATAGTGCATTGGAATAAGAGAAGGGCTTCAGTTCGTGGCAGACAGTAGCCAACAGGTTCAGGTTATTGAAAGTGATGCACTACTAACTATATGTTAATAACCCTGTTATTTTAGCTTATGTTGGTCCCATTATTGATGATATTCTATCTTTATTAGCAAGGTTTGGTGGTAGTTTTTGTTGCCATTTTTCGGGTCTAATAAATGAGACAGCCCATTCACTAACCCATTTTGCTTTTACTCATAATACTGAGTATTATTAGCTAGAGGAAGTACTTGATTCTATTTCTCGTATTGTGATTAACGATCTGTCAAGGTGATCAATGAATATAGCCATTTCGTTTAAAAAAGAAGGAAAAATAGAAGATTTGTAAAGGAAAAAAATGAGTATATTACAAAGAAAATAGTAAACATTATGTAAATAAAGTATAAGTAAACATTGAATAAATAATGATAAACAATGTATTGAATTTTCGAGTCGATTTTACCTCGACAGATTTAGTTTAGAACAAATTTGTTATTTATGAACTATTAATCCCTTGTGAGGTGCTAATTTTCATCTGTATTATCCTTTATGAGTCGATTTCACCTCGCTAGATTTAGTTTCTTTTCTTTTCATTTCGCTTTATTTTATTTAGTTTTCAACAGTCGTGGCCTATTTTCAGACCCCGACATTTATAATTTGAGGACATTTCTAGATTAGGTACATAAAAATAACGGGTAAACCTTTAGTATATACATCTTGATTTACGTATAGTTAATAGTTTGCTTTTCCAGTCCTTTGGTACAAGAGTTTCATAGAAGACAAATACTTTGGTAGAGACTTCTTTTGTTAGTTTTCTCTCCTTTGTAATTGTCTATGACACGTCAATCACAATGATATACATAGAAGTTCTTATCCTAGAAGAGACAGATTAAAACAATAGTAACATGTTCTCATTTTTCCTTTCAAATTAGCTTCCTTCAAACTCACTGGACCGTTCACTCAGTGAAGAATCACACAACTGGCCAATGAGACGTGATAATTTTAGCCTAACAAAGTTTCTCTCGAACAAATTATCTGTGGTGCACAGATATTAATGTTACAAGTCATCTTTTTCTCTCAATTTTGGCGTAATGTAAAGCCTCTTTCTCTCTCATTCCTAGTTTGAGATTTTATTTTTTTTTTGACATGGAAGAATCTACACAACTGAAGCTCGGCATCATGGGTAACTTGGCATAATCGTGTTCTTTGTGGAATAAACATTTATATTGAGCAGAGAATTTTTTTTTTTTTTTTAATTTTGGTTTCATTTTCTAGTATATGTATATATATATTTCAGTATTTACTTCAACAACCTCATATATAGAAAATAGAAACTAGCAAGTGATTGTCAAATACTAGCCCATAATATAGTCATAGAGTCATGTGTGCAAGATAAGGGACTAATTTTTCATCTCCTTCTAATAACTAGAGTTAAAAGTAGGGATGAAAACTTTTCTTCTGGTTCCAAGTATATGTGTATTTTTCACTTGTTTACTATCAGATTCTAGGAGTTGGATATGTTTTAGAAAATCAATATTTATTTAGCGTAAATGTGAAGATTATCAATCAAATTTAGTTTTTTGAATTCATCTTCACAAGTCATATCTAAGGAAGACATTCAAAGGTAATCTAATTAGTCTTGGTACAGCCAAGTCATCTAATTGACTGTAAAAAGTCAGGGAAATAATTATTAATGCAGTCTCTGGATTTTCATGTAAATCACTACACAACTGACAAAGTAATGCCACAATAAGATTACAAACAAACCAGTCTTTCCCAATAAAAGTGCAATCTATCAGAATTCTACTGATGGCAATACTTTTCCTCCCTAATTTATTACTAATCCTTTAATCTTCAACTTTACCAACTCAGGAAGCTAATGAAGCAAATTCTTCAAGCCTTACTAGCTTTTTCTACCAATCACCAACTCTTCAACTCAAAAATTGTTTGCGGTGGTTTAGTGTGGCTATCTATGCATTCTTCCTCCTCTGTGGCCAGTCAGCAGCAATGTTACGAGGGAGATCGTATTATGATAAAGGTGGAAATAGCCAATGGATGGGAACGCTTGTTCAACTCGCCGGTTTTCCGATCCTCCTTCCCTACTATTGCATTGCAGGGCACAAGAACACCATGATAACAAATGGTTTCATTTCGGTACAAACATATTTTTTTCGTCCTTGCATTAGTTTGTTTCTTTCTTGGCGTTGTCCTAGCAGCTGATTGCTTTTTGTATTCCATTGGGCTAATGTACCTTCCAGTGTCTACTTATTACCTCATCTGTGCATCCCAACTGGCCTTTAATGCATTTTTCTCCTTCTTTCTCAATTCACAGAAGTTCACTCCTTATATAGTGAACTCTCTTGTGCTTCTCACCATCTCCTCTATCCTCATCGTGTTTCAAGCCGATTCTGAAGACAACCCTGAAGCCTCCAAAGGAAAGTATGCGATTGACTTCATTTGCACCGTTGCCGCATCTGCTATATATGGATTGATGCTTTTCTTGATGCAATCTGCGCTGTCCTTGTGGGACTCTTCGCTAGCGGAAAGTGGAAGGGCTTAAAGGAAGAGATGTATGCATTTCGACTAGGGAGGGCATCCTATGTGATGACATTGATAGGGACAGCTATATCATGGCAGGCTTTTTTCGTCGGTATGGTGGGACTAATTCTTGAAATTTCTTCCCTCTTTTCCAATGCCATAAGCGTGTTGGGTTTGCCCATTGTTCCTGTTTTACCTGTGTTCTTCTTCCATGAGAAAGTGGATGGAGTAAATGTGATGGCATTGCTGTTGGCTATTTGGGGATTCATTTCATATGTATGTCAGAACCACCTCGACAGTTATAATTCTCAGACACAGATTAATAGAAATGCAAATGGAGAAACCAGAGCTTCCCAGAGGAACACATTCATAGTTGAGTGAATACTCTTCTATTTATTTCTTTCAACTTGGGACCGGCTTTGAATGAATGAATGATTTTAAATCTAATATCTACTGAAATAAACAAACTTAACTACATATATGTGTATGGCAAGGGAGGAGCCATTGGCCACATACGGCTGAGGCTAAGCAGCTGCCCCAACCGACATTTTTCATTCTAATTTATATATAAAATATGATGAAATTTGTAAATAATCCTCCTGAAATTCTACAATTTTATGCTTGTCACACCTCATAACATGTGAAACCTCTTACTTTGAATCAATAACTCTAGCTCTGAAATAAAACTAACTTTTATATGGTTGAAAGCAACGTAAAAACAGAAACAAATAGATTTTTTTTTTTTTTTGGTAGAAACATAAACAAACAAATTGGCCCTCTGCGCACGTGACCTTAAAATCAGAGCCTGACGTTGAGATGAATGCTCCAGTGATGCATAGTTTAACCCACTTTTGTCACCTGTAATATGAGGTGGAGATCTTGAACATAAAAAGAAACTAGCAAGACTATGATAGTTCTCTTGCTTTGATCCTATTGTGGCATTGGCGTCTTTTTATCCACTATGAATTCAGCTAAACAAAGTTGCAATTCCAGTTTACATTCTACAGTTGTGATTTCAATGATTATGCTTCATCCTTTGGCTCACCTCTTAGTAACTTAACCTTTTAGAAGACTTGGTAAAGCATACAAGTAGTTCTGTTTGGCAAGAAAAGAAATCAATAATGTTACCAGGCAACTTTAAACATAGAGTTCATTGAGGAAATTAGTTAGAACTTGAAGTTGAAACCTAGATACTATAGCACGTGAGAGCTTTACAGTGTTAAAGAAAGCTTTACATTATAACAAACTAAACTTGTTTTTCTAATGTGCTTCCCATTAGACTTCTATGTTAAAGAAAAGTTCTTTGTTAGAGACTTCTTTCAATACAATTTGTCTCCTTTGTAATCCTTTCTTGTACGTCGATCACAATGTGCAATCGCACTTTGCATTAATGTGTAACGTATGCAAGTCCGCTTGAAAGGTATACAACAAAGAAAATATGAAACAACAAAATGGCCTAATGTACAACCCTTGTAGGGGTTTGTATGAGCGAAATGAATTGACCGTAAAGAACGAAAAATTGGTGAATCCATCAATGCAGCCTCAAGCCTTCATTAAAATGCAAGACTTCACGCTTCATCTCAAGCTGCTACAACATGCTTGATGGCCGGATATTTACATGATGAAGCATCGGTCGCAGCTCAAACTTCATATAGCCTCATCCCAGATTGTCTTTCATGGAGTGGCTTTGCCTGGAACTCCTTGTTTTTCGGGACTCCAACATGGCTTTTAAACGATCTCAAGAGCGACTTGCCAGCCTTGCTCTAGCCACAGCCTTGGAATAGAGTTCCTCATACTGTGACGCTGAAGACTCCCAGCTGAAATCCAAGTTCATCACATTTTGAATGAGTTGCTGCCAGCTCTCGGGATCATTCATGTAGAGTTTAAGCGCACGGCCTAAAGCATGGTTTACTCCCTGCCATTAAAATGATGAGCTGAAAAATCCATAATCTTTACAAGGGTGGACGGAAAGGGAGGTGGCATTAAGCCGACATATCTTGCAGTATTCAAAGTCTCAAACAGGTGCAGTTTATATGCATCGGGGAAACATAACAAGAACACCTCATTATTTCAAAGTTTACCTGCTCATCCGGATTCAAAAATGTGAATCCATTTCGAAAACGGACAGGTACAGTATCATCATCAAAATCAAAGACACTGCAGAAATAGTTAATAAAAAAGTTTAGAGGTTCTCCATATGTGAGGATATTAAGAAATTTACCATAAAGTAAATGTAGGAGGGGAATCGAGTACAGACCTATCGTGTAGACCACCAGTTTTTCTTGCAATAGGTATAGACCCATATCTCATTGCTATCATCTGCACGAAAGTTGTAGGACAAAATTCAAGAAATCACATTTACTGATAGATGCATAAGGCAGGTCCACATATAAGAATACATCCAAGCCACTGACGAAGAAAATAAAGATAGCCGAAGTAACACTACTGAGAAATTGAATTACAGACTCGACATCTATTCAAAAGAAAGCATATTTACCTGTGTAAGGCCACACGGCTCAAAGAGAGATGGGATGATGAACATGTCAGATGCAGCATAGATGGAATGTGAAAGGGACTCATCATACTTAAGTATCAACCGAATATGATCATGATTCTGAAATTGATTTGCAATTCCCTCAAATTCCCTCTGCATGAAAGATAATTGCAAAAACAAATGATCAGAATGAGGAAGGAAAGCATATAAATAAAAAGAAAAAATAACAAATTGAGAAAAGCGAATGATCTCTGAAACCTAATCCAAGAGTCAGACTCAAGTTTATATATATATATATATATATATATATATATAACTGCCGCACACTCGAATATTAATTTCCACATCTTCACCTGATACAAATCATTTAGTCCTTTTTCATTCAGATTATTTGAGTTCCTTGAAAGCTATCCAGTAATTATGAAATTTAAATTTTTAGTTTGGCAACATTAGTTGGAACTAATGAGTTCCAACTGCTACAGTGTAAAGCTCTCACATGTTATAGTAAAAAGTAAAAGTTTGCTACAGTACAAAGCTCTCACATGCTACAATATTCGAGTTCCAACAACAATAATTGAAAGAAACCAAGTTTCTTATCCATCAAATGATGCATTAAAAGATATGTTCAATTTAACAAAAATTTACATAATTTTATTTTTGTAAGATTTTATACGTACCAAGTTTGATTCAAAATAATAAATAGGATGAGCTAACCAGAATTTATATTTATAACTGAAAAGTTATTTGCTTAATGCAAAATGATATTCTCAAATTTGTCTTGTTTAAATGTAAAAATTAGCAAAGCATACCCAAAGGAATAGGGAAAAGAGAACAGCATACCTGAATATGTGGCACTGGACTTGAACCAAGAAGTACAAACTGTCCTCCCATCTCTAATGTCCTGTATATTGCATGTCTGATAAGATGTACACCTTTCTGAGGCACCAACCTTGTGATGCTACCTACCTAAATAGTTGAATATAAAATAGTTTTAGAGAGAGTTTAATCACGTTCGTCAACTACCAATCAGTTTTAGATAAATAATTATAATGATTTCACTGACTCGGTTTCTCAGAATTAAAGATGGCTCTTGCATTCAGCGGAAAAATATAAAAGGAAATTGCACATCTACACGGGATAGTTAACCTAATCTTAAGGAATAGAAAAGGAAAACACGCGCACACAAAATCAACAAAAGAAAGTATGATAATTAAAAATGTCATTTCGAAGGTTAATGATGTTAGTCCTGCGTATTTAAATTTTTAAAGCCATGGAATAGGAGTTTTAAGAAACGACAATAGTGAACTTGGATTATTGGTCGCATCAAAACTATTGATTTTGATTCGAGGGAAAATATGTTTACCAAAGGCTTTCTGATATCTGCAGAAGAAAGACCTAAACTCTTTCTTAAAGCTTCCTTGTTTTCTGCTTTTCCTTGAAGATCATTAGAACTGTATTGCACTTTAAGAAAATCATCAGTCGCAGGATTCCATGCCTCAGTATCTATTCCATTCAGAATCCCGATGAATTTTTTAGAGTGGAAATTAAGTGTTGAATGGAGACCTCGACCTCCCTGCAAGTCATAAGTGGAAAACCAATAACAGGACATTATTATTGTTATTTTTGTAGAAGAATTAAAGCAAGTATACACGGGAAAGATGGAAGAGCTCAATGCTTACTCCCATAGCTTGTTTCTATTGTACAACACAAAACCACTCTAGGATTAGATCATTTAATTAGGGTGATGACTGATAACTACGGAAGTACATGGCAATTTTCTTTTTGTTTCGTTTTTTCCCCTTTGTGAGGAAAAAGAAAATAAATGAAAATCAAATTTGCCCGAGTTGTGGAATGGTGTGGTCTCATATAGCCACCTCTTGGTCCAAATAGTAGTTTTATCAATTTTTGTTGCATAAAATGAAAGATTAAAGCACAGGGGTAGGTAATCAAATAAAAGTATTTTGTTAGATAAAGTGCCCTTAGAACACGTTAAAATATATTTGTCCGCCTATAGAAATGTAGGGTTAGCATAATATTATCCACAAGAAGATTGACGCGTGATAATAAATTTAGGTATTTGCAGAACATATCAAAACAAAGCATCAAACATATGGTCAAAACTGACCTCGGCAGTCCGGACCTCCTGTGCATAGGTCGGTGAAACTGTTGTCACGATGTTAGAGAATACAACTGCTCCCTGAAAACAGAAAAGGAGCATGTAAGAAATAAAAATAAAAAAAAAAAAAAGAAGTAAAATGTGGAAACTTGCTTCCGGATGAATGGTCCTAATACGTACAAATTCCTAATTGCTATACCTTGACAGGATTGACCCTGTCAGATGCTGAGTTATCCTGCATTCTATCTGGCCTGTTGAGCTGTTCGACATCAAGACCACAAGATGCCAATTGTGAAGCATGTGCAGCCCCTTGGTACTCAAAGTTGTGGCATGTAAAACATATTCTAGCTGAATTTAGTCCCTTTGGCGCATATAAATCCCAGTAAAGAGGAGCCTACGAAAGAAATAAGGGAGTTAGTCGCTAAATTAAAAGAAAGTAAAGAATGTTAAGTTCTTAAAGAAAGCACAAGGAAAATAATTGCAAACATAAACGATCCATACAACAAAAGCAGTCTGCCAATCATGGCAATGAATAATGTCTGGTTTCTTGCCAGCTTGAAGAAGCAATTCAAGGGCTGCACGGCTGAAAAATGAAAAACGTTTGAAATCATCATGCTCTCCATAGAACTGTCCTCTCCAGAAGAATTTATCAGGATGAAGAGGCTCAATAAAATAAACAGGAAGACCTGCAAAAGTCAATTAACAATGAAAATCGAGCGACAAAAAGTACCATAAAGACGGTAATTTTGAAATCCTTAACCTTCAACAGTGCCAACCCAGACTTTGTTTTTGAATAGTCGACCGTCAAAGTATGACTCTACAACCGTATCTAGGACCTGTAAAAGTTAAATGGTTACTACCAATTATTCATGAAACCCATTTTCCTTTGATGATGTGCTCAAATAACAAATAACAAACGTACTCTGAAGTCACGAATCAGGTCATTTTGCATACAATCATATTTGGGGAGAACAATCTCCACAAGGTGTCCTCTCTTCTGCAGTGATTTGCCAAGACCAGTCACAACATCGCCCAAACCACCAACCTGCAGTATAAACAACAAAGTACTCTTTTGATGATGTTGATAACCGATATTAAATAAGCTTTTGCCGTTTAATAAGAGTGACATGAAAATAGCATATGTTTAAATGAATACTCTCTCTGGGTTGAACAAATAAAACAAGCTAACTGACCGTCACATTTTGATTTTTCAGCAACAGAAATACATCAGTACATGAAATCTAAAAGGTAATGAGAGAGAGAGAGAGAGAGAGAGAGTATTCACTATACATTCAACTCTTATTTGTTCAATTTGAACACTCCTGAGAAGTAACACGTTAGGTACCAAGTTGCAAGACTATTTAAAATAGGAGATCCTAACGTGTATGGCCTCAGGGAACAACTGATGCAATAAAGTTGATGTAGCACATAAGTGAGGGTAGTTCTAATTTACACTCCCAAAACTCTCATAGGTCTTTCAACAAGAAGCAAAAAAAGAGAGGGGGAAAAAATAAGAAGAAGCGCACAACAATTAGAGCTAAGCTGAACTTACCTTGGCAACTGGTGCCATCTCAGCCGCAATATGAATGATATGTAACCCTGAACTAAAGAACAATAAAGGCACAATTAAACAACTGCAATTCCAAAATTCAGCATGATTAACTAAAAATTATGATACCTTGTTGGTGACAAGGTCAGCCTGAGAAATGTTGCTACAGCATCACGTTCATTCTTTTCCTTGCAACTCATGTATGCATCGCATACTCGTCCCTCTCTTCTCCACACCATTTCCCTCAACAGCTTTGCATCTTTTGCTGATATTTTCTTCTCAAGAAACCAACCATCAATTATAAGCAATAAACGGCTCCAAAATTCCCAAGGCATATCATCAACAGGTTCATCAAGTGCTCTTTTCTTGCTTTCTTCCTTCATCCTATTAAGGGTGTTCTGAAATTCATGAACAGATTCTTGATATAATTGAACATAAGAATGTATCTCTTCATCAGACTTTTGAAGCCGATCCTCCAATAACTTTATCTTTTGTTGCATCAAATCATTATGCTGCTGCATTTTTTGTGAGGATATCTTGTAAGAATTGGTTTCTTCAAGAGATTCTTCTAACTTATCAATCTTCTTTTGAAGTTCCTTGTTTTGCTGCAATACTGTGATAGCCTGGTCTGCCTGTTTGGTTGCCTTATCCAACAGTACTTGCAAGTTTTCTACCTTCTGCATTAAGCCCTTATATTCAAGTTCTAAAGTAGAAAGCTTTGAAACATCTTCCTGGGAACCTGACAATTTAGACTTCAAGTCCTTCAGAGCAGACTCCAAAGATGCACCTTCTTTTTCCAGCATTACAACACGTTCATCGGTATTTTTGACATGAGAAAGTTCTGCCTGAAGCATTTCTATATCATTCTTCAGAGAGAAGTTTTCTGACCTCAATGAATCAAGCTCCATCGAAAGAGAAATGGCATTTTCATGTGGGTGGGAAACTTCCACTTTTAATTGCCCGTTCTGATTCTCAGTATTACCCCTATGAGTCAGTTCATTCCGCAACTTTTCTAACTGGCTTTCCAAGAGTTCCACATGTATCTTTTCTTGGGCAGCTACTTTAATTTGCGCATCAGTCTCTGCCAATCTCATTGCCAAAGTATTAATCTCATCTTGCAATGCCTCCTTTTCGGAAAGAATCTTTTCAAGATCGTTAAGTGCACAAACCCGAGCTTCATTGAGAAGGAGGATGTCTATAGAAAATACAAATGGATTCAAATCTTAGTTAACTTCATTGAACAGAAGTGAGGAAAACAGGGGAGTCATAGAAAGAAACTAAAAAAATAATGGAAGTAGGTGTTACTTTTTTCTGCATTTCTTATCATTCCTATCAAATCTTCAAGTTGAATACCAGAAAGCTTCTCCGCACTATCGATGCTTTTGACCTAAAAGAAAAAGGGTCGCTGCATTAGAGTTCTAGACATTTCCCCCAAATGACTACCCAAATAATAGGAGAAAAAATAATTTAGGAAAAAAGAAAATTTTGGTGGAGAACATTAAATACAAATGTTCCCAAGTTTTTTATTTTTCCATGTGCTTCTATATACGTTATCACAACAAGAAAAGACTTATGTGTGTGTGCGTGTGTATGACAAAGACAATATAAATATCCATCAACTAACATAAGTGTGTAACAATAGCGTCACTAAACAAACAATGAAACTATGATCGGAGGTAAATAATAAGGTGAAACTTATAACTACAATTCAATGTCGTACAACACTTAAAAAAAAAAAAAAGAGAAAACACTATTGCTAGGAGATAAAGAATGTGAAGCTGTCATTTTCTGGTTTCTCCCTCCTTAAGTCAACGAAGGTGAAGTGATTACAATTGGGGAAATTCCTCAAATCTTAAGCTGAGAATTGTTAATTTTAACATGTATTTCCAAATTTCTTTCCTTGAAGCCCTTGTTGCAAAATAGTGTCATTTCCGTAGCTATAAAGAAAAGAGAAAAGCAACAGTGGATACAGTAGAAGTAATCTTGCTCTTTAGTCTTAACCCAAATCTTTTTTGCATACTATAATATTGAAAAGGTCAAAAGCCTAATATACTAATATAGAAAAATATTGCCCCGTCAAAGAATGTCCATATGAACCCAAATAAAGCAATAATCATCCATCTGCCATAACAAGCAAAAGCTCGCAAGTTTAGATCTTGAATCTCTGACATTCCTTTTCCCTTATTGCTACTTTAAAAGGAAAAAATTTAAGTACAGGAAGTAGTACATTTGTTACTTTCTATCATATGTTCCAGTCACGACAGGCAAATATGAGCCCCACTAAATGAAAATATAGATGATAATGATCTTCTGAGCTAGATTAACACTGTTCCTATAACATTTACATTATTCAGCAGAAAAGATCAACTTAAAAGACATAAAATAAGTACTCTTTGCATGGATCTAAACTTGACTAGGAACCTTTCCTATAAATAAATAGTAAGAAACAAAACGGGTATACCAGCTTTTTATTTGAGATCATATCAGTGACCATGAGCAATAAAGGTGGCGCTAAGCATCATAGTAAAATTCTCTAACAATTTTAACCAAGAGATTAATCATACTTAATCCAGTTAATTTCCTTTCTTATTGGATCATAAGATGGAAAAGATAGTTATATTTTAATGACATTGCATATAAATCTTGGTAAAGGAGAATACCAAGGATTTTGTTTCACCAGATAAAACTAGACCACTCAAATCTTTCGCATCATCATGCCCCAAATCCGTGCTGTTGGGAACATCTTTGTTAGACATGCTCTCCTGATATGAAATTGGGGGAGTAGGCATTGAAGGGATTTCAGGATCAGGTTCGAAACTTCCATTTGTCAAAGGTTCATGAGTGGCTTTCTTCAAATGCTGTCTTTTATTTGGTGAACTGCATAAATATCAAAACATCTACGTTCAGTTAAAAAAAATATAAGTGCACGATATTTCGGCCACATATTACACAAATCGCCATAGAAGTGGTTGTGCAGGCAAACCAAGCTGTAATAATAGAGTTATCAGAGAGACAAAAGAATTACTTGTAAAGTAAAAAGAACGGAAAAACAACAGACTTTAAGGTAACATCAGATACACAATGTCTGAAGTTGGTGAAACAGAACCATAGAAGATTACTAAAACACAAGAATTAAGAGAAGAAATAACGGTTAATAGAAAAGGAATAAGCCTCCTTTTCAACATCGATTCAGAGACACGGCACAGGGTCAACCGAAAGTACTTCAAAATTATTAAAATACTGATCTATGCATATACACCATTGTTTCTAACACCCTTTCTTATCGATTTATCCCTTTCTCCACCATTGACAGACCTGAAAAAGATTGATTAAAATCAATCTTCCATATCATAGAGAAGCCAAATAACTATGTCAGGAACTTTGTTTTTCACAAAATGAAACTATAGATGATCAGAAAATTAGTGAGAGAAATCAATAACAAAGCTCATTTGGGGAAAACGTTATTAATAAACCTTCCGAACTCAACAGAGCCATTCCAATAACTGCTGATGAGGGACATAAACTGATAGCTATACACACGCATATATAGATATATACATGTATATTATATAGAGAGAGAGAGACAGTTCATCAACAGATATATAGTCAAATCAGAGAGAATCAATAAGGCTCATTCGAACAAATTTCAAGTTGATACGTAAATTCAACAACGGAATTCCCATGCTGAACATATATAGTTCTCCATTCCAAAAATTCAGGAAAACTGATGAGAGAGAAACTGACCAATGGAACCCAGAGAGAGAAAGGGAAAAACTGTTGTCACCTGAGATTACGCTGTCGCATTTTACAGGAAGCGGGAAACAAGCGATGAGAAGAAGGGAAAGGAATGTTTCCACTGGAGGAGGAGCGATTGCAGCTGAGGCCGCTTATCCCCTGGCTCACGAACCACGGCCAGAACTTCACCGCCATTGATCTCGACCTTCCAATCTCTCTCTCTCTCTCTCTAAAAGAAGAGAGGGAAAAGGAATTCCCGTGCACAGAACGAATAACGGCTTTCTTACAGAATCAAAACCCACATTTTTTTTCCCAAAAAATAAATAATAATTAATTATAATGTAAGAGCCAAAAAAAAAAAAGCATGATATTGTTGTTATTTACGTTCACAAAAATAAGTAAAATAAATAAACAATAAACAAATATGGATAAGTTGAGGGGAGTCGTGGTGTGTTTAAAACTTATCCACGTTGACGGTCAAGATTGGGGGTATCACATCGTGGGGCCAGGGGTGTTTATAAATCTGGTTTGATTGGTCAGTCCAGCTATGATGAACGGTGGAGATCGTGGTGTCTTTTCACGTGAAATACTTTTCGGGTAGTGAGAAATCGGCGGAACATCCGCTTTCTCTGGAAGCAACCGTTTTTATGAAGGAAAATTCCTTGGCAAAGAGAAGGGGAAAAGAAAAATGACGCAGGAAGAAATGGATCGATGAGCGGCACTAAGCAATGAGTCAGGACAGGCACGATTTCCCATTAGTAGATAAATATAACTATTTAAAAATAATTAGAAAAGAACTCTTCCTAAATATATTAGATTAGTTTGAAACATGAAACGTTTTGGGACCGTTTTGTATTGTTTTTAAAATAGGTAAAATATTTTTATTTTAGAAAATAAGAATTTTTTGAGAATTATGTTGAGAGTATTTTTAAAATTTTTGTCTCAAAAATATGTGAAAACATTTTTAAAAATTTTGAAAACAAAAACAAACAAGCCCATCTATTTTGTTTTACGAAATGTTTTTTTTTTAATTTTGGATTGAAACTTTTTTTTTTTTACTTTTGGAAACGTTTTCTCTTCTATTAGTAGGCCCATCTATTTCTCATCTGAAAACGTTCTTTTAATTTTCGAATTTTTTTAACACGTGCAAAACGCGTGCTCCTCTATTAGTAGGTAATCAGATTTTTCTGCTTTTTTAGGTTGCTTGTATAAAAATCAATGATTGAAAATTATTTGGCAACATCACAATGCAAGTTTGGCAAGTTAGTTGTAACTAATAAGTTCTAACTGCTACAGTAAAAAGCTCTCATATATCACAGTAAAAAGCAAAAATTTACTATAGTATAAAGCTCTTACATACTAGTTTTTAAGTTTCAACTTCATTTTCAAACACTCCTTAAGCAATGGGCTGTTTCTTTAATGTCTGTTGTAGTTTCACCATTTCAGAGAAAGGCACTTCTTGTTTATAAAGGAAACATCGTGCCCTTCTCATAAAGACCCCGTTTGGTATTATTTTAAAAAATTTTGAAAATGTTTGTACACATTTTTTAAGGTAAAAATTTCAAAACTATTCTCAGCATAATTCTCAAAAAAATCTTATTTTTCAAAACAAAACCATTTTCACCTATTTTGAAAACACTACCCTAAAAATCACTATTGTTCTTCAGCAAATTTTCTTTTGAATTTTTGAAAATTTATCGTTAATCAGAGCACTTTCATGTAGTTTGGATTTTAGAAAACAACATGTCATACCATTAAGGGGGGAAAAACGTTCTTCCTCCAACAATGTCTTTGCCATTAAGAATTATTTACATTTCTCTTTAAAATGGGCACGACAAGTCACCCAATACAATAATTATTGGAGTAAATTGCTATGTTAGTCCTCAATCTTTCAAGAACATATGATTTTGGTCTCTAATTTTTTTAATTTTTCAATCCCCTAACCTTTCATTTTAGTTGCTGGGAAACCATTTTAATGGTCAAACCATTAAGTTTAACCATTAAAGTGGCTGGTTATAATTTTTTAATTAAAATTACTAAATTACCCTTCAAAATGATGAATACATTAAAAAAATTAAAACTAAATCACAACCACTGACTTAAAAACTACAAGTTACAGTAATTGGTTTGATTTTTATCTCACAATAATTCAAAAACAGCAAAAAATAAAGAGAAAACAAAAAAAAAAGAAATCAAATTTTCCAACTTTCCCCTCTTTCTTTATCTCTCCTCATCTCTTCTTCCTTTCTCTCTTTTCTCCGGTCATATGATGCCTAAAATTCTCATATACCCATTGACCAATGCATTGCATGATTTTATGATGATATGAATATGATTTATATGTTGATTATTCATTTAAAATGCATCATCATATTATTAGTGTGCATTAAATACTATATTATATATATTGTATTGTAGAATGACAAGTTTCTCGAAGACGAATCTGGTAAGAGTTATGATAGAAAGGAAGTTGTAATAATGATGTTCAGGGATTACAATAGATTTAATGGATAAAGGAGATCAATTATACCTACAAGTTACAAAATGGGGGGAAAACAGTCACTTTTGACCTAAACGGAGAGTTTTAGTATAATTTTTGTTAACAAAAAGGATCCATTAATGATGTGAGATCTCTTACGATGATGATGTATTGCTATGAAAACAATAATGAGTTGAGGATGTGAGTTTTACGCAAGTTTATTGGTTAGAATGCTCTACTAAATCCTAAATTATAAAATTTTTGATGTTTAGATTTTTGAGTCATGATTAGGGTATTTGTCGGATTGTAAGTGGCTTGAGAATTTATTAATCCATGTTTGATAAGTTACAAAAGATTTCTAGAGGAATAAATAAAGTTTTGATAACAAACAGTAAGAACTCAAAGATGGAGTTTGTAGTGTAACGAAATTTTGGTGTAAGCGTATGCACCAAATTTAGCAGGCAAAATGATTAGCCATGACCTAATTTGTACTTTAGTTTTTGTATGAATGTTTAATACCTCGTTAAGGGGGTGAGTATGCTAAACTAAGGACACTAAACTAGCCAAGGTGAAGCCACTTCATTTTGAAGTAATTTAAGGTGTGCTCTTGGTTGTTTAAAAAGCATATAAGCAACTAGGTGCCATTTTTTAGATCTAAAAACTCTAAGTCCGACTCTCCAAGCTTTGAAACTTCATTTCTACATTATGTTTTGAGAGAAAAAGAAAATTCCTTGGCGATTTGTCAAGTTTTGGGTGCCAAATTGTAAGAAAAACCTAACCAAGTTAAGGTAAGGGGCTGTTTTGGTTTCTAGGATGTTTGGTCTTAGTTCAGGGGATTTTACTTTAAGTTTTGATGAGATGTTTGAAACTAATGAACTCTAATAAGTCAGGAACATTCCCACAAAAGGGTAAGTAAATTCAATTGGGAAGTGGTGGTTTCAAGTTCGTCTTTTGGTGGCTGTTTAGAATCAAGTAAATTTTTAAAGTGCTTTAGGCTTTGTCTTTGTTTTCTAGGCTAGAAGGCTCCTTTGAAACTGAAATTTTGAGGATATGTTCAATTATATGTTATTTAAATCCTCCTGGCAAATTCAATTTGGTTTGGAAGTTATAAGTGTTGGAAAAAATAGTACGCAGCAGAATTTTAAAATTTTTTATACCAGAGTATTTTCTAAAATACAAGTTTGACATGCTACATGTATAAATTAACCTAGATTTTACTAACCTTGTTTCCCGAAAAGCACTGCAATCCGTGAAGAGTATAACATTCTAGAAGAACCTTAATCAACTGGTCTTCTTTGCTATTCTCTATCCGCAATTGGAGTGCGTGTGGGCGCACGTCGTTCAGCCTTTCCCCAGTGACTCTCCTTCCAACCAATTGAGAAATACCCAAAGCTATAGTTCGTGATTTATGAACAACAGCTTTTTGGGGAGTTTAAAAGTCTCACAAGCAGAGTCTCACTTTAGATTTTTTAACTGATCTAAACAACAATGAGTCTCACTCCCCTTTTATAGAAGGTTGGGCCTAAGAGTCAGTCCTTATCAAATAAGGCCTTGAAAATTCGAATCAGAATCAAATTAGGATCAATATCTGATAAAATTTGAGTAAAAACGTGTGATCTCTTTATCGCTCGGTTGGCAAGCCAAACTGGCAGATCGGCCTGCCAAACTTGCTTATCGGTAGGCCAAACTTAAAGATCGGCCTGCCAAACTTTCGATAAATGATCCCTGCGAATCTTTATTTTCCTACCTAAGATTCTTGGGATAGAGCCTCAGTTTTAATTCAAATAACCCAATAGAGAAGTTATCTTATTAAAACAGTAATATCTAGATAATCTCTAGGAAAATAAATATTCCTGATAATTCAATAAGTTATCTTCAATTAATTTATTCAAAATTAATCCAATCGATAAACAGACATGATAAATAGACATGCATTATCTGATCCTGATACTTCAACAAGTTTATTATGAATTAATTTTCACAAAATTAATTTAACCGATAAACAGACATGAATCATCCGATCCTATCGAATTTTCAGCCAATCTGATAATTTGACACAAGTCACCAATTATTAGAAAAGCACGCCGTATCGTTACAAGATTTTTATGAGCTAGTAAAGAGGACCTGATGGACCTATATAGTTCAAGCTCCCAATAATTATGAAACCCAATATCCTAGATATACATTTTATAATTGTCAATTCTAATGCTACTCCACTAAAAGCTTAGAGCTACACTCTCAAACTATATAGAATTACGAAGCCCGTATATTTAAGTCCAAATAGTTCAATTATAGGATAACGTATATAAGAGGATATTAACTACTCCTAAAGAGGAGCTATGGATTCCATATCTATGAATAATAGGTCTATGCTATCAAAGTCATGCCTCCAATCTACCCGCACGCGTACCACTATTAAAATGTGGATGTCACCCTTTGGTACATCAAAAGACATAAGTCAAGACAACTGGCCCACTATTCATATCAAGATTAAGATGCAATACGTATGATTGACTAAAGTGAATTGATTTGCTGAGACAGAATTATTAATCCAAATCAATTCACTTTATGTCCAGATCCAACACATCGTCACCTATAAAATATGCCAATGTTTCTATTCGCAGAGTCTACCTCGATGGTGTAACACCCCCTTTACAAACGTCACAGATGTCGTTACATACATTCCTTACATACTTTTATTTTAGGATAACCATTTGAACAAAACTTAATTGTTTTTAAAAAATATATAAAACTTAATTGGGAACTTAATTAAGAAATCATATCCAGGATCCATGCATGCATATATATATTTTTTTGTTTTAACAACATTCAATAATTTAATCCATAATAATAATAATAACAATTTACTTGATCATAAACATTCTTTAATTAGTTAAACATTCCAAACAATAAAGTCATAATTTAAAAAAAAAATCACAACATTTTAAAACAATCAGCTCTCACCGTTCGGCAGGCTGAACTTGAGACTTCGGCAGGCCAAACTTGATCGGCAGGCCGAAAAACATCCACCGGCAGGCCGCCCGAGGCTTTACAAAAATAGGGTTTTAAACTTTTGCTAGGTTTGGCAGGCCGATCCTCATTGTTCGGTAGGCTGACCGACTAAGAAAAATTAGAAAATTAATTTTTAAATCGAGAATCAATACTTCAATACGTGGAAGACCATATACTTAATATAATAAGATAAGATAATAAAACATAGTTTATGAATTCTTTAAAACTTATCAATAAACATGTTCAAATTATAAAACTTGATATAATCTTTAAAAACTTTCTTCCTTGGCGTGCTTCCGATTACAATTCATCTTGCTTAACTCACACGCCTTTCCACGCCCTCCGCCTAGTCCATCACCTTCTTACCCTTATCTGCAACATGATATAAACTGAATAAGTTAAAGCTTAGTAAGTACATTATTATCTCACAACTTAAAATATTTTATGAACATCATCATCATCATACTTCATAATAGTGCGCTAGGCACATTTGCATAGGAACATATCTTTCATTTCTTTGGCCATATTAAAACTTAATTCATTTTATCTTAAGGGCCCAAGTGTTGCACCATAATCATCATTGTAGGCGTGCCGTCATGAGAGGAGAAGGGTAGCTAATCCTAAACCAAACATGACATCATAACATATCATATCATATATTGGTGTGCAACACTTATTTAGGTGATACATATATATACATATTTAAACTTTCATGCTTTGAAATACGTCATCATCATACATGCATAACCTTTAAAACATAAAAATCTTTCATGAGAAATATAAATGAAACCATCACAAAATCATCATAGATATCATCATGAACATAATTTCAAGCCTTTTATAAAACATATCATGTTGCAGGTGAGAATGTACTTACTTTTTGGCTAGCTTACTTAACCTTAATATTGTTAGTGACGACGCCGCGGTCTCGATGTGCTCTTCTTCATAATGTGTTCATGTCATACATTCATTAAAAGATACATAAAAATTAATAATTATTTCATAGAATTAAATCATCCATTTCATAAGTCATCACTCATACATTCATCTCTTAGCAAACATAATTTATAACACATTTTCATTATCCATAAATCATAAGAACAAACTACCAACACAAACATTTTTTGACCTCCATGAATTCTAAATTCAACAACTCAACATTCTCATATAATTTAAGTACCACACTTGGCAGGAACCAAAATAATAAATAAATATATTATCGTGATTTTTCATTTGTCATAAAAATTTCATTTGGTAATTTAAACCATGTCACATAACTCACACTTCCAAAACTGCCAGCAATAATAATTCAGTGAACAACTCTAAACTCTAGTCCATATATTACATTTCCATACCATATAAAAATCTACGAAAATTAACACATATAATAGACATATAAAACTTTAACATATCCAAAAATCACCTTTAAATAAATTCCATACATTCCAAAACATGTGTTTGAACTCAAAGACAAAATGATCAAAATCAATTCATGCAGTGAGTTATAAGCAATCATCATATTCCCATAATTAAAATAAAAATAAATAAAAATATGATGACCCTAAAATTTATAGGACAACTTATTAACATAAAGTTACAGAACCACTAAAATATTTTATCATCAAATAAAATCATTTAGTCACACAAATTATCACAAAACAAGGAGTTCAACAATTTACCGATAAAACAGTCTATAAACCTAGCTTCAATAAAAAAAATTTCATATTACATAAAATATATTTCATATTATCATGAGACTTTTCAATTCATACATTAACATATACATAAACATATTTGCCCAATTTCGTGCAAAATAACATTCATTTGCATTATGAACAAAACTCATATTTTCATGCAACATATTCAATCAGCATTAATTTGCTGTGAGTGGCAGAGAGAAGAAAATTCATAACTTATCATAAAAATATCGAAATAACGTGAAACTTGGAGGAACATTACATAACACATATATGAACATCATATTAAAATTTCAGGACAAAATAAAATACCTAGACAAAGTTATGGTAGTCGGATTGAGGAGGAGAAATACTTTTCAGAAATACCAAAAAGTGAGTTCTTACCTTAAAAAAAAACAAATTCTTCTCCACTTTCTTCAAATTCGACCAAAGAAAACTCAATATTTCTCAAATATTTGCAAGAGAATTGAGGAGAGAACGAGAAAGAAAACATGAAAGAGAGAGAGGAGAGAGATAAAAAAACGTCAAAGAAAATAAAAAAGAGAGAGAAATATAATGTAAATGAGAATAACGTAAAAGGAGTCAAAACTGTCTATTAAGTTAGAAATTTTCTGACTAAAATTGAGGCTATTTACGTGTTAATGGAGAGGAAATTGGGAAAAGTCAAATCATTTAGAAAAACTTACCATACTTCACCAATTTTAAAATGGGAAACCATATCAATTAACTCAAATCAATGCAAAGTCAATGGTTTCTTTACCAAATTTAAAGCAATCAATCCAAAAATAAGCCAATCAATCACAATTTGGAGAGATTGCTGTTGATTGCTGGTCATCCATCTTCGGCCTGCCGATTCCTCACTTCGGCCTGCTGATTCCACAAAGTTTGGCCTGCCGATCGAGGGACAATTCGGCCTGTCGAACTTGAAGGTTCGGCCTGCCGAACTGTCCTTACATACTGGAATACATCATAACATTTAAATCATTAATGAATCATAAATAAACATACAATGTAAATAATATGAATACTTGAGCACATTAATTCCACATGATCGTCACATGTCATAACACTTAGAATAATTGGTTAGTGACAATAATACATGAATCATTTTGGAATAAAAATGCTTAACATCGTCACTAATATAACATTATCCGTTACATAAAATAGGCGGGTGTTATAGATAGCCAAGACAAACCATCTCCTGTTAGGGATATAGACAACATAACAATCTTTGCATGAATAAAGTGCCCAACTTTATTCTCTCGATTATGGATCTTATGATTTAGACCGTCACATTAAGAATTGTGTCTCTGCATAATCAGTCCATCATATGCCCAATTCTTAAAGGTTTGGACCGACAGTTTTAGACTTTTGTTTGCTTAACATACATTCAACAAATATGAACGTAAAGAGGACAAGATTTGGTATATAAATAATAAATAAATTCTTTATTGATAAAAATCTCTCCAAAAACATATTACATTTTTACTCCTTAGGGTATACATGTCTAACAATCTCCCACTTGCACTAAGTGAGTAAATATGACAAATCTCGTATCCCCATAGCTTCCACATGCCTCTTGAAGACTCTCCCAATAAGTGTCTTCGTGAATGGATCAGCTAAATTGTCCTCTGACGTGATTCTGTGCACAGCGACATTTCCACCTTCAACAAAGTCCTTTATCACATGATACTTCTGATCAATATGCTTACTCTTCTTGTGAAATCTTGGTTCCTTAGCATTAGCCATTGCCTCACTATTATTATAGTATAGTGATACCGTCTTATCCATACCAGGAACTATCTCAAGATCTCCAAAGAACTTGCGGAGCCACACTGTTTCTTTCGAAGCATCACTAGCCGTCACATACTCGGCCTCCATCGTTGAATCTGAAGTGCAATCTTGCTTTATACTTCTATAACTGATCGCACCGCCACCCAGAGTAAACACAAAACCCAAAGTCGATCTCCTAGAATCCAGACAGGATTGGAAATCTAAATTAGTGTATCCTAGAGGAGTTAAGTCCTCACCCAAATATACAAGCATATACCCTCTAGTCCATCTCAGGTACTTAAAAATATGCTTGACCGCAACCCAATGGTTCGGTTCCAGATCTGCCTGAAATCGACTTACAATCCTGACCGCATAACAAATATCAGGTCCTGTGCAAAGCATGACATACATGAGACTACCCATTGTCGAAGCATAAGGCACCTTCTTCATGTATTCTCTTTCTTCCTTAAACTTTGGAGAGTCTTTCTTAGAAAGAGTAATTCCAGACCTAGATAGTTGCCCACCTTTCTTAGAATCCTGTATTGCAAACCTCTTGAGAATCTTATCTATGTAGCTAGCTTGAGACAAAGCTATCATTTTGTTCTTCTTATCCCAAAAAATCTAGATACCCAGAACAAAATTAGCCTCACCCAAGTCCTTTATGTCAAACTACTTGGTCAACCATAATTTGACTGATGACAACACCTCAACGTCATTGCCAATTAGCATAATGTCATCTACATAGAGTAGTAGAAAAACCACCTTCCCATTCTTAATGTGTTTGTAAACACATGGTTCGTCCATATTTTGTGTGAACCTATAAGTCTTGATCACTTGATCAAATCTTATATTCCAACAACGGGAGGCTGCTTAAGTCTATATATTGACTTTAGCAACTTACAAACCTTACCCTCCTGACGCTTGACCTTGAACCCGTTCGGTTGTTCCATATAAATGGACTCATCAAGATAGCCATTTAGAAAAGCCGTCTTGACATCCATCTGTCAAATCTCATAGTTGAGTACGACAATTATGGACAAGAGAATCCAGATGGACTTAAGCATGACTACAGGTGAAAAGGTTTCCTCGTAGTCGATTTCTTCCTTTTGTGTGTATCCCTTAGCTACCAGTCTAGCCTTAAAGGTTTTGACCTTTCCATCCATTCTCTTTTCCTCTTGTAGATCCACTTACACCCTATGGGTTTTACCCTTTTGGGAAGATCTACAAGCTCCCAAACCTAATTAGTCTCCAAAGACTTCATCTTTGTGTTCATGGCCTCTGTCCAGAGTTTCGAATCAACATCCTCTATTGTAACACCCGCCTATTTTTATGTAATGAATTACGTTAAGATAGTAACAACGTTAATGATATTTTATTAATAATTTATGTTATATGTTATGATATATGATTTTAATGTTACTAATTTTTTATGTCAACTTTTATGACAGGTGACGACCGCATGGAATCGTTGTGCTCAAGTGTTCATGATTATTTTAATGTATGTTTAATTATGATGTATTGATGACTTGAATGTTTTAATGTTTGGTATTTAAGGACAGTTCGGTAGGTCGGACTTTCAAGTTCGGCAAGCCGAAGGAAACATCGACAGGCCAAACTTGGTGGAACCGGTAGGCCAAAGGAGAAAATCAGCAGGCCGAAACGGTTGACGAGCAGTCAGCAGAAATCTCTCCAAATTTATGGCTGAGATAATTACGTTAAATGAGTGATTTATTGTAATTAATTGACATATTAATGGAATAATTTTGTCAGTTAAGGAAATAAAAGGGTTGACTTCGCATTGATTTGTCTGATTTTATATGGTTTCCTATTTTAAGAGGGCAAGATATGGTAAGTGTGACTAATGAATTAGACTTTCCCTCTTCTCTCTCCATTCTCCACGCCATTTGTGATCTAACAGTTAGAAAATTTTGACTTAATGGAGGGTAATGAATTTTCATTATGCTCGTTACGTTAAAAATTTTTAACGTTCTTTTTCTCAGATATTCTCTCATCTTTTCTCTCTCAGTTCTGAGACGTTCTCTCATTCTCATTCTTCCTCTTCTCTTCTCCACGAATCCCGTCTCCATCTCTCCCAAAAATTCTCTGCAAGTATTGAAAGAAAAATTTAAATTTCGTTGGTTGAATTCAAGGGTTTTCAGAAGAAATTTCAAGGTAAGAACTCAGTTTTTCTTTGTGTTTTTGAAAAGAAATTCTCCTCCTCAATTCATCTGCAATATCTTTCTATAGGTATTGTATTTTGTCTCGATTTTTTTAATATGATGTTATGTATATATTATGTGATGTTTTTCTAAGTTTCATGTCATTTGGGTGTTCTATGAAAAAAAATATGAATTTTCTATCCTCTACCTTTCATAGTAAAATATTACTGTTTGACTATGATGCATGAAAAATGTAATGTTATTTAAGGGGTAATGAATGATGTTTTTCATGAATATTGACAAGAATGTGCATGTGTATGTTATGGTGAGTATATTTGATGTTACGAGATTTCTATGAGAAAACTGTTTTGATAATGTTATCTTTGGATTTTTGTTTTATAAAATGTTTTATATGTTTAAAAGATTTTTATTAACGATGAAATATTTATATGATGTTGAAATATATGATAATAAGATGTTTGTATGAATTTTTAAAATGTATGTATTTTAAATTATGAGAAAACATTTTCAAAAGATTTTCATGTTTGTAATGTATGAGATGTTTTGATGATAATATTTAAGGAAGCATGTTATGAATAGTGTTTATATGTGATGATAATGTTATGTTTTCTCAATGATGATTATGATTATAATATGAGATGAATATATATATGAATGTATATATGAATGTTATATGAATGGATGTTTTATGATAAGTATTAATTTTATTGTATTTTTAAATGGATAAATGGCATGAACACTCAAAGAAGCGAGCACATCGAGACCGCGGCGTCGTCACCAAAAGTATATTAAGGTTAAGTAAGCTAGCGTTAAGGTAAGTACATTCTCACCTGCAACATGACACATTTTACAAAGTTTGATGATATGTTCACAATGGTATTCATGATGATTTTATGGTTATTTTCCTTAAAGGATTTCTTATGAAAGATTTTCATGATTTAAAGTTATGTATGTATGATGATGACATGTTTTAAAGTATGAAAATTATATATATATATATGTATCACCTAATAAGTGTTGCACACCAATGTTATGAAATGATATGTTATGATGTCATGTTTGGTTTGGGATTAGCTACCCTTCTCCTCTCATGACGGCGCACCTACAAAGATGTTTATGGTGCAACAGTTGGGCCCTAAAGATAAAATGGGAGATGTTTTAAAATGATCAATGAAATGAAAGATACGTTTCTATGAAATTATGCTTAAGGCACTTTTATGATATGATGATGACGATGATGACGATGTTTATGTAATCTTTTAAATTGTGAAAATTATTTGTACTTACTAAGCATTAGCTTAATTATGTTTTATGTCATGTTGCAGATAAGGGTAAGAAAATCATGGAATAGGTGAAGGACATGGGAAGGCGTGTGAGCACAAAGCACGATGAATTGTAACCGAAAGAACGCCAAGAAGAATGATTTTATGTTTTAAATCAAGTTTTATATTTTGAACATTATTTTTATGTTAAGTTTTAAGAATATTTGTACTATGGTTTTTGTTCTATTTTATCATTTTAAGGAATTTTGATCTTTCGCATTTTTATGAAAAGTTGGTTTTGTTTTAAAAATTAAGTTTTCTTTAGGATTTTGGCTCGGTCGGCCTGCCGAACATCCTTGGTCGGCCTGCCGATGTCCGAAAGTTCGGCCTGCTGGACAATGATGAGTTTTTAAGTCAGTTTTGCATAGCTTCTGTCGGCCTGTCGGTTGAGAAACTCCGACCTGCGTATTATGTTCGGCCTGCCGCAGTCCCATGTTCGGCCTGCCGAACTGTGGGAGCATGTAACTAGTAGATGATGTAATGTTTTTATAAATTATGATTTTACAACTCGGTATGTCTATTTTATTAAAATAAGTTCACGATTAATTTAAAGTATAATTGAATAAATTATGATATGAAATAAGTTAAGCAATGTTATTTTAAATAATGTAAGTTACAAAAAAAAAGTATGAATGGATCCTGGATAAGTATGTTTTGTTATATTTATAATTTAAAGTATTGTATAAGTTTTAGACTTATGTTTATGATTAAAGTTTAAACAAGTATGAATGCATGAATGTAACGATATTTGTGACGTCCGAATTAAGGGGCGTTACATCTATAGCCTCTGTGTCAGTGTAAGGATCCCTGTCATGTTCATTCGGTTTAATCAAGAAGGCCTTACCATTGAACATATACTGCTCGGATTGTCGCTCGATTCTCCCACTACGCCGAAGCCCCTTAGGTTGCTGTTTTGGTTCGTTTGGTTTTTCTTCACCAATTAGAGTGGTTTCTGCCAGAACCCCTAGAGTGATTGAATCACTCCTTAACTCCTCGAGCACTACTTTGCTTCAAGACTTAAAGTCGTCCATGTAACTCTCTTCAAGAAAAGTTGCATTAGTTGAAACCATGACTTTATTTTCCTTTGGGTTATAAAAATAACCCCTTTTAGTTCCTTTTGGATATCCTACAAACACGCAAACTTTTAAACGTGCTTCCAACTTATTCGCATCCCTAAATAGGACATGAGCCGGACATCCCATATACGAATATGGTTTAAGGATGTCTTCTTGCCTATCCACAACCCGTAAGGAGTTTTAGGAACTGATTTTGAAGGCACATTGTTCAAAAGATAACATGCAGTTTGTAGTGCATATCCCCAAAAGGACAAAGGCAATGATGAATAATTCATCATGGACCTAACCATGTCCAACAAAGTCCTATTTCTTCTCTTCGCTATGCCACTCTGCTGTGGAGTGCCCGACGTAGTCAAATGGGATAAAATCTCATTCTCTAATAAGTGTCCTAAGAACTCATCAAAAATGTATTCACCACCTCGATCGAATCGAAGTGCCTTTATGGGTCTATCCAATTGTTTTTCCACTTAGCCAGAAACTCCCTAAATTTGTCATAAGTTTTGCTTTTATGGTACATCAAGTACACATACCCATACCTTGAGTGATAATAAAAAAAAGTGACGAAGTACTTATACCCTCCTCGTGCTCGGATGTTCATCGGTTCGCAAACATCATTATGCACAAGTTCTAGAACCCCTTCGGCCCTATTGCCCTTAGACCCATTTGGTCTTTTGGTCATTTTACCCTCCAAACTAGATTCACATTGTGGTATAGATTCTACCTTTAAGTGACTTAAAGGTCCATCCCTAACCAACCTTTGAATCCTATTTAATATGACCAAGTTGCAAATGCCAAAGAGAAGTCTTATTAGAGTAAGAAGTTTTAAGTCTTTTAAAGTTATTATCTTTCATCTCAGCATTAAGCAATAAGTCTATCTTAGGTTTCATAAAATATAGATTATTTTACATCCATCCAGAATAGATAAAGGATTTTTTTTTACAAATCACCACTTTATTATTAAAAGAAACCAAATAGGAGTCTTTAAATAAACAAGCTATATAAATTGAATTTCTCTTAAATTTAGGAACATAAAATGATCTCGCAAAATTAAATTCCTATAATTATCAAAATACAGATGGACGTCTCCCGCTGCTTTAGCTAAGACCAAAGATTTATCACCCATCCGAAGCGTGAAGTCTTCACACAGCAGACTTCTCGTTTCTTTGAACCCGTGCAGAGAAACACAAATATGAATAGTTGCTCTAGAATCTATGACCTCGATGTTACTGGATTCCTTAACCAAACAAGTTTCTAAATATAGAAGATCACACTTACCTCCTCGGGAAAGGAAGTCCTTGCAATTCTTCTTGATGTGCTCGACCTTCCCGCAAAAGAAGCACTTAGCTTCTTCGGGTTCTTCTTTTTTGCCATTTGTAGAAATAGAAGACTTCATGTTCTTGGCTTGTTGTTTCTTTCCATTCCTAGGGTAGGGATTGGAACCAGAAGTAGCTGTCAAGTTGGCCTCGCCACTAGTAGGAGACTCCCTGATCAGCAGTTCGAACTCTTGTAATTATTTCATCAATTCTATCAAGGTTATATCCCGCCTATTGCTCAAATTAAATGTAGCTCTAAATGGAATAAATTCCTTAGACAGAGTCTCAAAGACCATAGTCATCTGAGTCTAGCATCAATGTCAGCTCCATTGGTTTGAGCCTCAGCCAGGTAACCCATGACCAACATCAATGCTCCTTTACAGATGTCCCTAGTCTCTGCTTACAGTGCAAGAGTTTCCGAAACGCCCTTTGCCGCTTTGTTAAGGCCTGGCCTCCAAACATGTCTTCCAGATTAACCAAGATCTGCCTAGCAGTCTCATAATCCTTATGTTGAGCCTGCAACACATTATTCATGCTGGCCATAACATAGTAGTGGGCCTGATCTTTAGCATCTTTCCAACGATCATATGCTTGGATTTGATCGATGGTGGAATCTCTCGTAGGCTCAGGAGGACAAGGTGTCATCAATACAAATTTTAGTTTCTCAAAGGATAGGACGATATTTAGACATTTTTAATCTACAATAAAGAATCATATACCAATCCTTATAGTTCTCACCAGTTAATTGGTTTTTGTCAAGTATCAATGATAAAGCATTTTTAGACATTTTAATCTACAATAAAGAATCATATACCAAACATAAGCTAACATATCATAATAATTTAGTAAGATAACACAATCATATAAAACATACAAATGTGTTTATGTGTCAAAACCTTGAAAATATCACAACCTTACAACAATAATTCCAAACTTAGAATTCAATAAGCTCCTAGGGGAGTCTTGCCAAATTCAATCAAGAATACGGATCCCCTTCTAATTAATATATGCGATCTAGGACCCGTATAATCCAGCATATATTAATAATCATTTCTTTGGCCATCAATTTTATTAATAGAGCTCTTAGGGGAGGTTAATAATAAAATTAACATGAGTGTATAAATATCATTTCAATATTTTATCTGTGATTTATAACCACCACCTAGGGATGTGCAACCATAAATCATGCTAAAATACCTTAGTCTCTCAGAGATCCAACCCAGTACATGATGAAGTCCCTTCCTAAAGGGTCGGAACCACCATGTGCTACCTATGGACCAACGATGGAGGTCGTAGGTCTTCTCTTCGAAAACCTTCTCCCTCTCATTCTTTTGAAATCAAGGTTTTATTTTATAAACATGCATGAACAATTTTTAATGAGCGGCACTCCTTATTCTATAGGACATGTTATCAATATACATGGCAAATCATATTATAGTGCAGACAAGCAAAGCAATCATGCAAAGCCACAAGCAAAATAAAAATAAATAACCGTAATATTATGGTTCTACCCTAGAGAAAAAAAAACAAAGATTACAAGAGAATAATCAAAATATATTATCGATTCTTCATCCTTGAATCTTTAAATTGTATCCTTCTTCATGTAACTTCCATCTTCAAGTCTGTAATCCCACATAGATAAAAAACTCCATATTTTTGATCATATCCAAATTTAATGTTTCTCAGAATTGTCCTCAAAATATAATCAAAACTGCACCAAAAAATGCACCTTTTCTAAAAAATTAAAGCTCTCTGTCGGCATGCCAATCCGTGTGATCGACCTGCCGATCATGACCCTATGGTCTGCCAAACTTTAAAAATTGTCCTACCGAACGAAAAGTTTGGCCTGCCACTAGAGCCGCTAGATTTTTGCCCCACTACTAGCTTGTTGAACCTAAAGTCTGGCCTACTGATCTACAACCATCAGCCTATCAGACCCATAGGTTTGGTAAGCCGACCGAGCAGAAATTACAACATCTATAAACTACATCTTTTATGTAGTTTTTTAATTTTATTTTCAACAATTCAAACACATAAAATTAGAGACTTTGGAAATACCTAGGAACGCTATCATCCATCTTTTAGATCTATCTTCTCTGAATGATTATTTAATTACAAAATTTTTACAAATTTAAAATTAAATAATTATCCCTAAACGAAGATGATAGTCCGCCATCTAATTACATGAAAAATACAGATACACATTCTAACCTCTAAGGAACCATAACCTGCATAAATTAATTAATTAAAAAATAATTTAATCAACCATAGTTAATTAAAAAACATTCACTATATAATCCATGATAAAATATAAAAATTTATAGAAACCTAGAGTGCCAACTCTCTAAAAAAATTCAATTCAAGCATATGAGAGATCAAAATCACATAATTTATTCATATAGCATGATCACAAACTTGCAAATTTATTTAAAAAAACATGGCTCTGATACTAATTGTTGGAAAAAAACAATACGTAATGGAATTTTAAAATTTTTTATACCAGAGTATTTTTCAAAACACAAGTTTGACACATTATATGCATAAATTAACTAGATCTTACTAACCTTGTTTGTCGAAAAGCTCCGCAATCCGTGAAGAGTATAACGTTCTAGAAGAGCCTTAATCAACTTATCTTCTTTGCTATTCTCTATCCATAATCGAAGTGCGTATGGGAGCACGTCATTCAGCCTTTCCCAAGTGACTCTTTTTCTAACCAATTGAGAAAAACCCAAAGCTATAGTTTGTGATTTGTGAACAACAGCTTTCTGGGGAGTTGTAGAGTCTTACCAATAGAGTCTTACTCTAGATTTCTCAACTGATCTAAATAACATTGAGTCTCACTCCCCTTTTATAGAGGTTAGGCCTAGGAGTCAGTCCTTATTAGATAAGGTCTCAAAAATTCGAATCAGAATCAAATCAGGATCAATATCTGGTAAAATCTACATAAAAATGAGCAATCTTTTTATAGTTCGGTAGGCAGGCCGAATTGGCAAATCGGCCTACCAAGCTTGCTTCCTTGGTAGGCCGAACTTAAAGATCGGCCTACCAAACTTTCGATAAATGATCCCTATGAATCTTTATTTTCTACCCGAGATTCTTATGATAGAGCCTCAGTTTTAATTCAAATAACCCAATAGATAAGTTATCTAATTAAAACAGTCATATCTAGATAATCTCTAGGAAAATAAATATTTCTGTTAATTCAACAAGTTTATCTTCAATTAATTTATTCAAAATTAATCCAACCAATAAACAGACATGAATTATCTGATCCCGATAATTCAACAAGTTTATCTTGAATTAATTTTCACAAAATTAATTCAACCGATAAATAAACATGAATTATCTGATCCTATCAAATTTTCAGCCAATCTGATAGTTTGATACAAGTCACCAATTATTAGAAAAGCACAACGTATCATTACAGGATTTTTATGAGCTAGAAAACCCAATATCCTAGATACATATTTCATAATTATCAACTCTAACGCTACTCCACTAAAAGCTTAAAGCTGCACTCTCAAACTATACAGAATTATGAACATATGGCTAAGTCTCCATGATATATTGTAATGTATCGTATCCCTATAGGATTATCCATAACCGGCTTAAGGACAAGTTCTGTCTTATCTTCTCGATTATTTTTCTCTTACGTTCCATTATCTCACCATTGAAAGACTTACCATCCACAGACGGTATACTATTCGGTTACACCTCTGTATCTAAATGGTTGAGCATTCCAGTTTTTTAATTACAGAATAACACATATAAGAGGATATCAATGACTTCCAAAGAGGAGCTATGGATTCCATATCTATGAATAACAAGTCTACGCTATGAAGAGTCATGTCTCTAATGTACCGACATACGTACCAATATAAATTTTAGATGTCACCCTTTGGTACATCAAAAGACATAAGTCAAGACAACGAGCCCACTATTCATATCAGGATTAAGATACAACACATATGATTGTCTAAAGTAAATTGATTTGCCGAGATAGAATTATTAATCCAAATCAATTACACTTTATTTCCCGATCCAATATATTGTTACCTATGATAATGCACCAATGTTTCTATTCGTGGAGTCTACCTCCGATGGCCAAGACAAACCATCTCCCATTAGGGATATAGACAACATAACAATCTTTGCATGAATAAAGCACCCAACTTTATTCCCTCGATTGTAGATCTTATGATTTAGACTATCACTTTAAGAATTGTGTCTTCTACATAATCTGTCCATCATATGCCCAATTCTTAAAGGTTTAGACCAACAATCTCATACTTTTATTTGCTTAACATACATTCAACAAATATGAACGTAAAGAGGAAAAGATTTGGTATATAAATAACAAATAAATTCTTTATTGATAAAAATGCCTCCAAAAACATATTATATTTTTACTCCTTAGGACATACATGTCTAACAATAGGCTTAAAACTAAATCTGGATCTAGATGTGTATTGATGTTGTGGTTTGTGATGGTTTTGATATTTTGTGAATTTAAAATAGCTTGAAACAAGTGTTTCACGATATATTTAAGCTTTAAGGAGTCTTAAAATCTAGGGGAAACTATGGCAAAATTTTTAGAATAAAATTTGAATAATTTTAGACCAAAACGAACCCAATGGAGGTTGAAATTGGTTTCCCCTAGGCTATTGGTAGCTGTGCTAGGCCAATAGCCTACGCACAGGGCCTGCACACAAGGCCTGCGTGCAGCCTGTGTGGGTAGTCCACATGTATGGGTAAGGCTGCCTTAGCCAGCCCTCGGCCAAACTAAGCCAAATGGCCTAGTCAAGTGTTTTCGGACCACCATAGTTCGTTTTGATGCTGTTTGAAGAGTTTAACATTTGAAAAAATCTATTTTCATTAATACTACCTAAAATGAATATTTAAAACAGGAAACTGAGCTCTTTGATGTTTGATTATTAGTTATTATCAGATTGGTGGCAATGTAAGTAAAATTTTCAATCTTTTAGAGGTGTGAAGTACCGCACCCCACAAGAGCTTAATTGACAGTCTCATTGAGTAAAGTAAGTAGAATTTCACCTTTATCACTATAATTGTTGTGCATTTAATGTTGTGAATTGATATGTGAAAGTTATGTGCATTGCACTACATGTTGTGATTTCAAATATATGCTAGCATGTAAAGAATTATGAAAAATGTGAAATTGATTATACTGGTGAGTTGTGACGGGACTATAAGTGTCTGGGACATAGTGATGTGAAACTTTAAGCGTTAGGGACACAATGACTAGGCATCTGGGATGCCATGTGAAACTTTTAAGCATCAGGGACGCAATTATTAGGCATCGAGATGCCATATGAGATGTTAAGCATCTAGGACGCCAATGATTTAAGCATCTGGTGTGTAATACTTCCCCTTTAGGAAACACTAAATAGTGTGTACACTATGTTAAGAGTATGAAAGATACAGTGAAGAGTAAATGAAATGAAATAAGGATAAAGTGAAAAGTTAAAGAGTAAACATATATTAACTTAGCTCATTCATTCAAATACTACTCATGCTTGCATAATTCTACGTACTGGGTATTAGCTCACTCATTTTTATGGTGATGCTGATGAGGGCACGTCCCAGCACTAGCTAAGGGCTAGATTGTTGGCTGGCGCACTCCCGATGCTCGAGGCTAATGTATATGACTAGCTGACTTGTTATTTTGTGGTCTTATTGTATATGCATTTTAGCGAGCCAGAGGGATTTTATATGGTATACGGCTGAGCCTATTTTGAAAGATGTATTATATTGTATATATTTGGCTAGGCATTTGGGATGTATTACATATGTTTTGATATCGTCACTAGTTAAACTTTTTAAAAAGTTCAAATTTGCCCGTATTTTTGTATTTCTCTTGAATGACATATTATGGTTAACATAAGTAAAAAGGTAAGATGTAATACTACTTCATGTAATTAGATGGGTCTTTTAGAATTACGTTAGGTAGGTGTTATAGTGGTGGTATTAGAGCAAGGTCTATGCCATAGACTGTCCATTTACAAAGGTCACAGGATAAAGGAATGCAACCAACCAGTAAGTTTATGTTTATAATGTACATTAATATATTTTGTGTTTACATTAAATTCGTGCATGTATTGGCCATTTATTGTGATTATATGTGAGAAAGGCCATATCAAATTGCAGGGAAATATGGTTAGAACTAGAAGTCGGGCTGACCGTATTCGGGATAGTAGTACTTCTGGAGAACAGGATAGCAGAAATGCCCATTTTGATAGGCTTGTCATTTGATGGAGAGATTTTTGGAACAACAAGCCAAGATACAAGCTGATTAACCTGCTCCACCTCCACCACCACCACCTCCTCCTCCTCCTTCCCCACTTGTACCAGTAGCAGATATTGTAGGTGAGCGTTTTATGAAATATAAGCCACCAGTGTTTGAGGGTACGGGAGATTCTAAAACTTTAGAGAACTGGATACGCATCATGGAGAGATTGTTTGATTGTGCCAGGATACCATATACTAATAAGTTGTATTGTGCTATTATGATGTTGAAGGAGGATGCCAATTATTGGTGAGATACTATGATAGTCATGCATGACATCAACACTATGACTTGGGAAATTTTTAGGGACTTGCTAAAGGAGAAGTTTGTGACATTTGACACAAAAAATGATAAGAGAAGAGACTTTGATAAAATATAGATTATTTTGCATCCATCCAGAACAGATAAAAGATTTGTTTTTACTAATCACCAGTTTATTATTAAAAGAAACCAAATAGGAGTCTTTAAATAAACAAGCTATAGAAATTAAATTCCTTTTAAGTTTAGGAACATAAAAACAATCTCACAAAACTAAATTCCTATAATTATCAAAATATAGATGGACGTCTCCCACTACTTCAGCTAAGACCAAGGATCCATCGCCCATTCGAAAGCGTGAAGTCTTCATAAAGTAGACTTCTCGTTTCTTTGAACCCTTGTAGAGAAACACAAACATGATTAGTTGCTCTGGAATATATGACCCAAGCATCACTAGATTCCTTAACTAAACAAGTTTCAACAACTAGAAGATCATACCTACCTCATCGGGAAAGAAAGTCCTTACAATTCTTCTTTATGTGCCCAACCTTCTCGTAGAAAAAGCACTTGAGCTTATTTGGGTTCTTCTTTTTCTTCTTCTTGTTCTTGCCATTTGCAGGAATAAAAGACTTTCCATTCTTGAGCCATTGCTTATTTTCATTCACAAGGTTAGGATTGGAACAAGAAATAGCCGCCAAGTTAGCCTCGCCACTAGTAGAAGATTCCCTAATCAGAAGTTCAAACTTTTGTAACTATTTCATCAACTCAGTCAAGGTCATATCCCATTTATTGCTTAAATTAAATATTGCTCTAAACAGGATAAATTCCTTAGACAAAGTCTCAAAGACCATAGTCATCTGAGTTTCAGCATCAATGTCAGCTCCATTGGTTTGTGCCTCAGTGAGATAACCCATGACTAACATCATATGCTCCTTTATAGATGTCCCCGGCCTTTATTTATAGTTCAAGAGTTTCCAAAGTGCCCCTTGCCCTTTTTTAGGGCCTGGCCTCCAAACATGTCTTTCAGATTATCTAAGATCTATTTAGCAGTCTCATAATCTTTATGTTGAGCCTACAACACATTATTTATGCAAGCCATAACATAACAGCAAGCCTGATCATTAGCATCCTTTCAGCGATTATACGCTTGGATTTGCTCATTGGTAGAATCTCCCATAGGCTTAGGAGGACACGGTGTTGTTAGCACAAATTTTAGTTCCTCAAAGGATAGGACAATATTCAGGTTCCGTTTCCAATCATTATAGTTCCACCAGTTAATTGGTTTTTGTCAAGTATCGATGATAAAGCATTTTTAGACATTTTTAATCTATAATAAAGAATCATATACTAAATATAAGCAAACATACAAAAATAATTTAGTAAGATAACACAATCATGTAAAACATACAAATGTGTTTATGTGTCAAAACCTTGAAAATATCATAACCTTACAATGATAATTCCCAACTTAGAATTCAACAAGCCGCCTAGGGAAGACTTGCCAAATTCAATTAGGAACACAAATCCCCTCCTGATTAATATATGCCATCTAAGACCTGTATGATCCAGCATATACTAATAATCATTTCTTTGGCCATCAATTTTATTAACGAAGCTCCTAGGGGAGGTTAATAATAAAATTAACATGAGTGTATAAATATCATTTCAATATTTCATCTGTGATTTATAACCACCACTTAGGGGTGTGCAACCATAAATCATGCTAAAATACCTTATCCTTTCAGAGATCCAACTTGGTACATGATGAAGTCCTTTTCTAGGGTTCGGAATCACCATGTGCTACCTATGGACCAACGATGGAGGTTGTAGGTCCTCTCTTTGAAAACCTTCTCCTACTCAATCTTTTGAAATTAAGGTTTTATTTTAAAAACATGCATGAACAATTTTTAAATGAGCAGCACTTCCTATTCTATATGACACGTTACATGGCAAATCATATTATAATATAGATAAGCAAAGCAATCATGCAAAGCCACAAGCAATAATAATAAATAACCGTAATATTATGGTTCTACCCTAGAGAATAGAAAATAAAGATTACAAGAGAATATCGAAATATATTATTGATTCTTCATCCTTGAATCTTCAAATTGTATCCTTTTGCATGTAACTTTCATCTTCAAGTCTTCAATCCCATATAGATCGAATACTCTATATTTTCAGTCATATCCAAATTTAATGTTTCTCAAAATTGTCCTAAAAATAAAATCAAAACTGCACCAAAAACGCACCTTTTTGAAAAAAAATTACAACTCTCTACCGGCATACTAATTTATGTAATCGGCTTGCCGATCATGACCCTCTGGCCTACCAAACCTCACAATCTGGCCTACCAAACTTGAAAGTTTGGCTTGCTACCAAAACCGTCAGAATTTTGGCCGATGGACGGCTTGTCGATCCCAGAGGTTTGGCATGCCGACCGAGCAAAAATCACATTTTTTTAAAAAATATGTTTTTTAATGTAATTTATCAATTTTATTTTCAAAAATTCAAAAACATAAAATTAAAGACTTAGGAAATACCTGTGGAATGCTATCATCTATCTTCTAGATCCGTCTTCTTCAAATAATTATTTAATTAGAAAATTCTTAAAAATTTAAAATTAAATAATAATTCCTAGATGGAGATGATAGTCTGCCATCTAATTACATGAAAAACCTAGATATACTTTCTAACCTCTAAGGAACCCTAACCGGCATTAATTAATTAATTAATAATTAAATAATAATTTAATAAACCATAATTAATTAATAAACATTCAACTTATAATCCATGACAATATATAACTATATAAAAACCTTAGAGTGCCAACTCTCTAAAAAAAATAAATTCAAGCATAGGAGAGATCAAGATCACATAATTTATTCATATAGCATGATCACAAACTTGCAAATTTATGTAAAAACTATAGCTCTGATACCAATTATTGAAAAAATAGTACGTAGAGAAATTTTAAAATTTTTATACCAGAGTATATTCTAAAATACAAGTTTGACACTCTATATGCATAAATTAACCAGATCTTACTAACCCCGTTTACCGAAGAGATTTCTCAATCGATGAAGAGAAGGGTGTTGTAGAAGGACCTCAACCAATTAGCTTTCTTTGCTATTCTCTATCCACGATTGGTGTGTATGTGTATGGGCACACTCGTATAGCTTTTTCACAGGTGACTCTCCTTCCATCCAATTGAGGAAACCTAGAACTAAGGTTTGTGATTTGTGAACAATAGCTCTTAGGGAGTTACAGAGACTCACAGTATAGAGTGCTTACTCTTAATTCCTCAACTGATCTAAATAACAATGAGTTTCACTCCCCTATGTATAGAGGTTGGGCCTAGGAGTTGGTCCTTATTAGATAAGGCCTCAAAAATTTGAATCAGGATCAATTTCTAATAAAATTCACATCTAAAACGCGTGATCAAATAATTACTCGGTCGGTAGGCCGAACTAGCAGATCGGCTTACTGAACTTACTCCATCGATAGCCAAAACCTAAAGATCAGCCTGCCAAACTTACGATGAATGATCCTTACGAATCTTTTATTTTCCACCTGAGATTCTTAGGGTAGAGCCTTAGTCTTAATTCAAATAATCCAATAGAGAAGTTATCTGATTAAAATAGTCATATCTAGATAATCTTTAGAAAAATAAATATTCCTAATAATTTAACAAGTTTGTCTTGAATTAATTTATTCAAAATTAATTCAATCAATAAACAGACATGAATTATCTAATCCGATAATTCAACAAGTTTATCTTGAATTACCTTTTTAAAAAATTAATTCAATTGATAAACAAATATGAATTATCTAATCCTATCAAATTTCAGCCAATATGATAATTTAATATAAGTCACCAATTTATTAGAAAAGCACGCCATATCATTACAAGATTTATTATGAGCTAACAAAATGGACCCGATGGATCTATATAGTTCAAGCTCTGGATAATTATGAAATCCAATATCCCTGATATACAACTCATAATTATCAAATCTAACGTAACTATACTAAAAGGTTAGAGTTGTACTCTCGAACTGTATAGAATTACGAAGCCCGAATAGCTGAGGGTATGTTTGTTTCATGCATTCTTTGAACTCAATGGACTCAAATTTGGATTTGAGTATCAAGAATCCTTCGGATACGTGTTTGTTTCCCCCAAAATCTGAATCATTTGAGTATCAAGAATCCAAATTTTTAGAGTTTTCATCCCCCTTAAACTTGTGATACTCGGATATCTTTACTACAGTAAAAACTAAAATTCTCTTTCCTATATTTGTGAAAAAAAATCATAACTTCTTCATTTAATATCCAATTGAGATGATTCTTTTTTCACTGTGTTCCTAATAAAGAGAGGAATAAATTAAGACCTATATTGCATATTTTTTAAGATCATTAACATTAAGATTTTATTAGATTTATTAATAAATCAAAAAAACTATCTTCACTACCTCTCCAAACACAAATTTTAATTTTATTCCATACTCAGATTAAAACTTAAATGCATATCTAAACGTCAATTCAAATAACAATTCAAATCACTAACTCAAATCACACTAACTCAAATTAAATCACTAATTCGAATCTATTTACCAAACGGACCCTAAGTCTCCATAACATATCATAATATATTGTATCCCCATAGGATTATCCATAATTGGCTTAAGGATAAATTCTGTCTTACCTTCTCGATTATTTTTATCTTACGTTCTATTATCTCACTATCGAAAAACTTACCATCCAAAGAGAGTATACCATTCGGTTACACCTTTGTGTCTAAATTGTTGAGCGCTTCAGTTTTTTAATTACAGGATAACACAAATAAGAGGGTATCAATGACTTCTAAAGAGGAGCTATGGATTTTATATCTATGAATAATAAGTCCACGCTATCAAGAGTCATGTCTCTAACATACTGGCATGTGTACTAACGTAAATTGTGGATGTCACCCTTTAGTACATCAAAAGACATAAGTTAAGACAACGGGCCCACTATTCATATTAAGATTAAGATACAACATATATGATTGTCTAAAGTGAATTGATTTGCTGAGATAGAATTATTAATCCAAATTAATTACACTTTATGTTCCGATCCAATACATTGTCACCTATGACAATGCATCGATGTTTCTATTCATAGAGTCCACCTCCGATGGCTAAGACAAACCATCTCTCGTCATGGATATAGACAACATAACATTCTTTGCATGAATAAAGCATTCCACTTTATTCCCTCGATTGCGGATCTTATAATTTAGACCATCACCTTTAGAATCATGTCTTCTGCATAATCTGTCCATCATATGCCTAATTATAAAGGTTTAGACCGACGTCTCAGACTTTTATTTGCTTATCATACATTCAACAAATATGAACGTAAAGAGGGCAACAATTTGATATATGAATAATAAATAAACTCTTTATGGGTAAAAATGTCTCTAAAAAATATTACATTTTTACTCCTTAGAGCATATATGTCTAATAAAAGTTTCATTGTGGAAAGTGCAGACAAGGGTTACGTTATACTCGTGGTAAGCTAGGACATTATGTCAGGGATTGTCCTTTAGCCTCTGGTGATCAACAAAAGAAAGTCCCTATTAGGGTTTTTGCTTTTGCATGGACTGAGGTAGCTGCATGTCCATCAATTATCGCAGGTGAGATGCTTATTCATGGAATCATTGCACGTGCATTAATAGATTAAGGTGCCACTTATTCTTTTGCATCCAAAGAGTATGTGAGAAGACTAGGTAGGCAAGCAGATAAGATAGAGTGCAATATAGTGTGACATTACTATCTGGGAAGATTATGTAGTCAAATCAGATATTACGAGCCTATCCAGTAGTAATTGATGGAAGAGAATTATTTGTGGATTTAGTGGTACTGAATATGATAGATTATGAGGTAATCTTGGGAATGGATTGGTTGACAAATTATAATGCATGCACTGATTGTAAAAGGAAGATTGTAGTATTTATACCTTTAGAAGAGGAAGAGTTTTCATTTATTGGCATGGTGGGTGGATTAAGAACTCCAATGATATCAACTTTGAAAGCTAGAAGCCTGCTGGATAGTGGATGTTTGGAGTTTCTGGGTAGTGTTATGGACATGTGGACAGAGCAGGCAACGAGAGTAGAAGATGTCCCAATTGTGAATGAGTTTCTAGAGGTATTCCCAGGAAATCTACCAGTGTTGCCACCGAGCAGAGAGCTTGAATTTGAGATTGAGTTAATACCTAGTACAGCTCCCATATCCAAGACACCCTATAGGATGGCACCAGTTGAGTTAAAAGAACTAAAGGTTCAGCTATGGGAGTTGTTGGATAAAGGATTTATTTGACCAAGTTTCTCTTCATGGGTTGCACTAGTATTATTTGTGAAGAAGAAGGATGGGACAATGAGGCTATGTATTGATTATTGAGAATTGAATAAGGTGACAGTGAAGAATAAGCATCCTTTGCCTCAAATTGATGATTTATTTAAACAATTACACAGAGCCATTATGTTTTCTAAGATTGATCTACGGTCAAGGTACCACCGGTTAAGGATTAAGGAGGATGACATTCCAAAGACTACCTTTTGGACAAGGTATGGACATTATGAGTTATGAGTTATGCCATTTAGGCTGACCAATGCTCCAGCAGTGTTTATGAATTTGATAAATAGGGTATTTAAGGATTTCTTAGACAATTTTATAGTTCATTGATGATATCCTTATTTACTCTCGCTTAAGAGAGGAGCATGTGGAGCAACTAAGGATTATTCTAAGAACTCTTAGGAAAAATAGTTATATGCCAAAAGTAAGAAATGTGAGTTTTGGTTAAAAAGTGTGGCATTTCTTGGGCGTGTGGTATCAAAAGATGGGATTGTAGTGGATCCTAGTAAGATTCAGGCAGTGACTAATTGGCCTAAACTGAGTAATCCTTTAGAGATTGATAGTTTTCTGGGCTTGGTAGGGTACTACAGGAGATTTGTTGAGGGATTTTCAAAGATTACCACTCCTCTTACTTAGCTGACAAGGAAAAATGTGCAGTTTAAGTGGTCTGATGCATGTGAACATAGCTTTTAGGAGTTAAAGGATAGGTTGGTCACGTCTCCAATTCTTACTATTTCAATGAATGATAAGGGATTTGTGGTATACAATGATGCCTATAGGAATGGGTTGGGGTGTGTATTGATGCAAGATGGGAAAGTTGTAGCTTATGCTTCTCACGAGTTGAAAGATTATGAAAAGAATTACCCAACTCATGATTTGGAGCTGGCAGCCGTAATGTTTGCCTTTAAGATATGGAGACATTGCTTATATAGGGAATTGAATATGAGGCAAAGATGATGGTTAGAGTTGATTAAGGATTATGACTGCATTATCAACTATCACCTTGGTAAAGCTAATGTGGCAGTAAATGCTTTAAGTCGCAAGTCCTCAGAGTGTGTGTCAGCTATGTCATTAATTCAGATGCCAATTGCTAGAGATTTGGAGAAATTGGAATTGGAGCTAATGCTACATGGGTTAATTGAGAGGTTATCTACAATAACATTGCAGCCTACACTATTAGAAAGGATTAAATAGAGACAGAGTTCAGATCCTTTCCTTTGTCATATAAGGAAAAAGATTGAAGCTGGGAAAAGTAAGAGTTTTCAAATTTCCAATGATGGACTGATTAGACTTGGAAATAAGCTTTATCTTCCAAATGATGGAGATCTTCAAAAAGAGATAATGGAGGAAGCTCATAGCACTCCTTATTTAATACATCCAGTACAAGTAAGATGTATAAGGATCTAAAGGCTTTTTATTGGTGGCCAAAGATGAAGAGAGATGTGGTAAAGTTTGTGAGAAAATGTCTGTCTTGCCAACAAGTCAAAGGAGAACATCAGAGACCAGCAACTAAATTACAGCCTTTAGAGATTTTACAGTGGAAATGGGAGGACATTGCAATGGATTTTGTGACTGGGTTACCTAGAACAAGGAGTGGATATGATTCAATTTGGGTAATCATTGACAGATTAACAAAGTCAGCCCATTTCCTTTGAGTTCGCTCTAATTACTCTATGAATTAGTATGCTCAATTGTATGTGCAGGAGATTGTAAGATTGCATGGAGTACCAGTGACCATTGTTTTAGATAGGGGTTCTTAGTTTACTTTCAATTTTTGGAAGAGTTTGCATAGAGCTATGGGGACTAAGTTAACATTCAGTGCATCATTCCATTCCCAGACTGATGGTCAATCAGAAAGAACTATTTAGATTTTGAGGGATATGTTGAGGGCCTGTGTTCTTGATTTTCAAAAGTCTTGGGATGAGTATCTTCCTTTAACTAAGTTTGCGTACAATAATAGTTATCAAGCAACTATTGGTACGACACCTTATGAGGCTTTATATGGTAGAAAATGTAGGTCTCCAGTTCTTTAGAATGATATGGATGAGAAGAAGTATCTTGGTCTTGATTGGGTACAGGAAACTAAGGAGGCAATTCAAAGATTCACAAAAGAATGTTAGTTGCTTAACGCAGACAAAAGAGTTATGCAGATGCCAAGAGAAGAGACGTAAATTTTGTTGTAGGAGATAAGGTCTTCTTAAAGGTTGCACCAATGAAAGGAGTAGAAAGATTTGGAAAAAGGGAAAATTGAGTCCTAGGTACATTGGTCCCTATGATATAGTGGAAAGAGTTGGAAAGGTAGCATACAAATTGGCTTTGCTATCATCACTTAGTGGTGTACATGATGTCTTCCATGTGCCCCTATTGAGGAAGTATGTGCCAAGTCTTTCACATGTCCTAAAATGGGACGATGTAGAGCTTAAAGAGGACTTGACTTATGAAGAAAAACCTATTCAGATTTTGGACAGAAAAGAAAAAGAGTTGAGAAACAAAAAGATATCCTTAGTCAAGGTCCTATGGAAGAGTCATTCAGTAGAAGAAGCAACATGGGAGTTAGAGGATGAGATGAGAACAATGTATCTAGACCTATTTGGTAAGTGAAATTTTGAGGATGAAATTTTTATAAGAATGGGAGAGATGTAATACCTAGAATTCTCACATACTCATTGACCAATGTATTGCATGATTTTAGGAGGATATGCATATGATTTTTATGTTGATTATTCATTTAAAATGCATCGTCATATTGTTAGTGCGCATTAAATACTATATTATGTATAATGTATTGTAGTATGACAAGTTTCTCAAAGGCAGATTCGGTAAGCATTATGATGGAAAGGAAATTGTAATAATAATGTTTAGGGATTACAATGGATTTAATGGATAAAGTAGCTCAATTATACCTACAAGGTAAAAAATTGGGGGAAAACAGTTACTTTTGACCTAAACGGAGAGTTTAAGTATAAGTTTTGTTAACAAAAAGGATCCATTAATGATGTGAGATCTCTTATGATAATGATGTATAGCTATGAAAACAATAATGAGTGGAAGATGTGAGTTTTACATAAGTTTCTTGGTTAGAATGCTCTAGAAAACCCTAAATTACAAAATTTTTGATGTTTAGATTTTTGAGTCATGATTAGGGTATTTGTCGGATTGTAAGTGGCTTGAGAATTTATTATTCCAAGTTTGATAAGTTATAGAAGAGTTCTAAAGGAATAGATAAAGTTTTGTTAACAAACAGTTAAGAACTTAAAGATGGAGTTTGTAGTGTACCGAAATTTCAGTGTAAGCGTATGCACCAAATTTATAAGGCAAAATGATTAGCCATGACCTAATTTGTACTTGAGCTTCTGTATGAATGTTTAACATCTCATTAAGGGGGTGCGTATGGTAAACTAAGGACACTAAGCTAGCCAAGGTGAAGCCACTTCATTTTGAAGTAATTTAAGGTGTGCTCTTGGTTGTTTAAAAAGCATATAAGCAACTAGGTGCCATTTTTTAGACCTAAAAACTCTAATATTACCTAAAATAAATATTTAAAATAGGAAAATGAGCTCCTTAATGTTTGATTATTTGTTATTATCAGATTGGTGGTAATATAAGTAGAAATTTTCAATATTTTAGAGGTGTGAAGTACCGCACCACAGGAGAGCTTAATTGATAGCCTCATTGAGTAAAGAAGTAGAATTTTACCTATATCACTATAATTATTGTGCATTTAATGTTGTGAATTGATATGTGAAAGTTTTGTGCATTGCACTACATGCTGTGATTTCAAATATATGCCAGCATATAAGGAATTATGAAAAGTGTGAAATTGATTATACTGGTAAGTTGTGACGAGACTTTAAGCATCTAGGATGCAATGATGTGAAACTTTTGAGTGTCAGGGATACAATGACTAGGCATCTAGTATGCCATGTAAAACTTTTAAGCATCAGGGATGCAATGATTAAGCATCTGGGATGCCATATGAGATGTTAAGCATCTAGGACGCCAATGATTTAAGCATCTAGCATGTAATACTTTCCCTCCAGGAAACACTAAACTGTGTGCACACTATGTTAAGAGTATGAGAGATACAGTGAAGAGTAAATAAAATAAAAGGAGTATAAAATGAAAAGTTAAAGAGTAAACATATATTAATTGGGCTCATTCAATCAAATACTACTTATGCATGCATAATTCTACTTACTGGCCATTAGCTCACTCATTTTTATGGTGATGCAGATGAGGGCAAGTCCCAACACTAGTTGAGGACTAGATGGTTGGCTAGTGCACTCCCGATGCTCGAGGCTAATGTATATGGGCCAGTGACCTGTTATTTTGTGGTCTTACCTTTAATTATTTTCTTCTTCCACATTGATTCCTTAGCATTTCTTCGTTCTTTTTTGAAAGGATTTGAATCAATCTTAGCATTTCTTTATCAAAAAGGATTTGTCGTTATTTAGTTCTAATGCCTTAAGCAAGTTTGTTTGTTTGATTTTTTTTGTTTTTTGTTTATGAGAAATATCATAAAGTTTTTCTGAGAGGAAGCATTAATATGCAGGGTATTTCTTTTAAATGAGAGACAAAAATTTAATTCTAAAGAAAACACACCTGCCAAAAAAAAAATTTAGAGCAATTTGTTATTTTTCATTCTTGAGGGCTATAATAGGCGGGTGTTTCCAAGTTACTTTAAAATAGCAAAACTAGAACAATTTGAGTAATATATATATATATATATGGGATTTTTGCATTGTAGGTCCTCAAATTTGTAAGATTTGACACTTGTGTCTCCATTTTAAAAATTTAGATACTTCTATTCCAAACTCTTAATCTGTTAGCTACTAAGTCCCCATTTTAAGAATTTTGACATCTAAAGGCCTGTTTGTTTGGGGGTTCATTGAGTTTGAATCCGAATTTTGAGTAGATGTTTGGTTGGACAATTCTGAAACCAAACTTGAACTCAAAACGACCCAAACTCAAAATTAGCCTACCCTTGATTTGAAAAAATTCAAACTTAACAAACTTTTTTTTTCGACATTTCAATTTAAATGTATTTCCCAAATTCATATGCAAACAGAATTTCAGATTTTATTCCCTTTCAAATTTAAAATTCATTGTATATTTAAACATCAATTGAGATTCCAGTTTAAACCACATTTTTCAAATTTTTTACCTCAAATTCAAAAGTTCAAAGTACTATGATTTAAACTCATGAAACAAACAGACTCAAGTCTCCAAACTCTTGATTTGGTAGCACCATTAGTCCAAGCTTCTTTTTGCTATTAAATAATATAAAAGAGGTCAATATTTTGAGTTTTTTTAAGTATAACTTACTATTTTGTTGTGTAAAAATAATGTTTAAATGCTCAAACATGAAGTTAATCATGATGCTTAATTATGATAAAGTGATTGATAATAAACCAAAAAAAAAAAAAGGAAATCCAAACACATCATTGAGGAAATTGGCCATCTATTCCATCATATTCTACTCGTTGGTCATAAATTACAACAATATAACTAAAGAATATTAACATAGAAATTAGTTGTCCAATTACATATTATACCATTACATAGTTGTTATTATCCTCAAGGATATTAGAGATCTTTAGGGGAAAAAAAGAATGTAATTGAACAACTAATTATTATGTTGTAGTTATTTAGTTATATAATTATAATTTGGAACAAACATACTCAAAATATAACGGAATAGATATTTATTTTTTTCAGTTTATAATCAATTGCTTAGTTGTCAATAAGTATAATATTAACTTTATACTAGGGCATTTAAACATTGTTTTTGACAAAAAATAATAAATTATACTTTAAAAATAAAAAAGAGGAGAGTTTTAAAGACCTTTCTATAAATATACATATGTATATATTTTCAGAATCTAAGGAACAAAAAACTCAAAATATTAACATATCTTATGCCATTTAACAGCAAAAAAAAAAGATAGAAACTAACAAAACAAATTAAAAATTTGGGCTTATGAAATTCTTAAAATGGAGACTAAAGGTGCCACCAATTTGAAAGTTGGGGACTAAGTGTTCAAATTATTAAATTAGGGATTAGGAGTCGAAAATTAAGAGTTTAGGGACCTGAATATCTAAATTCTTGATATAAGGACCCAAATACCAAAGGTTACAAAGTTTGGGACTTAAGGCACAAAAATTCCTATGTAAATAAACTCACACATACTTTGATAGATTATAAAGTATTTATACGAAGTGTCTATTTTAAGCTTACTAAGTCTAAAATGATCTACTTCATGCAATTTTTTATACCCAAATTATGTAAATTAACATAGGTCATTTACTTTCAATAAACCATTTAACATGGCGCTATTTTTCCTTAATTACTCTCATATTTTTCACTTTGCAACACGTTGAATTTTGATGAAAATAATCCAAATTTTTGTCTATCATTGTTTATAATTACGTTCATTATGATAATGAAATAAAATCATAAATCCATTAATTATCTTAAAGACATGCATCATCAATGTTGAACAAAACAAATTCTATATAAATATACACACATACGTATGATCAACAAACAAGAATATAATGATTACATCTTTACGTTAATGAAATAGGATTATATATTCATTTATTATCAAAATGAAAATATTTATATATATATTCAAATCAATAATATTATATTTTTTTATTATCATATAAAATATGTCTATAATTACATGTATTACAATAATAAAATAAAATCACAAGCTCATTAATTATCTTTTGTAAAATATGTTTATAATTACGTTTATTATAATAATGAAATAAAATCATAAGTTTATTAATTATCTTAAAGATATGCATTATCAACGTCAAATATATATCCACGTCTGATCAACAAACAAGAGCATAATGATAGCATCTTTATATTAATAAAATAAGATTAAATTCATTCATTATCATAATGAAGTATAATTATAAATTATTTCATCATTATAAATACTAAAAAATTAATAAAATATACATACATACATACATGCATGCATGCATGCATACACACACACATATACATATAAAGATTGAATTTTATGATCAACGAATAGAAGCATAATGATTATAGATTTATTGTAATGAAAAAAATGTAATTATATTAATTATCATAAAAATTTGTCTTTATATAAGAATATAATTATATAATATAAACTTATTATCTTCTTGATCTATAATTAGTTTCAATCCTAATTGGTGTGTTGAATGAATCATTTTTTACCTTAAAAAAAATTTAAATTCTTAAATTAATTGCTTGCTTGTTCTTTTTCTTTTTCTCTAGTTAGTACAATTCTTTGTTCATTATGAAGCATCCGTTTTTTTATTAATTATGTTTAAAAGAGGAAACTATAGAGGTTAATTATTTCTTGTTACAATTTAAGGCTATAATGCCTTTACAAGTAACATAGTAGAAGGTTTTGTAATTAAAAAAATTTGTGAGCAGTTTTAGATTCAAAGTCCTCTAATCAGACACTTATAAATCACCCTTAGATTGTCTATTTTGTCTCCTTTTCTTTTTGTTGAATAACTTACATTTTACTCTTTATTTATTGTAGGGATATTTCAAACTTAACAGAACACATAATCATAGAAGTCTTTTCACAGTTACCTCCTGAGTCTATGGAACGGCTTAAACATGTTAAAAAATCATGGTACACTTTTATAAAATAATGTACTAATGACCTAACATATGTGATCAAGCATGTAAAATATTGCAAGAATAAGGCCTCATCTTTAGTTTTCAACAATTTTAAAATGTCAACATATGGTGCCTGTTTGGGTGATTTTTGTCCTTCGAAACAAATCAATGATAGTTGATCTAGAATTTTCCTAAATTAAAAAAAAAATTGAATTCTCTCTCATAAAGGAATTTCTCTCTCTTAACTCTCTCTAGGAAGCTATAAAAATGACTAAAACTTCCTTTTCATTCTACCAAATATCCTATTTATATATGTTCATGTAACTTGTCCTTTGATTAACAGCCATTAGACCCTCTTTTCTATTTATTGTCATTCGATCTATCATCTAACATGGCAGTCTTTTGAGTTGGCCTGATGCTGTGCATTGTTGCTTCCTTGAACTCTCCTGTTTTGTCAGCCGTGAAAGCAAGGAATTTGTTAGCAAATGGCTACATGGGTTATTTGGCAAACATTGTAGATAAAAGTCAAGAAGAAAAGGCAAAGATTGAAGATGTTGCAATAGTTCAAAAATTCCCAGAGGTATTTCTAGATGGTTTATCAAGCTTACCCCTAGATAGAGAGGTCGAATTTGATATCGAGCTCGCTCCAAGCACCGATCCAATTTCTAAGGCACCATATAGAATGACTCTAGTGGGATTGAAAAAGTTGCATTCTCAATTAAAAGAAGTTCTTAATAAAAGCTTTATTTGACCTAGTCACTCACCATGGGGAGCACCAGTTTTGTTTGTCAAGAAAAAGGATGGTTCTATGAGACTCTGCTTTGACTATTGAGAGCTAAACAAAGTGACGATCAAGAACAAGTACCTGTTGCCATGAATCGATGACTTATTTGATCAACTTAAGGGTGCATCTATGTTTTCAAAGATTGAATTGCGGTCGGGATATCATCAGTTGAAGATAAAGAAGGAGACATCCCAAGACAGCCTTTAGATCGAGGTATGGTCACTACAAATTTGTGGTTATGCCTTTTGGTCTAACGAATGCACTTGCAGCTTTTATGGACTTGATAATTTGGGTATTCAAGGATTTTCTCGATAAATTTGTCATAGTGTTTATCGATGATATTCTTGTTTATTCGAAGAGTCGGGAAGAGCATGCTGAGCATCTGAGGATTATGTTGGAGACCTTAAAGAGGCATAAGTTGTATGCAAAGTTCTCTAAGTATGAATTTTGGCTCAACAGTGTATCTTTCTTAGGCCATGTTGTATCGAAGGAAGGAATAATGGTGGATCCTGCTAAAGTCGAAGTCGTTCTTACCTGGAAACAACCAAAGAATGCAAGTTAGATAAGGAGCTTTTTGGAACTAGCTGGTTATTACCAGAAGTTTGTGGAAGATTTCTCCAAGATAGCAGTGCCCCTCACGAATTTGACTCGTAAAGGAAAGAAGTTTGAATGGGCAGATGCATGCAAGAAAAGCTTTCAAGAATTAAAGAAAAGATTGACTACAGCTCCAGTCTTGGCTATTCCTAAAGAGAACGAGGGATTTGTAATTTACAGTGATGCTTCTAAGATGGGCCTTGGTGCTGTATTAATGTAGAATGATAAAGTGATCGCTTATGCCTTGAGACACCTGAAAGATTAGGAGAAGAATTATCCCACTCCTGACCTCGAGTTGGCAGCTGTGGTTTTTGCGCTGAAGATTTGGAGACAATACTTGTATGGAGTTCAATGTAAGATTTTCATAGATCTTCAAAGTTTAAACTACTTTTTCACTTAGAAGGACCTGAATATGAGGCAACGAAGATGGTTAGAGTTGGTAAAGGATTATAATTGTGAAATCTTTTATCATCCAGAAAAGGCTAATCTAGTGGCTGATGCTCTGAGTAGGAAGACTGCTGCAACAATGATGTCATTACAAGTGATGTCTCAGCCGTTGAGGAAAGAAATTCTAGACTTCAGTTTGGAAATCATGTCAGGATACCTTTTAGCAATGACTCTTGCTCCAACATTGTTTGATGAGATTCGAAGTAAACAAGGCAAATATGTAAGCCTTGTGAGGATCAAGCAGGAAATCAATAAAGGAAAATGTGAAGAGTTTCATGTTGCTGATGATGGGACCTTATATCTTAAGAACCGCTTATGTGTTCTCAACGTTGATAGCCTAAGGGAAACAATATTAGCGGAGATTCATGATACTCCTTACTCAATTCATCCAAGTGCAACAAAAATGTACAATGATCTAAGGGTTAGCTTTTGGTGGTTTGGAATGAAGTGTGATGTTGCTAATTATGTAAAGAAATGTTTGACATGTCAGCAAGTTAAGGCTAAACACCAAAGACCTAGTGGTGATTTGCAGTCAATTCAGATACTGGAATGGAAATAGGAAGAAATTGCAATGGATTTCATCACAGGGTTACATAGAACTATAAACGGATTTGATGCCATTTGAGTTGTTGTCGACTAATTGATGAAGATGACGCATTTCATTCCCATTAAGATCACTTACTCTATGGAGCGGTTAGTAGAACTTTATGTCAAGGAGACAGTGTGACTTCATAGAATTCCTAAGTCTATCATCTCTGATCAAGACGGCAGGTTCACGTCCAAATTTTGAAAAAGTGTATAGACTACGATGGGAACTAAGTTGCACTTCAGTACAACATTTCATTCTCAGAGGGAGGACGAATATGGTTTTAGAGGATATGCTTCGGGTCTGTACTATTGATTATAAGACCAGCTAGTGTAAGATGTTATCATTAGCAGAGTTCGCTTATAACAACAGCTATCAGGCGACAATTGGAATGGCATAGGGCAGAAATGTAGGTTGCTTATATGCTTGCATGAAGCTAGTGAAAAGAAGGTGATGGAAAGTGGTGACGATGAAAAGACTATTTTGTCAATGAAACTTATGAGATGATAAAGTCGATATGAAAGAGAATAGGGACCACTCAAAGCCGACAAAAGTGCTATGCTGACAAAAGAAGAAGACCCTTAGAGTTTGCTGTAGGTGATTTTGTATTCCTAAAAGTTGCACCAATGAAGGGAGTTATGAGGTTCGAAAAGAAAGGCAAGTTGATCCCGAGATTTGTCAAACCTTATGAAATTGTGAAGTGAATAGGCATGGAAGCTTATCGATTAAGTTTGCCATCAAAGATGTCATCCATGCACGATGTGTTCCATGTTTCAATGCTCAAAAAGTATGTCCCAGATCCTACACGTGTGATTAAGCCACAGGTGATTGAAAAACGAGAAGACCTTAGCTATAAAGAAAAGTCGATTAAAATTTTAGATCGAAAAACTAAAACCTTGAGGAATAAAAAGATTCCTTTGGTCAAGGTTTTATGGAGGAATCACCAAGTGGAAGAAGTTACTTGGGAACTTGAAGACGATATGAGAGCTAGATATCCATAATTGTTCTAAGTTTCGAGGACGAAACTTTTATAAAGTGGGGAGAATTGTAACACCTGTCATTCTTTCATGAAACGATTAATGTTAGATATTTAATGATGTTAAGTATTTTCATTACAAAATAATATTGTTGACCATTTATTTTGAGAATTATGAAAAGTGACGGTTACGTGGAATTGATGTGCTCGAAATGTTTATGTCATTTATAATGTCTACACGCACTATTGTTAGAAGATTACTTTTGTTTCTTTACTATAACTATGATATTAATATACAAATATGTGTGTATGGTAAAGTTGCCGTGCATGGTGAGTTATATTAGTTTAATTGTTCGTTTATATCAATTAAGTTTTTTTTTTACCTATTCTCTGCAAGTAATTGTTTTAATAAGTTAGTAGATATTATCTAATGTGGTGGCACTACCTATGTTAAATGTTAGAAATGTTGACCTATTGGCATATTTTATCTCTTTCCTTATTTCATGCGAGGAAATATTTGACTTTTTATGATGAATAGATTTTATGATAAGGTTTCCTATTTTGACAATGTAAAATTTGGCAAGTGAATTATATGATTGGATAAGATGATATCGATTTGTTTCCCCTTTTTAAATCATTGACTTTTCCTTATTCCTCTCCATCATACACGAGTATACCCCCTTTTTTTTTAAGAAAATCTGCTTCAAATGTAGAGAATGTTATTTCTTTTCATACCTTCCCATTCTTCACGTATATCGCTCTTTCTCTAAAACTCTCTTCATCCCTTCCTTCTCTCATGTTCTCTTCTTCTTCTCTCTCTTATTTTACAGCAAAGATTTGAGTGAAATATTGAGTCTTCTCTTAGGCGAATTCAAGAAAAATTAGAGAAGGATCATATTGAGGTAAGAATTCATTCAAGGTTTATTTCTATAATTGTATTTTCTCCTTAATTTTGTCTCTCTAGGAAGTTATAAAAATGACTAAAACTCCATTTTCATTCTACCAAATATCCTATTTATATATGTTGATGTAACTTGTCCTTTGATTAACCGCCATCAAACCCTCTTTTCTATTTATTGTCATTCGATCTATCATCTAACATGGCAGTCTTTTGAGTTGGCCTGATGCTGTGCATTGTTGCTTCCTTGAACTCTCCTGATCTTAAGCTAATTTGTCTGCCTTCAACTCCAAAACATTGTTCAACTTGAGTCTAATGGTGTCGTTTCAATTTTGTTCCATGTCTCTTTGACTTTTATTAACAAAACGACATCGTTTTATTTAATGGTTTATTTTGCACCCCACATCAACCCGCAAATCCCCCTCTTCATTTCTCTTTAAATTTTAGCTCTTTGTGATTTCACTCTTTTTAACAAATTTGAAAAGAAAAGGACATGTTGTTCACTTCTTTCTTTCGCCCTTTTGCCCCAGCAAAATTTCTTCAACTTCTATTTGTTTCTTAGAAATTTCAAATCTTAGTTTTCATGCCATGGATTCGTCATCCCTTCAATCATCTGCTGCATTCGACAAAATCTACTATGATTTCAAAATTCCCAATGACATTTTCTTTCTAATTTCCCTCTCAATGCAAATCTTTATGCTAGAGAGAATATCAACCCAGAAGATGAGGTCTTTGCCCTTGATCAATTGTGCTTTATTTCTTTTCCCTTGCATGTAACACCCGCCATTTTTTCATGAAACGATAAATGTTAGATATTTAACGATGTTAAGTATTTTCTTTATGAAATAATATTGTTGACCATTTATTCTGAGAATTATGATAGGTGAAATAATATTGTTGACCATTTATTTAGAGAATTATGACAGGTGACGGTCACATGGAATTGATGTGCTCTGAATGTTCATGTCATTTATAATGTCTACACACACTATTGTTAAAAGATTACTTTTGTTTCTTTAATATAACTATGTATTAATATACAAATATGTGTATGTGGTGTAGTTGCTGTGCATGGTAAGTTATATTAGTTTAATTGTTCATTTATATTAATTAATTAATTTTTTACCTATTCACCTCAAGTAATTGTTTTAATAAGTTAGTGGATATTATCTAATGTGGTGGCACTACCTATGTTAAATGTTAGAAATGTTGACCTATTGGCATATTTTATCTCTTTCCTTATTTTATGCAAGAAAATATTTGATGAATGGATTTTATGATAAGATTTCCTATTTTGACAATGTAAAATTTGGCAAGTGAATTATATGATTGGATAAGATGATATCGATTTGTTTCCCCTTTTTAAATCATTGACTTTCCTTTATTCCTCTCCATCACACACGAGTATTCCCCCCCTTTTTTTTTTACGAAAATCTACTTCAAATGTAGAGAAGGTTATTTCTTTTCATACCTTTCCATTCTTCACGTATATCGCTCTTTCTCTAAAACTCTCTTCATCCCTTCCGTCTCTCACGTTCTCTTCTTCTTCTTCTCCTGTATCTTATTTTGCTGCAAAGATTTGAGTGAAATATTGAGTCTTCTCTTAGGCAAATTCAAGAAAAATTAGAGAAGGATCATATTGAGGTAAGAATTCATTCTAGGTTTATTTCTATAATTGTATTTTCTCCTTAATTCTGTTAGACATGTATGCCCTAAGGAGTAAAAATGTAATAAGTTTTTGGAGACATTTTTATCAATAAAGAATTTATTCATTTATATATATACCAAATCTTGTCCTCTTTACGTTCATATTTGTTGAATGTATGTTAAGCAAACAGTAGTCTGAGATTGTCAGTCTAAACTTTAAGAATTGGGCATACGATGGACTGATTATGTGAAAGACACGATTCTTAAGGAGACCATCTAAAATATATGATCCGCAATCGAGGGAATAAAGTTGGGCGCTTTATTCATGAAAAGATTGTTATATTGTCTATATCCCATTTAGGGAGATGGTTTGTCTTGACCATCGGAGTTGGACTCCGTGAATAGAAACATTGACACGTTGTCATAGATGACGATGTGTCGGATCGGGACATAAAGTGAATTGATTTGGATTTATAATTCTGTCTCAGCAAATTGATTCACTTTAGATATTCATTTGTATTGTGTCTTAATCCTGAAATGAATAGTGGGCCCGTTATCTCGACTTGTGTCTTTTGATGTACCAAAGGGTAACACCCACATCTCAATAGTGGTATACATGCCGGTACATTGGAGGCATAACTCTTGATAGCGTAGACTTGTTATTCATAGATATAGAATCCATAGCTCCTCTTTAGGAGTAATGATATCCTCTTATATGCGTTGTCCTGTAATTGGAAAACTGGATTGCTCAACCATTTGGATACATAGGTATACCATCCAAATGGTATACTATCTTTGGATGGTAAGTTTTCAAATGGTGAGACAATAGAACGTAAGATAAAAATAATCGGGAAGGTAAGACAGAACTTGTCCTTAAGCCGATTATGGATTTTCATATGAGGATACAATACATGATGATATGTCATGGAAACTTAGCTCACGAGCTTCGTAATTCTATAAAGTTTGAGAGTGCAGCTCCAAGCTTTTAGTGGAGTAGCGTTGGAGTTGATAATTATGAAATGTATATCTGGGATATTGGATTTCATAATTATCATGAGCTTGAACTTTATAGGTCCACTTTGGTCCCCTTTGCTAGCTCACAAAATCCTATAACAACACGGCATGCTTTTCCAATAATTAGTGACTTATGTCGGATTTATCAGATTGGTTCAAAATTTGAAAGAATTAAATAATTCATGTCTATTTACTGATTGAATTAATTTTGTAAGAAATTAATTTAAGATAAACTTGTTGAATTATTGATATCAGATAATTCTTGTCTGTTTATCGGTTGATTTAATTTTGGATAAATTAGATTAAGATAAACTTTAGAATTATTATAAATTGATTTATTTTCTTAGATATTATCTTGATAAAGTTTGTTTTGATCAAATAACTTTTCTATTGGGTTATTTGAATCAAAACTAAGATCTTATTCTATAGAATCTCGGGTGGAAAATAAAAGATTCACGGAGATAATTACACTAGAGTTCAGCCTGTCGAATGACGTGTTCGGCCTGCCGATCAACGAGCGATAAGATTATGTGTTTTCATGCAGATCTTATCAAATATTGATCTGAACTTGATTTTGTTTCAAGTTTTTGAGACCTAATCTGATAAGGACTGACTCCAGGACCAATAGCTATATAAAGGGAGTGAGTCTTATGATTTACTCAGATCAATTGAGAGATTAAGAGTGATACTTTTTGGTAAGCATCTGAAAACTCGTTGAGAGCTTTTGTTCACAAATCACGAACATTAGCTTTGGGTTCTCTCTATTGGTTGGAAGGAGAGTCACCAGTGGAAGAGCTATACGTGTGAGGCCACACTCACTCCGGTTGTGGATAGAGAATAGCAAAGAAGACCAGTTGGTTGAGGCTCTTCTAGAACGTTACTTCTCTTCATAGTTTGCGGAGGTTCTTCGACACACAAGGTTAGTAAGATCTATTTAATTTATACATATAGCATGTCAAACTTGTGTTTTGAAAATTACTCTGATGAAAAATTTTAAAATTCTGCTGCGTACCGTTTTTCCAACAAATTTCGTCTCCCATAACTTTGCCTACAAATTTCCTTTTTTTATGAAATTTTAGTATAATGTTTATGCATGTGTTAGATAATGTTCCTCAAAGTTTCACAACATTTGGAATTTTCCATGCTAAGATATTGAATTTCCATTTTCTGCCAGTCATGAACAAATTATTGCTAACCGATAAAATGTTACATAAACATAGTCTATGTTCAAAGGGCCAACAAATTGTGATTTGTATGAAATTTTGCAAAAATATTCATATATATGTTAGGTTATAATCTGGAAAGTTTCATAGCTTTTCTATGAATAGTTTATGAGTTATTGAAATCTTTTTAAGCTAGGGTTTTATTGTTGTCAGACTTGTAAATTTTAGACTTTTTTTTTGTGACTTATAGCTAAACGAATTTATTTGACAACGAAACTTTTTGTGGTATTATATTTATATGTTTATAAATTGTCATAAAAATTTTAAGGTCAAAGTAATTTTATTGTATTTATTTTAGAGTGATGATCGTATGGTGTTCACTGCCTTATGTGTTTAAAATTAATTTTGTCTCTGAATTCTAATGCATGTTTTGAATTGTTCCAAATTTATTAGAAGCTAAATTTTGGATATGTTGTAGTTTTATGTGTCTAGTATATGTAATGTTTTTATTAAATTATTTTATGGTATAGAAAATTTGTTTCATAGACTTGAAATAGGACTGCTTACTGTTCCATCTTTGCTGGCAGATTTCAAATTGTGAAATGTGTGACTTATTTTAATTATCAAATGGAATTTTTATAACTAAAGAAAAATTAGGGTAATGTATATGTATGTTAACTTGGTCCCTGCAAAGTTTCATGCTTAAATTGTATGTGAATTGTGAACTATTGAGTTGTGAATCCTTAATGGTCAAGCAGGTTTTACTATTACAGCTTTGCTTGAATGTTTTAAAAGTTGTTAAAATCTATTTTTGTATTAGTATTTCTAGAGATGAAAGTATGAATGATGTATTATGGTATTGGATGATTTCATGAAGATGAACATTAAATTTATGTGTATATCAATGAATGACATGAACACTCCAAGAGGTGAGCACATTGAGACCTCGACAACGTCATCTATATTATAGTTTAGTAAGCAAGTTAATCAAGTAAGTACATTTTCACCTGCAACATGATGAAGTTTATGAAAAGTTTGAAAGTATATTTTATGATGATTTCTATGATACTTTTATATAAATGTTTTATCATGAAAGCTTTTGATGTTACAAGAAGATTTAATACATATTTTGATGATGATGTATGTCAAAATTTAAAAGTATATATGTATATATGTATCACCTAATTAAGTGTTGCACACCAAATGTTATGTTTATGATGTTGTCCAAAAGTTGGACTTGTCATGTTTGATTTGGGATTAGGTACCCTTCTCCTCTCATGATGGCGCGCCTATGATGATGTTAATGGTGCAACACTTGGGCCCCTAAAGATAAAATGAGTGAAGTTTTGATATGGAAATTTTAATAGAAGATATCTTCTATATGAATTTGTGCCAAGTGCACTACTATGTTGATGATGATTATGAATATGATGTTACATGATGATTTTTATGAAATGTTTTATGTTGTGAGATAGAAAAGTGTACTTGCTAAGCTTTTGCTTACTTAGTTTCATATCATGTTGTAGATAAAGGTAAAAGAGTGATGGAATAGGTGGAGGATAAGGACAGACGTGTGTGCTAGGAATGATGGATTGGATAACAGAAGAACACCAAGAAAAGAATTTTTAAATTTCTGAACCATGGTTTATTTATTTAAATGTTAACTTTCCACACTATACTGTATTAAGACTTGTTTTAAGTTTCTTTTAAATTTTCAGAAGGTCGGCTTACTGATCATTATCGGACGACCTACCGATGGTTAAAGCTTGGCCTGCCAGTCATGTTTAGTCTGTCAGTGTCTGGAGTTTGGCCTACCAAACAGGCAACTAATTTGAACGATGGTTTTAAATTTTATTTGAATTATTGTTTCATTAATTTGGTAATGATAAACTACTTAAAAATATATATATATAAATGGTTTTGAAATATTTGAATATAGTTGTAAAAAGAAATGCACGTATGGATCCTAGGATATGTTTATTAAACTCTACTTTATTTAAATGGTTTATCTTAAAAATAATGATAACAAGGGTAAAGTAACGACATTTGTGACATCCATAAGGGGGCATTACATTGCATTCCTTGATTTCTGAATTCTTTGCCTTTTTCTCAATTGTCTCCTAGCAGTTTTCGCATCCTTTACTTTGCTACTTACTTTATTGACTGTGAAAATATCCCTTTGACTATAAATGACATTTTATCCTGTTACGACCTAATTCAAACTCAGAGATTTCTTCCAATTAAATCCTTCCATTTTTGGTTTATACTTATTTGAAGATTTTTCACTTGCAAGTGATGAATATTGGCAGAAATTTCCTGTTCTGATTTTAGGGGAACTGGTGCTCTAATCCTACCCTTTTGACTTCCAATTGTTTTAACCGGCTACCAAACAACCTTCAAAAAAGTCATTCTATTTTGGTCCTTTGGAAGGATGATTTGAGGGAGTTGGCCAAGAATGAGCTTTTAGGATACATCATTGTCTTTCTTGCTTAGTTTTTTCAAGTTAAGACCCCTCGTTACATATACACGTTCGTTTCAAAGCCACTGGCATCCTTTCCAATTCAACCCATTGGGTTTTACATTCTATATATGTGGCCTAAACCTAAAAAGAGACTGAAACTTTTCAACACGATTCTTCGAACAATTCCATTTCTTCTGACTGTGCCCCAGTGCCCCTATAAGCTTTACCAATTGTCAAATATTTTCCACATGCGTCAAAGTTTCTACCTTTCTTCCAATCCTGTTGCTTCCAATCCTTCTTAAGAGCCCCTCCTTCTGCAAAGTTCACCCCTCGATTCCATAACTCCTGTTCCTTTGTTGGGCCCTACTTTTCTTCGAGACCCTATTTTCAACGTTAGAATGTCTGCTCCTTCTAATGTCTCGTTAGGTTCTAAGGCATCTAAAAAGCATTCAGGGATATGATAATCCCCCTTATTCTAGAGTGGAAACTCTCGTTCGAACAAGTATCCTTTTTTTGAACCAAAGCATCATGGCCTTATTTTTAGTGACCTTGATTCTTAGTGTCCTTGATTCCTTAAATCTGACAGCCAACCCAAGCTTGCACAAGATTCAAGCCTTGGCCCTAAAGTTAGTGGCACAATTTTATAATAGGGTGTTTAACAGGGTGGGTAGAATCATTAATTGTAACTGTTTTTACTATAGCATGCGAGAACTTTACACTGTAGCGATTTTTTTTATTGTTCTTGTAGCATGTGAGAGATTTACATTGTTTATAACTGAGAAAGTGGTGTAGACCACCACTGTCAAACACCATGTAAAATTCCCTCAATACTCTTGCCAATCAGAATGCATAGTTTCTATATGTTCTTGAAGCTGATATCAAGAACATGATCCAATATAAGCTAATGTTGATAAAAATGCTTATCATGCATCCCCCTTCCGCATAGAGTTCCATCGGAAAGAAGTGTCAAAATTTAAGGACTTATGAAGGAAAGTTTCCCACAAAAGAAATGAAGTGAGAAAATGCAAAATAGAATTTCCATGCTGAAATCTTCCTCTCATTCCAATCCTCAAGATATTGAAACTATTGAAAAACTCAAGGCGGAGTTAAGTAAATGCAACGTTAAACAAGATGAAGATGCGAGGGAAATTTAAAGGCTCAGTCATGCCCTGACCGATTTAAGCTTTCTATCATGGAGAAAGTTTCTCTTACTTCCTCGCTTACTCATTCTGAAGCTACACGTGCACAGTGAAGTCTTCAAATCTCTGAACTCCATGAGGAGAATAATGGGTTGAAGTCTGAGCTTATGAAGGTATATGGTTCCAATGTCCTGACTCCTCATCTAATTAAATCCAACAAACAGCTGAAGGCCGCTCAGAATCAGATTACTAAGTTAGAGGATGCAATTAGAAAAGTTGTTGAAGGAAGGGACGAGGCTGGTGCTAATTTTGACACCCTAGTTAATTCTAATGTCAAAAGCTGAAGGAAGAAAAGAAGAAATGGAGCGCAAGCCGAAAGACTCAATTTGAAGTCGGCTATTGTAATGGTTTTAAGCCTGCTTGGGAGATTGCCTTGATAAATACGGAGGAAAGACCCAATTTAAGCCTTGAAGATTATTACAAATTGTACAATTTGGATTAGAGAAATATAGTCTTAAGTATGGATATGGACAGGTCATTGATGAATCTTCTAAAGAAGAAAGTTCAAGCTATGAAGATTGCAACTTGATTTCATTGAATCACTTTTTCGGTTATAAACAGTATAAAACTCTTATATGCTATAATAACAATAAATTTTACAGTACAAACAGTTTTAACCACTCTCTATCAAACATCTTAGACATTTATTTTTGTGTTTTGAATTTGTATTTTCCTTCGTTTGCCTTTGCCATTTGATATTTCCATTTTCAAAATGAAATACTCTCTATTATTACTAATTTTGCCATGTAATAATTCTAATTTTGTAATGTAAGTACTCTATTACTGCTAATTTTTTGCAATTTAATTCAATTTTGCATGTCCTTTCTTCCTCCACTTATTTAATAATTAATTAATAGTTGTTGTTTCGTTTAAAAACGGCTGCGCTTTATTCTCGCTCAGACTAAAAGATTGGGCAAAACAATTTTACATGCTCATTGCCTGCTCATTGCCACGAATAGGATCATGACATTTGTCCATTCAGTTATTGTTGCATTTGATGACGTCGTTGTATCATTACGGGTAACTTTACTAAATTGTTTTCTCGTTTTTGCAAATTCTTCTTTTTATCCGCGCCTCTTCGCCTTCCCCTTCTAATGTATACCCATACCCGTTGGATTCCTCCCTTGTATTATCTTCCAAAAGTTTCTCTTCGTCATTCTGCAATGTTTCAATTCCAATTCTTGTTCCTTCTTTCTCTTTTATTTGCTATTATACTATTCCTTTTTTCTTCGAATTCTTGTCAAGATGATACCCATATTGACAAAATTAGGCTATTGTTGGATTCCTTGTGAAATTTTATTAGAGGAATTAATTTATTAAATTGTGTATCGTTGTAATTGTCTAGTTTCCTATTTTAGTTTTGTAAATAATTTGAAATGACAACAAATCCCATAGACTAGATAATCAGCTAGATTTAAAATATTTCATTAACTATTAATTAAGATTGGAAACCAACCCGATCTCATCCTGTAATTGTATATATACCTCATCTTTATTCAATGAAAATTAAGCCATTACTTCCAATCTCTATATGGTATTAGAGCATCATTCCTGATCTGCTTCTCTTCCCCTCTCTTTCTCTCTCTCTTTCTCTCACAATTCTCTAAGTTTTCCTACAACCATTATGGCTTCTGAAGACACCACTGCATCTTCCACTGCTCATACCACCATTCAAAATACTCAAGAACCAAATAATCCTCTCATTACCATCAACACTACAAACATCACAAAATTGACCACCACCAACTACATCACGTGGAGCCTCCAAATCCAAAGTCTATTAGAAGGATATGATCTCTATGGCTTTCTTGATGTTCACATCCCAGTCCCGCACCAACAGTCACCGCAAATGGCAACCCGACTCCAAATCCAGCCTACACAACATGGAAGCGCCGAGATCATCTTCTCTTTAGTGCACTCCTTGGAGCAGTCTCACTACCCATCCAACCTCTTCTTGCCCGCACTACCACCACTCAAGAGGCCTGGACAACTTTGGCTAATACATATGCCAAACCATCCTGTGGTCACATCAAACAAATCAAGGACCAATTAAAGAATTATGTCAAGGGTTCCAAGGCAATCTCTAAGTATATGCAATTTATCAAGAATCGGGCCGATGAACTTGCTCTTCTTGGAAAACCCACTGATAAAGAAGATCTCATTGATAAGATCCTTGATGGCCTTGGGGAGGAATACAAAGGAATTGTTGACGTGGTTAATGCTCGTGAAATGCCTATCTCCTTTGATGAAATTCATGAAAAACTCATTAACAAGGAGGCGTCTCTCCAACAATCACAAGCACCACCATCATCCTTTCTGGCTACTGCCAATCCTATCAATCAACGCAACAAACAATCCTGGTGACCATCTCCTCTCTCTTGGCACCTTTCCACAACTGCCTTTCACAATCAAGGACAACAATCCAATGCTCCTCGTAACAACCGACCTCCATCACGTTCATATCTTGGGTATTGCCAAGGATGTGGTGCTCAAGGAAACACTGCCAAGTGGTGCTCCCTTTTTCGACTTGTCACTGTCCAATCCTCATCGGCTCCAACGACAACACATTCACAGGCTCCATGCCCTGCTTCTCCATGGCAACCGCGTGCACACTTTGCAGCTCTTGAGACCACCGACACCCCCACATGGCTGGGCGTCGCACCATGTCACCGCGAACTTGAATAATCTTTAGCTTCACACCCCTTATGCAGGGTCTGATGACGTTATGATTGGCGATGGCTCAGGACTTCACATTACCCATACTGGTTCCACCACTCTTCCTACCCCTACTCGTACCTTTAATTTACACAACATTCTTTGTGTGCCTAACATGAAAAAGAACCTTATCTCTATATATCAATTTTGCAATACTAATCACGTTTCTATTGAATTCTTACCTACTGTTTTTCATGTGAAGGACCTCAGCACGGGGGCAATCCGTTTGACAGGCAACACTAAAGATGGCGTCTATGAGTGGCCTACCTCCTCTTCACAATTGTCTTCTCCACTCGTTGTCTTTTCAAGCATCAAAACCACTTCGTCTGAGTGGCACTCTAGATTAGGTCACCTATCATCACCTATTCTTTAGCACATTATGTCAACATTTTCTTTACCTTATTCTATGTCACAAAACTCTTCTTGTAATGCATGTTTAAGTAATAAAAGTCACAAGCATCCTTTTTCTACATCTATAATTGTTTCATCTCATACTTTACAAATCATATTTTCTGATGTTTGCACCTCCCCAGTTTACTCTGTTGATGATTTCAAGTATTATGTTATTTTCGTTGATCATTTTAGTCATTATGTATGGTATTATCCCTTAAAGAAGAAATGCCATGTCTATGATGTTTTTCCCGCTTTAAAGCACTAGTAGAAAATCACTCCAAACACTCCATTGTCACTCTTTACTCCAATAATGGTGGAGAGTATCAAGCATTAAATCAATTTCTATCTCTTCATGGAATTTCTCATCTTACCTCTCCCCCACATACACCTGAACACAATGGTCTCTTTGAACGCCGACATCGACATATTGTTGAAACTGGTCTTTCTCTACTCACTCACGCCTCACTTCCGCTCACATATTGGAACTATGCCTTCGCAACTGCTGTGTATCTCATTAATCACATGCCCACACCTATACTTTCTCTTTCCTCTCCTTATGAGTCTCTTTTCCGCTCTCCACCAAACTACACAAACCTCTATATCTTTGGTTCTTTATGCAATCCATGGCTTCGTCCCTATTTGAGTCATAAACTAGAGTCTCGATCCATCCCTTGTGTGTTTGTTGGGTACTCCTTGACCCAAAGTGCATATTTCTATCTTGATCCTTCCACTTCCAAAATCTACACATCTCGTCATGTCAAGTTTGTAGAATCTGTCTTCCCATTAAAATCCATTCAAGCTCATCTTCATCACCCTAGTCCAGAAACACACTCAAATTGGTTTCCATCTGCATCACTTCTTCCCACTACGGTTACGCCACTTAACATGTCCTCAACAACCTCGCCCCCGAGCTTGGATCCATCTCATTGCCAATTTCCTATCGACCATCCCACATCCTCGGTCAACCGCACACCATCTGAAACTCCACGTTCCATCCTTCGTCACCAAACTTCAGTCCACCAAGGCCCACCATCCGACCAACCAAACCAGGCCAACAACACCACCACCAACAGCCAACAAAACCAACCCTCTCCTCCTTTACCACTATCTTTAGACCCCCCTCCTCCAAACCCACCCACCAATACCCACACCATGACCACTCGTGCTAAAAACAATATCCATAAACCTGTCCAAAAACTTAATCTTACAGCTACCGTCACCTCACACTATCACCCTAAGCCACACACAGTGACCCAAGCTCTCAAAGATCCTAACTAGCGTCAGGCTATGTCTGAGGAGTATGATGCTCTTGTGCGGAATGGAACATGGGAACTTGTCCCGGCCGATTCAACGCAAAATATTGTCAATTGTAAATGGATTTTTAGAATTAAACATCTCCCTAATGCTCTATTGACAAGTACAAAGTGCAACTAGTTGCTAAAGGGTTCCATCAGCATCCTAGTGTTAACTATCATGACACATTTAGTCCAGCTGTCAAACCTACCACCATTTGCTTGGTTCTCAGCCTTGTTGTTAGTCGTGGGTGGTCTCTTCGTCAACTTGATGTCAACAGTGCCTTTCTACACGGTCATCTCCTTGACGATGTTTTTATGGCACAACCACTAGGTTTTATTGATCGTGACAACCGTACACATATCTGCAAGTTACACAAGGCTATATACAGTCTTAAACAAGCACCATGGGCTTGGTACCATGAGCTAAGACAATTTCTTGTAGCCTCTGAGTTTACAAACTCTCATGCAGACACATCACTCTTTGTCTTCAACAAAAACAGTATTCTACTCTATCTCCTTGTGTATGTTGATGACGTAATTATTACTGCATGCAATGCCACTGTCGTTCAACGGTTTATTGATCTTCTTGGCAAAAGATTTTCCATCAAGGATCTTGGTGATTTGAGTTACTTTCTTTGTGTTGAAGTTGCCTCTACTTACGATGGTTTACTTCTCTTTCAGCGAAAGTTTATCACAGATCTTCTTGCTCGTACAAATATGACTGGGGCCAGACCTGTCACCACTCCACTTGCCACTAAGCCACAACTTACAATTCTTTCCGGAACTACATTGACAGATCCTTCTAAATACAGAACCATTGTAGGTAGTCTCCAGTACCTATGCCTCACTCGCCTTGATATTGCATATGCTGTCAACAAGTTGTCTCAATTCATGCATCGACCTACTACTGAACATTGGAATGCTGTCAAGCGTGTGCTTCGCTATCTTTCTGGTACAGTCGATAATGGTCTTGTCTTGCACCGTCACATGTCGCTATCTCTTCATGCTTTTTCAGATGCTGATTGGGCCGGTAATAAGGATGACTACACCTCCACCAGTGCTTATATTGTGTATCTCGGTAGCAATCCAATATCGTGGTCCTCCAAGAAACAACACACGGTTGCATGCTCCTCCATTGAAGCTGAATACCTATCTGTTGCTGTTACAGTTGCTGAATTACATTGGATTTGTTCTCTTCTAACTGAACTTGGTCTCTATATTCTTGCTGCTCTGATTATCTATTGTGACAATGTTTGTGCAACTCATCTTTGCTCTAATCCTATCTTCCATTCACACATGAAGCATGTTGCGCTTGATTATCATTTCATTAGGGATCAAGTACAAAGTGGAGCTTTACGTGTCACCCATGTGTCCTCAGAAGATCAATTAGCCGATGTCTTGACCAAGCCTCTTCTGCGGACTCGCTTTCAACTTTTGAAGACCAAGATTGGACTCTCCACAGGAGCTCCATCTTGAGGGGGCATATTAGAGGAATTAATTTATTAAATTGTGTATTGTTGTAATTGTCTAGTTTACTATTTTAGTTTTGTAAATAATTTGAAATGACAACAAATCCCATAGACTAGGTAATCAGCTAGATTTAGAATATTTCATTGACTATTAATTAAGATTGGAAACCAACACGATCTCATCCTGTAATTGTATATATACCTCATCTTTATTCAATGGAAATTAAGCCATTACTTCCAATCTCTATAGGGATTTGGTCATCACATACAAACAGTGATGATGTGTTCAACTTCCTCTTCCCCCTTTTCACAAGGTTTTCGATGCTCTAAACCTCAGACCCAATCAATGCAACCTGAATGCTTTTCAAATTTTGTCTAGATGTTGCATGTTCAATGTGATGGAGACCGACTACATTAAAGGAATTACTTTGGAGGATTTAATCCATTTTTATGACATTTAAAATGCCAGTAGTACGGAAAAGACTTGTCATCTCCAGTTGAGGAATAGAAAAATTGAACTTTCTGCCCGATTCTTTCGTTCTGGCCTTGTAAAAATGGAGAAAGGTTGGTCAAACAATGCCTTCTTATTTCGTGGCCCATGGGGTTCCCTGCCATTCCTCATATAGTAGTTTTTCTCATTCACTCGTCTAAAGCAAATTTTGTGATCTAATTATGCATTTTTTTACTTTTGCTAGAACAGTTTTTTTTTTTTGTTCTAATGATTTGATTTTTCAAGGATGGACAATATTGTGATTTGGTTATAGAAAAAGTTATTTTTGTTGTGTGTTTTTTGTATTAAAAAGGTAAAAAAAATATTTTTAGCCACCAGCAACTTTGTTGATTCTGGAAAATTTTTACATTTACATGAAGAAACAGTATTACGAAAGCAATTTTTTATTTCTAGACCATTAGTGGTGGATGAAGTTGTTGGTGAATTTTTTGCATTTACACGGTAGTACAGTATTACCAGATTAATATTGTACTTCTCAGTCATCGATAGCCTGGCGAAGTCGTTGATGAATTTTTGTATCTACATGGTAATATAGTGTTACTAGAATAATTACTTTATTTCCTAGTCACTTATTGTATTTCTTAGTCACCGGCTATCCGGCAAAGGCACTGATGAATTTTTTATATTTACATGGTAAGAATACTATACTTCACTATAGCCGGTGGTCCGATAAAGTGGTGATGAATTTTTAGACTTATACAGTAATATAGTATTACCAGAGTAATACTGTATTTCTCGGCCGTTGGCGGTCTAGTGATATCGCTGGTGAATTTTTGTATTTGCATGGTAATATAATATTTCTAGAGTAATATCGTATTTTCTAACGGTTGATGTCCAATGAAGTCGTCTGTGAATTTTTTATATTTACACGGTAATATAGTATTAAGATATTGTATTTCCCAAAAGTCGTACGGTCTGAAATTTTTGTATTTACATGGTAATACAATATTACTAGAGCAATATTATATTTCCTAGCTACTAATGAATTTTGTTGCATTTGTATGCCAATACAGTATTACCAGAGTACTACTGTATTTACATAGTACATAGTATTACTAGATTAGTACTGTATTTCCTAGTTGCCGCCCGGTCTGGTGAATTTGTCAATGAATTTTGTATTGACACAATAATACAGTATTACTAGAGTAATACTTTGTTTCCTAGCCTTCGGTGGTCTAGCAAAGTCGCAAATAAATTTTTGTCTCTACGCGATAATCTAGTATTACTAGAGTAATACTATATTTTCTGGTCGCCATGGTGCCGGCGATGGAGGAGGGTCAGAGATATAGGTGAGAAAGTGGCGGGGCTATTTTAGGGTTTTGGTTCTCAATTTCTTAAGATATGCTATTTACTACATATTTTAAAATTATATGATATTATTTACTAAGTTTTAACCTAAAAATGCTATTTTTTTAAAAAAAAGTTAAAGTAGGGACATATGTGAGAGAAAATATTTAAATAGAATATGCAATGTAGATAATTAAAAAGATAAGTATTTTGATGATACACATAGAAAAATAATTTAATGAAGTGAATATGAAAATATATGAGATGTTATGGAGGTGAAGCTAGAAAGAAAGCAAGGGTGAGAGGAAAAATAATTAAATATTGACCGTGTAAATAAAAAAGGAGGGAATAGAAAAACAAACGGAAGAAAAGTAAAAGATAATAATAAGATTATAAAAGCAAAGAAAAAATATGAGAAAAGGCAAAAAGGGGACGAAAAAGGAAAAAAAGGGTAAACAAAAGCAAAAGAGGAAAGGAAAAAAAATATATATATTTATTTAGGAACAATCGGAACCTCGAATACGGCAAAATAGGATCTATGAAGAAACCCAAGTTAGAGAGAATACTCTCTTGCAATCACAAATCAAGGGAATAAAACTTGTATCTACCCAAAATAGAAGGTAATCATAATACTTAGGGCTGTACAAAAACCATCCCGCACCCACCAACCGCCAGCGCTCGCTCATCTTGAAAAAAACGGGTCTTTTTGGGCAGGCTACTGAATCTCAGAAGGAGGGGCGGTGGTAAAGACTTCGAGGTGCCATCCATCAGTTTGGCCAAAGGAATGCTGGGAGCAACAAAAGTTGATTCAACCTTCTTCTTCTTCTTCCTTTCTTTAGCAGTGGCCTTCTCGGCGAATTTCCTCTTGGCTGACTCCTCGGCCGATGGGAGTGTGATCTTTAGGGGTGTTAAAAACAATTTCTATTAGTGACACGTCCTCGTCAGTCAATGGAGCAATAAACTTCAATGAAGCATTTAGTCAAGGCAGAGCACCATAAACAACAAACACCCAATTGATCAACTTGGGAAATGTTTAGGGATACCTGTTAGGAACTCTTTGAACTTTCTCAAGCAATAAGGCACCTTGTCAATCTTGACGACATATTTTAGGCTAAGTCATTTTTCTCTATTGCTCTTTTTTTTGCAAGTACTCGTTGAAGTTGATTCTAGTTGGCTTAGGAATCTCCAAAAAAAATAAAGTATGTAAGGTATTAGCTTCAATGACTAAACTAATGACAAAATGGTGTTCAACTCACCAAGATGACCGCATGAAAATGTAAAAGGGAAGTGATTAGGGAGCTCAGCCATTCGACTCCTAGCATTTAGACATGAAAAAATATTTCTTTTTCCACTCCCAATCAGTGTTGATAAAGTGGGAAATAAATTGCTTTTCTATCCTAGACACGAAAAAAAATTCGACCTAAGTCATCAAAATTTTCCTTTATCTAGTAGCCATTGAGGCAGTTGCCAAGTGTCAACTCTATCTCAGCCTTCTCTGTTAGCACGACGAGCCTAAGAAGTAGTCATATTCTATTTGGCATTAGTTGAAAAATGGCCACATGATGATGAGACATCACCTCCAGCATGAACTTGGGCATTAGGGGTCATAACCTGAGTTTAAAGTACTTTTTATATATGCAGATCTATCCCTCATTTTGGGTATTGGCTTATTTACCAAGGTAAGGAAGTCGGATCTCCCCTTCCTTTGAGGACCCATATCTCATGTGGCCACTAACTGGTATAAGCCTCGTACGACACCGATGTTTAGGCCATCAATTAAAATCTTAGTTTTCATCTAGACGATTTCTCTAATGAATATCGAAAAAATAACAAATAAGATTTTATCTTTTAATACTCAAATATGTAGAGAAAAATAATTTAAAAAATTTAACAGTTTCAAAATATACGCTAGTAACGAGGGAAAAATATCAACACGTGTTGCAAATTTCACATGTTAGCAATAAAAAAGAGAGCGAATCAAACTATATTCTCTTTTGTTTGGTGTTAAATATGGATCAGGGAATTGTTTAGTTAGGGTCAGTTCTTAAATGCATGGTTGCACTTATATTAATTTATAACATGATTCTAAACAGTTGATGTCACAGTTTCAGTTTTTTACCCATTAATTAAATAAAAGCACCCATAATATGTATAACATATCTTTCCCTGTTTTGACAATTATGAGTTTGTTGGTTGTTGAATAATTTATCGGACAAATTATTTTAATCAACAAGTGCCTATGATTAAAATTTATGTTTGTTTACATCAATTTTCAATTAGCTATAAAAATTAATTAATAACGATTCATGAAACTTTCTACCAAAGAAAAGTATTCCTTCGAACCTTCCCAGTATATGGACAAAATATAGACTTTCACTTTTTTCCACGACAAAGTCAATTATGGGACCATTATAATCGTTCTAACTATAAGACTGAAGCTGAAAGACACAAGACGTCTACTTCTTCTTGAATATTATTTTTTCTTTAAAAAAATAGAATTATTAGCATCGTTTATGACATTTTGGTTTTTAATTTTTAATTTTAACATACTACCCCTCAAGTTTTTTTTTTCTCCAGCTTTAGTTTCTAACACCAAAATTGACGGAAAATTTCTAAAATTTAACAAGAATAACCACATGATTACTATTACATAATAAAAGAATTTAAAAAAAAAGTTTAAAATATTTTAGTTTTCATGAGGTTTTAAGAGTGATAAATAGAACATTTTGCACTTAGTGTGTTAATTGTTTGTAAAATTTCATGTCATACCCAATGGATACACAATTACTTTTATCAACTAAATTATAGAAACTCGTCAATTTCAGCGTGCAGGTTTAGTTAAGCGACTCATCCAAAGATATGCCTGTCACAAAATTCGAAAACTGCAGAGAAGTGTCTTGGTTGCACTGCAACCGAACTAACGGAGCATATTACTAATTAAGGTATTTTCTGAAACCTTTAATACTACTGTCAATATTAGTCTTACGCAACTACGTTTGTATTAATGCTACCATCTAACTTTATGATATGATGGATAGAAAACCTTCAAAACATCACCAACTTCTCAAGCTTCAAACGATACATCATCCATCTCAAGGTTTCAACACGCAAATTTTTGTTGGAAATTTATTGGAACCCAAACAACAAACTCTCTAAAGTACCTTTGGTTCTTCTCTTCCTCACTCTTAGAAGTTTTTACTTCTTTTTGATGCAAAATGAAAGAAATGATCCCTATTTATACTAGTGGCACCTCCTTAATTAACTAATAACTAGGATTGTGCCAACGCACTTTTGATCCAATGGCTACAATTCACTCTCTAGAATTCTCCCACTCTAAAATATTTAAACATTTTTAAAGGATACTTTAGAAAGTCTTTCTAAAAAATGGGCTTATTAGCTAATTAAATTTATGCCTAATAAATAAAGTTTAAGCCCACGCATTTATTATTGGTCCAAATCAAGTTTACCTTTCAACCTCTTAAACTTGATTTGTCATTCTAAGTAAGCTTCTCATGTTGATAAAGTCTTCATGCTTCAGTGGCTTGGTAAAGTCATTTGGCCTTGGGAGTCACATATTCTCATTGCACATCCTTTCTTGTAATGCACTCACTTATATTTTTATTATAAATGTGGCATGTGGCATATGATTAAAAAACTTTGTTCTTTAATGTATACTTGTTGAAAGATTAACAGGTTAGTTATTTGTTGCACTTTCGCTGAAAAATTAGCAATTATTAAATATATTTGCCAAGAAAATAGATAAAATGATTACATAGTATATCTGTCTTGAAAATAAATTTATAGCCTTGAAAATATAAAAAATACTAACATTTAGACCTAAATTTTCGCCAATTAAAATAATAAAATGCGTTGTTGATTAAAAAAATGCAGCTTAGTTCTATTTATAGGTATATATATATAAGTATTATGTGTCACGTTTCTGACAAAATTTAATTGATACATGTACCGCGTGCATCACACATGCTTACTTTACTAGTGTTTGTATAAAAACGTACATGAGGAATTTTGATAAATGCATATTTTAAGATTTATTTAACAAATATCATATATATTCATCTATAGCATAACTTAACACGTAATATAAATAATAATATGGCTTAAATTTTTTTAAGTGACATAAATAACCATAACTTTTAAAAGTTTTAAAAATGTGACATAACATCTAATTTTCTCCGTATTATATTTGTCGAGAACGTGTGCTTTTGCGCAATTAGTGGTGCTCGCGTGCTCACGGCACCAAGTCAACTGCGACCAATTCTTGATACAAGGACGTTAGGATTATTAATAGGTGCAGCGTAGAGGAGGAGACAAATAAATGAGTTTCCAAGAAAACATCGGCTGTCTATTATGTAAAGAGAGAAACATATTAGCAGGAAAATTAAGAATATTCAACTTGTTTTCTTCCCCAGTTGATGAATTGACGTTGGACGAATCAGCTATAAACCTTAGAAAAATCCACCTATTATACATCAAACTCTTACTCTTATTTAATCAACTTACTTCTATAAAGATAGGCAACAAATTAAAACACTTGGGGATATACTACTTTAAATATAGTTGTATCTACACAAAAGATCAACTCTGCAGAGAGAAAGAGATATCACATTCATCACACAAGACCAAAATATGGAAGAGCTTCGCCGAGCCGCATGGGCACACTACGAAAATAGCTCAACACACCTCCGAATCATGGCCTTGAATTTCTTCGAATCCATGGACACCAACGGCGATGGTTTGGTCAGCTTCAACGAGTTCACCGACTTCCTCCGGCAGAGCGGCTACTATTGGGTGAACCCGGCCATGTTCTCACAACTCGACGCAAACAACGACGGCAGTCTCGATTTCTGGGAGGTCCTCACCTTCTACTACATCGTCAAGACGAGGGGCGTCTGCTGCAACGCCTGCCATGCGCGGCTCCACGGCCTACACTTCACTTGCGTCAAGTGCTTCGACGGCTGCCAAGACAGCTTTGATCTCTGTGCTAGTTGCTATGGCGGAAATCAGTTTCGCCACGAGCACAAGCTTTTCTTGGATAACTATGTTTTGCTAAGGAGCAAGAGAGGGACTGTATGTAACAATATATTTTTCTACAATATAAGTTTGTTGTTGATATTGTTTTTTTGGGTCATACTTTTTCCTTCTTATACACGTTGTAATATTTTGCGCAGGCATTTACGCAACCAAATTTTGCGCAGGCAATTACGCAACCACAAACTAGTAATGAATCAAGCTGGGTAAGATTCATCTCTGATCTCTCCTTTCCTGCGTACGCGCACACACACATACATATATATATATATATTACAAACAATATATATATATATATATATATATGCAACTAAATAATTAGTCGCCAAGGGTTTCTAAGACCGCAAAAAATTTGGTCACAAAATGTCGACCCTTTAGCGACCAAATTTTGTCGCTGTTTTTAGGTTTCCATGATCAAATTTGGTCGTAAAATCTTGTCCTATTTCCTCTAAAATTTTATCGTAGAAAACGTACGTCTTTCAATGCCCTCCGGAGGGGATGTGAATTTGGTACGTAACCAACCTTGCTAATTATATTGAATTTAATTCGATTAATTTCATACAAAGCCATGAACTATGTACTTTTATGTACCCTAATTTAATATATCGCTTTAATATTTTGTGTCAATTTATCCTCTGATCTTTTAAAAAATGGGGGTCAAAGCTAACACATTAAAATTAATAATTTGGGAGGCAAATTAATTTGAATTTAAATAGTTCAAAGAACACTTATAAAATCATAAGTAATGTCACATCATAATTTTGTTAGTGTTATAAATAGAGAAGGTATTTTGAGTTGAAGTACATACTTAGATTTGAGATGAATACTTTTCAAAATTAAAGAATTCAAAGGGCGCTGATAATTCATTAACATTTATAAGGGCATTCTTTTAATCCAATTTTGGGACTTCTTTTTTTTTGGGCAGAATAGTAAATTCGAGATGGAATTATCTACTCAATTGTTTTACTTTGCTGGTGATTTGATAGGCGAATGTTTGTAAGCCTTAGGATTATCATTAAATTCTGAAATAATTCATGTATTAATTCTTTTACTAGTATACATAAGATAAGATTATGAGTGATGTAACGTGTTAAAATCCTAAGTGTTAGTGTTGATGTTTCAAATAGTGTCTATTTAACCATATCGTTAAACATGTATTATAGTAATTTAAAAAGTTGAAGTGCTTTTCAACTGAACTTTTCATACTATAATGTTTGAGTCTATTAAATAGCACGTCATAATATTATTAGTTAGACATAATTTAAAAACACAAAAAGTTAGGCGTGTGATCTTAACCCAAAAATGAGATAGATGATCTTAACATAGAGTGAGATTTTTTTATCAAATTTTTATATTCAAAATGGTGTCAACCAAACATATTATGTCACATCATTTAAAAAATAACTGACCTTCCCATGCTGAAACTTCATACAGGCAATCACTCAACCAGCTCAAAACGGAGTTAATTTCAATTTTGCAGTAAGTTTTTCTTTTTAATATATATGGCAAGCTGAAATACTGTTATAAATATATATATATATATATAGATAGATAAATTGTTGTAGCTAGCTAGTTTCTCTTTGATTGATTTGTTTTATTTTAAATTATCTCCGAGGACAGTGCTACGCTTACGTCTAAAAACTAGAGCTGATATTGCACAAATGTTGTCACATTTAGTAGTGCCCTAGTGTAAATATTTGGGGTCCTACTACAACTTTAATGTAAGTTTTTTTTTTTTTTTTTTGGAAAAAGTAAACTACCCTGCAGTTAATAACTTATGATTTGATCTTGTTAATTTCCAGAATTATTGCCTTCAAGCATTGGATTTTGCCCTTAATGTTGCGAATATTGCCACAACTATTGCAACTGGATGTAGCATCATGTGATGTTACAAAATTTGTAGCTGTTTGTCTCGCAATGCAGAACAATGGTCTTAAGCCTTAAGTGTGCTACAAGAAATTATAGCTTTAGCTACAAAATTTTTAGCTACAAAAGGATCAATTTGTAACTAAAATTTTTTAGCTTAAATAGTATAAACTCCATATATGGATTGTAATATTGTTGGAGTGAAAGGACACACTACATTTATTGTTGACGGGCAAAACTCATCTAACAAGATTCTTTTAAATTTCTCACCGAAATAATCACTCACATACGAAGTACATAAAATAGCAAGAACATAAGAATTTAGAGTAGTTTATCTCAATTGAAAGCTATGTCCAACATAAATTTTCTCGGATAGTAGGGTTTCACTATGAGAAAATAAGTACAAAAGGTTTGTGTCAAGAATTAGACTTAGACCACACATGCATATATAAATAACAAATCGTAATATATACATATACACGCACACATATATGTCAAACATTAAATAATAATCACCTGAATAAACATAGAACTAAAAGCATTATTCAATTAAATGAAAGAACATAAGATTATCAAATTCATATAATCACACATAATTTTATTTTGGACATTTATATTGTTGGACCGTATTTAGACCACTCACTGCAAGAAGAATTGAAACATTGGTTGATAATAAACTTTCTAATCATAAAATATCATGAAATTAAGTAATTCATGTATTATGCCTATAGGTTATATAAACCCCATTTTATTTCCTAACCATAGATGGTGCTAATCATAGGTGTTACAAATAATTATGACAAAAAGTAAGTATAACATTATAAATAGCATTATACATTGGAGCATAAAATAAAATAACATATCAAATATGTATGTTATTTTTATATTTTTTTTATGATAAATATAATATTAGCATTGACATATATATTAAAGAGATTGTGTTAGGTCATGATTTCTAAAATTGGAAAAAGAATAGAAAAAGACTATTGAAGTCAATACCAATTAAGCCCACCGCCCATTGCAAGATTCAAGTGCTACTCGAATGACCATAAGTCGATCAAGTCTAAATCATCACATATATATTCACCGTTCAATCATACCATTGAATTAGTAGGTGGACGGTGAAGATCGATTCAGAAGTCTCCTTCATCCTTTTTTGGCCGACTTGATGTTCCCATAGGTTGACTTCTTTCTTTTACAGATTGGCTACTACTTGCACTGCCAATCCTGGAGTGCCATTCTATCCCCGACTGTGTGACCACTTGATCAATTTTCTTATCTTCATTAGTACTTGTTCGCCATAATCGTCTCTTAAATCGACTACACTTGGTTTGTTCAACATGACTGAAGAAAAATAAGTTACAAGGGTTCTATCTCAGTTTTTAAAGATCAAAAAGCAATAAAAACTAAAAAAAGTGAATAACTTCTTGAAGTTTCGACACAAAAATACCTAAAGAACCTAGAAAACAACAATTTATGTGGTGTAACTGTTAGACATGTATGCCCTAAGGAGTAAAAATATAATATGTTTTTGGAGACATTTTTATTAATAAAGGATTTATCTATTATTCATATACCAAATTGTTGTCCTCTTTACATTCATATTTGTTGAATGTATGATAAGTAAACAAAAGTTGGAGACCGTTAGTCTAAACCTATAGAATCAAGCATATGATGGACAGATTATGCGAAAGACATGATTCTAAAGGTGATGATCTAAATCATAAGTTCTGCAATCGATGGAATAAAGTTGTGTACTTTATTCGTGCAAAGATTGTTACGTTGTCTATATCCCTAACGGGAGATGATTTGTCTTAGCCATCAGAGGTGGGCTCCGTGAATAGAAACATTGGTGCATTGTCATAGGTGACGGTGTATTGGATTGAGACATAAAATATAATTGATTATTATTTATAGATATGGAATCCATAGCTCCTCTTCAAGAGTCAATGATATCCTCTTATATGCGTTATCCTATAATTGGAAGACTGTAGCATGAACCATTTAGATACGTTGGTGTAACTGAATGGTATACTGTCTTTGGATAGTAAGTTTTTTGATGGTGAGATATTGGAACATAAGAGAAAAATAATCGAGAAAATAAGACATAATTTATCCTTAAGTCGATTATGGATATCCTACAAGGATATGATACATTATGATATGTCATGAATACTTAGCTATTCGGGCTTCGTAATTTTATATAGTTTGAGAGTGCAGCTTTAAGCTTTTAGTAGAGTAGCGTTAAAGTTGATAATTGTGAAACATATATTTGGGATATTGGGTTTTATAATTATCAGAAGCTTGAATAATATAGGTCCATCAAGTCCCCTTTGTTGGCTCATAATAAATCCTGTAATGATACGACATGCTTTTCTAATAAATTGGTGACTTATGTTAAATTATTAGATTGGCTAAAATTCGATAGGATCAGATAATTCATGTCTATTTGTTGGTTGAATTAATTTGTGTAAGTTAAATCAAGATAAGCTTGTTGAATTATCCGAAATATTTATTTTCCTAGAGGTTATCTAGATATGATTGTTTTAATCAAATAACTTCTTTATTGGGTTATTTGAATTAAAATTGAGGCTTTAACCAAAGAATCTCAGTTAGGAAATAAAAGATTTGCATGGATCATTTATCGTAAGTTCAACAGGCCGATCTTCAAGTGTGACCTACCGATTGAGTAAATTCGATAGGCCGATCTGCTAGTTTGGCCTACCGACCGAGCAATAATTAGATCACGTATTTTTTTTACGCGATTTTACCAAATATTGATCCAGATTCAAATTTTTGAGGCCTTATCTGATAATAACAAACCGAAGACAACCTTTATAAATAAAGAGTGAGTTTTCTAAGTTATTTAGATCAGTTGAGAAATCAAGAGTGAGCACTCTAGTCTGTGAGTCTCTAAAACTACCCTGAGAGCTATTGTTCACAAATCACAAAAGCTAGTTCTGGGTTTTCTCAATTAGTTGGAAGGAGAGTCATTGGAGAAGAGCTGTATGAGGTGTGCCCATATATATAACGATCATGGATAGACAATAGCAAATAAGAGCAGTTGGTTGAGGCTTTTCTAGAACGCCTTTTTCTTCATAGATTGGAAAAGCTCTTCAGCGTATAAAGGTTAGTAAGATCTAATTAATTTATGCATATAGCATGTCAAACTTGTGTTTTAAAAAATATTCTGATTAAAAATTTAAAAACTTTCGCTGCGTACTGTTTTTCCTAGAGAAATCCCAATCAAACTATATGCATACACTTGAAATTGAAAGAAAATCAGTTCTATAGAATCAAACTTGAAAAACAGAAAGAACATATCAAGAATCCTCCCTAGAAGTGCTTCAAGAACTTGGGGTTTGCTTTTTACTCTCTTCAACTTAAAATGCAACAATGAAGAAAAATAGGAGGAGAAAATGTTTTATGTCTAAACACAATTCATCAACAATGAAGATTAAAACTTGGGAAAGTGATCCAACAGTGTATAACGCACGTCTTTTCATTTCCCCACACAAGCTGAGGCAGTCTTTTCAAATACTAGAAACGTCAAAATTTCGACACTACTTTGAAATGCACTAATGGAATCACTTCATGTGTTAAGAGTTCCGACACTAGCACCTTATCGAGAAAAATCATGATAACACTTAGATGCTTTTTATAATGGGAAAGGAAGAGCTATGTATCGAATCGACTTCACTCCTATAGTTGATGTAATCGACTAAGAAGTAAGGGCTAACTATTAGGGTCCAATTTAGGAAGCCCAAATTGAAGGCCCAATTGTTTAATTGACCACATCTGTGATGGCCCAAGGATCGAATCAAGTCCAGCGAGCCCAACTTATATCATTGATTAGCAAGTATTCAGAGCTTGGTTAGTCAATAGATGTGGGACGAGTGAAGGTAATTACAAAATGTTCGAGTCATTCACTTGTCAGAGTCATTACACTCAATACGCTAGAAGTGGATTAATCAATTCAAGACAAATAACCAGTTTAGGGTCATTAACACCCACAAACTTGACCACAGCATGGTCTATGAGGTAAAGTCAATGAGCAGGCCACACATGTCTCACTACATCTTAACTACCCAAGGCCTACTAAGATAAGGTTGGAAACTGAGCATGTGCAATCAAATATCTATAAATAGGCCCAAAGATTCCCTTTGAAGGGGTTAATATTCACACACTAGAGCACTTTCATCTCTCTGTTTACTACAAAGCATTGTAATCTCTACCTATTTCTCCATAGTGCAATAAGCTTGTCAACAGTAGACAGAGCTTGGATTTGAGTAAACCATTGTAAATCTATTGTATGATCTTTGTTTTCATCGTACTTTACTTTGTGCTTATGCTATTTGTTCATGAATATTGATTAATTTTTGTCTGATATTATTGTATTTCATCTAAAGTTGTTTAGATTCCAATAATGATGATCAAGGGCCGAATTAATCCTTATTTCATCAATTACAAAATCATTTGTTTCTAACCATGAATGCACATGTCTACTAGGGTTGCACGACAAAAATATTTAGATAGGAACATATTTAAGAAGAAACTATTTGAGTGAAGAAATTAGGGAAAAATATTTATGAGGGCCAAAGTTGGTGAAAAATTTATTACAAAAAGTGTTTAAGTAATCACACTTTTGAGAAAATTTTTTTTAATATATATGATTAGATCAAGGAGGAAAAACTTTAATAGCTTAATTGAAAATATAAAATTTCTAAATAAACAAAAACAAACAAATAGATTGAAATACATGTTCGATCAGAACATGTGTTTGGTTAAATGTTTGTGTATGAGAGGAAATATGAGTATGTGCAGACAAATAAGGTATTTTTTTATTTAAAAAAAATCAACAAAATCAGATAAAAATTAATTTAAAGGTCCTATAAGAAATTAGTAGTTGAGAAGGCTGCTTAAAAAAAAGAGAGAAATTGCACAAAAATGATGTATTTGTAGAAACCAACAGTAATCTATGCAAAATATTTTGAAAAGTGAGTAAAATTGCGTATTTTAAAATTTCGGTGTTTTACCCCATTAAAAACCCTAAAATACCCTTATCATGTCAGATGTGTTTCTTTTTTCACTTTTCACTTTTTCCCTTTCTTTCTCTCTCTTACTCCCTTATCTCTCTCTCTCTCTTCCTCGAATGTTGTCCTAAGTTGATAAAAGATTCATCAGCGTCTTGTCTCAATTAATTTGTCGACGTCGAGCTCCAGCGTAGCCAGATTGGGACAATCGTCCTCTTTGTCACTAATGTCCCCTGATCTAGAGTTCCTAACTGCCAATTGGATTTGTACAAGCCTAAAGCTACCAAAGCCAAAGAAGATGACATGTCTGAGCTTAAGAAGATAACGTTGAGGATTGGGAGGTTGGATATGAGTCTCCATGCATCTTGCAGGTTTATTTTTTGTTTTTCTTGTTTATTTTTTGTTTTTCTTTTTTTTTCTATAACATTAGTTTAGGGTTTGGATATAAGCTCTAAAGAGTCTACCATGGTTGTAGTTGTTGGCATTTCTTGGTCATGCTTTCTGATGGAGCTTTGGTAGTATATCTTATCAAACACCCTCAAATTTTGGTGGAGATCATGATCAATGATGACAACGACCTTAAATTGCATTTGATTCTCTCGTTGCTCTTAATTTTTAGCTGATTTTCTATGTTTTAAAATTTTTGTTTGGATGGAGAGAAAATGAGGATAATGATTTTTGCATTTAGTTGATTTTTGTGATCTAATTATGCATTTTTTTCCTTTTGCTAGAACATATGTCTTGTTTGTTCTTTTGATCTGATTTTTAAAGATGGATGATATTGTGATTTGGTTATAGAAAAGTTATTTTTGTTGTGTGCTTTTTGTATTAACAAGGAAAAAAATATTTTCGGCCACCGGCGACTTTGCTGTTCTTGGAAAATTTTTGCATTTACATGATAATATAGTATTACTAGAGCAATAATTATTTCTTGACCGTTACTAGTCTGACGAAGTTGTTGGTGAATTTTTGGCATTTATACAGTAATACAGTATTACTAGGTTAATATTATATTTTTTAGCCATCAATAGTCTGGTGAAGTCATTGATGAATTTTTTTATCTACACAGTAATATAGTATTACCAGAATAATTACTGCATTTCCTAGTCACTTACTGTATTTCTTCATCACCGGTTGTTTGGCAAAGGCATTGATGAGTTTTTTTATATTTATATGGTAAGAATACTATACTTTACAGTAGCCGGTGGTCCGATGAAGTGGTGATGATTTTTTAGATTTACAAGGTAATACAGTATTACCAGAGTAATACTGTATTTTTCGACCGCTAGCGGTCTGGTAATATCTCCAATGAATTTTTGTATTTACATGGTAAAATAATATTTCTAGAGTAATATTTAATTTTCCAATCGTTGATGGTCCAATGAAGTTGTCTATGAATTTTTTATATTTACACAATAATATAGTATTAACATACTATATTTCCCAAACACTACGCGATCTGAAATTTTTGTATTTACATGGTAATAAAATATTATTAGACCAATATTGTATTTCCTAGCCGTTGATGAATTTTGTTGTATTTGCATGTCAATACAGTATTACTAGAGTACTATTTATTTACATGGTAACATAGTATTACTAGTGTAATATTGTATCTCCCGACCAACTCCCGGTCTGGCGAAGTTGTCAATAGGTTTTTGTATTTACACGGTAATATGGTATTACTAGAGTAATATTATGTTTCCTGGCCTCCGACGGTCTAGTAAAGTCGCAAATGAATTTTTGTATCTACACGATAATCTAGTATTACTAGAGTAATACTATATTTTTTGGCCGCCAATGGTGCTAACGAGGGAGGAGGGTGAGAGATATAAATAAGAAAGTGGTAGGGCTATTTTAGGTTTTGGTTCTCAATTTCTTAGAGTATGTTATTTACTACATATTTTAAAACTATATGACATTATTTATTAAGTTTTAACCTAGATATGCTATTTTTTAAAAAATCTAAGTAGGGACATATGTAAGAGAAAATATTTAAATAGAATATGCAACGTAGATAAATTAAAAAGAAAAGTATTTTGATGATGCACATAGAAAAGTAATTTAATGAGGTGAATATGAAAATATATAAGATATTATTGAGGGGAAGCTAGAAAGAAAGCACAAGGGTGAGGGGAAAAACAATTAAATATTGACCATGTAAATGAAAAAGGAGGGAATAGAAAAACAAGCAGGAGAAAAGTAAAAGATAATAATAAGATGAAAAAAAGCAAAGGAAAAAGATGAGAAAAGCCAAAAAGAGAACGAAAAAGGAAAAAAAAATGGTAAAGAAAAAAAAAGATATTTATTTTGCAACAAACGGAACCTCGAATACGACGAAGAAGGATCTATGAAGAAACCCACATTAGAGAGAAAACTCTTGCAACTACAACTCAAGGGAATAAAACTTGTATCTGCCCAAAATGGAAGGTGATCATAATCCTTGACGAGTCTCGACCTAACATAAAGTGCAATGCATAACATGAAAGACATCCTAATCTATAAAACGACGGCTAGGCAAAATTATTTAAGACGAACAACAGTTTACAAAAATCACAAATAAACGACAACAAAGTAGTCTATGCGACAGTGACGGCTTCAAAAGAGTAGCCCCTGCATGAGGTAGTATCTAGTTCCTGCTAATCGGGAAAAAAAAAAAAAGAAAAGAAAAGTTACAAATTAAGTAAAAAAGCTTTAACAAAAGTAAATTAAAAACAAAAAAAAACACGTGCTTTTTGTGTTTTTTCCTTGCCATGTTGATTAATCTCCAAATTCTAAACACTGATCATCACAACTAGGTGTTTGTAAAGCCCCCACATGCTATAATAACAATAAAAAAATCGTTACAGTGTAAAACTTTCATATGCTACAGTAAAAACAATTCTAACCACATTGCTATAAATTGAATAACACTACGGATAAACTCTAATCTTAATTTTTGCACCAACTTGTGAGTTATGATTAGTTTATTGGTAGATGTAACTTATTGATGTGATAATCTTATAAACACTTGTCAATAAAAAGGACATATACAAGTTGGAATTAAAATTGGCATTTCTATCACTATTCTTACAAATTTATTTTTTAGGTTTACACAATTTTCCTAATTAAAAACTCTAAAATAGGATGGATTGGATAATTAGTTACAAACTTTAGAGGATTATTTTATCTTAGCTACTAGCGACTGCCAACAAGTGTCTCCATTCACAAATTTTCAGGACCATTTACTACATTATGATCTACTTATTTATTTCATTCAAACACTGATATAAGCTATGAATTAGTTTCCTATAATAAACAATAGAGAAAAACACCTAGCATCACCAACACGGCCCATTACGCCATCTAACCAATCTGTGATAGATTAATTAGATTATTTCTAAAGAATAATAGTATGCACCATGGAAATAATCATAGTATAAAAGAACAATGCGCAAATACTAGAACAGTACTACACCTTGCCCGCTACTTAGCCAGTTCCTCGCCCCCTACCCTCTTGGATCTCAGCACCCATATAAGCAGTTTTAACAAGTAGTAGCTCCTTGATAACATCTCCCATATTCATCCTTTCTGTTGAGGTTTTGTCGGAACAAGCAATTCCTATCTTGAGGACTGAATGCAAGGCATTTTCAAGATTAGTGTTCAACATCAGATGACGATTTTGTAAACTTTGGAAATCGATGTTGATTTCTTCAATACGATCAATCTCAATGTCACCATGTTCGCTTGCCGTTGGCCTTTCTTCGACTCGATTGGTTCCGATCAGAAGAGCTGAATCCACTACTTGAGCAATTCTTTCTGGCAATGACATTTTGACAAAATTATGGAGATTGAAATCATCTTTGAACATTTCATCGGTTGGTCGCTTTCCTGTGAACATCTCCTATATACATCACCCTCTCTTGATCGTTCACCACCCATTACGTACTCTGTTAGCCATAAATATATTATTAGTAAATAAATCTTGTAAAGTTTCTTTATCTATGTATTAATGGTTCGAATGCACACCAATTTTTTTATGTATTTGAAAATGTACGATTTCACTAATATTCTAATTATGTAGTTCTTTCATGAACTATTATAATCTATTTTCCAAATTCTTTTATTCATCAAAGAAAACAAATTGTAGTAGCGGTAACCAAGAATCAACAAGTAGCTGCAAAATGAATTCAGTAGACATAGTTGTAATGGATGGTCTAGAACAATTTAATTAAAATATCATCAATTACAATCCTGCACAATATTACAAATGATTGATAAGAGAAATAATTTCAATTTTACCTGGGGCGATGTAGCCGATGGAACCTCTTATGCCAATGGAGCTGCTTTCGTATGAAGAAAATAGATGAGAAGGATCGCTGAGGAATCTTGCCAATCCAAAATCTCCAACACGAGCAGTCATTTCACCATCCAGAAGAATGTTACTTGGCTTTATGTCGGAGTGAACTATTGGCACATGACAGTGATGGTGTAGGTAATCCAGAGCATTCGCCACATCAATAGCAATGTTTATTCGTTGTATAAGATTCAAATGCCTTGCTTGTTCCAAACTCACTCCATGACTAGGATGCAACCACTCTTCTAGACTCCCATTGATCATAAACTCGTACACTAGAGCCTTGAAATCATTTCCCTGGAAATCAATGCTTGAGCATGCAGTCAAAAGTTTGACCAGGTTTCGATGCTTTATGTTCTTCAAGACTTTGCACTCTGCCATGAATCCTTTCAGTGCCCTTGATGTTTGTAGGCTTAATACTTTCACAGCAACCGCTAATCTTTTCTCGTGATTTAGTATCCCTTTGTACACACTCCCAAAATTTCCAATACCAATCAAATTCTCCGAAGAAAAGCCATCTGTTGCTTTGAAAAGATCTCTGTACGATACTTTGAAGAAAGAAATACCAAATGATGATCCCAAATTTAACATGACTTTTCCTTTCCTTGTCCAACCAAAAAGCTTTAAGAACAGAGCAGTAAGCATTAATGCAACAAATCCACACACAATTAAGACAATTGGCTTTTGCTTACCAGATAGTCTGGTCTTTTTTTCCAAACTGAAGTGGCATTTGGGTAAATTTAGTTGAGGCATTCCTCCACAAAGCCTTGTATTTCCCATGATGGAAAGGCCGCTTGTGTTTGTGAAGATTCCTTGGGTAGGTATCTCACCTTCGAAATTATTAAATGATAAATTCAACTTTTGCAATGCGCGTAAACCTTTCAAAGAGCTTGGGATTTTGCCAGACAAGTTATTGCGTGAAAGATCAATTTCTTCAATCCCCCTCGAAGAATCAAAGGACCGAGGAATGCTTCCTTGTAATAAATTTCCCTCCAAATACAAGAACTCCAAGCTTTCACAGCCACCAAGAGATTCTGGAATTTCACCATGCAACTTGTTCTCAGAAAGATCCAAATAACCAAGGTTAAACAGTTTACCCACTTCCTTTGGGATAAAACCAGTAAAATAGTTATGGGACAATTCTATAACAGTTGAATCAGATAGCAAAGCAAACACCGCTTCTGGAATAGGACCACTCAGATTGTTAAGTGAAAGATACAATATCCTTAAATTGCCACATCCTCCGATACTTGGCGGTAACCTTCCTTGTATGTTGTTTGACATGAGAGATAAAATATTTAGTGATGTTAAATTTCCTAAAGAAGAGAACATGGTTCCTGAGAGCTTATTTGTGTCTAAAGAAAGTACATTTAACTTCTGTAGTTTGCCTATTGAGCTTGGTATAGGACCAGCCAATAGATTTTTTTCAAAACCTAGGGCCTCCAAGTTGACAAGATTTCCAATTCCAAGTGGAATACTTCCTCTAATACGATTCCTTCCAAAGGTCATATACCAAAGATTTGTTGAGAAGTTGCTTATTTGTTTAGGGAGTAATCCTCCAAAATTATTGTCATTAATTGCTAAAACTTCTAAATTTGTGCAGTTGACTACAGAAAAGAGAAAATTCAGGTCATTGTCACTGCCGTATCCAAGGTTATTCTCATCGACCTCTAGTTTTTTCAAGTTGGGCAAGTTTGAAAAATCAGGCACTCTTCCGATATGGCGATTAATAGAGATTACAAAATCGACTAGTTTTGAGGCATTGGAAATAAGAGGAACTGGTCCAGTAAATTGGTTCGTGTGAGTCCAAAAGACTTCAAGGTTTGGGAGTATTAAGTGACCCAAGTTACGAGGAAGATTTCCTTGAAGTCGGTTTGAGTGAACTGAAAATTTCCGAAGAGATGAGAGATTGTATATTGAGGGAGGGATTGTACCGGTTAAATTGTTTCCACCGAGCGAAAGGTAGCCTAATATTTTTAACTGACCTAACGTGTATGGAATACTTCCATGCAAATTGTTGGATCCAACGGAGAAAATCTGAAGAGAATTAGTTAGATTTCCGATGGAACTCGGAATTTCACCATCTAAATTATTTGAGCGAAATTCAAGCAGCTTAAGATTGGATAATGAACAAATACCTTTAGGAATTTCTCCAGTAAGATCGTTGTTAGATAGAACAAGATATTCAAGGTTGGAGCAACCTAAAATGTTGATTGGAATCTTGCCACTGAAGGAATTGTTGTGGAGGAATAACCATTGAAGCCGAAACAAATGGCCAATTTCTTCTGGGATTTCATGGCTGAAGCTATTATTTTGAAGGTATAATCCTCCCATAAAGCTCAAGTTTCCAATATGAGGAGATAGATAGCCCCCAAGCTGACTTGAATTGAGTTTCAACTGAGCAACCCTGCGGTGTCGACGGCCACATGTAATGCCTTGCCACTCACAGAAATGTAGAGAGTCATTCCAAGAATTCAGAACTCCAAGAGGATCCGTAACTTTTGCCTTGAATTCAAGCAAGGAGAGCCTATCTGTGACGTTTCCTTCATGTCTTGAGAAGGCTGAAGTGAAGAGAAAGAAGTGAATGAAAAGACACCAGAGCATGGCAGAAAGTTTCATGATTTGGCAACAAAGCAAGAACAGAGATGAGTTAAGGAAATAGAGTTCTAAGGTGATTGAGTGCAGAATGAGTACATCAAGGATTTAGAAAGCTTAAAAGCCAAGAAGAACGCATGATCTGCTCACTTGGTGTGAAGCTCACGTAAGTGATCAGGATTTTGAAAGAAAGTTGGATGGTAGTGGCTAGTTGTGTTGTCTCTTTTTTTTTTTTTTTGAAATAAAGATCTTTTTTAAGAAATTACAAATAAGAATTTTATTGAACAAAAAAAACTTAAAACATAACTGTCTCACTAATAATTTCTTTTATATATACACTTGTCCAACTGAATAATTGTTTTAACAATTAATGCACCAGAACGCTTTTCCTCGGCAGGTTTGCAGTAAAAAAACTCAGTATTACATATACAAATTTTCAAATTGAAGACATTATGAAGTTAGATTAATCTCTTCCAATAAACACTTTGACCTTGTTATAAAAAAAAAAAAGATGAATGGAGAAAAAAATAAGCCCAACATCTAAAGGCACCACTGTTGGAAACAAAGTGCGTAGCGGAATTTTAAAATTTTTCATCAGAGTATTTTCCAAAACACAAGTTTGACATGTTATATGTATAAATTAAACAGATCTTACTAACCTCAGTGTGCCGAAGAACCTCCGCAACCTGTGTAGAGAAGTAACGTTCCAGAAGAGCCTCAACCAACTGGTCTTCTTTGCTATTCTCTATCCACAACCGGAGTGAGTGTGGGCTCACACGTACAGCTCTTCCATCAGTGACTCTCCTTCCAACCAATAGAGAGAACCCAAAGCTAGTGTTCGTGATTTGTGAACAAAAGCTCTCAGGGAGTTTTCAGATGCTCACTAGAAGAGTATCACTCTTAATCTCTCAAATTGATCTGAGTAAATCATTAGACTCACTCCCTTTTTATACCTATTGGTCCTTGGGGTCAGTCCATATCAGATTAGGTCTCAAAAATCGAAACATAATCAAGTTCGGATCAATATCTGATAAGATACGCGTGAAAAACGCGTAATCTTAACTGTCGCGGTCGGCATGCCGAACTGTGTGATAGGCAGGCCGAACTGGCCAGTTCGGCAGGCCGAACTTTCTGATAGGCAGGCCGAACTGCCGAGAAAAAATCTCCACGAATCTTTTATTTTCCACCCGAGATTCTAAAGGATAAAGTCTCAGTTTTGATTCAAATAGCCCAATAGAAAAGATATCTGATCAAAACAAACTTTATCAAGATAATCTCTAAGAAAATAAATCAATTCACAATAATTCTACAAGTTTATCTTGTTCTAATTGTCCAAAATTAAAACAACCGATAATCAGACAAGAATTATCCGAACGCCATAATTCAACAAGTTCATCTTGAACTAATTTCTTACATAATTAATTCAACCGATAAACAGACATGAATTATTTGATTCTTATAAATTTTAAACCAATATGATAAATCCGACATAAGTCACCAATTATTGGAAAAGCACGTCGTGTCGTTACAGGATTTTGTGAGCTAGCAAAGGGGACCAAAATGGACCTATAAAGTTCAAGCTCATGATAATTATGAAACCTAATATCCCAGATATACATTTCACAATTATCAACTCCAACGCTACTCCACTAAAAGCTTGGAGCTGCACTCTCAAACTTTATAGAATTACGAAGCTCGTGTAGCTAAGTCTCCATGACATATCATAGTGTATCGCATCCCCATATGATCATCCATAACCGGCTTAAGGACAAGTTCTGTCTTACCTTCCCGATTATTTTTATCTTACGTTCCATTGTCTCACCATTAGAAAACTTACCATCCAAAGATAGTATACCATTCGGTTACACCTATGTATCCAAATGGTTGAGCGCTCCAGTTTTTCAATTACAGGACAACGCATATAAGAGGATATCATTACTCCTAAAGAGGAGCTATGGATTCCATATCTATGAATAACAAGTCTACGCTACCAAGAGTCATGCCTCCAACGTACCGGCATGCATGCCACTATAGAGATGTAGGAGTCACCCATTGGTACATCAAAAGACACAAGTCGAGACAACGGGCCCATTATTCATCTCAGGATTAAGATACAATACAAATGATTGTCTAAAGTGAATCGATTTGCCAAGACAGAATTATTAATCCAAATCAATTCACTTTATGTCCCAATCCAACACATCGTCACCTATGACAACGCGCCAATGTTTCTATTCACGGAGTCCAACTCCGATGGCCAAGACAACATAACAATCTTTACACGAATAAAGCGCCCAACTTTATTCCCTCGATTGCGGATCATATATTTTAGACCATCACCTTAAGAGTCGTGTCTACCGCATAATCATCCCATCATATGCCCAACTCTTAAGGTTTAGACTGACAGTCTCAGACTACTGTTTGCTTATCATACATTCAACAAATATGAACGTAAAGAGGACAATATTTGGTATATATAATTGAATACATTCTTTATTGATAAAAATGTCTCCAAAAACGTATTACATTTTTACTCCTTAGGCCATACATGTCTAACAATCTTCCACTTGCACTAAGTGAGTAAATACAGCAAATTTCGTATCCCCAAAGCTTCCACATGCCTCTCGAAGACTCTCCCAGTAAGTGTCTTCGTGAATGGATTAGCTAAATTGTCCTCTGACGCGATCTTGCATACTGTGACATGCCCGCTCTCAACGAAGTCCTTTATCACATGATACTTTCGATCAATATGCTTACTCTTCTTGTGAAATCTTGGTTCCTTAGCATTAGCTACCGCCGCACTATTATCACAGTACAGTGATACCGCTTTATCCATACCAGGAACTACCTCAAGATCCCCAAGGAACTTGCGGAGCCACACTGCTTCTTTCGAAGCATCACTAGCCGCCACATACTCAGCCTCCATCGTTGAATCCGAAGTGCAATCTTGCTTCGCACTTCTCCAACTGATGGCACCGCCACCCAGAGTAAACACAAACCCCGATGTCGATTTCCTAGAATCCAGGCAGGATTGAAAATCCGAATCAGTGTATCCTAGAGGAGTTAAATCCTCACCCGAATACACAAGCATATACCCTCGAGTCCTTCTTAGGTACTTGAAAATATGCTTTACCGCAACCCAATGGTTCGGTCCTTGATCCGCCTGAAATCGACTCACAATCCCGACCGCATAGCTAATATCCGGTCGAGTGCAAAGCATGGCATACATGAGACTACCCACTGCCGAAGCATAAGGTACCTTCTTCATGTATTCTCTTTCTTCATAAGACTTTGGAGAGTCTTTCTTAGAAAGAGTAATTCCAGACCTAGATGGTTGCCCACCTTTCTTGGAATCCTGCATTGCAAACCTCCTGAGAATTTTATCTATGTAGCTGGCCTGTGACAAAGCTATCATTTTGTTCTTCCTATCCCGAAAGATCTGGATACCGAGAACAAAATTAGCCTCACCCAAGTCCTTCATGTCAAACTGCTTGGTCAATCATAATTTGACCGATGACAACGCCCCAACGTCATTGCCAATTAGCAGAATGTCATCTACATAGAGTAGTAGAAAAACCACCTTCCCATTCTTAATGTGTTTGTAAACACATGGTTCATCTACATTTTGTGAGAACCCATAAGTCTTGATCACTTGATCAAATCTTATGTTCCAAGAACGAGAAGCCTGCTTAAGTCCATAAATTGACTTTAGCAGCTTACAAACCTTACCCTCTTGACCCGTGACCTTGAACCCGTCTGGTTGTTCCATATAAATGGACTCATCAAGATAGCCATTCAGAAAAGCCGTCTTGACATCCATCTGCCAAATCTCGTAGTCAAGAGCGGCAGCTATGGACAAGAGAATCCGGATGGACTTAAGCATGGCTACAGGCGAAAAGGTTTCCTCATAATCGATTCCTTCCTTTTGCGTATAACCCTTAGCTACCTAGTCTAGCCTTAAAGGTTTCGACCTTTCCATCCACTCCTCTTTTCCTCTTGTAGATCCACTTACTCCCTATGGGTTTTACCCCTTCGGGAAGATCCACAAGCTCCCAGACCCGATTAGTCTCCATAGACTTCATCTCAATGTTCATGGCCTCTGTCCAGAGTCTTGAATCAACATCCTCCATAGCTTCTGCGTAAGTATAAGGATCCCTGTCATGTTCATCCGGTTCTGCCAAAAAGACCTCCCCATTGAACATATACCTCTCAGGTTGACGCCCGATCCTCCCACTACGCCGAAGCCCCTGAGGTTGTTGTTCAGGTTTGTTTGGTTTTTCTACACCGATCGGAATGGTTTCGTTCGGAACCTGCGGAGTAAACAGATCACCCCTCAACTCCTCAAGCACCACTTTGCTTTGAGGTTTAAAGTCGTTCATGTAACTCTCCTCAAGGAAAGTTGCATTAGTTGAAACCACGACTTTATTTTCCTTTGGGTTATAAAAATAACCCCCTTTAGTCCCTTTTGGATATCCTACAAACACGCAAACTTCTGAACGTGCTTCCAACTTATTCAGATCCTTAAACAGGACATGAGCTGGACATCCCCATATGCGAATATGGTTTAAGGATGTCTTCCGTCTTGTCCACAACTCGTGAGGAGTTTTAGGGACCGATTTTGAAGGCACATTGTTCAAAAGATAACATGCGGTTTGTAGTGCATATCCCCAAAAGGATAAAGGCAATGATGAATAACTCATCATGGACCGAATAATGTCCAACAAAGTCCTATTCCTTCTCTCTGCTACGCCTTTCTGCTGCGGAGTGCCCGGCGCAGTCAAATGGGATAAAATCCCATTCTCTACCAAGTGTCCCAAGAACTCATAAGAAAGGTATTCCCCACCTCGATCAGATCGAAGTGTCTTTATGGGTCTACCTAATTGCTTTTCCACTTCAGCCCGAAACTCCCTGAACTTATCATAAGTTTCGCTTTTGTGGTGCATTAGGTACACATACCCATATCTTGAGTAATCGTCAATAAAAGTAACGAAGTACTCATACCCTCCTCGTGCCCGGATGTTCATCGGTCCGCAAACATCACTATGCACAAGTTCTAGAACCCCTTCGGCCCTATTGCCCTTAGACCCGTATGGTCTTTTGGTCATTTTACCCTCCAAACAAGACTCACATTGAGGTATAGATTCCACCTTTAAGTGACTTAAAGGTCCATCCCTTACCAACCTTTGAATCCTATTTAGGTTAATATGGCCAAGGCGCAAATGCCAAAGATAAGTCTTATTAGAGTGAGAAGTTTTAAGTCTTTTTGAGTCATTATCATTTATCTCAGCATTAAGCAATAGGTCCATCTTAGGTTTGATAAAATATAGATTATTTTGCATCCATCCAGAACAGATAAAAGATTTGTTTTTACGAATCACCACTTTTTCATTAAAAGATACCACGTAGGAGTCTTTAAATAAAGAAGATACAGAAATTAAATTCCTTTTAAATTTAGGAACATAAAAACAATCTCGCAAAATTAAACTCCTATAATTATCAAAATAAAGATGGACATCTCCCACTGCTTCCGCTGAGACCAAGGATCCATCGCCCATCCGAAGCGTTAAGTCTTCACGAAGTAGACTTCTCGTTTCTTTGAATCCCTGCAGAGAAACACAAACATGATTAGTTGCACCGGAATCTATGACCCAAATGTCACTGGATTCCTCAACCAAACAAGTTTCTAAATATAGAAGATCACACCTACCTCCCTTGGAAAGGAAGTCCTTGCAATGCTTCTTTATATGCCCGACCTTACCACAAAAGAAGCACTTAAGCTTCTTTGGGTTCTTCTTCTTCTTCTTCTTGCTCTTGGTAGCAATAGGAATAGAAGACTTCCCACTTTTGGCCCGTTGCTTCTTTCCATTCCCAGAGTTAGGATTGGAACCAGAAGCAGCTACCATATTGGCCTCTCCACCAGCAGGAGACTCCCTGATCAGCAGTTCAAACTCTTGTAACTGTTTCATCAGTTCTGTCAAGGTCATATCCCGTCTATTGCTTAGATTAAAAGTAGCTCTAAACGGAATAAATTCCTTAGACAGAGTCTCAAAGACCATAGTCATCTGAGTTTCAGCATCGATGTCGGCTCCATTGGTTTGAGCCTCAGCGAGGTAACCCATGACCAACATCATGTGCTCCTTTACAGATGTCCCCGGTCTCTGTCTACAGTTTAAGAGTTTTCGAAGCGCCCCTTGCCGCTTTGTTATGGCCTGGCCTCCAAACATGTCCTCAAGATTATCCAAGATCTACTTCGCAGTCTCATAATCCTGATGTTGAGCCTGCAGCATGTTATTCATGCTAGCCATAACATAGCAGCGGGCCTGATCATTAGCATCTTTCCAGTGGTCATACGCTTGGAATTGCTCATTACTTGAGTCTCCCGTAGGCTCGGGAGGACAAGGAGTTGTCAGAACATATTTCAGTTTCTCAAAGGAAAGGACGATGTCCAGGTTCCGTTTCCAATCATTATAGTTCTCACCGGTTAATTGGTTTTTGTCAAGTATCGATGATAAAGCGTTTTTAGACATTTTCAATCTACAATAAAGAGTCATATACCAAACATAAGCAAACATATATAATAATTTAGTAAGATAACACAATCATGTAAAATCATACAAATGTGTTTATGTGTCAAAACCTTGAAAATATCACAACCTTACAACGATAATTCCCAACTCAGAATTCAACAAGCTCCTAGGGGAGTCATGCCAAATTCAATCAGGAACACGGATCCCCTCCTGATTAATATATGCCATCCAGGACCCGTATGATCTAGCATATACTAATAATCGTTTCTTTGGCCATTAATTTTATTAACAGAGCTCCTAGGGGAGGTTAATAATAAAATTAACGTGAGTGTATAACCACCGTTTTAATATTTTATCCATGATTTATAATCACCACCTAGGGGTGTGCAACCATAAATCATACTAAAATACCTTATCCTTTCAGAGATCCAATCTGGTACATGATAGAAATCCCTTCCTAGGGGTTGGGACCATCATGTTCTTCCTATGGACCAACGATGGAGGCCTTAGGTTCTCTCTTCGAAAACCTTCTCCCACTCAATCTTTTGAAGTCAAGGTTTTAGTTTAAAATTATGCATGAACAATTTTAATATGAGCGGCACTCCCTATTCTATATGACATGTTATCAATATACATGGTAAATCATATTATAATGCAGACAAGCAAAGTAATCAAGCAAAGCTACAAGCATAATAATAATAATAACCGTAATATTATGGTTCCACCCTAGAGAATAGAAAAACTAAGATTACAAGAGAATAATCGAGACATTTATCGATTCTTCATCCTTGAATCCTCAAGCTGTATCCTTCTTCATGTAATATCCATCTTCAAGTCCTCAATCCCGTATGAATCGAACACTTCATATTTCCGATCATATCCAAATTTAATGTTTCTCAGAATCGTCCCAAAAATAAAATTAAAACTGCACCAAAAAATTGCACCTTTTCTGGACACCTGGTTGCTCTCGGTCGGCAGGCCGATCTGGGTGATCGGTCTGCCGATCATGGTGGTTCGGCCTGCCGAACATGAAGGTTCGGCCTGCCGGTAGAGCACCAAAATTTCTGCCCCACTGTCGGCCTGCCGACGTCCGGCCTGTCGATCTGTGACCTTCGGCCTGCCGAACTGTGAGGTCCGGTATGCCGACCGAGCAGAAAACCCTCAATCCAGAAAATACAATTTTAATGCAATTCATCAATTTTATTTTCAACAATTCAAAAACATAAAATTAGACACTCAGGAAATACCTGGAGGCGCCATCATCAATCTTTAAGTTCCAACTTCTCGTTCCGTCTTCTCTGAATAATTATTTAATTACAAAATTCTTACAAATTAAAAATTAAATAATAATTCCTAGACGGAGATGATAGTCTGCCATCTAATTACATGAAAAACCTAGATACACATTCTAACCTCTAAGGAACCATAACCGGTATTAATTAATTAATAAATAATTAAACAACAATTTAATCAACCATAATTAATTAATAAACATTCACCATATAATCCATGACAACATATATATTATATAGAAACCTAGAGTGCCATCTCTCTATAAAATTTAATTCAAGCATTGGAGAGATTAAGATCACAAAATTTATGTATATAACATGATCACAAACTTGCAAATTTATGTAAAAACCTCGGCTCTGATACCAATTGTTGGAAACAAAGTGCGCAGCGGAATTTTTAAATTTTTCATCAGAGTATTTTCCAAAACACAAGTTTGACATGTTATATGTATAAATTAAACAGATCTTACTAACCTCAGTGTGCCGAAGAACCTCCGCGACCTGTGTAGAGAAGTAACGTTCTAGAAGAGCCTCAACCAACTGGTCTTCTTTGCTATTCTCTATCCACAACCGGAGTGAGTGTGGGCTCCCACGTACAGCTCTTCCACCGGTGACTCTCCTTCCAACCAATAGAGAGAACCCAAAGCTAGTGTTCGTGATTTGTGAACAAAAGCTCTCAGGGAGTTTTCAGATGCTCACTAGAAGAGTATCACTCTTAATCTCTCAAATTGATCTGAGTAAATCATTAGACTCACTGCCTTTTTATACCTATTGGTCCTTGGGGTCAGTCCATATCAGATTAGGTCTCAAAAATCGAAACAGAATCAAGTTCGGATCAATATCTGATAAGATACGCGTGAAAAATGCGTAATCTTAACTGTCGCGGTCGGCATGCCGAACTGTGTGATAGGCAGGCCGAACTGGCCAGTTCGGCAGGCCGAACTTTCTGATAGGCAGGCCGAACTGCCGAGAAAAAATCTCCAGCGAATCTTTTATTTTCCACCCGAGATTCTAAAGGATAAAGTCTCAGTTTTGATTCAAATAGCCCAATAGAAAAGATATCTGATCAAAACAAACTTTATCAAGATAATCTCTAAGAAAATAAATCAATTCACAATAATTCTACAAGTTTATCTTGTTCTAATTGTCCAAAATTAAAACAACCGATAAACAGACAAGAATTATCCGAACGCCATAATTCAACAAGTTCATCTTGAACTAATTTCTTACATAATTAATTCAACCGATAAACAGACATGAATTATTTGATTCTTATAAATTTTAAACCAATCTGATAAATCCGACATAAGTCACCAATTATTGGAAAAGCACGTCGTGTCGTTACAGGATTTTGTGAGCTAGCAAAGGGGACCAAAATGGACCTATAAAGTTCAAGCTCATGATAATTATGAAACCCAATATCCCAGATATACATTTCACAATTATCAACTCCAACGCTACTCCACTAAAAGCTTGGAGCTGCACTCTCGAACTTTATAGAATTACGAAGCTCGTGTAGCTAAGTCTCCATGACATATCATAGTGTATCGCATCCCCATATGATCATCCATAACCGGCTTAAGGACAAGTTCTATCTTACCTTCCCGATTATTTTTATCTTACGTTCCATTGTCTCACCATTAGAAAACTTACCATCCAAAGATAGTATACCATTCGGTTACACCTATGTATCCAAATGGTTGAGCGCTCCAGTTTTTCAATTACAGGACAACGCATATAAGAGGATATCATTACTCCTAAAGAGGAGCTATGGATTCCATATCTATGAATAACAAGTCTACGCTACCAAGAGTCATGCCTCCAACGTACCGGCATGCATGCCACTATAGAGACGTGGGAGTCACCCATTGGTACATCAAAAGACACAAGTCGAGACAACGGGCCCATTATTCATCTGAGGATTAAGATACAATACAAATGATTGTCTAAAGTAAATCGATTTGCCAAGACAGAATTATTAATCCAAATCAATTCACTTTATGTCCCGATCCAACACATCGTCACCTATGACAACGCGCCAATGTTTCTATTCATGGAGTCCAACTCCGATGGCCAAGACAAACCATCTCCCAAAAGGGATATAGACAACATAACAATCTTTACATGAATAAAGTGCCCAACTTTATTCCCTCGATTGCGGATCATATATTTTAGACCATCACCTTAAGAGTCGTGTCTACCGCATAATCATCCCATCATATGCCCAACTCTTAAGGTTTAGACTGACAGTCTCAGACTACTGTTTGCTTATCATACATTCAACAAATATGAACGTAAAGAGGACAATATTTGGTATATATAAACGAATAAATTCTTTATTGATAAAAATGTCTCCAAAAACGTATTACATGTTTACTCCTTAGAGCATACATGTCTAACAACCACAACAAATTCGAGATTATACGGCCTTCATTTAATGACCTTTTCTCAAAAACCGTTATGATAAGGGAAAAAACACAGGAGTTACACCCGAGAAGACAAAAACCGTTATAGTGTGTACCATCTTTACCACAACGGTTTTTTAAAAAACCGTCGTGATAAGCTTGACATACAACGATGGTTTTTTAAAAAACCGTCGTGGTAAAGACGGTACATACCACAATGGTTTATTTCAAAAACCGTCGTGGTAGCTTACTTAAAATTCTTTTTCCCATCTCAACAATTAGACACAAATTAAAAATTTACCTCTCAAATACGAACATAGGCCCCTCCAAAACTGTTGCTGCCATCCCTCTCTACCTTTACACTCTTTAATCTCCTTCCTAATTGTAAGTTTTTATTAGAAATTGATAGATTGTTGTTGATTTTGTTGTTTAATCCATGTTTATTGTATTGTGGATGGGTATGATTAATTTTTTTTATGATGAGTATGTGTAATTTGTTTTATAATGGGTGAATTTTTTTGTTTTCTAATTAAAATAAGATGGGTATGTATAATTTGTGAAATTAATTTTAATTGAATTGCTATTTATTATTTTGATTTAAGACTTGCAAAATGGGTAGGAAATTGATGTGGGATTTTGGATTGCCTACAGAATATGTGAATGGTGTGGAAGAGTTCTTAGATTTTGCCAAAATTCATGCCAATGGTGATAAAATTCGTTATCCTTGTGTTCAATATGGAAACCATAGATTGCATCCATTTTCGATTGTTAGAGGACATTTATTTCGAAATAGAATTATAAATAGTTATCAAACGCAGCATTTTTATAGTGATTCTAATTTTAATCCAACTTTAGTAAGTAAAGAAAAGGAAGCTATTGTGGAGGATAATATGGATGATCACGACAATATGGTTGATATGGTCAATGATTTAGAAGAACACTTCTTATACCGTCAGGATTTATTTGAGACAATGATAAATAATGCTGAGAAACCCGTGGATATGGGGTATACCAATTTCATGAAATTGTCCACTTTAGTTGGATTACGGAACTTGAAAGCATCGAGTGGGTGGTCAAATTTTAGTTTCACAAAGCTTTTGGAATTTTTAGAAAGGCTTCTATCAGAGGGCAATAAATTACTAACTAGTATGTGTGAGGCTAAGAAGACTTTAAGCACTTTGGGAATGGAGTATGAGAAAATCCATGCTTGTGAAAATGATTATGTTCTTTTTAGAAATGAGCATGAGGACGAGAATTATTGTCCGGTTTGTCAACAAGCAAGGTGGAGGAAAAGAAAGGAGCCAAACAATAGTAAGAATGGAGTGCCAAAGAAAGTGTTATGGTATATTCTACCGGTACTATGTTTGAGACGTTTATTCGAAAACCCAAAACATGCTAAGAATTTACATGGCATCATGACACACGGGTCAACGATGGTATGCTTAGACACCCGGCGGATTCACCACAATGGAAGACTTTTGAAGCTGATCATCCTGACTTTAGTGTGGATCCAAGAAATATATATTTCACTTTGTCAACGGATGGAATGAACTCACATGGTAACATGAGTAGTAGGCATAGCACTTGGCCTATAATACTTGTTAACTACAATCTCCCTCCAAAGACGTGCATGAAGTGGAAGTTTTTAATGTTGTCTTTATGGATTTTAGGTCCTCACCAACCAGGCAATGACATTGATGTATACTTGGCACTGTTAATCGATGACCTAAAAAACTTGTGGGGAAATGGAGTCGAAGTTAGAGATGCTTACCAAAAAGAGACGTTCACATTAACGACTTACCTGCATATGGCAATTAACGACTTCCCTGCATATGGCAATTTATCTATTTATTCGGTGAAGAGTTCTATTAGTTGTCCTATTTGTATAAAGGAAACATCTCACAAACGGTTGAAGAATGGTAAGAAAATTGTTTTTCTTGGTCATAAAAGATGATTTCAAAGAGATCAACGTTACCACAAACAAAAGAACGCCTTTGATGGCAACAGCAAAGAAAGAGACCCTCCTCGTTCTTTGACGGTTGAACAAATATTTAAAATAGTAAAAAATATAAAAGTGATATTCAAGAAGAGAAAGCGAGGTAAGGATGAGGCACCGATTAATGGACCATGGAAAAAAAGATCAATCTTTTTCTATCTTCTATGCTAGAAGACACTTTTTGTTCGTCATTGCTTGGACATTATGCATATTGAGAAAAACATTTGTGAATCCATAGTCAGCATGTTGTTTGACCTTCTAGGCAAGACTAAGGATGGTGAAAAAGCACGGCTGGATCTCATGGAAATGGAGATTAGGCCTGATTTGGTTCCCAAGAAAAAAGGAAACCACACTTACTTACCTTCGACAAAGCACACGTTATCAAGAGCGAAAATAAGAAAGCTTTATGAATGGCTTGCTTTGTTGAAAGTGCTGAACAACTATTCTTCAAACTTTAAAAAGTTGGTATAGGTGAAGGATTTGAAGCTTATTAGCATGAAAACACACGATTGACATGTGTTGATACAACAATTACTACCACCTGCTTTGCAAGGAATTCTAACAAAGGATGTGAGATTTACAATTACCAAGTTGTGCTCATGTCACGCCCCGGAGTACGGGAGGTGACGTGGCGGAATATTTAGATTAATTAAAAGCGAATTTAATTAAAAATCGGGGGTTTGAGAACCCAATTAAGTAAAATTTAAGAAGATTTTTCCACCACATTTGATAAAGAATTTAAAATCATTAAACAAATAACAATAATTGAATAAAAACCGCGAATATGGGTTCCACAACCCACAACTTGTGCACACACATGGATCTGACAATATCACAAATACAATTACAGTCCAAGTACAAATAAAGTTAAGTCTTACATGCCTTGATTAATAAATACAGAATGTAAATAAATTCTCCTATTGCTCCTGAGTTCGGTCCGAAGAATCTCCTCCAAACCTATATGGAAAACCACCTAGAAGGGGGGGGAAATTTAAAACAATAAAATGTGAGCGAAAGGCTCAGTAGGACTAAGTTTTATAAAATAATTTAATGCAAAGAAACATAGCATTATCAGGAGTTATGCAAGAAGAAACTTGAATAAATAAATAAATAAATTGAGTAGAACCGTTCTGACACAGAACAGTCTACTCGTCAAATCAAAACACCAATTTACATTTACCTAGGCAAACCATGATATCACCACCGTAGTGGCCCAGCTGGGTTTCGGGACCTGCCCCCAAGGTCGATCACGACCCGATCTCTGATATGGCATCATGCCCATGTGGTTATTATCATTATCATTCAAAACCCAATTACCGAGTGTTGTCAATTACATTCATTATGAAATTCATTTCATGTCACGGTATATAAAAATGTAACCGTTAAAATCATTTTCAAACAACCGTTGAAAACATTTTAATAGAAATCATTTTCAAAGCCAAATCATTTCAAAACCAGGCTACCAAAGAAATAGGATAGAAGTCCTACCTCAGTACTCGTGCCGGTACCCCACACCGTAATCCCGGTCCGCTATACGTTAGCTCCACGGAACCACGAACGATCCTAGATACAAACTAAGTCAATCAATATCTAGTTTGAGACATTCTATGTTACTAAATCATTTCATGATGTCCTAGTGTGCCATTTGTATCATTAAAATCATCCTATAAGGTTGGGATTTAAATTAGGGTTCAAAACAATGAAATTGGGTAAAAATCACAAAATTTTCCATGCCTCGGTCGGCCTGCCGGACGCCCTGCTTCGGCCTGCCGAACTGTACAGTTCGGCCTGCCGGAAGCAAAGTTCGGCCTGCCGAACATGTCCCCAGATTCGGCCTGCCGGTCGGAAGAACACCGGCCTGCCGATCATCACTTCGGCCTGCCGAACATGAACTTCGGCCTGCCGAACTGGGAAAGTCCAGAAATCCCAGCCACGGGTTTCTCGATCCCCAAAATCCAAATTTGAATTCCAACCTGTTTTTCTCAAATCCCAGGCATGAAAAACAACTATAGTTGATAGAAAAACATTCTAAAACATGTTTGGAATCATTTAAACAACATTTGAACTCAAAATCTTCAAAAATCCGAAAATGAGAAAAAGAGGAGAAAAATGAAAATCTTGAATCCAATCCGTTTTTCTTCAATCTAGGTTTAGATTCTAGTTGTTCTAAGCTCATTTAACACAAATCCACGGTTTTCTAAGCTTAAACAAACTTAGATTTCAAAAACACACAAAATCGAAAATTTTGTAAAAAGTTTAGAAATTTCGAATCTAACCTCGAATCGAAGCTTCAATCCGCGTTCTCGGTCGCCGAATCACGTCCCCGAGCTTCCTCCTTGCTGTTCCGAAGCTTGGATTCGAATGGAAATCAAAATTTTTTGAAGAAATTAGAGAGAGAGAGAGGCTGCCGAGAGGGAGAGTGAAGAGAGAGAGAGAGAGCTCGTGAGAGTGAGGAGAGAGAGAGAGAGGAAAGGAAAATAAATAGAGAAAATCGGTGGGCGGTTTTACTGTGCGAAAACCATGTGCCGCCCACAGTTTTGTAAAACAGAGTATTTTTAACATTTTACAAATTGTTGTGTTTTAAAACTCAAAACATCATTTTAAATCAACAAGGAATCTTTTGAACGCATCAATTTAACAAAACAACCAAAAACTAAAAATCCAACCAAATAATCTAATTAAAGTTAAAACTTTAATTATGGCACACTAATTCATTATTTACATTACATTAATATTAAATAAATTTCGGGACGTTACAGCTCTCCACCCCTTAAAGAAATTTCGTCCTCGAAATTTACAACTCATCTCAAAAACAAAACAAATGCGGATATGACTCCCGCATACCCGACTCTAGTTCCCAAGTGGCTTCATCAACACCGTGATGCTGCCACACGACCTTTACCAACGGTATCTCACGACGACGCAAGCTAATCACTTTCCGGTCGATGATCTGAATCGGCACTTCTTCGTATGTCGTATCCTCCTGAACCTGCACATCGCGAAACGATACTATCTTACCCTGCTCAGGTGGACACTTCCTAAGCATAGACACATGAAACACACCGTGCACATGAGAAGGTTCGGGCGGAAGATCAAGCCGATAAGCGACCACACCAACACGCTGAGTGATCTCGAACGGCCCAATATACCTCGGCGCGAGCTTCCCACTCACCCCGAACCGCATAGTTCCCTTACGAGGTGACACCCTCAAGAGAACAAAATCTCCAACCGCGAACTCTAAAGGTCTACGTCTCCTATCCGCGTAGCTCTTCTACCGACTCTGAGCTGCTCTCAACCGATCCCGAATCACCGCGACTTTCTCGTTGCTGTCACGAACCTCATCCGGCCCAAGAATAACTCTATCTTCCGGCTCGGCCCAACACACAGGTGACCGACGCGGTCGCCCATACAACGCCTCGAATGGTGCCATACCGATACTCGCCTGATAACTGTTGTTGTACGCGAACTCCGCCAAATGCAAATATTGCTTCCAATTCCCGCCGAAGTCCAACGCACAAGCACGCAACATATCCTCGAGAACCTGAATAACCCGCTCAGACTGCCCATCAGTCTGAGGATGAAACGCCGTACTGAAGTTCAAATCCGTACCCAAAGCCTCCTGAAAACTCCTCCAGTACTTAGCATTAAACCTGGTGTCTCGATCAGAGGTGATGGACAAAGGAACTCCATGCAACCTCACAATGTTCTGCATATACAACTCCCCAAGAATCTTCCTAGAACACGTCGACCTAAACGGAATGAAATGCGCCGATTTCGTCAACCTGTCGACCACAACCCAAACTGCATCATGCCGCTGCTCCGTCCTCGGCAAACCTGTGAGAAAATCCATTGTCACATGCTCCCATTTCCACCCTGGAATAGGAAGCGGCTGAAGCTGACCTGCAGGCTTCTGATGCTCAGCTTTCACCTGAAGACACGTCGAACACTTGGCCACGCACTCGCGAACATCTTTCTTCATGCCTCTCCACCAATAGTGCCTCTTCAAATCACGATACATCTTGGTGCTCCCCGGATGAATAGCGAACTGAGACCTATGAGCTTCATCTAGAACGGCTTTCGTCACCTCGGCGATAACTGGAACTGCAAGACGCTCCCGGAAGTACAACGATCCATCTGCATGCACGCTCCATTCCTCGAACTGCTCCCCGTTCTGAATCCGCGACCAAATCCCCTGCAAATGTCGATCCTGCCACTGACCTTGCTTCACCATCCGAACAAGAGCTGGAGTCGCTTCCACATGATACAACAAAACTCGATCACCGTCTTCATGATACTGTAGCCGATACTCACTCACTGTCGTATCCCTGCTCCAGTCCTCAAAAATCAAACAAGCGAGAATCCCTGAAGACTTTCTACTAAGCGCATCCGCGACCACATTAGCTTTCCCGGGATGATACTGCAACGCGAAATCATAATCCTCCATGTACTCCACCCATCTGCGCTGCCTCAAGTTGAGATCCCTCTGAGTGAACAAATGCCTCAAACTCTTGTGATCGGAGAAGACCTGAAACGATGCTCCATACAAGTAACATCTCCAAATCTTCAGCGCGTAGATCACCGCTGCAAGCTCTAAATCGTGAGTAGGATAATTCCGCTCGTGAGGTCGTAGCTGTCTCGATCCGTACGCAACCACACGTCCATGCTGCATCAACACGCATCCAAGTCCGCGCCCTGAAGCATCAGCATAAACCTCATACGGCTCGTCACTACTAGGAATAACTAATACTGGAGCTGAAGTCAACCGGTTCTTCAATTCCTGAAAAGCAGACTCACAGTCTTCATCCCACTCAAACCTGACGTTTTTCCTGATCAATCTCGTCAACGGAGCTGCAATCTTCGAAAAGTCCTTTACAAATTTTCGGTAATATCCAGCAAGACCTAAAAAGCTGCGAATCTCCGCTACATTCCTTGGTCGTTTCCACTCCAATATAGCTTCAATCTTGGACGGATCCACTGAAATACCATGCTCCGAGATGACATGACCCAGAAATTTGACCTCAGTCAACCAGAACTCACATTTTTCCCTCTTAGCATACAACTGGTGCTCCCGCAGAGTCTGAAGCACGACCCGAAGATGCTGCTCATGCTCCTCCCATGTCTTAGAATACACAAGAATATCATCGATGAACACGATCACAAACTGATCCAGATACGGCCTAAATATCCTATTCATCAAATCCATAAAAGCTGCTGGAGCAGTCGTCAACCCGAAAGACATAACCAGAAACTCGAAATGCCCATACCGAGTCCTAAAAGCTGTCTTGGGAATATCCTCTTCCTTGATTCTGAGCTGATGATAACCTGACCGCAAATCAATCTTCGAGAAGTATCGCGAACCTCCCAACTGATCAAATAGCTCATCAATCCTAGGCAAAGGATACTTGTTCTTCACCGTAACACGATTCAACTGCCGATAATCCACACATAACCTGAGAGTCCCATCGTGCTTCTTAGCGAACAAAACTGGTGCTCCCCACGGAGATGTGCTATTCCGAATATATCCTTTATCAGCAAGCTCCTGAAGTTGCTTCCTCAATTCCTTCATTTCTGCCGGCGCCATCCGATAAGGTGCCATAGAAATCGGTGATGTCCCTGGAAACAACTCGATACCAAACTCAATCTCCCGATGCGGTGGTAACCCTGATAACTCGTCGGGGAAAACATCCTCGAACTCACCAACCACCGGAATCGCTACACCACTACTCGAAACATAGGGCTCGCAATCTAGATTGGCAAGAAAAGCAAAACAATCTAGATTCCTTCGCCCTCCTAGACATGACTTCATGAGACGCTCACTCATTAGCCAATCACCACCACCCTGGTAAGTGATTACCGTCCCCCTATCAGACACTAGGGTCACTTTTCTAAGTTGGCAGTCCACAACTGCACTATACCTGGACAACCAGTCCATCCCTAAAATCACATCATAGGAACTCATGGGGAGTATAATCAAATCACTTTTCAAAATCTCATCCCCAATCTTTATTTTACAAGATTTACACATACAATTCACACACACCCGCCCCAAGGGAGAAGTTATAACTAGGGGTTCATTAAACTCTTCTACTTCTAATCCCAAGGCATGTACAAAAGAACTCGAAATGAGAGAATGAGAGGCACCGGTATCAAATAAAACGCGAGCTAGAGATCTAGAAATCAAAACCATACCATCGACAACCGCGTTACCAATCTGAGAATCTGACCCTCCAGATGCCATTGCATGAACCTGCACTGGCGCCTTCCCTTTTCCTCTACCGACATTGCTGGGTCCTGCATTACTCGGCCGATGCTGCTGAGATGGAGATGACTGCACACTACCTGTACTAGGAGCTCTATACTGAGGAACACTGCGCTGAAAATACTGCGGCTGCTGTCCCCGTGCCGGATATGAGAATTGCTGAGGAGAAAACTGCGGATACTGCAACTGCGGGTACTGCGGAGGCGGAGGTAGGGTCTGAGGCTGAGGCTGAGACGAACGACTGGCATCCTCCCCGGTCTGCGGTCCAAGACGAGCACTCCTGATCGGGCAATTCCTCTTGATGTGTCCGGGCTGCTGACAGAAATGACAATGAAAGCTGTAGGGGTTGCTGCGCCCGCTGCCAGACGAACTGCTACTGCCACTGGTCGCACCGCCTTGCTTGCCTTTCCCCGGAGCTGGACGACTACTGGTGCTCTTCCTGCCACTCCTCTGCGGTCCTCCTGAAGCCTTGGCTCGGTCCTCACAATACTGCACGTAATCATTCTCCACGGAGATCGCCGACGACACAAGCTCTCCGAAACTCCTAAGCCGTAGAGCAACCAACTGCCGCCGAATAGGAGCCTTGAGTCCTTCCTGGAACTTGATGCATTTCTCGCGCTCCGATGCCACAGCTGATGGAGCAAACCTAGCCAACTCGCTAAACTTTGCCTCGTACTCCCGAACTGAAAGATCACCCTGCTGCAGTCTATAAAACTCAGCTGCCTTCTGATCTCTATATCCCTGCGGAAAATACCGATCATAGAACAGATCCTCGAACTTGTCCCAACCGATATCGCCACCGCGCTCCAGACGCTTAGTTTGTTTCCACCAGGTGTTTGCGCCACCCTCGAGCTTATACGCCGCAAACTCCACACGATACTCCTCAGGCACACCAAGGGTATCAAGATGCTTCAAGATCGAATCCAACCAATACTCTGCTAACTGCGGATCCCCATTGCCATCAAAAGTAGGAATAGACGCCCGCCGAAATTCCTTAAAGAAAGCATGCCGACTACCAACACTGGAGTCTTCTGGTCTAGCCCTGGCTGCCATCTGCCGAAAAGCCGCAAACATAGACCTCATCAAGCTCTCATCATTTCCGAACTCGGCGTCAGCAGTCGAACGACGTCTAGGTGCCATTCTCTCACTTCTGAAAACAAAATTTGGACTGTCAGAGGTATCTCATTGTCAAACCTATGTGTGCACAATTCCCAAGGTTCATAACCTTGAGCTCTGATACCATTCTGTCACGCCCCGGAGTACGGGAGGTGACGTGGCGGAATATTTAGATTAATTAAAAGCGAATTTAATTAAAAATCGGGGGTTTGAGAACCCAATTAAGTAAAATTTAAGAAGATTTTTCCACCACATTTGATAAAGAATTTAAAATCATTAAACAAATAACAATAATTGAATAGAAACCGCGAATATGGGTTCCACAACCCACAACTTGTGCACACACATGGATCTGACAATATCACAAATACAATTACAGTCCAAGTACAAATAAAGTTAAGTCTTACATGCCTTGATTAATAAATACAGAATGTAAATAAATTCTCCTATTGCTCCTGAGTTCGGTCCGAAGAATCTCCTCCAAACCTATATGGAAAACCACCTAGAAGGGGGGGGAAATTTAAAACAATAAAACGTGAGCGAAAGGCTCAGTAGGACTAAGTTTTATAAAATAATTTAATGCAAAGAAACATAGCATTATCAGGAGTTATGCAAGAAGAAACTTGAATAAATAAATAAATAAATTGAGTAGAACCGTTCTGACACAGAACAGTCTACTCGTCAAATCAAAACACCAATTTACATTTACCTAGGCAAACCATGATATCACCACCGTAGTGGCCCAGCTGGGTTTCGGGACCTGCCCCCAAGGTCGATCACGACCCGATCTCTGATATGGCATCATGCCCATGTGGTTATTATCATTATCATTCAAAACCCAATTACCGAGTGTTGTCAATTACATTCATTATGAAATTCATTTCATGTCACGGTATATAAAAATGTAACCGTTAAAATCATTTTCAAACAACCGTTGAAAACATTTTAATAGAAATCATTTTCAAAGCCAAATCATTTCAAAACCAGGCTACCAAAGAAATAGGATAGAAGTCCTACCTCAGTACTCGTGCCGGTACCCCACACCGTAATCCCGGTCCGCTATACGTTAGCTCCACGGAACCACGAACGATCCTAGATACAAACTAAGTCAATCAATATCTAGTTTGAGACATTCTATGTTACTAAATCATTTCATGATGTCCTAGTGTGCCATTTGTATCATTAAAATCATCCTATAAGGTTGGGATTTAAATTAGGGTTCAAAACAATGAAATTGGGTAAAAATCACAAAATTTTCCATGCCTCGGTCGGCCTGCCGGACGCCCTGCTTCGGCCTGCCGAACTGTACAGTTCGGCCTGCCGGAAGCAAAGTTTGGCCTGCCGAACATGTCCCCAGATTCGGCCTGCCGGTCGGAAGAACACCGGCCTGCCGATCATCACTTCGGCCTGCCGAACATGAACTTCGGCCTGCCGAACTGGGAAAGTCCAGAAATCCCAGCCACGGGTTTCTCGATCCCCAAAATCCAAATTTGAATTCCAACCTGTTTTTCTCAAATCCCAGGCATGAAAAACAACTATAGTTGATAGAAAAACATTCTAAAACATGTTTGGAATCATTTAAACAACATTTGAACTCAAAATCTTCAAAAATCCGAAAATGAGAAAAAGAGGAGAAAAATGAAAATCTTGAATCCAATCCGTTTTTCTTCAATCTAGGTTTAGATTCTAGTTGTTCTAAGCTCATTTAACACAAATCCACGGTTTTCTAAGCTTAAACAAACTTAGATTTCAAAAACACACAAAATCGAAAATTTTGTAAAAAGTTTAGAAATTTCGAATCTAACCTCGAATCGAAGCTTCAATCCGCGTTCTCGGTTGCCGAATCACGTCCCCGAGCTTCCTCCTTGCTGTTCCGAAGCTTGGATTCGAATGGAAATCAAAATTTTTTGAAGAAATTAGAGAGAGAGAGAGGCTGCCGAGAGGGAGAGTGAAGAGAGAGAGAGAGAGCTCGTGAGAGTGAGGAGAGAGGGAGAGAGGAAAGGAAAATAAATAGAGAAAATCGGTGGGCGGTTTTACTGTGCGAAAACCATGTGCCGCCCACAGTTTTGTAAAACAGAGTATTTTTAACATTTTACAAATTGTTGTGTTTTAAAACTCAAAACATCATTTTAAATCAACAAGGAATCTTTTGAACACATCAATTTAACAAAACAACCAAAAACTAAAAATCCAACCAAATAATCTAATTAAAGTTAAAACTTTAATTATGGCACACTAATTCATTATTTACATTACATTAATATTAAATAAATTTCGGGACGTTACAGCTCATTCTTTAATTCAATATGCTCTGAGGTAATTGATCCACTTATGCTAGATTTACTCCAATCAGAGTTGGTGCAAACCTTATGCATGCTTGAGACGTATTTTTCACTGGCATTTTTTGACATCATGATTCATCTAACGGTGCACTACAGTCACACTTGCTTCATGAATATGTGGAATGGATACGTATTAAGGAACCAATGAAAAAAAAGAGAAAAAATGTTAATTTATTTAAATATATTTCTTTGTTTCATTTTTCACTTTTTTTAAGGTTTTAGATATCTATTAATAGTTATATTTGTGATGAAAACATAAAAAAGGAAACATTCTAAGCCATTGGATGCTCAACACCCTGGCTGGCCACCCTAGGTAGAAGAGAAAAACTTATGTAATTGGTGAATTTAGGCAGAAAAACCTCCATGTAATGTGCCAATTAGGGCTTTATATTTTTTGAAAATCACACACCTTTAGACCATTTTCAAACTCCTCCTTTGTAGTTGCTCCTCTCTCTAAAAGCCTCTCCCTCTCTCTCTTAAGCCCTCTCTCCTTCCTTCCCCATCGTCGTCGCCTCCTGCCGTCGTCGCTTCACCGTCACCGGTAAGTCCTCCCTCTTTTTCTTCTTTTTCCCTTTCCCTCCCCCCTCTTTCTCCTGTTTCCCTCTCCTTCCCCCCTTCCCCCTCCCTCCACTGCTGCCCCCACCACCCCTTTCCCTCCCCTCCCCTCTCCCTCCCCTCCATATGTGATTTTATAATATGTGAATTTTTAATATGTGAATTTATAATATGTGATTTTTTAAATGTGAACTTAAAATATGTGAATTTTTAATATGTGAATTAGAATATATCATTATTGATTAGACTTCATTATTTGTTTATACTTTTTTGAATAAAATTGTAACTTAATATTAGTATGTGTGTGTTAGTTTTTGTTTATTTTGAATAGGAAAAATGTCTCGAGAGATCAATAGTGACCACTATGAGGAGGAGTACGAAGAATGCACTCCATCTTCGTCTCAGCAAGGGAAAACAAGATGGTAAGCCACAAAGGCGAACCAAATTTGATCCCAAAGTAGATTTTGAGCAAAGAGCTATTTTGATTAAAAAAGTTCATTGGATGAAAAAGAAAGGTTTAAGAATAGAAGTGACGTTTTATTCAAAAGGTCGATCAAAAGGTGCATCTAGCGATGAATTAAGCAGTTGGATTAGAGTCCTTAGTCGAGAACACGTTCCTATATGGATTAAAGAATGGTGGTCTAAGGATTTGGAACAAGTAAAAGATGTGATTTGGAGGGAGATTTATGAAGCTGACCTCTACGTTACCTTTGTATAGCTATACCTTTCCATTCCAAAGGAGGATGGAAATGTGTATAAGCAGCCTCTTATGGTAGTACACTACTACTCCTCTATAAATGATGATGATTACGAAGCTATTGTGAGGTATCGACGTTCTGTCAAATTCCAACTGCTATCATCAAACGCAAGAAAAATAAGAGCAAAAAATAAATACCACTCTATGGTTGGCCGAGTCGGATAAAGAAAGCTCAAGCAATCATTGGTACATTAATATCTTACTCATATTACATATATCAATTATTCTATCATTAATATGTTACTAACATAGTGTAATACAGTTAGCTAAGACAGGCATGCTACCAACACGGGAGGACTTGTGGGTAAAATCACCTCAAGCTCTCGATGGACAATTTGAAAATCCAAGAGTAGCAAAAATGGAGAACTTGATTGTAAGTTTATCGAACTCAAACTATTAATTTATAATTTAATACCTATTGAAGGATCTTAAAAATAACATGTTTTGTTGTTATTTTACAAGATGAGTACACGATGCAACAAAGTCAAAAGAGCTTTCAATCCGTCAGTAATGATGGCATACTGATGAGGGCATTAGGGAATCCGAAACATGCAGAACATGTTCACGGTCAATTGAAGTATGTGAAGCAGTCTCAATACTTCAACCTTCAACCAAGTTCAAAATTGAATTCTTAAGTGTCGAAGATGCAGATGAAAATTGTAGAATTGCAAGGTCTTATGACTGAGCTCATTTCCCAAGGATGTGCCAGGTCAACAGATGATAGCATCTCACAATGCAACAGCTTCAAGGCTAGCTGTAACCCTCTAACAATGTAGCAGAAGCTCCACAAGCTCTAAAATTCCAATTGTCACCTCATCGTCAAGAGCCCGAACAAGGTCAAGAATGCAAGCTCTTTGTTGATGTTAAAATTAATGGTGGGTGTGCACTTGTTGCACTTAGAAAGGCATGGATGGAGAGTCTTCCAACTTATATAGTCCATGGAAGACTATTAGGGGAAGAAAACGTGTGTGTTAGCATCACTACCATCAGAGTTAGAAAAGCTAAATTGTCTGTTCTGACATTTAAAGCAACAACTGTGGGTGAAGTTGCCGAAAGCTTTGTCATATGGCTGAAGAGGTTAATTGAAGTCATCGCAATGACAAGGACAAGTAGAGCGCCTAGCCGTGTTCTATAAAATCTAGAGGGAAAGAAACGCTAAAAAAAGAAAACCTCTACAAAAGCAAGACAATCACAACTTGAGATAAAACAAGTACAACCTGTTGCGAATGAGCCACTGCTTGCATTTAACTTCTCTTTAGTACCTCCAGAATTTATGCAGTTGGCTTTATATGCACATTCTTTCATGTGCAATGGGTTGATGATTTAGTGCCCGATACCAGTATATGTCACTAGCAATGAATTGCCTATCTATGTGGGGTATGAAGACATTTACTACTTCTTCAACTTTGATCAAATTGGGGCAAACTGTATCATGGTGTACCTCAGGTAACAACTCTATCCTTAATTCGTAATTTTTAAAATATAGGCAGAGGTGTAAGGTGCTTTCAAATAATTGACTGTATTGTTTTTTATTATAGTCTTTTTGGCTAAATATTATCAACTTCAAGGCAAGGCACATAATTTCAGCTTCATATCTTCGATGATTGTTTCAAGCGCTACAAGAGACCTACAGAGTGATTGCAAAGAGCACACCATGTTACTCTTCCACCTATTAGCTCAAGCACCGAGGGGAAAATTATTCTTCATGCCATACAATGTTGGAGAACATCAGATGTTGGCACTTATTTCACCATGAGAGAATCAAATATATTGGTTTAATCCCATCGAACACCCACCACGTGATGATTTCGTATCAGTCACGAGATTGTAAGTATCAATGTTCTCTTATAAAATTAATTTTTTTGAGTTTTGCATAATTGTATTGTCTATTAATTCATTTAATGATGAAACATTGTTAGGGTGCTTAACGATTGGAAGCTTCAAGCAAGAAGCAATGTCATATTTGACCAAGTGGAATGCTATATTCCAGACATAAGTATCCAAGACAACAAGTAAACATAGAATGTGGTTTTTTTATTCTATATTTCATGCAAGATATAATTAATAGTGGTATACAAGCCTTAGGAAAAAAGAATTTTATATACACACAGATATAAACGAACTTAGATTAGAGTGGGTATAATTTGTAAAGAGGTATGTCATTTTTAGAAAGAGATAGTAGCTAAACGATTGTACAAAATAGCTTAAATGTAAATGATCTTTTAAATACCTTGTAATTTCAATATACATCAATTTTTGTATGCAATCAGGGCATTGTTGTAATAAAGAACACATGGGACTGACCATCCTATGGGAAATCACAAAGTGTTCATTATGCTTGTTACGTTAAAATTTTTTTTTAACAATTCTTTTCCTCAGCTTTTCTCCTCTCATTCTCTATTTGAGACGTTTTTTGATTTTCTCTTCCTCTTCTCTTCTCCATGCATTCCATTTCTTCTCTCTCGAAAATTCTCTGCAAGAAAATTGAAAGAAAAAGTCACATTCGTTGGTTGAATTCAAGGGTTTTGAGAAGAAAATTTTCAAGGTAAGGACTCGTTTCTTGTGTTTTTGAAAAGAATTCTCCTCCTCAATTCGTCTACAATATCTTTCTTTAGGTATTGTATTTGTTCTAAATTTTTAATATGTTATGCATGTATGTGTTATGAGATGCTTTCTAAGTTTCAAGTCATTTCAACGTTTTTATGATAAAATATGAATTTTCTATCTTCTACCCCTCATAGTAAAATATTACTGTTTAATCTTGATGCATGAAAAATGTAATGATATTCAAGGGGTAAATATGATGTTTTTCATGAAAGTTGTCAAGAATGTGCATGTGTAATGTATGATGAATGTATTTTATGTTATGAATTTTTATGAGATTACATTAAGAAAATTGTTTTAATAAACGTTATTTTTGGATTTTTGTTTTATAAAATGTTATTTATGTTTAAAGGATTTTATGATAATGAAATAATTTTATGCATGATAATATGATGTTTGTTTGAATTTTTAAATTAAAATATATGTATTTTAATTGTTTGAAAATGTTTTATTTAAAAGATATTTATGTTTAAAATGTATGGTTTGTTTTTATATGCTTAAGGTAATTTTTATGATTTAAGAAAAATCATGATAACATGTTTATGTGATGACAATTTTTATGGTTATGAATTATGTTTGTAAAAATGAGATGAATGTATATATATATGAATGATATATGAATGAATGATATATGAATGGATGATTTACGCTATGATGATAAGTATTGATTTTATTTTATTTCAAAAGGAAAAATGGCATGAACACAAAAAAGAAGCGTGCACATCGAGACCGCGGCGTTATCACCAAAAGTATATTAAGGTTAAGTAAGTTAGCGATAAGGTAAGTACATTCTCACCTGCAACATGACACGTTTTACAAGTATTGATGATATGTTCACAATGATATTGTGATGATTTTATGATTATTTTTCCTTAAATGATTTCTTATGAAAGATTATCATGATTTAAAGTTATGAATGTATGATGATGACATGTTTCAAAGTATGAAAATTATGTATATATGTATCACCTAATAAGTGTTGCACACCCAATGTTATGAAATGATATGTTATGATGTCATGTTTGGTTTGGGATTAGCTACCCTTCTCCTCTCATGACAGCGCGCCTACAATGATGTTCATGGTGCAACACTTGGGCCCTTAAGATAAAATGGAATAAGTTTTTAAATGGTCAATGCAATGAAAGATATGTTTCTATGAAATTGTGCTTAAGGCACTTTTATGATATGATGATGATGGATATGAAATGTTTTAAATTGTGAGAATTATATGTACTTACTAAGCATTAGCTTAATCATGTTTTATGTCATGTTGCAGATAAGGGTAAGAAAATCATGGATTAGGCGGAGGACATGGGAAGGCGTGTGAGCACTAAGCATGATGAATTGTAACCAGAAGCACGCTAAGAAGAATGATTTTATGTTTTAAATCAAGTTTTATATTTTGAACATATTCTTATGTTAAGTTTTTAACGAATACATGAACTTTGTTTTATCTTTTATTTCATTATTTTAAGTATTACGATCTTCCGCATTTTATGAAAAGTTTGATTTTGTTTTTAAAATTATGTTTTCCCAAGGGTTTTTGGCTCGGTCGGCCTGCCGATAATGTTTTTGGCCTGCCGAACGTTGACAAGTTTTTAAGTCTGAATTGCAAAGCCTCTGCAGGCCTGCCGGTTGAGGGAACTCCGGCCTGCCGATCATGTTCGGCCTGCCGAACTGTGGGAGTAAGTAAGTTTTAAATGATACGATGATTAATGAGATATGTTGTGATATTTTTATAAGTTCTGATTTACAACTTGGTATATCTATTTTATTAATATAAGTTCATGATTAATTTAAAGTATAAATGAATAAATTATGATATGGAATGAGTTAAGCAATGTGATTTTATAATGTTAAGATATAAAAAAAAATGTACGAATGGGTCCTTGTTAAGTATGTTTAATTACTTTTAAAATTAAAAGTATTGTTTACGTTTGTATTTATATATATGTTTAAAGTTCGAGTAAGTATGTATGTAAGAATGTAACGACATGTGTGACGTCTGAAAAAGGAGGCGTTACACCTAGTATATTTGTTATATTAACTATTTATTTATTTAAAAGTTGAAAATATGAAGATTAATATTTATTATGTATAAAATATAATCACAATATTTTGCACATTTTTACAGCATTTTTTATTTTTAGAATTTCGTTATTATGGAACTTTAATAACAAGAAATGTAGTTTAAATAAAAATGGTATTTCAACATTAAGTGCAACTAATTAAAATTAACTTTGATAAAATAACAACAATAATAACAACAAATTAAAAGGGTTTAAATAGTAATTGTAACAAAGCTTAGGTTTAAAGGTTCCGTTTTGATAATTAGCTTAAATAAATTTTGTTTTTCTAGTTATTTTTTAATTGGTCTAAAAATATATTATAAATAAATTTTGTTTTTCTAGTTATTTTTTAATTGGTCTAAAAATATATTATTACATCCTATGTCAATAATAAATCAAGCTTTACCAAGCATTTATTGTGCCATTTAATGTCTATAATACAGCAAAAACTAAACTTAATAAATAAGAAGCATTTCAATATTACTTAACTAAAATAACAACCAAATTGATAAGTTAAGCATTTACTAAGCCATTCTATGTCTACAAAAAATCAAGGTCCTCTCAAACATTACCAGTGTCAATCTATGCCTTCAAAAAAATCAAAACCAGAATTTGGCAGAGTTTTAGCTAAGAAAATTCTAAAATCCCAAGTTTTCTAGAAAATATTTTTGCATTATAACTGTTTAGAAAACTGAGAACATCTAAAAATGTTTAAAGTAATTTTGTCAAAGTTTCCTCCTCTCACCTCAACCAAAACGGAAAATTGAAAAGACATATTTAAAATAAAATACTAAAAATATTATTGAGCATAATTTTTACAGCATAATCTGAGAAATATTTTACAAAAACTTAGACTGAAAACTAAATTAAAAACTAAAGACTAAAAACTCTAAAGAAAATCTAAACAGAGATTTTAAGGAGAGGATGATCTCTCAGCAAATCCCCCCTTGTTTTATAGGCAAGAAATTGCAGCTATTCAACATTTTTTATAATTTAATTTACTGTTTAATTTTTGACTTTTTTCAAAGTAGGTTGTAATTTTTTACACACTTTTTCCTTCAATTTTCCATGCAAGATTCCCCTTATTCTTGTGTAAATCTGAGTTCCAAATTAGCTACTGGCAGCATCAGTCGTACGGCATACAGCTTGTTCTTAACGGTTCATCGCACGATCCAACGGACAGGTAAAGTAGAAGTATGCAAGACCAAGTGGGCTAACTAGGACTATGAACACAGACCGTTGAAAGAGTCCAAGTAATTGCATCTGACGGCTTGGAAGACCCAAGATGTGGAGCTGCACGCAGCATATATGACATGCCTTGAGATTGGTAACACGCGTGGGACCCACTAGCGAGTCTTACATGGTGGCTACGTGACGCGTGGCTTCCATCCAACAGCTAAAGGCATGTAGTAGTGTAATCCAAGGGCTACAGAGCTGCCACGTCTCACTTTTTATTTAGAATTAGAATTTTAATTATTTTTAAGGCATTTGTTGCCTAATTTTACCCGTTTTGGTGCCGTTTTGCTTCATTATTTGCCAAATTTTAAATCTAAAGATAGCAAATTGAAACAAAATTAACTATTTTACAAACATAATATTTACAATAATATTAAAAATATTCATTTTACATTAAAACATAAAAATAATTATAAACTTTTAAAATTCTAGCCTTTTTGGTTTGACACAAATATGAATTTTAAGACTTGTAAATATTTTTAGAAATTATTAAAATATTATAAGACATATTTACAAACTTAAAACACACCATAAAATTTATTAACACTTAAAATTAAATTATCACTAATTATTTGTACAGTTTTAATTAATTTCAAACTAAACTAATATTTTACATACGAAAATGATTCTAAAAATTACCCAAAATATTAATAAATATAAAAACATATTTTTCACTAAGACACTAAAATACTATTTATCACATAATTGCTATTGATTAAGGACTTTAAGAGAAATATTAATGTAAAATAAGTGATTTTAACTTTAAGAAATATGCATTTTCTAAATCTCATCACATAGCATTAACTACGAGTCCAAATACCGAATGGAAAATCAAAATCAATACCTCAAAATTTCTCTAGTGATTGAAATGATCCAAACTAACAAGCAAAAAAAGAAAAAACCATTCTTCATAGCATATAAAGGACTAATACAACAAAAAAATAAAAAAAAAATTAACCTAAACAAAGAAATCTCATGACGTGTATTAAAAAACTTCGAATAAACTAGAATATTCAATTGATTTTACCTAGTTTAAGTTGATAAAGCTTGAAGCTAGCATTTCTCTTCTTCTCAAGAGCTTTTCCATTTCTTGAAATGGGGTGAAAAAGGAAGAAAAAGTGCACATCAAAATGGGTCCTATTTGTAGCTTCTCTTATGAGCTTAAAAGTGAAAGTCAAATTTTTTATTATTTTTTATGCATTAATACCAATACAACTTTTTGCTGCTTTTTGACATGTGCATGGCCTACTTTTCCTTTTAAAAATTATTTTCATTCCTTTGCAAGACTAGGTTTTACTGTTTTGTTAGTGGCGAAATTACAGCCCCATGGGGATAAATAAGATTACTCTTCTCTTTTTATTTCCCTCAGTACTTGGAGTTCTCGCGTGTTGTCAACTAGGATGGGGTTAGAACGCCTTTAGGTTATGTAGAGTTACTCTGTTCAATATTCTTGCAAGCTTATTTTTGCTACTTAAATCTTGCAACGGATGAGAAATCATACTGTCACTTGCTTCTAGATTATGAATAAATGAAGTTATAAGAGAAAGAAACTCCTTTCTAATTGCTGAATATATATAACTATACAAGTCCTTAACAATGCTTATTTCTGAACACTATGGTATGTGAAGCGCTAACATTGACCATAAAACTATGAAGTGTTGAAACTTTTGGATTCACACTACTAGAAATTTGAGATTATACTACCCTTATTTAATGACATTTTTTAAAAAAACTATCGTGGTAAAGGAGAAAAAACACAGGGAGTGTTGGAAAAAATAGTATGCAGTAGAATTTTAAAATTTTTATATCAGAGTATTTTTCAAAACACAAGTTTGACATGCTATATGGATAAATTAACTGGTTCTTACTAACCTTTTGTGTGCTGAAAAGCTCCTACAATCAATAAAGAGAATTAACGTTCTAGAAGGACCTAAACCAACTGCCTTCTTTGCTATTCTCTATCCACGATCGAAGTAAGTGTGGGCTCATGTCATTCAGCTTTTCCACCAAGTGATTCTCCTTCTAACCAATTGAGAGAACCCAAAGCTACAGTTTGTGATTTGTGAACAATGGCTCTCAGGGAGTTTTTAAAGTCTCGCCGATAGAGTCTCACTCTTAATCTCTCGACTGATCTTTATAATAAAGAGACTTACTTCCATTTTGTAGTGGTTGGGTCTAGGAGTCATTCCTTATCAGATAAGGCCTCGAAAATTTGAATCAGAATCAAATCAAGATCAATATCTTATAAAATCTACGTGAAAACGCGTGATCCTTTTATCGCCAGGTCGGCAGGCCAAATTTGCAAATCGGCCTATTGAACCTCCTCAATCCATAGGCCAAACTTAAAGATCAGCTTACCAAACCTCTGATAAAAGATCCTTGCAAATCTTTATTTTCCACTCGAGATTCTTAGGATAGAGCCTCAGTTTTAATTCAAATAACCCAATAAGAAGTTATCTGATTAAAACAGTCATATCTAGATAATCTCTAAGAAAATAAATATTTCTGACAATTTAACAAGTTTATCTTGATTTAATTTATTCAAATTAAATCAACCAATAAACAGGCAAGAATTATCTGATCCCAATAATTCAACAAGTTTATCTTGAATAAATTTTATCACAAAATTAATTCATCCGATAAACAGACATGAATTATTTTATTCTTTTGAATTTCAGCCAATCTGATAAATCTAACATAAGTCACCAATATTGAAAAAGCACGCCGTATCATTACAAGATTTATTATGAGCTAACAAAGGGGACCTGATGGACCTATATAGTTCAAGTTTCCAATAATTATGAAACCCAATATCCCATATATACATTTCATAATTTTCAACTCCAACGCTACTCCATAAAAAGCTTAGAGTTGCACTCTCAAACTATATAGAATTACGAAGCCTATATAGCTAAGTCTCTATGACATATTATAACGTGTCGTATCCCCATAGGATTATCTATAATCGGCTTAAGGACAAGTTCTGTCTTACCTTCCCGATTATTTTTATCTTACATTCCATTATCTCACCATTAGAGAACTTACCACCTAAAGACAATATACCATTCGGTTACACCTATGTATCCAAATGGTTGAGCACTACAGTTTTCTAATTACAGGATAACACATATAAGAGGATATCAACTACTCCTAAAGAGGAACTATGGATTCCATAGCTATGAATAACAGGTCTACACAATCAAGAGTCATGCCTCCAACGTACCAGCATGTGTACTACTATAAAATATGGATGTCACCCTTTGGTACATCAAAAGACATAAGTCAAGACAACGGGCCTATTATTCATCTCAAGATTAAGATACAATACAAATGATTGTCTAAAGTGAATCGATTTTTTGAATAGAATTATTAATCCAAATCAATTCACTTTATGTCCCGATCCAACATATCGTCACCTATGACAACGTGCTAATGTTTCTATTCACGGAGTCCACCTCTGATGGTCAAGACAAACCATCTCCCAATAGGCATATAGACAACGTAACAATCTTTGCATGAAAAAAATGCCTAACTTTATTCCCTCGATTGTGGATTTTATGATTTAGACTGTCACCTTAAGAATCATGTCTTCTGTATAATTAGTCCATCATATGCCTAATTCTTCAAGGTTTAGACCGATAGTCTCAAGCTTTTTTTTGCTTAACATGCATTCAACAAATATAAACGTAAAGAGGACAAGATTTGGTATATAAATAATAAATAAATTCTTTATTGATAAGAATGTCTCTAAAAACATATTATATTTTTACTCCTTATGGCATACACGTCTAATAGGGAGTTACACCCGAGAAGACAAAAACCGTTGCGATAGGAGTAGAGGTCTACCACGACGGTTTTTTTAAGAATTGTCATGGTACATAAGCTTTCCATGACGGTTTTTTAAAAAACCGTCGTGTAATGTGTTTATATTTAATAATAAAAAAAACCTTCCAACTAACACTTATTTAATTCACTCTTTTCCATATTAGTGACCCACCTTATATTTTTCTATGTACTTTTTTCCATTAATTATCACTTCACTCTCCCCATGTTTCAACATCCACCATTTGCTTTCCTACTTTTTGAATTTTATATTCTAATATTTCTCTCTTTTTAACCTTCATGTTTCTTTTCTTAAAAAATGTTCTTAGCTCTCACGTTTCACACTCAACATGCACCCACTTTCCACTTTCATATTTTTTAAAATGTCTCTATTTAATCTCCTCTTTCTTTTCTTAAAAACTGTGGTGTGAATTCTTTTTTGGCTAGAGATCGCCAGTGGTGGATGAAGATAGGAAGATGGCTAGGTCGTAAGGTGCGATTTGCAGGTAATTTTTGTTTCTTTGCTTTCTCTTCTTTTTTTTTCACTTTCCTTCTCCCTCACTTTTGTCTCAGGTGCTTGAATCTGGATGCATCTTATTTTTTCTCTATTATTTTTTGCTAGAGATTGTTGGACATGGATGGCCTTGCAAGCACAATCCTGTGGGTACTTTCTATTGCTTTTGCTATTTTCTCATTTTTCTTCTCCCTTATCTTTTTTTTCTCTAGCGTTTTGCTCTCTCCCTTACCCTTTTTTTTTGGTTTTGATATTTAGATTTGTATTGTTGGGAATATATTTTAGAAGATTTTTTGAGGCGATGGTGAATTTGAACTGAGCAAAAAAAGCAAATTTAGGCACTTTTGTGTTTAATTTTGTTTTCTCTCTTTGTTGTACTTTTTGTGTTTGATTTTGTTTTCTCTCTTGTTGTATGTAAAATTCTATATAATTTGTTTGGAGTTCGGTCTTTAGAGTTTCGTCTCAATACATGATTTTGGAAATTTTATTCACCTAAATTTGGCTCCTAAACAGATGTTCCACACCAGTAAAAAAACCATCATGAAAACTCAGTTTAGTACCACAAAGGACGTTTTCACAACGATTTTTCAATCGTCGTGAAAGTTTTCCACTACAGTTTAAAACTGTCATGGAAGGCCATGTTTGTAATAGTATCATTTTAAAATTCCCCATCTATATTATGGCATGTGTCTTGGTTTACCGGCCCCCTAGCTTTACACGTTACAATTACACTTCTAGTTTGTTATAAAATAAAAAAAAAAACCCTATTGACTTCTAATTCCCTAAAAAAAAAAAAAAGCACGTGGCAAGGTCTACAGTTATTTGTTACTTCTCAAATTTTAAAACATGATAAATACACCCCTTATCCTAGTAAGAATTTTTTTGATAGAATAGATAAGGATGGCAACAGGGAATGCTAGGAAATGCTATGCTTTTCCTTCCACATTTTTGCTCCTAAAAACCATCTCTGTCACCACCTTTATCCCTGATAATGAAAGTCAGGGGTTAAAGTTAAGGAACCCTTGTTTGGGAGCCTTCCCCATACCCTGCTTATTTTCTATAGTTATGTTTATTATTGACCAAAATTTTAATAACAGTAAATAATAATAAGTGGAAATTTATAATGTTTGGGAAAAATCCAAGTAATTAATTAGCATAATTAATTAAGAATTTGTCTATAATTACGCTATTAAGTTCGTAAGAAGCACAAGTTTATAGCTTATCAATACAAGTACCGATAAGAACTATAAGATAACAATAGTATGACAAGCTCAGTCATGCTATATACATAAAACTAGTCTAGAAATAACTGTGAACTTGGCTAGAAAGCTTAGCGGTAAACCGAGGAAATAGATAATAAGTTGAATGGGTAAGAAAGAATGCATAGTTTAAGAGAAATGTTGGCTCGAGACAAGTCAATATATCCTTAACAAACCTAAGTAGGATTTCACTACTAAGAAAATCCCTTTTAATGTCGCCTTTTCCATGTCGATTGCTACATTTGCGTGACTTGGAAAGCTTTTCACATCGATCGATGAAGAAACAACGTAGAAGGGCCAAAAAGTAGGCCTTCTACGTCGGCTGCTTAGGGAGAGACATGGAAGCAATAAAAATTATGCTTTTAACGTCGGTTGGAAGAAAACTGACGTTAAAACATTTTCTTTATGATTAAAATTTGAATTTTTAATTTATAAATTTTTCTAGTCATGTCAAAAAGTTACCATGTTAAATTTCATTTTCCCTCTTCAATTTTGACTCACCCTGTATCTTTCCTCTTCCTTTTTTTTTTTTTCATTTATATTGTCTAAGTCAAAATAATAAAGGCATTTACTCTCTTTTTCTCATAGTTTTTTCTCCTTTTCATTTGCTTTCACAATATCAAACTAAACCCTTCTGTCTTCTCTCACCCTCTCTTCTCTTTATCCATTTTTGTTTGGCTGGCCAAGGAGAAAAATTGGCGGAGGAATGGAGATGACACTCGGATTTGCAACAGGATCCCGCTCTTTTGCGACATTGCAAGCCATTGTGTTGCAATTCAAAAGCTACATTCGTGATGCCCTTTCCCCATTGCACGATCTAGGTAATGAAGGCTTGTTCTCAATGGCGCAATCAGGTGAGAGATGGGCCCTGATTGCCTGAGACATGTGGTTTTTCTAGAGTTATGCTTCTCTTCTTTTTTTTTTTTCCGATAATTAAGCATTTGATCGATTATACCGATAAAATCCAAGAATATGAGTCAAGGGTTTTCTTAAAGACCTGAGCAATTTATTTTACAGAAAGATTCATGTAATTCTACGATCCTATGAATTAAATTGAATTAGTGTAATGACTGAGAAAATCCTATAAATTAAATAATGTGATTTACATATTTAAGTCAAGGATTTTTTTTGGGAAAATCTCATATGTAAATATTGTGATTGAAGGATTTATGGAATTAATATAAATATTCCAAAATTCTATAGAAGATATTAAAGTTAAATTTATTAACTTTTTTGATAAAATAATTTGATTGATAATTTCCAACGCGATTTAAAATGGAAAAAATTTCAAACCATAAATAACTTATGAATTTAAATTATAAGAAACTTTCAAGTACAGTACGGTGTTAATAGTGTACCGAGAAACACTCTAACACATAGTAAATTCTAAATTGCCTATTAGTTAAAAACTAGAGTTGTGCGAGTAGCATTTTCGGTTAAAAAAAATGCTATCAGAACAACTACAACCCATATTTGGAAGCTTGAAAAATCAACATTAGAAAGTTAAAGTTCAATTAGCATTTGGCCTATAAATAAACTTGCCAATAACTAAAGTCCATTTTTGCTCCTTTTTCTTTTTCTATTTCTCAAGAAAGAAAATTTCTCCTTCATATTTGCCTCAAGAACCCGAGATCCCCTTCCCCATTCCCTCTTGTTTTCTACTCTCCCTCCCACTAGAACATCACTAACTAAAAAGTTTAGACAAAGAAGGAAGCTTGGTGGAATCTTTTAAAAATAGATCTTCAAGGGTATATACTTTAACTTTTTCTCTTTTTAAGATCAAGAATGGTTGATTGTTTTATTTTTGGTGATGTTGACATGTAATAAAGTTTTATTTAGGCATATGTTATGGCTCTTGTAAATTTGTATGGATGTGGTTTTAGTTTATGCATGTTGGGTATGAAAAAATTTAGATATAGGTTATGGTTTTTGTTTAGAAATATTTTCTACTCCTTTTAAGCTTAAAAATAGTCACTTTAAAGGTTGGTTTTGAAGCATTCTCAAACTTGGAACTTTTTAACTTATAGTAACATGAATGATTTTATGCAAGATGTTAAAAGCTGGAATCTCAACTTAAAAATGAGATTTCTAGCGTTTTTCAAAAAGCTGTCCCTGTTACTGTTGTAGGAGTTGTTGCAACACATTTGTATGACTCCTAAAGTACAAATGTCAAAACTGTCTAATTTTTAATTTCAGAAATTGAAATGCTCATTTTATTGTCTCCTAAGACTATCACAGTAACTGCAGTATAATCTATAGTCATTAAGTGACTATCCCTATTAGGTATTGAAAGGGGTGTTATAACACAATTGTACACCTATAGTACAGATTTCATTTCTGTCCTATTTTTATTTTAAAAGTTTGAAACCACTTAGTTTACTCTTCTCTTGGGTTTAGAAAACAGAATGAGTACCTCAAGGATTTAGAAAGCTTAAAAGTCAAGAAAAACGCATGATCTACTCACTGGGTGGGCAGCTTACGTAAATGATCAAGATTCTGAAAGAAAATTGGATGGTAGTGGTTAATTTTGATTGAAAGTTGACACCTTAATTTTTTGCAATTCTTGGTTGGCTGTATATCACAAAAGCTCTCAAAAAGTGTTTCCTTCCACACACACACACACACACACACACACAAAACTCTCAAAGTGGATTGACTTGACTCTATTTGGCTTTAATTCATGTTGCAGTGTTCCGTATCATTGCAATTTTATTTTTTTTTTGCTAGTTAAAATCTTGCAACGGACGAGAAAGCATAATGTCACTCACCAATGTCTTTTTTTGATTGCTGAATATAATATAGCTCTATGTCTTTTTTTTTATCATAGCTAATAGGTATATATGTCCTTATCAATGTGTGTGTGTATATATAAGCAATATTTATTTGAGAATTGTATTGATTTGTATTGTTATACAAATTGATGTTTGAATATGCAATTAAAGTATTAAATATGAATAAGAAATAAAATTGAAATTTTTGTTTAGATAGATAGTAGAAAAAGTTTTAAATTTAGTAACAAATCTAACAAAACCTAATGTTCATGACATTTAAATATGCAATATGGATTTTGATTTAATTTTCTTTTTATTTTGAACATAATGAAAAAATAATATCTTAATCGAATATCAAATGAAGAAGTTATGATATTTTTTGTTAAATATAAGAGAGAGATAAATAAATGTTACTATAGCATATCGAACCTTGTGAACTTTTGAGGGAAAAAGTTACATTTTGAAATTAAAAATGGATTTCAAATTCTCTTATTATCGGAATTTTTGCTTCAATCAAACGACTATTTGGGCTGTTTAATTTTGAATCCTAAATTTAAACCCAACCCTCCAAACAAACGGCCCTAGCTATGTGAAACACGATCTGAATTCAGACGTCCAGAAAAGGAATGGAAAATAAGCTTTGAACGAGAAAGGGGCTCTAGACATCAAATGAGAGGAAAGATAATACCCCTTTTTTTTTCTTTCGATTTTTAGGATTAAAAAGAAGGCTGGGGTGGAGACGAAACGGTGAGGAAAACGTTAGGGATGAGATAACACTTTCTCAGGACAAGGCCCAACCAAGCAAACGATTGGCCTGTCCTCCGCTTTAAGTCATTTCCATATGCAGTCGAATGTTCAAATATTCTTGCCCGATTTCCTAAACTATAATAAAAGTGTGGAAGGGTATCCACTATTTATTTTCTTTTCTCCAAAACCTATCATTTTGGTTTTTTTATTACTTTTTTTTTGGCTTCTCTATAAAAAAAAAAAAAAAAAAAAAAAAAAAAAAAACACTTTGATTATTTTTGTTTTGCTTCTCATATATAGCCGATTTAGTTCGAGTATTTGAGTAGAGTATTTAAATGAAGATTTAAATTTTTCTGAGAAAAAATACTATAGCAAAATGATTTGAACCGTGATTCGAATATTGAACCAAACAGGCCCATATTTTTTGTCTTCTCCATCTTTATTTGTATCTTTGTATTTTTATTCATTATCTTGTGCTCTACTTTTTTCTTTCTTTTATTTCATTAATCTTTTTAAAACACTTGATTCTTTTTGTTTTGCTTCTCTTATTTTTATTGTCTTCTCCTTTTGTATCTTAGTACTTTTATTCATTATTTTGTGCTGTACGTTTTTTTCTTTCTTTTATTTCATTAATCTTTTTTTACCTTTTTTCTTTTTTATTTTTATTTTTGGTTTTTCATTTTTTTCCTTTCTTTTATTTTATTATTTTTTACCTTTTTTCTTTTTTATTTTTCTTTTTCAATATTTCACTGTCTACTATAATCTCATATTTCAATTGTCTTTTTTTAACTCCATCATTATGATGCTTTATTTGTTTTGAACTCTAATTGTCTCTTGTAACCAATGTTTATTTTTCCTCTTTAATTTTTTAATATTTTTTTCTTTTTTCTTTCTCTTTCTTCTTTTTAGGGTTTTTACTTTTTTCCCCATTTTACTTATTTAGTGTTATACAATAATCTATATTTTTCTCTTTTTTTTCTCTCTCTCTTTAAGTTCTATTTGTTTACCATTGTATTTTTTACATTTGATGATTTGCTTTTTTTCCTCTTTTTGTTTTTTGTTTTTTGTTGTTTTACTTTTTTTTCTTTCTTTATTTTTTTTGCTCTATTTGTCTACTATAATCTTTCACTCCATTGTTCTCCTATTTTTTCCCGTTTGGTGGCTTTTAATTTTCTCTTCATTCAACTTTATTCATCTTTATCATAAACTTCTTAGACCTCCAATATCAACTATCTTTCTAGAATAATCGCATTGCTTATGATAAGTTACTTGTATTGCAGTTAGTTCATTTCATTCCTATAATGGTCAAATTTGTATGTGTGAATCTTAATATTTTTAGATTTATCTAAATTGAAAAACTATATTAAAATTTTACTTGATTAATAAAGTATAAAGTTTTGACTCCGTAATTGACAAACTATTTATTTTCAGACAGAAACTAACATGACACATGTCCTAAGAATTTCAAAAAAATATAGAGTAATAAAAAAAATAATTTTGAAACAAATCTTAAAAGCATACATATTTGAAATAAAAATATATTGTGTCACATTTTTTCCTTAGAAAAAGAATATTTTTTGATCTATTTGTTTCTTTTACCATTTTGTTTCTTGTAGAACCCTACACAGTATACTTGTAATGATCGAAAAAATCCAAAAATTAATAATATGATTAATTAAGGATTTTTCTATAATTACTCAGCTAAGTGCTTGAGAAAGTACAAGTGTAGAATTTATTAACACGCAAATTTAAAGGTCTTAATAGCTATAAGACCCTAGAAATAAATAATGTTGTGAATGCACAAATTTATGTGCTTTATTTATGAAATATGTAATAATGTAATGTTATGATAGTACATTAAAATAATTAGAAATGATTATTTAATGTGATAAAATAAAAGTTTATGATTCATTGATTTCATGGATGAGCTAAAGAACTGATATTTATAAGAATCTCAATTAAAATGTTCAAATTGAGATTATCTGACAATAAGTGGAATTTCTAACTTACTATGGTTATGTGAAAAATTCTTATACGATATCAGTTTAGTAAAAGAAAATTGGATCAATAGTAATCATCAACTCAATACCATAATTTAAGAAATGGTGAGCACCAAGTTTAAGTATGCAAGATTTATGTTAATTTTTACTAAGATCGATCTCAAAATTTAAGGAGATCATAAAGTAAGATCAGAATTTCAAGAAAGTTATAAGGATCATTGAAAGTTCAAGAATTCCAATGTTTTATACATGTATGGTTAGTTATTATACACATTAATAATTATGCAAGGTTTATTATTATTGTTGTAATAATAATAAAAATAATAATAATAACAACAGTTGAAATAATAATAGTGAAAAAAAAAAAGAAGAGCTTTGATGGAGTCCACAAACGTTGATCTATAAGTAAGACGTGGACCCATAAATGGCTCTTTATGAGGAACAGTTCAAGTTATACCATAAAGCTTGAAATAGTGTTAAATGTATAATTTGAACTAAATTAACTTACAAATAGTCAATTTAAGTTATAAAACTATTGTAAAATTAGGACTATTATTTTTGTGATAAAATTTGAAGCCTATAACATGAAAATTTGCAATGAAAAATACATGTTTTAGTTAACATTTTAAAGTTTTAAAAGTTATAAAATACATATATATATATATTGAACAAAGCTCAGCTTTTGGATTTAATTGACTTGCAGATAGTCAATTTAATCTATAAAAAAATTTTGTATAATTTATAGCTATTATTTTATCATAAAATTTTGAGTTTATAATTTGTTCTCATATTAAGTTAAATATAAACATGTATAGCTTTTAAAAGAAGAGATTACAATGAAATATATATATATATATATTGTTAATTTATGCTCTTGAAATTTAGAGATTACGAAATGTTATTGTGAACAAGAAATCAAACTTTAAGTTTTGATCTAAGTTCTTAAATACAAAATATTATTTTTAGCAAATAAATACATATCTGGTGAAATTAGTGAATTATCGATTTTAAAGACAATACTGTCAATGTTTTTTATGTCAGAATAATGCATACAGTATGAATAAATTTTATGAAAATGGTGTTATGATAGTATGGAGAGGTTTATACGGAAATGATACAGCAAGAAAATTAGAATTTATGTAATATTCTAAGGAATGAGAATATTATAGTTTTAATAAGTACAGTTATGTTTGTAACGCCCCATAATTCGGACGTCACAGATGTCGTTACATACTTACATTCGTACATGCATATACTTTAATCTTTAAAATAATATCAAACTTAATCGTTACAATTGGTTTTAAAAAGTATTTAAAACTTACATTACCAGGATCCATTCATACTTTTTTTTTTTAACTTATCGTTGTTTCGAAAGCCGTTGCTTAATTTATTCCATGATAAAATTTATTCATTTATATTCTAAATTAATCATGAACTTATATATAATATAGGTTTGTCGATTTGTAAAATCAGGACTTATAAAAATATCACATTAAAACTCTTTGATCATCACATCATTAGAAATCCATTTGTTCCCATAGTTCGGCAGGCCGAACTTGGGACTTCGACAGGCCGAACATCATCGGCAGGCCGGAATTCCCTCAACCGGCAAGCCGACAGAGGCTTTGCAAAACGGATTGAAAATTCATCCATGTTCAGCAAGCCGAAAAATACAGTCGGCATGCCGAACTTCTAGTCTTCGGCAGGCCGGTCACAGAGTTCGGCAGGCCGTCCGAGACCAAATTTCTTAGGAAAACTTAACTTAAAACTTACCAACTTTACGTAAAATATATAGCGGAAGTTCATAATTCATTAAAAATGATAAAATACCTTATTAAACCATAATGTAAGTATTCTTTTAAAAAAAACTTAACATAAAAATATATGTTCAAAATAAAATATATATAAAACTTGATTAAATCATAAAATCATTTTCTTAGCGTGCTTCCGGTTACAATTCATCGTTCATGTTGCTCACACGCCTTCCCATGTCCTCCACCTAGTCCATGATTCTCTTACCCTTATCTGCAACATGACATATAAAACATAATTAAGCTAAAGCTTAGTAAATACATATATTCTCACAATTTAAAACATTTTATAAACATCAGCATCATCATCATCATTGTCATCGTATCATAAAAGTGCCATAAGCACAATTTCATAGAACATATCTTTCGTAACGTTAATCATTTTAAAACTTAATCCATTTTATCTTAAGGGCCTAAGTGTTGCACCATAAACATCATCATAGGCGCGTCGTCATGAGAGGAGAAGGGTAGCTAATCCCAAACCAAACATGACATCATATCATAACATTTCATAACATTGGGTGTGCAACACTTATTAGGTGATACATATGTACATACTTTTCCTTCTTTGAAACATGTCATCATCATACATGCATATCTTTAAAATCATGAAAACATCATACATGCATATCTTTAAAATCATGAAAATCTTTCATAAGAAATCCTTTAAGGAAAAATCATCATAAAATCATCATGAATATCCTTGTAAAACATATCATCAATCCTTGCAAAAACATGTGTCATGTTGCAGGTGAGAATGTACTTACCTTAACGATAGCTTACTTAACCTTAAAAATGCATTTGGTGACGACGCCGCGGTCTCGATGTGCTCGCTTCCTTGAGTGTTCATGCCATTTATCATTTAAGGATGCAATAAAAATCAATACTTATCATGAACTATCCATACACTCATCTCATATTATAAACATAATTCATAACCATAAAATCGTCATCACATAAACATGTTATTATGATTTTTCTTAAATCATAAAAATTACCTTAAGCATATAAAACAAACCATACATTTTGAATATAATTATCTTTTAAATAAAACATTTTCGAATAATTAATATATTTATATTTTAATTTAAAACTCCGTACAAGCATCATATTATCATGCATGAAATTATTTTATTATCATAAAATCTTTTAAGCATACATAGCATTTCATAACATATAAATAAAACACATTCATCTATCATACTCATACATATGCATATTATAACAATTTTTCATGAAAACATCATATTTACCCCTTGAATAATCGTTACATTTTTCATACTCTTTAAAATTATACAGTAACATATTACTGTGAAGGGTAGAAGACAGAAGTATCGTTTTTCATTAAAACATTGAAATGATATGAAACTTAGAAAAAAATCACATAATATATACATAACATCATATATAAAAAAAATCGAGACAAAATACAATACCTGACGAGGAGAAGAATTTCTTTTTAAAAATAACAAAAACCGAATTCATACCTGGAAATATCTTCTTAAAACCCCTTGATTTCAATCAACGAAACAAGACCTTTTTCTTTCAATATACTCAGAAAATTTTCGTGGAAGAGAGAGAGATTTCGTGAGGAAGAGAAGAGAAATTTCGTGAGAAAGGGAAGAGGAAGAGAAATGAAAGTACGTCTCAGAAATTTTTGAGAGAGAGAAAATAATAAAAAGAAATGAAACGTTAAAATTTTTAACGCAATAAACACCATTGTGGGAATTCAATTCCGTTCATTAAGTCAGAAAATTCTGACTGTTAAGGGCTGTTGGCGTGGAAGGAAAGAAGAGAAAGAAAAGGAAAGTCAAATCACTTCATCAATCCTACCATAATTTTCCCTCTTAAAATAGGAAATCTCTTAAAATAATACAAATTAATACAAGTCAAATCCTTTAATTTCCTTAACTGATAAAAACATTCTATTATTATGCCAATTAATCACATTAATTCTCGCAATTAATGTAATTAACTCAGTCATAATTTTGGAGAAATTTCTGTTGACTGCTTGTCAGCTGTTGAGGGTAAGCTCGGCGCCTCCACCGAGGACCCTAACTTGGTGGTCGGTAACTCAGTTCGGCAGACATAGGCTACCGCCCGACCCGATGACTTATGCTTCTTCCCGAGGTGCCTTTCATTTATCTGAGGGCACACCCCAAGACGGCTGCCACCTCGGGGATGTACAGTAGCTCGGGCCGGGCCATGCTGTCCATCATAATACGTCACTACTCATCCTTGTAGGCCAACACCAGGCAGACGTGCTGCCGTCCAATAGAGTCCAATCCATTGGACAATGGACGCGACACTTGTCACTTATTGCTTGATACACTTTGATGTGACACCTGGGTAATGGGTAAAACCCATCTTACACCCGATCCAACTGGTGGCCTATAAATAGGATGCATTTATGACGTTTTAGAGAGAGAGACTTCCTCATACCTAATTAGCTGCCGACCTCTGCCGAGCAATACTTGCCTTGAGCATCGGAGAGCCCTTGTCTATTGACTAACCCCCTTTCTCCGAATCATCCCTCTTGCAGGTACTCACTCCCAACCAGGGGCAAGCTTAGGAGGAGGTCATAAGGTATTTCAGTCACACGTGGGTGTTGATCCGACGCCGGACTGCGGTAAGCATCAACATTTTGGCGCTAGAAGGAGGGCCGAACGCGCCCCGATCCAAAGTTATTATACCTCAGATTTCTGACATGACAACCCGAGGTAATGTAAGAGATAGTACCGCCCGACGTTAGGAGTCGGGCGAGGCCAGGCATAAGCGACCGTCTACAGAACGGCCCAGCGATCGTCCTCGGATCGCCAGATCTCGGTCCGAAGGGCAAGGAAGCGCGGCAAGAGCAGAGTCGGTGTAGCCCCAAGCTGCACAAGATCCGATCCGGGAGCTCACAGATGCAGTTCGGATCTTAACTCAGCAGCTTGCACAGGCTCAACAGCAAGCTGCACCGGGACCGCCACCCCCTGTCCAGGTTGACCAGGCAGGGGGTCGGCATGAGCAGAGCGCCACTAACTGGGTGGATCGATCAGAGCAGTCTCCGGGATCCACCAGAGGGCCCCTGCTTAACAATAGACTGGTCCATGAACGTCAGATGGGACGTCAACCACACCATGTACCTTCACCACAAGGTTCCAGAGCCTCGGTGTTTGATCGGCTCGGGTACCAAGGGATTAACAAAAATCGCCAAGGCGAAGCTGGAGGCCGTGCCGAGGGCGGAGTACCCTATCGGGTCGACCTGCCCGAAGACACAAATAGTCGCCAGTTCTGGGTGCTGCAACGACAGATCGATAAAATCCACAATTGCAGGTTCGGTGTGGACGAAGTCGGGGCCCAGGATCCGCCCTTCTCGGATCACATAATGCGGGCACCCATGCCGCCGAAGTTTAAGGTCCCACAAATTAAGTCTTACGATGGGGCCACCGACGCAGATGAGCATGCCGAACTCTTTCGCGGGCACATGCTGTTGCAGAATGCCAGCGATGCTGCGATGTGCAAAGCTTTCTCGCTCACCCTTACAGGCCCTGCTCGGCAGTGGTTCCGACGACTCGAACCAGGGTTGATTTCTTCTTTTGGGCATTTAACTGATGCCTTCTCTGCCGCATTCTCTACAACCAGGACGTGGAGGAACGAAATAACTTCCTTGTATGCCGTCAGGCAGGGAGACGGGAATGTCAGGGACTATGTCAACCGATTCACCCGGGCTGCTCTCGAGGTCAAGCACGTCGAAGACGAGACCCTCAAACATATTTTTGTAGGGGGCCTCCGAGACGAGAAGCTGACCTAGTCATTGGCCTTTGAGTAGCCAACTACGTTTTCACAGATGCTCGGGTACGCCCAAAGACATGCGGACGCTGCCAAGTACATGAAGAGCCGGTGGGAGCAGGCTGGCCCAAGCGGGACAAAAAAGGAAAAGAAGCAGAAAAGAAGGCCGGAGCAGGGCAGTGCCGAGCATGCGAAGAAGTAGAAGAAAGAGAAAGCTGAGAAGCCGAAGGGGCCGACCGGCAAGTTTCAAAACTACACGCCCCTGGTGGCAACCATTGATGAGGTGTTCGCCCAAGTCGGCGACAAGAATCTGTTGACACCGCCGCCTAAGCTTCGAGGCTTTAGGGCGAAGCGTGACTAGTCAAAATTTTGTAAATTCCATCAAGACATGGGTCATACTACCCGAGACTGCATCCAGCTCAAAGACCAAATCGAAAGGTTGGTCCGAGAAGGTCTATTGCAGGAGTTTGTGGAGAAGGCCATAAACCTGAGGGCGACCTTTATAAGGAATGACTCGTCAGGCCGAGACACGCAGAGCCGACCCAGGACCGATAGTGGGAATGCCCTGGAATCCCCAAATATCGTACATACGATACTTGGCGGGCCTGTTGCCGGGGACACATCAAGTGGGCGGCGATCCTACATCCGAGAAGCTTGGCAGGTCAAATGGGGTGACTTCATGAACATGTCCGAATACATCAATAAAATATGCCGCTAGGAGGACACCCCGATCACTTTCACCAAGGAGGAAGCAGACCGACTAATGCATCCCCACAACGATGCTCTGGTTTGTGAACTGTCTATCGCTAACAATGATGTACGGCGAGTCTTAATTGATAATGGCAGTTCGGCGGATATCCTTTTTAAGCAAGCATTTGACAGGCTGAAGATCAGCAACGCGCCTTTAGCCTCGGTTTGGACCCCACTTTTCGGCTTCGCGGGTAAGTGTGTCCGAGCAATCGGGAAGGTTAGTCTCCCAGTAACTTTTGGAGAGGGTGTTGCCAAGGTCACTCGGGTGGTCGACTTTTTAGTCGTCGATAAACCCTCTCAGTATAACATCATCATCGGTCGGCCGACGTTGAACGGATTAAAGGCCGTGGTCTCGACATATCACCTGGCAATGAAGTTCCCGGCCGATGGTGGTGTTGGAGTAATCCCCTCGTCTCAGGCGGACTCCCGGGCTTGCTATGCAAACGTAGTCCGGAAAGCCTCAGCCCAGCAACAGGGAGTCCTGGCCGTGTATGCAGTCGACGAGACTGACCTCCCAACCGATCCAACGCCGAGGATGCTCACCGACCTAGACCCCAGGTTTCCCGAAGAAGAGGTAAGGGGTACCCCGGTCGAAATCCTAGTGTCGTTCTCCCTGGACCCCGAAAGGCCAGAACGCACTGTCCAACTCGGGTCACAGTTACAACCTGAGATCCGGGCCGACCTGGAATCCCTTCTTTCCGAGTACCGCGACGTCTTCGCATGGTCCCATGAGGACATGCCCGGCATAGATCCGAGCGTTATCAGCCATCGGCTTAATGTCCAACCTGGTCACAGGCCGGTGGTACAAAAACGAAGAGCCTTCAACCCGGAGAGATTTGCCGCAATAAACGATGAAGTCCAGAAACTATTAAAGGCTGGGTTTATTAGAGAGGTCAAATATCCAGAATGGTTGGCAAATGTCGTCCTCGTCAAAAAGGCGAATGGCAAGTGGCGGGTCTGCATCGACTATACCGACCTCAACAAGACCTGCCCCAAGGACTGCTTCCCACTTCCTCGGATAGACCAGCTCGTCGACGCCACAGCCAGACACGAGCTCTTGAGCTTCATGGACGCATACTCCGGGTATAATCAGATAAGAATGGCCGAAGAGGATCAAATCAAAACCTCATTTGTTACTAACCAGGGCTTGTATTGCTACGTTGTAATGCCCTTTGGTCTCAAGAACGCCGGAGCTACCTATCAACGCCTCGTCAACAAAATGTTCGCTCAGCTGATCGGGAAAACTATGGAGGTCTATGTGGACGACATGTTAGTAAAATCTGTCCAAGCGAAGGACCACATAGCCGACCTCAGAGCTAGCTTTGACATTCTCCGGGAGTATGGGATGAAACTCAACCCGGCAAAATGTGCTTTTGGCGTCGGCTCCGACAAATTCCTTGGATTTTTAGTCAACCGACGAGGAATTGAGGTGAACCCGGCAAAGGCCCAGGTGATCATAGACATGCATTCTCCTCAGACAGTGAAAGACGTGCAAAGGCTCACTGGCATGGTGGCCGCCCTATCAAGGTTTGTCTCCCGGGCTACCAACAAATGTCACCCTTTCTTCAAGGCACTTAAGGGGAGGTTTGAGTGGAGCAGGGAGTGTGAGGATGCTTTCCAAGGCTTAAAAGTTTACCTAGCCACACCCCCGCTCCTGTCCAAACCTTTGCCCGGTGAGATTCTAACTGCCTATTTAGCCGTCTCCGAGAAGGCTGTCAGCTCGGTGTTGATCCGAGATGAAAACAGGATCCAAAGACCCGTCTACTATACCAGACACACGCTCCAAGGTGCCGAGGAGCGCTATTCATCATTGGAGAAGCTGGCCTTCGCCCTAATAACTTCGGTCCGGAGGCTGCGGCCGTATTACCAAGACCATACTGTCAAGATCCTGACCAAGTTTCCTCTCTGGCAAGTTTTACAGAGCCCGAAAATATCAGGCCGGATGGCCAAGTGGTCGGTCGAATTGGGCCAGTATGACATACATTTTGTGCCAAGAACGGCGATAAAAGCTCAAGTCTTAGCGAATTTCCTTGCCGAGTTTACAGAGGCCAGAAAAGTAGCTCCCTTAGTGGAGAAATTACCCGTTGAGGGGCCTGATACGGCTGGCTGCAGTGAGCGAGGCCTTTCCCCGGAGCTAAACTGGAAACTACACGTCGATGGCTCGACCTGCGTCGACGGGTCGGGGGCAGGCTTGATCTTAACTAGCCCCGACGGATATAAGGTCAATTATGCACTTCGTTTCGATTTCAAAACCTCTAATAACGAAGCGGAGTATGAAGCTTTGCTCGCCGGATTACGAATTGCCCGGGACCTCGGAGTTGATAGGCTGACCATCTATAGTGACTCAATGCTAGTGGTGCAGCAAGTCACAGGAGGATTCCAGGCCCGAGCAGAATCAATGACGGCATATTTAAAAGAAGCGAAACGATTGCTTGGACAATTCAAGTCCTATACTTTTAAGCAAATCCCTCGGTCCGAGAACGTGGAAGCCGATGTCCTTGCCCGACTAGCCTCCGGGATAGGCGGAGTAGACCCGGTGTTCGTTCCTATTGAGAGACTCTCTGGACCGAGTATCAGTAAGGAAATCATGAGTCTGGTGGCCGAACCAAAGTGCACGTGGATGGACCCGATCATCCGGTACCTGACCCTAGCCGAATTACCCAACGACCGGGAAGAGGCACGTCGGATACGTAACAGCTCAGCCCGGTATTCGATAATCGGGGAAAAGCTGTACCGACGCGGCTACACGACGCCATGCCTAAGATGTTTGGATTCCCAGGAGGCCGAGTACTTAATGAAAGAGATTCACGAAGACCTTTGTGGCAATCACTCCGGTGGATGCTCCTTAGCCCAGAAATGCCTGCGGCAGGGTTATTACTGGCCTACTATGCAGCAAGACTGCGGGAGCTTTGCACGGAAATGCTTCAAATGCCAGCAATTTGCTCAGATGCTAGGGTCACACGCCGAGCCTCTAAATTCGGTGACTTCAGCGTGGCCATTCGCAAAATGGGCCATTGACTTGATCGGACCACTCCCTCCAGCTCGTTCGCAATTCAGATATTGCATCGTCGCCATAGACTATCTGACGAAATGGATCGAAGTTGAGCCTTGCACCAACATGACCGAAGCTAAGTGCACCAACTTCGTATGGAAAAACATCGTCTGTCGGTTCAGAATCTCGCACACTATCGTGACCGATAACGCTAAGCAGTTTGACTCCTCAGGTCTACGCCATCTGTGCGAGAAGCTCGGCATTAAGAAAGTTTACTCTTCCCCGAGCTATCCGCAGAGTAACGGCCAGGTGGAGGCCGTGAACAAGACAATTAAAGACAACCTCAAGAAGAAACTCGAGGGGCTTAAGGGTGCATGGATTGACGAACTACCCCAAGTGCTCTGGGCATACCGAACAACTGCGCAAGCTGCAACCGGTGAGACACCGTTCTCCCTGGTTTATGGGGCAGAAGCCGTCATCCTAGCCGAGGTTGGATTACCGAGCTTGAGGGTCGAGCAATACGAAGAAAAACTGAATGAACAGCTCATGATGACCGAGCTCGACCTACTTGAAGAAAAAAGGAACCGGGCATCCATTCGTAATGCAGCCCGGAATCAGGTTGTAGCTCGGTATTACAACAAACGTGTTCAGCCAAGAAGCTTTAAGGTTGGTGACTTAGTAATGAAGAAGGTCACGGTTCAACAACCCGGTCTGGGGTCCTTTGGTCCGAAGTGGGAAGGACCTTTTAAAGTCGAAGGTGTCGTGCAATCAGGCACTTACAGGCTGATCGATTTGGAGGGGAACCAGGTCGGGCATCCATGGAATGCCGAGCTGTTAAAAAGATTATATTCCTGAAAAAGAAGAGGAAGTCAGAGAGATTCCTTTTTTGATCTCTGGCCACAATTCTTTTGTAACTAGACCTGCTGAGCAGGGCTGGAAAAACCAATGTAAATATTACATTAATGAAGCACAACTTCCCTGAACTCATTCCACCAGAGCAATGTTTTCGGGGGAGGATTATGCCTAAGACGCCAAAACCCCAGCTCGGAAGATAGGATGTTGACTCCCCGTCAAGGGAGTCATCCTCGTCAAACTGGACAGGGGGGCTAGTCGGTATATATCTCTTGTAATGCACGCCCCTAAGTTGCTCGGCACATCTATGTGCCCGATTAGTCCTACACTTGTAAAGTTTCTTTAAAACTACAACAAGTCTATGGGGGGCAACGGGGTAAGGGTACATATACGCCGTTTATATTCTGCCCGACCGAGACCAGAAACCTAAACTTGCTTGGATAACCAAGCAGAAATGGATAACTACTCAAAAAACCGAACAAAAGTCCTCGGATTAACTGAGGACAGAGGTACTCGGCTTACCTCTGCTCGGTAAATTGTCTCCCAGCCTGGGAACTCCCCCAAGAAGTATCTAACTTTAACATTACGTGGGATGTAAAATAAAACTACACGTAAGGAAAAGTGGATGCAAAACGGAAAAATATAAAATGTCAAATTTATTTCCTAGGGAGGTACAAGAAAGTCGGACACCTCCCAAGCCCGATTACAAGAAAGCGGAGGATCAATCAGCCCGAGTCTCATCACCAGGTTGAGTCTCGTCCCCAGTCGCGTTGTCGTCTTGGCCTCCCTCGGCAGCCAACACATCCCCGTCATCATCACCTTCCACAACGACGATCTCTTCTTCAACTTCCCGCGGTTGCTCCACATCGCCCTGGTCCGGCTCAGTGATGACCGACCAGTCGAATGCAGCCGCCTCGGGATGCTTTTCGATTACATGGTCATGGAGATCGGCCATCCCATCGAAGTAGAGGTCGGTATATTCGGAGGATGTCTTAAATTCTTTGACTGCAGCAGCCAGCTGGTCGGGAAGCCCGGCTACGAATCGGTGGTGCTCGGCTTGTAGAGTTGCTAGACGCCCCTCTAGCCGAGCGACATTATCCTCTGCCTGTTTGAGCCGCCTCAACATGTCCTCGGCCTCGGACTTCACTTTCTGGGCCTCCTCCTTAGCTCGATCTAGCTCGACCTTCGTGTCGTTGAGCTCTCTATCGGAGTCCAACTTCAGTAGGAGGGTCTTCTTGTGCCTTTCTTGCTCCTTGTGGATCTCCCTCACCCCGATGGAGTGCGCCATGTGCACAACAGCGCTCAGCTGTGAAAAGTACAAGGGGTAAGTTCTCGGCAATACTATAGGAAGTCCCTGCAACCATTGATCGGCTTGGATACTTACTGAGGTTGCCGTTCGGAGCGCCAGGTTGCACAAATCTGGGAAGTCCTCACCCCGAATCTCCATGAAGAAGTCATTTGGGGGAGCCACGTCCCCGATGCATTCAAGGAGCATGCCGCGGTAGTTCGGGCGCCTTCTTTGTTGGTCCTCGGAAGAACCTCTAGATGCCTCGTCTACTCGGCCGACCTCAGAAGAGACCCTTACTGGCGGTGGCGGTGGAGCTTGGACTGATGTGGAGGTCTGCCCGGCGCGTGTCGGGAGCTCGGGCGCTGGCGTCCGCTTACGCTTTTTGCTGGCCTCAACGACCTTGCCCTTGCCCTTCCTCTATGTTGACATCTGGGCAAGCCTGCCAGCGCGGGAGCTCGGTGCGGTCATTTCTGCACAAAGAAAATCCCAGTTAAACGAAGGACGAAATAAAAGAGGAAAGGGCGACTATAAATAAAATTCCGGGCTGACCTCCGATCCGGAGTTGGCCCGACGGGTACAGGAGCCTAATCACGCCCTCAAGGTTCTCGTCGGCTACAGGTGGCCCCGCATCGAGGGAGCCACTGGACAATTCCTCGGTACTGGACGATGAAGGCTCCCTCGTCGGCCACCCAGACCGGGAAGTGCTTGGCCCTTGAAGATCCGCGTCACCCGGACGGGCAACAGTAACCTACCTGGTTTCCCCGACAGGACGCCTAGCTCAGGGAAAACTGCTGGATTCCCCGAACCAACCGTATCTGGACAGAGTGTCCTTTCTTAGAAGAAAGGACTGTTGTCTGGACGACTCGGGCTTCTCGAACAGTTCATCCACGGCCTCTATCACGTGGCTTGGTGCCCAAGGGCGCTTGGTCCAGACGTGCCCCAGCTCAAATGACCCCAGTACTTGTTCATCCTCGGGGATAGCTTCACCGGCTCGGGCTAAAAAGTTTCCCCCGACGTAAAACCATTCGAACTTCCACAGCTTGTCCGAGTCGGGGTTGCCCAGAATAAATTCCTTTCTGAAGCCGGTGAAGTAGTACCAGCCGGACTGCCGAGGAAGCTTCTTCATCTTAAATACTTGCTTGAAGGCCTCCAACGGCATCTCAGTACTCCGGTGGTACTTCCACAAAATATACATCCCGATCAGCGACCTATAGCTGTTCGGGTTCAATTGTGCCCGGCACACATTAAAGTCATTAAGCGCCCGACGAAGGAAACGGTGTAGTGGTAGACGTAGCCCGGCCTTAAAGAACTCGGTGTAAAGTGTGATAAATCCCTCCGGCGCCTCTAAAGGTGAATCTTCCTCTCCGGGGACGACAAGATTCACATTGGCCGGGATGCCATACTCGTCGCGTAGGGCCTCTAACCGCGACTCCGTGATCGCACTTGTATAACCCGCCGCCGAGGTCTGCCCAGGGCGGCTCACCTGATATGCTGTAACGCCTCGCACCCGGGTGGCCCAGACCTCTTGCTCCATTTCTGGCTGCTTTGCTCCCGAATCCTCGGCTGCATGCTCCTCATCGGAGGCATCAACTGTAATCACACCTGGAACTTGGACGAGGGCCTCAGCATTCCGACCAAAGGCGCTCGGAGCATCCTCACAGGTTTGAAACTCGGCCCTCTCCCTTGGAAAAACTTGGGAATGGCCCGCTGTTGCCGCCCCGGTATAAGGGTCTTGTTCCCTGGACGGCCTGATAAGCTTGCGCCCGCCCAGCAAATTCAAAAATTCTTGCTCGGGCACGGTCTGGGAATCGACCCTTAGGATCTGCTCCAGCCGCCTGGCCCCTTCCCGTCCTTGGGATGCCGCCTCGGCATCAGATTGAGTCGAAGAAGAGCTACTGCTCTCCCCGCTACTTCCCGACCATGAAACCTCCACGTTTTGTGAGTCGGACAAATCACTCATTTTCACTCAAAAAGTTACCTGCCTGGGTTCTTGGTAGCTTGGTTGATATAGTCCTCGGCTATTACTTGAGCTCGGTAGCTAAAACTTCTCGTTCGTAAAATTTCTAAAAATGAAGTGCAAATTACGGAGGGGAAGGACCCTATTTATAGCCATTTTAAGCGGGAAATTCGAGCGCGAAAACCCAAAAGGCGCAATTAATACGCCTGACAGCCGCACAGACGGCTGCGACGCAACACGCGTCCCCCATCTGATCCGCGCGTCTTTTCGCCGCACCCCGCTCCTAAGTGTCGCTTGGCCTTCTTCCTTTGAGCCGACCTCACCCACTCGGCATAGTCCACCCGGCCGAACACCGACCAGGTGAACTGGGGGGCTAATGTTGAGGGTAAGCTCGGTGCCTCCACCGAGGACCCTAACTTGGTGGTCGGCAACTCAGTTCGACAGACATAGGCTACCGCCCGACCCGATGACTTATGCTTCTTCCCAAGGTGCCTTTCATTTATCTGAGGGCACACCCCAAGACGGCTGCCACCTTGGGGATGTACAGTAGCTCGGGCTGGGCCATGCTGTCCATCATAATACGTCACTACTCATCCTTGTAGGCCAACACCAAGCAGACGTGCTGCCATCCAATAGAGTCCAATCCATTGGACAATGGACGCGACACTTGTCACTTATTACTTGATACACTTTGATGTGACACCTGGGTAATGGGTAAAACCCATCTTACAACCGATCCAGCTGGTGGCCTATAAATAGGATGCATTTATGACGTTTTAGAGAGAGAGACTTCCTCATACCTAATTAGCTACCGACCTCTGCCGAGCAATACTTGCCTTGAGCATCGGAGAGCCCTTGTCTATTGACTAACCCCCTTTCTCTGAATCATCCCTCTTGCAGGTACTCACTCCCGACCAGGGGCAAGCTTAGGAGGAGGTCATAAGGTATTTCAGTCACACGTGGGTGTTGATCCGACGCCGGACTGCGGTAAGCATCAACATCAGCCGTGTTCGGTCTGCCGATTTTTCCCCTTCGGCCTGCCGGTTCCAGCAAGTTCGGCCTGCTAGTGGGGTCCTTCGGCCTGCCGTTCTCGGGCAAGAAGTTTGGCCTGCCGAGCTTAAAAGTTCGGCCTGCCGATCTGTCATTAAATGTCATAACATAAAACATTCATACATCCTGCCGATCTATCATTAAATGTCATAACATAAAACATTCATACATCATTGCGTCATAAATAAACATATGCTTAGAATTTCACATGAACACAAGAGCACAACGATCCCATGCGGTCGTCACCTGTCACAAAACTTGACATAAAAAGTTAGTAACACGCACATCACATATCAGATCATATAACATGATTTATTAATAACGTTACTAACTTAATGTGGTCCGTTACATAAAATAGGCGGGCGTTACAATTCTCTCCACCTTATAAAAGTTTCGTCCTCAAAACTTAGAATAAATGCGGATACAAAATTTTCATGTCATCTTCACGTTCCCATGTAGCTTCTTCAACTTGCTGATTTCGCCATAACACCTTGACCAATGGAATTTCCTTATTCCTCAAAGTCTTGGTTTTCCGATCGAGAATCTTTGTTGGTTTTTCTTCATAACTTAAATCTTCTCGTATCTCAATCACTTGTGGCTCAATCACATGCGTAGGGTCTGGGACATACTTCTAAAGCATGGAGACATGAAATACATCGTGCATTGCAAACATCTCAGAAGGCAACTTTAGCTGATAAGCTACTTTGCCTATTCGTTTAGCAACTTCATAAGGACCGATGAATCTTGGGCTTAGCTTGCTTTTCTTCCCAAACCTCATAACCCCTTTCATTGGTACAACTTTTAAAAACACATATTCACCTACAGCGAACTCTAAGGGTCTTCTTCTTTTGTCAGCATAACTCTTTTAACGGCTTTGAGCGGTCTCTATCCTTCTTCTTATCAACTTAATCATCTCAGATGTTTCATTCACAAAGTCTATTCTTTCAGCATCTACGCTTTCCATCAATTTCTTTTCACCAGCTTCATGCCAACATATAGGCGACCTGCATTTTCGTCCATACAGCGCTTCATATGGTGCCATTCCAATTGTCGCCTGAAAGCTGTTGTTGTATGCAAACTCTGCTAACGGCAACATTTTACACCAGCTGGTCTTAAAATCGAGAGAACAAGCTCGTAACATATCTTCCAGAATCAAATTTGTCCTCTCTGTTTGGCCGTCAGTTTGAGGATGAAAAGCCGTGCTGAAATGAAGCCTAGTTCCCATTGCAGTCTGGACACTCTTCCAAAACTTAGATGTGAACCTGCCATCACGATCTGAGATAATCAACTTGGGAATCCCATGAAGTCGTACAATCTCCTTAACATAGAGCTCCCCTAACCGTTCCATAGAGTAAGTGATCTTGATAGGGACAAAGTGCGCCGTCTTCGTCAGCCGATCCACAACTACCCAGATTGCATCATAACTGTTCGTAGTTCTGGGTAAACCGGTAATGAAATCCATTGCTATTTCTTCCCATTTCCATTCTGGTATTTGGATAGATTGCAGTTCACCACCAGGTTTCTGATGTTCAACCTTTACTTGATGACATGTCATACACTTCTTTACATACTTTGCAACATCACGTTTCATTCCAAACCACCAGAAATTACCCTTTAGATCATTATACATCTTCGTTCCACCTGGATGAATAGAGTAAGGAGTGTCATGAATTTCTGCCAAGATCCTTTCCCTTAAATCATCAACATTGGGAACACATAAACGGTCCTTAAGGTACAGAGCCCCGTCATCCGCAATACGAAACTCTTGACATTTTCCTTCTTTCATTTCTTGCTTGATTCTCACAAGGCTTACATCGTCATCTTGCTTACTCTGAATTTCATCATACATCGTCGGAGCAAGAGAGAGTGCTGATAGCTGGCCTGCTACAAGTTCTAAACCGAAGTCTAGAATTTCCTTCCTTAAAGGTGGAGACATTGCTTGCATCGACATCAACATGGCAACTGACTTCCTACTTAAAGCATCAGCTACTCGGTTAGCTTTACCAGGATGATAAAGGATTTCACATTCATAATCCTTTACCAGCTCTAGCCATCTTCGTTGCCTCATGTTCAGGTCTCTTTGCGTGAAGTACTTCAGACTTTGATGATCAGTGAAGATCTTGCATTGGACCCCATACAAATAGTGTCTCCATATCTTCAACGCAAAAACAACTGCTGCTAACTCGAGATCATGGGTAGGATAGTTCTTTTCGTAGTCTTTCAGTTGTCTTGAAGCATAAGCAATCACGTTTTCATTCTGCATCAGCACAGCTCCTAGGCCCATCTTGGATGCATCACTGTAGATTATGAACCCATCATTACCCTCAGGAATTGCCAATACAGGAGCCGTCGTTAACCTTTTCTTTAGTTCTTGAAAACTCTTTTCACATGCATCCGTCCATTCATACTTCTTTCCTTTGCGAGTCAAGTTCGTGAGTGGAGCTGCTATCTTGGAGAAATCTTCTACAAATCTCCGATAGTAACCTTCTAAACCCAAGAAGCTCCTTATTTCACTTGCATTCATTGGTTGCTTCCAATTGAGTACAGCTTCTACCTTAGCAGGGTCCACCATAATCCCATCCTTTGAAATAACATGCCACAGAAATGACACTTTATTAAGCCAAAACTCGCATTTGGAGAACTTAGCATATAGCTGGTGTCTTCTTAAAGTCTCCAGCACAATCCTTAAATGCTTTTCATGCTCTTCTTGATTCTTCGAGTAGACAAGAATATCGTCGATAAATACAACAACAAATTTATTAAGAAAATCCTTGAATACCCTGTTCATCAAATCCATAAAGGCAGCAGGTGCATTCGTCAGACCGAAAGGCATAACCACAAATTCATGGTGACCATACCTCGACCTGAAAGCAATCTTGGGGATATCTCCTTCTTTAATCCTCAACTGGTGATACCCTGATCGTAGATCAATCTTGGAAAACACCGATGCACCCTTGAGCTGATCAAACAAATCATCAATTCGAGGCAACGGATACTTGTTCTTGATTGTCACCTTGTTCAGTTCTCTGTAGTCGATGCAGAGTCTCATAGTACCATCCTTCTTCTTCACGAATAAAACTGGAGCACCCCATGGTGAGTGACTTGGCCTGATAAATCCCTTGTCCAATAGCTCCTTCAATTGCATGTGAAGCTCCTTTAATTCTGCCGGGGCCATTCTGTAAGGCGCTTTAGAGATTGGTTCGGTACCTAGAGCGAGCTCAATCTCGAATTCAACTTCTCTTTCTGGCGGTAGGCTCGTTAGATCGTCAGGAAACACATCTTCATATTCATGAACAACATGAACATCTTCCATTCTTGTCTTTCCTTCTTGGCTTTTGTCTACAACGTTCACCAGATAACCCACGCAGCCACTTGCTAAAAGCTTCCTTGCTTTCATTGCCGTCAGAAACATGTGGGGTTTCTTTCTGGTCTCACCAACATAAATGAATTTCTGATCACCTTCAGGATGGAAGATCACCTTTCGTTTCCGGCATTCGATTGAGGCATTATACTTACTTAGGAAATCCATCCCAAGAATCATGTCATAGTCATGCATGTCGATCACAATGAGGTCGATGAAATGTTCCCTATCAGAAATCCGTAGGGGTACTTTATGCAAACAATGCATGGATATTATCACTTCCCTGGAGGGTAGTGTCGTAGTGAATCCCTATCTCATAGGCTCTAAACGAACCCCTAACTTCTTAGCATGTAACATAGATACAAAAGAATGCGTGACACCCGTATCAAAAAGAACATAAATATCATTACATAAGCTTGTTATCTGACCTGTGACCACATTGGAGGCTTCAGCAGCCACTTGTTCTTTTGTCATGGCATAGATTCGGGCATTGGTCGGTGGGGCTTCAAGTCTCCCTTGACTAATTAGTGGCCCTTCAAGGGAGGCTTGCATCTGATGCAGCTGGGCTTGAGGAGGAGGTCTCTGCGGGGCATTAGCATTCATCAATTTAGGGCAGTTCTTAACGAAATGGTCTTCACACCCACATATGAAACATTGGTTGGTCCCCAATCTACATTCCCTTGGATGTTTCTTCCCACATTTGGCACATGGTTGGAATCGCATGTCATTGCTATTGCGCTGACCATCATTGTGCCTTTTGTTGTCTTGGCCCTGCTGTTGTTGAGGATTGCTCTTTCTCTTGTTGTTCCTCCAGTTCTGGTTGTTGTTGTTGCTGTTGTTGTTGTTCCTGTGGGGAGGGCGGTTCTGGTTGTTAGCATTATTGGCCTGCTGGTTGGGCTGAGGCTGGTTTCTTCGTAAGTTGGACAGGTGGAACTCAGCACGTTGAGCCCTCATAACAATCTGTTCTTGGGTCCTTGGCGGACTTGCCCCATCAACAATTGCAGCAATGTCTGGCCTAAGGGCTCTGATCAGTCTTCTGACTCTTTCACCTTCATCCATAACCATTCCTGGACACAGACGAGCAAGCTGGTCAACTACATCAGTGACTGTCATATCCCCCTGGCGTAGGCTTTCGAATTCCTCATAATGCTTCCTCGTGACATTCATGTGGAAGAACTTTGTGTTGAACTCGTGAGCAAAGTCTGCCCATGACATCTCTTCAACATTTCTGCTCTACTCAATGCCATCCCACCAAATTTTGGCCTCCATGGTAAGGCAATATGAGGCACAGAGGACCTTTTCATTGTCCGTGAAATCCATGAGTCGTAAGGTGGCCTCAATTGTCTTTAACCATCCTTGTGCGACCAACGGGTCCTTTGAACCCTCAAAGTCAGCTGGCTTGACTCTCTTCCATCTGACCAGAAGAGGTTCCTGATAAGCCGCTCTTGGTTTAGCAGCAGGAGCTAGAACTTCATTTACTTGGGCTTGTGGCTGCGGAGGAGGAGGAGGCACATCATTGCCTCGTGGTTCACCATTCTAGCCATTGGCCCTTAATGCAGCAATCTCCCTTCTTTGATCCTCCAACTGCCTTTGCAGTTCAGTGATCATCGTCATAAGTCTCTCGTTAGTCTGGGTGCGGGTCTGTATTCTTCTATGGCCGTCCATCGTAATTTCCTTAAATAATTTAGACTTAGAAATAATCTTCCATTTATGAGACAGGTTTTCACTACTCTATCATTCATCATTAATCATTCAAACCTTAATCTTATCATCATACTTGCATCTATATATCTAACTTAATAACATACTTACTTGGAGGATTTGGATCGACGTGTGGCGATATGAATTGTAATTGGAAGATTCGCTCTGATACCAAAGCCTGTAACGCCCCTTAATTCGGACGTCACAGATATCGTTACATACTTACATTCGTACATGCATAAACTTTAATCTTTAAAATAATATCAAACTTAATTGTTACAATTGGTTTTAAAAAGTATTTAAAACTTACATTACCAGGATCCATTCATACTTTTTTTTTTAACTTACCGTTGTTTCGAAAGCCGTTGCTTAATTTATTCCATGATCAAATTTATTCATTTATATTCTAAATTAATCATGAACTTATATATAATATAGGTTTGTCGATTTGTAAAATCAGGACTTATAAAAATATCACATTAAAACTCTTTGATCATCACATCATTAGAAATCCATTTGTTCCCATAGTTCGGCAGGCCGAACTTGGGACTTCGACAGGCCGAACATCATCGGCAGGCCGGAATTCCCTCAACCGGCAAGGCGACAGAGGCTTTGCAAAACGGATTGAAAATTCATCCATGTTTGGCAGGCCAAAAAATACAGTCGGCATGCCGAACTTCTAGTCTTCGGCAGGCTGGTCACAGAGTTCGGCTGGCCGTCCGAGACCAAATTTCTTAGGAAAACTTAACTTAAAACTTACCAACTTTACGTAAAATATATAGCGGAAGTTCATAATTCATTAAAAATGATAAAATACCTTATTAAACCATAATGTAAGTATTCTTTTAAAAAAACTTAACATAAAAATATATGTTCAAAATAAAATATATATAAAACTTGATTAAATCATAAAATCATTTTCTTAGCGTGCTTCCGGTTACAATTCATCGTTCATGTTGCTCACACGCCTTCCCATGTCCTCCACCTAGTCCATGATTCTCTTACCCTTATCTGCAATATGACATATAAAACATGATTAAGCTAAAGCTTAGTAAGTACATATATTCTCACAATTTAAAACATTTTATAAATGTCAGCATCATCATCATCATTGTCATCGTATCATAAAAGTGCCATAAGCACAATTTCATAGAACATATCTTTCGTAACGTTAACCATTTTAAAACTTAATCTATTTTATCTTAAGGGCCCAAGTGTTGCACCATAAACATTATCATAGGCGCGCCGTCATGAGAGGAGAAGGGTAGCTAATCCCAAACCAAACATGACATCATATCATAACATTGGGTGTGCAACACTTATTAGGTGATACATATGTACATACTTTTCCTTCTTTGAAACATGTCATCATCATACATGCATATCTTTAAAATCATGAAAATCTTTCATAAGAAAGCCTTTAAGGAAAAATCATCATGAATATCCTTGTAAAACATATCATCAATCCTTGTAAAAACATGTGTCATGTTGCAGGTGAGAATGTACTTACCTTAACGATAGCTTACTTAACCTTAAAAATGCACTTGGTGACGACGCCGTGGTCTCGATGTGCTCGCTTCCTTGAGTGTTCATGCCATTTATCATTTAAGGATGCAATAAAAATCAATACTTATCATGAACTATCCATACACCCATCTCATATTATAAACATAATTCATAACCATAAAATCGTCATCACATAAACATGTTATTATGATTTTTCTTAAATCATAAAAATTACCTTAAGCATATAAAACAAACCATACATTTTGAATATAATTATCTTTTAAATAAAACATTTTTGAACAATTAATATATTTATATTTTAATTTAAAACTCCATACAAGCATCATATTATCATGCATGAAATTATTTTATTATCATAAAATCTTTTAAGCATACATAACATTTCATAACATATAAATAAAACACATTCATCTATCATACTCATACATATGCATATTATAACAATTTTTCATGAAAACATCATATTTACCCCTTGAATAATCATTACATTTTTCATACTTTTTAAAATTATACAGTAACATATTACTGTGAGGGGTAGAAGACAGAAGTATCATTTTTCATTAAAACATTGAAATGCTATGAAACTTAGAAAAACATCACATAATATATACATAACATCATATATAAAAAAAATCGAGACAAAATACAATACCTAACGAGGAGAAGAATTTCTTTTTAAAAATAACAAAAACCGAATTCATACCTAGAAATATCTTCTTAAAACCCCTTGATTTCAATCAACGAAACAAGACCTTTTTCTTTCAATATACTCAGAAAATTTTCGTGGAAGAGAGAGAGATTTCGTGAGGAAGAGAAGAGAAATTTCGTGAGAAAGGGAAGAGGAAGAGAAATGAAAGTACGTCTCAGAAATTTTTGAGAGAGAGAAAATAATAAAAAGAAAAGAAACGTTAAAATTTTTAACGCAATAAACACCATTATGGGAATTCAATTCCGTTCATTAAGTCAGAAAATTCTGACTGTTAAGGGCTATTGGCGTGGAAGGAAAGAAGAGAAAGAAAAGGAAAGTCAAATGACTTCATCAATCCTACCATAATTTTCCCTCTTCAAATAGGAAATCTCTTAAAATAATACAAATTAATACAAGTCAAATCCTTTAATTTCCTTAATTGATAAAAACATTCCATTATTATGCCAATTAATCACATTAATTCTCCCAATTAATGTAATTAACTCAGTCATAATTTTGGAGAAATTTCTGCTGACTGCTTGTCAGCCGTGTTCGGCCTGCCGGTTTTTCCCCTTCGGCCTGCTGGTGGGGTCCTTCGGCCTGCCGTTCTCGGGCAAGAAGTTCGGCCTGCCGAGCTTAAAAGTTCGGCCTGCCGATCTGTCATTAAATGCCATAACATAAAACATTCATACATCATTGCATCATAAATAAACATATGCTTAGAATTTCACATGAACACAAGAGCACAACGATCCCATGCGGTCGTCACCTGTCACAAAACTTGACATAAAAAGTTAGTAACACACACATCACATATCATATCATATAACATGATTTATTAATAACATTCCTTAATAACGTTACTAACTTAATGTGGTCCGTTACATAAAATAGGTGGGCGTTACAATGTTTATAAGAATTTCAAGCTTAGGGATCAAATTTTATCTTCTTGACACTCCACAAAATTAGAATGTGTAGATCACAAGGTTGTCTACAAATATGTGGACAAAAAAAAAAGAAGAAAGTGGCGAATAGAATCAGCTCATCTTCTCTCTCTCTACTCTCTCTCTACAGTTTCTCTCTCCTCAAACTTAGTCCAAGATCCGACCTCCATTTTCAACACCTCCCACACCATCGGAAAGATCTCATCGAGCTGGTTCCAACGACATACTGTGCCAACCACGACTCTATTGGAGCAGCCCATACGTGCCAGTTGAAGCTACAAAAACACGTTATTTTTTTGACATGATTTCTCTACTGTCCGACCACCATTTGGCACAATCTTGGTGACAACAGACTTAGATTAAAGAGACAAAGAGAATGGCATTGATATTATGGTACGATTCTCACCGGAAAAGCCTCGATGGAATCCTCCCATTTCTGTTGTTGGGTCGTCATCAGAACTGCCTTCTCCGGTGATGGCATGGCACACCGCCAGTACCAAATCACTCAAAGTGAGGTGAGGATCACAATGTCTTCGTCAATTTCATGCCACAACCACTGCCGGTCGAAGAACAGAGGACCCCATGCATGCAACGTTGTGGGAGCCATGGTGTTTGAATTTCCTGACTGCCTCGCCCTAAATTGGATGAGGGGAAATGTTCAAACCAACACGATGAAGCTTTTTGAGCCTTCAATTTTGAGGAAGCACCATGAGAAGGCAGAGATTGAGGCCTGCCTTATCATGTTTGACATTTCTGAGGGTGGTTAAGTGCACCACCATTGTCATCACACTCAGACAACCACAAGGAGCAAAACCCCCAAGCCAATTTGGCCAAACCACTACCAAGAAACCGAGATCGGAGCCACCGGTTTTGGCCAAGAAATCCATCCTCGATCTAAGTAGTTAGAGATCAAATTGGGAAAAATTAACTACACCAGTCAACTTAGAAGGTCCAACACAGGTGGGAGTTGAGATTGCAGCTTAATCCGATCACCAGAGCCACCGTACGCGCCCCACGCGCGGACGCGGGTGGCCGACCTCCGGTGACCTCGAGTTTTGGTGATCCTGACCTCCGATTGAAGATCCAAAATCTCCTCTTGACTCGTTTTGATGCTCCAAATGTGATGGTGCCCTCCATTCGAGCTAATTTCACTCCGATGGAAATCGTCTGATACCGACTGTATATAGATCGAAGCGACTCAGACTGTAGCAATGGAGTCCAAAATGATGTTTCCAGCTATGCATGATCTCTAGGAAGCATTCCTAGCCATCCACAGTTGCTTAAGGACCACAGTCGAGGATGCTTCGTAAACTGTAGATATAGTGAAATACAACTGGACCCGCTCAGCTCGGAATCCAAGTAAGTAGGAATCTCGCCTACAATATGAATAGTTTTCAAATACATTATTTAAAATGTTTTCATAAAATTCATAAAAATGCATGATCAATGATTTGTTACACTGTTTTATGTTATGATGTGTGTACTGTTATGTTAATATGATTTATTATGATATGTCATGTCATGTCATGTCATGATATGCTGTGATTATGTTATAATTAATGTATGATGTATACAATATTTTAAATCATATTGTTTAGTCACTCTCAAGTTAAGTATGTTCATGCATATTTTTATTTAAATGATTTTTAATTATATTTTGCGAGGCTAATTTCCTACTTGCTGAGCAAAAGCTCATTTAAGTATGTTCATGCTGTAGGTAAGAAAACCATTCAGCAGCACTTGATGGGCAGTAGTAAGCGACAGACGAATGGTGAAGATGGTAATGGATACTGCTCACACAATGTAACATTTCTGTAATTTAGTTTACGCATTTATGCTTGTTTTTATTTTGCAAAATTATGTATTTCTTTAGTTTATAAAAATTATGTACGTGAAAATAGTAAATAAAATTACGTAATTATGTTTTAAAAACCAAGGTTGTAATCATATAACCTTGGACCATAGAGTTTTAAGGTTTAAAATGTTGCAATAGACAATGCAACAAGTACACGAATATATTTAAGTAAAGGAAATTATGTGATTATTATAATTAAAAATGCTTGTGTGAGTTTTACGTTAAATTAAGAGATGAGTTTTATGAATATATTTTATGAATTTATTATGAAAGTTTAAAAGAATATCTTTAAGAAAATTAGTATGTTAAACTTAAAAGCTTAAGTTATAAGAAATTAGGTTTTGTTTAGTTTAAAAGATTAAGTCTTAAGAAAGCATTATGTTGATTTGAGGATAATAAATTATAAGTAAAATATATATATAATTTTTAAGAAAGTTTTAAAGAGCATTTAAATGGGATTTTATTTCAACATTTAATTTAAAACTGTTTTTGAAATAGTTTTATTTAAATTAAGAAATATTTTAAAAGTAATAGTTTTTAAATAGTTATTTTTATGTTTGAATGAAAAGCTCCAAGAAATTTATTATGGTTATGTTTTAAAAAATTAATGTTATGAGATATGTAAAGCATTAAGTTTTTAGAAATTATGATTATGTTAGAACGTAATAATTATTATTACGTTATTACCATGTTTGAGGAATGATTAATATTTCTTACAAGGTTTCATGTTAAGGATTCCATAACAAGAATCCATTTTAGAAAAAAAAAGATTATTCCAAAATTTTTGTAATTTATGTTAAGTTAAGTTTAAGCTTACGACTGTGTTTAAGTTAAGTAACGGCCACGTAAGTTAGGGTTGTTACAATACTCGTGCCAAATATTATTACTTTACTAACTAGAACTAGGGCCGGTAATACGAGTTGCGACATGATGACACGACATGAACCCAACATGTTTTTTTGTGGGTTAGTATCGGAAAATTTTACCACAAGTCAATTTAGTGTCGACCCGAAACTGACCCGTCAAAAAAAGGTCATATTCGGGTCAACTCGTCTGACACTAAATGACCCGTTACTAACCCGTGTTTAATTAATTAATTTTTTAAAAAAATTACCTATTATTAATATTATATAAGATATAATATAAGACCTTAAAAGATCAATAGAAATATAGACAAAGTCATATATTTGTGATGTCAGGAAGTTCATTTACCCACAAAATGGAAACCAGCTTCAATAGAAATCTAGACAAAGTCATATATTTGAATGTGGGTCATAAGTGCGTCGCGGATTACAATCGGGTTACGGGTCAAATACAGGTCACAGGTCATTGTTTTTTGACATTAGGCATAAGGAACGGGTTGGCACAGGTTATATTCATGTCAACCCGTACTAAAACGGGTCGTGTTAGGGTTGAGAATTCTCAACTCGTTTGTATCACGGGTCGGGTTAGTGTCAACCCAATTTTTATAAAAATTGACCCCAACCCAACACTAACCCGACCCGTCGACCTGATTCGCCACCCCTATCTAGAACTAAGTTGTATATTTCGTAAATATCAAGGTAGTTAGACTCAAAAATGAACATTGATTGCTAAAATAAAACAAATGCATATCTTTAAAAGTAATTTGTACAACATTTTGTTTTTGAATCCTTAAAGAAAATTCCTTCTATTTATTTTTTTATTTGTAATTTAAGTTATAAAAATTTTAATTACAACTTAATTCATTCATGCATCACAAGTACTCAAACTAGTTATTAAAAAAGATAGGAAAAATCTCACCAGGTACCCTAATAGAAGCATTCAACCCCTAAAAAAATAGAAATTAGAAACCCACAACTCCAACAAAGTTTTTCTATTTTGTTCTTTTTTTTTTTTCTTTTTCTGAGATTGCTCGTTAGCTTTGAAATATCAGTTGACAGACTCCAACTCTATTTTAGATTCATCATGTTGATTTCCTAAAAATTACGTCTTACTTGATTTGGTTTCTTTGTTGCCTTTGGTTGATTGGGTTTTTTGGTATCTTCTTTGAGATCCTATTTTAGCATATAACAAAGAAAAGATTTCATTCCGCAACTGTCATTGGTAACTTTCCCAACATATTTGTAGTGTTTGGATGTTCAAAAAACTACTAGGAAAAATTTTACGGAATATTGAAGGAGAGAAGGAACCGAAGGCCCTTTGTCCTTCATCCCCTCAAGTCCGTGAACTATATGATGTTGCCATTCATTCCTCTGTCAATCTCGTTGGCAATCACTGATCCTTCATAGTCGTCGCTAGCCTTTTTTCCTTTAAAAAAAAGTTTTCCTTAATTTCCAACATTTTGACTTCCCTAGATTTCTCAAAGAAAATTGAAATCTACGTTTTCTTTATTTAAATTTCCTTCGTATTTTGTTTAAAAATTCTATTCTCCCTCTGTTCTGAGCTCCAAACATGATAAAATTTATTTCTCTAATTTTGTTTTTATTCCCTCTGTGAAATCTAGGTTCCAAATGTATTCTAACTAATTGTTGTCATTTTTAATTCTGGTTCTGCTTTAAACCTCTTGTGTTCAATATTTTGAAGATTATTTTTTCACCCAAAAAAAAAAAAGAGAAAGAAACAAACGAATATTGACAAGAAAGCTTCCCATTTCTCATATATCATGAACACAATATTTAAATAGCAGACGTGGCATATGCCAAGTCGTTCGGAGCCCTTCTGAGTTGTAAACATGCGGAGCCAAATATCAATTTTGGAAATTTTTGTGTTTGGTATGATAGTGTGAACCATTGGTTAGAACTGTTTTTACTATAACATGTGAGAGCTTTACATTATAATAATTTTTTTCTTTTTACTATAGTATATGAGAGCTTTACGCTGTTTATAACTAAGATAGTTATTAAAACCACTCTTGCCAAACAGCATGTTAGATTCATTTTAAAGACCCATGTATACTATGACATGTGTCTTTGATTCGCCGGCCCTAAGCTTTAAATGTTGGAATTATACTCCCGATTTCCAATTCACTAGAGAAAAAAAAAAAGAATAGTTCTTTTTGTTGAAACTTACATATAAAATGCGGCAAAAAAAAAATAAATCGATTGACAAACAATAATTTTCTCAAAACTTTATTTATTGAGAATATGTATATAATTTTAATTAAACATTAAAGATATAGGAGAATTTGTTTCAAACCTTTTGAAGACCTATTAGGGTCTCTTAGCTTTTCTTTTTGACATCACGATCTTCTAAGCCAAGCCTCCATACCAATGAAACAACAAGTGGGCTTCAAACTATAAGGATGAATTATCTCACACTTTTCAGAGATAGCAGAACTTTTTTTTTCAGAAAAAAATTCTCAATTTTTCTCTTAAGAGTTTTAGAAAAAATAACGTAACGTGAAATACTGATATCTTCTCTCTTTTATAACTGAGCATTTAGTTATTAACTAATTAATTTTTAAAATTTAAAAACTATCCACTAATCTCCCTAGTGGGTGAACCACACACACCCACAACAGGAGAAAAAATCTCCAAATCAAGTATGTGAAGGAAGAGCTCCACATCCATCTTCCTTCCTTTTTTAAATGTAACTCATGCACAACTTATATACGTGTGTATGTGTGTGTGTATATATATTAATTCAAAACCTATCCCACAAACATCTTTCATTCACGCAAATATATATATATATATATATATATATATATATTCAATTAATTTAAATAAATCATATTCATTTAAAATCAATTTTAAAATAAATCATATTTATTTAAAAATCAACTTTAACTTAATTAACTGATAATTTAATCTTGTGTCCATATTAGAATAGATAAATGTGGTCCCACCATACATGTATCACACACAAAATTAAGATTATATTTATATTTAAATAATCTTATTATTTAAATATAATTAATTAATTAATTTAGAACATATTTAATTAGTTTTATTAATTAAATATAGTAAATTAATCAATTAACTAATGCTCAGTTAAATATAATAACATTTATTACATTATATTATGTGTCACAATGAATATTTTTCAGTGTCACATTAATATCTCTAGTGTAAAATAATTAATTTACAATTTAATAATTTTGAATCAAACATGTATAATTTATTCTATGCACTAAATCCAATATAGTTTTATAAAAGTAGCATTGTGGACTTATGAACCTATAATTCGAGCTTCAATAAATTCAATAATTAATTAAACTTTTAATTAATGTGTCAAATTTAGTAGTTTCAATGTTACCCCGCTAAAAACCTAAAACTACACTCTCAAAATTATAGTAATCATTAGTCAAAGAAAATTAACGAGTAATTCATTGATATAATCATTTTATATAAGTCAGTCCTCATAAATAGTTCATACTAAGAGCTAGGTTCAATTTTCGTTTACCTCTCATATTATATCTCTATCCTTGAGTTTCAATTACTCTAATAAACAATTAATTGATAATCTTATCATGATGAGCATTCTACTATTCAAGTCTTAAATCATCACTAGAGAACTATTTTTCTAACTTCCAATAGAAATGAATGGATTCTATATATGTATAATATTACTCCTAGCGATTTATTTCATTATGTTTTGAATATGTAAAGTTATGATCTATCGTTAAACAAATCTTACCAAGCAAGTCAAAAAATACAATGTCATAAATAAGAGACTAATAGATACCGAGAATTTAGACTATCATATATATGATTATCATAGTAATAAATTTGAATATTTTATTTGTAACGGAACATTATTAGAGTTTCATAATTTATCTAGTCTAGTCCTATATAATCTCATTATATAAAGTACCTCAAATCTAATGTCTTTATATCAATAGCCTGGATAAGTCAATTTCATTCTCAATAAGATTGGACTTCATTTGTAATATTTAATTAAAGATCCCAAATTTTAATTAATTATTACGAGCTATTTTGATTCTTATCTATAAATTTTATCTCTAAGCATACAACACTTATATGTTAAATTCATAGTTACATTAATAATCATGCAATTTTCTTGATGTGCATTAAAGTATTCAAAATATACATAGGCAATCAAAAATAAATAAATATCATTTTATTTAATTTATAAACAATACTTACAATGTTCGTGCTTATAGGGCATTAACCCTAACAATCTCTTACTTACCCTAAAGTAGGTGAGACATGTCTCTTAGCTCTTGCCTTCCAAATGACCCTCAAAGCTTTTTGCAGGTAACATATTAGTAAAAGGTCGGCAAGATTGTTTTCTGATGCAATCTTCACAACTTCCACATCGCCTCAATGCACTATATCTTTGATCAAATGATATTTTCCTCTATATGGTTTTGAATTTGCCACTACACCACTGTTATCACAATACAGTGTGAGTTGTTTATTCATGTTTGGAACAACTTCTAGATCAGTTAAGAACTTAAGGTGCCAAACAACTTCTCTAGTTGCTTCACAAGTAGCTACATATTCAACTTCCATAGTCAAATCAACAATATAAGGTTATTTTATGCTTCTCCAAACTATGACTCCTCTACCAAGAGTAAACCCTGATGTAGATGTAGATTTACATGTGTCTTTGTCTTATTGAAAATCAGAATCTGGATTGGAAATATAAATCAAATTCTCACTAGAATATACCAGTATATAGTTTCTCGTTCTTGTAAGATACTTGAGAATATGTTTAACCACCACCCAATGACCTAATATTGAGTTGGATTGATACCCACTGCATAGCAGATGTCTGGCCTTGTGCATAACATGACATACATTCGACTTCCTACTATAGATGTATAAGGTACCCCTCTCATGTTTTCTTCCTCTTGATGTGTCTTAGAGCACTGCTCTTTGAAAAATAAACTCCAAGGGGTATGAGTAAATTACCATTCTTAAAGTTTTGCATTGAAAATATGATAAGTACCTTATTGATGTACGAGGCCTATGACAATGCCAAAAATTTGTTCTTGCGATCTCTTATAAGTTGGATTCCAATAACATAACTTGCCTCTCCTAAATCTTTCATTTGGAATTGGTAAGTGAGCCATTTCCTTACGTTAGATAATATTCCTACATCATTCCCAGTGACTATAATATTGTCTACATAAAGAACTAATAAGACTACCTTCTTATCTTTGATGTACTTGTATATACAAAGTTCATCAACATTTTGATTGAAACCATAAGAGACTTGAATGCCTTATCAAATCTTAAGTTCCAAGATCTTGAAGCTTGCCCCCATCAATAAACCTTTACAACTTGTAAATTTTTTGCTCTTGACCTTTGATCATAAACCCTTTTGGTTGCACAATGTCGATGCTTTCTTCAAGATAACCATTCAAAAAGGTAGTCTTCACACCCATTTGCCATATCTCATAATCAATACATGCAGCAATGGATAAAAGAATTCTAATGGATTTAAGCATAGCTACGGATGAGAAATTCTCTTCATAGTCTACTCCCTCCTTTTGGGTGTATCTCTTTGCCACAAGCTTGGCTTTGAAAGTCTCAACTTTTCCATTTACTCCTCTCTTTTTTTTTTTTGTAGATCCATTTGCAACTTATGGGTTTTATCCCTTCAAGCAAATATATAAGTTTCTAGACTAAATTGGAGTATATGGACTCTATTTCAATGTTCATAGCCTTTAGCCATTTCTCCTTGCCAGAATCTTCCATCACATGATGATATGTCAAGGGACATCCTCCCCATTACCAAAGATAGCAACAAGTACTTCTCCAATTTCCTTATAGCGAGCAGGGTAGTCTTACAACCATCCTACTACGTCGAGGTAATATATCATGATATGGAGATGCAATCTCCTAATTTTGTCTTTCAACAATAGTCATCGGTTACAGTCTGATCTGATTAGAAAGTAACTCTTCAAGCACTACTTTACTACAAGGTTTATAGTTTGTCATATAACCATTCTGGAGAAAAGTAGCATTTGTCGATACAAACACCTATTTCTCTTGTAGACTATGAAACAAACCTCCTCTTATCTCTTTTGGATTTCCAATAAACAAGCATACTTTAGAACGTGGTTCTAGCTTTTTAGTCTTTTCTTTCAGCACATGTACTAGACACCCTCATATATGGATATGTCATATATTATGTTTATGACCATTCCATAACTCTAAGGGTGTTTTTAAAACAAACTTAAATGGAACTATGTTAAGAAGATACACAGCAGCTTGCAGCGCATATCCCTAAAATGATATGGGTAATGATGAGTAACTAAGCATAGATCTCACCATATCAAGCAACATCTGAGTTCTTCTCTTGGCAACACCATTTTTTTGTAGTGTTCTAGGTGTAGTGAGTTGTGATAATATACCATATTCTATCAAATAATCATTGAATTCGATATCAAAGTACTCTTGTCCTTGCTCAGATTGAAGAGTCTCCACTGACTTTTCTAATTGTTTTTCAATTTCTGCTTATAATTCTTTGAACTTTTTAAATGTCTTAGATTTCCTTTGCATTAGGTACATGTATCCATAACTAGAATAATTGTTAATAAATATGACGAAATATTTGTAACCACTACATGCTTGTACCTTCAGTGGACCACAAACATCCAAATATATTAACTCAAGTGAATTCTTGGCCTTTTTGCCTTTTGCAGAGAAAAGCCTTTTACTCACTTTTTTCTCTAGACAAGATTCACAAATTGGTAGAAAACTAACTTTGAGTTCTGTTAAAGGACCATCCTTTATTAGCCTATTAATCCTGTTAAGGTTAACATGACCTAACCTAAGGTACCATAGGTATGTTTCATCATTAGAAGAAACCTTGTGCCTTTTGGTTTTTGGTTGTCTAACTTTGAACATTTTGGTATTGAACCATGATTTTTATTGGGCCTTAAAGTGTAAAGCCTATTTTTTAGATATGCAAAACAAATATCCAAGTTATTTCTAGAAATACTAACATAATTATCTAAAAAACATTAAACACTTGTTCAAACAACCTGGAAGCAAAAATCAAATTTCTACGAAAAGTATGAATATAATAAACATTGTTCAACAATAAAAAACTTATTTCTAAAAAAAAGTTTAACAACTCCCACTGTTCTTGCTAAAACAACCAATCCTATTCCCACTCTCATCATTTGATCCCTGTTGGCGACCTCCCTTGAAGAACTAAGCATCTACAAAGAAGAACAAATGTGATTACTTGCCCTTAAATCAACTCTCCAAGGTGAAGTATCATCTTCAACAAAACAAGCTTCTAAAATGAGTAAATTTGATAGACCGTCATTCTTCTTTCTTTGAGTTCCTAAAGATACTTCCTACAGTTTCTCTTCTAGTACCCAATTGCACCACAATGGAAACATTTTCCTTTGGATTTCTTTTCCTTTGAGCTCTTCTTATTGTTGTTGCGTTTGTTCTTCTTAGATTTTCCTCTAGCTTTAGACTTACCATTTCTTTCAATTTTCTTTTTCCTCTTTTTGTTCTTTTTAGTAAAAGAGGAAGGTTGAGCTTTAGCAACATTTGTCTCATCTTCTTTTGCTTTCTTTTTCGAGAAAGACTCAAAAGTTTGTAGCTCATTAAGCAACTCAGTCATGTTATATTCACCCTATTCATGAAATAGTTGCTTTCAAACTGAAGGAACGTAGGGGAAAGGGTTTCCAAAATCATCCCTACTGTGTGGCTTTATCTATCACCGCCCCATTTACTTTGGCCTTATAGAGATAGTTAACCATGCTGAGAACATGTTCTATTGACCGAGAACCCTACCTTTATTTTGGCATTCATCACAGAACATGTTCTATTAACCGAGAACCCTGCCTTTATTTTGGCATTCATCACAGCTTTTACAGCTTTATGATGTGCTTTTTCATAATAACTTCTAAACATGTCTTGCAGAGACTGTATTATCTCATAAAGCAGTTTCTATGTTTTCATGCTTTATTCTAAGCATATCAGACATGCCAACCAAAAGGTAGTAGCGAGCCTTGTTATTCCTTGGTCTAGTGATCATACGCTTCTCGTACATTATAAGAGACATTAGTAGCAAGTGGTGGAGGACATTCCTCCATCAAGATAAACTTGTAGTTTTCGCAAACAAGTACAATATTCATGTTACTCTTCCACTTGACAAAATTATCTCCTGTTAATTTTTCATTTGAGAGAATAACGATTATTGGATTAGACATTGTTGCTGTAATAAATAAATAAAAGGCATAAATTAAATGGTTGTATAAACATCATAAAAATATGTTTTGGAGTAGTAAACGTGATACATATGAAAAAAAAAACATATAAAATATACTACTAATTCTATAATTATTCAATTTAATAAATAAAGTGCCATCATAAGGTATGTCAAATTACTCATAAATTGAATTGAGACATTCTCAATAAATAAACATATTCAAAATTACTCATATTTTTATATTTATTAATAACTATTTTATTTTGGTCAAGATATAATTAATAACTTAATTACATATTTATGAGTGTGACCTACTATTTCAGATTTTAATAACTTAACTCAAAGTTGTCGCTGTATAGTAGGTCAATTTTGAAATACATTTTTAAAATCATATCTCTTGGAAGCCAATCTTGTTATTGATTAAAATGGGCACCCTTCGTAGGGAGAATGAAATCAAAGCATCATGAGGCGCCATCTAGATTTGACGTTGTTGTGCAAATAGTAGAGACTATAGGTTATATTGTAATATTACCTTCTCCCATCCATTATTTTAAAATTGATGTGTTTTATCTTATAAAACATCCTATGTTATATAAATCAAGAAAATAAAACTAATTTAAATTACTAGGTGTAAGTATGTGTTAATAGAATCCCATCTTATTTACACATAAATAAATTATGAATTATCTAATCTACCCAAAATTAAACAATTTAAAATTAGATAATTTAGAATTGATGTTAATTTTACCAAGTTTTAACTATTAAACCTAAAATCACATTATTTGGTTGATTAAAAAATAATAAAATAAAATTATATAAAATCAACCTAATTAATTTAATCACAATAAATTAATTCCAACAAAATATTAAATCATTTTATAAATAACTTTGTAAAAAATGAAATAATATGCAAATGTATGCATGTCATCTTACAATAACTAAGAGTGGGCACTTTCATAGATGATATATTGTATTCAAGGACGAAAATATCAATGTCACTAAGGTTGTCGAGGTTTTGATTTATGGATATTGTCGATGTTGATTGATATTCGAGAAAAAATGAGTATCTTAAGAAAAACGTGTAATTTTTTCTTACAACTTTGCACAATACTAAAATAATCAATATTACTTAATTTAAATAAATTTAATAATATAAATAATATAATTTTGGTATACTACAAGAGTTATATTGCGTATAATAACAAGATAATATCATTATATATATTGATTATGATTCTAATTTTATTTTACATAGTCATTACAAACCAGGTACAATAATAGTATATAAAAAACTACCACCAAACATAATAAAGTGTACACAATCTACAAGTGTTTTCAATACCAAAAGGAGTTTCTAGCCGGTTGGAATGTATTATGTAGGTCCCCCCGATCTTGATCTAAACAAGGGGTTGTGCCGATGATGATTGGGCAACAACGATGCCCAGGGGCAAGGGGAGGGGAGGTAGGGTTGGGTTGGGTTTGATTTGGTGATGGTTTTTTTGAAAGATAGACATTTTTTTCTTTTTTCTTTTTTCTTTTTTCTTATTAACGTATGATTTTATTTTTCCCTTTTCTTAAATGAAAAAGGATATTTCTGAGATGGAAAAAATTTCAATAAAAGAAAACATCATGAATTTCAAATTTTTAAGTTAGAGGCTAGTGGCTTGAAGGAATGTTCCTTTTAATATCATTTTCTAAAAAAAATAGTTCATGGGACAACTGTTGTAGTGAGATAATAGAGAGAGGGATAAGAGAAAGATCAATGTGAGGGTTTGGGTTTTTTGTCAGGGTTTATAATTTACTAGTTTATGACTAATGTAGCTAGGTCTATCATTAATATATTAGGCTTTTAACACTGATATATTACAATTTTACTAATATACTCAAGTTTATCATGAATGTAATGCAGTTTATCCTTGATGTATTATAATATATCACTGATGTGCTAGAGTATGTCGGTGATATACTATCACTAATTAATAATAGTTAATGTTATTGTTGATATTTTGACTTCATAATTAATGAGAAAGAGTCATTTTTGTAATTTAAAAAGTGTAGTTATTTATTTTTAAAGAGACAATTACAAAATGTCATTTATCTCTATATCCCAAAAAATTAAAAAAGGTTAAAGACTCAAATAAGTACATAAATAATAATATCATAATGATTCATTATCAATGTGAGAATTACATCTTCTAAATGAGTGTGTTTGGGAATGTCACTCTGACTTATTAGTTCAACTATACAGTGTAAAGCTCTAATATACTACAATGTAAAGTTCTTATATGGTATAATATTTTGGTTTTAACTTATTAGCTCTAATTACATTCCTAAACACACTTAACAAAAGGTAATGCACCATTTTCATAAAGCTAAAAAAAGAAAAAGATTCAAGTACGAGAGTATGATGGATAAATAGAGCCTCAAAATAGTTTAAAAACATAAAGAAAAGAATTAATAAAAGGAAGTAAAGGAAGGGGGAAAAAAGGGTAGAGCACCAAGCATGTTGGATGACCAAATATGGATAGTAAACTTCTATCCTCTCAATTATATATGTAGGTTATAAGATAAGTGTTTAAATTGATGTCTCTAGTGTCAAAAGCGAGGACAAAAGAAAGAATAGTAGTAAGACTTCATATATATAATGGGGGAAAGTTGAAAGGAGTAGGTAAAGTATGGTATGGAAAACGAAAAAAAAAAGAGCAAACCACCAGCATAGTGGCAAAGAATGTGCTACTTGAGCACTTCGTTTTTACCACGTCTTGGGTATGAGTTATGCCTGGTATCAAATCTGCCTTCAGTTTGTGATGGCATTGACTACGCATATTAGTAGACTCATGAAGCCTAGGTTAGTCAGCCGATGAAGGCCTAAGGCCTAGGATCCTTTGCCATCCTATCATCTCAGTAGCACCCCTTCAAATATACCAGGTTGGGGAGCATGAGAACATCAACAATCCCCTTTTTAACTTAGAAAAGGAAAAGAAAAAAATTAATAAAAAGAAAAGAAAAATATAATTAAATAAACAAATTGAAGAGCAAAAAAAGAGCATCAAAACAAATTCTCTTGGACAGTTAAAAGTTGAATAGTGCAATTTTATGCACTATTTTATCATAGTTAAAGACAATAAAAAATTCTTATTATAGGGTACATATGAATAAAACTATTTGAGAGGGTTGTTGGGTTCTAATTTGGGAAGCCTGAATCGAGGGCTTGAATTGAATTGAGTCCAGCAAGCCCAACTTGTATGGTCAATTAGCTAGTATTGAAAGCTTAGTCTAATCAACAAAGGTGAGAGGAGTGAAGGCAGTTACAAAGTCTTTGCATCATTCCACTCATTATAGTTATTACACTCAATACGCTGCAAGTGGACCAATCAATTCAAGCAGACAACCACTCTAGGATAGTTACAACCTACGAACTTGACCACAGCATGGTCTAGGAAGACAAGTCAATGCTCACGTGACATGAGTCTCACTACATCTCAACCACCGAAGGCCCACTAACATAAGGTGGAGTATGTGCAATCTGATCTCTACAAATAGGCATAAAGACACTCTTTCAAGGGGTTACGAATTTTATTATTCACGCACACCAGAGAACTTTCACATCTTCATTTCTAGAATGCATTGTAGTCTATCCCAATTTCTCCATAATTATAAAATCTCCTCGACAGTAGACATAGCTTAGATTTTAGTTAACCATTATAAAACTATAATAACTAGAAAAATCCATAAATTAATAAGTATAATTAATTAAGTATTGTTCATAGGAAAATATAAGTTTAGAACATATGAGTTTAGGTTTCGGTAAGAATTGCAAGTAAGAAAATGATTAATTTTAGAAAAGTCAATACTTTTTAACAATCTAAGCAAAATTTTGGTCCGATAGTTAAGCATTATTGGAGTTTCATAATTTTATATAGTTCAAGAGTATAACTCTAAGCTTTTAGTGGAGTAAGTTAGAGTTGATAATTATAAAATATATGTATCTGGGATATGTTATTTTATAATTATAGGAGCTTGATCTATATATGTCCATCAGGTTCCTTTTACTAGCTCATAATAATTCCTGTAACAATACGGTATGTTTTTCCTATATATTGGTGACTTATGTTAATTATGAGATTAGTTGAAATTTGATAAATGCCCGTTTGTTTTGTGGTTTCGAATCACTGTTTGAATTATTTTGCTACAGTATTTTCTCTCACAAAAATTTAAATCTTCATTCAAATACTCTATTCAAATACTCGAACCAAACGGGCTCTGAATAATTCATGTTGGTTTATTGGTTGAATTAATTTTGTGAATTAATTCAAGATAAACATGTTGAATTGTTTAGATAATATTTTATTTGATATGAGATTATCTGTATATAACTGTTTTAATGAGATAACTTCTTTATTGGGTTATTTGAATTAAAACTGAGGCTCTACCTAAAATTCTTGTGTGAAATAAAATATTCTGAGATTTTCAAATTATCGCTTGGTTAACAGCCACTGGCCAAGTTCGGCAAGCCAATGGAGCCAATTCGGCAGGCCAATCTCCTAGATCAACAGACTGAACATGCGATAATCTAGTTACGCATTTTTTTTTTATCAAAAGTTGATCTAACTCGAATTTTGAAGCCTAATCTAATAGGGATTAACCCCAAATTCGATCAATATATAAATGGAACTATTTTTCATTATTTCGCAGATCATTTGAGACGTAGAGAGTAAGTACTCTAGTGAGAGAAACTCTAGAACTCCCAGAAAATTGTTGTTCAACATCTAGAATTTAGCTCTAGGTTTTCTTAACTGGTTAGAAAGAGAGTCATCGGGGGAGAAGTTGTATGACATGCGACCACCCGCACTCCGATCGAGAATTGAGAATAACAAAGAAGACTAATTAATTAAGGCTCTTCAAAAAAGTTCTTCTCTAATCAAAGTTTTCTACAATGATCGGTATACAAAAGATATATGTAAAATCTATTATTAATTTATATATTTAACATATCAAATTTGTTATTTGAAAAAAACTTTGTTTTAAAATTTTGAAAATTACGCTGCGTAAGTTTTTCAAACATCAAATGTATGATTGCAATTCTTTATTTGCTCGCCAGTTTTCCGTCCGTGATTTACCTTCTTTACTCGTGTTTTTGCCGTGACTATTGATTGTAGATTTAATTGCATTGCTCTTATATAGATTTTCCTTTCTATATATGCAGCTTTATGTCCAATCTTTTTCTGCCACAATATTTCTGGTCAGGTGGGGCCGGTAAGTATTTCTGGAGCTCTCTATTCCACCCACTCTATAAGATTTTGTTCTTTAGCTGTTGTTTTGTTGAATACTGCTCGACTTTTATTTTCAAGACTTTTTTAAGATATTTGATAGAATGGTTAAAATTATTGGTTAAAATCATTTTTATTGTAACATATGAAAGATTTATACTGTAATAATTTTTTATTATTATTATAGTATATAAGAGCTTTACACTGTTTATAACTAAAAAAATGGTCTAAACCACCATATACCAAACACCCTTTTTGATAGGCTTTTGATGAGTACGTTAGGATTTCATAGGAGCTTGTGTTGCATTAAAGATCCTAATTGCTTTTATTAACCTAGTAAATCAATTAATTGATTGATTATTTTAAGTTCTAAATTAGTTTTAATGCGCAATTTTTACTACTTTTAAATTGATTTTTCATTTTGTTGTTTGAATGTTATGAGTGAATACTAGCCGAAAACCCGCGCGTTATTGTGGGAAATATTTGTTATATAGAAACTTGGAAATGTTTACAATATAAATTAGTTTATATATACAAACATTGATATAATATTGTATTCAAAAGTTTTTTACAATGTTTTATAGCTTTTGTTTTCTCCTTGTTTTTGGTTCTTCCTCACTGCAAAATAGGAATGTAAAAAAAAAATAATAACAATAATTATTAAGGAAGTTAAAAATGTTAGATTATTTATATTGTAAATTAAAAGATTTAAAAGTAGTTATATTACCTGGTTATTGAACGTTTTCTTGTTGATTCAGTTGTTTTTGTTTCAGACCTAAAATGATAAAAGATTTTTAAGATATATATTTGGAATAATAAATGTTAATTTTTAAATATATTTGATATAAATTAATAAATATATTTTACTTTGTGGTCAACCTTTTTGGGTAATAAAAAAAGAACGAGACAGTAATATAACCAAAAAAAAATGGCAAGATGACTAGAAAATCCCTTGTACAGACAAAGCCTAGAGATGATAAATAAGGGCAAAACAGACAAAGCACACCAAGAAAATAAAATGACCAAGACCCCGCCACCAGAACGAAATGCAAAAGAGAGAACTAAGGGCAAAATGGGCAAAACACTATACAAACTATAGTGAAATTTGTCTCTTCTTTAGTATATATAATAACGAGACTACAGAGTAGAGGCAGTAGAAGCTTTCTGAGAATAAGGGATGAAGCTGGTATTCTTGTGACGTTTGAAAAAAAATGATATTTTTCTTGTGGTTTTTTGTAATCTGGTGAATCTTGTAATTAGATATTTTTGTATTTTGTACTTATTTTTTATTTTGTTCTTTGTAATATTTTTGAACATTTTTTAAAGATAATCTGGTATATTCTGCTCTAACACCTATCAAACTATACTTTGGTGGCCCGCACCAGAAATCAAATATGCTTGGTATTTTTTGTCTTTTGAAAAATATAAGATAATTTGATAGATTTTGCTTCGACATCTACTAGATTATACTTCGGTATCTACCAGATTCCACTTCGGCTGTCTATGTTGGCGGCCGAAGATGCTTGGAATTTTTTTGTTGAAAATAGAAATAAGATAATCTAGTAACTTCTGCTTCGACATCTACTAGATTCCACTCCGACGGCCTGCGTTGGCTTCCAAAGACACTTGGAATTTGTTGTTAAAAATAAAAAATAAAAAATGAGTAGATTATGCTCTAGTATCTACTAGATTCCACTCCAATGACCCGTGCTGATGACCAAAAACGCTTATAATTTTTTTGTTAAAAATAAAATAAGATAATTTGGTAGATTCTGGCCCGGGCATCTACTAGATTTCACTCTAGCCACCCGCGTTAGATACTAGAGACACTTGGAAATTTTTTGTTGAAAATAAAAATAAGATAATATGGTAGACTTTGCTCTAGCGTTTATTAGATTCTACACTAGTGGCCCGTGTCAGTGACTGGATATGCTTGATACTTTTTTGGCTTTAAAAAATATAAGATTGTCAAGTAGATTCTGCTCCAGTATCTATAAGATTCCACTCCAACTGCCCACGTCGGCGACTGGAGATGCTTGAAATTTTTTATTGAAAATAAAATTAAGATAGTTTGGTAGATTTCGCTATGATATGTACCGGATTCCACTTTGGTAACCCTTATCGATGACCGAAGTAATCTACCATATGAGAGATCTAGAAAGGTGTGATATGGACTTTTAACACATCACATTTGAAAATTAAAGAGTGAAAGATAACTAAGACTTTTAATAAATCACAATTTTAATTACAGGAGCAGCTTTGAAAAAAGATTTTTGGGAGAACAGCATTGCAAATGTGGTTCTTTAGAAGGGCATTCTCGTGCTTTTCTCTTTGTAAAAACTTACAAAGCACTTTGCACAAAATCAATGCATTTTTTAAGTTATTTGAAGAAGATGGATTTTGTAATTTTTAGATCTTGCTTGTGCTTCTACTTCTCCTTTTACTTGAAGCAAAAGTTGGTGTTTTTATTAAAAGAGCGTAAATCTTAAATTGGGCCAATATGAGTGGTGTCCCTCCTACAATATTATAAGGCCCATTGTTTTGTACCTTACCCCTATATGCAAGTTTTATGAAGATGTATATCATTTATTTTGATGTTCAACACTATATTTTTTATGTTTCATTTTCGTATCATATTTGTACTTTCTCTGAATCAATTCTTTTTTTTCTTTTCCTTTTTTTTTTTTTACCATTTGACTACTTTACTAGTTGTGAGGTATAGAATGAGCATATTAATAATATTTTTTTGAGTGTAGTCCTTATTTAAGTGATTAAAATCTAATAATTGACCAGAAGAAAGTATTCAACATTAATTTAAAATCCAATGGTATAATGTAAAGGTATAAAAATTTTATAAGCTCAAAATGCAAGTATAAATCAAAGAATTGTTTAGGTTTTTGATTGGTTATGATGGTTAAAATATGTAACAGTGTACTAAACTATTACTCTCTAACATTGTAATAGGTGGAACTTTAAGCAAGGTTACAACTAATTTGGCCTGATTACTAGCAACATATTCCGAAGGTACGGGTATGAAGAAGTATATAGCCAAGAACAAAGAATATCAAAGGCTATAACAACATTTCAGTTTCTCTCTCCCTACGAAGGATGTATTGACTATTTTGTTCTCTCGGCAAAGAATATAAATTTAAACAAACAGAATCTACTCCAATATACATACATATATATATATATGTATATATTTTATACAAACTTAGATTTTAAATAATTTTTTGGACCAATAGTTGGACACTTCCTCAATATTCATATTTCTGTGTGAGATATTGTTTTGACTGGAGTACTGATTGTATATCTTAAAGTTATGCCAACTACAAAGATAAGACCAACTCATTTCACAAGATTTGCCAAGGTAATGACAAGAGAGAACAAGATTTGAAAAGAAAAAATGAGACTGCAATTGGCTTTTCCATTGGATAACTCAACAAATTCCACGCTCAGATTCATTACATACACACACACACTGAAGAATCAATTCACAAATGTTTCTCTCACTTTCCCGGGACGAAGTTGGTGGCGTAGGCCCAGGCATTGTTGTTGACTGGGTCAGCAAGGTGGTCAGCCAAGTTCTCCAATGGGCCCTTTCCGGTCACAATGGCCTGCACAAAGAATCCAAACATGGAGAACATAGCCAGCCTGCCGTTCTTCAGCTCCTTCACCTTGAGCTCAGCAAAAGCCTCTGGGTCGTCAGCAAGGCCCAATGGGTCAAAGCTGCCACCGGGGTAAATTGGGTCGGTGACCTCTCCAAGTGGCCCACCAGCAATGCGGTATCCCTCAACGGCGCCCATCAAGATGACCTGGGTGGCCCAGATGGCCAAGATGCTCTGAGCGTGGATCAAGCTAGGGTTGCCCAAGTAGTCAAGACCACCCTCGCTAAAGATTTGGGATCCCGCCTTGAACCACACGGCCTCTCCGAACTTGACACCATTGCGCGACAAGAGCTCGGGGAAAACGCAGCCCAAAGCACCCAGCATGGCCCATCTGGAGTGGATCACCTCCAACTCACGGTTCCTGGCGAAGGTCTCTGGGTCAGCCGAAAGCCCAGCGGTGTCCCACCCATAGTCACCGGGGAATTCACCAGTGAGGTAGGACGGGGGCTCGCCAGAGAATGGGCCCAAGTACTTAACTCTGTCTGGGCCGTACCATGGGCTACCTGAAGAAGCGACCCTGGTGGCGGTCTTCCTCATGGAGACACGTCCACCGCCGGTAACCCTGTTGGCGGAGGGGGCGAGCTCAACGGCCTTGCCGGCGAACGATGGGGAGGAGAGAGCCATTGTTGAAGCAGCCATTGAGAAATTGCTGGTAACTGGAATGCTTGAAGTTCTAGAAGAGGAGACTAGTTTGATTGTTGCTTGTGGTTGGGCTTGATGGAATGGCGCATATAAATATATGTTTGAGGAAAGGGTCCTTATCTCACGAGATCAATATCTGAAATCTCATTGGTTGTGACACATTGTGGGTTTGATTTTCCATCTCCACCTGGCGCTCTCTCAACCACTTACCCTCGCTTGAATTATTTTGTCAGCAAGTGTATCAAGAATCTCCAGCAAATAGACCATCTCACTGGTTGTCCCAATAGGATTCTTACACTTGTACATATAGATGGCCTTTATCCTTGATGTTACCATACCAATATCACCTATGATTTCTCTGATAAGTAGGACCACAATATATAGCCTCGAAAAAAAAAAAATCGAAGTTACAAAACATTTTGTTCTAGTTCAATACCATTTTTTGGAACAAAAATACGCATTGGTACTTCTACGTTCAATGCCAATGGGCAAAATTAAGTAGTCATTGAAATCTTGATAGTCCTGGCCCTAAAGAAAATTTTCAACGTTCTTATGTTAATATGGACCATTCTTCTCCCATTAATTAACTATTCTAGATAGCTATAAGTTTGTTACCATCTTTTTTTTTTTTTTTGGCCAAAGAGGTAGTTATATCAATTATGACAGAAAACAGATACACCAAAGAAGCTTTGTCTCCACTAATTTATCAACCATTTTGATCAAGTTGTAAAGAGGCCACCAATTTACAAATGAAAAGAGAGTTGAAACATCAAACATGTACGCAACATGAATACTTTCTTTTCTAAGAAGAGATCTGTGCGTAATATTGCAACGTGAAATTAAACATTGCAGTATCTAAGAAGCTATTCAAGTAAGTTTTTTAAGAAAATTGACTCTTTATTATTATTATTATTATTATTATTGGTGGTTATGGGATGAGCTACGTTTCACACGAGTCTCTCACAATAATCGGCAGGCACCATCTAAAATGTTTGCTTTTCTGCAGATATTTTTCAACAGCAATACTATCCAACGGCCATAAAAAAGGTTGCTATTTTTCTTTTTAACTGTTTGTGGAATATGAAGTCCTTACGTGGAAAAATTATGCACGCACCAAGAATAATTATACAATACTTCACTAAAAGCAGTATCACATGTTTAAACTAACGTATATATATTTCCAAATTTGAATTTCTTTTTTTTTTCTATCTCTACGTATACCAAATTTTTTGCAGCCATCGGTTTAATTTCGTTCCTAATTCCCTTTTGTTTTCATATTCGTGTCCAGTTCATGAACACATCGTTCAAAAAAAATCTACTCTAGTAGTATGTCAACGTAAATCTCTAACGAAAATTCTATGCTTGGAAAAAATGAGAGAAAGAATGAAAAGAAATAAAATTTGTCAATTTCATGCGGAAAAGGAATCTGAGTCCTACAGCACATCCTCCTTCTTGGGATTTTTTTTCTTTGGCCCGAGTAGTGGATGGTTCTAGAAGATAATCACGTCAAAGTAAAAAAAAAAATTATACATGACATGAATTTTTCAGAAACGAAAGAAGAAAATCTGGCTAAAAGTACGCACAAGATGTGTCTGTAATCTCGAAGCTATACAAGTGGAAGACTCACATTGGTTACAGCCTAATAAATGAATCTAAGAGATTTGTGGATGAGAGAGAGCCACATGGGCGTCCAATTCCAGTATCAAAATCTTGTGAGTCCAATGAAAATGAGGATATAGATACTCGTTGGATAAGAAACTCTACTCTCAAAACCACTATTAATACCTGCCCAAACCAACGGTCTTTCACTCAGCAATCTTCCAACCACAAAAAAGCCCATTTGATCAGATTCTTTTCTAAACCATGGCTGCTTCAACAATGGCTCTCTCCTCCCCATCATTCGCCGGCAAGGCGGTCGAGCTTGCCCCCTCCGCCAACAAGGTTACCGGCGGTGGACGTGTCTCCATGAGGAAGACCGCCACCAGGGTCGCTTCTTCAGGTAGCCCATGGTATGGCCCAGACAGAGTTAAGTACTTGGGCCCATTCTCTGGCGAGCCCCCGTCCTACCTCACTGGTGAATTCCCCGGTGACTACGGGTGGGACACTGCTGGGCTTTCGGCTGACCCAGAGACCTTCGCCAGGAACCGTGAGTTGGAGGTGATCCACTCCAGATGGGCCATGCTGGGTGCTTTGGGCTGTGTTTTCCCTGAGCTCTTGTCGCGCAATGGTGTCAAGTTCGGAGAGGCCGTGTGGTTCAAGGCGGGATCCCAAATCTTTAGCGAGGGTGGTCTTGACTACTTGGGCAACCCAAGCTTGATCCACGCTCAGAGCATCTTGGCCATCTGGGCCAGCCAAGTCATCTTAATGGGCGCCGTTGAGGGATACCGCATTGCTGGTGGGCCACTTGGCGAGGTCACCGACCCAATTTACCCCGGTGGCAGTTTTGACCCATTGGGCCTTGCAGACGACCCAGAGGCTTTTGCTGAGCTCAAGGTGAAGGAGCTGAAGAACGGCAGGCTGGCTATGTTCTCCATGTTTGGATTCTTTGTGCAGGCCATTGTGACCGGAAAGGGCCCATTGGAAAACCTGGCTGACCACCTTGCCGACCCAGTCAACAACAACGCCTGGGCCTACGCCACCAACTTCGTCCCTGGAAAGTGAGAGAATGTCTTTTTAGGAAAGGAAGAGTGAGTGAGTGATTGTTCATATGCATGAGTTTCTTTCCGGCTTGGATGATGTAAATTTGTTGGGTGGTAATGAATAACATATTGTGAATTTTGTGTGGTAATCTTGTGTCAAATTGAGGCCTCTATTTTTATTTACTTGCTCTTTTTTTTTGGAATTCTAAACTCCCGTACAAGTCCAAGGACTTTTATTGACTTGCTTATAATTTATTTTTGCTTAATTGATGATATTGTTCTGTTACCAAGTGTTTCAGCCCTTTCTTTATTAGTCAATTGAGAAAATTTCACATTGCAGTTATGCAAAGAAAAGAATATAATTATCAAGACTTGCATTACATTAGATAGATGCTTACTTGTGGACGACTAATACCTTGGTTTCATTTTCACCCAGCACACTGCTTTATTTACTTCCTATATGAATTTGAAAGTAGAATAGAAGGGAGCCATTTAAGTGTTCAACAAAAATTAAAAAAAAAAAAAAAAAAGATGAACTAAAGAGATTGTGTGATTACTGTTCTCGACTCACAGAATCGGAGCTATTGCGTTCTTATGTTACTATTGATTTTTTCCCTTTTTTTTGACACAATTTTTATTTCCCTATTTAAATTTAGAGTAGTCTAGTAACGATATGCTCAAATTTTAAAATGCAATTTCTGTTCTCTTTCAATTCTGAAACTTTTACAGATTGCTCCTTAAAGACATGTAGAGGCTTGCACATCGCTACTTATTAAATGTTTGAGCCGCCAATCAAATAAGCTTTTATGTTCTGCAATACTCTCACCAAAGCATAGGCATAAAATTAATTTCAGTTCAGTTATGACAACCATATGTGGATGGTTGTTGTAAGAAAAAATAAAATCAAGGGTTTTATGTTGGCCAAATTTGTCAGACTTAATGTGTTATAAGGTTTGTTAAGATGGTTTTTTTTTTTTTTTTTGCACTTTAAGTTTGACCAAATTTTATCAAAATAGTAGATTTTAACATGAAAGTAAAGATATAAGTGATGATCCTAACATTCCTAAAAACACAAAAAAAAAAAAGCGACATTTTGATAAAATATATGAGAGATTTAGGGTTTTTTTTTTTTCAACATAATATGAAAATAAAAGTCAATAAAAAGAAAATGGAAAAATACTTTTTTGGGGATAAATTTGGAAGAGGGAAAACTAACACCCAATTCCTTAATTATGAAAGGGAGAACATAAGACCACTCATTGCATTTAATCAGAAGCCAAAACGCTCACTATATTTAATGGGAGTACTATTTTTTTTTTCCTCTTATTATTTAAATGTCTAAAATATTTTATGTAATTATTCAAAATACTATGTTTATCCCTTGTATTCTTAAAAATAGTCTAAAATTAATCGCGTATCTTACATTTACCTTGTCAAATTTTTAAAATACCAAAACTGCCATTGGTAACCTGCAACGTAGAATATATATATAAAACCTCCGTTATTTAACCAAAGAACCACTTTTGATCTTCTTATTGTATAAATGTCTAAAATATCTTTTGTATATATAAAATCAAATAACAAAAATACTGCATCAAGCGATTAAACTTTTTAAAATACCAACACTACCATTCCCATTGTATTTTGAATGCCATTTAAAACTTTAATCAACTAAAACGTTTGAGTAAAATAAATCAAAGTTAAAAAAAATCTCAAAATAAAAACGAAAACAATTAATTGAAAAAAAAATAGATTTTGGGTATCTCTTCTTCACAGCGTCTATGAGGATTGCGTGTTATGTTAAGGTTCTTGTTGGATGCCATAATGCCTAGAGATTTGTTAAGTATAGTTAGTATGTAAATTAGTAAATTAGTGTACCTAATTTCAAATCTTGTTGTCAATTCGAATGGTGACATGACGGGTTAATTAAGTTAATTATATCAAGTTTTTAATTAAATAATAGCATATTAAATAAACGTGATAAAATTTAAGACAAAATAATAAAAACAGTTAAGAACTAGTCGGGTCATACCCAACCCACATTTGCACACACACATATATCGACATAAATAAATTACAACTACAGTCCAATCCAAAAGAAGAATAATTAAAATATTACATACCTCGATTAAATAAGCAAATAACCTAAGTTGAACCCCTATAGTCCACGTGTATGTCCAATAGCGTCACAGTCTGCCCTATGTTGAGAACCACCTAGAAGGGAGGAATTTAAAAAAAAATAAAAACTGTGAACGGAAGGCTCAGTAAGACTTGAGCTTTGAAAACATTAAATTTTAATATGAAATTCATTATTAACACAAGGATTATAAAATATAGTAAATAAATCTTATTAATCTCATTCTTACCATTTGGTTCATTATTCATCCGAAAATAATCTTATCATTTTGTCGTAGGCAAAGCCAATATAATCACCACCATAGTAGCTTAGATGGATTTCAGGACCTGCCCCCAAGGTCACTCTCTACATGACATGATCTTTGAGTGTGGCATCATACCCTAATATATCATTTCGAACAGTATATCTAACTTGTTCAATAGTATTTTATTATTCAGGTCTCATATTACTAAATTTCTCTTTTACATTCATTATTCTGTTCATTATGATCATTTTATTATTCCTCAGCTACTTACAATAACTAAATTTATTCATTTTAAATCATTTCTTAAAACATTTTCAAAAAACACTTTGTGGCCAAATTCCTTTTGAAATCTTGGCTAGCAAAGAAGAAGAACTAGAGTCCTACCTCGTTATCCCGTACGAGAGCGTAAACACCGTAGTCCCAACCCTCTATACTTTAGCTCCCCAAAACCACAAACAACCTTAGATATGAACTAGATTCGTCAATATCTAACTTACAGTATTCTACAATACTATCTATCTTATGGTGCCTTAGTGTGCCTTTGATATTCACAAAATCATGTTGCAAGGTCAAGATCTCTATTCATGTTTTAAATGGTGAAAAGAAGTGAAAAACAACCATTTTTACACAGCCTAGTCAACCTTTCGAACTCCCTGGTCTGGCTTGTCAAACTTCTACAATTCGGCCTACCGACCATCCTAACCTGGCCTGCCAAACTGCATCAGTTTGACCTTCCAAAGAGACAAGTTTGGCATGTTGGACTTATGAATCAAGCCTACCAATATTCATGATCGGCCTGCCAAATTGTCAAAATCTAGAAAATTCTAAACTTCGACCCTCGGCTTCCCCAAGCTTCCCAAGCTCGATTCAACCTGCTTTTGGCCAATCTCAACCCAAAAAACATGCAGAAAACACTAAGAAGCAATTCTAAACCTATTTGGAGCAAAATCCCCAAATTTAAACTCAATTTCACCCTTAATTTAAAAATTCAAGAAAAATGTAAAACTTGATTAAATTTGTTTTAGCCCAAATTAAGTTTAGATTATTGACAAAACACATCCTACAACCTCAAATTAAACATTATCTAAGCTCATCTATCCTCGGATTTCAATGTGCATAGGAGATTAAAGAATTTGAAAATAAACTTTAAAATTTTGAAACAACGTAAGATAACCCCAAATTGATCTTTGAATTAAGGTTACGAAGGCTCAAATGTGTTCCTAGGCTTCCAATCCCGCTGAGAATCAAGGGCTCTTGCTTAAATTTTTTGGAACAAAAATGAGAAAGAGAAAAAAGAGAAAGAGAGAGACAGTGAGAGAGAGAAACGAGAAAGAGAGTGAGAGTGAGGAAAGGATTAAATAGAAGGGAAACAAGGTGGTTTTCATGAGTAAAACCATGTCCAGCACATGGTTTTCAAGAAGGGACGTGTTTGGGCATTTGACAAATTGTTTTGTTTCAAAATTCAATTTAACTAATAAAAATAATAAAAAATGAAATAAATTGAAAAATATCACAAAATAATTTGATTAAGTTCAAATTCTAATAAGGCACACTAATTTACCAGTTTACATACTAATCATACTTAATTAATTTTCTGGGTGTTACACTTAGGTAATTTAACCATTTTGTGGAATTCTTTTAATTAATTTCACTTTTAATTATTTTGTTAGTTATCTTAAATTTCAAGACTTGTTAAAATTTTAATGAGTGGATTTTAGCATTTTGTTAACTCTTTTGAACAAATTTTGATGATTTCTATTTAATTTATTTCATTTTCCATTTTTGTAACCAAATAATTTCTAAAATCCCCAATGAGTCCTCTCTTGAAAACCATGTGTTGAACATGGTTTTCTTCCCCTAAAACTACTCAGCCTTCCCTCTATTTATTCCTCTACTCTCTCTTTCACTTTCACTCTCTCATTCCACTCTCTCTCTCTTGCTCTCTCTCTCGGCACTCCCTCCCTCCTCTCTTTCTGAATTTCTCTAGCCACTAAATAGAGGCCAAGGGACGAGCATTTGAAGCCTCAAAGCCACTTAGATCAGTTCAAAAGTTTAAATTTGAAGTTAGTCCTCTTTTTTAAAGTTTCAAAGCTTTGTTTCAAAATTTTTCAATCTTTCTTATATGTTGTAATTTGAGCTTCCTTGAGCTTAAACAACGTCCAATATGAGTTGTAGAATTTAGAACGAACACGAATCTAAGCTTGTTTGAGTTAAAACTGAATTAAACTAAGTTTTTGCATTTTTTTTTCAATTTTTGAAATAAATCATGAAATTGTGTTTAAATTTGGGGATTTTGTTTCTAAAAGGTTTAGAGTTGTTTCTTTGTGTTTTCTGCATGTTTTCTAGGTTGAAAATTGTCAAAAGCAGGTTTAATCAAGCTTAGAAAGCTCGAAGGTGCTAGGACTCGAAACTTGGAATTTTTTAGATTTTCACATATCGACAAGCCGAACTCATCATTCGACAGGCCAAATTCAAGCGGTTCGGCAGGCCGGACTCAAGTAGCCAGTAGGTCAAACATCAGTAGTTCAGCTGGCTGGACCAAGGATATTGGCAGGCCGACTTGGCTATATGGAAATGGTAGTTTTTCACTAGTTTTCATTGTTTACTAATAAAAAAGAGGTTTTGACCTTATGATATGAATATTTGGACTTTAAAGACACACTAAGACACCATGAAATAACAAACTAAGGTAGAATGCCCTCAATTAGGTAGCGATGAATTTAGTTCACATTTAAGGTTATTTGTGGTTCCAAGGAGATGACGTATAGCTGGCCGAGACTACACTATATGTGCTATCATGCTAGATAACGAGGTTGGACTCTAGACCCTCTTTCTTTGTTAGCCATGATTTTAAAAGAGTTCTGGCCACAAAGTGTTTTCCTGAAAATGCTTTAAGGAATGATTGTGATGTATTATTTAGTTATTTTCGGTAATTGTTGAATAATGAAATGATCATAATGAACTGAATAATGAATAAAAATTAGAAAACTCGGTAATATGAGTCTCTGATAATGATATAAGTACTACAATAGTTAGTACCAAATGAGTCGAGAACTTTGTTCGAAATGAGACATCAGTGCATGTGCTATGTTCAGAGATCAAGTCGTATAGAGAGCAACCTTGGCGGCAGGTCCCGAAACCCGGTTGGGCCACTATGGTGGTGATTTTTGATGGCTTTACACACAACAAAAATGATGAATTAAATATCAAACAATCATTAGACCAAAACGGTAAGCGTGTAAATAACTAGTTCTATTTATTGCCCTTTTTATTGTTTTTGTATTAACGCAATTTCTTTTATTTAAGTTAATGTTTTCCAAGACCTATTGAGCTTTTTGCTCACAATTTTCATTTGTTTTAAAACCCGGTCTAGCTGGTTCGCAGCATACTGCTAACTAAGATACTACTAATCAAACGCATGGACCGTAGGAGTTTTAATTAAGCTATTTACTTATCAAATTAAGGCATGTATCATTTAATCGTTCTTTATTTGGATTGGATTGTGGTTGTATTTATTTATGTCGATACTATATGTGTGTACAAATGTGGGTCTGATATGGCCTGACTCGTTCTCACTAGTTTTTACTATTTTAAGTTCCTTTGGCTTAGAGGTAATTATCTAAAAGTTTCAAATTTATCACAGTTTTATAAATAACTCAATTAATTAATTAGCGAGTTTATTAAAGTTTGTTCAATTAATTTAATTAATCTGCTGTGTCACCACCTGATTTTGGGTTCATGACAGATGCACATAGAAATCTAGGGTTATGTTATGGTTCTTGTTGGACATGGAAATCTAACTTGGTTCGTAGAGACATGACCAATTTTGTTTTCAAACAAGAAACTTCATATCGCTTCTATGGTATATGGAAAATCTTCCAACAAAAGATCTCAACTCTTTTTTTCTTCCTTTTGTTGTTGTGCTTAGGGTTTTGGGGGGGTCTCATTATTTTTCTTTCTATCAATTTTTATTCTTTCATTTGAGAGTATCTATAGTTTAAGATTTTTGTGATTGTTTTTAGGCATTTAGATAGTGAGAAAAAGAAAGTAGTATTTTGGTTACACGCGGTTATTTTTCATACAAAATACATATTATGTGGTGGGTGGGGGTGGTGTTTTTGGGAATTGAGACAGGCTCCTATGAAGGATCTCCCAAAGAAGGTTACTTTGCCAATGAAGGGACTTATCATTTTTCTTTCTATCAATTTTTATTTTTCATTCAAGAGTATTTTGTAGTTTTAAGATTTTTGTAATTGTTTTTAGGCATGTGGATAATGAGAGAAAGAAGTGATATTTTGGTTACACATAGGCGTCTTGGTTATATTTCATATTATGTAGGTTAGGGATAGGCAATGGCGAACTTGCCAACACGACCTTCCATAAAATATCTCCTGGGATGGGATTACTTTGTCAATGAAGAGACATTATTTTTCTTTCTATCAATTTTTATTTTTTTTATTTGAGAGTATTAATAGCTTAAGGTTTTTGTGACTGTTTTAGGCATTTAAATAATGAGTAAAAGAAGTGGCATTTTGGTTACGTACATAGGTGTTTTTGTTATTTTTCATAGGGTAATACATATTATAAAGGATAGCTTTTGTATTTATTAAAATTAATCTGTCTAAGTATAGGGCAAGCTAGAGTTATTTTTAGACCATTTTTAAAATATTAGGGATAAATGCAATATTTTAAGAGAGTACATGGATGTTTTAAGCACTTAAATAATAAAAGGAATAGAAAAGACGAAAATTGTAATAAATATAACTTTTTCAAATTTATTGAGGTAAATAACAAGTTTTAAAAATACTTGTAGTAAAAAACAGTAAATAGAAAATTTACTCAATAAAAATATTTGTTGCGTATATATTTATTGAGAAAATTTTTACTCGTAAATTTTTTTACTGCTATTTTCTACAATTATTTTCAAAACCTTATAGCTACTTCAAATAAAAAAAAATAAAATTGGGTCTGTTTCCTTTGAGAGAGAAAAATACACAAATTGATCTATTTTCAAAACCTAATGTGGGAAATAACAGATTTTTGAAACTTTTTGAAGTAAATATCATGTTTTAAAAATATCTGTGGTAAATAACAAATTTATGATGTAAATAGTTATTTACAGTGTACATAAAAATTATTTACACTATAAACAAGAGGGTAAATAAATTATTTGCACATAGGTCTATTTACTATATAAATAAGAATTATTGACACCATAATTTTTTTACACTATAAATTTGTTATTTACTTTAAATATTTTAAAAACATGATATCTACTACAATTAGTTTTGAAAAAGTAATATTTACTATAATTTTTGAAAAATTGATGTGGTGTTTAGCAATGTGAATTAGAACCAAAATTTTTTATTGTTAATGTAAAGCTTTCATATGCTACAGTATCAAGAAAAAATATATTGTAGTGTAAAGCTCTTACATGTTAAATTATTTTCAACCAAAATTGGTTATAACCGTTAGTTCTAACCAATGTTCCCAATTATCCTATGAAAGAGTTGAGGTTTTGTTTTATTTTTTTTTTCTTTTTTTGTTTAAAAAATAAAGAGGGGCTACCTTTGAAGAGATAATTGCGTGAAAGTGGAGGATCCTATTTCATTCGACAAAATAGTTGTACAAATTTTTGAAAACAAACAAAGCATAGTTTGATCAGGCATTGAAGAATGGTCGTCGTTTAGGGGGCACCAACGAATATATGAGAAGGGGTATTATTTGAAATCAAACATCAAAGTACAGAAATTTAAATTCAGTGGGACACGTTCCCAAAGGGATTTATACTTGTATAGATCCCCACTATCTCAACACAAAGCCCACCTAGCTTTTTGATGAGTTGTACGTCTAGATGCTACTAGGTTCCCAATTCCACCGAGCCATAGTACAAACACCAAAGAGCATGCCAAAATCAATTCAACGTCTTCCTCACATCAGGGGAAGTGGATAACTTGACCAAATTTTAAAGAGCATTGAAAGGATACTCACTTTTGGGATATGGAGGTAAATAACTTCTTTTTTAAGTTTTTTTTTCTTTTTTTAATGTAAATACTCAACGTTTTTGAAAATAAAAAAAATGATCTTTTTGGTATAGCAATGATATATTGAAGTATATCAAAGATGTACTTATTTGTAGTTTATCATTGATTAAGTTGGTCATTTATTCATTTAATAATTTACCGATTTTCTTGATGCTAAATCAATATTAAACCAAATTATTAGTAATAAACTATAGTTCATAAATAATACACTAATATCAATCAATGATATGCTACTGTGAAAAAAGACTATTTTTCTAATTTTAAAAAGTTTAAACATTTCTTTAATTTTTGAAAATTTCAATGATTTATTGAAAAATACGGTGAAAAATTGACCATTTTCCTGATTTTTTTTCTCTCACGTTTAATATAGTAGATAGATAATAAAAATAAATGTTAACATATACGGCTTCGTTTGGCAGCATCATTCTAATTATATAGTTTCAACTACTACAATATAAAGCCTTTACATACTATAGTGTTAAACAACAATAGACGATAATGTAACGTTCTTATATACGAAGTGAGTTCGTTCTAAATTACACTGCCAAACACACGTTTTTTTTTTTTAACAAAACAACTTTTTTTTAAGAATTTATGAGTAAGAAATTCAAACTCGACATTCTGCATCTTATGGTAGAGCTGGACGTGTGAAACCAATTGGTAAGGCAAGAAAGATGAAGCTATGAAAGGACGAAACGTGTAGTCATTTGTTTTATTTTCAATTGTTTCTGACGGGGCACTAGAAAAAGACATGTCGTTTATATTCTGACACTCATCGACTCAAAAAATTACGGTCATTGTCGTTTATGCTTCAAAACGAGATCATTTAAAAAGTAAAAGATTGCTGTCATTTACATGAAAACCTTTGCCGCCGATAGCTTTTTTTCTTAAAGTGTCTTTGTCGTTTTATGACTACAAAGCGACATCACTTATACATCGCAGAAGCTTTCTCTTTTCTTTTTTCTTTTTTTTTCTTTTCTTTTCTTATGGAGGTTTAAGCAAACGTTTCCCTTTTGAGGGCGTTAAAGTAGACTCTTGACTCTGGGCGTCAAATTTTCTTTTCTTTTCCATTTGTTCTATAAGTAGATTTAATTTTTACCTTTTGGTCCTAAAATGGTCCCAAGTTCAATTGTTTATAATTCAGAAACTCACACTCTCTCTTCCCTAACAAGAATTCACCCATTTGTTCATACTTTCTCTCTCTCCCTATCTCTTTCTCTTCACGACTATAACAGAATTAAGCCATCATAAAACACGCACTCTCTCTCTCTCCTTGTCTCTTTTTCTCTCTTTGCCTCTACCTCTCTGTCACTCAAGAAAGTCTCTTGCCAAAAAATCCTAAACCCTTCCAAGAACTTTCAAGCTCTTAAGTCAAGAAGAAGAAAAAAAGAAAAAGAATGAAGAAAGCAAGCAAGAAGGGCAAAAAGAATCAAGGTTGGATATAAAAACCTTTTAACTTTTTCAATATTAATCGTTCTATTACGTTATACTTGTTGTGTTTAAACAAGTTTTTCGTTTTGTTTTTTCATAGAGCATTTGACCAAGGCAAAGGAAGGAAATAAAAACCATGCCTCGATCCTAATTAATCATATTGATTCTGTTTATACAGCACTAGAAGAAGATCTACGCCAACTTAAGAGCAAAGTAACAGAAAATTGTGCAAGTTGGTACTTGAACTATTAGATCCCTGATTGGCCCATGTGGAACGATCAAAGTGAATATTAACCGTCATCAACTGCACCAAGGCAGTGTGCGGTTTTTTAGGCAAAATCGCCTCCAACCGTGTAATGGTCACGGTTATTAAAAGAAATTCTCATTTTGGTCCCTGAGCATATAACAAAATCAAAAATGAAATTCTACACCATCTAGTGAGGATTGAGAGTGCTCAGAAGTCCAAACACAGTGTTAAAATTTTTCCGGCGTCGGCCCAAAGTCATATAACATACGTCAATGGCAAGAGGTACAACACGATCCATTTTGCTTCCACTTTTCTGAGTTTAAATTGTTGTAAATGTTAACAAAATTGCTTACATTTAGTATCCAAGCCATAGAAATGCCTCTGCCTTGTATGCATGCAGTTTATAGCTTTCAAATTCAAGGTTATGATTTGAACTTTTTCATGGAAAATGAGATTAGAAATCATTAGAAAATTGGATTTCTTTGTTTTCTGTGATTTTTGGCATTGATTTTGGTGTCCAAAACTGTAATAAATCATCGGGTCTTTGTTTAGGTTGAAACCGGGTCAGACGACCCGACCGAAGGAAGAAGACGACTCAAAATGACATGTCATTTTCTTCAGCAAAAAACGACATGTCATTTGGAGTTAGGGAGAGCTGCTTATCCATACAAAACGACATGTCGTTTTGTCATTTAGACTAGAAAATGAGTTTTGTCATTTAGACTGGAAAATGACACATCATTTTTGCTAGGTTAGGGCTACTCTCAGCTGGAGAAAAAGACATGTCATTTTCCATTCTGAGGAAAAACGACATGTCATTTTATGGGCACTAGAAATTAAAAAAATAAATAAAATCATAAATTTATTTTTGGACATGCTCATAATTTTTTGCAATAATTTTGTGGGAAATTGATTTTGTTTATTATGTGCTAAATATTTATTTTATGTGCATAATTTTATTGTTGTTATTATGGACATAAATTTTTGGAAATATGTTTTAATGCGTAAATTATGGAATTAATTATGCATGTTATTTTAGAAATTAGTTCTATATTGATGAATATTTTATTGGAAAACATATTATGCATAATTGATGTGCTAATTGATTGTTATATATATAATTTTGTGCTTTCATTATGCATATTATTAAGTTAAGTTATTTAGCACAAATTTAGATTTTGTTCACAATTATTTATATTGCCTATAAAATATGCAATTTTACATGCATAATTTTTATTAATAAAATTAAATGTCTTAGTGATCCATATGATTTTGAATAATTAGAGCTTAGCTACAGCACCTTAATTACACAAATTCATATATTAATTGGTTTTGGATCACATTTAATTAAAGGACATTTATTGCAATTAGTTATACTTAATATAATAAACTTTATCCCATAGGAATTTTTATTATATTTGTATGACAAATTAGGATAAAATATCAGATTATATTTTCTAATTTACCCACAGCAATTAGGAAGGAGAACATAATTTGATAGCTTTATCATACAGTCGAATAAATCTAATTGAATTAGAACTTTAGCCCATAGGTAAGTTTTATGTCACTAGATTCATGATTTTACGCATGATTTACATTAGTAAAGCATGATTTATGTCTATTAGTCTCAATATTTGGACCATAAGCTTGTTTTTTTTAAACTATACAGTCATATAGCCTATGAATTTCTCTGATGTTCGATGTAATATCCCCGAACTGAAAGGGGATAATTATAAGGTTTGGAAGGAGAGAATTCTCCTTCACTTGGGGTGGATGGACATAGATTATGCTATAAGGAAAGACAAGCCTATAATTAATGCAACTAGCACTTAAGATGAGATAGCTCTTTATGAACGTTGGGAGCGATCTAATTGCCTTAGTGTCATGTTCATAAAGACCAAGATCTCTGCTGGCATACGTGGTTCTGTCGAACAGTATGACAAGGCCCGGGCATTGTTCAAAGCCATTGATGAGTAGTTTGAAACTTCAGAAAAGGCACTTGCCAGCACCCTAATCATTAAGTTTTTGTCCTTAAGGCTCACTAGTATCAGAGGTGTGAGTGAGCACATCATAGAGATAAGGGACATAACGGCTCAACTTAAGAACCTTGAGGTGGATATGTCTGAGTCTTTTCTGGTGTACTATATTCTGAACACCCTTCCAAAGCCATATGGGCCTTTTAAAATTTCTTACAACACACATAAAGACAAATGGTCAATCAATGAACTACTAACCATGTGTACTCAAGAAGAATGGTGGCTTATAATGGAAATGGGTGAGACTACACTGACAACAACTAAGGGAAAGAATCAGAATCAAGACCAAAATCAAGCCAGGAATAAGGGGAAAGGTAAAATACCTTATTTTACCTTCCAAAACTGTCATTAAGAAGGAATTTAAGTGTTTCTTCTATAAAAAGAAAGGGCACATAAGAAGTATAGCGGAAAATTTCAAAAATGGTTTGAGATGAAAGGTAATCTGGTCTCATTTGTTTGTTATGAATCTAATATGGTTGATGTTATCTATAACACATGGTAGATTGATTCTAAATCTACAATTCATATTGCAAATACCTTGTAGGGTATGCAAAACCTAAGGAAGCCAGTGAAGAGTGAGCTAAGCATCTCTTTGGGAAACAAGATGTGTTCACATGTGGAAGCTATTTAAACATGTACTTTAGTTTTAGGCAGTGGTTTTACTTTAGAATTGGATAAGACATTTTATATTCCAAACTTTTCTAGGAACTTAATTTTTGTATCAAGACTTGTACCTTTAGGATATTCCTTTACTTTTTCAGAAAAACCTTTAGTTTATTTTAAATCTGATCTTGTTGGGAATGATATTTTGTCTAATAGTCTTTTCTCAATTAATTTGCAAAATAAACCATCTTATACTGCTATACATGTTCAATCTGGTACTAAACGTTGTATTATAAATGATGATTTCTCTATGTTGTGGCATCAAAGATTAAGACATATCTCTATTGAGAGAATCAAAAGGTTAGTAAATGACAAAGTACTTAATACCTTGGATTTTGCTTACTTCGATACTTGTGTAGGTTACATTAAGGGAAATCTAACCAACAAGTCTAGGAAAGGTGCCAAGACAAGTTCGAAAATATTAGAAATCATACATTTAAATATTTATAGTCCAGACATGGACTCATATGGTCCAAAATACTCCATCTTTTTCATAGATGATTATTCATAGTACATGTATCTCTACTTGCTTTATACAAAGGATGAAGCATTGGATGCCTTTAAGGTTTACAAGGCTGAAGTAGAGAAACAATACCAAAAAGCAAATTAAGATCGTAAGGACAGATAGGGGTGGAGATTATTATGGTAGATACACTGAGGATGGACAAGCTCAAGGTCCATTTGCGAAGTTTCTTCAAGAGCATGGAATAGTTGGCTAATACATCATGCCTGGTTCCTTGGATCAGAATAGTGTGGCAGAGAGAAGAAACTAAATGTTAATGAATTTCCCTTTAAAACTTTGACATGAAGGATATGGGTGATGCATCCTTCGTTATTGGCATTAAGATACATAGAGACAGATATAAAGCATTCTGAGTTTGTCTCAAGAGACCTATATCAACAAAGTTTTGGAGAGATTTTGGATGAAAAATTGCTTACCAAGTATAGCTCCCATTGTAAATGATGATAGATTCAATTTGAATCAGTGCCTGAAAAATGACCTTGAAAGAGAACAGATGCGCAACATTCTATATGCTTTAGATGTTGGAAGTCTTATGTATGCTTAGGTTTGCACATGACATGACATTGCATTCGCTATTGGAATGTTGGGCAGATATCAGAGTAATCCAATATTAGACCACTGGAAGCTACAAAGAAGTTGATGAGGTACCTATAAGGAACCAAATACTATATGCTTATGTATAGACAGATTGACAACTTGGAGGTCATTGGGTACTCTAACTCTGACTTTGCTGACTACATTGATTCACGGAAATCAACTTTTAGATGCATTTTCATGCTAGCTGGTGGAGCTGTCTCATGGAGGAGCGCCAAGCAGACTTTGACTGCTACTTCCATTATGGAAGCCAAGTTCGTATCTTGTTTTGAGGCTACCTCGCATGGTGTATGGATCAAGAGTTTTATTTCTAGGCTTAGGATTGTGGATTCTGTCTCTAGGCCATCGAGAATATTATGTGACAATTCAACTTCTATTTTTATGGCTAAAAATAATAAGAGTAATAGTCGAAACAAACACATCGACATTAAGTATCTAGTAATAAGGGAATGTATGAAAGATAAAGCAGTGGTCATTGAGCACATTAGCATTGAATTGATAATTGCTGATCTCTTAACTAAAGGTATGCCACCAGTAAAATTTAGGAATCATGTAGATAGAATAGGACTTGGTTCCCTTATGTAATTTCAGTATATTTTTGTAGTAAAACTCTATATTTATGATATTTCTTCATTTCATCATCAGTTAAGAGCACAAATTTATTTCTAAGAAATATCACTAAAGTTTGGACCTAGAACAAACAGAGGGTTTGTTCATTAAGTTGCATGGGTAAATCTTGAGAGACAAGATATATTGTAGTATATAGAAAATAATACTCGTCATTTAGAGGACCTATCGCCATGATTTATGTATTTTGTTTTTTATTGTAATAGTTGATCAGATGTATGGGCCAAGTGGGAGAAATGTTATATCCTTTATTGGCCCACGTGGAACGTTCAAAGTAAACGTTAACCGCCATCAATTGCACCAAGGCAGTGTGCGGTTTTTTGGGACAAAACTGCCTCCAACAGTGTGAGGGTCACGGTTATTAAAAGAAAGCCGGATTTTAGTCCGTGAGCATACAACAAAATCAAAAATGAATTCTACACCATCTAATGAGGATTGTGAGTACTCAGAAGTTCAAAAATAGTGTTAAAATTTTCCAGCGTCGGCTCGAAGTCACGGAACATACGTCAATGGTAGGAGGTACAACACGATCCATTTTGCTTCCTTTTTTCTGAGTTTAAATTGTTGTAAACGTTAACAAAATTGCTTACATGAACAGCGTGTGAATGATGTCGGTAACGACATGACGTAGATCCGCATCTGGATCCAAGAACATGGCAAGCGTGCTCAACATTTCATAGATACTATGAAAAAGATTCAAAAACAAGTTCCACAGGTTGATTGTGAACGGTTTCCTCGATTCAAGGATGGTTACGAAAAGATTTTGATAGAGAAAGTCGGAGTTTTGAAAGAAGAGGCCAAGAAAACAAGAAGGGAAAATTTGAAGAATTTGATGGAGTTGCTTCAACAGCTGAAACAAGAATCGGATGAAGGAAATAGGACATCTAAAGCCATAATGGCCTCGGTTATCTGTTCCGGAATTCGTGTATCATCTTTTCATGTTGATTACTTTTTATGGTCTCGCGCTCGCAACCAGAACGAATGGAGGCCGAGATCAACAAGGCGATGTCGATAATCGGTTCCGAAAAGTTAGAAGAGAGTTCGGAGGTAACAAGAGCTTTCCTTGCAGCCGTTCAATTTATTGGCACAGAATTTAAGATCAATCCAGTATAGGCTACAGAGAAAATGTTGTTCAAGAAAGAAAAAAAGGATGATCTTCTCGGAGTTATTCTACTTGCTGTGTTGAATTTGGAGGTGATGTTTAGTAACCCGGCATTCCGGATGAAGACGCCGAACAAGAAGTTACTGCTGAATGTGGGGCGCGATATTCAGATATTGGCACTTTTTTTAGATTTACATTTGACATGGTTTTGCATATGAAGATCAACGATCTGAAGGTCTGTCTTGAAGTCCAAGATACTGAGGCAGCAGCAATAAAGAAGTCATTGCTAGCCAATATTCAACAGATATGGAAGAAGCTGATTTAAAGTTGGCTTTGCATAGTCACATTTTAGTTGGTTTGTTCGTTGTTCGTTGTTCATTGTTCCTATTCACCTTTTAGTTCGTTAGTTTGTGTGCTCTTTGCGTATTTTAGCCTCTGTTGTTTGTTTGCTTTTTGTCTTTCTTTGTCCCTTTTCGTTTTTGGGCCTTTGTGTCAGCGGGGTAGTCTGCTAGCAATAGCGGATTGTTCGTTGGTTTCCAACAGGCTTTCTTCTTAATGACGTTTCTCATTTAGAGGAAAAAAAAAGAAAGAAAAAGCTAAATAAAGTTGCCAAATTGATATGCTATTCTATATTTCTTTTGTCACAATGCATTACCCTGTCCTCTCAAACTTTACACCAAATTTATCATGTGGTATTGGTGTGTGATGTTTTTCCAAAAAAATTTAAAATACAATTAAAAAGCTTAAATTTTTTATTCAAACTTATAAATAAAACGGGCTTTTAATCTTTTTCGGTTATGCTCCATTTGGTAAGAAGGAAAGAAATAAGAGGGAAAAAAAAATATAAAGGAAAGAAACTGTAGGAAAAGAAAAGATTTTGATTTTTTCTTTACTTGTTTAGTATGTAAAGGTGGAAAAAAATGATTTTATTTTCTCTTGTTTGGTATTGCAAGAAAAACCAAAAAAATAAAAAATACTATTAATATAATTACCATTTTACCCAAATATTATTTAGCTATTTCTCTAATTTGGTGTCCAAATTTTTTGTTAGAATTTTGATAGAAAAGAATGACAATTTGGTAACTTTATGTTCTTTGCATTGTTATGAAACTTTTTTTTTTTTTCACAAAATCCACTCATATTTAGAGAAATCAATTTTGGGGGACCTATATGCTATTTCTTCCACCTACTTTTCCTTTCTATTCTAATTTTTTTTTACCAAACACCCCATCATATCAATTTTCATACCGAAATCCTTCTAATTTTTTTTCCTTCACTTTTCACTCGTACCAATCAAAGCATTAATCTCTAACTTTTTCAAAAAAAGTAATGATTTGATTCTAATTTTTTTTATTAATGAATGTTGAACTCATATTTTTGATGCAATAGGATGAAATTAAAAGTCCCAGATTGTTTTTTTTTTTTTTTACTTTTTTTGGGTAATTCCCAGATTGTTTACTCAGCAAACAAATAATGCCCCTAAAATTTCGCACTTGTTTGAGTCTCTTTGATTGAAAGAAGAGGGCATTTTGAATCTGATTAATAATAATTAAAAAACAAAAAAAACTGGTCTTTTCCCTTTCCGCTGTGCCGAACGCCAAAGTCTTCGTGTGTTCAGATATATATTGGGAAAATGACATATTGGTGTACGGAAAAAGGGTGCAAAACTAAATCTAAATGTAAATTTGAAAACCTTGAGTGTAGAATTTGAATCTATCTTTTTTTTTTTGGCTCAATTTGTCTTTTCGTGATTTGAGATTAGACTTGACTTTTGTAAACTAAGCGGGTGCTCATCTTAAAACATGGGTTCAAACTCATTGAGCATGTGTTTGTTTTGGAGGTTCAATGAGTTTGAATCTAAATTTTGAGTTGCACAACCATTTGGTTTGCAAAAGCCAAGCCTAATATAAAATCTTAAAAAGACAAGTTAAGCAAAAAAAGTGGGTTAGATTTAAATTCTACTTCCCTTAATTTTAAGGTTTGCAAACTCATTTTTGGGTTCAGTGTTGAAATCAATTTTCTTGCTACACCTAATATATCATTTTTCCAATGCATATCCAAGAAAAGATAAGCGTGATCAAGTATTGTACTCCTCACTTTTATTGTTATGAGGAGGAATCTTTTAGACCCTAGATTTTTAATCTAAGAGTTCTTGCAACTGTTCTCCATCAGTAGAAAATAAAAGGGGATAAAAGTGTTCTTCATCATATTTTTTCCTATTTTAAAACATGTTATTTTCCTTTATTGAAAACATAATTATGCTATCTGGTGTAATTTCTCAATAATAAAATGGTTTAAACGTGAGATAATTGTGGAATTACATGATAGTTTGATTTCGTCAGAAAATGATTATAAATTGTAAATATTTAGCGGTATCTTGATAAACATAATTTACCTATCTAGTTTACTTCTAGAATATAAAAAGATAATTGATCAAGGACAAAAAAAAAAAAAAAAAAAAGCTTTGCTTTGGTCAACATCAGTAAGTGTATATGTAATTTTTAAGGAAGTTATTATATATAAAAAAAATATTGATACTATTTAGCTAATAACTTGCAACTTTTTAAATCTAAGATAGAGTAGACTTTATAAGTTTTAACAAAAATAATTATAAATAATTATGTAAACGTTAATATAATAACAATATAATCTCTATTTGAATGAAAATAGACAGATAATTAGCCAAAAAATTTAATGCCACACAATATAAGAAAAAGAATAAAAAAAAGATTTCATTTTACGGTAGAAAAAAATAACAAAAATGGTAGTAAGCATAGTTTGTTAATAAATTTACACTTGACTCCGTTACAAGATGCATAGCGGGAATCCCCAACCTCAGGTTGGAAAAAAAAAAGCATGACGGATTCCTTTGGCAAAAAAAATAAAGAATTCCTATCTATCCTCGTAACTTAAATAATGGCAACATAATTATAGTATATTGTAATTAGTCTAAGACATACAAAAATCAAAATGGTCAAACAAAAAAATATGCATAATATAATGCAAGTATTAATATGACGATGATAATGATGCCAATTCTTCAAAAAGAAAAGGTCATATTCAAACGATGAGGTAATAAAACGAAAGCTAGAAACAAATAGTATAAGATTTAGTTAAAAAAATCCTCATAAAATAACATTGAGGAAAACAAGAAGAAAAGAATTTACTACTTATTTAACTTTTAACACCGGGTCAATTTGATAAATAGATTTTGGAGATTGTTTTTCAATTTTTTGCCATGTAAAAGTTTAAAAAATATGTAATTATGTATTATCTAAAGGTATTTTGGTCCTTTTGTTAGGAAAAATAGTATAAATGAAAGGAAAAAGAAGAAGAAGAAAAAAGTTGGTAGAACATTATTGTAGTAATAAAAAATTGGTATACCACCTAACTTACTCACTATAAAGATATAGGAAAATAACACGAGGCAACTTATTTGTGAGAGTTGGTTTCAAATGTAAAATTTCAAAGTATTATATATGATTGATTGTTTGAATTTATAGAAGTAGATAGGCAAGTTGGTCAATCATATATAGCCCCCGTTTGGACAACTTTAATTGCTATGGCTAACAATTGGAATTCGACCTAAAATTGTATTCTACGTCAAAAAAAAAAAAAATCCTAATTCATCGTAGTTTGTTTTTCCCCATTATTAGTTCTAACCATTCACTATAATCACTTTGGTAAATCCAAGATATCTGCACCCAGGACTTGCATTTCACTATTCGTAATCACCTTCTTATTTAAGGTTTAGTAATTCTCCACTTTTTTCTTTTTTGAATTTTTTTTGAGTAAATGTTGGAGCTCTTCATTTAACCTTGTGTATAAAACATAGGGATTCAATGGCCATCCATATTTTTATGTTTAAAGTATAACAAGACTGCAAAGGCTTGCTTTAACTGGTTTGATTCTTTACAAGTTACACATTGCTTATCAGTTCTTCGTGCAAAGCTCACTATGTTGGTTGTTTCATGTAGTTTCATCAAATGATTGTGCTAAAGTTTCTCGTGTTATAATTCATGGTCTTTTTTTAATATAGAATCGTGCATGTGGTGAAAGAAAAAGTACCAGGCAAAAATATCCAGTGTTAAAACGGCTAATTTATTTATATTTTTACGATTTATGTTCACTTATCAGAATATGGAGATGGAAAAGGCTTTCTAAGTTGATCTATTTGGTTTGTGTAATTCACTTATTCATGGGACTTTTCCTTTAAAACTAAGCATTCGTAAGTGAAGTAACCTAGAGTTTGACAAACACTACATAAAGTTTCAATCTTAGGTTTCTGAACATTCCTACATTCCATGGCTTCAATCTTTCTTGACAAACTAATAATCCTAGCATTTAGATCATTCTCTTGACTAAGTTGATGAACACCTCTTTAAGCATTAGTAAGATTGACCTAATTAAGCCTTTAGAATTATTATATTGCCAGTATTGAGAGTTTCAGCTGATACAGGTTCAAGGTATGCTAGTTTTCATGCCAACAGACCTTAAACCTTGTTTCCTTGTAAAGAATTTTAGGACATCGAATAACAAAAGAGATAAATGAGTCCTTCAAACAATCATCTCAGACAAGGACAAAACTTACGTCAGGTATTGAGATGAGTGTTCATGTCCTGACAACAGGGAAGGTCGAACGAGATTTCTGGATTATGTTGAGACGAGTGTTCATGATATTCATTAGGCCACTGTGTATTAAAACCCGAGTTTCCTAAAGGCAAAGAGGACCTTGCACTTGCAGTTTCTCTTTTTCAGGATGGTATAATTTAGACTAAAATCCGTTGCTTCTGCTAGCTTGGGTTTTTTGTCTCTTCCGCTTTCCCACCTGCCCTTGCCTTTTTATTTATTAATCTTCTAGTTTCTGCCTGGCCTAAGTAGACGAATAAGCCATAAGGTCTGGTGGGTTTGTATCTATTTTTTTTTTTTTTTCATACTGTTGTTTTAACGCTGCCTAATGACGCTGAGAAGCTGAGCTTTCAACATATCAAAGATTCTACTGGCATTGAGGATAAAGAACTAAGCACTTTGCAAGTCTCTTGCATGCGGAAAAATTAAAGAGTCCTGCAGAATTTAGGCTCCTTAATGGCATTGAGGAGACTGTGAAGACAATGACACATTTGTGTTCAACGAAGGGTTTAGTGCTTCTCTCTACTGTATCAAGGTAAAACATTATGATGCAGTCATCTGAAGGTTAGGATAGTAGGAGAAACTATGTAATGTGGATGATTCGTAAGCACTTGCCACACAAGTTGAGAGCAGAGAATCTTGTGATAGATTTTTACCTCTATTTGTTCCAGCTAATACAATGGAGCTTCAAGTTAACATGCCTTTCTTGTTTACAGGTAAATGCAATCCAGATGAAGGAAACAATGGAGGAGAATACAAGCACCGCCGAAGAGTATTCCAATATCAAATATTTGGTTAACTTCCGTTATTATTTGTTTTCCTTTTCTTTTTTTTCCTTATGAAAATTTATGATTTTTTTTTTCCATCATGCCAAAAAAGACTCTTTCTGTGGAGCCTGTGGAGTATCCATATGAAATTTTGGAGTTATTTTCTATTTTCAGGTTTACGCGGCCCTCCTTAAACAAAGACTCAAAAAGTTTCAAGTCACACTCTTCTGCTTACTGAACTCTTCCAATAGGTAAATAATATCATCTAAAAAAAACTATATTTTTTTGCATGGATGCCGTACCATGACATATTGATATGCAGCAACTCTTTTTTTTTTTTGCTCAGTCTATTGTATCGTCTAAAATACCTTGACATTTTGTTCAAGGGCTATAAGTTCTTCTATATGTAATTAAGCGCATGTGGTTAGCCTGAGTGGCACAAGCTATCTGATCAAACTGATCTACTTAATGAGTTGGACGTTGTTGAAGAGAATGAACTAATTTTGTTATCTTCTGTTGAGTAGCTTAAGTTTCCGATAAAACCGAACGATTTGAAGAAGAAAATAGCAAGCGTTATTGACAGGGAGTTCCTAGAACGGAACAAGAACAACGCCCAAATTTTCGATTACTTGGCATAATCCATCATGTTCTCTTCCTCCATGGAAATGAGTTGGGTAAGCCTCCCTCCTCAGAAAGGAGGCAGAAAGCTCAATCCCTTATCTGATTAATGTACAGTAATTTTGTAGTTTTTTTTTAGATCAGCGCTGACTCTCTTCTTTCAAATTGGTAATCATATCATGAAGTCTAAATTAACTGTCCTTTACTTATTGTAAATTATTTGGCATCTCTAGTTGTCTTTTACTTTCTAGTTCTGCATCTACTTAAGCGACATTTTACTTTTACAAACATGCTTTAACTCTTGGTATTATGTTTTTTTTTTCTTTTTTTCATGGTTTGATTAATTTTGAAGGAGCCTTAAAAGAGGGGATAAAAGATATTGTTAACGTGGTTTCTTTACCACAATAAATATTGGGCAAATAATAATATAGAAAAAACCTTCAATTTCATTGCTAATTAAAGGGAATACTCAGAAAGTGGTTTACCATTCCACCTATTACAAAACCTGTGAAAGCAGCCTTAAAGGCGCAAGGACTTGAGAATTAAAACAGAAGACTTCAAATCTAAAGACCTTTTCTTCCTCTGAATCAAACCCAACTCCTGAATTAGAACACTAACAAAAAGTCCACAACCACTGAAAAAACAAAGCCAAAAAAAAGAAAATTGAAAGTAAACAATTACTCATTTGGTCGGAATATTGTCCCAAATCTTGTGGACTCCAGCAGAGAGCTTTGCCTTCAATTTCTTCCTCTTCTGATCACTATCTTTGTACTTGTAGAAGACGCATAGTTCGCCTCAATCTTTTCGATATAGCCTTTTATTTAAGATTTGTCATAAACAAGTTGGCAAGTAGATTACCAACACCCAGGAGGGAGTCCTGTGTTTCATGTCCATGAAAGACTGGCCGAGAGAATGCCGCCTCCAAATTGAACACCTCCAATAGGATCATACCAAGCAGATGGTTTTCTTCTGACAAAGCAAACTCTGTCTTTGTTTGTGCGCCCTTCTTTCTTGTCTTACCAAGCAGATGGTTTTCTTCTAACAAATCAAACCCTGTCTTTGTTTGTGCGCCCTTCTTTCTTGTCTTTGCGCCCTTCTTTGAACCAGCGCGCTTCGCCATTTCATTATTCCAAAAAATCAACTACAGAAACCAAGGTGTTGATTATTTTCGACTTTCCTTCCAAATTAATCTCCATCTTTAGAATGTTCTTGACAGCTTCCCTTTTCCTTTCAATTTCTTTCCGATCCCCGTCAGAAATTCGCAAGAAGTAAACGACAGGAAAAGCCGGAGAGTTTTGAGCCAAGCGTTTTTACAAATGCCGGAAATCCTCCATACAATTCAGCGAAACTTAATTTCTGCCGTTCTCGGCCTTCTTTGGTCGCTTGCTTCTGAAACCGGATTCTTTTCCTTAAGCTTTTCTTCAAAACTTCCGTCCGATTCAACGTACGACGCAAAAGAAAATTCCTCAAACTTGAACTTCACTATGTTCTTTAGAAGTCCATCGATTACGCAGTGGTCCATATTCCGAATGCATCTCCGGTTGCAATCTAACAGCATCGCCATATCTCCCATATGGTCTTGATATCGATCAACCAGCGTTTCAAAGTAATCGAGTAATGCAAGAAGCAGCGGCATCTCTTCATTCTTCCGATCTTCTTCGTTCCCTTCTCCGTAGATTTCGTCTTCTCTCTTTTCCATTTTTTGATCGTCTGTGAAAGATACAATGAATAACACGATTTAAAACGCGGCAAAGTAAACAAATGCAGAGCAATTAAGGGACAATCGGTTTCAGAGCTAAAGGTCCTTGTAAGTGTACCTGTTTTCTCTTTCTTGCTATAGAGAGAGCCAGACTTTCTTGAGTAACAGACTTGTACGTTCTTGAGAGAGTTTTCTTAAATGAGAGACTAAGTTATTGAGAGAGAGTTTTGGGGGTGAGACTACGTTCTTGAGAAAGAGGGAGAGAGTTTCTTCTCTTTTTTTTGAGGGAAAGAGTTGTAAACAAAAGGTTGAAAACTTTTGTTATAGTAGTTGTTTTTATCTCAAATTCAGCTATATGGTTGAGAATAATAATTACAATACTTAAGTAAACAAAAGCATTTTATAATTTTTCTTTTAAAGCAAGTGATTTAATTAAATGACTTTCTAGGGAAAAAAATATAAATGTACCCTGTATGTCTCTCTTTTTTTTTTTTTTGGAATAAATGTTCACTATATTTCATTTTAAAAATCTAAATAGTGTTAGAGTCGGTCTGTTTATTTAAGTATTTAAATAAAGTATTTAAATAAAAATTTAAATTTTTGTAAGAAAAAATACTATAATAAAATGATTCAAACTGTAATTAGGACTCTTAATCTTTATTAAAAAAATCTTAAAGGGTAAATATTCCTTTTCTTTTTCGTTGGGTGTGCATTTCCTTAACAGTTTGAAAACCGCCACAACCCCCCCCCCCAACCAAAAATAAAAAAGATAAAAAAAAAATAGTTGAGACTCCTTCGTGTGGTAGCATTGCCACTACCAGTCCAGTCCTCTTCGTCGTCTTCGTGATCGTCAAACCCAATCGGAGCAATAAAATAATAATAATGAAACCACCGCCGTCTCTGCACTCCAAATTCTTCTCTTCCCTCAAACAGGCAATCAAGTTCTCTCCATTCCCAACTCTGTCCTTTATTCTTTTTTTTATTTGATTTTCATAGGTTTTTTTTTATTTTTTATTTTTTGTTATTCATTCGTTACACTTTTGGGATTAATTTCATAGGTAGAGAAGAGGCTGCAGTTAGAACACCCGTCACAGTCAAATCCCTCCTCCACACTTGTACCATTAAAACAACAACAAGAAGAAGAAATCAACAATATTTTATCATTAGAAGAATCACTGAGCTCACCGCTTCATATTCACTTGGACCAGCCAAGCGACAATCAATTTTCTCCCACTTTATCAGAAAGTAGTGAACTTCCTCTGGCATTCCTCTCAAGTTCCCCACAATTCCCGCCAACCCATGAAAACCCACTTCACCCCAATGGCCTAGACCACCAGGAAATTGAAACTGAAGCTGTTGATGACATTCAACAATTGATTCAACTTCTGGGTTTATCTGATCATGAAGAAAAACTAGAAGAAGAAGAAGAAAGGAGGGTTAGTTTTGGTTTTGGTTGTGAGCGTGGTTCTTGCCATTGTGAAGGTGGGTTTTATGCAAAGATTGCTGGAGTGAAGGGCCCGAAATGTGGGAAGGAGGTGGGGAGGTTGGAGGGTTGGATCAAGTACTTTTTGGATAGCGGTGGTGGTGGAGAAGAGAAAGGGATTGAGCCTTTGAGGTTGTCACTTTTGCTTTTGGGAAAAGCTGCATTTGTTTCTGGAGGTGGGGATTGTGGTTTTGGAGGTTTGGACTTCCCATCTGCTATTGAGGATTTTTTGATGAATGATCCGCCAACAAGTTAGGTTATACACCATGTACTGCAGATTTTTTTTTTTTTTTTGGGTTTTGTTTCTGTCCGTCTGATTCTCTTTTTCAAAACCAATTAACGTGGAATGAATATGTGATCAATTAGTGACAGTTGAATTTCTTGTAAAAGGATTTGTTATGCAAGTTTAATGTCCTTGTTGAACATATCAAATTCCAAGCAATCCATTGATGAATTTTGCAGAATTTTTAGTGATCCAATGTGAATAATATTTCTCTCTCGGTTATTATTTTTGTTTCCATTTTCAAGACTTATTTTGTGAAAGATATATGCTATCTTTAGAATTGTATGCAAGGAGCCATGCTGGCATTGGGGTTGATATAACAGAATTAGATTTTAGAGGACGTATGGAAAATAAATTTCAATGTAAAAAAGGCATGAAAATTACCACTGCTCATTGAAGATTGATAATATTACAAGGTGGGGCTACAATATGTTTTGTCATCTCTTTTTTCTCTGCAGCTAAGCTATTAGCACAAAGCTGATTCATTGACTACAAAGGAAGAATGATAGGTCATCAGGGAGTATCTCAAATCAACCAAAGTGCAGTGTCATGGTTCAATTCTACCATATGACATGTTCTAGAGAAAATACGGTCTTAATTCAAGTATCTAATCACTCCCTTTTTAACTTCAAAAGTGTTGACAACACATCTTTCATATCAGGACGGTCCTCTGGATTCGGATTGGTGCAGAACAAGGCAAGTTTAAGCAGCTCTGCCAGTACTTCCTCCTGGTTTTTGGAGAAATTAAAAACTAGCACAGGGTCCAAAATTTGAAGTAGCCTATCCATCCCATTTTCGAGCGCTCTCTCCACCAATTGGCGCAGGCTGATGGGCATCCCATTGTCTTCTATGAGTCCTGTTGGTCTTTGTTTTGTCAGAAACTCCATCACAATCACACCGAAGCTGAACACGTCCACCTTTGTTGTGACTTTGCTCATGTATGCAAACTCTGATAAGAACAGAGGCATGTTTTAATCAAGTGACACAAGTGGAAGCTATGCACATGAAACGATTTAAAGATTAGTTATGGAAGAAGTAACTATAAGCTCTGATACTTGAACTGTTATTCTTCAACTTTATCAAATTAATTGGGGTGCTTGGTGAAGGCACCTATTATTATTATTATTATTTTTTTTTTTTGTGGAATTGCATAATAAAGCAATCATATGGTGCATGGTAAAATCATAGGGGGATACTATAATGTATATGCAAGAAAGTTGTGTCATAAAATGGAGGAGAAAAAAGAAAAAAGAATCATATCAAGTATTTTCTAGTGAAGAATGAAGATCTGCTTAATAGTCTGGCAGGATTGGCTAAGTGTTACCTGGTGCCAAGTATCCAACAGTGCCCTCAAAAGCTGATGATGAAGAAAGGCTACTTCCATTCTGCTGATGAACACCAAGAATTTGAGCTGTCCCGAAATCACTCACGTGGGCCACCCAATCTCCATCCAACAGAATGTTAGAAGGTTTCAAATCACAGTGAACAATGGGAAAATCATAGCCGGAATGCAAGTAGTCCAAACCAGTAGCAATTGAAGCACAAACGTGAATTCTCTCAGATAACATCCATCTTGACCGATCCACTTGGTCATTGTGTATAACACTGTCCAAGTTCCCATTTTCCATGTATTCCAGAACTAAGGCCTTTAACTTCCCACTTTCCCAAGCGTACCCAAGTATCTTCACCAGATTCCTATGCCTCAGCTGGCCTAGGGTCTTGATTTCTCTGTTGAAGCACTTATCTGACTCTGCGGAGAACTGCATCAGGTTCAATCTCTTTATAGCTGCAGTTTGGCCATCCTCCATCCGACCCTTGTATACGATGCTCAAACTGCTGGAACCTATGATGTTATCTTCATCGAAGAAACTTGTAGCAAGCTCTAAATCCTTCTGATTGTACCTCTTGAGGGGCAAGGCCAAAGCGTAATCTGGTTCTAGACTTTCAACCTTCTCTGCTTTACTCTTTTTTGTGCGTCGACTGACGACCAGAACAGTTAAAACCAGAAGTAAAAGTACAGAAACACATCCAAGTGCGACGAGAATCAACACGGTTTTCTTTGATAGCTGGTGTGAATTGGTCTTGCTGCATGTTTTCGGAAGTCTGGCTCCACAAAGATTTGGATTACCTTCTAAACTCGACGTGTTTAGGCTCTTGAAAATTCCAGTCTCTGGAACATGGCCTGTAAGCTGGTTATAAGAGAGGTTTAGGTGTTTCAAGGTAGACAAATTAGAAAGGCTATGTGGGATGATTCCACTCAACTGATTATGAGAAAGGTCAAGGGAGCTCAAGTGCTTTATGTTGCCCAAACTTTCAGGCAGTTCACCATCTAATTTATTACTTGCAAGGTTTAGGTTTGTGAGCATACCCATTCTACCAAGAGCTTCAGCTGGAACTGGACCCGTGAGATTGTTCCTTGACATATCAAGCGAGACTAGATTGCTGCATCCTTCGATCGCCTTGGGAATCATTCCGCTAAGCTTGTTATTGGAAATGTCGATTTCTTGTACCATTCCCAACATACCAAGCTCCTTTGGGAGACCTCCTTCCAAGTAATTGAATGAAAGGTTTAGATATATTTGTAACCCTCTTAGACTTGCGATCAGAGACCCAGGAATTGGTCCTGAGAGATGATTGTGAGAGAAGTCCAAGGTTGTAAGTTGACCATGGTGTCCCATGCTTCTTGGAATCGATCCGTTGAGCATGTTGCCATGAAGATTCAAGTATGAAAGCCACTCAAGTTTTGAGATGGCATCCGGAATGGGCCCTGTGAATCTGTTGCGGTGCAAATGAAGTTCAGTAAGTTGTTTCAACTCAGAAAATTTCTCCGGTATGATTCCTTCTAGAGCATTGTCATGCAGGGAGAGCCCTTGGAGTTGAGTGAGTTTAAACAATTCTGGCGGAAAAAGACCTGAAAACCTATTCTCAGCAATTGTAAGGAGAATAAGGCTGCTTAAATTCCCAATGTCAGGAGGAATAGTTCCTACAAAGGAATTTGATAAGGCTAAGAAAAGTTGGAGATTGATGAGCTTGCCAACACCCGGTTTTAGGGACCCGCTAAAGTTGTTGATTGACAAATCCAACTTCACAAGATCTGTGCAATTGAAGAGGTCATCTGGGATTTCTCCAAACATTTTATTGGATGCCAAGAGTAGGTTGGTCAGATTTGGCAAATTCCCTAACCCCTGAGGAATTTTCCCAGTTATTCTGTTATATGACAAATCTATCCCCAAAAGGTGGGTGCAGTTTGTGATACTAGTTGGAATAGATCCCTCAAGAAAGTTATAATTCATGCTAAGGTTCTTCAGATTATAAAGTAACCCTATATTTGATGGAAGCTCCCCTGAGAGAAAATTGGATCCCGCACTCAAATACGTTAGATTCGTCAAGTTCGTTACTGACGAAGGTATCTTCCCTCTAAACTCATTGGAGTGCAGGGTCAACACTTTTAAGGATTTTAAATATCCCAACTCAGATGGCAGAGCTCCTGTTAATTTATTCTGTGACAGACCTAAACGAGTCAAGGATTTTAACCGAAACATTGAAAGTGGTATGGTGGAATTTAAATTGTTCCTATACAACTGCAGTGATTCCAGGTGGACTAAATTACCAAGCTCGGAAGGAATGGCTCCAGTTAGCTGATTGCTAGCTACTTCAAGACTAATAAGCTTCTTACATAAGCCTAGTTCACGTGGAATTTCTCCGTGCAGAGAATTCTCAAACAGTTCCAAAAATTCCAAGTTTGACAGATTTCCAACCGCGGGGGGTATTGCTCCAGACAACTTATTATGGCTCAAGTCAAGAGCTTGTAAAGCTCCTAAATTTCTAATGGAAGGAGGTATTGAACCTACCAAAGTGTTTGTTGATGCTAAAAACATCTGAAGATTGGTTAAACTCCCTATATTTGATGGGATTGTGCCAGAGAGATTGTTAAAACTGACAGACATAGCTAACAAGGAAGTGCAGTTGAAAATTCTCTCAGAGATGCTTCCAGTTAGAAAATTCTCACCCAAAGTTAAATATTGCAGGTTCATCAGGCTTCCTAAATCTGATGGAATATGCCCAGAAAGAGAATTTTGATGCAGAGAGAGCTCAGAGAGCTGGGAACATATTCCAAGTTGAGCTGGAATATGCCCTGTGAATGAGTTTTGAGATAAATCAAGAACCTGGAGTCCCGAAATGTTGCCAAGGAATGGGGATATCTTGCCTTTGAGCTGCATGCCAGCCAGAGAAATCGAGACGACCTGACTCATGGAGGAGGGCTCGCAGGCAATGCCAGACCAGTTGCAGTGGTGGTGTTCGTCCTTCCAGTCTGCAAGTGCTCCAAGCGGGTCACTGGTGATGGAGTTCTTGAAGGCTTTTAAGGCCTCAATCTCCGTTTCCAGGCTGCTGGGTTCAGCTAATGGAGCAGTAACAAGAAAGTAACAAAGTGTTGTGATGATCAAACTCATGACTCTTTGAGAAGCCATTAGCTGCTATAAGAAATAACGAGGTGCTGAATGCTTTATATAGACAGATTTTTCATCCAATTAATGACCCCACAAAGCTAGTTGTCAGTATCACGCGGTGAAAACGGTCAAACGAGTGTCAAAGAATCTGAAGAGCAATATGGTGCTTTGAACCATTATAATGAATCCAAACTTTGGCTCTGGAGTCATCCCAATATAAAACAATCTATTGCTTGCACTACAGATATATATTATTTATATATATATATGTCCTACCGACCTATCCGTTGCGTCAAAAACGGGAAACAAGGTCCTAAATGCAAGCGAAATGAACTCATTTACTACAGGAATCTTTAAAAACGGTTTCGCCCCTAGGTTTCAGTTTTCATATATGGATTGGAAATTCTTTGAGTTTCATTTTCTTATCTTTTTCTGGAGTTTTCAACTGTAGGAATATTCCAGCAGTAGTGCACGTCACTGAATGCTAGTTCTAACTAAAATCATATTAAAATGAAACAATATGCAATATTGACATAATCTAATATGGATTTAATGATAGAAAACAAAAACGACAGGGTGTTTTTTCGTACCCATCAAAGAATAGTGATGTTAGAACACTGATTTTAATCCTAAATCTTAACTTATATACTAACTCTTGAATTGTCATTATATCAGTGATAGATAAACCTGTTAATATGATAATTTTATAGGTATCTATTAAAACCCATAAATTAATACATAAATTAAGATTAGAGTTGCTATTTTTAGCATTTTTAACTGAAGAATTCTAAAAATTTTTTTTTTTTTTATCCACATGATTCTAGTCAAGCGGTGAAAAGGCTGGATTGGCAGGAGTATAAAGGAAGTGGAGTGTGGATGATGAAGTGAATCATGGTACCAGGCTAGTTTACGTAATGGAACTAAACGTGGTTTTGACTTTTTGACTAATACAATGGGCTCTCAACTCTGAAGCGCAAGTTGCGTATATGCGGCCAAGGTGATGGAGATGAGGTTTGCATTCCTTTTTAGCTGTGTTTGGCACCAGAGAAAAGGCCAAGGAAAAGGACATTGGACTTGGTGGATTGAGCTTATGCCGACGTGTATAAATAATTTGAAAAAAAAGAAGGATATAAATAATTTGAAAAAAAGAACGAAAAAAAAATTGATCTTATGCCGACGTGAATAAGTTTGAAAAAAAGGAAGAGAAAAAAAAAAAGGTCCACTATGAATTTGGGAAAAATGACAGCCATCGGATTTGAACCCTCGCCCGGTGGCCAAACTGTTATCTGCTTAAATTCGGCGGACTCTTCCAATATCACCTTTGTTTCTGGAAGCTAAGTGGGATATTTTGCCAATTCAGGTCGCCACCGTTATTTTAATTTCTTTTTTTTTATTGATAATGCAAAAGTTCTTTTTTTCTTAAAGTTCTTACTGCGCAAGACACCAGTTGGTTTTATCTCTATTGAAATCAGGAATGTCCTGCTTGGAGAGCTACCGTATATTTTCTTTTAGTTAATTATATAATTATATCTTTTTATTTTATTTATTTTTGAATTTATCTCTTTATTTTTTAAAAGTGTAAAGATATTCTTTAAATTTTAGAAACATATTTTAATTTCATCCTTATGAATAAAAAATTAGAAAAAATAATATAACCGCCCTTAAGTAGTTGTGCAAAATATTTTATATATCAAAACACAAAAAAAAACTTAAAATAAGATATCAAATTTTTTTAAAAAGTTAATTTTTATGACTTTTTAAATTTTAAAATATTTTTAAAAAATTTCTACAAATATATATTTTATAAAAAAATAAAGTTTAATTAATGATATTTTTATATAATATCTATGCTTTTCCAGTCAAAAAAGTCTACAAGAGATAAAATTAAAACAAGTTTTTTAAATTTAAAGGATACTTTGTAATTTCTAAAAATAGAAAGATAAATTAAGAATAATAAAAACTAAGAGATATAGTTATGTAATTAACCCTATTTCCTTTCTATCAATTGAACAAAAGAATAACATGGTAAGTTTTTCTATCTATATATAAGTATTATATCGAAAATAACCATGTTTTGTGGCTATTTTGAAGCTTAATTTTAAGTGGGTCATACTTAATTTTTATAGAAGATCAAAGTGGATTTGAATACTCCTTTGTGAGATCTTCGAAATGGTACATAATATGCCCAACTTGATATATGGGTGAGTGAAATTTCAATACCCAAGCAGTGTCCAATGAAGTTGAAAAATAAGTCGAAAAATATGAGAGTCCCATATGAGAGGGACTGACAATGTTTAAATAGAGTTGTTCATTTTCACATGAGCAATCTAGTAAGCAAAGAGACTTTCTCTTGTACGTGCAGGGGTGCAAATCATGGACCGACGACCCAAAACCCTATGCATGTGAGCACCCGTCTTGTGGGCACGAATGTAACACCGAATCGGCTTGCCTCGTGCAGGCCGGTTTTTGCAAATTTTTTTATGAGAAATTACACCAAATAACATAGTTTTAATTCTTGAGCAAATACCGCACTTTTAAAAATATTAAGTAAAGAACATTTTTAAAATCTCGTACTCTTTTTAAACACTTGAATTTTTAATTTTACCTCGTTTTTCTTCTTCTCTTTCTTTTCGTTTTGGTTTTTTATTATCTCATTGTGTTTCGAGTTTCTCTTTACATCATTCTATACAAAAATAAATTTTGTTTTAATCTAAGTATGCTATAAACTAAACACTATTACATTTTAGTTTTATTTATTTTTATTCCTAATTAATGATGAGCTAATTCCCTCCTTTTTTTTCCCATTTTCTATTCTGTTTTTTCAGCTTAAAAGTCCGTTATAAAGCCTCATTAAAACACTTTTACTAGAGGTCTAAATCATATGTAATTGCAAAAGTTGTAACCTCGGATTAATTTGGCAGGATAAATATACTGCATTATGGCCTGCTTAATGGCTCTGGCAACCTTTGTGGTTATAAATTGGCATCCTTCTTTAGTTTCTAGTGTTCAGAAATTCATAAACTCTCCTCCTCAAGTTTCTCTAGTGTTAGGCTTTAGTGTAATAATTTTTGGGTTCGTTTCAAGATCGCCAGAGTAGTGATAAGATGTGCGTTAGCTACTGTTAGTTGTTGCATTTTAGGAGACGCTGTTAGATTCTTAAACACCGATGATAAAGGGGAATCTGTTTTAAAGACACATGGCCTCCGCTTTCCAACGTATCAATTCTGTTTATATATATATTGCTATTGTGATTATTGTAATTTTGTATTTCATAATTTCAATCTAATCGTCGGTTATGTGTTGGTCTATTATATACTACTCTACTAACATATTATAGAAGAGGTATTACCTCATTTTAAACTTTTGTTCTTCAACCTAAAGCTTACAATACTGTTTGATTTGTGCTATCAATTGGAATACATGTATCGGTTGTGAATATGGTCATAGCCTTTAGGCGTCAAACTTGGTTGTTTTGAGAATGCTTCATATATTATCATCTTATATTTTTTACAAATTTTTTTAACTTTTTTTTAAAGCCTAAAAAATTACATTAGGTTATAGTATAGGCTCAACTTGCCTCAACTTGCCTGCACCAACCCGCACTCAAACCGAAACCGCCCGCCATTTCACGGGCGGTCTGCGGGTTGATTAACGCCAACCCACTATCCAAAAAAACCGACCTGCACCTGTCTAAAAACCGCCAAACGGTCCGCCGCTTACCTCTAATATTTTAGTTATGTGTTGGTCTATTATATACTACTCTACTAACATATTATAGAAGAGGTATTACCTCATTTTAATCTTTTGTTCTTCAACCTAAAGCTTACAATACTGTTTGATTTGTGCTATCAATTGGAATACATGTATCTCATTAAAACAGAAAGAAAGAAAAGAAAAAACACATGCAAGAAATTCCAGCTGGACAAGTGTGAAAGCAGTTGGAAATCACAGGAGTCCAACACTTTTTTTTGGCTAAAAATAGCAGTCCAACACTTTGAGCTAATGACTATACTGCTTGCCCGTGGTTATAGAGTCAATAATTTACGCGGTTGACAAGTACTAGGTTTGATTTGGATTTTTTTCACCATCATCGTCTCTTAGCCAAGAAAAAAGTTTATTTTCAAAGAATATTTTCTCATCATAGGTTTCTTTTAATTCAAGGGTCTTGTCATAGGTTTCAAACCATGAAGAAAAACTTGCCAACCTATAGGTAGATGCGAACAAACCAACCTCACCAGTCAATGTACTAATGTAGACCTTTGTTGATGAAATGGTTTCATTAATTTTTCACTAATACAAGGTTTGAACTTTGAATTGGAAATGTATTAGATAAGTCGTGCATATTCGTCTCTTTGCCTTGAGAAGTCACCCATCTATATATTTAATTAGAAACAGCAGTTCTAAACAGCCCAAAAGATGGGGCCCACCCCATTTAAAAGGGTGAGGCTCTCACCCTATCTGGTTTAAATTTGGTTGGAAGAAGCCTAAAAGAGCATCGTTTGTGCTCCGGTAATTTTCTTGACCTTTTGTTACTTTTATTTTATCTTTTGGGTCTTCCTTAGTGCCATCCCACAGGATTTTGTTTATTGTTAGATCTAAATTAAAATTACTATTTTTTTTTGACAAGTCTACGACCGAAAGACTTTCTAATGAGTTGCTTCAGTTTCCAATGAAAAACCATATTTTAATGAAATATTTTTTTAATTTATTTTCATTAGAATACATGAAAATTTTTCTAAAACATGCTTGTTCTTTAAATTTTTGTTGCAGTTCGTATTATATCAAAAGTAATTCTCATAAAGACCTTTCTTTATTCTCTTATTAACATATTTTTTCGTAAATATGTTTCTATTTGATTTTCTTTGGCGCAATCATCTCAACTATTATTTCTCATAAATACATTCTCTATAATGTGCACTTATGAAAGTAATTTTCTCAAATAAGTGCTATTTAAACATTTTCTTTAGACTTTTCCAACTATTATGTTCTCATATGTAACTCATAATTAATTTTTTATTTTCTCTACCCACAATCTCCTAAAATTCCTTTTCCCAATATATCCTATTTGTCTATACATTTATGCTTGTTGATTCTTCTCAGTGGGTGGCGTTAAATCAACACCACGTGTGACTATACACAGTGCTCAAACGGCTCTTCCCTATTCAACTCGGCCTATTCGGGAGTACCTACAACAAGAGGAATGACGCTTCAGAGGTAAAAGGGGGGACACCGATGTGGTACCGAACAAGAGCTCTTCGATGCTCAAGGCAGGTACTGCTTGGCAGAGTACATGAGCTAGTTAGTTGGGAATGAGCATGTTGGCCTCGAGCTATAGCAAATGTGCTCTATTTATAGGCTACCACTCGAATCGGGTGTTAGATGGGTTTCACCCATGACCCGTGTGTTACATCAAGGCCTGTCAGAAAGTAGGTGACATGTGTCACGGCCTCCACCGGTGAATCAACCTTCATTTGATGGCAAAAACGCTGCCATTTGTTGGCTTCTTGTGGTGAGTAGCCATCTATTTGCAGGCTCGGACAATCCCACCTGAGCATGTGTCTTCCCCGAGGAGGCAAGAACTTACATCATGGCCAATAGGGGCCCTATAGAGCACCTCAAGACGACAAGCTGAGCTCCAAGGGTCAAGATTGCCTTCCCGGTTACTTCTGTTGAGGACAGTTGCTGATCCGTCGAGAAGGCATTCCCCGAGGGACTGCACTGAACACACCCCAACAGTAACCCCCTAGTGCACCGGGTTGGTGTTCAGCCAGGTGGACTACGTCGAGCGGGTGTCGTCAGCTCAGTTTAGCCTTCAGGTGGTGTCCCAAGGTGATGGAAGTTGAGAGCCATGCGGTCAAGCTCGGTGGGACACATGTCGACACGTGATTAGGTGATTCCCTTACGAGTGTAATTATCGCACCTCTTTGATTTTTGTGCCCGAGTTTCGCGCCTGAGTTTCAGCTATGAATAGGAGTTAATCCCCTGTTATGCCAGTGTGTAAGCACAACTAGACTTCAGAATCTTTGAGTTTTAGCTGCCAAGTTGTAGGTTGTAACCCAAGAACTTAAGACTTTGTCTCGAGCTCCCATAAACTGAGCAAGTAATTTTCCCAAAGAGAATATTTGAAAATGAGTGACCTTAGCTATTCTCAAAACGATGTCGCTATTTCTTGGTCGGACAGTAGTACTGAGACCAACCAGTCGACGACCAAGGAAGTCGACATCGAAGAAGTTTTGCCTATGCATGACAATGCATCCAATTGGCCAAAAAATCTGAGTCTCAATGTCGAGACTATACTCAAGCAAGAGTTTCTTAACATGATAGACGGGAGGTGACCGGTCAGGCCGTGCAATGGCAAGGATCTATAATCAGGGCAACCGCCATAGGCATGTTCTGAGTTACGGCTCAGGAACGTGCTGGCTTGGCAGCAGCCTATGATTAACCAAGCACCTCGGGCTGAAGAGCCCGGGCTTCCACTCATGTCATGGGTCGTGTCACTGTTGATGCCTCCGTCGAGGACTGACTAGCCGAGGAAGCAGAATCAGAGGACATCATGGTCAAAGAAAAGGCAGCCAAGGAAAGACCTGTCGCCACTAAGGTCTTGGGTATGATTGCGTAGAGGAGCTTCCAGCATGGTCAGGCCTCTGCAGCTAGGTATACTTCGGTAGTGATGTCGAGCCAGCTCGAAGCTTTACACCGGGAGTACTGTATCTCAGATGATGTTGATCTTCTTTTGCCTGGGGAGGGGGACTCGCCATTGAACCCGCCAGAAGGCTCTATCACTTTATACGCCGAGTTCTTTTGAGCTGGGCTTCGTTTGCCTTTTTATCCCTTCCTCCAGCGGGCGTTAAATGATTTAAATGTGTGCCCTGCTTAATTGAACCTGAACTGTTATCGCTCCTTGATCGGGATGTATATTCTTTGGAGGTATTACTGCACGATCAAGATGCCATGGGAAGCCTTTAAGCCAGTGTACAAAATGAAGAGGCTTTCTCGGCAATCAGGATGGTATTATTTCACCAGGTTTAAGAAAGATTTTATTCTAGGAAACTCTGACTCGAACAAGCTTTGGCAGTTTAAGTGGTTCTTCATCGGGGGAAACTACATATCTCGGGTCGGTGAAGTGGTACCTAAGGACTAGCAAGTCTTGAGGAGATTTAAGCAGGAGCACATTTGGTCGAAGAGCCCGTGGGCATCGAGCGAGGTTGTTGTAGCAGTAGAGGAATTATACACAAAGCCTAAGTCTACTCGGCAGCAGTCCTTCCTATTTTGGAAGACCAATCCCACTTACTACTGCTAGTTTGAGGGATCCAGCTTAATAAACCCTTGTCGAAACGTCCCACCTACTCGGTCAACCGAGCAGGTGAAAGTTGCCAGGCCTAGTACCTTGGACATCACAGGGCTAAGCACCAGCCAATCCAGGTGGCCGATGAGGCAGCCATTATCGTCCAGTTTCGAGGACTCTTAGGGTGGTTTCCTCGACTTGGGGCCACCCATTGCCGATGAAGACCTTGAGGACATGATAAGGCTTCTGTACTTGTCGGGCCAGCTTCGGATCGGGGGTAAGCCCTAAGCTTCTTTCTTCTTTTTCTTTCTCTTTTTTTTTAAGTTTTGTCGAGCTTGCTTTGACTTGGTGATTTCTTTTTGTAGACATGTCCTCAGTGGCAGATGTCTAGGCAGGAAAGGTAAAGGTTAATGGAGAACCTTCGCTGGTCGAAAGGGAAAGAGGTTGGTGGGTTGAAAAGGAAGAGGACCTAGGGGCTCGAGTGCCCTCCCGCCATCGAGCAGCCAGTTGCCCCTCCGTCATCAGCGAGATCTAGAGGCTCATCGAGTCGAGACCTCTTTTTCACTTGCGATATTCTCTTGGCTCTAACCACTCTCCTCACAGGCCTACACGTAAATGAAAATGGCAGACTTTCTAACCGAACGCACCTTCTGCCTCAAGCAAAGGAAGGCTGAGAAGGCCGACAAGGAGAAGGATAAGGCAGAGAAGGCGTTGGAAGCGAAGGATGTCGAGCTCTCCCAGGCAAAGGCCGACACCGCTCGAGCCGAGGACGAGGTAAGGAAGGCCCGAGAAGAGGTGGATAAGGCGTGGTCTGAGGTAGACCAAGCAAGTGCTGCCCTCAAAGCTACCAAGGGCAAGTATGAGCACTTTTTAAGGGAGGAGTTGCCCCGCAGGCTGGTCCAGGCAATAGAAGACTTTAAGGCATTCGTGAAGTACACAGACAACTACTACCTCGAGATAAATGAAAATGGCAGACTTTATAACCGAACGCACCTTCTGCCTCAAGCAAAGGAAGGTTGAGAAGGCCGACAAGGAGAAGGATAAGGCAGAGAAGGCGTTGGAAGCGAAGGATGTCGAGCTCTCCCAGGCAAAGGCCGACACCGCTCGAGCCAAGGACGAGGTAAGGAAGGCCCGAGAAGAGGTGGATAAGGCATGGTCCGAGGTAGACCAAGCAAGTGCTGCCCTCAAAGCTGCCAAGGGCAAGTATGAGCACTTTTTAAGGGAGGAGCTGCCCCGCAGGCTGGTCCAGGCAGTAGAAGACTTTAAGGCATTCGTGAAGTACAGAGACAACTACTACCTTGGGATAAAGGACTTGCAAGAGTACCTTCTAGAGAAGCATCCTGAGGCAGTTACTCTTGACTGGTCTCTGGTAATTAAGCCAGAGGTGGGCGAGGACGCAGAGTAGATCAGCTAGGACGTGGTGGTAGACCTGGACGTTGAGTATGGCAATGACGAGGACGGCGACACTAGAGACAGGGCCTAGGCTTAAATTTTTGTTTTCATTTGTAACCTCTTTTCTACCCGGGTCGGAAGGTGCCTAGTTAATTATACCTCCCAAAGACATTTGTATATTTTTTTTTATTTTTAATGAAATTTTAATTTCATTTTCTCAAGTTCAATGCTTCTCGGAATGAAACTTTTAATTTCATTTTTTCCAAGTTCAATGCTTTTCAGAATGAAACTTTTAATTTTATTTTTTCCAAGTTCAATGTTTCACTGAATGAAACTTTTAATTTCATTTTTCCAAGTCCAATGTGTCTCGAAATGAAACTTTTAATATAATTTTTCCAAGTTCAAAGTGTCTTGGAATGAAAGTTTTAATTTCATTTTTCCAAGTTAAACATTTCTGCTTGTTTGGCTGAGCAGGCCGAGTAGAGAAGACCCATTTCTCAGCCTATTTTACGAGTCTAATTGTGGTCAGAAGTTAAGTTCCCTAGCATTATCACCGTGTCAAGGCAACTCTTGGCTAGGTCGATCACCTTGCAATGGACTAGTCGACTGGTGTTTCAAGTCCACTTGTGGTTGGAATCATGCCGATAGCCCCCAGTCTAGATTTAGGGGTAGCCCACCATCTTCTGAAGTTAGGGTGGCCATCCTTTTCATGAATTACAGCCGCTTTAGTGTAAATTGCTCAAAGGAATTCTTTAAAATGGACATTTTCATTAACATCTTTTTCTATACACCTCAGTTCTACTTAGTAAACCTTTTAGTTACAAAAGAATGATGCTAGAGGTCAAAAAAGGAGTTCTGGCTCTCTGTTTACAATAAAATTTCTTAAGGTGCTCGACATTCTAGGGGTGGTCGAGCACATTCCCTTCCATGTAGGTGATCTTATATGTGCCTGGTCATATAATACCGATCACTTTGAACGGGCTGTCCCATTTCAGTCCAAATGACCCGAGCCTGGGCTGCTGAACTATGACCTTCTTTAATACTAAATCACCAACTTTAAAACTCCTCGAATGAACCCGCTTGTTATAATATCGAGCAATGACTTGGTTCTGAGCCACGGTGCAGATCTCTTCCTCTCTAACAGGTCAAGCTTAGACATCATGAGTTCGGCGTTTTGGGGCTCGTCATAATGTTCGATTCTAAAGCTCAACAGGCCAACCTCTGTTGGGATTACGGCTTCAACTCCATAGACGAAGGATAATGGAGTCTTCTCTATGGTAGTTTGGGCTATGGTACGGTATGCCCCGTGCACCTTCGGGAACTCATCGATTAATACGCCTTGGAGCCTCTTCAATTTTTTCTTCAGGTTATCCTTGATCGTCCACTTTAACCTACCCGTTGCTTTAAGGGTAACTGGGCGAAGAGAAGACCTTCTTAATGTCAAGCTGCTCGCACAAGTGGAGGAGGCTTGACGATTCAAACTACTTGGCGTTGTCAATAACTATAGTATGCAGAACTTTAAACTAGTAGATTATGTTCTTCTAGATGAAGTTGGTGCATTTGGCCTTTGTCATGTTGGTGCAAGGTTTGACCTCTACCTACTTAGTGAGGTAGTCTATAGGCACTATGCAATACTTGAACTATGACGAGGCTTGGGGGAGAGGTACGATTAGGTCGATTGCCTACTTTGCAAATAGCCAGGCAGATGTGACAGAATTGAGTGGCTTGGCGTGATGTTTGATTGTCGAAGGAATCTACTGGCATTTAAGGCATTTTTGTATGTATTCCTTGCTGTCTTGCTCTATGTTCGGCCAATAGTACCCTTGGTAGAGGCACTGCTGGGCGATTGCTCTCGGTCGCTGGGCAACTTGGTTGTGGTCAGGTATCAGATGATCAGTTCCATCCAGGTGCTTGCTTGTTCCTCTACTACACTAGCCACCTCTTTAGTGATGCTTGGCTCAGCTAGTCTCTCGATCGAGATTGACATCAATTCACTACTGCCTAAGCCTGAGGCTAGCCGAGCAAGAGCGTCAGCTTCTGAGTTCTCGGATCTCAGGATCTAGATGAAAAAATGAGCTTTGAACTGCCCTAGCAATACCTTAACCTCCCTTAAGTAGGCAGTCATAGACTCTGTTTGGGCTTAGAATCCACCGACAACTTGCTAGACAATGAGCATCAAGTCGTTGTGGACATAGATACGATCCACCCCAAGGTCTCGCACAATTCAGAGCCCGGCCAGTAACTCTTTGTACTTGGCTTTGTTGTTGGATGCTTTGAAGTCGAAGCAAATGGCATAAATGGCTTTATAGCCATTCGGGCTGGTAAAGACTAGGTCGGTGCCTGACCCGTTGGCACAAGACGATTTGTCTACAAAGACCTTCCACTTCGAGCTCGGCCTCGGTGGCGTTGCTGCTTCTGTTACTGTTGGGAAAGTCTTAGGCCTCGACCGGAGCTTTCTTGATGGAAATGGTGTTCTACCCATCATCCGTGAACTCTACAATGAAATCAGCCAAGGTTTGCACTTTGGTTGCCATTTTAGGGATGGAGTTTATGTCATATTGCCTGAGCTCAACCAACCACTTGGCCATCCGTCTAGATACCTCTAGACTTTGAAGAACTTGTTGCAATGGATACTTGGTTGGGACCCAAATGGTATGACCTTGAAAGGATGGTCGAAGCTTCAGGGCAGAAGTGATAAAGGCAAACGCCAGTTTTGCCAATGGGGTACCTGTCCTCAGCACCTTGAAATGCATGAGTGGTGTAATAGACTGGTTTTTGGACATTGTCGTTTTCTCAGACAAGAACTGAGCTCACAGCTTTTTTGGGTACGACTATGTAAGCATATAATGTTTCTCCCGACAAAAGTTTGGACAAGAGCAGGGGTGTGGCCAAGTATCTTTTGAGATTTTGAAATGCTTCTTCACACTCCCTGCTCCACTCAAACCTCCCCTTAAGTGCCTAAAAGAATGGGTGGCACTTGTTGGTAGACCAGGATATAAATTTGAACAGAGTCGCTATCATGTTGATCAACTTTTTTACCTCTTTGATAGTGCCAGATGAGTGCATATCAATCATAGCTTGGGCTTTGGTTGGGTTAACCTCGATAAGCCTTTGATTTACCATGAATCCGAGGAACTTGCTGGACTCAAGTCCAAACATGCACTTGGTTGGGTTGAGTTTTATTTAGTATTCCTGAAGAATGTCAAAGCTTGCTCAGATATCGGTGATATGGTTCGCTGCTCAGACGAATTTAATAGGCATGTTGTCCACATAGACTTCCATGGTCTTGTCGATCAACTGAGCAAACATCTTGTTTACAAAGTGTTGATAGGTGGCTTTGGTGTTCTTTAGTCCAAAGGGCATAACCACGTAGCAGAAAAGTTCTTGGTCCATTGTGAAGGCAGTCTTGATTTGGTCTTCCTTGGCCATCCTGATCTGGTTGTAGCTGAAGTAGGCATCCATGAAACTCAACAACTCGTGTTCGATCATCGCATCCACGAGCTGGTCAATCCAGGGTAATGAAAGCAATCCTTTGGGTAGACTTTATTAAGATCAATATAGTTGATGCAGACCCACCATTTCCCATTAGTTTTCTTAAACAAGACTACTTTTGCCAGCCATTCTGGGTAGGTAACCTCTCGGATGAACTCGGCCTTGAAGAGCTTTTGGACGACCTCGTTGATGGCAGCATACCTCTCCAAATTGAAGGCTCTTCTTTTCTAGATGACTAGTTTATGCTCTGGGCAGATGTTGAGACTATGGCAAATGATGTTGGGGTCGATATCGTTCATGTCTTCATGAGTCCATGTGAATACATTACGATATTCCATGAGGAATTTCTCCAAGTCGGCCCAGGTCTCAAGCTTCAGCTGAGAACTAAGTTGGACCGTTTGGTTAGGATGTTCAGGGTTTAAGTTGTACGACACCAACTTGTCCACTAGTGTGGCTCTCACCTCTTCTTCTGGGAGTCGAGGATCAAGGTCAGACAACATCTTGGGCTTCTGTTCGGTGGGGTAAGGTATTTCATCCATTTTGAATATAGCCGAGACGCTTAATTGCTAAGTTGAAGCCTCCTTAATAGTGTTTGCATAGCAATAACGAGAATTTTTCTGTCGTAACCTGATGACTCTGACCCTATTCTTTGTTAGGAACTTCATCGCAAGGTGATAGGTGGAGACCATAGCCTTCAGGGATTCAAAGTTGGTCACCTAATGATGATATTGTATTGAGAGGGTTTATCAACAACAAGGAAATCGACGATACGTGTTACCCGAGCAGCCACCTTTCTAAAGGTGACTGGCAAACCGACCTTCCCCACTACTCGGATGCATTCCCTACAACATTGTACGACGTGTTTTAATTGACAATGGCAGTTCGGTGGACATTCTCTTTAAGCAGGCGTTCGATAGACTGAAGATCAGCAACGCGCCTTTAACCTCGGTTCGGACCCCACTTTTCGGCTTCGCGGGTGAATGTGTCCGAGCAGCTGGGAAGGTTAGTCTCCCGGTAACTTTTGGAGAAGGTGTTGCCAGGGTTACTCGGGTGGTCAAATTTTTGGTCGTCGATAAACCCTCCCAGTATAACATAATCATCGGTCGACCGACACTCAACGGATTGAAAGCCGTGGTCTCGACATATCACCTGGCAATGAAGTTTCCAACCGATGGTGGCGTTGGAGTAATCCGCTCGTCCCAGGCGGATTCCCGGGCTTGCTATGCAAACGCAGTCCGGGCAGCCTCAGCCTAGCAGCAGGGAATTCTGGCCGTGCACACAATCGACGAGACCGACCTCCCAACCGATCCGATGTCGAAGATGCTCGCAGACCTAGACCCCAGGTTTCCAGAGGAAGAAGTAAGGGGCACCCCGGTCGAAGACTTAGTGCCGTTCTCCCTGGACCCCGAAAGACCGAAACGCACAGTCCAACTCAGGTCTCAGCTACAATCTGAGATTCGGGCCGACCTGGAATCCCTTCTTTCCGAGTACCGCGACGTTTTTGCATGGTCTCATGAAGACATGCCCGGCATAGATCCGAGCATCCTCAGCCATCGGCTTAACGTCCAACCTGGTCACTGGCCGGTGATACAAAGACGAAGAGCCTTCAACCCGGAGAGATATGTCGCCATTAATGATGAAGTCCAGAAATTACTGAAGGCTGGGTTTATTAGAGAGGTCAAATATCCGAAGTGGTTGGCAAATGTCGTCCTCGTCAAAAAGGCGAAACGCAAATGGCGGGTCTGCATCGACTATACCGACCTCAACAAGACCTGCCCCATGGATTGCTTCCCGCTTCCTCGGATAGACCAGCTCGTTGACGCCACAGCCGGACACGAGCTCTTGAGCTTTATGGACGCGTACTCCGGGTATAATCAGATAAGAATGGCCGAAGAGGACCAAGTTAAAACCTCATTCGTTACAGACCAGGGGTTGTATTGTTACGTTGTGATGCCATTTGGTCTCAAGAATGCCGGAGCTACCTATCAACGACTCGTCAACAAAATGTTCGCTCGGCTGATCGGGAAAACTATGGAGGTCTACGTGGACGACATGTTAGTAAAATCTGTCCAAGCGATGGACCACATAGCCGACCTCCGAGCTAGCTTTGACATTCTCCGGGAGTATGGGATGAAACTCAACCCGGCAAAATGCGCTTTTGGCGTCGGCTCTGGCAAATTCCTCGGATTTCTGGTTAACCGACGAGGAATCGAGGTGAACCCGGCAAAAGCCCAGGCGATCGTAGACATGCATTCTCCTCGGACTGCGAAAGACGTGCAAAGGCTTACTGGCATGGTCGTTGCCTTATCAAGATTTGTCTCCCGGGCTACCGACAAGTGTCACCCCTTTTTCAAGGCACTTAAGGGGAGGTTTGAGTGGAGCAGGGAGTGTGAGGATGCTTTTCAAGGCTTAAAAACTTACCTAGCCGCACCACCGCTCCTGTCCAAACCTTCGCCCGGTGAGGTTTTAACCGCCTATTTAGCCGTCTCCGAGAAGGCTGTCAGCTCGGTGTTGATCCGAGATGAAGGCGGGATTCAGAGACCCGTCTACTACACCAGCCACGCGTTCCAAGGTGCCGAGGAGCGCTATTCATCATTGGAAAAGCTGGCCTTCGCTCTAATAACATCAGTTCGGAAACTTCGGCCGTATTACCAAGGCCATACTGTTAAGATCCCGACCAAGTTTCCTCTCCGGCAAGTTCTACAGAGCCCGGAAATATCAGGTCGGATGGCCAAGTGGTCGGTCGAGTTGGGCCAATACGATATACATTTTGTGCCAAGAACGGCAATAAAGGCTCAAGTTTTGGCGGATTTCCTTGCCGAATTTACGGAGGCCGGAAAGATTGCTCCCTCGGTTGAGAAATCACCCATAGAAGAGCCGGACACGGCAGCCTGCAGTGAACAAGGCCTCTCCTCCGAGCTGAACTGGAAACTACACGTCGATGGCTCAACCTGCGTCGATGGGTCGGGGGCAGGCTTGATTTTAACAAGCCCCGACGGATATAAGGCCAGTTATGCCCTTCGCTTCGACTTCAAGACCTCAAATAACGAAGCGGAATACGAAGCTTTGCTGGCCGGTCTACGAATTGCCCGGGACCTCGGAGTTGACCGTCTGACCATCTATAGTGACTCAATGCTGGTGGTGCAGCAAGTCACAGGAGGATTCCATGCCCGAGCAGAATCAATGACGGCATATTTAAAAGAAGCCAAACGGTTGCTTGGACAATTCAAGTCCTACACTTTTAAGCAAATCCCCAGATCCGAGAACGTAGAAGCCGATGTCCTCGCTCGACTAGCCTCCGGGATAGGCGGAGTAGACCCGATCTCCGTTCCTATTGAAAGACTCACCGGACCAAGTATCAGTAAGGAGGTCATGAGCCTGGCAGCCGAACCAAAATCCTCGTGGATGGATCCGATAATCTGGTACCTGACCTTAGCTGAATTACCCGATAACCGGGAAGAAGCACGTCGGATACGTAACAGCTCGGCCTGGTATTCGATGATCGGGGAAAAGCTATACCGGCGCGGCTACTCAACGCCATGCCTGAGATGCTTGGGTCCCCAGGAGGCAGAGTACTTAATGAGTGAAATTCATGAGGGCCTGTGTGGCAATCACTCCGGTGGACGTTCCTTGGCCCAGAAATGCCTGCGGGAAGGTTACTACTGGCCTAGTATGCAGCAAGACTGCGTGAGCTTTGCACGAAAATGCCTCAAATGCCAACAATTTGCTAGGATGCTAGGTTCGCACGCCCAGCCTTTAAATCCGGTGACTTCAGCGTGGCCATTTGCAAAATGGGCCATCGACTTGATCGGACCACTCCCTCCGGCTCGTTCGCAATTCAAATATTGTGTCGTCGCCATCAACTATCTGACAAAATGGATCGAAGTCGAGCCTTGCACCAGTATGACTGAAGCTAAGTGCACCAACTTCGTGTGGAAAAATATCGTCTGTCGGTTCAGAATCCCGCACACTATCGTGACCGATAATGCCAAGCAGTTCGACTCCTCGGGTTTACGGCATTTGTGTGAGAAGCTCGGCATTAAGAAAGTCTTCTCTTCTCCGAGCTATCCGCAGAGTAACGGCCAAGTGGAGGCCATAAACAAGACAATTAAAGACAACCTGAAGAAGAAGCTCGAAAGGCTTAAGGGTGCGTGGATTGACGAGCTGCCCCAAGTGCTCTGGGCATACCGAACAACCGCGCGAACCACAACTGGCGAGACACCATTCTCCCTGGTCTATGGGGCAGAGGCCGTCATTCCAGCCGAGGTTGGATTGTCGACCTTAAGGGTTGAGCAATACGAAGAAAAACTTAATGAAAAGCTCATGATGACCGAGCTCGACCTACTTGAAGAAAAAAGGAACCGAGCATCCATCCGTAACGCAGCCCGGAATCAAGTCGTAGCCCGGTATTACAACAAACGGGTCCAGCTGAGGAGCTTAAGGTTGGTGACTTAGTAATGAAGAAAGTCACGGTTCAGCAACCCGGTCTCGGGTCCTTTGGTCCGAAGTGGGAAGGACCTTTTAAAGTCGAAGGTGTCGTGCGATCAGGCACCTACAGGCTAGTCGATCTGGAGGGAAATCAGCTTGGGCATCCTTGGAATGCCGAGCTATTAAAAAGATTCTATTCCTGAAAAAGAACAGGAAATCAAAGCCAGACTCCTTTTTTGACCTCTGGCACAATTCTTTTGTAACTAGACCTGCTGAGCAGGACTGAAAACGTCAATGTAAATATTACATTCCTGGAACACAACTTCCCTAATCTCATTCCCTCTAAGCAATGTTTTTAAGGGAAAAGTTAAGCCAAGACGCCAGAACCCCAGCTCGGAAGACAGGATGTTAACTCCCAGCCAAGGGCCATCCTCGTCAAACTGGACAGGGGGGCTAGTCAATATATGTATGTCTGTCATGCACACCCACAAGTTGCTCGGCACATCTATGTGCCCGATTAGTCCTATACTTGTAAATTTTCTTTGAAACTTCCACAAGTCTACGGGGGGCGACAGGGTAAGGGCAGCTGTACGCCGTTTACATTCTGCCCGACCGAGACCAGAAACCTAAACTTGCTTGGATAACTAAGCAGAAGTGGATAACTACTCGGAACGACCGAGAACTGAAGTCCTCGGATTAAGTCCTCGGATTAACTAAGGACAAAGGTACTAGAATTAACCAAGAACAATTGTACCATTTACAACTGCTTGGTCAATTGTCTCCCAGCCTAGGAACCTACCCGAGAGGTATCTAACTTTAAACATTACGTGGGATGTAAAATAAAACTACACGTAAGGAAAAGTGGATGCAAAACGGGAAAATATAAAAAGTTTTAAATTTGTTCGGTAGGGAGGTACAAGAAAGTCGGGCACCTCCCAAGCCCAATCACAAAAAGCAAGAAACAGAGGATCAACCGGCCCGAGTCTCATCACCAGCTTGAGTCTCGTCCCCAGCCGCACTGTCGTCTTGACCGCCCTCGGCAGCTTGCACATCCCCGTCGTCATCACCGTCTACAACGACCACCTCCTCAGCATCCCGTTGTTGCTCGGCCTCACCCTGGTTCGTCTCGGCAATAACCGACCAGTCGAATGCAGCGGCCTCAGGATGCTTCTCTATCAGATGGTCACAGAGATCCACCATTCCATCGAAGTAGAGATCGGTGTACTCGGGGGATGTCTTGAATTCCTCGACCGCAGCGGCCAGCTGATCCGATAGCCCGGTCACGAATCGGTGATGCTCGGCTTGTAGAGTTGCTAGTCTTGCCTCTAGCAGAGCGGTATTCTCCTCGTGCCGAGCAGCCTTATCCTCTGAATCCTTGAGCCGCCTCAACATGTCCTCGGCCTCGGACTTTGCCTTCTGAGCCTCCTCCTTGGCCCAAACTAGTTCATCCTTCGTGTCTTTGAGCTCTCTGTCGGAGTCCAACTTCAGGAGGAGGGTCTTCTTGTGCCTTTCCTGCTCCTTGTGGACCTCCCTCACCCCGATGGAGTGCGCCATGTGCACAACGGCGCTAAGCTGTGAAAAGAACAAGAGATAAGTTCTCGGCGATACTATAGGAAGTCCTCACAAATCTGGGAGCATTGGTCGGCTTAGATACTTACCGAGGTTGCCGTTCGGAGCGCCAGATTGCACAAATCTGGGAAGTCCTCACCCCGAATCTCCATAAAAAAGTCATTCGGGGGAGCCACGTCCCCAATGCGCTCAAGGAGCATGCCGCGGTAGTTCGGGCGCCTTCTTTGTTGGCCCTCGGAAGAACCTCTAGACGCCTCGTCTACTCGGCCGACCTCTGACGAGGTCCGTGTTGGCGGAGGCGGTGGAGCTTGGACTGATGTGGAGGTTTGCCTGGTACGTGTCGGGGGCTCGGGTGCTGGCGTCCGCTTACGTTTCTTGCTGGCTTCGACGGCCATGCCCTTGCCCCTCCTCTGTGTTGTCATCTGGGCAAACCTACCAGTGCGGGAGCTCGGTGCGGTCATTTCTGTACAAAGAAAATCCAAGTTAAACAAAGGACGAAATAAAAGAGGACGGCGACTATAAATAAAGTTTGGGCTGACCTCCGATCCGGAGTTGGCCCGACGGGTACAGGAGCCTAATCACGCCCTCGAGGTTCTCGTCGGCTACAGGTGGCCCCGTATCGAGGGAGCCACTGGACGAGTCCTCGATACTGGACAATGAAGGCTCCCTCGTCGGCCACCCGGACCGGGAAGCGCTTGGCCCTGGAAGATCCGCATCACCCGTATAGGCAACAGTAACCTGCCCGGCATCCCGGATAGAACGCCTAGCTCGGGGAAGAATGCTAGATTCCCCGAACCAACTGTATCTGGACAGGGTGTCCTTTCTGAGAAGAAAGGACTGTTGTCTGGACAACTCGGGCTTTTCGAACAGTTCGTCCACGGCCTCTATTACATGGCTCGGTGCCTAAGGGCGCTTAGTCCAAACGTGCCCCTGCTCAAATGACCCCGGCGCTTGTTCATCCTCGGGGACAACTTCACCGGCTCGGGCTAAAAAGTTCCCCCCGACGTAAAACCATTCATACTTCCACAGCTTGTCCGAGTCAGGGTTGCCCAGGATAAAGTCCTTTCTGAAGCCGGTGAAGTAGTACCAACCGGACTGCCGAGGAAGCTTCTTCATCTTGTAGACTTGCTTGAAGGCCTCCAGCGGCATCTCAGTACTCCGGTGGTACTTCCACAAAATATACATCCCGATCAGCGACCTATAGCTATTCGGGTTCAATTGTGCCGGGCACACATTAAAGTCATTAAGCGCCCGGCGAAGGAAACGGTGTGGCAGACGCAGCCCAGCCTTGAAAAACTCGACGTAAAGCGTGATGAACCCCTCTGGTGCCTCTAAAGGTGAATCCCCCTCGCTGGGAACGACGAGATCCACATCGGCCGGAATACCGTATTCGGCGCGCAGAGCCTCCAACCGTGACTCTGTAATCGCGCTAGTATATCCTGCCGTCGAGGTCTGCCCGGGACGATTTATCCGATATGCTGTAACGCCCCGTACGCGGGTGGCTTGGACCTCCTGCTCCATCTCCGTCTGTTCTGCCCCTGCCACCTCGACCGCATGCTCCTCATCGGAGGCATCGATCGTAATCACACCCGCAACTTGGACGGGGGCCTCGGCATTCCGACCAGAGGTGCTCGGAGCGTCCTCATGGGTTTGAAACTCGGTCCTCTCCCTTGGAAAAACTTGGGAATGGCCCGCTGTTGCCGCCCCAGTGTAAGGGTCTTGCTCCCTGGACGGCCTAATAAGTTTGTGCCCGCCCAGCAAATTTAAAAATTCTTGCTCGGGCACGGTCTGGGAGTCAACCCTTAGGATCTGCTCCAGCCGCCTGGCCCCTTCCCGTCTTTGGGACGCCACCTCGGCGTCAGATTGAGTCGAAGAAGAGCTACTGCTCTCCCCGCTGCTTTTCGACCACGAAACCTCCACGTTTTACGAGTCGGATAAATCACTCATTTTCACTCGTGGGAAATTACCTGCTCGGATTCTTGGTAGCTCGGTCGATATAATCCTCGGCTATTACTTGAGCTCGGCAGCTAAAATTTCTCGCTCGTAAATTTCTAAAAATGAAGTGCAAATTACGGAGGGAGGGGACCCTATTTATAGCCATTTTAAGCGGAAAAGTCGAGCGCGAAAACCCAAAAGGCGCAATTAATACGCCTGACAACCGCACAGACGGCCACGACGCGACACGCGTCCCCCTTCTGATCCGCGCATCTTTTCACCTCACCCTGCTTCTAAGTGTCGCTTGGTCTTCTTCCTTTGAGCCGACCTCACCCACTCGGCATAGTCCACCCGGCCGAACACCGACCAGGTGAACTGGGGGGCTAATGTTGAGGGTAAGCTCGGCGCCGCCACCGAGGACACTAACTTTGGTGGTCGGCAAATCAGTTCGGCAAACATAGGCAACCGCCCGACCCGACGCATTATGCTTCTTCCCGAGGTGCCTCACATTTATCTCAGGGCACGCCCCCAAGAAGGCTGCCACCTCGGGGATGTACAGTAGCTCGGGCCGGGCCACGCTATTCGTCATAATACGTCACTACCCATCCTTGTAGGCCAACACCAGGCAAACGTGCTGCCGTCCGATAGAGTCCAATCCATTGGACTCTGGACGCGACACTTGTCACTTATTGCTTGATACACTTTGATGTGACACCCGGGTAATGGGCAAAACCCATCTTGCACCCGATCCAACTGGTGGCCTATAAATAGGATGCATTTATGACATTTTAGAGAGAGAGAGACCTCTTCTCACTTAATCAACAGCCGACCTCTGCCGAGCAGTTCTTGCCTTAAGCATCGGAAAGCCCTTGTTTATTGGCTAACCCCATTTCTCTGAATCATCCCTTTCGCAGGTACTAAATCCCGACCAGGGGCAAGCTTAAGAGGTCAGAGTGTTCAGTCACACGTGGGTGTTGATCCGACACCGGACAGCGGTAAGCATCAACAAACATAATAGAACAACGACCTTATCTTCCTTAGCCATTCAGATCTGGATGTATTTAGAGTATGCATCCATGAAGCTTAGTTACTCGTTGCCGGTCATTGCATCGACTAGCTGGTCTATCTCTAGTAAGGGGAAGCAATCCTTTGGGTAGGATTTGTTTAAGTCTGTAAAGTCGATATAGACTCGCCTCTTTCCATTGGCCTTTTTGACCAAGACCATATTTGCCAACCACTCAGGATAAATGACCTCACAAATGAAGCCAGCCTTAAATAGCTTCTGTACTTCTTCATTGATGACTACGTAACTTTCCAGGTTAAAAGCCTTCCTTTTTTGAATGACAGGTTTATGCTTGGAATTGACATTCAGATGGTGGCAGATGATGCTTGGATCAATTCGAGCATGTCCTCATGAGACCAGGCAAACACAGGTGAAGCAATCCTTTAGGCAGGCTTTGTTTAAGTCCATTAGGAATTTCTCCAGGTCCGCTCAAACCTCAGGCTTTAGCCGAGAATTGATCATGATCGTTCGTTTGGGGTGCTCAGGGTCTACTTTGAATGGGATATGATCTTCTACGTGCAATGTTTTGACGTCCATCTTAGGGAGTTAAGGGGTTTAGGTCGGATAGCATTTTTGTTCCTTCCTCTGCAAAAAACTCTATCTTGTCTACCTTATAGATGGCTGAGATGCTAATCTGTTGGGCCACCACATTCTTGATAGCCTTGACATAGCATTCCCTCAAATCCTTTTGCTTTGACTTGATCACATCGACCCTGTCCCTGGTTAGGAATTTCATAGCCAGGTGATATGAGAATACCATAACTTTCAGAGCATTAAAGGTCAGTCTCCTGATGATGATGTTATGATGAGACGACTTATCCACCACCAAGAACTCGACTGGGCGAGTGGTCCAAGCATGATCCTCTCCAAAGTGATGAGAAAATAAATTTTTCCAATTGCTTGGACACATTCACCTGAGAAACTATACAAGGGGGTAATCAAGACCAATACTACATTTTTTATTCTTATTTTGTTATAGGCCTACTTGAATAAGATGTCTGTCGAGCTCCTGTTATCGATCAGGACTCATCAGACTATGTTGTTGGCAATTTGAAGCTTGCAAACTAGAGCATCATTATGAGGGTGGATTAACCCATCCGCTTCCCCTTTTGTGAAGGTGATGGCCACATCTTCCTACCGGCACACCTTATTGATGTGCTCATGTATGTTCATGTAGTCCCCTCTCTCGACCAAATGAGCTTCCTAGGCATATGCTTGTCGACCGCCCGCGGTATCCTCAGTGACTAGCCTGCCGAATATTACATATACAATGTTTGGCAGGTCGTGGTTGTTCATACTATCCCCTCAGTTTGTCTTCTTGGACAGGCTAAACATTCTTCATCTCATTGCTTTAGAAGCCAAGACTTGTTCCATGAACTCTCAAAGGTGCCTTTCTTGAACAAGTCTCTCAATTGGGTCTTTCAGCTGGAGGCATTCTTGAGTTGTATGCCCAACGTCTTTGTGAAAATTATAGTATTTGTTTTGGTCCCTTTTAGCTTGATTCCCCTTCAAAGGAGGTGGGTCGGTCAACAGGTTTCGATGGCTTACCTAGTCCAAGACTTCGTCAATGGTAGCAACCAATGACGTGTAGCTTTGGAACCTCCCATAGGTACTTTTGGCTTGTCAATTTTTTATTTCTTCTTCTAGTCGAGTTCCTTCTTATTAGGCGAATCCTTATTCTTTTTTCCTTTTTGGCTTCCCTCTCTGTCTTGATGGTTCTTTATGTAGTCGGTGGCTTCCGCATACTTCTAGGTGTAAGCAAGCATCTAAAAAAAGGTGATCGGCTGTTCTAGAACACACGCCCAAAGAAAATTTTTATCTCCAAGGGCGACAATGAAAGCATGCTTCAAAGTCCCATCTTCCAAGCTTTTTACCTCCAGGGTTGCTCGGGTGAACCGATTGATATACTCTCGGACATCCCGTCCCCTTGCTTTACTGCATATAAGTGCGTGACTTATTTCTTCCTTGCTTTAGAAGTAGAAAATGCTAGCGAGAACTATTTAGAAAGCTGTCAAAAAGAACTTATAGTGCTTGGATCTATGCACTTATACCATTGTCATGCTGGACTTGTCAAAGTCGAAGAGAAATTCTCACATACAGCCACATCATTGGCATTTTGGAGCAACATATGTCCCCAATAGAGTTCCATATGCTCATTGACGTCTGTCATACCATCGTACATCTTTATGTGGGGAATCTTGAATTTATTCGACATGTGAGCCCTTATGATGGCCTCAGTGAATGGTGGACCGGTCACCTTGGCGTCATCTATTCCATAGTGGCAGTCTATGATCTCATCGATCTGTTGTTGGAGCTTGCAGATGTTGTGACTATTGTCTCGTGCAATTCCACTCAATATGGAACTTCATTTTCTAGTCTATCGTTGCTCCACTAAGGCGGTCAGCCTTGCGCTAGTTGTACACTTGGTGTCCGAGCCAGTCAAAAGCAGAAGCCTGAGAACCATGTGGCAAGGGGTCACGAACGTCTCGAGTGCCCAGCTGTCTGTCTTCGGCACCTCAGTTCATTCGAGAAGCATGCTCTAACGCATGTGTTCTTGCCTATTTGGAGTCTCCTTCTTCCAAGCCGCCCCTTTACCCTACTTGACCACCAACTCGATCTTCCATGACTAGTAGAAAGAGTGCTTAGCAGCTACGGCGGTGCCTGAGCTACCACTATTGGGTCAATAAGCATACTATCATGGTAAGTTCCCATAGGGGGACATCAGCATTCTGGGTAGCTTCTTGTTTTGCTATCGGTCTTGATTGGGACCGTGTGTCTCGAGGTCTCCCTTGGCCTCGGTGTGCTTGATTTTGATTCCGGCTACTCCCCGATTCCTTCGATCGGGGGATGTTATCCTGGGCCTGGTCACTAGTTAACATAAGGAGAGTTAAGCGCTGCAAAGGCATGGGGGCCCTCTTTCTAGTGCCAAATGTTGATAGCGAACACCATGTGCGGCTGTGTATGGTGGTGGGACTCTCTTGCCCTGCCCTTCTCTACTTCATTGTTTGGTCCTGCAAGAAGAGATAACATCGCAAATGTCCAAGAGGACACTAGTGTGGTGCAAACCAAGGGCTCTTCAGCGTTCAAGTCAGGTGTATGTTAGGTCAAGAGAGAGGTTAAGAATAGGTTAAAGAGAGTCTACTTACCTTAAGGATGGAGTAAATGCTCCTATTTATAGCTCCCCACTTAGACTGAGTACCAAGCGGGTTTGACCCTTGACTTGGATGCTCAATACTATGGTGTCAGGGAACTGGTGACAGGTGTCATGACCCTTTAGGAAAGATGATTTTCATCCAAAGACTAAGGTGATGTCATTTAGACTACTTGATACAAGTGTCGCCATGCCCGGTTAGGGCATAGCACCGATACTGAGCTAGACATATGTGGTGGTTGGTACAGGCCCGAGGTGAAATCCTCCTAGTGCGATGGTCGGCAATGACTAGAAGAGAACCAAAGGGACGTTGTCCAATTAGATGGCAGCCATCTTTGTGGGATGTGCAGAGCAGGTGTGCCGAGCAGGGTGGCCGACAACTCCGAGGATCTGTTCTCGGGCATCATGCTGAGCACACCCTCAACAATCTACAATCATTCTACTTAATTCATTTCCCTTGCAACATATTTGTGCGACAAATTTAGAGCAATATAGCCTCTCATTTGGCCAATAAGTAATTTGATTCAAACATCAAGTGTCTATTTCTGACCTTGCCATAACCCTCGTCTGTGTATTGCAACAACTTGGAAGCCTCTTTATTGTCTTCACCTTGCCTGCAACTTGACTCCATGATTTGCCTTTTATCCCAAGAACTCAGACTCTCTATTTTAAAACTGTTCAAGTTGGTTATTTTAGAGGTCTTCTTATATGTGACTTTGTAGCAACACTCATTGTCACAGTTTCTTGTCATAAAGAGTGACCTACTTTATGTCCACATCGCTTGTTGAGTTAATTTTTGTTTTCATCTCTTTTGCACGACAATATGGAGAAAGTGCCATATCTGAATCTGGAATCTTTCAAAAGTTGGACGTTGTTGACCATCAAGACCAAGCAGGGACGCGCCTAAGGAGCCTATTGTGTATTTTTTTAAGATTTATAATTCTATCCCTTACTTTTTCTTATTTAGTCCCCTAATTTTTTATAACTTCAACAATCATCTCAACTAAAGTAGTTCCATCATAGTTTTCAATTTTTTGTGCACTTTTCTTATTTTCCCCATTAATTCTTTATAATTTTAAATTTTACACAAATGTTCTAAGTTTCATCATATTTAAGTTTATAAATTGGAAGAAAGAAACTTAAAAAGAATTATACATTAATAAAAATACAAAAAAAAAAGATATTTTCCAGTCTTTATTATACTAGTCTAAGACATTCATTCAACTCAAGCCCCCTAAATAAAATTTCTGACTTTGTCACTGATACCAAGCATGTATCATCATCAATAAGAAACTTAAAAATAACTATACATTAATAGAAATGAAAAAAAAAGAAGAAGATATTTTCCAATCTTTGTTATACTATTCTAAGACATTTATTCAACTTAAGCCTCCCTAAGCAAAATTTTTGGCTTTATCACTGATATCAAGCATGTATCAACATTAGTAAGAACAGTTGCCCAGGCAAGAGTGTAGCCTGTATGCTTGTATAACACTTCTAGTACTGACCGAGATAATCACATTCTCAACGAGTTTTCTGAAAGCTCTATTAGCAAAATGTTTCTACAGTTGTCATCTCCTAATGTAGTTTTAACACTTGCTTCCAATATTCCTTTGTTCAGCACCTCAACTACCATTCATAACATTATATGAATACATCAAAATACAAGAGTAGATTTTACGAGATTATAATAGGGTGTTTTGGACCATTATTTTGGGTTTAAAAATTATAACATTTGAGAGCTTTACATTATAACTTTTTACTGTAAACATGTGAGAGCTTTATATTGCTCACAATTTAAACCAATAGTTCGCATCATAATATAAAAACTGATTGGATAGTCTCCGTATATTAAAAACAGAGAGTAGAATATAGTGATACAATTAAGCAAAGAGACGAATTTTTTTCAAATATTGCCACGTGTGGATGTATATATATATATATATATGTATATATACATATCCACCAAAATGGCATATGTATGTATAAGTAGCGTTGGAAAACGTGGCTCTTTTTGTTGTAAAAGGTTAAAAAAATAAAAACAAAAACATATATTTAAAGAAGTTAAATCCGAAACTATATGATGTTAGTGTTGGAATTAAATATGAAAACGTAACGGAAGGAACGGATCGTTGACAAACAAAATTTTTTAAAAACTTTGTTCATCAGGAATAGATATATAATTTTAATTAATAATAGAAAGCATTGAGAATTTTTACCAACCTTTTTGTAGACCTATCAAGGTATCACAGCTTTCCTTTTTGACACCACGATCTTTCAAGTCAAGCCTCCACACCAATGGAAAGACGAGTGGGTGTTAAACTGCAAGGATGAATTAACCTCATACTTTTCTAGATCCGCTATGTACTCAACACATAAGATAACAGACCTTTTTTTTTTTTCAAAGAAGAACTCTCAATTTTCCTCTCTATGTATTCTGCAAAAGTTACGTGAAAAGATTAATCTGTCTATGTATATATATAGAGATAACTATTATCTCTATCTTCTTATATCTGAACAGTTAGTTTTTTTTTCAATTAATTTTAAATTTTAAAAATTTTAAATTTTAAAAACCATCCACTAAACCTTTTAGTGTGTGAATCATATACCCACAATATCATATATGTGGAGAGGTGCTTAAAAGCACCCGACAATTCTTTTTTTTTTTTTTTTTGGTGAAGCCAATCACGATAACATGATTATTCACACACATACACACACATATATATATACTTACACACACACATTTAAAACAAAAACGAATCACGGTTATCTGTGATTCTATATTTTTTATACATATATATATATATATAAGTTAAAAAACATGTTTAATTTTGTTCAAAACTATTTAATATAATTAAAATCTTATATATATATATATATATATACTCAAAAATAAATCCTATTTATTTAAGAATAGATATTAAATTAATTAATAATTTAATTTTGCGTCTATGTTATAAAACATAAAATGTGGTCCCACCACACATGTATTACATAAAATTAAACTTAATTTATATAATCTTATTATTTAAATATTATCAATTAATTAATTTAAAAAATATGTTAATTATAATCAATTAATTAATTAACTAATGCTCAGTTAAATATAAAAACATTTATCACATTATATTATATATCACAGAGAATATTTTTCTATATCACATTAATATCTTAAGTGTGAAATAATTAATTCAGAATTCAATAATTTTAAATTAAATATGTATAATTCATTCTATGCATTAAATCCAATATAGTATTATAGAGGTAGTATTGGGGACCTATGGACGTATAACCTAAGCTCTAATAAATTTGACAATCAATTAAACTCTTTAATTAATATGCCAAATTTATTACTTTCAGTGTTACTCTGCTAAAAACCTAAAACTGAACTCTTGAGATTATAGTGAAAATTACTCAGAAAATTAGTGAGTTGTCAATTGATATAATCATTACATATAAGTCAGTCCTCCATAAATAGTTCATAATAAGAGCTAGGTTCAATTTTCGTTTACCTCTCTTATTATATCTTTATCCTTGAGTTTCAATAATTCTCTAATAAACAGTTAATTCATAATCTTATTATGAATGAGCACTCTACTGTTCAAATCTCGAATTATCACTCAAGAGAACTATTTTTCTAACTTTCATAAAAAAGTAATGGATTCTATATCTGTATAATATTATTCCCAGCCATTTATTACATTATGTTTCCAAGATGCTAAGTTACGATCTGTATTTATACAAATCTTACCATACAAGTTAAAAAATATAATGTCATAAACAGGAGTATAATAAATACTTAGGATTAAAACTGTTAAATATATGATCATTATAGTGATAAATATGAATAATCTATTTGTAACGGATAATTATTAGAGATTCATAATTTATCTAGTCCAGTCCTATATAATCTCATTATATAAAGTACTTCCAATCCAATGTCTCTACATTAATAGCCCGGATAAGACTATTTCATTCTAAATAAGATTGGACCGTACTTATAATATTTAATTAAAGATCCCAAACTTTAATTAATTATTATGGACTATTTAGATTATTATCTATAAATTTTATCCCTAAGTATATAACACTGATATGCTAAATTTATAGTTATATAAATACTCATGGAATTTTTTTGATGTTTATAAAAGTATTCATAATACACATAAGCAACCAAAATAATTATAAATGTCACTTTATTTATTTATTAACAATATGTATAATGTAAATGCTTATAGGACTCCAATCCTAACAGTTAGTTATCTTAAAATAGACAAATTGATCATGTTAAATTATTAATAAATTTAAGACATAACTTAAATAAGGAGTCTGTAAATGAAAATTTTGTGTAATTATTTCATCTGGGCTTGAAAATTGGGGGCGCCAGGTGGGTTTTTGGAATGTCAAATTTTGGCATTTAAGAATAAACACACTCTCTAATATAAGATCAGCTTTAACGCCAAATTTACTATATGACATGAGCCTTAAATGTCAAATTTGTCGTCCTGTGAATTTAGAATACGAAATTTCTTGTGCATTTCCGGTGGCACAAGGACGACAATTTCATATTCTAAATTCATAGGAAATTGCCCTCACTTCTAATGGGTGCCTTAAAATGCTCAATATACTTGAACCAACTTATGACATAGATAATATAGATGTTCAAGGGAAAACAAAATCAATTTAGTTGATGAAGTCTTTTTCCCCCCTCCCCAAAACGCAGAATTGAAAATTTTTGAATACTAAGCCTCCACATTAAAGGCTTCTGATGAAGGGCCTAATTCTAATATCACAATATTGGCTTAATTACCGGAGAGTACAAAACTAACTACTAAGCTAATTTTGTGCATCAACAATACCATTATAGGATGTTTGTGAGAGGAATTGGAACGAAAAATGTTGTTTAAAAATTGTAGCATATAAGAGTTTTATGCTATAATAATTTTTAGTTTTTTTATTGTAAGTGTTAAAAACTTTATACTGTTTGGTATTGGTTTTAACCGAGACGCTAAAGAATGCATAAACTTCGTGTTCATCTTTCCTAAAAGTTCCATTAGACTTTCCGCTTCTTTTCGTTGACGGAATATTTGCTCACACATTGACCTTGACCCTTTTTTTGAATTGGTATATTGGCCATTTTCAGCCCACTTACAACTGAAATATATAGTAATAAACGTTGATCGATCATAAAAGAAATTAAAGAGCTGACAAAATGTAATGACGTTATTTACCCAAAAAAAAAAAAAGAGACAAAAACTGCTTTAGAAAAATATAAACATGAGTAGTGATCATATTGGAATCAAAAGTGCTTTGTGAACGGAAAAGAACGAGTATTTAGCAGGATATTCTGGGATTAGTGCCAAAAAAATGTTTATAAATAATTTATAATTGCAAATGAAATTTGTACGTACAATGAAAAATGTTTATAAATAATTTATAATGTTGGGTTTTATAATTTATAAGATTATTTCACTTTAGGACACTATGCCTCTAATGTTGGGTTTCACAAGTTGATACATACTTCTAGCACAAGTTCAATATATAATGTTGAAACTTTTATGCAGTAGGTTTCTTGAAATTTTACTTGTAGCTTTTATAAATTGTTTAGACAATTTAAGTAGAATAAGCATTGTATAAATTTAGGACTAACACGTATTTTACATAAGACAGTTTGTTATTAACATAATTAGAAACTTTAGAGCAATTAAAGAAAAATGTTGCCAACTAATTACGAAAAGAAGCAAAAAAAAATACAACAAAGGCTGAGTTTTATAATTGCATTTAAAGTATATGTGTATATATAACATGTGACAGCATTTTGTATTTCCAATAATAAGAAGACATGTACATAAAAACAACTCTAAAGCAAAGGGCAAACCAACTTATTATTGAGAAAAAAAGTGTATAATTATTGAAGCATCCACAAACAAGAAAGAGAGTGTTTCTAAACTTCGGTTTTGGATTTATGTCTACACTCAGCAAAGTGGAAATAAATTTTTTGCTTTCTTTTTTTTTAATGTGAAGTTTGTGCTATTGTATGATGATGAAATATCAAATCCATACAATTTTAGACAGACAAATTATTCACTAATACACACAGGGGGAAGAAAACCCAATGTCACATAGCGCTTTTGGTATGACACGCTCACCTTACGTAACTAGAGATTTTTGCGTTTATGAAAATATGTTCGTTTGTTTCGATACTCGAATCACGGTTTGAATCATTTTACTACAGTATTTTCTCTCACAAAAATTTAAATCTTCATTCAAATACTCTATTCAAATACTCAAACCAAACGGGCCAATCACTCCATGTGTCTCACACCATATCGTCTCTTCAAAGAATATAAATATCCAATTTACTTCTTTTTTTCTTTTTATTGTGTAACCTTGTCATATAATTTTAAAAAATGGTGTTTCCTAAGTATACACTGATTTTAATATTGATTTGAATGGATAATCTCCAAATCTGTCCTGGCAACAATTAATTTACGACCAACAGATTGCATGCCTTCCATTACAAAAAAGTTAGCAGCTCCCCCTCCCCCCCTTTTTTTTTTCTAGGAATTCTCATGTGAATGAGGTAATTTTGTTTCAACAATAGAGCACGATGTTTTAGCCACCGGATTAGGATTTTAACAGTCTGATATGTGACTGTCTATGTAAAAATATTACAACATGTGATACAGAATTACTTTTAGTCATAGATTAGACCGTTAAAAAATTAATCCAACAGCTAAAACACCATATTTCACTAATAGAGCAAAATTGCTTTCTCCACTATAAGAATGCCCATTTTTTTCTTTCCTTCTTCCTTCTTTTTTTTTTTTTTAATTACTAGTGGCAATCCAAAGTACCACAAGTCTATTACCTCAAGAAAAAAAAAAATAGCGCAAGTTTATAATTCAATCAAGTCCTCATAGTGTAAAATTTTAGAAGTCCTTCATTTCTTTTATGATCAAAATGTGAGGAGGAACCATTAGCTGTAACTATTTCTTTGTGTGTGATCAAAAGGTTCTCCACATGCTAAAAATGTATGCATTAAACTATAAATAAGGTCCTTCCATTTTGAATCAAAACAAAAAAAAAAATTAAACAGAAAAACTTATTCATTGATTAGTTTTATTTTAGAAGAAAACTTTTTTTAGTGAAAAAAAAAATTTATAGTAATTAGTTTTTTTAATACAAGTGGTAATACTAAGTATGACTTGAGTGCCAATGTACCGCATCAAATGGTGAAACTGAAGGTCGATCTAATATCAAGTACATTCTTGGATTAGGCACAAAAAATAAATATAATAATATTTGTTCAGCACTTGTTTTATGGAGGGGCATGTGTCTCTTTTGGCTTGCTGCAGGCCAAAAAGAACATCAATTTGCAGCCAAACTCAGCACGTACATGTTTTATTTGCCAAAAATATTCTCGCATAAAAGCAAAAGAATTTGCAGTTACTTTTCCTACACTGCCTGCCATATTGATATTCCTCGTCATGTCGTGAAGAAAAATAAATAAATTTTCCAAGTCAAACGTTAAATTTCTAGTGCTGTATGTCTGTCATAACACAAAATTCATGTCACCAAGCCATGTTCCAATGTCCAACCAAAAAAAGAGGCCACAAATATACGTGTCGTTTTGTCTTTGCAGAGAACAAGGCATTGAGTATTCACTACAACCAGTCCAAAAAAAACGCCAGGTCTTGATTAAAACTTTTCCTTTCCAGGCTGGTTCATGGAAAACCCCTGATTAATAGCTAATAATGTTAATTACTTTGCTAATGTGTTCTAGGAAGCACTCAGTAAGTTCCATTTTAAGCAAGTAGAGAGAGTTTATATACTAGTGCATTTGTTCAAGTTTCTACTATCTCCCAATCTCAGCCTTTCTTTCTCAAAACCCACATCTTAATTAGTTTCAGATTTTTCATTGTGTACTATAGTCTTTGGACTAACAAATATATGGCTCAGAAACAGAAAAGCATGTCTCTGGCCATTTTCTCTATCTGTCTTCTGGTTTTGTCTCTGAACCTTGGTACTTTATTTTTATTTTTTTTAAGCCGCTATATATGTTGCACGTTTGTTCTTGTCATTAAGTTGTCTTAACCATTTATTTGTAACATTTTCATCTTTGATTTATATAAGTGGTATGCATGAAACCCAATGCCAACATTTCATTCAATGTTTGGCCGTCCAGAGAATGCTCATTCTATTGTCATACGGAATCGGAAGCCCTTCTCTAATAGAGCCGATCCATCGGAAAGAAGGCAGAACGGATTGGATCGGTCATAATGCCATTTTGAAAAACTTTGCTATTTTATGAAATATTAGTAATGTAGTTTTTTCTTGGATCATCAACTTTCTGACTCAACTTCAAATGACTTTGCAGGAGAATGTTTAGCAGCGGAGATTTTGCAGGTAACTAATTCTACATTATGCAGATGAACTAATAAGAGGACATAAAACTCTTTTGCATATTAAGTGATAATTTTTTTCTTTTATTTTTCAGACATGGTGCGTGGCAAAGCCTTCATCAAGTGATTCTCTACTGAGGAACAACATAGACTTTGCATGTGGAAATGTTCAAGAAGACTGCAACCCAATTAAACTTGGCAACGTAAATCCATGCTATAACCCAAATACACTTATTCACCATGCTTCATTTGCCATGAATGCTTATTACCAAAAAAAGGAAAGGCACCAATGGAATTGCGACTTTGAGAGCTCTGGTCTCATCTCCATAACAAACCCAAGTATGCCATTGTCTTTCTCAAATCTCTTATGTACTATGTCACTTAAAAGGAAATTGATACACATCATGTAAAAGCAGTTTCATCATGAGAAGAACTATAAGTTGTTACAGATTAAAAAAATTGAGGCAAAAAGAGTCATTTCAGTTTTACAGAACCTATACTATTTGGACACATGTAGACGAGCAATTTTCCATGACGTGGATCATTGCTCTACTCAAAAACAACTACAAGAGCTCTCTTTTTTCTTTGTTTTCCCTAGGTAATGCTCCCCTAATTCTAAACATCTTTTTTTTTTCCTTTCCTTTTTACCAATTTGCAGGCTATGTTGGCTGCACTTACAAAGGTAAGCAGAGTCAAACTCTTCATAGTTTATCTCTATATCACTAACACATTTGATATGGCTTCCTTCTAATTTTTCATCTTCTTGTACGTAACATGGTAAATTCTTTTGTAGGGGGAGACTCATCGATGGATTTATCATCTGCGGTAATGACTGATTAATAACTCCTTTGATAGGACTAAATGAACATATCTTACTTTTTTTTTATAAGGTAACGATTTATGGTGTTGTTGCAACTGCAGGGAAAGTGGTGCGTGGCAACTCCATCGGCGAACAATCAGATGCTGCAGGACAGCATTGACTACGCCTGCAGTCATGTAGATTGTAGTGTCATAAAACCTGGCGGTGCTTGTTATGAACCAAATAATCTCATTAGCCACACCTCAGTTGCTATGAATCTCTACTATCAGGCAAACGGAAAGCTTGATTCGAGCTGTGAATTCAAGGGTACTGGCCTTATTGTCACAAGTGATCCAAGTAAGCAAAATTTGTCTTCAGCTCACCACATTTGGCTGCAACCAACCAAGTCAACAAGTCTGTTGTTGTTCTAATGATTTGAAATGTTCCTTTTTCTGCATCTGTAATTTTTCAGGTTATGCCAATTGCAAATTTGAGTTTCATAAATGAGGCGTTTGAGTTGCAGTGTTTTTTATCACGCAGTTAGTGTTTCAGTCGTCAATAATAAGCTGAGGGGTTTCGGAGAAATATACAAAATTTTCTGCCGTTGCAACTAGTCTCAATGATTGTGGTTGTTACTTGTTGCTTGTTACATGTGGAACATTTAATACCAGCAAGTTGTTAATATCTCATTACATGGTGAATAAAAGTAAGACCTAAAAACCAATAAATTTCAGTTATACTTTGGTCAGAAAGCAAAAACATTCGACTTCTTTTCTTAGCTCTGTGGTTAATGCAAATTTAAGAAGCCTACTTCAAACAGCAAATTGCATTTTGCAATCTGAACTTACCACCAATTGTGAACAAATATAATTATAGTTTTAAATGGTTTTACAAACTAAGCTCAAGTGCTTGAACATAGACACTCAAACAACTAGAAGGAGATGGCAGAAGCTAGGAAGCCTAATAAAATTCACATGCTAAAAAAGACCGATGAGAAAAATTTAGGATTATGCCCCTCTTAATATCTCTCTTTTTAGTTTTATGCCCCTTTTTTTTTTGTCTTATTTGACTTTTAAGAGAATCATGAATATAAAAATGTTTAAACAAGGTCCACAAAAAAAAGTTTAAATAAGGGCATAAATTTTTATGTTCCTCTAAAGGGACATTCCTTATAGGTAAAATCTACACTACATGGCATATTTATAGGTTGGAATACAAATAAAACATTTCTTGAATACAAATAAAACATTCCTTATTGTCTTAATTATTATTCGCTTAATGTTTTAAATTGCCTCATGTATATGGGCTTTTTATAAAGTGATTTAATGAACCTCACATTTTATACTTAATTCAACCCCTTAAACTCTGGATTTTAATTAGATTCTCTTTTAATTAATTTAAATAATCTGCCACGTCACCTCCCGTACATGGGGCGTGATAGAATGGTATCAAAGCTCAAGGTTATGAACCTTGGGAATTGTGCACACATAGGTTTGACAATGAAATACCTTTGATAGTCCAAATTTTATTTTCAAAAGTAAGAGAATGGCACCTAGACGTCGTTCGACAGCTGACGTCGAGTTCAGAAATGATGAGAGCATGATGAGGTCTATGTTTGCGGCTTTCTGATAGATGGCAGCCAGGGCTAGACCGGGAGATTCTGATGTTGGTAGTCGACATGCGTACTTTAAGGAATTCCGGCATGCGTCAGTTTTGACTTTTGATGGTAATGGAGATCTGCAGTTAGCAGAGTATTGGTTGGATTCGATCTTGAAGCATTTGGATACTCTTGGTGTGCCTGAGGAGTATCGTGTAGAATTTGTTGCGTATAAGCTCGAGGGTGGCCCTAACACTTGGTGGAAACAGGCTAAGCGTATGGAGCGTGGTGGTGATATCAGTTGGGACAGGTTCGAGAAGCTGTTCTATGATCGATATTTTTCGCAGGGGTATAGAGATCAGAAGCCAGCTGAGTTCTACAGGTTGCAGCAGGGTGATCTGTCAATTCGGGAGTATGATTCAAAGTTTAATGAGTTGGTTAGGTTTGCTCTATCAGCTGTGGCATCGGAGCGTGAGAAGTGTATTAAGTTTCAGGAAGGGCTCAAGGCTCCTATTCGGCGGCAGTTGGTTGCTCTACGGCTTAGGAGTTTTGGAGAGCTTGTGTCGTCGGCAATCTCCGTGGAGAATGATTATGTGCAGTATTATGAGGACCGAGCCAAGGCTTCAGGAGGACTGCAGAGGAGTGGTAGGAGGAGCACCAGTAGTCGTCCAGCTCCGGGGAAGAACAAGCAAGGTGGTGCGACCAGTGGTAGCAACAGTTCGTCTGGCAGTGGGCGCAGCAATCCCTACAGCTTCCATTGTCATTTCTGTCAGCAGCCCGGACACATCAAGAGGAATTGCCCAATCAGGAGTGCTCGTCTTGGATCTCAAACCGGGGAAGATGCTAGTCATCAGTCTCAGCCTTAGCCTCAGACCCTACCTCTACCTCCGCAGTACCCGTAGTTGCAGTATCCCCAGTTCTCTCCTCAGCAATTCTCATATCCGGCATAGGGGCAACAAGCCGCAGCATTTTCAGTGCAGTGTTCCTCAGTATCGAGCGCCGAGTACAGGTAGTGTACAGTTGTCTCCATCTCAGCAGCATCGGCCGAGTAATCCAGGACCCAGCAATGTTGGTAGAGGAAAAGGAAAGGCGCCAGTGCAGGTTCATGCTATGGCATCTGGAGGGTCAAATTCTCTTGCCGATAACGCGGTTGTTGATGGTATGATCTTGGTTTCTAGATCTTTAGCTCGTGTTTTATTCGATACCGGTGCCTCTCATTCTCTCATTTTGAGTTCTTTTGTACATGCCTTGGGATTAGAGATAGAAGAGTTTACTGAACCCCTAGTTATAACTTCTCCCTTGGGGCGGGTATGTGTAAATTGTATGTGTAAATTGTATGTGTAAATCCTGTAAAATAAAGATTGGGGATGAGATTTTGAAAAGTGATTTGATTATACTCCCCATGAGCTCCTATGATGTAATTCTAGGGATGGACTGGTTGTCCAAGTATAGTGCAGTCGTAGACTGCCAACTTATAAAAGTGACCCTAGTGTCTGATAGGGGGACGGTGATCACTTACCAGGGTGGTGGTGATTGGTTAATGAGTGAGCGTCTCATGAAGTCGTGTCTAGGAGGGCGAAGAAATCTAGGTTGTTGTGCTTTTCTTGCCAATCTAGATTGCGAGCCCTATGTTTCGAGCGGCAGTGTAGCGATTCCGATGGTTGATGAGTTCGAGGATGTCTTCCTCGACGAGTTGCCAGGATTACCATTGCATCGAAAAATTGAGTTTGGTATCGAGTTGTTTCCAAGGACAGCACCGACTTCTATGGCACCTTATCGGATGGCGCCGACAGAAATGAAGGAATTGAGGAAGCAACTTCAGGAGCTTGTTGATAAAGGGTATATTCGAAATAGCACATCTCCGTGGGGAGCACCGGTTTTGTTTGCTAAGAAGCATGATGGGACTCTCAGGTTATGTGTGGATTATCGGCAGCTGAATCGTGTCACAGTGAAGAACAAGTATCCCTTGCCTAGGATTGATGAGTTGTTTGATCAGTTAGGAGGTCCGCGGTACTTCTCAAAGATTGATTTGCGTTCAGGATATCATCAGCTCAGGATCAAGGAAGAGGATATTCTCAAGACAGCTTTCAGGACTCAGTATGGGCATTTTGAGTTTCTGGTTATGTCGTTTGGGTTGACGAATGCTCCGGCAGCTTTTATGGATTTGATGAACAGGATATTTAGGCCGTATCTAGATCAGTTTGTGATTGTGTTCATCGATGATATTCTTGTGTATTCTAAGACTTGGGAGGAGCATGAGCAGCACCTTCGAATCGTGCTTCAGATTCTACGGGAGCACCAGTTGTATGCTAAGAGGGAAAAGTGTGAGTTTTGGTTGACTGAGATCAAGTTTCTGGGTCATGTCATCTCGGAGCATGGTATTTCTGTGGATTCATCCAAGATTGAAGCTATATTGGAGTGGGAACGACCAAGGAATGTAGCGGAGATTCGTAGCTTCTTAGGTCTTGGTGGATATTACAGGAAATTTATAAAGGATTTTTTGAAGATTGCAACTCCGTTGATGAGATTGATCAAGAAAAATGCTAGGTTTGAGTGGAATGAAGATTGTGAGCTTGCTTTTCAGGAATTGAAGAACCGGTTGACTTTAGCTCTAGTGTTAGTTATTCCTAGCAGTGACGAGCCGTATGAGGTTTATGCGGATGCTTCAGGGGGCGGACTTGGATGCGTGTTGATGCAGCATGGACGTGTGGTTGCGTACGGATCGAGACAGCTATGACCTCACCAGCGGAATTATCCTACTCATGATTTACAGCTCGCGGCGGTGATTTATGCACTGAAGATTTGGAGGTGTTACTTGTATGGAGCATCATTTCAGGTCTTCTCCGATCACAAGAGTTTGAGGTATTTGTTTATTCAGAGGGATCTTAACTTAAGACAGTGTAGATGGGTCGAGTATATGGAGGATTATGATTTTGCGTTGCAGTATCATCCTAGGAAAGCTAATGTGGTCGTGGACGCGCTTAGCAGGAAATCTTCAGGGATTCTCGCTTGTTTGGCTTTTGAGGACTGGGACAAGGATGCGACAGTGAGCGAGTTTAGGCTACAATATCATGAAGACTGTGATCGAGTTTCGGTGTATCATGTAGAAGCGACTCCAGCTCTTGTTCGGATGGTGAAGCAAAGTCAGTGGCAGGATCGGCATTTGCAGGGGATTTGGTCGCAGATTCAGAACGGGGAGCAGTTTGAAGAATGGAGCATGCATGCAGATGGATCATTGTACTTCCGGGAGCGTCTTGCAGTTCCAGCTATCGCCGAAGTGACGAAAGCCGTTTTGGACGAAGCTCATAGGTCTCAGTTCGCTATTCATCCGGGGAGCACCAAGATGTATCGCGATTTGAAGAGGCAGTATTGGTGGAGAGGCATGAAGAAAGACGTTCGAGAGTACGTGGCCAAGTGTACGACGTGTCTTCAGGTGAAAGCCGAGCATCAGAAGCCTGCAGGTCAGCTTCAGCCGCTTCCTATTCTAGGGTGGAAATGGGAGCATGTGACGATGGATTTTCTCTCAGGTTTGCCGAGGACGGAGCAGCGGCATGATGCAGTTTGGGTTATGGTCGACAGGTTGACAAAATCAGCGCATTTTATTCCATTTAGGTCGACGTGTTCTAAGAAGGTTCTATAGGAGTTGTATATGCAGAACATTGTGAGGTTGCATGGAGTTCCTTTGTCTATCACCTCTGATCGAGACACCAGGTTTAATGCTAAGTACTGGAGGAGTTTTAGGAGGCTTTAGGCACAGATTTGAACTTCAGTACGGCGTTTTATCCTCAAACTGATGGGCAGTCTGAGCGGGTTATTCAAATTCTTGAGGAAATGTTGTGTGCTTGTGCATTGGACTTCGGCAGGAATTGGAAGCAATGTTTGCATTTGGCGGAGTTCGCGTACAACAATAGTTATCAGGCGAGTATTGGCATGGCACCATTTGAGGTGTTGTATGGGCGACCGTGTCGGTCACCTGTGTGTTGGGCCGAGCCGGAAGATAGGGTTATTCTTGGGCCGGATGAGATTCGTGATAGCAACGAGAAAGTCGCGGTGATTCGAGATCGATTGAGGGCAGCTTAGAGTCGGCAAAAGAGTTACGTAGATAGGAGACGTAGACCCTTAGAGTTCACAGTTGGAGATTTCGTTCTCTTGAGAGTATCGCCTCGTAAGGGAACTATGCGGTTCGGGGTGAGTGGGAAGCTCGCGCCGAGGTATATTGGGCCGTTCGAGATCACTCAGCGTGTCGGTGTGGTCGCTTATCGGCTTGATCTTTCGCCCGAACTTTCTCATGTTCACAGTGTGTTTCATGTGTCGATGCTTAGGAAGTGTCCACCTAAGCAAGGTAAGATAGTTTCATTTCGTGATGTGCAGGTTCAGGAGGATACGACGTACGAAGAAGTGCCGATTCAGATTATCGACTAGAAAGTGATTAGCCTACGTCGTCGTGAGATACCGTTGGTAAAAGTCGTGTGGCAGCATCATGGGGTTGATGAAGCCACTTGGGAGCTAGAGTCTAGTATGCGGGAATTGTATTCGCATTTGTTTTGTTTCTGAAATGAGTTGTAAATTTTGAGGGCGAAATTTCTTTTAGGGGTGGAGAGTTGTAACGCCCCGAAATTTATTTAATGTTAATGTAATGTAAATGATGAATTAGTGTACCATAATTAATGTTTTAACATTAATTTGATTATTGGGTTGGATTTTGAATGTTGGTGGTTTTGTTAATTTGATGAATTCAAATGATTTCATATTATTTTAAAATAGTGTTTTGAGTTGTAAAACACAACAATTTGTAAAATGTTAAAAATACTCCGTTTTACAAAACAACGGGCGGCACCTGGTTTTCGTACAGTAAAACCGCCCTACCGATTTTCTCTATTTATTTCCTTTCTCTCCCTCTTTCTCTTCACTCTCTCAGCTCTCACTCTCTCTCCTCTCTCCGGTGGGCTCTCTCACTCCCTCTCTCGGTTCTCTCTCTCTCTCTCTCAAATTCTCTTTCAAATTTTGAATCAAATTCAGATCCAAGCTTTGGGGTAGCAAGGAGGAAGCTCGGGGACGTGATTTGGCAACCGAGAACGCGGATTGAAGCTTCGATTCAAGGTTAGTTTTGAAATTTCTAAACTTTTTCCAAAATTTTCAATTTTGTGCATTTTTGAAATCTTGGTTTGTTTAAGCTTAGAAAACCTTAGACTTGAGTTAAATGAACGTAGAACAACTAGAATCTAAGCTTAGATTGAAGAAAAACAGATTGAATTCAAGATTTTTCATTTTTCTCCCTATTTTCTCATTTTCAAATTTTTTAGATTTTTGAGTTTAAATCTTGTTTAAATGAGTCCAAATGTGTTCTAGTATGTTTTTCTATCAACTATGATTGTTTTCTATGCCTAGGACTTGAGGAAAACATGTTAGAATCAAGATTTGAATTTTTGGGGATCGAGAAACCCGTGGCTGAGATTTCTGGGTTTTTCCCAGTTCGGCAGGCCGGAATAGGGATCGGCAGGCCAGTGTTCTTCCATCCGGTAGGCCGAACCTGGAGAAATGACCGGCCGACCGGACTTGACTTTCGGCAACCCTAAACTGTACAGTTCGGCCGGCCGAAGTAGGGAGTCCGGTGTTGGAAACAAAGTGCGCAGCGGAATTAAAAAAAAAAAAATTTCATCAGAGTATTTTCCAAAACACAAGTTTGACATGTTATATGTATAAATTAAACAGATCTTACTAACCTCAGTGTGCTGAAGAACCTCCTGCGACCTGTGTAGAGAAGTAACGTTCCAGAAGAGCCTCAACCAACTGGTCTTCTTTGCTATTCTCTATCCACAACCGGAGTGAGTGTGGGCTCACACGTACAGCTCTTCCACCGGTGACTCTCCTTCTAACCAATAGAGAGAACCCAAAGCTAGTGTTCGTGATTTGTGAACAAAAGCTCTCAGGGAGTTTTCAGATGCTCACTAGAAGAGTATCACTCTTAATCTCTCAAATTGATCTAAGTAAATCATTAGACTCACTTCCTTTTTATACCTATTGGTTCTTGGGGTCAGTCCATATCAGATTAGGTCTCAAAAATCGAAACAGAATCAAGTTTGGATCAATATCTGATAAGATACGCGTGAAAAACGCGTAATCTTAACTGTCGCGGTCGGCATGCCGAACTGTGTGATAGGCAGGCCGAACTTTCTGATAGGCAGGCCGAACTGCCGAGAAAAAATCTCCGCGAATCTTTTATTTTTCACCCGAGATTCTAAAGGATAAAGTCTCAGTTTTGATTCAAATAGCCCAATAGAAAAGATATCTGATCAAAACAAACTTTATCAAGATAATCTCTAAGAAAATAAATCAATTCACAATAATTCTACAAGTTTATCTTGTTCTAATTGTCCAAAATTAAAACAACCGATAAACAGACAAGAATTATCCGAACGCCATAATTCAACAAGTTCATCTTGAACTAATTTCTTACATAATTAATTCAACCGATAAACAGACATGAATTATTTGATTCTTACAAATTTTAAACCAATCTGATAAATCCGATATAAGTCACCAATTATTGGAAAAGCACGCCGTGTCGTTACAGGATTTTGTGAGCTAGCAAAGGGGACCAAAATGGACCTATAAAGTTCAAGCTCATGATAATTATGAAACCCAATATCCCAGATATACATTTCATAATTATCAACTCCAACGCTACTCCACTAAAAGCTTGGAGCTACACTCTCGAACTTTATAGAATTACGAAGCTCGTGTAGCTAAGTCTCCATGACATATCATAGTGTATTGCATCCCCATATGATATCCATAATCGGCTTAAGGACAAGTTCTGTCTTATCTTCCCGATTATTTTTATCTTACGTTCCATTGTCTCACCATTAGAAAACTTACCATCCAAAGATAGTATACCATTCAGTTACACCTATGTATCCAAATGATTGAGCGCTCCAGTTTTCCAATTACAGGACAACGTATATAAGAGGATATCATTACTCCTAAAGAGGAGCTATGGATTCCATATCTATGAATAACAAGTCTACGCTATCAAGAGTCATGCCTCCAATGTCCCGGCATGCATGCCACTATAGAGATGTGGGAGTCACCCATTGGTACATCAAAAGACATAAGTCGAGACAACGGGCCCATTATTCATCTCAGGATTAAGATACAATACAAATGATTGTCTAAAGTGAATCGATTTGCCAAGACAGAATTATTAATCCAAATCAATTCACTTCATGTCCCGATCCAACACATCGTCACCTATGACAACGTGCCAATGTTTCTATTCACGGAGTCCAACTCCGATGGTCAAAACAAACCATCTCCCAAAAGGGATATAGACAACATAACAATCTTTACATGAATAAAGCGCCCAACTTTATTCCCTCGATTGCGGATCATATGTTTTAGACCGTCACCCTAAGAATTGTGTCTTCCGCATAATCATCCCATCATATGCCCAATTCTTAAGGTTTAGAGACAGTCTCAGACTATTATTTGCTTATCATACATTCAACAAATATGAACGTAAAGAGGACAATATTTGGTATATATATAAATGAATAAATTCTTTATTGATAAAATGTCTCCAAAAATGTATTAGATTTTTACTCCTTAGAGCATACATGTCTAACATCCGGCAGGCCGACCGAGGCATAGAAAATTTTGTGATTTTCACCCGTTTTCACTATTTTGAACCCTGATTTAACTTCCAAACGTATAGAATGATTTTAAAGATACAAATGGCACACTAGGACATCATGAAATGGTTTAGTAACATAGAATGTCCCGAACTAGATATTGATCGACTTAGTTTGTATCTAGGATTGTTCGTGGTTCCGCGGAGCTAACGTATAGCGGACCAGGATTACGGTGTGGGGCACCGGCACGAGTATTAAGGTAGGACTTCTACCCTATTTCTTTGGTAGCCTGGTTTTAAAATGATTTGGCTTTGAAAAGGATTTCTATTAAAGTGTTTTCAACGGTTGTTTGAAAAATGAATTTATCAGTTATATTTTAATATACCATGAACTGAAATAAACTTCATAATGAATGTAAATGACAACACTCGGTAATTGGGTTTGAATGATAATGATATTAAAAATATAGGCATGATACCATATCAGAGATCGGGTCGTGTAGCGATCGACTTTAGGGGCAGGTCCTGAAACCCAGCTAGGCCACTACGGTGGTGATACTATGGTTTGCCTAGGGAAAAGAAATGATATTTTTGGTTGTATGAGTAAAATGTTCTAGGTAAGAATGGTTTTATTCAAATTTATTTATTTACTTATTCATTTAAGTTTTTTTTTTAAAAATCACTCCTGAATAATGACCTGTTTCTTTAAATCAAATTATTTTATAAAACTTAGTCCTGCTGAGCCTTTTGCTCACGTTTAATTTGTTTTAAATTTTCCCCCTCTAGGTGGTTTTCCTTTTAGGTTTGGAGAGGATTCTTCGGACCGAACTCAGGAGCAATAGAAGGATTAATTTATCTTTTGTATCATTTAATCAAGGCATGTAAGATTTTAACTTTATTTGTATCTTAGACTGTGATTGTATTTATGATATTGTCAGTACCATGTGTGTGCACAAGTTGTGGGTCTGTAGGACTCATACTCTCAGCTTATTGTCTTAATTATTATTCGCTTAATGTTTTAAATTGCCTAATGTATATGGACTCTTTATAAAATGTTTTAATGAACCCCACATTTTATACTTAATTCAACCCCTTAAACTCTGGATTTTAATTAGATTCTCTTTTAATTAATTTAAATAATCCGCCACGTCACCTCCCGTACACCAGGGCGTGACAGTTTCACAAGTTGATACATACTTCTAGCACAATTTCAATATATAATGTTGAAACTTTTATGCAGTAGGTTTCTTGAAATTTTACTTGTAGCTTTTATAAATTGTTTAGACAATTTAAGTAGAATAAGCATTGTATAAATTTAGGACTAACATGTATTTTACATAAGACAGTTTGTTATTAACATAATTAGAAACCTTAGAGCAATTAAAGAAAAATGTTGCCAACTAGTTACGAAAAGAAGCAAAAAAAAATACAACAAAGGCTGAGTTTTATAATTGCATTTAAAGTATATGTGTATATATAATATGTGACAGCATTTTGTATTTCCAATAATAAGATGACATGTACATAAAAACAACTCTAAAGCAAAGGGCAAACCAACTTATTATTGAGAAACAAAGTGTATAATTATTGAAGCATCCACAAACAAGAAAGAGTGTTTCTAAACTTCGGTTTTGGATTTATGTCTACACTCAGCAAAGTGGAAATAAAGTTTTTGCTTTCTTTTTTTTAAAAATGTGTAGTTTGTGCTATTGTATGATGACGAAATATAAAATCCGTACAATTTTTGACAGACAAAATATTCACAAATACACACAGGGGGAAGAAAACCCAATGTCACATAAGTTTCTGAAAATATTAAAATCACTCTATGTGTCTCACACCATATCGTCTCTTCAAAGAATATAAATATCCAATTTACTTTTTTTTTCTTTTTATTGTGTAACCGTGTCATATAATTTTAAAAAATGTTGTTTCCTAAGTATACACTGATTTTAATATTGATTTGAATGGATAATCTCCATCTTGGTCCTGGCAACAATTAATTTACGACCAACAGATTGCATGCCTTCCATTAAGAAAAAGTTAGCAGCTCCCCCTCCCCTCCTCCCCCCCCCCCCCCCCCCCCCCCTTTTTGTTTTCTAGGAATTCTCATGTGAATGAGGTAATTTTGTTTCAACAATAGAGCATGATGTTTTAGCCACCGGATTATGATTTTAATAGTTTGATATGTAACTATCTATGTAAAAATATTGCAACGTGTGATATAGAATTACTTCTAGTCATAGATTAGACCGTTAAAAAATTAATCCGGCAGCTAAAACGTCATATTTCACTGATAGAGCAAAATTACTTTCTCCACTATAAGAATGCCCATTTTTTTCTTTCCTTCTTCCTTCTTTTTTTTTTTTTTAATTACTAGTGGCAATCCAAAGTACCACAAGTCTATTACCTCAAGAAAAAAAAATAGCGCAAGTTTATAATTCAATCAAGTCCTCATAGTGTAAAATTTTAGAGGTCCTTCATTTCTTTTATGATCAAAATGTGAGGAGGAACCATTAGCTGTAACTATTTCTTTGTGTGTGATCAAAAGGTTCTCCACATGCTAAAAATGTATGCATTAAACTATAAATAAGGTCCTTCCATTTTGAATCAAAAGAAAAAAAAAAACATTTTTTTTAAATAGAAAAACTTATTCATTGATTAGTTTTATTTTAGAAGAAAACTTTTTTTAGTGAAAAAAAAATTTATAGTAATTAGTTTTTTTAATACAAGTGGTAATACTAAGTATGTCTTGAGTGCCAATGTACCGCATCATATGGTGAAACTGAAGGTCAATCTAATATCAAGTACATTCTGGGATTAGGCACAAAAAATAAATATAATAATATTTGTTCAGCATTTGTTTTATGGAGGGGCATGTCTCACTTTTGGCTTGCTGCAGGCCAGCCAAACTCAACACGTACATGTTTTATTTGCCAAAAATATTCTCGCATAAAAGCAAAAGTATCTGCAGTTACTTTTCCTACACTGCCTGCCATATTCATATTCCTCGTCATGTCGTGAAGAAAAATAAATAAATTTTCCAAGTCAAACGTTAAATTTCTAGTGCTGTATGTTTGTCATAACACAAAATTCATGTCACCAAGCCATGTTCCAATGTCCAACCAAAAAAAGAGGCCACAAATATACGTGTCGTTTTGTCTTTGCAGAGAACAAGGCATTGAGTATTCACTACAACCAGTCCAAAAAAAACGCCAGGTCTTGATTAAAACTTTTCCTTTCCGGGCTGGTTCATGGAAAACCCCTGATTAATAGCCAATAATGTTAATTACTTTGCTAATGTGTTCTAGGAAGCACTCAGTAAGTTCCATTTTAAGCAAGTAGAGAGAGTTTATATACTAGTGCATTTGTTCAAGTTTCTACTATCTCCCAATCTCAGCCTTTCTTTCTCAAAACCTACATCTTAATTAGTTTCAGATTTTTCATTGTGTACTATAGTCTTTGGACTAACAAATATATGGCTCAGAAACAGAAAAGCATGTCTCTGGCCATTTTCTCTATCTGTCTTCTGGTTTTGTCTCTGAACCTTGGTACTTTATTTTATTTTTTTTTAAGCCGCTATATATGTTGCACGTTTGTTCTTGTCATTAAGTTGTCTTAACCATTTATTTGTAACATTTTCATCTTTGATTTATATAAATGGTATGCATGAAACCCAATGCCAACATTTCATTCAATGTTTGGCCGTCCAGAGAATGCTCATTCTATTGTCATACGGAATCGGAAGCCCTTCTCTAATAGAGCCGATCCATCGGAAAGAAGGCAGAACGGATTGGATCGGTCATAATGCCGCTATTTTATTAAATATTAGTAATGTAGTTTTTTCTTGGATCATCAACTTTCTGACTCAACTTCAAATGACTTTGCAGGAGAATGTTTAGCAGCGGAGATTTTGCAGGTAACTAATTCTACATTATGCAGATGAACTAATAAGAGGACATAAAACTCTTTTGCATATTAAGTGATAATTTTTTTCTTTTATTTTTCAGACATGGTGCGTGGCAAAGCCTTCATCAAGTGATTCTCTACTGAGGAACAACATAGACTTTGCATGTGGAAATGTTCAAGAAGACTGCAACCCAATTAAACTTGGCAACGTAAATCCATGCTATAACCCAAATACACTTATTCACCATGCTTCATTTGCCATGAATGCTTATTACCAAAAAAAGGAAAGGCACCAATGGAATTGCGACTTTGAGAGCTCTGGTCTCATCTCCATAACAAACCCAAGTATGCCATTTTCTTTCTCAAATCTCTTATGTACTATGTCACTTAAAAGGAAATTGATACACATCATGTAAAAGTAGTTTCATCATGAGAAGAACTATAAGTTGTTACAGATTAAAAAAATTGAGGCAAAAAGAGTCATTTCAGTTTTACAGAACCTATACTATTTGGACACATGTAGACGAGCAATTTTCCATGACGTGGATCATTGCTCTACTCAAAAACAACTACAAGAGCTCTCTTTTTTCTTTGTTTTCCCTAGGTAATGCTCCCCTAATTCTAAACATCTTTTTTTTTTCCTTTCCTTTTTACCAATTTGCAGGCTATGTTGGCTGCACTTACAAAGGTAAGCAGAGTCAAACTCTTCATAGTTTATCTCTATATCACTAACACATTTGATATGGCTTCCTTCTAATTTTTCATCTTCTTGTACGTAACATGGTAAATTCTTTTGTAGGGGGAGACTCATCGATGGATTTATCATCTGCGGTAATGACTGATTAATAACTCCTTTGATAGGACTAAATGAACATATCTTACTTTTTTTTTATAAGGTAACGATTTATGGTGTTGTTGCAACTGCAGGGAAAGTGGTGCGTGGCAACTCCATCGGCGAACAATCAGATGCTGCAGGACAGCATTGACTATGCCTGCAGTCATGTAGATTGTAGTGTCATAAAACCTGGCGGTGCTTGTTATGAACCAAATAATCTCATTAGCCACGCCTCAGTTGCTATGAATCTCTACTATCAGGCAAACGGAAAGCTTGATTCGAGCTGTGAATTCAAGGGTACTGGCCTTATTGTCACAAGTGATCCAAGTAAGCAAAATTTGTCTTCAGCTCACCACATTTGGCTGCAACCAACCAAGTCAACAAGTCTGTTGTTGTTCTAATGATTTGAAATGTTTCTTTTTCTGCATCTGTAATTTTTCAGGTTATGCCAATTGCAAATTTGAGTTTCGTAAATGAGGCGTTTGAGTTGCAGTGTTTTTTATCACGCAGTTTGTGTTTCAGTCGTCAATAATAAGCTGAGGGGTTTCGGAGAAATATACAAATTTTTCTGCCGTTGCATCTAGTCTCAATGATTGTGGTTGTTACTTGTTGCTTGTTACATGTGGAACATTTAATACCAGCAAGTTGTTAATATCTCATTACATGGTGAATAAAAGTAAGACCTAAAAACCAATAAATTTCAGTTATACTTTGGTCAGAAAGCAAAAACATTCGACTTCTTTTCTTAGCTCTGTGGTTAATGCAAATTTAAGAAGCCTACTTCAAACAGCAAATTGCATTTTGCAATCTGAACTTACCACCAATTGTGAACAAATATAATTATAGTTGCAAATGGTTTTACAAATTAAGCTCAAGTGCTTGAACATAGACGCTCAAACAAGTAGAAGGAGATGGCAGAAGCTAGGAAGCCTAATAAAATTCACATGCTAAAAAAGACCTATGAGAGAAATTTAGGATTATGCCCCTCTTAATATCTCTCTTTTTAGTTATATACCCTTTTTTTTTGTCTTATTTGACTTTTTAGAGGATCATGAATATAAAAATGTTTAAACAAGGTCCATAAAAAAAAGTTTAAATAAGGGCATAAATTTTTATGTTCCTCTAAAGGGACATTCCTTATAGGTAAAATCTACACTACATGGCATATTTATAGGTTGGAATACAAATAAAACATTTCTTGAATATTTAAAAAATAGCAAAATTAAGTAGTGATTATTACAATGATTCTCACATTTTACGCTACAAAGTTACTTATTAATTGGTATAATTTTTATTTTTGTTATTTATAAAATATCTTAAATTTTCTTATACATTTCCACGTGAGTAAATAACTTGTTTGGTTTTGCTAACTCAGTCATTAATTCTTCCTTACAAGAGGAGAAAAAAAGCTTTTTAGTAATGCGTCAAGAGAAAATTACAATACATATAATACCCAAGAATTTCTAATACATTATACATGCAATAATTAAGGATTATGTTAAGCAAAATACATGTCGCAAGGATTAGCGTTTAAATCTGATTTTTTAAACAAATTCCATAAGAGTTAAAAAGGGATTTTTAAGATTTAAAAAGCATGTCATAGTCTTAAATAAAGAATGAACAAAATGAGGAAAAGAATTAGATAATGAGTAAGGAAAAATAAGCTAGACGGTTTAATTATTGTAAAATATGTTGCAAGAGATTTGAAATAAAAATATAGTTTAAGAAAAATACTGTATAAAAATATAAAAATTATACAATATAAAAATTAAGCAGTACAGAAATTATGCAGTATAAAGATTATACTAATAAAGAAATACGGTGTAAGAAATTACACTGATAAAGTTATTCAGGATGGAAATTATACTGCAAAAGTAATGGAGTGTAGGAATATATAGTGTAGAGAAAATGGATAAGTATGGAAGCTTGTAAACAGTCTAGGAAAGTATACATATATTAACAATATAAGAAAAATACTATCAGTGTAAATTTAGACCATGTAAAATCATGTGGGACCCACCAAAATGCCACCCAAAAGATAGAAACTTTGCCACCTTCACTTACAGTAGGTCGGCCTCTTCATGTGATGGGGCAAGTCTCTTTAATTGCAATTAAGCCCTAAGTTAAGCAAAATATCGAACAAGTCCTTAAGTGAAAAGGATAAGCCAAATTCTCCATCATTTTTTTGTGCATGACCCATGAAGAAAAGAAAATCCATTTTGCTCTCTAAGAAACCGGTCCTAGCTCCCCATTTTTCTCTCAATATTTTTCAAAATTATAACCTCTAATCAAGCTTAGAAGCAAGCTTTTGTGTTAAAATAAGTAAGCATTATATCAGCCTCCTTAAAGTGAGGTTTATAAATTATGTTAAAGTTTTGACCTCGTTGTTTGATGGTCTAAAGTCTTCTACAATGAAAGCATTATGCTATCATAATTAATGATGTTGGTACGATCACTTAAGTTTATAAGATAAAGAAAGGACAAGAATGATGATGAGAAGTTTAAGAAAATTAAGAATGATAATAAGATATTTAGAAAAGAGCATAAATGGAATCATATATAATGTCATTGCCTGCATTCTTTTTTAAAAGTGTCTTCTTTACTTGTAATGTTTATGTGAAACATGTTACAAGAATGTTATATGATGAAAACATTTTACGAAAAATGTTTATGAGAAGATTTAAGAACAAAATTTTACAAAAAAAGTTTTATGAAAGATGTTTTTATGTATTATAAGATTTGTTTGGACTTACTGAGCGTAAGCTCTATATAAGTTCTTTTATGCTATAGGTAATTCTACATAGGATCGGTGAGACTGGTTGAAGAACTCGATGTTGTGGTGACGAAGGCGTGGTTGGGTATGGATACCACTACGACAATTTTTCGCTATAGAAAGAAAATTTTTCATTGTTTTTTATGAAAGTAAATGTTTTCTTAATAAGTTTTAAGAAACGTTTTAAATGATTTTAACATTGAGTTTTGAAACATATCTCAATTTCTGTTGCAACGAATGTTGCAACAGTTTCATGAATGTTTTCAAGTATGTTTAAAGAAAAAAAAAAAACTACTCAGTATTTTTCTTACTAATAAGTAAGAAATAAATTAAGAAATGATATTTAAGCAAGATGAGTGATCCCGAAAAGACGGGACGTTACAACATATGACTAAATTCTTGTTATAAAATTGAAGTTTAACACAATATTCAGAATATCTTAAAAATTTTTAATGACATAGTATCTATTTTAATGGCGTTACATGTTGTACTTTATAATTACATAATAATTATTTTAATGATATTATTTTAAGATATTTGTAGAATATTTACAATTTAGAGTTATATTTTAATTCAATAAACATAATTGGGTGATTTATCTTATTAACCCATAGGTCCAAAAAAAATAGTAATACATGATCAACTTATTGTTACGAAATTAAAATTCAACAAAATATATAAAAATATCTTTAAAATGTCTATAATGGCGTAGTAATTATGTTAATGATATAATATTTTGTATTTTATATAACATAGCAATTATTTTAATGATCATTTTGAGATATACATAAAATATTTACAAAATTTGAGTCCTATTTTAATTGAATATAAACAAAATTAGGTCATTCCTCCCATTACAGCCATAGGTCAACTACATTTGGGCTTGGCCCAAGGCCCAAGTATTTTTCATTGTCTCGCTTAAACAGGCTTACAACTCTTATGGGAGTCCACACAAAAAGATCTACAGGTCCCTGATGATGGATCGTTTTTACTCGAAGTTGAGTTGTCTTTCCGCGTGAAACAAAAAAAAAAAAAAAAAGAGATATAAAGGTAAATGATCTTTTTTACTCAAGTTTATAAATGATAAATAGTAATTTACTTAATTTAAAAAAGTTATGATTATTTATTTTAAAAAAGTCATTAAAAAAAACTACTCAACGCAATTTCTCAATAAAAAAAATATATATGAAAAAAATCTCAAGTTAAAACCCAAGATATAAAATAGGTTTTAGAGAGAGAAAGTTTAGGGACCATATTGCTAAAAATGACAAGTTTAGGAGATGTTACAAAAAAGCCTATAAACAGAAGAAGGTGGGGGGGGGGAGGGGGGGAGGGGGAGAACGATAACCAGAGAAGCATAAGCAATTAAATCCTGTGCAAAAGTTGGGTTTGGTGAAACAAATCATACTGCTGCAAGATAACACTTCATGATAAACGCTGAATTTTCAAGTAAATATGGCAACTTCACTGTTGATGGTACCATAAGGAAGATTTGGACTTGCCATAAAAGAGAGAAATCCTTTGCCATCAACACCTATAGAGTAGTGCCACGTGGCAGACTACAAATATTGGCCCATTGTTCTATGGCTGGGGCTAATGACTGCCATGTATTTGGCATCCTCCTGAGAAATGTGTATTATTGCTACTCATTGGTTCCTGCAGAGACTTGACCGTACCATATGTAATGGGCCCACAATTTCCTCGTCCACTACCATATAATGCTATAAATACTCCAGTATTTCTCACCAATGCAACCATATAAAATCATTGACGTAACATAATGGCAATGGCTGTGTTAGTTCCATCATGTGCCATTCTTTGTCTCTTGCTTTTATCTTTTCTCCCTGGTATGTATATGTATATGTGTATGTATGTATATATGTAGCTCTTTTGATTTTTTGATTTTATTTTATTTTTGGCTTGCAAAGTTATGATGCGCTTCTGAATTCTCAGCTCAGCTTTTGGACAGTTATTGCAATCACTACAACTGTCCATTTGCACTAAGCTCCACAATTGTACAGTCTCCCTCATTTATTGTTCCATAAGCCCCTATGTTATAGCATACTCACGTGACTCTCATGTAATTAAGATAAATCCAATTATGCAGCACAATATTGTCAAGTATCATTAATTTCTCTTACATGTATATGCCTGTATACTTGCATATATACATATATATATTTCAATTATAACTTCAATTCTTTGCAGGAGAGATTTCAAGGTTGGTGAGCGCACGAGAAAGCTTAATTCAGGCACCAATAACAGGGGTACAAACAAAATGGAAAAGCTTACCCTTTTATTTATTTGTTTGTTTAATTATTTTTCTTTTTTTTTTTTTTAGTGCGAGTCAATATTTAAATAAGCTATCTACATGGACTGCCTATTAGTATTTAAAAAGAGTAGTGTCAAAAATAACACATATAGAGTTCTTAAAATGTAAGACCAAGTGTGTCCTCTGCTACCTATAACAAAGTTTAATAATCGCTTTATATATATTGGGGAATTTTAGATTTTTTATTTCAATTTTAGAGAGAAGAATTCAAACCTAAGAACCCTCAGTACTAGAAGTAGTTGTGTTATCAACGCTAGACCAAGTGTCAATATGGTGCGCACTTTTAATTGCGCCAAATAAAGTTTGTAAGTCATGAATATTGTGTAATATCGTTACAGAGAACTTAGTGCATGGCAAAACCATCGGCAAGAAGACAAGCGTTGCGGAAGCCATCGACTATGCGTGTCGCACGACAGACTGCAGCCCAGTGCGCGTGAGAGGGGTTTGCTTCCGGCCAGAGACAATAGCCCACCACGCCTCGTTTGCCATGAATGCCTGCTACCAAACTAGGGGAGCAAACAAATGGAACTGTGATTTCTCAAATACCGGTCTCATTGCTTGGACTGATCCAAGTAAAGGCCATTTACACCTACCTATATTTGGGTTAAATAAAAAATTAGCTTTTGAGTTTGGTTTTTCTCTTCAGGGAAATTATGAAAAACATCAATTTGTTTAGCACTGTTTTAACAGGTTATGGACGGTGCAAATTGGGTATGTAACATGCTGTCATATTAATAAACGTCTCGCTATACTCAAAAAAACCATTCCGCTATAGCCACTATAAGGTTTTGGGTTCGAATCAGTTCTTAAAACAAGTAGCATACACTATGTGGCAGATTCATATGCAGCGCAGGGATACCTTATTTTCCTAGGCTATCTGGATATATGCCACAAAATTAAGCCTTAGATTGATTCATGCCACAAAAAAAATAATTGTGAAGAATGTTACGCTACATTATTAGATTTTATTTAAAATTAGCAAATACAACGTATCGTCATACCATCACATTATATTCAATAAAATGGCAAATAGGTCTTTACCAGATTTTAGAATTCAATGCTTGTGGCATTAAATGAGATAACTTTTGACTTGAAGGCAAAAATCGATCCAACACATAAACTTGTGCACCCAGCATAAAAACCTCATCCTTATAACCCTTAAAAAAAAAAAAAAACTTCAGGCATTTGCCACAAATAAGAAAGCTTGGATTGAAATTTGTCTCAACAAAAAACTTTACTACTGCATCAATTTATTCAGTGTGCTTTCCAACTTTCCCCTTTTCGCCTAAGACATAATTCCATTACACGTATTAGATAGTGAAATTGAAAACAAACCCTAAACTAATTTGAGGTATTTTAATCCATACAATCACTCTTTTTTTAATTATTATGACAAAAATTACAAGAAGTTTTTTTGGTTATAGCATAATTCGTCCACACTAAAAATTAGTAGCATTCCTTTTAATTATCTCTAAAAAAAAAAGTGGTGATTGTTTGGAATGCCAGTGGGTTTCACGGGTCCATCCTTATTATCAACGGCTACTTGGACTTTCTCACTCTACTTGCCTAACATTAGCAATCATTTAGCACTGTTACATGGGCTTTACATGCATAATGCTGTTTCATAGTACAACTTTTTGAAAAAAAAAGAAAAAAAGGAAAGAAAAATGTGGAACGTGCATATGTTGATTTATTTCCAATTATAGTATGACGTGGTAAGGTAGCTGATTATGATTTACCATGTATACTCCAATTAATTTTTTTGATAATTATTATTACCTTAAAAGAATGTCTTTTTAAGCTCAGTTTCATTTGTGAAACTTCGCAGAAGGATCGTTTCCTAAAGCAACACTACCGGAAAAACAGGTAATCCACAAGCAAAATGCTTATTTATAAGATAAACAAATATAAAAATAATGATTTTTTTTCCTATTTAGTTGGTTTGAATTTTCGTAGTGGGAAATTTCTTTATTTGCAGGACACTTGGTGTGTGGCTAAACCAGGAACGCCAGCCAAAATGCTGCAGGCAAACATCGATTGCGGTGGTGGGGAATTAGGAGACTGCAGTGACATACAGGAACAAGGTTCATGCTTCTTCCCAAACACTTTGATCAACCATACCTCCGTTGTCATGAATCTCTAATACAAGACCCTCAGTTAGGGGAGAAAAAATGCCACCTACTTTTGAGTGGGGTTAAGCGTAACTCGAACCCTTAACCTATGGTTGGAGTAGAAGGACTTACAATCAACAAAGCTACTCTCACTTGTCATAATAAAATATTATTAGATTAATATTATGTATATCCAATATAGCATTTCAAATTAGGATGGTCAATACACATGATTGTTTCAAAATACTCAAGTGAGTGTGTGTGCTTTTGTTTTTTTTTGGGCAGATTTTGATGAATGCCTTTATGTCTGAAAAACCTTAAGGAAGCAAAACAAGTTAGAATGTACTGCGTGTCTTGAGTGCATCGTCGGTTTTTCTTTATCATCATGACCATCTGTATTTGCCATTTGGTGCAATCAATAATTCAATTTCTATTATATTTTTCTGTGGCCAAACCAGCTAGTTTTGGAAAAAGAAACTAGCTATATTTTATTTATTTGTCCAATTATAACGATTTTAATAATTTTGTTGTAGTGAGTTAGCATCACAACTTGCGAGGGTAAAGAAAATGTAGTGACTAAAAAATTGTTCTTATTACTCGAAATGAATCTTATCTTTCAGTCATAGAAAAAAAATTCCAAACAGTAAAAAAAAAAAAATCATGATTCCCCTATGTAAACGTGATCCAAGCAATCTCACTTTCTTTAACATAAAAGAGTACTCAATGACATAATTTAAGATGAGGGCATCGTAGCAACTTGCTTTAATAACAATTCCAAAAATGATAATAAATAGATGAATAAATAAATAATTAAACTTCAAAGGAACAAAATAAGAAAAATTAATGTTGTCAAATAAATTGTTCATAAAAAAAAAAAAAACAGCATCACTATCCCTCAGGCTCAGCCATCTTCATTAATTGGTTTCATAAACAATGCGCTGCTATATATTGGGAAATTGATTAAAGTTTTTATGCCTAAAGTTGATATACGAAAGATATTAAGAATAATTGACGATGCACATCTATCCACTAATCTCTAATCCTTGGCAGTTTGCCTCATGACTCACGAGCAACTATTTGGGGGGAAAAATTATTCGAAAAGAAACGTTTAACTCTAAGGGCACGTGTACTAAACCGTAAAAAAATATAAAGGAAAATGTAATAGAATTGGAAAGGAGAATAAAGTATTGAGAATAAGCATCATTTATAGTGTTTACATACTCATTTAACAGAGTACTAAGAAATAATCTCATTGCCTTTCTAGTGTTTATTTATTTAGGAATAGAAATCTTATTAAGATAATTACTAAAATATCATTTTTGTATAACTAATAGCTATTAGATAATAATATTTGAATTTAGACATCTAAGTAAATATGGTATTTACTACCTTTGATAAGGAATCAATAAAAAGGGTATGTGAGTATTGATATTTCTTTCTCTCATTGTACGCCCACAAAACTCTTATTTCTGATTTTATAAGTAAACATATTATTAAAGAGAAAAAGAATCACTCCTTATTTTTCTTTTTCCTTCTATGCAAAGTAAACATGACCTAATATTATTAAGCGGCTTTCAAAACTTTCAATCTGTTATTTGTTAGTCCTCATCTATCCTCCCCTTTTCACTAGAAATATTGTGCACTTGAGCCTCAAATGACTTGTTTTTATAATAGGAAAATAAAATGAAATTAAAATCTCGAAGCTGTGTAAGAAATTTTCTGAATAATGTAGGTGTATTTTCTTTAATCGAGTAATAATGGACAAAAAAAAAAAAAAAAGACTGCTGTGGTACTACATCATTGAGAGGAACAAAAATTACTTGTCACAACAAATAACCAAAAACAAAAAAACTAATCTCACACAAAAAGCCTCATATACGGTGAAAGGGATTAACTTTTGTTTTTTGTTTTTTATTTTTTTTTGTTTTTTTTTTTGGTTGTTTATCGTGAAAGGGATACTTGCCTATATGATATTATCTATCTAAATTTATATAATTTTTTAAGTACAATTATACTAAAGTTATTAGTCCAATGCTGTAGATTTGACTTTTGGAATCGAACGAATGTTTCTAAACATTTTATTCAAAATCAAATGCAAATGATAAGTATGAAATTTAGTACAGATCTAATAGTAAAAAAATAAAATGCTATTGGTAAAGTACTTTTTCATAACCTATCATAAAATTAAGAATGTTAAAGAATTTGTAAATTTATAGTCAGAATCAAATCAAAACGAAAAGTAGAACTACAAAATTGGGAATTCTATCTTAAGCAATGACTATACCAAAATTGAGACTTCAAAGTTAGGACATGGGAAAAAAAGAACACCCTTTTTGTGCAAGGATTACAAATAAATTTGTCTAAGATTTTGGCAACTTCGCATACTTAAACATGTTATTTTGATTTTAACCTCATTCTAGTCCAATTTTTCCAAGTGAAAAACCCTCAAATTTGGTGGATAATTTGACATAAAACAAATAGTCCCTCTCAACATCAATAAAAAGTTTTTTTTTTTTTTTTTTTTGAATTTGGATTGGGGGATTCTAACTCTTCATCTTAAGGTAGAGTTGGATGTGATTTTATCACTATACTATGATTATAACCACTAATATTGTGTTTGACAAATTTAGTTCTAACTTATTAGCCCGAACTCAAGCAGTGTTAAACTCTCATATGCTATAGTGTAAAGCAAAAATATGTTACAATATAAAGCTCTTATATATTATAGTATTTTTGGTTTTAACTTTTAGTTTTAACTCATTTTTCAAACATTGTATAAATAAAAATCTTTTTTTGTGCTAGATTAGTAAAAGAAGTCGTTCGGTTTTTTCCCCTCATTTGCTACAATAAGGTAATTTTTGCTCCTTTTAAGGGTGTACTACAACTATCTACTTTACCGTTATTTCTCAACTAAAAAAAGTAAAAATACAAACATAGAAATCCATAAATTTTCATGCGCGTTTCCAAAAATTCCTTTTCATTTAACATTTTTACAACAAACTGCAAGTTTCATCTCCCGTGACAACAACTTTTCATTGGGAGACCTAGATGCAAAAATTTTCTAGGGTATTGAGGGATTAAATCTAGTGCTAACTACATAGGGATGAAATAAAAGATACCATAGAAATATTGGAAGTGTGGGACCCGGATGTCAAGAATTTTAAAACGGGGACCCAAGTTACACAAGTGCCAAACTTTGGTGATCCATCAGATTTTCTATCTCATTGTTAGTCTACAAACTACAGGCCGTATCCCATTTTGATCATGACTTTTAAAACGTTAAACAACTGGTCCTTAATTTATGAAATTGTCTATGATTAATCCTTCTGTTTATACAATTATTAAGATCTCAATAAAAAAAAAAAAAGGACAAACGAGGACTATATATAGTTTTGTGGGAGTTAACGTTGTAATTTTTCATGTTAGTACACGATAGATAGAAAGAAAGTTATACCTTTTTTTATGGAGATTTAACAATTGAATGAAGAAACAAAATAAAATAATTTAGTAGATCAAAAACTTGTTCAAAAATGTTTTAAAAGTCGAGAATGAAAATAAATTTTTGATCGGTGATAATCCGAGATTAAAAATGAGTACCCCTATTTAAAATACTCATCTGTCCTTTTCTTTTGTTTTAAGGGGAAAATACTCATCTATCCGAGCACACTTTCAAATAATAATACCATATTTTAGTGCAAGTGAAGGACTTGGGTTACAAATCTCTAAGCATTTAAAAAAAAAAAAAAGAATTAAAAGAAGGTATCAACACAAAACACACGAGAGGATGCTCTCGTAAATAAACAAAAGAAGCCAAAATTATTTCAAATAAAATAATGGGGTTAGAGCCTTATAAAAGATAAATAATGGTGTTAGATGAAGATTAGACTAATTTTTTTATTAATTAACAATGATATATTGATGTTAAGGAACAATAATAATGAAAGCGAGGCATTCACACGAGGAGTTCTCCTTTTCCCTTCGGTTTTTTTCCCCCTCCGGGGCAAATTCGTCAAACATGGTGGGGCCCACATGCCCCTTGCACGCGTGCTCAATCGGACGGCTAACATTGGATCCGGAATAGACGGAGGGCATTTTTGAGGCTCGCAAATCCAACGGCTCACACTCTCCGGGTTTGACTCCTCACTGTCTCAAAAGCGGCACACCCTTCGATAAATCCCAACCAAACTTCCCCGAAAATTAAATACCACCCACCAAGCTCTGCCTCTCCTTTCTCTCTCTACTTTCTCTCTCAAGGACTATCGTTCGTAGATCTTGTTCAGAAAACGCAAATCTAGGGAATTCCTCTGCGAAGCCACTGAATCGTAGTCTCCTACTTCGTCTTCAACCTGTTCTTCTTCTCGATCTTCTCAGTACATAGTAGGTTTTCTTTCCTTTCTTCCATTTTGTCTGGTTGCACTCGAGTTTTTTTTTAATTTATTTATTTTCTCTTTCCTGTTTGGTTGAGGAGAAAATTTAAGGAAATTAGATCTTGATTTAAGAAAATTTATTATTTTTCAGCTAATGATTAGATTAGCTATGGTTAAGACCCAGCTTTTTATTTGTCTTTTTTTTTTTTTGGTCAGGCTTAGCTATGCAAACATCTTGATCATTTTTTTTCCCTGTTCCCTTTACATTTATTTTTCGAAAGAATTGTGCTCCTTTAATTGCTTGGTATGATGTTCTAATCTCTTTATCACTTTAGTTATGCATATGCCAGAAATTGATCGATTGTTATGAGTGTATTATGTTTTTTTGAAGTCATTTTTTACAGTAAAAGTGTGATCTTGTTTTAGATGATAGAAAAATGAGTAGAAAAATTCGAAGATTTCGAAAAATTTTTACTTGTTCATGTACTATGTGGTTATTCACATGCCAGAAGTTGATTGATTCTTTTGAGTTTATTATGAGTTTTTGTTGTTTTAATTTATTTTTTACAGCAAAAGTTTGATCCTGTTTTCTATGATATTGGAATTGAAGAACTGAATCAAGATGCCGTGGACTTCATCTCTTGCTAATTACAACAGTAAATGTGTTCGCTTGGTGGTGTTCTTTCGCGTTATTCTGTAATTTGAGCCATTTTGGTGAGACAATTTCCTTATATAATTACAAAGTCTTGCCCTCTTCGAATGAACTTGTTCATGTGTAGAAAAATTGGAAGATTTAGCAGAAACTGTACAAGCATTGGTGACCCTATTTATTCTTTGTGCCCGCTTATTTTCACTCTTACTTTTCATTTCTTTTTTTTTTTTTTTTTTACTCTAATGGGTTTTGAGGTTTCACTTTCACTTGCTACTGCAGGTGAGCTTCCATTGGGTTCTTTTTCTTTTAAGTAATTCGCTTGATTGGTTTTCAAATTCAAAACTGGTTGGAGGGGTGAGAATGTTCATTGCAGTAACCATCAAAAGATATCGAGCTGTTAAAGAAGTGGGAAAATTTAAAATGAGTGTTGGGATCATTGCCTACTACCAAGTGATGCAAGTTTGCCAGGTATTGATGTTATTTCTTTTAACTATTATTTCTTGTTTTTTATTTGTAATGTCTTAGCTTTCAGTTCTTATGCAATATCTTGCTAAGTTTAACGTGTTATTGTTGAAAAACCATTCTTAAGCTCTTGTCGTATGCTGAAAAGACATTGTCTATAGCAAGACTTTATTGTCAAATCTCTGTGAGTCAGTCTCTCGCATGCTTTTATATGTGCTTCATGATCTTATGTTGTTAGGAAGTTGAGAAGGGAAAAGATATCTTCTTCATTATAAAATGGAGAGAGCTATTAATAAAGAAATCACTGTTATTACTTTTTATAAAAAGACTTCATAACTTTGCTTCTCATTAGTCTTTCAAAGTACTCCTTTTTCTGACTGAGGAAAATTGGCCGGAGACGGTAAATAGCCATTTATTGAGCATTTATTAAAACAGAAGCAAATTTGGCTGCTTGCTTGTAATCTTGTCGTATGCAAATAAACTATATTGAGCATGCATATAAGATGTGATTGTCTATGGTCTAAATACCCAGCCTTCTGTAGGGAAAAAGAACATTTTTCACTTTTCCTGTCATTTGATCAGTGTAGTGATATAACGTTTCCCACAAAAGCATATTGCGAATCATGAGATTCTGTGCCCTCCCTTTATTTTCATTATGATTCCTCATGATTCAAAGGTATTTTGTACTTGCTGCTTTATATCACTCTCATACTCTCTCTCTCTCTCTCTCTCTCACACACACACACACACACACACACACATACACACACTCTGACAATTGCGTCTTATTGCTATCAGTTTGAAGATAGTAAATGTGTATTTGATTGTCTCTTAACTTGCTATTACAGGCTGAATATTTCCGTCAGTTGCTTAAACCTGTCACGTAGTCTGATATATTACTAAATTATTGGACTTTGGGATTTGGGAACGGACTGCCATCTGGCTGTGTTCATACATAAAAAGGCAGTTATAGTGTTTAGCTCTCCTGAACCTGAGTGGCAATACCCTCAGTCACTGCATAGCCTAGTGATCACGTTTAGAACCTCAATCCAGTTGAAATCTATAATAACTGTCCACTCACAAAACCAAAAATCCATCTTTCTACTCTCCTTCTTTTATTAGAATCCTGATGCAGAACGACAATCGGTTTTACCCTGAAAGGAAGGAACCTCCCCTTGAGTATCAAATGGGTAATAATTACATGCATGTCCCTGTTGCACCTGCTTTTGGTGCAGATTTTCCTCCAAGTGCAATGCACACGAAACATTGTCATGGCATTGAGTTTCAACCCTCCGAAGTTTGCCCGAGTAATTTCATTATCTTTGACCAGACTGATCATCGCAGTCAGGTCATGTTCCATCCTGCAATTGCACACAAATTTAGTAATCCTGGTTTAAACATGGGTACAGCTTATGTCCCGGGCAATTTTGGAGGGAAAGAGATAAATATGGAGACCAGAGAAGTATCATCTTCTCTCAGAGAGGATTCAGATGATATTGATGCATTGCTGAGCTTGGAAGAGGAGGAACAAGAAGAATACGATGAGGAAGAATTAAGCACAGCACGGACTTATGGTAATGACGGAAGCTCATCACCTGAATCTTGCTCCAATTATGGTGCAAAGACTAAGAAGAATAGGTCATCTTCTTCACTTCAGAGGTCTCCTGACGGTGCTAGTAGCAGCTGCAATGACGAAAGGAAACGAAGAAGAATGAAGAAGATGGTGAGGGCACTGAAAGGAATTGTACCTGGTGGCAATCAAATGACTACTGTCACTGTTTTGGACGAAGCCGTTCACTACCTGAAGTCTCTCAAGGTTGAAGTGCAGAAGCTTGGAGTTAGTAATTTAAGGGATTAAGCTGTGAATCATGCTGTGGTAAAATGTAATTGCTATCAAACTCTCTTTGTTTCTACCATTGCAGTTATGGTGTGTTAGTTCGCTCTTTCTGTTCCACTCTCTATCCCCTCCCCTCAACAGGTTGGCCTGATCAAATTAAAAGTGCCGGTATTCAGCTCCATGGTTCGCTTTCGAATTTTCAATTGTCAGAGGGGTGTACCGATCTGAGGCTGCATTGGTTGTTGGGCATTTTGAATGTTCGCATCTAAAGTTCCAATGTTCTTTACGAAGTGGAAGAAAGTTGGATCCAAGGAGTTTATATATAATACTTATTCTCTTTTCTAGTTGCAAACATGACTACGTACTGTGTTGCCACTACTCTTGACTGCTATTTACTTTTTGCTCTTTTTTAAGTATTTGGAGTGATAAACAATTTTCTTCAGTATTGGGATACTAATGCTTCTTGCTTATGACTCCAGAATTTCCCTTTTCGTGCCTAGTCTTTACACATGTCATGTTCATTTCGGTTGGAAATCCTGAACTTGAACATAATATAAAATAATAATGATATGCATGGATGGCTCAAATGTGGCAGACCCTGCAAACCCAATAGGCAGTGGGGGGGTTTGTGGCACGCACATAACATTGTTTGTTTATTATTTGTCTGGTGCTTAATCCAGTCTCTCTCTCTCTCTCTCTCTCTCATCTTTAAAGGCCTCAAGATGGTGGGAACTGATACTTTATGTGAGCATGACTTTGGACAAATCTGTGTCACAGTCTTTGGTGTGGTTTATGTTGTCGTATATGCGCTTGTTTTTGTTTCTTTTTTACCATCTTTTGGGTGCTGGAATCGTAAGGACGTGGGGATCATTGACCTGCGTGGATGGTGCTTTCCCGACCCCTTTCTCCATTGCATTTGAAGCCCCCATTGCGCAGTCGTTTTAGTGGCGCACCATTAAAAACCCTTCTCTCTCTCTCTGGCTCTTTTTTTTTTTAACCATTCTTTTGCTATGTGTGTGGTCGAATTGGAACTTTTGAATGAAAATTGAATCGTGTGTGAGTTTTATATTATACTTTATTTTTTTTTATCATTATAACTGTGAGAGTTTTACATTGTAACAACAATAAATTTTGATTAGAATAGATTTTTATGGGTGTTTGGAAGAGAACTTTAAACTAATGGTTTAAATTATAAACAGTGTAAAACTCTCATATGCTATAGTCAAAAGCTACGGTGTGAAGTGTTTACATACTACAATTCTCAAACCTAAACAGATGGTTTAAACTACTCTCCTAAACATGCTATTAGAGTGTTAGTTTGAATAATTAGTTGGAACAAAAATATTGTAGCATATGAGAGTTATATTGTAGCAAATTTTTACTTTATATTGTAACATAGCAATTGAAATTAATAAGTTCGAATTAGGTTGTTAAATAAAGCCTTTGCCAAACACCCTTCAGTTAGAGGTTACCAATTGCACTTTAATTCTTCCCATAGGATATCGATTCCAATTCCAAATTTCTCCTTTTTCTTTTGGTTGCTTATTTAAAAGATTTCTTTGCTCCTAGAACAGACTAATTATTCTGTTTGACCCTCAATTTAAAAGGTCAATTTAATTACTCCACTACATCTTAATTCCCGGTTTAGGCATACACACAAGTGGGATCCTTGTCAATTTTGCCGCTGTCAATTACTTTGAAACGCGTATGGATTTACACCAAACTGAGAGGAACTACTTATTGTGATACCTCATAGGTTTGAATCTCATTCACAAAAATTTAAGTTTACATTTAAACCTTGGAAGTTATAGATAAAAGATCTTATATGAAACATGTAAATATGATAATCCCATAAAAAATGCTCTCTAAATAAATTATCTAATAGAAATTGGAACAACACCTCCGATGCTCCTTTTCTCTGCATTTTTGGGCACCATTACGATTAGCATTTAGTCAACGCTTCTTTGTTTATATTTTTACTTGTAGAAAGAGCTTGACCCTCACTAATAAATATGCCTAATGCAACATAAATCCAACCACGCCGTGTCTCAAAGTATATTCTAAATTATTATAATAGGAATTCTAAAAAATAAAAACTTAAAGGGAAAATTTTTTGTTCTCTCACGTATAAAGAACAAGCTGACCTCTGCTAGGGTTTTTGTTCTGTTTTCTTCTTGGGCATAGGGCGCTGCCTCACTTGGGGAGGTCATAGGGCCGGAGTTCGGCACCATTCCTAGCTCCATGAGGGTGTGGCCTAGCATCATAGCTTCGTTTTCTCTTGGGTGAGGCAGCTCGCTGGGGGGACGTGATGTTCAGATCTACTAGAGAGGCACCTCTTTGCTTCACGAGTTGGAGGCTTTAGGCAAGGTTGGACCAGTGTCCCTTCGGCTTCGTCGAGTGGAGCCACTATGGTTTTGCTTTCTTTGGCTGGCAGAGGTAGACAACGATAGAGGTCCGCGTAGACTTTCCATCGACTTTAGATGGTTTCACTGTAGTTCTTCTTCTCCCCCGCTGGTGGCCGGCTTGTCATTGGTATCTTCGTCATTGATGGTTGGGTCTTACCTATTTGGTTTAAGTTTTGTGTTTGTCAAATAAAATCAGCAATGTTTTTACTATTTAGAAGCATTTTTTTTGGGTTGGTTTTTTGTCGTAATAACAGGAAGTAGTCTCCACACTTTTCGCCGTAGTCTTTTTGGTTAGTCCGTGAGTTGTTGTTCTCGGCGGTGTTGTGTTAGGCCTAAGTGTTATTAGTGTCTCGATCTTGTTCGATCGGAGTTTTCCACCTTCTATAGTAATATATTTGAAAGAGGCATGTTTGTGCGTGCTCGATTTATTGCATGCCTTTTTGGCTTCGTCATATTGAACTCTACACATATTACCCCTTTAAGCATTTTCAATCAAACCTATTGGTGGTTCCGATCTATGGTCAGGATTAGGTTGCAATTGCATTATGTTCTTTCGCATGTGAATTGGTGTTTATGCTATCTTAATTTATAAAAAAAATTTCCTTTTAAAAAAACAACACTACGAAAACAAGTGGATTCTGTTGTCTTTATTTTTATTATTGGCATATCTAACTAAATTTATTAATACAATTTGTTTGTCATCATTTATAAATTTTAAACTCACTTCACATTAATTGGTACAAGTGGAGCAACACTGGTAATATTAAATTGTTTATATACTTTGCTGGGGGAAATCTTATGTCCTCAAAATATGCAAATGAGAAGAAGTTGTCTCCTTTTGAATGCAAGGGAGGTCACAATTAATCTCCAACAAGTTGACTTTTGGGAGGCAGCACCTAAATCCACTCAACAATAATTATGTTAGGCCTTGACAAGCAGCATCAATGTTTCTGGTTGAAAGATATTTAATCAAATGGAAGAACTTGATAATTAGGCACAAGAATAGAGCTCTATTTTATGTTCTTTCACTATAATTTTTAAGATGTTGGGTCCCTCCTGCACAAAGTCAACAATCTTTTGAACTGATTGCTTTGATCAAGGAGGCATTTATCGACCTTAAGAAGAGGTTGGAACCCATCAATGATCACGTTTTTAAACTATTAAATTTGATCAAAGATATATATTTTTTTAGTAAATCTGATAAATACCAATCGATAAATACCTTTTTCGGTTCCACCAAAGAAATCGCCTAAATTTAAAGCCAAAGAAAGAGTTTTAATTGGCTGTCTTTATGGAATTATTTACATTCGTCACAAGTTTCGTCTGTGACAATACAAAAAGGTTATTGTTGTATACCTTGTAATTCAAGATAAGTCCATCTAGTCTAGAAAAAGATATTAGACCACGACTTTGTTGTCAACAATATCTCCCTCTGTATATGTGAGAACTAATGAAATCAATGAAGCATATTTACTTTTAGAATTTCCCTTCTTTTTATTTTTACTAATTATAAAAGAACGGTAAAAAAGGGGGAAAGACAGAGAGTAAAGCACTCCGACTTTGAAAGTAACATAGAGGCCATCAATGGAACTTTTGAAAAATCACGGGTATAAAATCCTAACTTTGAAAGCAACACACCAACAAAACAGAATTAGTTTATTTTACATTTCAAATGTCAATTAACAATGATGAGTGAACAATGCTCAGAATTTATATTTAACACAAAATTTAATGTCGCGAGGCAAAATCATAAACAGTACATGAACTATTAAAAATCCCGAGTATGATAACGTGATTAACTTTAACCATATTGATGCTTCCTTTAAAAAAAAAAAGGAAGAAAAGTAAGCAATCCCTTTTTTTTTTTTTTAAAAAAAAGAGCAAAAATCTTCTCAATACAGTACTTGCTGAGCTTAGCAGCATAAAAAATTTAAATGCTTTGAAACTTTCTAGCAAAATGAAAGAGACATGATTATCCTGCATGTAGTTTTTCCCCCCCTAAATGATTGTAGTTTTTGCATACAGACCGTTTGAGGGTTCAAATAGGCTTGTTCCGTAGACTCAAGCCATACTTAAAGAACTCTCATAAGTAGTGGTTTAGTGGATCACGAGAAATTAAATAGATTTATTTTTCCTTGATTCAATATAGTTTTATATCCCATTTGTTGAGTTTTCAATAAATTGGGTTAAGAATGGGTGGGTGGTAGAGAAATTAACATAATAATTTTCCTCTTGCCTTTAGTAGGCCAAAAGCCTAAGCAAAGTCCTAAAGCCTTTCTCTTTATCTAGAAGACAAATGATTGTCATAAAAAGGGTCAAAGTTGACAAGAAACATGTTAGGCCTGTCTCCGGAGGCATCCTAAGTGTGCCTCCAGAGGAGCTCCATGTCCGCCTCTAGAGGCGCTCTACATGCGATGGTCAGATTTCAGATGTTTAGCCAAAAGTAGGCCAACAGCTTTGTTATAGTGAATCTAATTACCATCAAGCCTTTGGAGATGGAAAGTGTGAGACGCTAACAAGTTTAGCCATACCTTACCTTGAGCCTCTTCAACTCCAGAAAGACTCCAAATCAATTGAAAATATGTTACTTGGTTTGCATTCCACGCTGTCTTTAGATTACTTAGTTGCTCACTTAAAAGCAGTTGAAACACTAAGCTACAGAGAGAAAGGAGTGTTGGAGTCACCTCTTAAGCATAGAGGCTCGCCGTCTGGGGAAACCACTAAAATGACCATTTTTTCACCTACAAATAACCTTCTCAATTTACCATGATCGACACGAATCACTCAACAACACATGATCATCACACCATCAACCTTGTTTAAATCTTCGAGTTTCTTGCTTTAAGTCATTCTTTAAAGCTCTAAGAAACTGCAAATTTTCATCACTGCCATCAAACACCGCCTTCATATTCTGCTCAGTCTTCCTCAAGGTGTCTTCAAGGCCACTCCTCGAAATCAACATAGAAGCTCCTAAAGCGTTCCTAATATTTATCATCAAGGATCTTCCAGCCTTCAGATATAGCTCGGAATTTCCCGAAGTTGTTTCCTAAGCTGAGCCAAGCTCGTCTCTAGTCCCCAACTTGAGTGATCTCCATGCCTATCGAAGCCTTAGGATTACCAAGCTCCAAGCCACTTCTCCATTAACTGTTTGGTTACTCCTCCCACCATACTTCGTTTCTATTTGTTTTCTTTTACTCTTCTTTTGGTTTTGCAGGTGTCATTTTGGTTATTTGAGGTGTTGCCGTTGTTGACCTCTATTGACAAGCAAGTCTCTTGGACATGTTAGAACCACCACCAACTTAAAGAGACTACCACGTTGGTTATCTCGCCACGCCATATTTGTCGAATTTACCGAATCCTGACAATAGTAAATTTGGTCAAATTCCTGTTAAAATAAAAAATGGAACAAAACTGACAGAATCACGTACAGGTCTAATAGTTCAAATTATAATTTTATTGATAAGAGTATTTTTCACAATGCACTTACAATTATAAAAAGAAGGGGAAAATAGGGAGAATCAGACAAAAATATTTTTGAAACTTTTTGAAGTAAAAAGTAGATTTTAAAAATATTAGTAGTAAATAACAGATTTAAGATGTAAATAATTTATTTACTATATAAATAAGAATTATGTATGTTGAAAATAATAGGGTAAATAAGTTATTTTCACTTTAGATCTTTTTACTGTGTATATAAGGGGAAAATAAATTATTTACATCATAAATATGAATTTACTACAATTAGTTTTAACAAAATGGTATTTACTGTAATTTCTAGAAAAAAGAACTACTAGGGGTGCTATTATGAAGAGCAACTTACAAGAATGCCCGTCTAAAATGCTATTTTCAAAACAGCCCATTTAATAAAAAAAGGATGATTTAGGCTTTGTTTGGGAAATCCGTTCCAACACAAAAATTTAACTACTACAATATAAAGTTTTCACATGCGATAGTAAAAAGGAAAAGTTTGTTACAGTATAAAGCTCTCACATACTACAATTTTAAAGTTCCAACATCAAGTTTCAACAAGGTTTCCAAACACACCATTCTTAAAAGTCCAAGTTATCCTTCATTCTTTAATTAAAAAAGTGATTTATTAAAAGTCTAAATTACCCTATCTTCTTACTCCCTTATGTGGTAGATTACTCCGATTGTCGATGTGGATGCCAGATGGAACCAGGTAGGTTTCAAAGTTGGAACGTACCAGGTTCCAATATTTTTTTAAAACAAAGAAGCACCAACCACCTTCAATTGCCGGTGTCAGTTCCCGAGTGTAACCTAGTAGGTTTGAAACCTACCAGATTCTAATCTATTTTCTTTGAAGTAAAGAAATACTAACCGCCTCTGGTCGCTAGCTTGAGGTATTGGAGCCTACTAGATTCCAACATATTTTCTTTAAAACTAATAATTGCCAACCACCTCTGGTCTCGTGGATTATAACCTGGTAGGTTCTAAAGCTAGAATCTATCAGATTCTAATATATTTTCTTTGAAACAAAAAAATGCTAATTGCCTCCGGTCGCCGACACAGGATACCAAAGCATGACCTAGTAGGTTCCAAAATTAGAATATACCAGACTCCAACATATTTTCTTTGAAACAAAGAAGCACCAAACTCGTTAAGTTCCATCATGGAACCCACCAAGTGTCGATAGGTTCTCGTCAGTTTCCATAGGTGCTAATAGGTTCAGTCACAGAACTCGCTATGTTTCGTCTTAGAATATGTCAGGTTCCGTCGTAAAACCCACTAGATACCGATAGGTTCTGTCGTGGAACCCGCAAGGTTCCTTCCTAAAACTCGCCATAATTTCAAAAAAAAAAATTCAAAAAAAAAAAATTACAAAAACATAAAATAAATTAGATTACAAAATTTCCAAAATTCAATAATTGTAAAACCATGTTCATACTCCTTCAATAGAATGCGCAAAAACACTTCATCTATCTATTTGAGCCAACAAGACTCACATTTGTGTTACCCATGCATTCTTGAAATGCTTTAGGCTTTGTGTTGGGGTGTGCTCGGTGCAGTCCCTGAGGATCAAATCCTTGGTGGCTCAACAAATGTGCTCGATAGATGCCTCAGGAAGCGTAATCTCGATTCCCAAGAGCTCAGCTAGTCTATCCGAGGTGCCCCACGGGTCCCTTGTTGGCCGCGACGCGAACTGTCACCTCCTTGGGTAAGACACATGCTCGGGTCAGATTTTAGAGCCTACAAGTTGACAGTCCACTCACCACAAGAAGCCAATAGATGGCCACGTTTCTACCGTTAGATGGAGGCTGATCCCCCGGTGGGAATCGAGAAACACGTCACCTACCCTCTGATAGGCCTTGATGTGACACACGAGTCATGGATGAAACCCACCTAACACCCGATCGAGTGGTAGCCCATAAATAGAGCGCATTTACTGCAGCTCGAGGCCAACGTGCTCCTTCCCAACTAACTAGCTCCCATTCTCTACCAAACAACGCCTGCCTTAAGTGTCGGAGAGCCCTTGTTTGGTACTGCATCGGTGTCCCTTCTTACCTCTGAAGCGTCCCTCCTCTTATTACAGGTACATCCGAACAGGCTAGGACAAGCAAGGAAGGTCTGTCCGATCACCGTGCGTAGTTGCATGTGGTGTGGACTTGACGCCATTAACTGGTAAGCATTAACATTTTGGTGCTAGAAGGAGGGCCCCTACACCTTCACTCAAAATTGTCAACCACATATGCCTTTGCAATTTAAGCATGGTAACGAGAGGGAATATTTAGGATGAGGGTACCCGACAAGAGGGGTCAGGCGAGGCCTGAAACTAGAACCAAAACCCAAACAGACCTCGAGGCCACCCTCCGGTTGCTAGATCTTGGTCTGGCAGCCAGGGCAGCGCGACTAGGGCAGACCAAAACGTAGAAGACCTGATGAGCCAAGATCCGATACGAGAACTCACGAATATCGTTAGGTTATTGACACAACAGATCGCCTAGCAATAGGCGCAACGTCAACCGGCTACTGTCTTCCCTCCCTCGGCCCAAGAGGACTAGGTGTGGGTTGAGCAGTATAGGGGCTAAAGTCTGAGATGATGTTGATTCTGAACATTCCAAGCAAACCACCCACGGGGTCTCCGCTAATAATCGGCTAGTTTGGGAAGGCCAAATTGGCCCTCAAGGTGGCCGAAGACAGTCACCTCAAGGCTCTCGAGCATTAGTATTTGATTGGCTCGGGTGCCAAGATGAAGTTCAGCAAGATAGGCAACCCGGAGGGGGTGACAGGGTTGAGGGCGAAGCCCAATATAGGGTAGAACTACCCAAAGATACTAACAGCCATCAATTTTGGGAATTGTAGCGACAGATTGACCCTATTCACAACAACAGGTTCGGGTTGGACGAGGGCGGGCCCCCTAAAATTTAAGGTCCCATAGATTAAGGCATATGACAGAACGTCCGACGCCAACGAGCACGTCAAGTTGTACCAATGGCATATGTTACTTCAAAACGCCAGTAACGCAGCTATATGCAAAGCATTCTCACTCACGCTAACTAGCCCTACTTAGCAATGGTTCAAGCGAATAGAGCCGGGCACCATTACCTCTTTTTGCCAATTATTTGATGCCTTCTCCTTTGCATTTTTGACGATGAGGACAATGAGGAAAGAAGTTACTCACCTCTACGCAGTCAAATAGGGAGATGGAAGTGTCAAGGACTACATTAATCAATTCACCTGAGCTGCATTAGAGGTGAGGCATGTCGAAGACAAGACCCTGAAACATGCCTTTATGGAGGGTCTCTGAGACAAGAACCTGACTTGGTCATTCACTTTTGAGCAGCCGAGCACCTTCTCTCAGATGCTCAGATACGCTCGGAGGTATACTAGATGTGGTTGAACATATGAAAAGTAGCCGAAAATGTGAAGGAAGTTATAACGACAACAATAAAGGGAAAAAACAGAAGGCTCCATCTGAGCAGCCTAGCATCTGAGCAGGGTAAGAAGCTGAAGAAGGAGAAGTAGAGGTCCGACAAGGCCAAGGTCCCAACTAGAAAGTTCTAGAGCTACACACCCCTGGTCGCCAGCATTGACGAAGTGCTAACCTAAGTGAATGGAAGGAATCAGTTAGTGGATCCGCCGAAGCTGAAAGGAAGCAAGGCAAAATGGGATTAGGGCAAGTATTATAACTTTCACAAAGATGTGAGACACAACACCCACGACTGCATTCAACTCAAGGACCAGATCGAAAGGATTGGTCTGAGACAGGGCATTTATAGGAATTCGTAGAGTGAGTCTTAACTCTGAGCTCCGCAGCCAGTAGAAACAACTAGCTAGTTCAGGACGCATAGACCCGACCATATAGCGAAGGTAGGAACACCTTGAAACCCCCGAACATTGTTTACACAATCTTTGGTGGGCCTGTTATCCGGGGAAACCTCAAGTGGACGATGGGCCTATGCTCGGGAAGCTTAGCTAGTCGAGAGGAGAGACCTTATGAATATTTCTAAACATATTAAAAAATCTACCGACAAGAAGATGTCCCCATCACTTTTTCCAAGGAAGAGGCAGATAAGCTTGTTCATCCGCACAACAATGCCCTTATATGTGGCTCCAAATCGCCAACAACATTGTCTAGCATGTGCTGATAGACAACGGTAGCTTCGGTCGATATTCTCTTTAAGCAGGCCTACGATAGGTTAAAGATCAGTAATGCCAATCTTGTCCTAGTCCAAATGCCTCTATGTGGTTTCACTAGAGAGTGTATTTGAGCAGTCGGTAAGGTTGGTTTAACGGTCACCTTTGGAGAGGGGGCTTGCTCAGGTAACATGCATCGTCGACTTTCTAGTCGTCGACAAACCCTTTCAATACAATATCATTATCGAGTGACCAACTTTGAACGCCCTAAAGGCTATGGTCTCCACCTACCACCTTGCGATGAAGTTCCCAACTGAGAATGGGGTCGGAGTTATTAGGTCACGATAAAAGGATTACCAGAGATTGCTATGCAAATGCCATCAAAGACGCTTTAGCTTGGCAATTAAACGTCTCGGCTATATTTAAGGTAGACGAAGTGCCGTACCTAGCCGAATAGAAGCCGAAGATGCTGTCTGACCTAGATCCTTGATTCCTAAAAGAAGAGGTGAGAGTCACATTAGTGGAGAAATTAAAGTCCTGCAGCCTGGACCCCGAGCACCCTGATCGAACAGTCCAACTCGGTTCTCAACTGAAGCCTGAGATCCAGGCCAACTGGAGGAATTCCTCACAGAATATCAGGATATGTTCGCATTGTCCCATGAAGACATACCTGGAATCGACCCTAATCATATGCCATCGCCTCAATGTCTGCCCTGAGCATAAGCCGATTATCTAGAAAAGAAGAGCCTTCAACCCAGAGGGGTATGAAACCATTAACAAGGAGGTTCAAAAGCTCTTAAAGGCTGGATTTATTAGAGAAGTCACCTACCTGAAATGACTGGCAAACGTGGTCCTGGTTAAAAAGGCCAATGGGAAATTGCGGGACTATATCGATTACACCTACCTCAATAAGGCTTGCTCGAAGGATTGCTTCCCACTTCCTCGGATAGATCAGCCCATGGACATGACGACCAGACACGAGCTGTTGAGATTTAGGGACGCCTATTCTGGCTACAACCAGATCAAGATAGCTGAGGAGGACTAAATCAAGATCGCATTCACCATGGACCAAGGACTCTTCTACTACGTGGTTATGCCCTTCGACTTGAAGAATGTCGGAGCCATTTATCAGTGTTTGGTAAACAAGATGTTTGCTCGGTTGATTGGCAAAACTATGGAAGTCTATGTGGATGACATGCTTATCAAATCAGTCCAAGCAGCAGACCACATCGTCGACCCTTGAGATAGTTTTGATATTCTCTGGGAATATGGGATGAAACTCAACGTATCCAACGTGTTTGGGGTTGAATCAGGTAAGTTCCTTAGATTTATAATGAACCAAAGGGGAATTGAGGTCAACCTAGCCAAAGCCTAAGCTGTGATCGACATGCACTTACCCCGCATTGTCAAAGAGCTGTAAAAGCTGACTGAAATGATAGTGACTCTGTCCATATTCATATTTCGGTCTACCGACAAGTGCCACCTGTTTTTTTAGGCACTCAAGGGGAGGTTTGAGTAGAGTAGGAAGTGTGAGGAAGCTTTTCAAAACCTCAAGAGGTACTTGGCCATGCCCTTGCTTCTGTCTAAACTTTTACCGGGAAATATTAGATGTCTACCTAGCTGTGTCCGAGAAGGCCATTAGCTCAGTTCTCGTTCGAGAAGAAGTCGATGTGTAGAAGCCAGTCTACTATACCAGCCATGCATTTTAAGGTGTCGAGGAGAGGTACCCTCCATTGGAAAAACTCGCTTTTGCTCTTGTCATCTCTGCTTTGAAACTCCGACCATATTTTCAGGGTCACACCATTCGAGTCTCGACCAAGTATCCCTTGAGACAAGTCTTCCAAAGTCTAAAAATATCTAGGTGGATGGCCAAGCGGTCGGTAGAGCTCAGGCAATATAACATTCACTTCATCCCTAGAACGGCCATCAAAGTGTAAGCCTTGGCCGATTTTATTGCTGAGTTCACCAATGCTGGACAGAGCATCCCATTCTTCGAGAAGGTCCCTGTCGAGACCCAAGGCTGCCCCGACAGCAGTGGAAACAGTAGCATCTCTAAGCCGAAGCTTGAATGGAAGCTCTTTATTGATGGATTGTCCTACGTCGATGGGTTGGGCGCTAGCTTAGTCCTCACTAACCCGGATGGATACAAAGCAATTTACACCCTTCGCTTTGACTTTAAGGCATCCAATAATGAGGTCGAATACGAAGCGTTATTGGCCGGGCTCAGGATGGCATGAGACCTCAGGGTGTAACGCATCTGTATTCACAGTGATTCAATGCTTGTCGTCCAGCAGGCCACTGGAGCATTCCAAGCGCAAACAAAATCCATGGCTGCCTATTTAAGAGAGGTCAAGGCATTATTGGGGCAGTTCAAAGCTTATTCTTTCATCCAAATCCCAAGGGCCTAAAACTACAAAGCTGACGCCTTTGCCTAGCTAGCCTTGGGATTGGGTGACAACGAATTGACATCGATCTCGATTGAGAGATTAGCCGAGCCAAGCATCATTAAAGAAGTGGCCAGTGTAGCCAAAGTGCAAGAAGGCACCTAGATGGACTTGATCATCGAATACCTAACCACAGCTAAGTTGGTCGGCACCTAGAGGGAAAAACTCTACAAACGTGGCTACACTACCCCGTGTTTGAGATGCGTAGGGCCTGGAGAAGCTTGGTACGTCATGAAAGAAATCCACGAGGGGTTGTGCGGTAACCATGTAGGGGCGTTCTCTGGCCCAGAGTGCCTCCGGCAAGGATACTATTAGCCGACCATGGATCAAGACTACAAAAAGTTTGCACAAAAATGCCTCAAATGCCAGCAGTTTGCTTAGACAATCAGACACCACGTCAAGCAACTTAGCTCAGTCACATTCACCTGGCCATTTGCTAATGGGCTATTGATTTGATTGAACCTCTCCCTCAAGCCCGGTCACAGTTTAAATATTGTATATGGCCATAGACTACCTCACTAAGTGGGTGAGGTCGAACCATACATCAACATGACTGAGACCAAGTGCACCAATTTCAACTGGAAGAATATCATCTATCGGTTTGGAATTCCACACACTATAGTCACCAACAATGCCAAGCAATTTGAATCGTCAAGTCTCCTTAGCCTGTGTGAGAAGTTTGGCATCAAGAAGTTTTTTTCCTTGCCCGGCTACCCTCAGAGCAACAGGCATGTTGACACGGTTAACAAAACAATCTAGGACAACCTGAAGAAAAAACTAGAGGACCTCAAAGATGCGTGGAAAACAAGCTCCCAAAGGTGCTATAGCCATACCAAACAATGGCCTGGACTGCCACAAGGGAAACTTCATTCTTCCTTATCTATGGGGCCGAAGCCGTCATTTCAGCAGAGGTTGGCCTGCTGAGCTTCAGGATCGAACATGATGATGAGTCAAAGAACTCCGAACTTATAATGTCTAAGCTTGACCTATTGTAGCAAAAGAGGGATTGGGCAGTGATCCGCACCGTAGCTTGGAATCAAGTTGTTGCTCGGTACTACAACAAGTGAGTTCAACCGAGGAGTTTCAAAGTTGATGACTTGGTACTCAAGAAAGTCATCGTTCAACAGCTCGGGGTCGGGTCATTTGGATCAAAATAGGACGGGCCGTTTAAAGTAACTAGCATTTTAAGGCTAGGCACGTACAAGATAGCAGACATGGGAGGGAATATAGTCTGTCACCCTTGGAATGTCGAGCACCTAAAGGAGTTTTATTGTTAGCAAAAATCCAGAACTCCTTTTTTGATCTCTGGCTTCATTCTTTTGAAATTGTAAGGTCTGCTAAGCAGAACTAAAATATATAGAAATGTAAATAGAAATCTCTATTTTGTAGAATTCCTCTAAGCAATTCGTACCGAAAAGGCTGTAACTCCCGAAGACGGAAGGCCATCCCAACTCCCATTCGAGGGACCCCACCAAAACTCCTAAAGAGGGAAGGTCATCCTAGAAACTAGACTAGGGGGCTGGTCGGCACGTTCCTGACCAAGTGGACTTGAAACACCAGTCCACTAGTTTGTCCCAAAGTGGACAACCCAACCAAGAGTTGCCCTGACATGGCTATAACTCTGGGGATATTACCGCTCAACCACAACTAGACTTGTAAAAGTGCAAATAAACTTAAACAAGTCTAAGGGGGCTATTGGGCACTACATACTATTGTAGTCAACCAGAGTTAAGAAAGCGGGTCTTCCCTGCTCCATTGAACAAAAAAAATGGAATTAAAATTTCATGTTTTGAGAAGGCTCGTTTCCAAGAAGCATTAAACTTGGAAATAATTAAATTAAAATTTCATGTTTCGAGAAGGTTCATTTATGAGAAGCATTGAACTTTGGAAATAATGGAACTAAAATATCATATTCCAAGAAGGTCCGTTTTCAAGAGGTGTCAAAAATGAAATTAAAGGTTTCTTTCCCAAGAAGCATTGTACTTGGAAAATAAAATTAAAGGTTGAGTTTCTGAATAAATTTAGAACTTGGAAAAATTAATTAAAATTTCATTAAAAAATGTATAATAAAAAGTTAATTGTCTCTAGGAGGTACAAATAACTAGGTACCTCCCGAACTCGGACAAAGGAAAAATACGAGAATACAAAATTTACTCCTGGGCTCCATTCTCGGCCTCACCATCCTCGCTGTTGCCATCCTCGGCATCTAGGTCCACCACCATATCTTGGCTGACCTACTTTGCATCCTCACCCGTCTCTGGCTTGACCACTAAGGACCAATCCATGGCAGTAGCCTGGAGATGTTTTTTTAGAATGTATTCCTAAAGATCCTTTATGCCTAGGTAATAGTTGTCCTTGTAATCCGCAGACCCCTTGAAGTCATCCACTGCCTGGGCCAACCTGTCGGGCAGCTCCTCCCTCAAAAAGCGTTCATGTTCTTCCCTTGTGGCCTAGACGATGGCCCACACCTGGTCTACCTCAGCCTGCACTCTCTCTGCCTCTTCCCAGGCCCTCCTTGCTTTATCCTCAACCCTGGTGACGTCGGCCTTCGCCTGTCTTAGCTCGGCATCCTTCGGATCGAGTGCCTTTTTGGCCTCTTCCTTCTTTTTGTAGGCCTTCTCGGCCTTCCTCTGCTCAAGGCGAAAGGTCTTCTCGGCAATGAGGTCTGCCATCTTCATGTATGCACAGGCCTACGAGGAGAATGGTCAAAGCTAAGAAAAAATGGGGAAAATATTGTAAGTAAAAGGCACCTAGGGATATAAGCTTGACATACCTTGACGGATAATCGAAAGGTAGACCGAAAGTAGTCTAAGAAGGTATTTTGATGAGCTTACTTGAAGAAATCCTCCCTGAGTATGGCATCACTGATAGTCTCAACCATCAGGCGCAACGTAGAAGGATGCCTCCTGGGGGGCTTGGACGGTGGTGGCTGTACAATGGTGATGATGGCGGGCAGACAGTCTCAGCTAGACGACCTACCAAACCTATCAGTGGCGGCTAGAAGGGTGGTTACTTGGTGGCAGAAAGCTACTCAGTCCTTGGGGTCCTCTTTCTCTTTGACCCTGTGATGCCTTTTCCTTTTGAACGGTGAAGTTTCTCTATGATCCTCTGCCATTCTTGCCTGGACATTTGTCGTGAAGACATATCTACAAGAGAATTGCTAAGTCAAGACAAGCTCGGTGAAACTAAAAAAAAAACTCAGAACTTTCCGCTGATCCAGAGCTGAAGCAACAAATATAGATGCCTGATCACGTCATCGAGGTCCTCGTCCATAACAAGTGGCTCCAAATCAAAGGAACCACCTGAAGAGTCCTTAGAACTAGACATTGATGGTTCCCTCGTAGGCCACCCAGATCGACTAGTGCTCGGCCTCTGGATGTCTAAGGTACTAGGCCTGGCAACTATCACCTGCTTGGCCAACCAAGTAGGTGGAACATTTCAGCGAGGGTTTATTAAGCTTGACCCCTCAAACCATCCGTAGTGGGAGAGGTTGGTCTTCCGGAGCAAGAAGGACTACTACCGAGTAGGCTCGGGCTTTGTGTATAACTCCTCTATTGCTTCAACACCCTCACTCGGTGCCCACGGCCTCTATGACTAGACATGTCCCTACTCGAATATACTCGGGACTTGTTGATCCTCAAACACCACTTCACTGGCTTGGGATACATAATTTCCCCCTACAAAGAACCACTCAAACTTCCAATGCTTGTCCGAGTTGGAGTTGCCTATGATGAAGTCTTTCTTGAACCTAGTGAAGTAATACCAACCAGACTCCCGGGGAAGCCTCTTCATTTTGTACACTTGCTTGAATGCTTCTCATGGCATCTCGGTTACTTGGTAATACTTCTAGAGAATGTACATGCCAATCATAGAGCAACAATAGTTCGGGTTAAGCAGAGCAGGGCATACGTTCAAATCATTTAGCGCCAACAGAGGAAGGGATGGAAAGGTAGACAAAGCCCGACCCAGAAGAACTTAGCGTACAAGGTGATGTACCCCTCGGGCGGGTTCAACGGTGAATCTCCCTCTTTGGGCAGAACAAGGTCGACATCATCTAAGATATGATACTTTCGATGCAATGCTTCGAGCTGACCCGACGTCGTTGCTGAGTTGTATCCTACTGTGGAGGTTTGGCCAGGCCCAAAGCTCTTATACGCAATCATACCGCAGAGCCTGGTCACAATCGGCCTCTCCTCAAAGGCCGTGTTGCCCACTTCTTTATCTTTGGCTGACTGTTCCTCATCGAAAATGTCAACTGTTATTCGGCCTGTAATAGGGGTGGAAGCCCAGCTCCCCAGCCTGAGGTGCTCGGCGCATCGGAAGCCCCCACCAAGCCGGCACATTCCCAAGCTGTAACTTGGGACGTGCCCACAGCAGCAGCCATGATGTACGAGTCCTTACCCCTGCACGGCCTAACTAGACACCTTCCATTGATCATATCAAGGAACTCCTATTCGGGTGCAGTCCTAACATTGAGGCTCAGTATTTCGGCCAACCGTACAACACCGTCACACTCGGGTAAAACTCCCTTGATGTCGATATCCTTGGTCATCAACAGGTCGGTGTTAGCACTGTTCTCAGACTAGAAATGTTTACAATTTGGGAATCGCTAAGGTCACTCGTTTCAAAGTATCCTGTCGAGAAAATTACCTGCTCAGTTTTGTGGGAGCTCAGGACGAAGTCTTAAGTCCTCGCGTCACAACCTACAGCTCAGCAACTAAAACTTGAAAATTCCAAAGTCGGTCATGCTTACACACTGACATAACGGGCGATCAACTCCTATTTATAGCTGAAACTTAGGTATGAAACTTGGGCACGGGAATTAAAGTGGCACAATGATTATGTTCATCAAGGAAACATCCAATCGCATGTTGACATGTGTCGCATTGAGCTTGAATGCGTGGCTCTTTAACTCCCTGTCGCCTTGGGACACCACCTTAAGGCTAAATCTAAGTCGACCACACCTGTTCGGTATAGTCCACCCGACCAAACACCAACTAGGTGTACTGGGAAGTTACTGTTAAGGGTGTGCTCGATGCCATCCTTGAGTTTCAAATCCCTGGTGGTTCTGCATATGTGCTCGGCAGATGCTATAACACCCGCCAAACTTTCATGTAACGAATTAGGTTAAATAAGTAATGACATTTAGTATTTCCTTATTGATATATGATGTAATGTTACTAACTATTTTATTTTTGAGTATTATGGCAGATGACGGACACGTGAAATTGATGTATTCAAAGTATTCATGTCATTAACATGGTATGCTTGATAATTACTTGGTGAATTAATTGATGTTTTGTTATGTTTAGAGGATATGGCAGTTCGGTAGGCCGATCCTTCGAGATCGGCAAGCTGAAATGACCCTCACAGAACAGCAAGCTGATGAATATAATCGGTAGGCCGGACCTCACGGCTTCAGCAGGCCGAAGTGAAACATCGGTAGGCCGAAGAAAGCTGATGAGCAGTCAGCAGAAATCTCTCAAAATTTGTGACAATGATAATTATGATGATTGGATGATTTATTGTGATTGATTATCATATTTTTGGCATTTTTCTTTAATTTTGGTAATGGAAGGTTTGTTTTAATGATGATTTGAATTATTTGATATGGTTTCCCATTTTTAGAAGTTAAAATATGGTATGTGGAGCTAAATCAATTTGACTTTCCCTAATTCCCCTCCATTCCCACATGTTATTGCCTCTAATTAGTCAGAAAAATCTCTGTTAATAATAGAAAAGATAAAGATAAGTTTCCTCTTGTACGATTATTTTCATTTTCACGTAAAAATCTTTTTCAGACACACTCTTTCTCTCTCTTTTCTCCTTCTTCTTCATGATTTCTTCCTCTTCTCTCCTCTATTTTCTTACAAATACTTAAAAGAAAAATTTAATTTTCATTGGGGTGAATCCACGGAAAGCTTGAGAAGAATTTGTTTTGAGGTAAGAGACTCTTTTCAGCAATTCTGAAATTTTGATTACCCTATAATCCAACCCCCATATCTTTGCCTACAAATCTCTGTTTGTTTTGAAATTTCAATATGATTTTCATGTATATGCTATGTGATGTTGCTCCAAATTTCGTGCCTTTTGGTGTTGTCTAGGTTGAGATATTAAATGTTCATGCTCTATACCTCATAATGAATTGTTGCTGTTTGGTTGTGTTGCAAGAAAATATAGGTGTTGTTCATGATGCAAATGAATGCTATTTCCTACGAAATTTTACAAATATGTTCATGTATATGTTAATTTATGGACTGGAAAGTTTGGTGATGATTTAATGAATATTTTACGTGTTATTGAATTTTCATTAAGACTAGGTTTCAAGACTATTTATCAGTGAATTGAGGGACTATTATTGTGTGAAGTTTTTGTATGATTAAATGAATTTATTTGGTGATGAGAATTTTTGTGGTACTGTACTTGTATGTTAATAAGTTACCATTTAAATTTTGGAGGCTAAGTAATTTTATTTTAATTGTTTGAAAATGTTTACCAAAGAATACTCACTACTTTTCAAACCTGAAGTTAGTTTTACCACTGACTTTTCAATGCATGTTTTGATATATTTCTATTTTATTTGAAGCCCAATTTTATATGTTGTGGTTTTAGGTGTCTATTACGTGCAGGGTTTTGTGGAATTATTTTTGGATGTAGATAATTTATTTTATGAATGTAAGTATAGACTGTTCACTGTTTTGTTATTGCTGGCAGATTTTGTGTTGTATGTTGTATGACTTGTTTTGGATATCAAATAAAATTTTTACGGCCAACGAAAAATCATGATATTATGTTTGTATGTTAACTTTGTCCCTGCCTTGTGTGGTGCTCAAATTATGTATGAATTTTAAGTTATTGAACTATGAATACATAAAGGTCAGCCAGAAAATTGTGTTCTTGTATTTATTGAATTGGAGTTGTATATGTATTATGGTAATGGATGATTCTTTGAATGATAATTTTATTCTTAAATGAATGTATGACATGAACACACTATGGAGTGAGCACATCGAGACCACGGTGACGTCACCTACAAACTAAGGTTAAGTAAGCTACACAAGTAAGTACATTCTCACCTGCAACATGATGTGAATTACAAAAGTTTGAAAATATATATGTTCATGATGGTTTTATGATAGTTTCTAAAGACGATTACATATGATGTTTTATTATGAAAGTTCGATGTGTAAAGTTTATGCATGTTTCGATGATGATATTTTTCAAAGCAAATAAGTATTTATATATATATATATAAGTATATATGTATCACCTAAATAAGTGTTGCATACCCATGTTTATGTTACGTTTATGATACGATGTCATGATTGGATTAGGATTAGCTACCCTTCTCTTCTCATGACGGAGCGCCTGAAATGATGATTATGTTGCAACACTTGGGCCCATAAGATAAAATGAACAAAGTTTTAATATGGATAATATAACGAAAGATATGTTCTATATGAAGTTGTGCTTAGTGCATTATTATGTTGATGTATACAGTGATGATGTTCATACAATGTTTTACTTTTGTGAGGCTTGAAATGTACTTAGCTTTAGCTTAATCAGTTTTATATCATGTTGCAAATAAGGGTAAGAAATAATAGAATAGGTGGAGGGCAAGGAAAGGCGTATAAGCTATGCAAGATGAATTGAAAACGAAAAAACGTCGAGGAAAAACTTATAAGATAATGTCTTTGATTTGTTTTCTAAGTATGTTAACGGTTTGAGTATATTTGTTTGAATTTACATGATTTGAACTATGACTCTTTAAATTATATAGTATTATCTTTTGTCTTTCACTGTTGAAATATTGAGACTAGTTTCAAAAGTATATTGTTTTTAGCAGATCAGCCTGTCGATCATTATTGATCGGTTTTCTGATGCAAAAGTTTGGCCTGCCGATTACACTACGTCGGCCTGCTGAACTTAACAATTTTTAAACCCTGTTTTGCAGAGCCTCGGGCGGCCTGCCGATGGTTGGAGTTTGGACTGCCAGTCAGGTTCGGCCTGCCGAAGTTCGAAGTTCGGCCTACCAAAGTTCGAAGTTCGGCCAACCGAACTGTGTAAGCAGATTTTAAATGTTGTGTTGACTTTTATTCAAATTATGGTTCTTTTGCTTTGGTGTGATAAACTATTTAAAGAATGTTTATAATTAAGTAGTTTGTTAAATATAAAAAAAAATGTATGCAAGAATCCTGGATATGTTTCCAAATAATGTTTTGATCAAATAGTTTTTCTTAACTTAAAGGTATTAAGGAATGAATGTAACGATATCTGTGACGTCCGTAAGGGGGCTTACAGATGCCCTAGGAAGCGCAATCTTGATCCCCAAGAGCTCTACTAGTCTATCCGAGGTGCCTTATAGGTCCCCTGCTGGCTGCGACACAAACTGTCGCCTCCTTAGGTAAGACACGTGCTTGGGTCGAATTGTCAGAGCTTGCAAGTTGGCAGTCACTTTCCATAAGAAGCCAACAAATGGTTGCATTTCCACCATCAGATGGAGGTTGATCCCCCGGCAAGGACCATGACACATGTCACCTATCTTTTGATAGGCCTTGATGTGACACACGGGTCATGGGTGAAACCCACCTAATACCCGGTTTGAGTGGTAGCCTATAAATAGAGCGCATTTATTGCAGCTCGAGGCCAACGTGCTCCTTCCTAACTAACTAGCTCTCGTTCTCTGCCGAGCAGCACCTGTCTTGAGCATCAAAGAGCCCTTGTTTGGTACCACACTGGTATCCCCCTTTACCTCCGAAGCATCCCTCTTCTTGTTGCAGGTACGTCTGAATAGGCCAGGACGAGTAGGGAAGCGCCGTCCCAACATCGTATGTAGCTGCATGTGGTGTTGACTCGTCGCCATTAACTAGTAAGTATCAACACTTTTTTTAAAAAATCCGTTGGAACTAAACAGTTCTAATTGCTATAGTATAAAGCTCTCACTTGCTACATTATTTAAGTTCCAACTTGTTTTTTAAACACTCTCTTAACCTTCGTAGCCTCATCGTTGTCTACTCCAGCAATTGGACAACATCGACTTTTTTGATCGCGTATCATGGCTTCCTTCATGTAATCAGGATGAATGTACCTTGGATGTCCGATAAAATATACGTTTTTCCATAATAGCTTAAGGGCTTGGAAACAGAATGGGTAAAGCAAATGAATAGCTGATTCGCTGCTCGGGCATATGAACTCATCTAAAAAATATAAATGATGCAATTCAGCAAGGCTGGGTTGGAAAGAGGAAAATACAAGGCTTACGTTTTATTAGCATAACAAAGCTCAAACTTAATTACAAAATTTTAAAGTGATTTTATTTTCAAAAAACATCTAAGAAATGGAACCAAATTGTAATTTGAACAAGAATTGTATAGTTTAGACTTGGGATAAAAAAACAAATAACACTCTTTCATCCCATGGAGTATAAGTTACTTGAAACAAAAATCATGAGGACTATCAACAAATATCCTCACAACTTTTAGCAACTCCATATCAACATTATTTAAGAATCAAACCAACAAATGTTATTTCTAGCCTTATGCAAAGGTATTTGCATTTGTTAGTGGTTGAATCTGAAATGTGCAACTTATGAGTATTATCAATCTTGAGTATTTTTCTGAAATTCTCATTGCAAAATCACCAGCAGGATATTGATGGTATTGCCGACGGATCTCTTGCACCTACTTTGGTACGCAGCACTATCTCCAGCCAAAACATATTGATGCCTGTTTCCAATAACAATTTCCAAATCCATAGTTAGCTTTACTTTTTTCTTCAAAATCAAATAAACAATTTTAATTTCAAATACAAATTAAAAAAAAGGAATATTTGAAATCCATAACTACAAATCAGCTACTATCTAAAAGGCAATTCAAAGAAGAAACCTTCAAAGAACTAGGTTTTTTAGAAATCAAATTTCTTATTTTCACAAACTACAAAAACATCAATTACAATCGAGTTAACAAAATATCTTTAAATTTGAACAAATGAAAGTTGAAGTTGATTAAAAATAAATGGTCAAAAATGATGACTACCAATGTGAACATCAAGATTGATGGCTGCCAATATGAACGTCAAGAACGGTTTGCTACCAGTGTGAATGTCAAGGATGTTAGACTATCAATGTTAATGCTATAAGGAAGGGGGAGGATCAAAAACTACAAATACCCCATCCCCTTTGGTTGTTTGGCATCCCAGGGAGAAGAGAGAATCTCTTAAGCAAGTAAAATATTGTGGGGGCATTTGGCTCTTTAATATGTATACAGATAATGCTTTGGTAAGGAGTGTTTTCTTAGGATCTTGTATTCAATCCCATAGAGAGAAAATTAAGTAGTGAGCAATTTTTTGGGCGTAATTGGGTTTTGGATGTGAAGAAAATTACTAAAAGTGTGATTGTAACAATTTTCCATAAAGTGAATTTTTCTTTAGTTGTCTCTAATATAGACCGTGGTTTTTCTCCAGTTTAGAAGTTTTTTATGTAAATCCTTGTGTCATATTTTTCTAATTTCTCTATTGTTTTTTGCATTTTATAAAGGAGGATCTTGGGAGAAGATTTGATAATCCAAATATCCCAACAATTGGTATCAGAGCCTTGTTTCCTTGGCTTACAATAATTCTGATAGTGGACCTATAAGTTTATTGCAAAGTTACTATTCACATAGATAGTGAAATAGTATATGAATAATAAATTACTATTCAAAGGTACATTGACACTATTACAGAAATAAGGTGGACCAGCCTTGGCAAATTGCTCTAGAGTTAGTAAATGGAGATACTAACATTATCGCTAACCATGGGTCTCTTTTCTCCATAAGAGATTGTGATGATCTTTTTGACATCATGTTGAAACTTTCAAGTTGTCATAAAAAGAGGATATGATATTGTTAGTGGGTTCATAAGTTTGTACACGGGCATTCGTTGGCATTGATGCAAGGTGTGTGGTGGAATTGACGTCGATGGCTAATGAACTTCCAGGAAAGCAAGCACAAAAGTTGGATCATAATTTTTCAATAGGTTTATTTGATATGTGCTAAGGTGAAATTTTTATAATGGTTGATTCTAAATGTCTATATTCTTTATGGTAGAGTATGATAATTTTTTGTGTTAAGAATTATGACTCATGGTTTAAATAATATTGTAGTGGTCGAAAACTATGTTTATTTATTTTTAATCAAGAAGGAGATTGTTGAAGTTGATTAAAAATAAATGGTCAAGAATGATGACTACTCATGTGAACGTCAAGAATAGTGGCTACTAATGTGAACGCCATGAGCGGTGTGCCATCGATGTGAACGCCAAGGATGATGGGCTCTCAATGTGAATGCTAGAAGGAAGGGGGGGATTAGAAACTATAAATACCCTATCTCATTTAGTTGTTTAGCATCCTAGGGAGAAAAGAAAATCTCTTAAGTAAAATATTGTGGGGACATTTGGCTCCTCAATATGGGTGTAGGTAATGCTTTGGTAAGAAGTGTTTTCTTATGTTCATGTATCCAATCCCATAGAGAGAAAATTGAGTGAGCAATTTTCTAGGTGCAACAAGGTTTTAGGTGTGAGGAAAATTACTGAAAGCATGGTTGTAACAATTTTCTACATAATGCATTCTTCTTTAATTATCCCTAACAACGATGTAGTTTTTCTCCAGTTTATAAGAGTTTTGTATGTAAATTCTTGTGTTGTATTTTTTAATTTCACTATTGTTCTTTGCATTTTATAAAGGACAATCCTAGGAAGAGATTTGGTGATCCAAATTTCGCAACATAAAAATAAAGGAATCTTTGTCAAAGATCGCGGCACCATTGAATGTAGACAAGCTCGTGGTTGAGGCGAGAGAGCACCACAAATCTTCTCTTCAAGCGTCTCCTCTTCATGTGACGGTGACTCTAGGTTTGCATGACTTATCAGATCCGTAATGCTAGATTGGCAGAAAAGTCGAGGCTATGCTTTGCCGAAGAACATGGCTGGAATGGACTTTGTCGAACGGGGCTAAGCTTTATCTAACATCACAACGCCATCGAACTTAGATGCGACTGAGGAGAGAGAGCACCACAAATCTGGTCTTTGTCGTGAGTTTGGAAGTAGAGAGAAAGGAGAGCAGGTGAGCACAGAGGACAGAGAAGAGGTAGAGGAGGAGAGAGATGGGGATCGGGATTGATTAAAAAAGTAAATTAGGGTTTCTGATTTGTTGTTTGAACTAAGACAAAAGTCATTTAATAAATTAAATTTAAAAGATAATAAACTTGATCATTTTAAAAAGTCAAAAAGAAAAGAGTATCGTTAACAAGAAGCGTTTATAAGCGGGCACTAATGAGAATATATAATTAGGTTAATAAAATAATTGACCCAATTACATTTGTTGAATTAAAATATGACTTTAATTTGTAAAAATTCTACAAATATCTTATAATGATATCATTAAAATTATTTATATAATTATATAATACAATATGTAATATCATTAAGATAATTACTATATTATTAAAGACATTTTTAAGATCTTTTAAATATTGTGTTAGATTTTAATTTCATAACAATAATTGGGACACGTATTGTAATTTTTTCTATATATAAGTTTCTCTTTTACCAATTCTTGAACAGTTGGGCTCCCTCCACCCAACCCGATGAGGTCCAGGTCCATTAGAGAAGGCCCATTAACAACTTTTCAAAATGTGCTCATCCTTCATTCTTTTGAGTTCGCCCCCCTCGAAACGTGCCAAAATCAAATTCTCTTAACTCCATTTTTCAAAATGCCTCGTTTACATGATACCAATAATTAAAATGTTCAGCCTCGCAAAAAAACAAGAGAAAACATAGAGAGATCATTTCATGACGCTGAGAGACCTGAGCAGGCTACAAGCCGCATTCAGAGAAATCTTCTCTCTCGTCAAAGACGGAAGTCTATTCCACGATGCAACCATCTTAGCCACAAGGTGCTTCTGCGGCGTACACGTCATCAACACCTACCTGGGCACCCTAGTTCTGGTAAGTTCCCCCTCACACTATCCCCGTCCCGAGTGCAAAATGACCAAAATGGACAAATTCTCATGATCTGGTGCGTGCAGACCCATGGTCCCAGCATGCTCCCGACTTTGGGCCTCACCGGCAACATTGTCGTCTCCGAACGGATCTCGACCCGGTTCGGTATGGTGGGCCCGGGTGACGAAGCGCTTGATTGGCTTGGAAGGTGACTCCGTTACTTACTTTGTGGAGCCTGGGAAGAGTGACAGGTCTGAGACCATTGTGGTATGAGAAATTTTTTTTTGCTCTGGTTTTGGTTTGAGATTCATTGGTCTATGCAAATTGCCGAGATTTTTGTTTTGAAGTTTGTCGTTAGTTTTTAGGAATTTTTTTTCCCGTTAATAGTTAAATGTTTGAATTCTTGTAAAGTATTGAGCTTTTGGATTTAATGGGTTTGATCCAATTTTCGGTTTTAATTTGGCAAGTGTTCGATCATTTGCATTGTATATAGATTTTAAGAGGGCTTTTTTGCTTGTCTACAAATGTTCGATCTTTTGTCAAGGGTTATGGACCGCCTGTTTTGGTTTAGCAATTGTTTATAGTTTATGCAATATGGGTTTTGGAAGGATTTTTCATTAGTCCAAAAAATATTGCATCTCTTGCCACTATTTATCCGTTATTTCTGAACAAGTTCATTAGTCATGCTTGGTTTTTGAGTTTAATGATTCTGCTATGTTTTTTTTTTTCTTAAGGTTCCGAAAGGACATGTTTGGGTAGAAGGAGACAATATCTATGTTTCCAAGGATTCAAGGAAATACGGGCCGGTTCCTTATGGTCTTCTTCAAGGTAAAATCTTCTGGAGGGTATGTATTCTTTCCTTTTTGTGTCCGCTTTTTTTTTTTTTTTTGGTTAGCTGTTTCTCTGGATAGATAGAATGAGAAAGCCTTTCTCAATAGGAGTTTCATTTTGGTGATTGATTCATAAACAAGTAACAATTTGGTTTCTTTGCAATGTTACAGTTGCTAACAAACATTTTACAACTTACTATACATTAAAGCCTTGGACTAGATAGCCGGTTTTTATGGTGTTTTCTGGTTATTATGTTTCTTGGGGCTAAGTTTTTTGCTGTTCATTTTGTCAATAGATATGGCCACCCAAAGATTTTGGGTCATTGCGGAATAGCAGGGTGATCAGCTGCAGATAAGGTACAATCACTACGCACATTTTTTTATTTGAGGCCTCTCCATTTTCTTTTTTCTGGCTGGTTGAAAGGGGCTAAGTTATAGCAGAAGAACATTTGAAACTTTGCTACAGCCTCAAGAGATACTGACAACCCCATCTTATATGCACATTTTCTTATAACCCATCCACCTATTGGGACGTCTTGAATTTAGGACCTTTTGGCTAAGAAAAAGGGCTCATTAGTGTCATAATCCATCCCACCCTCCCTCCTTCCCAAATCCCATCTTTTGTTTATAGAAGAATGCCCACCAATAGAATGGATAGAGGGAGCCCATTGGCCGGTCAGTACCTCTGATTGGGGCCGTCAAGTATTGAACCTAGGTGCACGCTAGGAAGAAAAGAAGGAAAGATATCCTTACCACCCATTTTGGCTAGTCGCTCCTGGTGGTGGTGGTTAGGTTTCTATCATGACATTTTATGCTTCTAAGCATGACATATTATGCTTTGATGTGTAGTACGGAGTCTGCATCCTGAAGCTGCTTTTTGTGTTAAGCATAGAGATTTTGTTGTGTTCATGTAATTTTTCTCAAGCAAAAGGAGTAGATGTTGATAATAAATTGACTTGCATGCAGGGTTTGTCCTCTGCCGAAGCAATCTCCAAAGTCTAGATAAGACATTTGAAGGTTAAACCATTCAAAGTAGGAAATAGGAAGGTTGTGGAGCCCGAACAATCCAGGTGCTAAGTACAAATTATAAATTGAAGCAAATGCTGGGTGGCTATAAATTTGCAAAGATTGGATGATGGCGCGCCCAATTGAGTTGTGATGCAATGCATTTTCGGCTTCTCTGTTAGTATTTCTGTTAAGAGCTTCAAATCAGGTTTTTAGGATTACATTCATGCTTAACATGATTACTAATTACTACTGATTTGAGAAAATCAATTGAGGTTCTACAGTAATCACTTTTATTATGGCTTCATGGGAAATTGGATTGAAGAGAAGCGTATTTGTATTGTGTGTGCTTTTCTCTCTCTCTCAATGAGTCTGTTTGAGCACATTATTATGTGTTACCAGATGACTTATCGGCTAAAGCCATGAGCTGAGATCAATTACCTTCCTAACACTTCACTTTTCGGGTTCAATGGTGATAAATTGCTGTTGTTCAAACTTCAATTTGAGATGTGCTTCAAGCAAACGAGCATCTCAAGCCAAAACTGAAAAGTATCAACAAAATGTTACATATTTGGTAATCTAGGATAATGAATTGTAGCTTATGCTGTCTCAGGAAAAGAAAACAGGATTAAATGGGATTGCATTATGTTGGGAACTGAGGAAATTTTATGGAGAGCGAAGCTCTGCAGATGGAAAAATAAAGTTTTATGTGCAATTTAGGGCAGATCGTCGAACATATGTGAAGGGTTTCATGTTGCGTTTCTTTAGTCCACATGAGAGGATTCACAGGTTACATTTTACCAAGTCCAAGCATTTGTTTTTTGAAAATTATGGAATCTACCCATTTCCGTCCTCAAATATATACTTAATGAGAAAAAGTGAGCAAAAATCACGTACCTTTGTCCCACTCCCTTCCACCGAGACATCAATTTATGTATATATTTATATTTTCATTCTAGTCCAAGCAAAGTCGCTCCTCGCCGGATATATCATAAGGAGATTCTTTTTTTTGGAACAAAAAACAGAGCTCACGGAGGGAAGAGACTAGAAAGCAGAAGCAGATGCACATTCAATCAACTACTGAAAAAACCCAAAAATTTCTATGAAAGGGAAAAAAATTCTTCGTGCGGACTATTTACATTGCATGTGCCCCAAATGTTTATAGTCAAAACCATGGCATTGGCAACCTTACGGCTAAACTCCAACTGCCTGTTGAGAAGGAAATATCTATAAGCCTCTTTCAATCTCATCTTTCAAGTAACCCAAGCTGTTCTCTGAAAAAGATTGTTCACCCGAATCCGGAGTGCTAGAACAATGTAGCAGAAAATGGAGCGTTCTTCTCATTCAGAAACCGTGTTATATAGGACTTGCTCTTGATATCTGCACTCCAAAGCTCGAAGTCAGAAGCTGCCTAATCTTTTCCACATACATTAATTTAAAATCAAAACTCCGAAGTGGTTTCCTATGATTTAACTTCATCCATATAGCATTTATGAGGGAAAAAAGAGAGGGAAGCCATTGAGGTGAGTCCCACGGAAGCAGGGAGTGAGATGCACTTATGGCATTTAAGTGCCATGAGTTCCCTTCCAGTCAGCAATGCTCTGATTGTCACTCAATACGGTCCATTTATGAGCTACATTGCTATCTCCTCCTGAAGGCCTCATGGTTGATCTACTATTATGTTTGTTCTTTGCTTTTGTGTGATTATCAGAAAACTTTAGCCATAAAGCAAACCGACTCTTCCATTCCCTTGTAAGTAAAAGTTTTAACTTTGATAGAAAGACCATGACAAGATAATGCAAAAATTCTAGCTCAGTCATAAAGTGAATTGATAACTATTCTTGTCTACATATCTCAAAGAAAGGATGTAAAAGGAGCAAAAAAGAACAACATTCAGACCTGATTACTCACGCTTGTTACAGTTGTCCAGCGCTGAGGATTTTGTATTGCAGCCGAACCATCACTAATAAAAGTTAATGCAGCCGATTCTTCTCGAACGTTAGTTGTTACTGGGGGCGGTACTTCTCTCATGACCCACAGTAGGAAGGCTGAGGGGATTGATGAACCTGGATCCACAAAACAATTTAAAACTAATCAACTAAGCCTAATTTTATATTTCTACAAGGGCAACATTTACTAGAGGAAAATAGCCATTTCTTTCTGATAACCTGCTAGAACTATTATTTGCCGCCGGAGCGTGCTGTATTCATAAATGGTTACTATTAGCAGTCATTGGAAGATCTAGCTAATGACGGAATATACCAATAACCTATACAATTAAGTGATGTGCCTCAATAGACGCAAAGCAATGACAATCATAGAAATTTGTTTCCCAATGTAGGTCATATCTTTGATTAAAAGGCAGCAAGTTGTCAAAGCAAAGTAATAATATCATCCTATAGCAGACAGAAACCTCTGATGTTTTGTTTTTGCTTCTTTATGAAGATGCCAAAAGTTGAGAGATATAGATAAAGGAGACAAAGCTCCACAGGTCTTACAACCGAACGGAAACATCTATTTCCAACTAGTGTGCTTTGTGTTACTCTTTAGCGTTCATAAATCCATTTAAGACTTCAGGCAACTTAAAGAAGCTTAAAAGCAGAATAACAACCCTAGCTGGACTTGATTGTTAGCCAAAAGATTCAAAAAAAAAAAAAAAAAAGTACTAAATGGAACTTCTTGCCAAACACAAATGCAAAGTTCTAGAGTGCAATGAGGATGGATATAAACTAATATAACCAGATCTCAAGGGAGATAGACACCAATAGCCACTCAAATTATCAGTGTTTATGTAAAATAATCAATCCAAATAGCTAAGCTCACAATTGGATGAATTTAAAAGGGTCAGTTACCCACCAACAAAGTCATACAAAATTAGTAGAAGAGAAGTACGGACATCATCATTCACTTTCTCTTGATGCCAGTGATAAGGCATCTGCACCAAAAAATAATCGATTTAACTTATGAGATCTGTTTGGGAAATTTAGATATTTGAGTGACACATAAACTAACATCAATACCCAAGAGAAAAGTACTTACAGCAATGTCGGTTAAAAGGGCCACAAAAGCTCTTGAAGTGAAACATACAACACAAACAACAGCTAAACCTGCAACCTGTGAACAAGAAGAAGCATGCACTAACTAATGAAAAAAGATGGATAATAAACGAAAGATGATAGATATACAACTATATGCCTAACAAAACAAAGTTCCAAATCGAAATATGCCTAGCATCAGGTAGGCTAAGAGTCTTGTCCAAAAATGAGGAAAACCAATGTCATCTTTAAAAAAGAAAAAAAGAGGCCGGGGGATGTTGGGTAGAAACTTACTTTACACAGCTCCGAAGAAGGTCTCTCAGTCCTGACTTTGCTCATTTTCAAGCAAAGTACGATTCCTAAACATGGAAGATAGAAGAAAAGACAACAGAAGAACGTTATATATTTCATAGAGAAAAGAAAAAGCAATCCTTACCAATATACTTAAGTAATAATGGAGAAATGAAACAACAATGATTAATAGGCTCCGTTGATAAGTTATGAAAAAAAAAGAGGAAAAGAAATCCAAATTCATTTATTTGAAAATTGAAAGTATTTATTTGGTTTGGTGGCTTGGGAGTCGGGACTTCTCCTTGGAGAGTTCGATGGTAACAGGAAAGAAATATGCAGAATTATTGAAAAGTGAAAACAGAAAGCAAATTAAGACCAAGTGAGTTGTTGGTTTCTCACCATAACAAGCTAGTGCTCCTGCTAATATAAGTGTTGCTGCTGCAAAAACATCTACATATACCTGTCCAAATCATTGACGTCATTCTACAAACAAAGCTCCACCAATCATTATTGACAAAAGAAAATATAATGAACTTTTGTGTCATTGGAATCAATAACAATCAAGACCGTTGTATCGATATGAATGGAAGGAAAAACAAGAACGTGTCCATACCCGGACCACCACCTCGGAATCAATGAGATTTTTTCCCATCCCAATCCAGATTAACACAGCACATGCCAGCATTATGACAAACACCAGAGAAGTTACCTGATAAATAGGTGCTGATTTGATGAATTTGCGAAATGAAGTAGGACATAAATTCGTATAATCATTACAGTTAGGAGACAGTAACAGAACGGTTACACCTAAAATACACAGGAACAAAACCGTGAATTATTTTCATACCAAAATAACAATTCTTTGGCGGCTCCCGACTAGCCGGAAAGGTAAACATCTTCTGTGATTTTCCATATGTACTGAACTCCGTTCGTTAAATGTCTTCTCCAACAAAGACTCTTGAATGCTGCTTTCGTCCTCCTCATCATCCTCATCATCTGCCTGATGGCAGAGATCAACCCTATAGGAAATTCATCTTTTATGGAAACCACAGGGAGAGAAGCCATGTAACACCAAATATAGCTAATAAGAAATTAATAGCAGAATCATCAACTTGAGAAAGATATATCACATTTCATTGTTTTCTTCTTTCTTTTGTTATGGATAAAGTTTATCAACTATTATATCTTGCTTTGCCAAAACATTGCAACATTAGCTCTATGTTTTTTATCACATGCCAAAAACCCATAATTGGAACATTATTGAAAAAGAATTAAAGAGCTCCTAGATGTGCTGTACAACACAATACATTTCAACACGTTGCTCATCCTAACAGAGATCCATAATCTATCTCCTGAAGGCAAGTATAAACAATTCAGTCAAACTTTACAAAATACAGAAATGCGTAAGAAATAACTACACAGTTCCTGCATTATCGTTGATTACTACAGGATTTTTGTGAGTTGCAGAACCAGCAAACATCATTTATAAAACATAGTATAAAAGAGTTTGAATGAAGCTCAGACTGACTAGGCAATAGGTAAATCACTCCTCAAAGGAAACAATAAAACTATAAGAAAAAAAGATTAGAAGCTTTCCATTTCAGCCCCATTGTTAAGGTCCTTGTAAACACGGTAGCAAACAATGTCTTCACCTTCTATAAAAATAAATAAGACCTTTAAATCATCCATTTGAACTCTTTATGCGCTTAAACAGACTTCAGAACAATGACATAAAGAAGGCAATTTCACAAGCACAAAGCTGCCTCCTTAAAGTCACGTTTGTTATATGTGTTACTAATTGTTTCATTACTCTTCTTTCCAAGACCTTTTAAGGAAAAAAGAACGTATTACAATTTGTAAACCACAAGGCATTTAATGTTGCATTCGTGATAATTATATAAAAAAAAAAAAATCCAAAACAATGATACTTCTCTGATGTTGAAATTGATATAAAGTAAAATTTGTAACCTTTGAATTAATCAAAAAAAGAAAACATACCAGAATGATAAAAGAAGAAGAAACGCTGCAAAAAACATGATATTGGGGAAAGCTGCAAAGCAAAAGTCTGACTATTTAAATCCTTCCAACAAGCAATTAAGAAAGTATATATACACTGCCCACATGACAGGGGACATACCCATGAAAACAAAGCCACAAGAGTGAGACCAACATTGCCACCCCTCACAAGAAGCAATAAGAGTTAAGAGAAAATATAAACAGCTACCTGCATTGCAGAAACCAAACATGTAGATTCATTTTGGTCAGTAATGAAGTAAAATATAACATTACTACAGAAAATTAGAAAATGAAAAATAACTAAATAAAAGTTAGATTCACTCACCCATGTTAGAAGAGCCAACCATCAGATGAAACACCTGCAAATTACAATTTACATGTTTAAATACAAAATTGTTCATTATGATTTAATGGGGAAGTAATTATACTCGAAAACCTGACATTATATACACACATAAACATATTTCTTCAAGAACTTGTGCAAATGTTAAAGATGTACGTTATTGTCACAAAAATGCATCAAGACTTTGATACATGCATAAAAACATAGAGGCCTGTAAATCAATAATTATATACGAACACACGGGGGGTTGTCCATGCCTGTCTATGGAGAAGGATAAGTTATACAAAATTATTAATAAGCAATCATCAACTCAGCAAGCGCTGCTGAACAAAAGCAGAGTGTACTGGCATGAGGTTTGCACTTATACATCTAACCATTTCCTCCCCATATAAATAGCATCATCTACTCTTTCGTCTCAACTTGAGTTTTGATACTAGACTTTGAGAACCACTTCTCTAGCGTAAAAAGTTACCCATCTAATTTTTCAAGTAATTATGGCAAAGCTTCCACTGTCTTTAGAAATACTGTTATATATCTAACATGGCATCAAAGACCCAACATCTCCAAAGAATAAGCTACCGAGACAAGCCACCCGAAATTTCCTAAGAAGTTCCATTAGACTACCTTAGGGCTAGATGAAGATCACTTCCCAAGTCCATAAGTTCATTCAATAAACTAACCAGCACTAAAATTCTTACAAAATACCACATATATAACTGCAGACTGCAGAGACACAATTTTGACATAAATATGGATTTAAAACCATCCAAGCATTACAACACATACTTTCTGCCGAGTCCAGCCAAGTTGTGAATTCCTCAAGTGAATCCTGATTAACTGAAATAAACAAAGCAACAAAGTAATCATCGCTTTCATATACAGCAAATAACACGTGCAATGAACTTCATTTCATTTCCTCAAATTGCACATCTAGATGTCTCAACTTTCAATGAAGTGTTACAATGCTTAAAACTATGAAATTCAGGAATAAGAGGATCAATCGGATGCGAAAAGTAAGAAAACGATCAAAAGTCTTTGCAAATTACAGTTTTTCCATGACCAATTACAACCCAATTGCATTTAGTAATCCACCTTAACTTACTCTCTCGCCTTTTCAGAGCAAGCAATCAAGAACATTGCTTACCCAATAAGGATTTCTTCATCAAGTCATTTTATATATAAAAATTTAAAAATCAACCCTACAATACTACTAGTCCACAGTGCATCAAAGAAAAAATGAAACTACCAAAAATATCCAATACAAACACGAAATGCTCAAAAACCATATTAAAAAAAAAAAAAACCAATTTCAGTCCTCAAAAACCTGCATTGGCCATCTTTTAGCCATAATCAAAATCTTATCGAAAAGCAAACGCAAATTCTTGACATTAATGTTTAGAAACACACACCTGAGCAAATGCAAGGACGGAAATAACTCCATCGACAAGAGCGAGACCGACATTAACGCCCACCAGGACCCTTGGGAAGCAAAACCCATCTCGCAATTCAACCATTTTAGTCTCCTCTTCTCTCTTCCACTATCTTTCGCTCTCTTGAAAACCCCACTCTGTAATTTTATCTCTTGTTTCTAATAGTGGGAAAAAGGTCGTAATTTGGGTCCGAAACAAGGAAGCGTACGGACTGAGAAGAAAAAGAAGATCTCGTTGACCGAATCTTTCATGGCAGAGGAAGAAGATCCGTGTCGGGCGATTTTGATTCCATTAATCTTCTTCGCTCGAAAATCGCAAACACACAGAGAAAAGAAAAGGAGAAGAAAACTTTGCCGCAGATTTTTCTTTTTTTGGTTGGGTGGTACTCTTGGTAAATAAGTGGAAAGAACGAGAATAAAGTCGTAATTTTGAGGAAGTGATTGTGCATGAAAACAACAACAATGGTTTGTGTGATCCTCGCACGCGCCTGAGATGCATAAGATGATTCCAATTATCGCATTTTGCACCCCACAGACAGATTCAATCCCACAGATTTGAGTCGAGGTATCTACCTTAAAATTTGCACATTTATTTACCCTAAAAAAAAAAAAAACCAGTATTTATTTGTAAGAAACTTTGATGGAATGGCGTGCACTAATTTGAGAGCAAAAAAAAGAGTCGATTGCTTTCTTGTCCTATTATCAAAAAAAAAAAAAAAAACATAGTAGATTTCGTTCTTGAATGATATGACATCATTTATATGAGAGGATTATTTTTCCTTGCAAGAATATTAATTGGCATCTACAAAAATTAATGTATACTTTTGTTTCTTTTCGTGATCCATCTGCAAATTCCATTTAGACAAAAAAAAAAATGGATTTTAATATGAGCTATTAACAAAAATGATCATTTTGTTAGAATTCGAATAAAAAATTAAAAATAATTTTGAAATTAAGAGTAATTTGGTACCTATTTATTAAAAATAATCCCAAAAATTAAAACTATAATGAAAATATCCTTTATTGATATTAAAAGGCAAACATATATTAAAAAACCATAATACTATTTGGATCTCTTTTTTTTTTTAATATACAGATTTTTAAAAAAAAGTTTATTAATTTTTTCACACCTAAAAAGTATTTTAAAATATTAAACGTATTTGATACTTTTTGCAACCTCATGAATGACGTGCTTTATGAGTATCCAAAGTATCTAGACCACTTAGTAGTTGTCTATCTAGATGACATTGTTGTGCATAGCTAGACTCTTGTTGAGCATATGGAACATTTAAAGTTGATCTTCGCAACTTCGAGGAAGCACTCGCTCTATATGAAGAAAGAGAAATGTGAATTATGCCAACGTAAGATTCGGTTCCTTGGTCACAAAGTGAGTCAAGGACAGATCCAAATGGATGAGAGGAAGGTCCAAGCCATTCTTGATTGGCAAGCCCCTATGAAGCACTTGGAGTTGCGGTCGTTCCTTGGGCTAGCTTGTTAGATATGTATGCCCTAAGGAGTAAAAATGTAATACGTTTTTAGCAACATTTTTATGAATAAAGAATTTGTTCATTTACATATACCAAATATTGTCCTTTTTATGTTCATATTTGTTGAATATATGTTAAGCAAACAGTAGTCTGAGACTGTTGGTCTAAACCTTTAAGAATTGGGCATATGATGGACTGATTATGCGGAAGACACGATTCTTAAGGTGATGGTCTAAATAGTAAGATCTGCAATCGAAGGAATAAAGTTTAGTGCTTTATTCATGTAAAGATTGTTATGTTGTCTATATCCCCATTGGGAGAAGGTTTGTCTTGACCATCGGAGTTGGACTCCGTGAATAGAAACATTGGCACGTTGTCATAGGTGATGATGCATCGGATCGGGGCACAAAGTGAATTAATTTGGATTAATAATTCTGTCTTGGCAAATCGATTCACTTTAGACAATCATTTGTATTGTATCTTAATCCTGAGATGAATAGTAGGCCCGTTGACTTGACTTGTGTCTTTTGATATACCAAAGGATGACACCCACATCTCTATAGTGGTATGCATGCCAGTACATTGGAGACCTGACTCATGATAGCGTAAAATTGTTATTCATAGATATAGAATCCATAGCTACTCTTTAGTAGTAATGATATCCTCTTATATGCGTTATCCTGTAATTGGAAAACTAGAGCGCTCAACCATTTGGATGCATAGGTGTAACTGAATGGTATACTATCTTTGGATGGTAAGTTTTCTAATGGTGAGATAATGGAACGTAAGATAAAAATAATCGGGAAGGTAAGACAGAACTTGTCCTTAAGCTGATTATGGATTATCATATGAGGATATGATACACTATGATATGTCATGGAGACTTAGCTATACGGGCTTCGTAATTCTATAAAGTTCGAGAGTGCAGCTCCAAGCTTTTAGTGGAGTAGCGTTGGAGTTGATAATTGTGAAATGTATATCTAGGATATTGGGTTTCATAATTATCGAGAGCTTGAATTTATAGGTTCATTTTGGTTCCTTTTTCAAGCTCACAAAATCCTGTAACGATATGGCGTGCTTTTTCAATAATTGGTGACTTATGTCGGATTTATTGAATTGGTTTAAAATTTGAAAGAATCAAATAATTAACGTTTGTTTATTGGTTAAATTAATTTTGTAATAAAATTAATCTAAGATAAACTTGTTGAATTATAGGGATCGGATAATTCTTATCGGTTTATCGGTTGATTTAATTGAATAAATTAAATCAAGATAAACTTGTAGAATTGTTGTGAATTGATTTATTTTCTTAGAGATTATCTTGATAAAGTTTGTTTTGATCAGATAACTTCTCTATTGGATTATTTGAATCAAAACTGAGACTTTATCCTATAGAATCTCGGGTGAAAAATAAAATATTCGTGGAGATATTTACGCGACAGTTTAGCTTGCCGATCTACGTGTTCGGCCTGCCGATGGAGCCTATTCGGCCTACCGATCAGGTTGTTTGGCTTGTCGATCAGCGAGAGATAAGATTACGCGTTTTCACGCGAATCTTATCAAATATTGATCCAAGCTTGATTCTGTTTCGAGTTTTTGAGACCTAATCTGATAAGAGCTGACCCCAGGACCAATCGCTATATAAAGGGAGTAAGTCTTATGAGTTATTCAGATCAATTTAGAGATTAAGAGTGATACTCTTCTGGTGAGCATCTGAAAACCCCCTGAGAGCTTTTGTTCACAAATCACGAACACTAGCTTTGGGTTCTCTCGATTGGTTGGAAGGAGAGTCACCGGTGGAAGAGCTATACGTGTGAGCCCACACTCACTCTGATCGTGGATAGAGAATAGCAAAGAAGACCAGTTGGTTGAGACTCTTTTGGAACGTTACTTCTCTTCACAGGTCGCGGAAGTTCTTCGGCACATAAAGGTTAGTAAGATCTGTTTAATTTATACATATAGCATGTCAAACTTGTGTTTTGGAAAAATACTTTGATGTTAAAATTTTTAAAATTTTCGCTGCGCACCTCACACTTATTTTTTCCAACAATGGTATCAGAGCTGTGGTTTTTATATAAATTTACAAGTTTGTGATCATACTATATGTATAAATTTTATGATTTTAATTTCTCCTATGCTTGAATTTAATTTTACAAAGAGAGTTAGCACTCTAGGTTTCTATATAATTATATGTTGTCATGGATTATGTGGTGAATGTTCATTAATTAATTATGGTTGATTAAATTGTTATTTAATTATTTATTAATTAATTAATTTATGCCAGTTATGGTTCCTTAGAAGATAAAATGTGTATATAAGTTTTTTCATGCAATTAGATGGCGGACTATCATCTCTATTTTGGAATTGTTATTTATTTTTAAATTTGTAAAAATTTTGTAAATAAATAATTATTCGGAGAAGATAGATCGAGAAGTCAGATCTAGAAGATCGATGATGGCGCACCCAGGTATTTCCTGTGTCTCTAATTTTATGTTTTTTGAATTGTTAAAAATAAATTGATGAATTGCATTAAAATTGTATTTTTTAGAATGGAGATTTCTGCTTGGTCGGCATGCCGAACCTTCAGTTCGACAGGTCGATGGTCACTGATCGGCAGGCCAGACGTGTGGTTCGGTAGGTCGACAGTGGGGCAGAAATAGGCTGGCTCTGCCGGCAGGCTGAACTTCCAGTTTGGCATGCCGAACTTTCATGGGTCGACAGGCCGATCTTTTTGATCGGCAGGGCGATGAAGCATGACCGGCAGGTCGATCACCCACATCGGCCTGCCAACCGAGAGCTGGAAAATTTCCAAAAAAGGTGCAATTTTCACAGTGCAGTTTTAATTTTATTTTTGAGACGATTCTGAGAAACATTAAATTTGGATATGACCTAAAATATGAAGTATTTGATTCATACGGGATTGAAGACTTGAAGATGGGAATTATGTGAAGAAGGATACAACTTGAGGATTCAAGGATGAAGAATCGATTTATGTCTCGATTATTCACTTGTAATCTTAGTTTTCTATTTTCTAGGATGGAGCCATAATATTACGGTTATTATTATTTTGCTTGTAGCTTTGCTTGATTGCTTTGCTTGTCTGCATTATAATATGATTTGCCATGTATATTGATAACATATCATATAGAATAGGAAGTGCCGCTCATATTAAAATTGTTCATGCATAGTTTTAAAATAAAACCTTGACTTCAAAAGATTGAGTGGGAGAAGGTTTTCGAAAAGAGAACCTAAGGCCTCCATCGTTGGTCCATAGGAAGAACATGGTGGTCCCGACCCCTAGGAAGGGATTTCTATCATGTACCAGATTGGATCTCTGAGAGGATAAGGTATTTTAGCATGATTTATGGTTGCACACTCCTAGGTGGTGATTATAAATCATAGATAAAATATTGAAACGATGGTTATACACTCACGTTAATTTTATTATTAACCTCCCCTAGGAGCTCTGTTAATAAAATTAATGGCCAAAGAAACGATTATTAATATATGTTGGATCATACGGGTCCTGGATGGTATACATTAATCAGGAGGGGATCCGTATTCCTGATTGAATTTGGCATGACTCCCCTAGGAGCTTGTTGAATTCTGAGTTGGGAATTATCGTTGTAAGGTTGCGATATTTTTAAGGTTTTGACACATAAACACATTTGTATGATTTTTACATAATTGTGTTATCTTACTAAATTATTATATGTTTGCTTATGTTTGGTATATGATTCTTTATTGTAGATTAAAAAATGTCTAAAAACGCTTTATAATCGATACTTGACAAAAACCAATTAACCAGTGAGAATTACAATGATTGGAAACGGAACCTGGATATCGTCCTATCCTTTGAGAAACTAAAATATGTTCTGACAACCCCTTGTCCTCCCGAGCCTACGGGAGACTCATCTAATGAGCAATTCCAAGCGTATGACCGCTGGAAAGATGCCAATGATCAGGCCCGCTGCTATGTTATGGCCAGCATGAATAATGTACTGCAGGCTCAACATCAAGATTATGAGACTGCGAAGCAGATCTTGGATAATCTTGAGGACATGTTTGGAGGCCAGGCCATAACAAAGCGGCAAGGGGCGCTTTGGAAACTTCTTAACTATAGACAGAGATCGGGGACATCTGTAAAGGAACATATGATGTTGGTCATGGGTTACCTTGCTGAGGCTCAAACCAATGGAGCCGACATTGATGCTGAAACTCAGATGACTATGGTCTTTGAGACTCTGTCTAAGGAATTTATTCTATTTAGAGCTACATTTAATTTGAGCAATAGACGGGATATGACCTTGACAGAACTGATGAAACAGTTGCAGGAGTTTGAACTGATGATCAGGGAGTCTCTTGTGGGTGGAGAGGCCAACATGGTAGTTGCTTCTGGTTCCAATTCTAACTCTGGAAATGGAAAGAAGCAACTGGCCAAGAATGGGATGTCTTCTGTTCCTGCTAATACCAAAAGCAAGAAGAAGAAGAAGAAGAACCCAAAGAAGCTTAAATGCTTCTTCTGTGGTAAAATCTGGTATATTAAGAAGCATTGCAAGGACTTCCTTTCCAAAGGAGGTAGGTGTGATCTTCTCTATTTAGAAACTTGTTTGGTTGAGGAATCTAGTGACATTTGGGTCATAGATTCCGGTGTAACTAATCATGTTTATGTTTCTCCACAGGGGTTCAAAGAAACGAGAAGTCTGCTACATGAGGACTTCACGCTTTGGATGGGTGATGGATCCTTGGTCTCAGCAGAAGCAGTGGGAGACGTCCATCTTTACTTTGATAATTATAGGAATTTATTTTTGCAAGATTGTTTTTATGTTCCTAAATTTAAAAGGAATTTAATTTTTGTATCTTGTTTATTTAAAGACTCCTACATGGTATCTTTTATTGAAAAGTGGTGATTTGTAAAAACAAATCTTTTATCTATTCTGGATGGATGCAAAATAATCTATATTTTATCAAACCTAAGATGGACTTATTGCCTAGTGCTGAGATGAATGATAATAACTCCAAAGACTTAAAACTTCTCACTCTAATAAGACTTATATTTGGCATTTGCGCCTTGGTCACATTAACCTGAATAGGATTCAAAGGTTGGTAAGGGATGGACCTTTAAGTCACTTGAAGGTGGAATCTATACCTCAATGTGAATCTTTTTTGGAGGGTAAAATGACCAAAAGACCATACGGGTCTAAAGGCAATAGGGCCGAAGGGGTTCTAGAACTTATGCATAGTGATGTTTGCGGACCGATGAACATCCGGGCACGAGGAGGGTATGAGTACTTCGTCACTGTTATTGATGATTACTCAAGATATGGGTATGTGTGCCTAATGCACCACAAAAGTGAAACTTTTGACAAGTTCAGGGAGTTTCGACTGAAGTGGAAAAGCAATTGGGTAGACCCATAAAAGCACTTCAATCCGATCGAGGTGGAGAATACCTTTCTGATGAGTTCTTGGGACACTTGTTAGAGAATGGGATTTTATCCCATTTGACTGCGCCGGGCACTCCGCAGCAGAATGGCATAGCGGAGAGAAGAAATAGGACTTTGTTGGACATGGTCAGGTCTATGATGAGTTATTCATCATTACCTTTATCTTTTTGGGGATATGCACTACAAACTACATGTTATCATTTTAACAATGTGCCTTCAAAATCGGTCCCTAAAACTCCTCACGAGTTGTGGACAAGAAGGAAGACATCTTTAAACCATATTCATATATGGGGATGTCCAGCTCATGTCCTGTTTAAGGATTCGAATAAGTTGGAAGCACGTTCAGAAGTTTACATGTTTGTAAGATATCCAAAAGGGACTAAAGGGGGTTATTTTTATCACCCGAAGGAAAATAAAGTCGTGGTTTCTGCTAATGCAACTTTCCTTGAGGAGAGTTACATAGACGACTTTAAACCTTGAAGCAGAGTGGTGCTTGAGGAGTTAAGGAGTGATCAAATCACTCTGTAGGTTCCAAATGAAACCGTTCCGATCAGTGTAGAAAAACTAAACAAACTTGAACAACAATCTCAGGGGCTTCGGCGTAGTGGGAGGATCGGGCGTCAACTTGAGAGGTATATGTTCAATGGGGAGGTCTTCTTGGCTGAACCGGATGAAAATGACAAGGATCCTTATACTTACGCAGAAGCTATGGAGGATGTTGATTCAAAACTCTGGACAGAGGCCATGAACATAGATATGAAGTCTATGGAGACTAATCAGGTCTGGGAGCTTGTGTATCTTCCCGAAGGGGTAAAACCCATAGGGTGTAAGTGGATCTACAAGAGGAAAAGAGGAGTTGACGAAAAGGTCGAAACCTTTAAGGCTAGACTAGTAGCTAAGGGTTATACGCAAAAGGAAGGAATCGATTATGAGGAAACCTTTTCATCTATAGCCATGCTTAAGTGCATCCGGATTCTCTTATCCATAACTGCCGCTCTCAACTATGAGATTTGACAGATAGATGTCAAGACGGCTTTTCTAAATGGCTATCTTGATGAGTCCATTTATATGGAACAGCCAGACGGGTTCAAGGTCATGGGTCAGGAGGGTAAGGTTTGTAAGCTGTTAAAGTCAATTTATGGACTTAAGTAGGCTTCTCGTTCTTGGAACATAAGATTTGATAAGGTGATCAAGACGTATGGGTTCTCACAAAATGTGGATGAACCATGTGTTTATAAATACATAAAAGATGGAAAGGTAGTTTTTCTACTACTCTAGGTAGATGACATTCTACTAATTGGCAATGACGTTGGGGCATTGTCATCGGTCAAATTATGGTTGACCAAGTAGTTTGACATGAAGGACTTGGGTGAGGCTAATTTTGTTCTCGATATCTAGATTTTTCGGGATAGGAAGAACAAAATGATAGCTTTGTCACAAGCTGGCTACATAGATAAAATTCTCAGGAGGTTTGCAATGCAGGATTCCAAGAAAGGTGGGCAACCATCTAGGTCTGGAATTACTCTTTCTAAGAAAGACTCTCCAAAGTCTTATGAAGAAAGAGAACACATGAAGAAGGTGCCTTATGCTTCAGCAGTGAGTAGTCTCATGTATGCCATGCTTTGCACACGACCGGATATTAGCTATGCGGTCGGGATTGTAAGTCGATTTCAGGCGGATCCAAGATCGAACCACTAGGTTGCGGTAAAGCATATTTTTAAGTACCTGCAAAGGACTCGAGGGTATATGCTAGTATATTCGGGTGAGGATCTGATTCCTCTAGGATATACTGATTCAGATTTTCAATCCTGTCTAGATTCTAGGAAATCGACTTTGGGGTTTGTGTTTACTCTGGGTGGTGGTGCCATTTGTTGGAGAAGTGCAAAGCAAGATTGCACTTCAGATTAAACGATGGAGGCCGAGTATGTGACAGCTAGTGATGCTTCGAAAGAAGCAGTGTGGCTCTACAAGTTCCTTGGGGATCTTGAGGTTGTTCCTAGCATGGATAAGGCAGTATAACTATATTGTGATAACAGTGCAGCGGTAGCTAATGCTAAGGAACCAAGATTTCACAAGAAGAGTAAACATATTGATCGGAAGTATCACGTGATAAAGGACTTCGTTGAGGGAGGGCATGTCACGGTGTGCAAGATCGCGTCAGAGGACAATTTAGCTGATCCATTTACGAAGACACTTACAGGGAGAGTCTTCGAGAAACATGTGGAAGCTATGGGGATGCGAGATTTGTTGTATTTACTCACTTAGTGCAAGTGGGAGATTGTTAGATATGTATGCCCTAAGGAGTAAAAATGTAATACGTTTTTAGAGACATTTTTATCAATAAAGAATTTATTCATTTACATATACCAAATCTTGTCTTCTTTACATTCATATTTGTTAAATGTATGTTAAGCAAACAGTAGTCTGAGACTGTTGGTCTAAACCTTTAAGAGTTGGGCATATGATGGGCTGATTATGCGGAAGACACGATTCTTAAGGTAACGGTCTAAAACATATGATCCGCAATCGAGGGAATAAAGTTGGGTGCTTTATTCATGCAAAGATTGTTATGTTGTCTATATCCCTATTGGGAGATGGTTTGTCTTGACCATCGGAGTTGGACTCCGTGGATAGAAACATTGGCTCGTTGTCATAGGTGACGATGTGTTGGATCGTTACATAAAGTGAATTGATTTGGATTAATAATTCTGTCTTGACAAATCAATTCACTTTAGACAATCATTTATATTGTATCTAAATCCTAAGATGAATAGTGGGCCCGTTGTACTCGACTTGTGTCTTTTGATGTACCAATAGGGTGACACCCACATCTCTATAGTGGTATGCATGCCGGTACGTTGGAGACAGTGACTCTTGATAGTGTAAACTTGTTATTCATAGATATAGAATCCATAGCTTCCTCTTTAGGAGTAATGATATCCTCTTATATGCGTTATCCTATGATTGGAAAACTAGAGCGCTCAACCATTTGGATGCATAGGTGTAACCGAATGGTATACTATCTTTGGATGGTAAGTTTTCTAATGGTGAGATAATGGAACGTAAGATAAAAATAATCAGGAAGGTAAGACATAATTTGTCCTTAAGCTGATTATGGATTATCATATGAGTATACGATACACTATGATATGTCATGGAGACTTAGCTATACGGGCTTCGTAATTCTATAAAGTTTAAGAGTGCAGCTCCAAGCTTTTAGTGGAGTAGGCGTTGGAGTTGATAATTGTGAAATGCATATATGGGATATTGGGTTTCATATTATCGAGAGCTTGAACTTTATAGGTCCATTTTGGTCCCCTTGGCTAGCTCACAAAATCCTGTAACGATACGGCGTGCTTTTTCAATAATTGGTGACTTATGTCGGATTTATCGAATTAGTTTAAAATTTGAAAGAATCAAATAATTCATGTCTATTTATTGGTTAAATTAATTTTGTAATAAAATTAATTTAAGATAAACTTGTTGAATTATGGGGATCGGATAATTCTTGTCTATTTATCGATTAATTTAATTGGATAAATTAAATCAAGATAAACTTGTAGAATTATTGTGAATTGATTTATTTTCTTAGAGATTATCTTGATAAAGTTTGTTTTGATCAGATAACTTCTCTATTAGGTTATTTGAATAAAAAATGAGACTTTATCCTATAGAATCTCGGGTGGAAAATAAAATATTCGCGGAGATATTTATGTGGCAGTTCGGCCTGCCGATCTACGTGTTTTGCCTGTCGATGGAGCCTGTTCAGCCTGCCAATCAACGAGAGATAAGATTACACATTTTCACGTCGATCTTATCAGATATTGATCCAAACTTGATTCTGTTTCATGTTTTTGAGACCTAATCTGATAAGGACTGACCCTAGGACTAATCGCTATATAAAGGGAGTAAGTCTCATGAGTTACTCAGATCACTTGAGAGTTAAGAGTGATACTCTTCTGGTGAGCATCTGAAAACTCCCTGAGAGCTTTTGTTCACAAATCACGAACACTAGCTTTGGGTTCTCTCAATTGGTTGGAAGGAGAGTCACTAGTGGAAGAGCTGTACGTGTGAGCCCACACTCACTCCGATCATGGATAGAGAATTGAAAAGAAGACCAGTTGGTTGAGGCTCTTCTGGAACGTTACTTCTCTTCACGGGTCGCGAAAGTTCTTCGGTACATAAAGGTTAGTAAGATCTGTCTAATTTATACATATAGCATGTCAAACTTGTGTTTTGGAAAAATACTCTGATGTTAAAATTTTTAAAATTTCCGCTGCGCACCTTACACTTATTTTTTCCAACAAGCTAACTATTACCAACGGTTTATTGAGGGGTATTCGAAGAAAGCCAATCTTCTCATGGATTTGCTAAAGAAAGAGAAGTAGTGGGAATGGACGGAGGATTGTCAGACAACCTTTGAGGAAATTAAGTGTGCGGTGACCTCAAAACCTATGTTACGGTTACCTGACTTTGAGTTTCCTTTCGATGTCTACATAGATGCATCTTGTTGGAAAAATAGTACGTAACAAAATTTTAAAAATTTTATATCAGAGAATTTTCTAAAACACAAGTTTGACATGCTATGTGCATAAATTAACTAGATCTTACTAACCTTTGTATGTCGAAAAGCTTCTGCAATCAGTTAAGAGACGTAACGTTCTAAAAGAGCCTTAACCAACTGGTCTTCTTTGCTATTCTCTATCCACGATCAGAGTGTGTGTGGGCTCACACGTACAGCTCTTCCACTAGGTGACTCTCCTTCCAACCAATTGAGAGAACCCAAAGCAAGTGTTTGTGATTTATGAACAAGAGTTCTCAGGGAGTTTTTAGATTCTCACCAGTAGAGTATCACTCTTAATCTCTCAATTGATCTGAATAACTTATGTGACTTACTCCCCATTTATAAAGGTTGGGCCTAGGGTCAGTCTTTTTCTGATTAGGTCTCAAAATTTGAATCAGAATCAAATTCGGATCAATATCTGATAAGATCCATGTAAAAACGCGTGATCTTATCCTTCGCTCATCAGCAGGCTGATCAAGTTGATCGGTAGGCCGAACAGGCCCCATCGACAAGCCAAACTTGAGGATCGACATGCTGAACTGCCGATTAATATCTCAGCAAATCTTTTATTTTCCACCCGAGATTCTATAGGATAAAGTCTCAGTTTTAATTCAAATAACCCAATAGAAAAGTTATCTGATTAAAATAACTTTATCTAGATAATCTCTAGGAAAATAAATGAATTCCTAACAATTCTACAAGTTTATCTTGATCTAATTTATTCAAAATTAAATCAACCGATAAACAGACAAGAATTATCCGATCCCAATAATTCAACAAGTTTATCTTGAATTAATTTTATCACAAAATTAATTCAATCGATAAACAGACATGAATTATTTGATTCTTTTGAATTTCAACCAATCTAACAAATCTGACATAAGTTACCAATTAGTGGAAAAGCACGCCGTATCGTTACAGAATGTTGTGAGCTAACAAAGGGGACCAAATGGACCATATAGTTTAAGCTCCCGATAATTATGAAACCCAATATCCCAGATTTACATTTCATAATTATCAACTCCAACACTACTCCACTAAAAGCTTGGAGCTGCACTCTCGAACTACATAGAATTACGAAGCCTGTATAGCTAAGTCCGCATGACATATCATAATGCATCGTGTCCCCATATGATGATCCATAATCAGCTTAAGGACAAGTTCTGTCTTACCTTCCTGATTATTTTTATCTTACGTTCCATTATCTTTCTATCAGAAAACTTACCATCCAAAGATAGTATACCATTCAGTTACACCTAAGTATCCAAATGGTTGAGGGCTCCAGTTTTCCAATTATAGGATAACGCATATAAGAGGATATCACACACCTAAAGAAGAGCTATGGATTTCATATATATGAATAACAGGTCACGCTATCAGAGTCATGCCTCCAACGTACCAACATGCATACCACTATTAAGATGTGGGTGTCACCCTTTGGTACATCAAAAGACACAAGTCAAGACAACGGGCCCACTATTCATCTCAGGATTAAGATACAATACAAATGATTGTCTAAAGTGAATTGATTTGTCGAGATAGAATTATTAATCCAAATCAATTCACATTATGTCTCGATCCAACACATCGTCACCTATGACAACATTTCAATGTTTCTATTCACAGAGTCCACCTCCGATGGTCAAGACAAACCATCTCCCGATAGGGATATAGACAACATAACAATCTTTACATGGATAAAGTGCCCAATTTCATTCCCTCGATTGCGGATCTTACGATTTAGATCATTACCTTAAGAATCGTGTCTTTCGCATAATCTGTCCATCATATGCCCAATTCTTAAGGTTTAGACCGACAGTCTCAGACTATTGTTTGTTTATCATACATTCAACAAATATGAATATAAAGAGGACAAGATTTGGTATATAAACAATAAATAAATTCTTTATTGATAAAAATGTCTTTAAAAACTTATTGCATTTTTACTCCTTGGGGCATATATGTCTAACACATGTCTAATAAGTTTTTGGAGATATTTTTATCAATAAAGAATTTATCTATTATTTATATACCAAATGTTGTCCTTTTTACATTCATATTTGTTGAATGTATTGTAAGCAAACAATAATCTGAGACTGTCGGTCTAAACCTTAAGAATTGGACATATGATGAACAGATTGTGCGGAAGACACGATTCTTAAGGTGATGGTCTAAATAGTAAGATCTGCAATCGAAGGAATAAAGTTTGGTGCTTTATTCATGTAAAGATTGTTATGTTGTCTATATCCCTATTGGGAGATGATTTGTCTTGACCATCGGAGGTGGACTCCATGAATAGAAACATTGGCAAATTGTCATAGGTGACGATGTGTTAGATTGGGACATAATATGAACTGATTTAGATTAATAATTCTGTCTTTGCAAATCAATTCACTTTAGACAATCATTTGTATTGTATCTTAATCCCGAGATGAATAGTGGGCCCGTTGTCTTGACTTGTGTCTTTGATGTACCAAAGGGTGACACCCACATCTTAATAGTGATATGCATGTTGGTACGTTGGAGGCATGACTCTAGATAGCGTGACCTGTTATTCATAGATATGGAATCCATAGCTCCTCTTTAGGAGTAGTGATATTCTCTTATATGCGTCATCCTGTAATTGGAAAACTAGAGCTCTGAACCATTTGGATACATAGGTGTAACCAAATGGTATACTGTCTGTGGATGGTAAGTTTTTCGATGGTGAGATAATGGAACATAAGATAAAAATAATCGGGAAGGTAAGACAGAACTTGTCCTCAAGCCGATTATGGATCACCATATGGGGATACGATGCATTATGATATGTCATGGAGGCTTAGCTATACGGGCTTCATAATTCTATGTAGTTTGAGAGTGCAGCACCAAGCTTTTAGTGGAGTAGTGTTGGAGTTGATAATTATGAAATGTATATCTGGGATATTGGGTTTTATAATTATTGGGAGCTTGAACTATATAGGTCCATTTGGTCCCCTTTGCTAGCTCACAGCATCCTGTAACGATACGGTGTGCTTTTTCAATAATTGGTGACTTATGTCAGATTTAGTAGATTGGTTGAAATTCGAAAGAATCAAATAATTAATATTTGTTTATCAGTTGAATTAATTTTGTGATAAAATTTATTCAAGATAAACTTGTTAAATTGTTGAGATCGGATAATTCTTGTCTGTTTATCAATTGATTTAATTTTGAATAAATTAAATCAAGATAAACTTGTAGAATTATTAGAAATTTGTTTATTTTCCTAGAGATTATCTAGATAAAGTTGTTTTAATCAGATAACTTTTCTATTGGGTTGTTTGAATTAAAACTGAGACTTTATCCTGTAGAATATCGGGTGGAAAATAAAAGATTCATTGAGATTTTAATCGGTAGTTTGGCATGCCGATCCACGTGTTCGACCTGTCGATTGGTGTGTTCGGCCTGTCGATTATACAGTTCGGCCTACCGATGAGCGAAGGATAAGATCACGTGTTTTGACACGGATCTTATTAGATATTGATCTGAATTTAATTCTGATTCAAATTTTGAGACCTAATCTGATAAGGACTAACCCTAGACCCTGCATCTATAAAGTGGGAGTAAGTCATGTAAGTTATTCAGATCAATTGAGAGATTAAGAATGATACTCTGTTGGTGAGAATCTAAAAAACTCCCTGAGAGCTCTTGTTCACAAATCACGAACACTTGCTTTGGGTTCTCTCAATTGGTTGGAAGGAGAGTCACCTAGAGGAAGAGCTGTATGTGTGAGCCCACACCCACTCCAATCATGGATAGAGAATAGCAAAGAATACCAGTTGGTTGAGGCTTTTTTGGAATGTTACTTCTCTTCGCTGATTGCAGGAGCTTTACAACATACAAATGTTAGTAAGATCTGGTTAATTTATGCATATAGCATGTCAAACTTGTGTTTTAGAAAATACTCTAATATAAAATTTTAAAATTTTTGTTGCGTATTGTTTTTCCAATAATTGGTATCAGAGACATGGTTTTTATATAAATTTATGAGTTTGTGATCATGTTATATGTATAAATTTTGTGATCTTAATCTCTCCTATGCTTGAATCTGACATAACTTATGGTCTCTATCTCCTGTACAAAGAAATGTCCCCTCATTCATAAGTTGTCTTCTATATATTATATATGTTGTGATAGATTATATGGTAAATGTTCATTAATTAATTATGGTTGATTAAATGGTTATTTAATTAATTATTAATTAATTAATTTATACCAGTTATGGTTTCTTAGAGGTTAGAATGTGTATCTAGGTTTTTCATGTAATTAGATGGCGGACTATCATCTCCGTCTAAGAATTATTATTATTATTTTTAAATTTGTAAGAATTTTGTAATTATATAATCATTCGGAGAAGACGGATCTAGAAGTATGATGATGGCGCTTCTAAGTATTTCTTGAGTCTCTAATTTTATGTTTTTGAATTGTTGAAAATAAAATTGATGAATTGCATTAAAAATTGTATTTTCTGGAATGGGAGATTTCTGCTCGGTCGGTATGCCAAACCTCACAGTTCTGTAGGCCAATGGTCGTAAATCGGCAAGCCAGACATGAGGTTCGACTGGCCAATAGCAGAGCAGAAATTAGGAGGTTCTGGCGGCAGGCCAAACTTTCATGAGTCGGCAGGCCGATGGATCGTGACCGGCAGGTTGATCACCCAAATCGGCTTGCCAACCGAAAGTTGGAAAATTTCTAGAAAAGGTGCAGTTTTTTTAGTGTAGTTTTAATTTTATTTTTGGGGCAATTCAAAGAAACATTAAATTTGGATATGACCAAAAATATGAAGTATTCGATTCATACGAGATTGAAGACTTAAAGATGGGCATTACATGAAGAAGGATACAACTTGAGGATTCAAGGATGAAGAATCGATAATATGTCTTGATTATTCTCTTGTAATCTTAGTTTTCTATTCTCTAGAGTGGAACCACAATATTACGGTTATTTATTATTTTGCTTGTAGCTTTGCTTGTCTACATTATAATATGATTTGCCATGTATATTGATAACATGTCATATATAATTGGGAGTGCCGTTCATATTAAAATTGTTCATGCATGATCTTAAAATAAAACATTGATTGCAAAAGATTGAGTGGGAGAAGGTTTTCGAAGAGAGGACCTAAGGTCTCCATCGTTGGTCCATAGGCAGAACATAGTGGTCCAGACCTCTAGGAAGGGATTTCGATCATGTAACAGATTGGATCTCTAAGAGGATAAGGTATTTTAGCATGATTTATGGTTGCACACCCCTAGATGGTGATTATAAATCATGGATAAAATATTGAAATGATGGTTATATACTCACGCTAATTTTATTATTAACCTCCCCTAGGAGCTCTGTTAATAAAATTAATGGCCAAAGAAACGATTATTAATATATGCTGGATCATACGGGTCCTAGATGGCATATATTAATTAGGAGGGGATCCATGTTTCTAATTGAATTTGGCATGACTCCCCTAGGAGCTTGTTGAATTCTGAGTTGGAAATTATCGTTGTAAGGTTGTGATATTTTCAAGGTTTTGACACATAAACACATTTGTATTTTTTATAGGATTGTGTTATCTTACTAAAATTATTATTATATGTTTGCATATGTTTGGTATATGATTCTTTATTGTAGATTAAAAATGTCTAAAAACGTTTTATCTTCGATACTTGACAAAAACCTATTAACCGGAGAGAATTATAATGATTGAAAATGGAACCTGGATATCTTCCTCTCCTTTGAGAAACTGAAATATGTACTAACAACCCCTTGCCCTCCCAAGCCTACGGGAGACTCAACTAATGAGCAATTCCAAGCGTATGATCGCTGAAAAGATGCTAATGATTAGGCCCGCAACTATGTTATAGCTAGCGTGAATAACATGCTGCAGGCTCAACATTAGGATTATGAGACTGCGAAGCAGATCTTGGATAATCTTGAGGATATGTTTGGAGGCTAGGCCATAACAAAGCGGCAAGGGACGCTTTATAAACTTGTTAACTGTAGACAGAGGCCGGAGACATCTGTAAAGGAGCACATGATGTTGGTCATGGGTTACCTCGCTGAGGCTCAAACCAATGGAGCCTACATCAATGCTGAAACTCATATGACTATGGTCTTTGAGACTCTATCAAAGGAATTTATTTCGTTTAGAGCTACTTTTAATTTAAGCAATAGATGGGATATGACCTTAACAGAATTAATGAAACACTTATAGGAGTTTGAACTGCTGATCAGGGAGTCTCTTGCGGGTGGAGAGGCCAACATGGTAGCTGCTTCTGGTTCCAATCACAACTCTGGGAATGGAAAAAAGCAACAAGCCAAGAATGGGAAGTCTTCTATTCCTGCTAGCACCAAGAGCAAGAAAAAGAAGAAGAAGAAGCCAAAGAAGCTTAAGTGCTTCTTCTGTGGAAAGGTCGGGCATATAAAGAAGCATTGCAAGGACTTCCTTTCCAAAGGAGGTAGGTGTGATCTTCTGTATTTAGAAACTTGTTTGGCTGAGGAATCCAGTGACATTTGGGTCATAGATTCCAGTGCAATTAATCATGTTTGTGTTTCTCTGCCGGGGTTCAAAGAAACGAGAAGTCTGCTTCATGAGGACTTCACGCTTTGGATGGGCGATGGATCCTTGGTCTCAGCGGAAGTAGTGGGAGACGTCCATCTTCATTTTGATAATTATAGGAATTTATTTAGCAAGATTGTTTTTATGTTCCTAAATTTAAAGGGAATTTAATTTCTATAGCTTGTTTATTTAAAGACTCCTATTTGGTTTCTTTTAATGATAAAGTGATGATTAGTAAAAACAAGTCTTTTATCTGTTCTGGATGGATGCAAAATAATCTATATTTTATCAAACCTAAGATGGACTTATTGCTTAATGCTGAGATGAATGATAATAACTCAACAAGACTTAAAACTTCTCACTCTAATAAGACTTATCTTTGGCATTTGCGCCTTGGTCATATTAACCTGAATAGGATTCAAAGGTTGGTAAGGGATGGACCTTTAAGTCACTTAAAGGTGGAATCTATACCTCAATGTGAATCTTGTTTGGAAGCTAAATTGACCAATAGACCATTCGGGTCGAAGGGCAATATAGCCGAAGGGGTTCTAGAACTTGTGCATAGTGATGTTTGCGGACCGATGAACATCCGAGCATGAGTAGGGTATGAGTACTTCGTCACTTTTATTAACGATTACTCAAGATATAGGTATGTGTACCGAATGCACCACAAAAGTGAAACTTTTGATAACTTCAGGGAGTTTTGGGTTGTAGTGGAAAAGCAATTGGGTAGACCCATAAAGGCACTTCAATCAGATCGAGGTGGAGAATACCTTTCTAATGAGTTCTTACAACACTTATTGGAGAATGGGATTTTTCCCATTTGACTAAGCCGGGCAATCTGCAGCAGAATGGCATAGCGGAGAGAAGGAATAGGACTTTGTTGGATATAGTCAGGTCCATAATGAGTTATTCATCATTGCCTTCATCCTTTTGGGGCTATGCACTACAAACCGCATGTTATCTTTTGAACAATGTGCCTTCAAAACCGGTCCCTAAAACTCCTCACGAGTTGTGGAAGGGTAGGAAGACATCCTTAAACCATATTCGCATATGGGGATGTCCAGCACATGTCCTATTTAAGGATCCGAATAAGTTGGAAGCACGTTTAGAAGTTTGCGTGTTTGTAAGATATCCAAAAGGGACTAAAGGGGGTTATTTCTATAACCCAAAGGAAAATAAAGTCGTGGATTCAACTACTGCAACTTTCCTTGAAAAGAGTTACATGGACGACTTTAAACCTCAAAGCAAAGTGGTGCTTAAGGAGTTAAGGAGTGATCCGATCACTCTAGAGGTTTCGAATGAAACCGTTCTGATCAGTGTAGAAAAACCAAACAAACCTGAACAACAACCTAAGGGTCTTCAGCGTAGTGGGAGGATCAAGCGTCAACCTAAGAGGTGTATGTTCAATGGGGAGGTTTTTTTGGTTGAACCGGATGAACATGATAGGGATCCTTGTACTTAGGTAGAAGCTATGGAGGATGTTGATTCAAAACTCTGGACAGAGGCCATGAACATTAAGATGAAGTCTATGGAGACTAATAAGGTCTAGGAGCTTGTGGATCTTCCTGAAGGGGTAAAACTCATAGGGTGTAGGTGGATCTACAAGAGGAAAAGAGGAGTGGATGGAAAAGTCAAAACCTTTAAGGCTAAACTGGTAGCTAAGGGTTATACGCAAAAGGAAGGAATCGATTATGAGGAAACGTTTTCACCTGTAGCCATGCTTAAGTCCATCTGGATTCTCTGGTCCATAGCTGCCGCTCTTGATCATGAGATTTGGCAGATGGATGTCAAGACAGATTTTCTGAATGGCTATCTTGATGAGTCCATTTATATGGCACAACCAGATGGGTTCAAGGTCAAGGGTCAAGAGGGTAAGGTTTGTAAGCTACTAAAGTCAATTTATGGACTTAAGCAGGCTTCTCAATCTTGGAACATAAGATTTGATCAAGTGATCAAGACTTATGGGTTCTCATAAAATGTGGATGTGCCATGTGTTTACAAACACATTAAGGATGAAAAGGTGGTTTTTCTACTGCACTATGTAGATGACATTCTGCTAATTGGCAATGACATTGGGGCATTGTCATCTGTCAAATTATGGTTGACCAAGCAGTTTGACATGAAGGACTTGGGTGAGGCTAATTTTGTTCTCAGTGTCCAGATCTTTTAGGATAGGAAGAACAAAATGATAGCTTTGTCCCAGGCTGGTTACATAGGTAAAATTCTCAAGAGGTTTGCAATGTAGGATTCCAAGAAAGGTAGGCAACCATCTAGGTTTGGAATTACTTTTTCTAAGAAAGACTCTCCAAAGTCTTATGAAGAAGGAGAATACATGAAGAAGGTGTCTTATGCTTCGGCAATGGGTAGTCTCATGTATGCCATGCTTTGCACACGACCAGATATTAGTTATGTGGTCGGGATTGTAAGTCAATTTTAGGCGGATCAGGACCAAGCCATTGGGTTACGATAAAGCATATTTTCAAGTACCTAAGAAGGACTCGAGGGTATGTGCTTGTATATTCGGGTCAGGACTTGACTCCTTTAGGATATACTGACTCGAATTTTCAATCCTATCTGGATTCTAGGAAATCGACTTCGGGTTTTGTGTTTACTCTAGGCAGCGGTGCCATCAGTTAGAGAAGTGTGAAGCAAGATTGCACTTCAGATTCAACGATGGAGGCCGAGTATGAGACAGCTAGTGATGCTTTGAAAGAAGCAGCGTGGCTCCGGAAGTTCCTTAGGGATCTTGATGTAGTTCCTGGTGTGGATAAGGCGGTATCACTGTACTGTGATAACAGTACGGCGCTAGTTAATGCTAAGGAACCAAGATTTCACAAGAAGAGTAAGCATATTGATCGAAAATATCATGTGATAAAGGACTTTGCTGAGGGCGGGCATGTCATGGTGTGCAAGATCATGTCAGAGGACAATTTAGCTGATCCATTTATGAAGACATTACTGGGAGAGTCTTCGAGAGGCATGTGGAAGCTATGGGGATGCGAGATTTGTCATATTTACTCACTTAGTGCAAGTGGGAGATTGTTTGACATGTATGCCTTAAGGAGTAAAAATGTAATAAGTTTTTGGAGACATTTTTATCAATAAAGAATTTATCTATTTTTTATATACCAAATCGTGTCCTCTTTATGTTCATGTTTGTTGAATGTATGATAAGCAAACAATAGTCTGAGATTGTCGATCTAAACCTTAAGAATTGGGCATATCATGGACAGATTGTGCGGAAGACATGATTCGTAAGGTGATGGTCTAAATCATAAGATCCCCAATCGAGGGAATAAAGTTGGATGCTTTATTCATGTAAAGATTGTTATGTTGTCTATATCCCTATCGGGAGATGGTTTGTCTTGACCATCAAAGGTGGACTCCGTAAATAGAAACATTGGCATGTTGTCATAGGTGACGATGTGTTAGATTGAGACATAATGTGAATTGATTTGGATTAATAATTCTGTCTTGGTAAATCGATTCACTTTAGACAATCATTTGTATTGTATCTTAATCCTGAGATGAATAGTTGGCCTGTTGTCTTGACTTGTGTCTTTTAATGTACCAAAGGGTGACACCCACATCTTAATAGTGGTATGCATGCTGGTACATTGGAGGCATGACTTTAGATAGCGTAGACGTGTTATTCATAGATATGGAATCCATAGCTCCTCTTTAGGAGCAGTGATATCCTCTTATATGCGTTATCTTGTAATTGGAAAACTGGAGCGCTCAACCATTTGGATACATAGGTGTAACCGAATGGTATATTGTCTTTGGATGGTAAGTTTTTCGATGGTGGGATAATGGAACGTAAGATCAAAATAATCGGGAAGGTAAGACATAACTTGTCCTTAAGCCGATTATGGATCATCATATGGGGATATGATGCATTATGATATGTCATGGAGACTTAGCTATACGGGCTTCGTAATTCTATGTAGTTAGAGAGTGCAGCTCCAAGCTTTTAATGGAGTAGCGTTGGAGTTGATAATTATGAAATGTATATCTGGGATATTAAGTTTCATAATTATCAGGAGCTTGAACTATATGGGTCCATTTGGTCCCCTTTGCTAACTCACAGCATCTTGTAACGATACGACGTGCTTTTCCAATAATTGGTGACTTATGTCAGATTTATTAGATTGGTTGAAATTCTAAAGAATCAAATAATTCATGTCTGTTTGTCGGTTGAATTAATTTTGTGATAAAATTAATTCAAGACAAACTTGTTGAATTGTTGGGATCGGATAATTCTTGTCTGTTTATCGGTTAATTTAATTTTGAATAAATTAAATCAAGATAAACTTGTAGAATTTTTAGGAATTGATTTATTTTCCTAAAGATTATCTAGATAAAGTTGTTTTAATCAGATAACTTTTCTATTGGGTTATTTGAATTAAAACTTAGACTTTATCCTATAGAATATCGGGTGGAAACTAAAAGATTTGCTGAGATTTTAATCGGTAGTTCGGCCTACCGATGGGCATGTTTGGCCTGCCGATTTTGCAGTTTGGCCTGCCGATGAGTGAAGGATAAGATCACGTGTTTTGACACGGATCTTATTAGACATTGATCCGAATTTGATTCTGATTTGAATTTTGAGACATAATCTGATAAGAACTAGCCCTAGACCCTACCTCTATAATTAGGGAGTAAGTCACATAAGTTACACAGATCAATTGAGTGATTAAGAATGATACTCTACTAGTGAGAATCTGAAAAAACCCCTAAGAACTCTTGTTCACAAATCATGAACACTTGCTTTGGGTTCTCTTAATTGGTTGGAAGGAGAGTCTCCTAGAGGAAGAGCTGTACATGTGAGCCCACACTCACTCCGATCATGGATAAAGAATAGCAAAGAAGACTAGTTGGTTGAGGCTCTTTTGGAACGTTACTTCTCTTCACTGATTGCAGGAGCTTTTCGGCATACAAAGGTTAGTAAGATCTGGTTAATTTATGCATATAGCATGTCAAACTTGTGTTTTGGAAAATACTCTGATATAAAATTTTAGAATTCCCGCTGTGTACTATTTTTCCAATGGCAGACTCTATGTTCCTATAAGTGGGGGACTAATACACAAGTTACTGAAAGAGACTCACAACCCTCAGTGGGTTGGTCATCTTAGTGTGGAAAGGCTGGTCGCATTGGTTTCAAGGATGTACTTTTGGCCCAAGATGAAGGAAGACATCAAGTTGTATGTCCAAACATGTTTAATTTCCCAACTAGACAAGACCAAGAGGATGAAACAAGCATGTTTACTTCAGCGATTATCGATTCCAAAAACACCATTGGAATCTATTTCAATGGACTTTATCACTGGTTTACCAATTGTCGACAGTTTAGGATCAATGTTGGTGATAGTTGATCACTTTTTGAAGTATGCAGTCTTCATGGCAACACCACAAGCATGCACCACGAATGCAACAGTGGAGCTCTTTTTTCAAGCATGTGTTGAAGATGTTTGAGGTGCCTAAAGACATAGTCAATGATCATGATGCTCAGTTTATAGATAGATTTTTGACCTATCTCTTTAAGCTAATGGGTTTAGAATTGAAGTTCTCTACAAACTGATGGCCAAACAGAGCTCAGTGCATTGCTAGAAGAATATCTATGGCACTATGTGACGGCTTGTCAAAGAAATCGGGTGAGTTCACTCTATACCACCTAGTTTTGCTATAATTTGCACAAGTCATCTTCCATAGTTATGAGCCCCCCAAAGTTGGTCTTAGGACATCAACCTTTGACACTAGTAGAAGTAGCAAAGCAAAAGTCTCAAGGAGAGTGTCTGGTGGCTTTTCGTTTTGCTCGTGACAAGCAAGAACTCATTGAAGAAGCTCAAGATAGTTTGGCAAAAGCACAATGAAGGATGCAGAAATATGCCGATGGATTTAGGCAGCCATTGGAGTTTCAAGTGGATGATCAAGTTTTGTTGAAGCTAATGCCCCAAATTTGGAAAAAAGTGACTAGAAAACGTTATCATTGTAATGTCTTAACCCCCAATGTAGTCCACCTGGCGGGACCCTCGGCAGAGTTGGGTCTTATACTCATTACCCATATATATTGTCCACTCTAGGCACCTAGTGGCCTTTAGGGATTTCTTTGCTTCTAAAGGATTTCTTCGCTTCCCTTAACACTTGAACCCTATACCCCTTGCTTATAAGGTTCTTAAGTCAAATATGGTATTAATTAATAAATATAGGGCATGCAACGCTTAATTAAGTGATATATATACATATATATAAGCTTTCTTTGAAAACTTGTCATAAGCCATAAAAACATAAACATAAAAACATCCTTAGGAAAAATTCATCATAAAAGGTCTTCAAATAAGGATATTAAATCACAAACCTTTACTTATAAACTATTGCTTAATATTTTCATAAACTTTATCATATTGTAGATAAGAATGTATTTACTTGACTTGCTTGCTTACTAAACCTTAAATTAGGCGACGTAGCCGCGGTTCTTAGTGCACTCGTCTCTTGGAGTGTTTATGTCAATCATTCATATAATACATAAAATTAGTATTCAAGTTTATGATATTATGTAATATCATATTACATCATCATACATCATTTTTAACGAAATAAAGCATCTTTGAGTCACAAACGTGCACGTAGAATCAAGAAACATAAATACAGAAAACTTAACCTTTAATCACTTAGAGAAATTAATCTCAACTTATAAGTAAGAATAAAGTCTAAAACTTATTCTATAGCATAGTTAACCTATAAAAACATCACTCATATTTTATTTTCTTGAAAATATTAATCCAAAACATCTTTTTTCAATTTTTCAAAACATTCAAGTAATTCTATCAGTCACAAAAACTTTCTAACCTTCAAGGATTTATTATTTAATATCTTTCGATTCACATCCAATTAGAGCATGAAAATTTGCAGAAATAAAGTTAACACATATATTTAACTTTTAGATATTTTTAACCGTAAAAATTTATTTGATAATTTAAATTAATCACACAATTAATACTACAAAATCTACCAGCAAATCCTAGGTAATGAGCAGTTCTAATTAAAAATTATGTATTAAATCATTTATGCCATAAAATAATTCATAAAAATTATTACACATAATAGAGACATAAAATCATAACATATCAAAATTCAGCTTCAAATAAGTTCGAAATAATTCAAAACACATGTTTGAATTCAAATTCAATATTAACATCAGACATGCTACACAACGAACACTTTTGATTCAAGAATTTTTCAAAAATCAAATATAAATGATATGCTTCTGGAATTTTTATGTAACATGCTTAACATATCAGGCAGACATTCATAACTACTGAGTACTTAGCAATCAACAAATCTTATCTTAAAACATAATATAGATATGAAGTTAAAAATTTACAGACACTTAGTAAACATATCAACAATGATTCATAATTTTTTACAAAATCAACAGATACTTGTTAGCCCATAAAACGTACTCTACAAGACATAAATACAAATCTGCAAGCAAATAAAATTTTGTAAGCAGTATTTGATTGAAAGCTTATAACCTTAAAAAAATATTGAAAGAAAATTTATAAAAAATTCCAGACATTCCTAACATATATATATACACATCATATCTAAAAATCTCAGCAAAATAAAAACATTTGTAATCAAAATATTATTGAAAATCTTAAGAAATAACCGAAAAATCTAAAATAATTAAAACACATTCTAACAACAAAATATTATTTTCATGAAATTTCATGATATCATATGAACATAAATAATTTCAACCATGAAATAACATTGTTATAATCAAAGTAATAAACAAAATAATTTATTTTTCATAAAAAAATATATATGTATACATTCACAACATAAAAAAACAATTTTCTAACAAAGCTTGTCACAAAAACAATATATATCAATCATAAAAATTCAAAATTATGAAAACTTCTAAACCATATATCTTTATTCTTATGTTTTCTTTTCACAACCATGAAAGCTTGCACATAAAAATCTCCAAAAAGAATTCTTCTACTTTGGTTGGAAAGAAAAGAATGATGAATGATGAGCCATCGGCTTCAGGGGGTGGAGAGAAGATGCATACTTAGAGAATTTTAAGTGATGGTGGAGGCCTAAGAATGTGAATTTGAAAGGAGGTGAGGGAGAGATTTTTTTTTTTTGCTAGAAATTAAGAGAATATGATGGCTTTGGTGGCTTAAAGATATATTTATAAGTTTATGAGTTAGATGAGTGTAGAAAACCGTACTCCTAGTTTAATTAGGTTTCTTTTTTTTTTTTTTTTTTTTTTCGTTTCTTTTGCCTTCACAGCACTTGCTTTCTTTCTTTTTTTTTTTTTTTTTTTTTTTTTTTTTTTTTTTTTTTTGTTGTTGTTGTTGGTTACACCGCAATATGGCTATATAACATAAAGACTTATATAATGTTCACATACAAAACTTGAATCGGCAATTTATAAGGCAGTGGGCTCTTTTTTTTTTCTTTTGAAGTTACTAATTAATATATATATATATATATATATATATATAATAGAATATAATATAAGGTAATAGATATATATCAACCTAATAAAATAATGTAATATAGATAAATTGTTTCAATTAAAGATTAGAAATTATATACTTATGTATATATACAAGTAAATATATATGTAAAAAGCTTTCAAATCTATTTCTATGGTGCATTCAAACTAATGGCGTTGTACTATATATATATACACACATAAATAAGAAGATAATTTAACATATATACATAAACTTACACATAATATATATATATATATTTAATATCAAAACTCAACCATCGCAGACATAAATAAATTAAATACTTTATGCTTATCATCATTTTTGATATAAATATCTCAAGCACATAAATCCCTCATAGCTGTCACCTATGACATTACTAAACTAAAAGTTAATTTACTTAATATAAATAATAATAACACTTAAATATCACATTCTAACGTTAAATTAACATAAATATCCGTAAAGGAAAACGACAGGTGTTACAATCATAAGGGCTTGGTGTAGAAATATGATGGCCCTTTTGAAGTGATCAAGCGGGTGGTCAAGGTAGGCTACCGACTCAAACTTCCAGAACAGATAAAAATCCATTCCACATTTTATGTAAGTTTCCTAAAACCTTAGTATGATGATGCTGAACCAGAGAGACAGCAGGTAAGGCGAGCCCTACTGAAAGTGAGAAAACAGTTCGATAAAAATGTGGTCAAGGTCCTCAACCATCGAACCATGGGTGCAAGTAGGAAAAACCAGCATACAGACTACTAAGTACAATGGGAAGGTAGCGTCAAGGTTCACGCTACTTGGGAAAGAGATTTACTCTATGGCAGTTTGAAAATGTGATCAAAGAATACTTAAAGACCCTTCCGACGAGGACATCGGCATCAGTCGGCTGGGGTGGGTTTGTCAGATTGTTTTTGAAATTTTAAAACCTTGAATGTCAAAATATTATAAAGTTAGGGCCTAGTTGGGTAACCTTAAAAAGTTGTTTAGGATTTCATTGTAATTCTAGAGAATTCCTAATTCATTATTTGAAAAAAAAAAACCTATAGTGCTAAACGTACAACACATACCCCCTCATTCTCCATTCTTTCTTCCCTTTCTTCTTTCCCTTTCTCTCGTTAGAACAACCTAAATCTACCCATCACCATTTGACCACTTCCGGCCACCGTTTTCCGCCATGCATGACCAACAAGTCTTGTAGCCACCCGAAACCACCAGAGCCAAAGCCCTACCCCCCCGCCGCCCTGCTCGTCACCGTTTGTCGAAAAACATTGTATAAAGTTTCAGTTTCTATTCTTCAACAACAGATTCTAGCAATATCCAAACTCCATTTCTTCAACTAGTTATATGACCTTGTTCCTCTTGTTAAGGAGAACAAAACCCAACCATTTTTAGCCCAATCGTCGTTGAAAAATTCTGAGACCTCACTTTCCTTTTTCACTAGTTTTTATGTATTTTTTGGTGAGCCAAGCTTTGTTTTGGAAAACCAATCTTGGAATAATGATCCTCGTGTCGAGAGCTTCATTTTGGTACCAATCTTTGCCACCTCTTTGCTAGTCAAACCGTGGTCATCACCAGTCAACTCTCGGTCAATGATAGTCAAATGGTTGACCCCGACCACCCAAGTCCATGAGCTGCACTTCTGGCCTATTTTCAACATTTTGATTGCGTTGGCAACATCAGAATTGTAAGTAATACTGAGTTAGCAAGTCAAAGATTTAATTGACGGCTTCGTTTTGGCAAACGGAGTCCTTTTCGCCATCAAATGCTAAAGACTAAACCAGTAGGAATTTCTATGACTCACCATTCATGATATTTTTATTTAATTAGTCAATAAAATTTGGAATTTAAAACTAAATTATTTGGATTTCAATATATTATTGTTGCTGTTGTTGCTATCGTTGTTGTTGCTGTTGTTGGTATTATTGTTGTTGTTGTTGTTGTTATATTTGAAAACAACTTTCAATCGATCCATTATTTAATATTGTTCAATGGTTTTATTTTTAGGTACTTTATGATTTATAAAGTTAAGGAAAAAAAATTTAAATTGATTGTTGTTGAAGAATTGATGATTTAGATATCGATATTCTATTATGATTCAATACATATAACTGTTTTGGGTGGTGTGTCTTGTAGTTATGGTGCACCAAAATATATTTGTAGCTTGTTTTCTTGCAGGTTTGAATTTTCAGTTTTAAGAAAAATAAGCCATTATATTGCCAAAATTTTGTTAAAACTAACTACCGTGGGTAGATAACTTAGGAGTGTTTTTAGGAGCCAGTTGAGATATAACCAATTCTGTTATATGTTGAGACTTCATGCGGTGCCATTGTACAAACTTTAAGGCCATTCAAAGCATTCCTCAAAGTTATATCCCACGGGGTGCTCATTTGTTGGTCACAACGGACATCATATAATATTTGGTACCACTATTGTTACATAGCCTATTTCACGGGGCGTTCATTTAGAGCACATGGATATGAGGTGCTCATTCAGAGCATAACAGAGCCTTTTATGCCCTTTCTTTTCTTTCCTTCATTAACAACTTGGGATGTGAGTTGGAGAATTTGAGTGATGATTACTAATTTTGAGTTATTGATTAGTTTGATAAATTGTGAACTTGATGACTTTTTATATTGGTATGAGAATTTGTTTATTAACTTTATAAGGATTTTATATATAATATAACAATAGTAAAAAAAACTAAGAGGCGAGTAATGAATTTCTTACATGGCACTATGTGCTCATCCCTTTACTTTCCTTTTTAGGTTAGTCGATTGTTACTTGTTGTCTTGAATTATTGTCGACTCTCCTCACCATTCGACTAGTATACTCTCCCAACATTTTTTATTTCTTGTTGGTACATAGAAGATATGTGGCATGAACACTCCCAGTAGATGATTGATTATTTGTATTTGTTTTTTATTTGTTATTTGAATTTTTATTTTGACTAAAGCTGTGCAGCTGTATTTTTACTTATTCTATAAGCATTCATTTAATTTTATATATTTTCATTTAAATTTTCTATTTGTATTTTTCTTTTTATTTAATATTAAAGACTCCAGAGCAAGCTTGATTTATTTCTATAATTTTATAGGCCCAATTATAGTTTTTTAAATTTTTTTTACTTTCTAAATCTTCAAAATATTTCTTTCAACTTAGTCACCACCCTCGATTTGGGTCATGACAAGCTACATGTGCGGACGTGGCTTGATGGCAAGGCCATGGTCCACATAACATGGGTGCGTTGTTAAGACCCACAATGGCTAGTTAGGCGAGTTGGCAAGCCACTCCGCGCAAGATGCACGCGTAGAGGCGTACGACTATTAGCTTCAATGGACAGATGTGCACCACGACCCCAAGACTTGGACAGATGGCTTCGTAAGAGATCTGACAAGTGTCCCACAATGGGCTGAGATGCCCATGACTTCGGGGAGCCTCTGGGTGGCCTCCCAAGAATGTTGATAGGTGTGCACATGGTGCTGCATGTGCCTATGTGGTGCCTAAGTGGTTGGGGCTGTCAACCACACTTGTTCCCTATAAATAGGTGAAGTTACGAAAGGCAGAGGACATGGGTTGTGTGAACCCTATAGTAGATTTTGTATTCCTTTTACGAGTGATCAATAAAAGGTTGGGTTTTCCTGTATATCGCATATTGCATGTTTGTGTGAGTTGTGTAGCTTTACTTTGCTTATTGGCTAAGCGTACATGGTTAAATTACCTTATATGTCTTGTTCTAAAAAGCTTGCTCAGTGACAGTGTGAGTGAGTGGCTAACTAAGAGTGCTTCTTAATGCCATCATAGGGCAAAAATTTGATAGAAAAATTTAGCCGTTGATTGATAGCATACTTGATTAGGCTTCCACATGAACCCCATTTTTTCCTTTCTTTTTAATCTCTCTCTCAAAACCGTCCCCCCTCTCTCATTTCTTCTCATCATGAAACCTCAAAATCAACCTTTAAAATATAGAGTATCCTTCACTTAAAATTCAAGCTAGAAAATAGGATTTTCTCCTCTTTAGTTTTAAAACTGAAATTATTTTTGTTAATTAAAAAAAAGCTCAAGGTTTTCGCACTAGGTAGGTTTGCCTTTGCATGTCTCCTGTACAAAGAATCTTTCTACCAAAATTGATGTGTTTCTTTCTTAGTTATGGTGTATGTGACACTTTTTTCCGCTTCCATCGTGGGTCTTGTTGTATCTGCCTTTTCATGTGTTAATGTTTACAATTTCTAAGCGTTGTTAAAATCTATTCATCTCTTTTGGTTTTTTTAATAGACTATGATTGAGGATTTTTGATTCGGGACTTTAGTTGAGATTCTTTTGTTTGTTTTTAGACTTTAGTACTTTACATCTTCTTTTCGATGATTATTGATCTATTCTTGGGCTATTAATGAATTGGAATGATAGAATTATGAGGTGTAGAATTGCATTTGATATGGTGGTTATTTTCTATTTGTTTCTTTTCTATTTAGATTTTTTGAAGTGAAACTGGATCATGTTATTAATCATTGATTGAAACATTGTGCACATAATGATCAATAAATGATAGAATGAAAGCAGACCACAAAACATTACTAGAATTCAACGGAGCATGATTAGCTAATAGGCCACATAATTCAATTCACGAGAAGTGTAGCAACAAGAACCACAATGAGCTTCAATGAAGATATTTCTAACGTCTTCAATGATATTGACTTTTATTGCTTGGGGTTGTTTGAAAATGAGTACGTAGGAGAATTCTGAAAATTTTTAATAAAACTTTTTTTTTCCAAAAACCGATTTAGACATGCTATGTATCATAAATTAATCAAAGATCTTTATGTGTTGATTAATCAGTAACCGCACTTCTGGCAAAACAAATTCATTAGAATTGTTACACAAGAACTGCATCTAAAAGAACCTCAACCAATTGGTTATCTTTGCTATTCCCTTTTCTATGACCAAAATGCAAGTAGACACACATCTTTTGATTCTCCTCTTGGTAACATCTCCTTTCAACCACAAGAGAAAACCAAGAATTGTTGTTCTTGATGTTAAATAATAATTCTATAGGAGTTTCAAAATTTTTCTCTCTAAAATACTCTCTCTAAATTTCTCAAGTGATCTAATTAACAATTGGAACATGTTTCCAAGAACAGAAAATTTACTTAAGTCCATAAATAGACTTTAACAACTTGCAAACTTTATCCTCATGACTTTTAGCTTTGAACCTATCTGGTTGTATCATATATATGGTCTCATCAAGATGGCCATTCAAGAAGGCCGTTTTGACATGTATTTGCCATATCTTATTACCAAGAGTAGCAGCAATAGATAAGAGAACACAAATAGACTTAAGTATGGCTACATATGAAAAGATTTCCTCGTAATCGATTTGTTGTTTTTGCGTGGATCCCTTTGATACTAGTTTAGCCTTTTAGGTTTTGACTTTTGCATTTGCCCCTCCTTTTCTCTTGTAGACCCACTTATATCCTATAGGTTTTACCCTTTGGAAAGGTCCACAAGCTCCTAGACTTAATTACTATCTATAGATTTTATCTCAATGTTTATATCTTCTGTCCATAGTTTTGCAGTAACATCTTTCATGGCCTTTTTTGTAAGTGTAAGGATCCTTGTCATGTTCAATCAGTTTAGGCAAGTGAGCTTCGCTGCTGAACATATACTTCTGGGATTGACGCTTGATTCTTCTACTATGCCAAGCTCCCTAGGTTGTTGTTCAGCCAATTTTTCTACATCAATTGGATCGATTTCTACTAGGGCAGCTGGAGCACCCGTGTCATTCGCCATCTTCTCAACTACCACTCTACTACAAGGCTTAAAGTTGTTCATATAAATTTCTTCAAGGAATGTTGCATGTGTCAAAACCGCGACTTTATTTTTTTGGATTTATAGATAACCAGCTTTTGTCCCTTTAGGATATCCCACGAATACACAAATCTCCAAAAATGCATCTAACTTATTCATTTTTTTGTCTAGGATGTGCACGATATGCCCATATATGAATATGGTTTAAGGATATCTTTCTAGCTGAGTTGTTAACAACTCGTGAGGAGTTTTAGGAACCAATTTTGAAGGCACATTGTTCAAAAGATAACATGCAGTTTGTAGGTCATGTTCTCGAAAAGATAATGAAAAATATAGAATAACTCATCATGGATTTGACCATATCCATCAAGGTCCTATTTCTTCTCTTAGATATTTCGTTATGCTATAGAGTGTTAGGTGCAGCCAAATAAGATAAAATCTGATTCTTTACTAAGTGTCCTAAGAACTCATTAGAGAGGTATTCTCTACCTCGATTGGATTAAAGTGCCTTTATGATTTACCTAATAGCTTTTCTACTTCCACTCAAAACTCCTTGAACTTGTCAAAAGTCTTGCTCTTGTAATGCACAAGGTAAAAAAACCCATATCTTGAGTAGTCGTGAATAGAGGTGACAAAGTACCCACATCCCTCTTGTCTTGATGTTCATAGGACTACAAATATCACTGTGTACTAGTTCTAGAATCCTTTCAACTCGATTGCCCCTAGATTTGAAAGCTCTTTTTGTCATTTTACCCTCCAAAAAATATTCATATTGTGGTATAGATTCCACCACTAAATTGTATAAAGGTCTATCCCCTACCAACCTTTGAATCTTATTTAGGCTAATATGACTTAATCGTAAGTGCTAATGCTATGCCTTACTAGAATGTCAAGTTTTATGCCTTTTAGAGATCTCCTTAACTTTAGTGTCAAGCAGTGAGTCCAACTTAGGTTTGATAAAATACAAATTGTTTTACATCCATCCACTACAGATAAAAGACTTGTTTTTAAGAATCACTACTTTATCATTATAAGAAACTGAATAAGAATCCTTAAATAAACAAGTAACATAAATTAAATTCCTTTTAAGTTTAGGAACATAAAAACAATATCACAAAATTAAATGCCCATAACTATCAAAATAAAGATGGATGTCTTCCACTACTTCAACCAACGCTAAGGTTCCATAGCCATCCATAACGTGAAGTACTCATTCAACAGACTTCTTGTTTGCTTGTACACCTACAAATAAACACAAACATGGTTTGTGGCTTCACAATCTATAATCCAAGTGTCATTTGATTCTTCAACTAAACATATTTCAATAACTAGAAGTTTATATTTACCTCCTTTAGTCAAGAAGTCCTTGCAATTTTTCTTCTTATGCCCGACATTCCCATAGTAGAAGCACTTAAGCTTTTTTGCGTTCTTCTTCTTCTTCTTCTTCTTACCCTTAGTTGGCAGAATAGAAGACTTCCCATTCTTGGTTTTTTGCCTCTTTCCATTCCCTTAGTTGGGATTAGAATTATATGCAACTACCATGTTTGCTTCTCCACCGGCTGAGGCATCCTTGATTAGGTTTTTGAACTCCAACAACTATTTCATCAACTTTATCAAGGTAATATCCTATCTAGTGCTCAGATTGTATGAAGCTTTGAACGGAATAAACTCCTTGAAAAGAGTCTCAAAAACCATAGTAATTTGTAACTCAACATCGATGTTAGTTCCATGGGTTTGAGCCTTAATAAGGTAGCCCATGACCAACATCATATGCTCCTTTATAGATGTCCTTGCTTTCTATCTGCAATTGATATAGCTTTTGAAGAGCTCCTTATTGTTTTGTTAAGGCTTGGCCTCTAAATATCTTTTCAACATTGTTCATAATCTACCGAGCAGTTTTATGAACTTCATGTTGGGCCTGAAGCACGTTATTTATCCTTGTCATAATATAGCAGTGAGCTTGATTGTTGGCGTCCTTTTAACGATCATATGCTTGGATTTGCTCATCTATAGACTTGTCGTTAGGCATATGAGGATAAGGGGTGATTAGCACAAATTTTAGTTTCTCAAAGGATATGACAATATTCAAGTTCTTTTTCCAATCATTATAATTCTCGCTGTTACATGTGTTTTTGTCAAGTATCAAAGATAAAGTATTTTTAGACATTTTGATCTATAATAAAAATTCATATATCAAACATAAACAAACATGTGATAATAATTTAGTAAGAAAACACAAACATATAACATGTGTTTATGTATCAAAACCCTAAAAAATCATAACCTTATAACGATAATTTTTAACTTAGAATTGAACAAGCCGTCTAAGGGAGACTTGCCAAATTCAATCATAAATATGAATCCCATCTGATATATTCTAATAATCCCTTTCTTTGGCCATTGATATTATTAACAGAGTTTCTATGGGAGGTTAATAATAAAAATAATTTTGAGTATTTAACCATTATTTCAACTACATGATTCATGATTTATAATCGCCAGAGATGATCAACAATAAAGCATGCTCAAGTAAATTATCCTTTTGGAGATCTAATCTAGTACACGATGAATTCCTTCTTAGGAGTCAAAACTATGATGTGTTACCTATGGACTAATGATTAAGGCTTAGATCATCTCTTCAAAAATCTTCTCCCACTCAATATTTTAAATAGCAAGGTTTTATGTTAAAAAATACATGAATAATTTTTAATAAGCGACACTTCCTATTTTACATGGCATGTTATCAACATAGATGGCAAAACATATTATAAAGCAAACAAGCAATATAATCTGTAAAGCTAAAAGCAATATATTAATTAACAATAATATTATAGTTTTGTCCTAAAGAAAAGAAAGTAAAAATTACAAAAACATGTATTGATTCTTTATCTTATATCTTCATGTTGTATCCTTCTTTATGTGGCGTTTGTCTTCAATTTCAGTCTCATATAGATCAAACTTTTATTTCTGGTTGTTATAAAATTTCCATGTTTTCTCGTAATTGTTTTATAAAGAAAAACTATAACAATAATAGAAAAAATGCTTTTGGCATTAGGCAGTCAATCGACCACCAAACGTCTGTGGATCGGTTATGTCTGAAAAAAATGACGTCTTTGCCATGTCTAGTCGATTGAAGCATAAAGGACCGATTCGTCGGTTTGTTACAGAACTAGTCCCGATCATAAATTTTTTCAATTATTTTTTAGTTTTTAATTTTTAATAACAATTCAAAACATTAGAAATATTTTTTAAAACACAAAAAATATATAGAAGCACAATCATATTCATCTTCAAGTTCCATCTTCAATTTAAATAAATATTTTTCTAGACATTTACAACCAAAACCTACACCGTTTTTGGTTTACAATTTTTTTTAAATGAAAATTAAACTTAACAAATTCTAGATGGTGATGATAGACAGCTATCCAATTATATAAAGAACCTAGATACATATTCTAACCTTTATGCACTATAAGAAAAACTACATTTAATGACATATTATTTACGACATGTAGTTTTTGAATATCGTTGAAAAGTACATACAATGACATCTCTAACAAAGATGTCATTAATGACATTTGAAACAATAATTAACAACATCTATATAGCTGTCATATTAAAGCTCTCCTTTTAACGATAATAGTTTAGTGTTGTTAAAATAATTTAACGACAAGTAAGAGATGTCGTCAAAGCCTTGGAGATTCTATAACACCCCTTATAGATGATATTGGTCAAGAGATCATCTATAAGGGGTATCGTAGAATCTCCAAGGCTTTGACAACATCTCTAACTTGTTGTTAAATAATTTAACGACACTAAACTATTGTCGTAAAAAGGAGACCTTTAATACGACGTCTATATAGATGTTGTTAATTATTGTTTCAAATGTCATTAACGACATGTTTGTTGGAGATGTTGTTGTATGTACTTTTCAATGACATTCTAAAACTACATGTCGTAAATAATATATCATTAAATGTAGTTTTTCTTGTAGTGATGAAATCATAATTGGCAAAATTAACTAATTAAAAATAATAATTAAATTATAAATTAATTTAGAATTAATAATTAATAACATTCACCATATAATCTCATGACAGCATAATAATATATATAAACTCTATTATGCCAACTCTGTAAAAAATTCAATTCAAGTGTAGAAGAAATACAAATATCACATAATTCATGTACATAGCATGATCACAAACTTAGAAAACCATAACTCTAATGCCAATTGTTGGAAAATAAGTACGCAACAAAATTTTAAATTTTTTAATAAAAGCATATTTGAAAATTGAGTGAAACGTGCTATGTGTCATAAATTGATAAAAGATCTTCATACCTTGGTTGATCGGTAACCGCACTTCTAGTAGAACTAATTTGTCAAAATTGCTAAATGAGAATTGTGTTCTGAAGGGACTCAATCAATCGATCTTCATTGCTATTCTTTTTTTCACGACCGGAATGCGAGAGCATGTTGTTTGATTCTCCTCTTGGAAACATATCCTTCTAACTACAAGAGAAAACCAAGAATTATTCTTCTTGATGTTAAACAATAATTCTATGGGATTTTCAATGTTTCTTTCTCAATAATACTCTTTCTAAATTTCTTAAGTGATATAATTTATAATAGAAACATGTTTCCTATTTATAGCGGTTGGTAGGGCACCCATTCTACTTAAATAGGGCTTTAAAATACATCACTGGGTTAAAATCCCACAACAAAATGCATAAAACGTGTTTGTTAATGTGGTAAGGCTGGTTTGTTAGACCCTGTATATGCTGGACAACTGGCTAGTCCAAGTTTACCCAATGTCAACTTTTTAATGCTCCAGTCAAATAACCGGTTAACTGGTTTTGAACTAATTAGATATTACTTATTTAATTTGACCCAAAAATATTTCATGGAGCCTCAATTTAAATTCAAATACCCCAATATAGAAGTTATCTGATTAAAACAGTCAAATATTGATAAACCCTATTTCAAACAAAATATGTACAAACAATTCAACATGTTTATCTTGAATTGATTTACAAAATTAATTCAATTAATAAACTAACATAAATTATTACAATCCAATCACCCAAATATAAATGTATCATAGAATTAATATAAATCACCAATTTGTAAGAAAAATATGCCGTATTGTTATAGAAAATATATGAGCTAGCAAAGGAGACTTGAAGGATATATATAAATGAAGCTTCTATAATTATAAATAACATATCCCTGACACGTTCATTTTACAATTATCAACTTTATAACTATTTTATTAAAAGTTTAGAGTTATACTCTTGAACTATTTGCAAGACTACGGAACTCTAATAAGTTTTTCGTCTATGACATATCATGATGTGCAACATTCCTATAGGATATCCGCAATAGGCTTAAGAATAGATTTTATTTTACCTTCTTGATTACATTTATCTTACAGTCCACTATCTTACCATTAGAATAAAAATTTATAACCAATGCAAATAGTAAACCATTTGGTTACACAAATGTATCCAAATGGTTGAGCACTCAAGTTTTTCAATTCAAGGATAACGCCTATAAGAGGATATCATTAATTTTACTAAAGAGCTATTGATTCCATATCTATGAATAATAAGTCTATGTCATTTAAGAGTCATGTCTCCAATGTATTGGTATACATACCTTCGTTTAATTCATGATATCACCTTTTTGTACATCAAAAGACACAAGTCAAGAATATGCGCACATTAATCCATTTGAAGATTAAAATGTAACACATATAATTATCTAAATTGAATTAATTTATATCCAAACAGAATTATTAGCTAAATCAATTCCTCTATAGTCTCTATCTGATATATCGTTACCTATGATAATATACCAATGTCTCTACACATCCCAGTCCGATGACCAAAACAAGTCATCTCCTATTAAGGATGTAGACAACATAATATTCTTAACATGAATAAAGTGCCCAACTTTATTCTTAATTAAGGACCTTTTATATTTAGACCATCACCTTAAAATTCATGTCTTCTACATAATTTGCTCATCATATGCATGATCTTAGAGATTTAAACAACAGTCTCAGACTTTTGTTTGCTAATCATGCATTCGACATAAATGAATATAAATAAGATAAATGCAATGTCTGAGAAAATCCTAGAATTAAAAAATGTAATTTATATATATAAGTCAAGGATTTTCTTCGAAAATATCATCTATGATTTTTATTATTGAAGGATTTATGAAATTACTATAAATATTCCAAATTTCTACAATAAATTTAAAGTTAAATTTATTAACTTTTTTGTGATCAAATAATTCAGTTGATAATTTTTACTGTGATTTAAGGCCAAACAAATTTCAATCCGTAAAAAATTTGAGAATTTTAATTCTGAGAAATTTTAAGTGTAGCATGATGTTAGCAATATACCAGAAAAAACTCTAACATTCAACTGTTAGATATGTATACCCTAAGGAGTAAAAATGTAATACGTTTTTGGAGACATTTTTTATCAATAAAGAATTTATTCATTTATATATACCAAATCTTGTCATCTTTACGTTCATATTTGTTGAATGTATGTTAAGCAAATAATAGTCTGATACTGTCGGTCTAAACCTTTAAGAATTGGGCATATGATGGACTGATTATGCGGAAGACACGATTCTTAAGGTGACGATCTAAAACATATGATCCGCAATCGAGGGAATAAAGTTGGGCACTTTATTCGTGCAAAGATTGTTATGTTGTCTATATCCCTAAAGGGAGATGGTTTGTCTTGACCATCGGAGTTGGACTCCGTGAATAGAAACATTGGCACGTTGTCATAGGTGACGATGTGTTGGATCGGGACACAAAGTGAATTCATTTGGATTAATAATTCTGTATTGGCAAATTGATTCATTTTAGACAATCATTTGTATTGTATCTTAATCTTGAGATGGATAGTGGGCCTGTTGTCTTGACTTGTGTCTTTTGATGTACCAAAGAATGACTCCCACATCTCAATAGTGGTATGCATGCCGGAACGTTGGAGGCATGACTCTTGATGGCGTAGACTTATTATTCAAAGATATGGAATCCATAGCTCCTCTTTAGGAGTAATGATATCCTCTTATATGCATTATCCTGTAATTGGAAAACTGGAGCGCTCAACCATTTGGATACATAGGTGTAATCGAATGGTATACTATCTTTGGATGGTAAGTTTTCTAATGGTGAGATAATAGAACGTAAGATAAGAATAATCGGGAAGGTAAGACATAATTTGTCCTTAAGCTGATTATGGATTATCATATGGGGATATGATACACTTTGATATGTCATGGAAACTTAGCTATATGAACTTCATAATTCTATAAAGTTCGAGAGTGTAGCTCCAAGCTTTTAGTGGAGTAGCGTTGGAGTTGATAATTGTGAAATGTATATTTGGGATATTGGGTTTCATAATTATCGAGAGCTTGAACTTTATAGGTCCATTTTGTTCCCCTTTGCTACCTCACAAAATCCTGTAATGATACGGCGTGCTTTTTCAATAATTGGTGAATTATGTCGGATTTATCGGATTGGTTTAAAATTTAAAAGAATCAAATAATTCATGTTTGTTTATTGGTTAAATTAATTTTGTAATAAAATTAATTTAAGATAAACTTGTTAAATTATTGGGATCGGATAATTCTTGTCTGTTTATCGGTTGATTTAATTGGGTAAATTAAATCAAGATAAACTTGTAGAATTATTGTGAATTGATTTATTTTCTTAGAGATTATCTTGATAAAGTTTGTTTTGATCAGATAACTTCTCTATTGGGTTATTTGAATCAAAACTGAGACTTTATCCTATAGAATCTTAGGCAAAAAATAAAAGATTCATGGAGATATTTACGCGGCAGTTTGGCCTATCGATGGGGCCTGTTCGGTCTGCCGATCAGGCTGTTCGGCCTGCCGATCAGCGAGAGATAAGATTACATGTTTTCACGTGGATCTTATCAGATATTGATCTGAACTTCATTTTGTTTTAAGTTTTTGAGACCTAATCTGATAAGGACTGACCCCAAGACCAATCGCTATATAAAGGGCATAAGTGTCATGAGTTACTCAGATCAATTGAGAGATTAAGAGTGATACTCTTCTGGTGAGCATCTAAAAACTCCCTGAGAGCTTTTGTTCACAAATCACGAACATTAGTTTTGGGTTCTCTTGATTGGTTGGAAGGAGAGTCACCGGTGGAAGAGCTGTACGTGTGAGCCCACACTCACTCTGGTCATGGATAGAGAATAGCAAAGAAGACCAGTTGGTTGAGGCTCTTCTAGAACGTTACTTCTCTTCACGGATTGCGGAGGTTCTTCGGCACACAAAGGTTAGTAAGATCCGTTTAATTTATACATATAGCATGTCAAACTTGTGTTTTAGAAAAACTCTGATGTTAAAATTTTTAAAAAATTTCCGCTGCGTACCTCACATTGTTTTTTCCAACAATTGGTATCAGAGCTAAGGTTTTTACATAAATTTACAAGTTTGTGATCATACTATATGTATAAATTTGTAATCTTAATCTCTCCTATGCTTGAATTTAATTTTATAGAGAGTTGGCACTCTAGGTTTCTATATAATTATATGTTGTCATGGATTATGTGGTGAATGTTCATTAATTAATTATGGTTGATTAAATTATTATTTAATTATTTATTTATTAATTATTTTATACCAGTTATGGTTCCTTAGAGGTTAGAATATGTATCTAGGTTTTTCATGTAATTAGATGACAGACTATCATCTCCGTCTAGGAATTGTTATTTAATTTTAAATTTGTAAGAATTTTGTAATTAAATGATTATTCGAAGAAGACGAATCTAGAAGATTGATGATGGCGCACCCAGGTATTTCCTGTGTCTCTAATTTTATGTTTTTGAATTGTTAAAAATAAAATTGATGAATTGCATTAAAATTGTATTTTCTAGAATAGAGATTTCTGTTCGGTCGGCATGCCGAACCTTCAGTTCGGTAGGCCAATGGTCACAGATCGGCAGGTCGGAAGTGTGGTTCGGCAGGCCGTCAGTGGGGCAGAAATAGGTCGGCTCTACCAGCAGGCCAAACTTCCAGTTCAACATTTTGAACTGTCATGGGTCGACAGGCCGATCTTTTCGATCAGCAGGCCGATGAAGCATGACCGGCAAGCCGATCACCCAGATCGGCCTGCCGACTGAGAGCTGAAAAATTTCCAGAAAAGGTGTAATTTTTCTAGTGTAGTTTTAATTTTATTTTTGAGACGATTCTAAGAAACATTAAATTTGGATATGATCGAAAATATGAAGTAATTGATTCATATGGGATTGAAGACTTTAAGATGGGAATTATGTGAAGAAGGATGCAACTTGAGGATTTAAGGTTGAAGAATCGATATATGTCTCGATTATTCTCTTGTAATCTTAGTTTTCTATTCTCTAGGGTGGAGCCATAATATTACGGTTATTATTATTTAGCTTGTAGTTTTGCTTGTCTACATTATAATATGATTTGCCATGTATATTGATAACATGTCATATAGAATAGAAAGTGCCGCTCATATTATAATTGTTCATGCATAATTTTAAAATAAAACCTTGATTTCAAAAGATTGAGTGGGAGAAGGTTTTGGAAGAGAGAACCTAAGGCCTCCATCGTTAGTCCATAGGAAGAACATGGTGGTCTCGACCCCTAAGAAGGGATGTCTATCATGTACCAGATTGGATCTCTAAGAGGATAAGGTATTTTAGCATGATTTATGGTTGCACACCCCTAGGTGTTGATTATAAACCATGGATAAAATATTGAAACAATGGTTATACACTCACGTTTATTTTATTATTAACCTCCTCTAGGAGCTCTGTTAAAAAAATTAATGGCCACAGAAACGATTATTAATATATGCTGGATCATATGGGTCCTGGATGGCATATATTAATCAGGAGGGGATCCGTGTTCCGGATTGAATTTGGCGTGACTCCCCTAGGAGCTTGTTGAATTCTGAGTTGGGAATAATCGTTGTAAGGTTTTGACACATAAACACATTTGTATGATTTTACATGATTGTGTTATCTTACTAAATTATTATGGTATGTTTGCTTATGTTTGGTATATGATTCTTTATTGTAGATTAAAAATGTCTAAAAATGCTTTGTCATCGATACTTGATAAAAACCTGTTAACTGGTGAGAATTATAATGATCGAAAACGGAACCTGGATATCGTCCTGTCCTTTGAGAAACTAAAATATGTTCTGACAATCCTTGTCCTCTCAAGCCTATGAGAGACTCATCTAATGAGCAATTCCAAGCATATGACCGCTGGAAAGATGCTAATGATCAGGCCCGCTGCTATGTTATGGCCAGCATGAATAATGTGCTGCAGGCTCAATATCAAGATTATGAGACTGTAAAGTAGACCTTGGATAATCTTGGGAACATGTTTGAAGGCCAGGCCATAACAAAGCGGCAAGGGGCACTTCAAAAACTCTGAAACTATAGATAGGGACTGGGGACATCTGTAAAGGAGCATATGATGTTGGTCATGGGTTACCTCGCTGAGGCTCAAACCAATGAAGCTGACATCGATGCTGAAACTCAGATGACTATGGTCTTTGAGGATCTAAGGAATTTATTCCATTTAGAGCTACATTTAATTTGAGCAATAGACGGGATATGACCTTGACAAAACTAATGAAATAGTTGCAGGAGTTCTAACTGCTGATCGGGGAGTCTCATACGGGTGGTGAGGCCAACATGGTAGCTGCTTCTGGTTCCAATTCTAACTCTGGGAATGGAAAGAAGCAACGGGCGAAGAATGGGAAGTCTTCTATTCCTGCTAACACCAAGAGCAATAAGAATAAGCAGAAGAACCCAGAGAAGCTTAAGTGCTTCTTCTATGGAAAAGTTGGGCATATTAAGAAGCATTGCAAGGACTTTTTTTCCAAAGGAGGTAGGTGTGATCTTCTGTATTTAGAAACTTGTTTGGTTGAAGAATCCAGTGACATTTGGGTCATAGATTCAGGTGCAACTAATCATGTTTGTGTTTCTCTATAGGGGTTCAAAGAAACGAGAAGTCTACTGCATGAAGACTTCATGCTTCGGATGGGCGATGGATCCTTTGTCTTAGTGGAAGCAGTGGGAGACGTCCATCTTTAGTTTGATAACTATAGGAATTTATTTATGCAAGATTGTTTTTATGTTCCTAAATTTAAAAGGAATTTAATTTATGTATTTTGTTTATTTAAAGACTCCTACGTGGTATCTTTTAATGAAAAAGTGGTGATTCGTAAAAACAAATCTTTTATCTGTTCTAGATGGACGCAAAATAATCTATATTTTATCAAACCTAAGATGGACTTATTGCTTAATGCTGAGATGAATGATAATAACTCTAAAAGACTTAAAACTTCTCACTCTAATAAGACTTATCTTTGGCATTTGCGTCTTAGTCACATTAACCTGAATAAGATTCAAAGGTTGGTAAGGGATGGACCTTTAAGTCACTTAAAGGTGGAATCTATACCTCAATGTGAATCTTGTTTGGAGGTTAAAATGACCAAAAGACCATACGGGTCTAAAGGCAATAGGGCCGAAGGGGTTCTAGAACTTGTGCATAGTGATGTTTGCGGACCGATGAACATTCGGGCACGAGGAGGGTATAAGTACTTCGTCACTTTTCTTGACGATTACTCAAGATATGGGTATGTGTGCCTGATGCACCAGAAAAGCAAAACTTTTGACAAGTTCAGGGAGTTTTAGGCTGAAGTGGAAAAGCAATTGGGTAGACCCATAAAGGCACTTCAATCCAATCGAGGTGGAGAATACCTTTCTGATGAGTTCTTGGGACACTTGTTAGAGAAGGGGATTTTATTCCATTTGGCTGTGCTAGGCACTCCGCAGTAGAATGGCTTAGCGGAGAGAAGAAATAGGACTTTATTGGACATGGTCAGGTCCATGATGAGTTATTCATCATTACCTTTATCCTTTTGGGGATATACACTACAAACTGTATGTTATCTTTTGAACAATGTGCCTTCAAAATCGGTCCCTAAAACTCCTTATGAGTTGTGGACAAAAAGAAAGATATCCTTAAACCATATTCGCATATGAGGATGTCCGACTCATGTCCTGTTTAAGGATCTGAATAAGTTGAAAGCACGTTCGGAAGTTTGCATGTTTGTAGGATATCCAAAAGGGATTAAAGGGTGTTATTTTTATAACCCGAAGGAAAATAAAGTCGTGGTTTTTGCTAATGCAACTTTCCTTGAGGAGAGTTACATGGATGACTTTAAACCTCAAAGCAAAGTGGTGCTTAAGGAGTTAAGGAGTAATCAAATCACTATGCAGGTTCCGAATGAAGCCGTTCCGATCAGTGTAGAAAAATCAAACAAACTTGAACAACAATCTCAGGGGCTTCGACGTAGTGGGAGGATCAGGCGTCAACCTGAGAGGTATATGTTCAATGGGGAGGTCTTTTTGGCTGAACTGGATGAACATGATAAGGATCCTTATACCTACACAAAAGCTATGGAGGATGTTGATTCAAAACTTTGGACAGAGGCCATGAACATAGAGATGAAGTCTATGGAGACTAATCAGGTCTGGGATCTTGTGGATCTTCCTGAAGGGGTAAAACCCATAGGGTGTAAATGGATCTACAAAAGGAAAAGAGGAGTGGATGGAAAGGTCGAAACCTTTAAGGCTAGACTGGTAGCTAAGGGTTATATGCAAAAGGAAGGAATCGATTATGAGGAAACCTTTTCGCCTGTAGCCATGCTTAAGTCCATCCGAATTCTCTTATCCATAGTTGCCGCTCTCGACTACGAGATTTGGCAGATGGATGTCAAGACTACTTTTCTGAATGGCTATCTTGATGAGTCCATTTATATGGAACAGCCAGACGGGTTCAAGGTCACGGGTCAAGAGGGTAAGGTTTGTAAGCTGCTAAAGTCAATTAATGGACTTAAGCAGGCTTCTCATTCTTGGAACATAAGATTTGATCAGGTGATCAAGACTTATGGGTTCTCACAAAATGTGGATGAACCATGTGTTTACAAACACATTAAGGATGGGAAGGTGGTTTTTCTACTGCTCTATGTAGATGACATTCTGCTAATTGGCAATGATGTTGGGTCATTGTCATCGGTCAAATTATGATTGACAAAGCAGTTTGACATGAAGGACTTAGGTTAGGCTAATTGTGTTCTTGGTATCCAGATCTTTCAGGATAGGAAGAAGAAAATGATAGCTTTGTCATAGTCTGGCTACATAGATAAAATTCTGAGGAGGTTTGTAATGCAGGATTCCAAGAAAGGTGGGCAACCATCTAGGTCTGGAATTACTCTTTCTAAGAAAGACTCTCTAAAGTCTTATGAAGAAAGAGAATACATGAAGAAGGTGCCTTATGCTTCAACAGTGGGTGGTCTCATGTATGCCATGCTTTGCACACGACTGGATATTTGCTATGCGGTCGGGATTGTAAGTCAATTTTAGGTGGATCCAGGACCGAACCACTGGGTTGCGGTAAAGCATATTTTCAAGTACCTGTAAAGGACTCGAGGGTATATGCTTGTATATTCGGGTGAGGACCTGACTCCTCTAGGATATACTGATTTAGATTTTCAATCTTGTCTGGATTCTAGGAAATGGACTTCGGGGTTTGTGTTTGCTCTAGGCGGCGGTGCCATCAGTTGGAGTAGTGTGAAGCAAGATTGCACTTCGGATTCAACGATGGAGGCCGAGTATGTGGCAGCAAGTGATGCTTCAAAAGAAGCAGTATGGCTCCGCAAGTTCCTTGGGGATCTTGAGGTTGTTCCTGGTATGGATAAGGCGGTATCACTGTACTGTGATAACAGTGCGGCGGTAGCTAATGCTAAGGAACCAAGATTTCATAAGAAAAGAAAACATATTGATCGAAAGTATCATGTGATAAAGGACTTCGTTGAGGGTGGGCATGTCACAGTTTGCAAGACCGCGTCAGAGGACAATTTAGCTGATCCATTTACAAAGACACTTATAGGGAGAGTCTTCAAGAAACATGTGGAAGCTATGGGGATGCGAAATTTGCTGTATTTACTCACTTAGTGCAAGTGAGAGATTGTTAGATATGTATGCCCTAAAGAGTAAAAATGTTATACGTTTTTGGAGACATTTTTTATCAATAAAGAATTTATTCATTTATATATACCAAATCTTGTCCTCTTTACGTTCATATTTGTTGAATGTATGTTAAGCAAATGGTAGTTTGAGACTGTCGGTCTAAACCTTTAAGAATTGGGCATATGATGGACTGATTATGCGAAGACACGATTCTTACGATGATGGTATAAAACATACGATCCGTAATCGAGGGAATAAATTTGGGCGCTTTATTGATGCAAAGATTGTTATGTTTTCTATATCCCTAAAGGGAGATGGTTTGTCTTGACCATCGGAGTTAGACTCTGTGAATAGAAACATTGGCACATTGTCATAGGTGACGATGTGTTGGATCGGGACACAAAGTAAATTGATTTGGATTAATAATTCTGTCTTGGCAAATCGATTCACTTTAGACAATCATTTGTATTGTATCTTAATCCTGAGGTGGATAGTGGGCCTGTTGTCTCGACTTGTGTCTTTTGATGTACCAAAGGGTGACTCCCGCATCTCAATAGTGGTATGCATGCCGATACGTTAGAGGCATGACTCTTGATGGCGTAGACTTGTTATTCATAGTTATGGAATCCATAGCTCCTCTTTAGGAGTAACGATATCCTCTTATATGTGTTATCCTATAATTGGAAAACTAGAACGCTCAACCATTTGGATTCATAGGTGTAACCGAATGGTATACTATCTTTGGATGGTAAGTTTTCTAATGGTGAGATAATGGAATGTAAGATAAAAATAATCAGGAGGGTAAGACAGAATTTGTTCTTAAGATGATTATGGATTATCATATGAGGATACGATACACTTTGATATGCCATGGAAACTTAGCTATACGGGCCTCGTAATTCTATAAAGTTCGAGAGTGTAGCTCCAAGCTTTTAGTGGAGTAGCGTTGGAGTTGATAATTGTGAAATGAATATTTGGGATATTAGGTTTCATAATTATCGAGAGCTTGAACTTTATGGGTCCATTTTGGTCCCCTTTGCTAGCTCACAAAATCCTATAACGATACGGCGTGCTTTTTCAATAATTGGTGACTTATGTCGGATTTATCAGATTGGTTTAAAATTTAAAAGAATCAAATAATTCATGTCTGTTTATTGGTTGAATTAATTTTGTAATAAAATGAATTTAAGATAAACTTGTTGAATTATTGGGATCGGATAATTCTTATCTGTTTATTGGTTGATTTAATTGGATAAATTAAATCAAGATAAACTCGTAGAATTATTGTGAATTGATTTATTTTCTTAGAGATTATCTTGATAAAGTTTGTTTTGATCAGATAATTTCTCTATAGGGTTATTTGAATCAAAATTGAGACTTTATCCTATAAAATCTAAGGTGGAAAGTAAAAGATTCATGGAGATATTTACGCGGCAGCTTGGCCTGCTGATGGGGCCTGTTCGGCCTGTCGATCAGGCTGTTCGGCCTACCGATCAGCGAGAGATAAGATTACGCGTTTTCACATGGATCTTATCAGATATTGATTCGAACTTGATTATGTTTCGAGTTTTTGAGACCTAATCTGATAAGGACTGACCCCAGTGTAACATCCCCCTTACGAACGTCACAGATGTCATTACATTCATATATTCATACTTGTTTAAACTTTAAGCATAAACATAATTACAAAACTTTGTCACCACATTAGTGACTGACATGTCCCCCTGGCGTAAGCTCTCGAACTTCTCATAATGCTTCCTCGTGACATTCATATGGAAGAACTTCATGTTGAACTCATGAACGAAGTCAGCCCATGTCATCTCTTCAATATTCCTACTGCGTTCGATGCCATCCCACCATATCCTGGCCTCCATGGTGAGGCAGTACGATGCACAAAGGAACTTTTCATTGTCTGTAAAATCAATGAGTCTTAGGGTGGCCTCAATCGTCTTCAACCATCCCTGAGCTACTAGCGGATCCTTAGAACCTTCAAAATCCACTGGCTTAACTCTCTTCCATCTGACCAGTAGGGGTTCCTGATAGGCTGCTCTTGGTTCAGCAGCAGGAACTGGGACTTCGTTTACTTGTGGCCGCGGAGGAGGAGGAGGCACATCATTGTCTCATCGGTCATCATTCTGGCCGTTGGCCCTTAGAGCAGCAATTTCCCTTCTTTGGTCCTCCAACTGCCTTTGTAGTTCAGCGATCATCGTCATGAGTCTTTCGTTGGTTTGGGTGCATGTCTGCATTCTTCGGTGGCCGTCCATCGTAAATTTCCTAAAAGAATTAGGAACTTAGAAATAATCTTCCAATTATGAGACAAGTTTTCACTACTGGATCGTTAATCGTTAAACATTTAAACCTTAATCTTATCATCATACTTACATCAATACATCTAATTTCATAACATACTTACTTGGAGGACCTGGATTGACGTGTGACGATAAGAATTGTAATAAAAAATTCACTCTGATACCAAAGCCTATAACGCCCCCCATACGGACATCACAGATGTCGTTACATTCATACATTCGTACTTATTTAAACTTTAAGCATAAAAATAATTACAAAACTTATACAATATTTTTAATTGTAAACATAGTTAAACATACATAACCAGGATCCATTCATACTTTTTTTTTAACAACATTGTTTAACTTATTCCATATCATAATTTATTCAATTGCACTTTAAATTAATCGTGAACCTATTTTAATAAAATAGACATACCAAGTTGTAAAATCACAACTTATAAAAACATCACATCGTTTAAAACATCACATTGATTATAACTCATTTGCTCCCACAGTTCGGCATGCCGAACATGATCGGTAGGCCGAACATGATCGGCAGGCCGGAGTTCCTCAACCGGCGGGCCGGCAGAGGCTTTGCAAAACAGGCTTAAAAATTCATCATCGTCCGGCAGGCCGAAAACGTGATCGACAGGCTAAACTTTCAAATATCGGCAGGTCGACCCATGACGTTCGGCAGGCCGACCGAGCCAAAACCTTGAGAAAACATAATTTGTAAAACAGATTTAACTTTTCATAAAAATTGCGGAAGATCAAATTCTTTAAAATGATAAAAATAAAGTATAAAACCATAATTCAAGCATTCTTAAAACTTAACATAAAAAATTTATGTTCAAAATATAAAACTTGATTTAAAACATAAAATCATTCTTCTTGGCGTTCTTCCGGTTACAATTTATCGTGCTTTGTGCTCACACGCCTTCCCATGTCCTCCGCCTATTCCATAATTTTCTTATCCTTATCTGCAACATGACATAAAACTTGATTAAACCAATGCTTAGTAAGTACATATAATTCTCACAATTTAAAACATTTCATATACTTCATCATCATATCATAGAAGTGCCTTAAGCACAATTTCATAGTAACATATCTTTCATTACATGGACCGTTTTAAAACTTATTCCATTTTATCTTAAGGGCCCAAGTGTTGCATCATGAACATCATTGTAGGCGCGCCGTCATGAGAGGAGAAGGGTAGCTAATCCCAAACCAAACATGACATCATAACATATCATTTCATAACATTGGTGTGCAACACTTATTAGGTGATACATATATACATAATTTTCATACTTTGAAACATGTCATCATCATACATGCATAATTTTAAATCATGATAATCTTTCATAAGAAATCCTTTAAGGAAAATAACCATAAAATCATCATGAATATCATTGTGAACATATCATCAAACCTTGTAAAATGTGTCATGTTGTAGGTGAGAATGTACTTACCTTAACGCTAGCTTACTTAACCTTAATATACTTTTGGTGACGACGTCGCGGTCTCGATGTGCTCTCTCCTTTGAGTGTTCATGCCATTTATCCATTTAAAATACAATAAAATTAATACTTATCATAAAACATCCATTCATATACCATCACATATAAATTATTACTTTTCTTCATAGCGTAAATCATCCATTCATATATATACATTCATCTCATATAACAAACATAATTCATAACCATCATTGTGAAAACATAAAATTATCATCACATAAACATGTTATCATAATTTTTCTTAAACCATAAAAATTACCTTGAGCGTGTAAAAAAAAAAAAAAACAAACCATACATTACAATCATGAAAATCTTTTGAAAACGCTTTCTAATAATTTTAAATACATACATTTTAAAATTCATACAAACATCTTATTATCATGTATTTTAATATCATAAAATTATTTCATCATTAATAAAAATCATTTAAACAAATATAACATTTTATAAAACGAAAATCCAATAACAACATTGTTAAAACAGTTTTCTTGACGTAATCTCATAAAATTTCATAACATAAAATACACTCATCATACTTTATGCATGCACATTCTTGACAACTTTCATGAAAAAAAATCATTCATTTACCTCTTGAATAAACATTACATTTTCATGCATCAAAGTTAAACAGTAATATTTTACTGTGAGGGGTAGAGGATAGAAAATTCATATTTTTCATAGAAACACCGAAATGACATGAAACTTGAAAAACATCACATAATACATACATGAACATCATAATAAAAACTCAGAGCAAAATACAATACCTATAGAAAGGTATTGCAAACGATTGGAGGAGGAGAACTCTTTTCAAAATTATCGAAAAAGTTCTTACCTTGAAAATTTCTTCTTAAAATCCTTGAATTTAACCAACAAAATATAACTTTTTCTTTCAATACTTGCAGAGAATTTTTGAGAGAGAAGGAGGGTGGAATTCATGGAGAAGAGAAGAGAAAGAAAGAATTAGAAAACGTCTCAGAACTGAGAGAAAGAAGAGTGAGAAGATGAGAGAAAGAAACTGAAGAAAAGAACGTTAAAATTTTTTTAACGTAACGAGCATAATGAAAATTTATTACTCTCCATTAAGTTAGAATTTTCTGACTGTTTGACAGCAAATGGCGTGGAGGAAGGAGAGAAAAGAGGGAAGTCAGAAAATTTCTTCTTAAAATCCTTGAATTTAACCAACAAAATAAAAGTTTTTCTGTCAATACTTGCAGAGAATTTTTGAGAGAGAAGGAGGATGGAATTCGTGGAGAAGAGAAGAGAAAGAAAGTCTTAGAAAACGTCTCAGAACTGAGAGAAAGAAGAGTGAAAAGATGAGAGAAAAAAACTGAGGAAAAGAACGTTAAATTTTTTTTAACGTAACGAGCATAATGAAAATTCATTACTCTCCATTAAGTCATAATTTTCTGACTGTTTGACAGCAAATGGCGTGGAGGAAGGGGAGAAAAGAGGGAAGTTAAACAATCTCTCATCACTTACCATGTTTTGCCCTCTTAAAATAGGAAACCATTTAAAATCAGACAAATCAATGCGAAGTCAACCTTTTAATTTCCTTAACTGACAAAATTATTCCATTATTACGCCAATTAATCACAAAAAATCACCCATTTAACGTAATTATCTCAGCCATAAATTTAGAGAGATTTTTGCTGACTGCTCGTCAGCCGTGTTTGGCCTGCCAATTTTTCACTTCGGCCTGACGGTTCCACCAAGTTTGGCATGTCGATCTTGGGCAGACTTTTCGGCCTGCCGAACTTAGAAGTCCAGCCTGTCGAACTGTCCATGAATGCCATACATTAAAACATTCATACATCATTGCATCATAATTAAACATACATTAAAATAATCATGAACACTTGAGCACAACGATTCCATGCGGTCATCACCTGTCGTAGAACTTGACATAAAAGTTAGTAACATAAAAATCATATATCATAACATATAACATAAATTATTAATAAAATTTTCTTAACGTCGTTACTAACTTAACGTGATTCATTACATAAAAATAGGTGGTTGTTACAATTCTCCCCACCTTATAAAAGTTTCCTCCTCGAAACTTAGAATAAATGCGGATACATAGATCTCATGTCATAAGTTCCAAACTGAAGTCTAGAATTTCCTTTCTTAAAGGTGGAGACATTGTTTACATTGACATCAACATGGCAACTAACTTCCTACTTAGGGCATCTGCCACTCGGTTAGCTTTTCCAGGATGATAAAGGATTTCACAATCGTAATCCTTCACCAACTCTAGCCATCTTCGTTGTCTCATGTTCAAGTCTATTTGTGTGAAGAAGTACTTCAAACTTTGATGATTAGTGAAGATCTTGCATTGGACCCCATATAAAGAGTGTCTCCATATCTTCAATGCAAAAACGACTGCTGCTAACTCGAGGTCATGAGTAGGATAATTCTTTTCATAATCCTTCAGTTGTCTTGACACATAAGCAATCACCCTTTCATTTTGCATTAATACAGCTCCAAGGCCCATCTTAGATGCATCACTATAAATAACAAACCCATCATTTCCTTCAGGAATTGCCAACACTAGAGCCGTCGTTAGTCTCTTCTTCAGTTCTTGAAAGCTCTTTTCACATGCATCTATCCATTCATACTTCTTTCCTTTGTGAGTCAGGTTCGTGAGTGGAGTTGCTATCTTGGAGAAATCTTCTACGAATCTCCGGTAATATCCTGCTAAACCCAAGAAGCTCCTTATTTCACTTGCATTCATCGGTTGCTTCTAGTTGAGGATGGCTTTTACTTTGGCAGGGTCAACCATAATCCCTTCCTTTGAAATAACATGCCCCAAAAATGACACTTTATCAAGCCAAAACTCGCATTTAGAGAACTTTGCATATAGCTGGTGTCTTCTTAAAGTCTCCAGCATGATCCTTAAATGCTCCTCATGCTCTTCGTGATTCTTAGAATAGACAAGAATCTCATCGATAAATACAACAACAAATTTATTGAGGAAATCCTTGAATACCCTGTTCATCAAATCCATAAAGGCGGCAGGTGCATTCGTCAGACCGAAAGGCATAACCACGAATTCATGGTGACCATACCTTGACCTAAAAGCAGTCTTGGGGATATCTCCTTCTTTAACCTTCAACTGGTGATATCCTAATCGTAGATCAATCTTTGAGAACATCGATGCACCCTTGAGCTAATCAAACAAATCATCAATTCGAGGCAACGGGTACTTTTTCTTGATTGTCACCTTCTTCAATTCTCTGTAGTCGATGTAGAGTCTCATAATGCCATCCTTCTTCTTTACAAACAAGACTGGATTTCCCCATGGTGAGTGACTTGGCCTGATGAAACCTTTGTCAAGTAACTCCTTTAATTGCATGTGAAGCTCCTTTAACTCTGTCAGGGCCATTCTGTAAGGCGCTTTTGAGATTGGATGGGTGCTAGGAGCGAGCTCAATCTCGAATTCTACTTCTCTTTCTGGCGGTAGACTCGTCAGATCATCAGGAAACATATCTGCATATTCATGAACAACATGCACATCTTCAATTCTTGTCTTTCCTTCTTGGCTTTTGTCTACAACGTTCGCCAGATAGCCCATGCAGCCACTTGCTAATAACTTCCTTGCTTTCATTGCCGATAGAAACATGTGAGGTTTCTTTCTGAACTCGCCAACATAAATGAACTTCTGATTACCTTCAGGATGGAAGATCACCTTTCGTTTACGGCATTCGATAACGACATTATACTTGCTCAGGAAATCCATCCCAAGAATCATGTCATAGTCATGCATGTCAATCACAATAAGGTCGACGAATAGCTCCCTATCACAAATCCATAGGGGTACTGTATGCAAATAGTACGTAGATAATATCACTTCCTCGGAGGGTAGTGTCGTAGTGAATCCCTGTCTCATAGGCTCTAAACGAACCTCTAACTTCTTAGCATATGACATAGATACAAAAGAATGCGTGGCACCCGTATCAAAAAGAACATATACATCATTAGATAAGCTTGTTATCTGACCTGTGACCACATTAGAAGCTTCTGCAGCAACTTGTTCTTTCGTCATGGCATAGATTCAGGCATTCGTCGATGGGGCTTCAATTTTCCCTTGACTGATAAGTGGCCCTTCAAGGGAGGCTTGCATCTGATGAAGCTGGGCTTGAGGAGGAGCTCTCTGCAGGGCATTGGCATTCATCAGCTTGGGGCAGTTCTTAACAAAGTGGTCTTCACGCCCACAGATGAAACATTGGTTTGTTCCCAAGCGTCATTCCCTTGGATGCTTCTTTCCACATTTGACACATGGTTGAAATTGCCTGTTATTATTGTTAGGTTGGCCATCATTGTGCCTCTTGTTGTCTTAGCCCTACTGGTTTTGAGGATTACCCTTCCTCTTGTTATTCCTCCAGTTTTGGTTGTTGCTGTTGTTGTTCCTGTGGGGAGGGCGGTTCTGGTTGCTTGCATTGTTGGTTTGCTGAGCCGACTGAGGCTGGTTCTTTCTTAGCTTGGACAGATGAAACTCAGCACGTTGAGCCCTCATAACAACCTACTCTTGAGTCCTTGGCAGACTTGCCCCATCAACGATTGCAGCAATATCTAGCCTAAGGGTTCTAATCAGTCTTTTGACCCTTTCACTTTCATCCATAACCATTCCTGGACATAGACGAGTAAGCTGGTCAAACTTTGTCACTACATCAGTGACTGACATGTCCCCCTGGCGTAAGCTCTCGAACTTCTCATAATGCTTCCTCATGACATTCATATTGAAGAACTTCATGTTGAACTCATGAACGAAGTCAGCCCATGTCATCTCTTCAACATTCCTGCTGCGTTCGATGCCATCACACCATATCCTGGCCTCCATGGTGAGGCAGTACGATGCACAGAGGAACTTTTCATTGTCCGTAAAATCTATGAGTCTTAGGGTGGCCTCAATCATCTTCAACCATCCCTGAGCTACTAGCGGATCCTTAGAACCTTCAAAATCTGCTGGCTTAACTCTCTTCCATCTGACCAGTAGGGGTTCCTGATAGGCCGCTCTTGGTTCAGCAGCAGGAACTAGGACTTCGTTTACTTGTGGCTGCGGAGGAGGAGGAGGCACATCATTGTCTCGTAGGTCATCATTCTGGCCGTTGGCCCTTAAAGCAACAATTTCCCTTCTTTGGTCCTCCAACTGCCTTTGCAGTTCAGCGATCATCGTCATGAGTCTTTCGCTGGTTTGGGTGCATGTCTGCATTCTTCGGTGGCCGTCCATCGTAAATTTCCTAAAAGAATTAGGAACTTAGAAATAATCTTCCAATTATGAGACAAGTTTTCACTACTGGATCGTTAATCATTAAACATTTAAACCTTAATCTTATCATCATACTTGCATCAATACATCTAACTTCATAACATACTTACTTGGAGGACCTGGATTGACGTGTGGCGATAAGAATTGTAATAAAAAATTCACTCTGATACCAAAGCCTATAACGCCCCCCTTACGGATGTCACAGATGTCGTTACATTCATACATTCGTACTTGTTTAAACTTTAAGCATAAACATAATTACAAAACTTATACAATACTTTTAATTGTAAACATAGTTAAACATACATAACTAGGATCCATTCATACTTTTTTTTTAACAACATTGTTTAACTTATTCCATATCATAATTTATTCAATTACACTTTAAATTAATCGTGAACCTATTTTAATAAAATAGACATACCAAGTTGTAAAATCACAACTTATAAAAACATCACATCGTTTAAAACATCACATTGATTATAACTCATTTGCTCCCACAGTTTGGCAGGCCAAACATGATCGGCAGGCCGGAGTTCCTCAACCGACAGGCTGGCAGAGGCTTTGCAAAATAGGCTTAAAAATTCATCATCGTCCGGCAGGCCAAAAACGTGATCGACAGGCCAAACTTTCAAACATCGGCAGGTCGACCCATGACGTTCGGCAGGCCGACCGAGCCAAAACCTAGAGAAAACATAATTTGTAAAACAGATTTAGCTTTTCATAAAAATTGTGGAAGATCAAAATTCTTTAAAATGATAAAAATAAAGTATAAAACCATAGTTCAAGCATTCTTAAAACTTAACATAAAAAAATTATGTTCAAAATATAAAACTTGATTTAAAACATAAAATCATTCTTCTTGGCGTTCTTCCGGTTACAATTCATCGTGCTTTGTGCTCACACGCCTTCCCATGTCCTCCGCCTATTCCATAATTTTCTTACCCTTATCTGCAACATGACATAAAACTTGATTAAGCTAATGCTTAGTAAGTACATATAATTCTCACAATTTAAAACATTTTATATACTTCATCATCATCATCATATCATAGAAGTGCCTTAAGCACAATTTCATAGAAACATATCTTTCATTCCATGAACCGTTTTAAAACTTATTCCATTTTATCTTAAGGGTCCAAGTGTTGCGCCATGAACATCATTGTAGGCGCGCCGTCATGAAAGGAGAAGGGTAGCTAATCCCAAACCAAACATGACATCATAACATATCATTTCATAACATTGGTGTGCAACACTTATTAGGAGATACATATATACATAATTTTCATACTTTGAAACATGTCATCATCATACTTGCATAACTTTAAATCATGATAATCTTTCAAAAGAAATCCTTTAAGGAAAATAACCATAAAATCATCATGAATATCATTTTTAACATATCATCAAACCTTGTAAAACGTGTCATGTTGCTGGTGAGAATGTACTTACCTTAACGCTAGCTTACTTAACCTTAATATACTTTTGGTGACGACGTCGCGGTCTCGATGTGCTTGTTCCTTTGAGTGTTCATGCCATTTATCCATTTAAAATACAATAAAATTAATACTTATCATAAAACATCCATTCATATACCATCACGTATAAATTATTACTTTTCATCATAGCATAAATCATCCATTCATATATATACATTCATCTCATATAACAAACATAATTCATAACCATCATTGTGAAAACATAAAATTATCATCACATAAACATGTTATCATAATTTTTCTTAAACCATAAAAATTACCTTAAGCGTGTAAAAAAAAAAAGAAAACAAACCATACATTACAATCATGAAAATCTTTTGAAAACGTTTTCTAATAATTTAAAATACATACATTTTAAAATTCATACAAACATCTTATTATCATGTATTTCAATATCATAAAATTATTTCATCATCAATTAAAATCATTTAAACATATATAACATTTTATAAATCAAAAATCCAATAACAACATTGTTAAAACAGTTTTCTTGACGTAATCTCATAAAATTTCATAACATAAAAAACACTCATCATACATTATACATGCACATTCTTGACAACTTTCATGAAAAAAAATCATTCATTTACCTCTTGAATAAACATTACATTTTCATGCATCAAAGTTAAACAGTAATATTTTATTGTGAGGGGTAGAGGATAGAAAATTCATATTTTTCATAGAAACACCGAAATGACATGAAACTTAAAAAACATCACATAATACATACATGAACATCATAATAAAAACTTAGAGCAAAATACAATACCTATAGAAAGATATTGCAAACGATTGGAGGAGGAGAGCTCTTTTCAAAATTACCGAAAAAGTTCTTACCTTGAAAATTTCTTCTTAAAATCCTTGAATTTAACCAACAAAATATAACTTTTTCTTTCAATACTTGCAGAGAATTTTTGAGAGAGAAGGAGGATGGAATTCGTGGAGAAGAGAAGAGAAAGAAAGAATTAGAAAACGTCTCAGAACTAAGAGAAAGAAGAGTGAGAAGATGAGAGAAAAAAACTGAGGAAAAGAACGTTAAAATTTTTTTAACGTAACGAGCATAATGAAAATTCATTACTCTCCATTAAGTCAGAATTTTCTGACTGTTTGACAGCAAATGGCGTGGAGGAAGGTGAGAAAAGAGGGAAGTCAAACAATCTCTCATCACTTACCATGTTTTGCCCTCTTAAAATAGGAAACCATTTAAAATCAGACAAATCAATGCAAAGTCAACCTTTTAATTTCCTTAACTGACAAAATTATTCCATTATTATGCCAATTAATCACAATAAATCACTCATTTAACGTAATTATCTCAGCCATAGATTTGGAGAGATTTCTGCTGACTGCTCGTCAGCCGTGTTCGGCCTGCCGATTTTCTACTTCGGCCTGCCGGTTCCACCAAGTTCGGCCTGCCGATCTTGGGCAGAATTTTCGGCCTATCGAACTTAAAAGTCCAGCCTGCCGAACTGTCCATGAATGCCATACATTAAAACATTCATACATCATTGCATCATAATTAAACATACATTAAAATAATCATGAACACTTGAGCACAACGATTCCATGCGGTCATCACCTGTCATAAAACTTGACATAAAAGTTAGTAACATAAAAATCATATATCATAACATATAACATAAATTATTAATAAAATTTCCTTAACGTCGTTACTAAATTAACGTGATTCATTACATAAAAATAGGTGGGTGTTACACCCAAGACCAATCGCTATATAAAGGGAGTAAGTCTCATGAGTTACTCAGATCAATTAAGAGATTAAGAGTGATACTCTTCTGGTGAGCATCTGAAAACTCCTTGAGAGCTTTTGTTTACAAATCATGAACATTAGTTTTGGGTTCTCTCAATTGGTTGGAAGGAGAGTCACCAGTGGAAGAGCTGTACGTGTGAGCCCGCACTCACTCCGGTCGTGGATAGAGAATAACAAAGAAGACCAATTGGTTGAGGCTCTTCTGGAACGTTACTTCTCTTCACGGATTGCGGAGGTTCTTCGGCACACAAAGGTCAGTAAGATCCGTTTAATTTATACATATAGCGTATCAAATTTGTGTTTTGGAAAATACTCTGATGTTAAAATTTTTAAAAAATTTCCGCTGCGCACCTCACACTGTTTTTTCCAACATCAACAAGTCCTTAATTACCAATCAAGTAGCATTTTTGGTAGAAAAGTTCTATCTGAGCTTGGAAATTGACACTGTCAATGATGAAACGGCCCCTTACGGACGTCACAGATGTCGTTACATTTATACATTACATACTTATTTGGAACATTATTTGAAAACGTAGTTAAGGAAATCGTGACCAGGATCCATACATACATTTTTTTTTTGCAACATTCATTAATTTAATCCATACTATTAATAATAATTCAATTGAATATGGAATTGATTATAAACATCATTTAATAAAGTAAAGATACCAAATAGTAAAATTATAACTTATAAAACATCACATCATAATTATTTGCTCTCACAGTTCGGCATGCCAAACATGGTCGGCAGGCCAGAAATCGTCAACCGGCAGGCCGGTAGAGGCTCTGCAAAATAGGGTTTAAAAACTTCCAAAGTTTGGCAAGCCGAAAATGAGATCGGCATGCAGGGTTTAAAAACTTCAAAAGTTCGGCAACCAAAAATGAGATCGGCAAGCCAAACTTTCTTACATCGGCATGTCGACCATTGATGTTCGGCAGGCCGACAGAGCCAAAAAAACTTTTGGAAAACTTAATTTTAAATCAAATTCAACTTTTCAAAATGCGGAAGATCATATTCTTAAAATGATAAAATAAAATGTTAAAACATAGTTCTTGTATTCTTTAAAACACATCGTAAACTATGTTCAAATCATTTAACCATAGCTTAAATCGTAAAAACTTGTTTCACTGGCGTTCTTCCGGTTATAATTCATCTTCTTTATGCTCACACGCCTTCCCATGTACTCTGCCTAATCCATGACTTTCTTACCCTTATCTGCAACATGATATAAACTTGAATAAGCTAAAGTTAGTAAGTATATATAATTCTCACAATTTTAAAACATTTCATAAATATCATTCTCGTCATCATCATCATCATCATAATAGTGCATTAAGAACATTTTCATAAAAACATATCTTTCATTACATTGTCCATATTAAAGCTTATTCCATTTTATCTTAAGGGCCCAAGTGTTGCACCATAATCATCATTGTAGGCGCGCTGTCATGAAAGGAGAAGGGTAGCTAATCCTAGACCAAACATGACATAATAACATATCATATCATAACCTTGGTGTGCAACACTTATTAAGTGATACATATATATATAACTTTCACGCTTTGAAACTTGCCATAATCAAACATGCATAACTTTAAAACATGAAAATCTTTCATAAGAAACCTTTTAAGGAATTCATCATAAAATCATCATGAACATAATATCAAAATTTATAAAACTTATCATGTTGTAGGTGAGAATGTACTTATCTTAAAAGCTAGTTTACTTAACCTTATATGTATTAGTGACGATGCCGCGGTCTTGATGTGCTCTTTCCTTTGTGTGTTCATGCCATTTATTCATTTAAAGATACAAAATAAAATTAATAATTATTATCATAAAATAGAACATCCATCCATATAACATCACATATACATTCATCTCTTTTAATACATAATTCATAATATGCATTCATAACCATAATCATAAAAAAAACATACCATACATTTCAAACATAAAATCTGCTAGAAATAGAAAGGCAATGAACAACTTTATTCTCAGGTCTGTTTAACACATTCTAACATCATAGAAAAATCTACAAAAATTAACATGTACAGTAGACATATAAAACCCTAACATATCCAAAAATTAGCTTCAACAAAAATCGAAATAGGTCAAAACACGCATTTGAAAATCAGTAATAAAACTAACTTAGGTTTGACAAGCAGTGAGTAATCTTGTAAAAACATTTTCTAACAATTAAAACACATATATTTTAATTTTAAAATTCATTCTAACATCTTACTATCATACATTTCCATATCATAAAATTATTTCATCATCAATAAAATCATTTAAACATATAAAACATTACATAAAATGAAGGTCCAAAAATTAACATTGTTAAAACAGTTTTCTTGACCTAATCTCATAGAAATTTCATAACACATAACTCACTCATCAAAACATTACCAAACTTTGCAGTCCATAACATAACATATATATGAACATTCTTGCTAAATTTCGTAGCAAACAAATCATATTTACCTCTTGAACAAAAATTACATTTTCATGCATCACAGCGAAACAACAATATTTTACTGTGAGTAGTAGAAGATAGAAAATTCATAACTTAATTTAGAAAAATAAAAATGACTTGAAACTTGGAGGAACATTGCATAGCACATACATGGATAACATATTAAAAATTCAGAGTAAAAAGAAATACCTAGAGAAAGATATGGCAGTCGCATATCAAGAAGGATTTCATTTCAAAATTAAACCGAAAATGAACCCTTACCTCAAAATGATTCTTCTCAAATTCCTTTGAATTCATCCAAAGAAAACACAACATTTCTCAAATATTTGCAAGAGAATAGACGAATAGAAAACATGGAGAAGAGAAGAAGAAGAGATGAATAATAAAAAAAATCTCAGAATGAGAGAGAGAGAGAATACGTGAGTGGAAGAGAGAGAGCGAGCGTTTACGTGAATGACGGTAACGTAAAAGACAAATTTTAATGCCCTCAATTATGTCAGAAATTTTCTAACTAATCTTGGACTAATTTGCATGGAGAATGAAGAGAAAGAGGGAAAGTCAAACAAATCATCATATCTTACCATAATTTGCCTTCTAAAAATAGGAAACCATATCAATCAATACCAATCAATGAAAAGTCAATGATTTTATTTCCTTAATTGAGGAAATTAATCCATAATTATACCAATTAATCAAATTAAACCACTCATTTAACGTAATTATCTCAACCATAAATTTGGAGAGATTTCTGCTGACTGCTCGTCAGCTGTCATCAGCCTGCCGATTCTTCACTTCGGCCTGCCGGTTCCTCAAAGTTCGGCCTGCCGATGATTTCCATCGGCCTGTCGATTCTTGGCAGACTTTTCGGCTTGTCGAACTTGAAAGTCTGTCCTGCCGAACTGTCCTTAAAATACAATACATCATACCTCATAGCATTCAAGTCATCATTGCATCATAAATAATCATACATTGAAATTAACATGAACACTTGAGCACATCAATTCCACGCGATTGTTACCTGTCATAAAACTTAAAATAAATAGTTAGTAACATAAAATCATAAATCATTAATAAAATTACTTAATGTCGTTACTAACTTAGCATAATCCGTTACATAAAAAAAGGTCGGTGTTACAAATGACTACCCCATTACCGAGGTAAAATGTAGAAAAAGTCAAGCTTAGATTTTATCTAGTCTAGAAATAATTTTAAGACTTAAAACAATCCAATTTTATTATAGGATTAAGACTTAAAACAATCCAAACAAAGGGATCTTTGAGGATAAGATCAAAGTATAAGACTTGACTTCAACTAACCCTTGATTTAATGATGGTACTTTTGTAATTATAAGATTCTTTTGCCATCACTCCATCTTGATTGTGGCGCCATCTTTAAGGTCTTTTTTACCCAATTTTAACTCAACTAAGTTAGCTTGAAAGGCTTAATAAACTTTAGATCAAGAACTATGAGTGATTAGTCAAGTGGCAATAAATAGAACCACTTAGTTCATGAACTCATTTTTGCTTATTTTGCTCTCCCATTCCTCCACCAAAACTGGTTTTCTCTAGTGCTCTCTCACAAAAAATTTCTATTTTTTCCCACACCCAAACTTACTAGCCAAAAAATCTTTAAAAAGAAGAGAAAGCTAGGGGCCAACTAAGATTTGAGTTTTCAGAGGTATTTTCTTAATAATTTTCTCCTCTATTTTTAAGTATGATAAAGCTTATGTTTCTTTGGTTTAGTTTATGATTATGTGAAGAAATGGCATGTAATAAGTTTTTTGGGGGATGCTAATATGGTTTTCTACAAGTTTGACATTGTAACATTTTGTTTTATATATGTTGGTATGTTTTAGTTTCGTTTTGTTATGATTTATGCTTGAACAAAATTTTTCCCACTTATTTTGAACATAAAAACGTGACTCTTAGAGTCTCATTTCGAATTTTCCTTGAACATGAAACTTTTAGATCTCAACATTCTAAACAAATCTCCTAACTGAGAAAAAGCGCAGTTTTGAGTCTAGGCTGGGTTTCTAAACTATTTTTCAAAATTGCGTAAAACAGTGGGAAAAAATTACACAAAACTATCCACTGGGGGGTAGCCACTGTTTTGGCCGACTCGGGCCATTTTGAATCCGAATCATAATTTTTGCCAAATATGAAAGTTTTAGGTTTCGAGGAAACAAACAACTTTTGTGAAGCAAACTTTTTCAAAATCTACCTTTAAAATATAATTATGGACTGTTACAAAACTACCAAAAAACTGTCAAATGAGGGCAGCCATTGTTTTAGCGGGTTCAGGCCATTTCGAGGCCGAATCATAATTTTCACAAAACATAAAAGTTTTAGATCTCCTTGAAATGAAGAACTTTTGTAAAGAAAAAAATTTGAAATTTTGTGTCTATAACACAGTTACAAGCAGATTTAAATAGTTGCCCTTTTTTAATCGGTAAAAGTAGTTTTTGCTTTTAACGAAAACAATCTCTAAAAATCCAAGTTATAATTTTTACAGAACATGAAAGGTTTAGATTTTTACAAAATGAAGAACTTTTCTGAAGAAAATTTTAGAAGAATCTATCTCTAAATTGGACTTTAAACTAGATTCCTAAAAATAGTCAAAACTTTTTTGAAAACTTGGGATTTGCGATCCCAAGTAAGATTCGTTTAGGATCATAGGATCCTTTTCTATTAGATAGGAAGGGTTGTTACACAACATGTACTTCTAAGTAATTGCTCTATAGATCCTATAGATATCTATATGAAGAAGAAATCATGTATTTAATTTATTCAGAGCTATTAGAGTGGGATTCACTTTTTGGGGAATATGAGTCGAAGCAATAACAAGAATATTTCTAGTGGAACACCCTTTACAATCCCTAGAGAGATAGTTCACTAACAGACCAAGGGATAAGTAATTCGACTCATTTACATCCAGATTGATAAACTAAATATTAAATTAAAGTAAATATTTTTCCTTGAAAATTTTGATTTTTTGGATTTCAAAATTGTAGTCGATCCAATATGATAATAAAAGGGAAAACAAACTAAAGATTTGACATGATAAAGACAGAAAATGGAATTTTAATAAACATAAAATTTATAGACCTCGTTAAAATGGGAAACTTTCGTGAAGAAAATTAAAAAAAAAAAAGGCTCTAACATATAGTTTTATGGTGACTTTTTAAACTAACCAAAAAATGCCTTACGGTACTAGTTTCAAACAAAACGTCATTGAGTGGTAGAATTTTAGTTTATGACCAACAAAGAAATTGTAGCACTTAAAGATTTTAAGAGTCTACAGTTTATTGTTTTATTAAATTCAGACACTATTTTAAAATATGATTTTTAATATGAAACTTTAGTCATATGAATATGGTTTTTCCTATAAATCTTAACAGTTTTCAAATAAATGTTTGAATGGAAATTAGAAAAGCCCAATACGCTAGGCTCTTAGTATTACTATGTTAGATACGGAAGCAACACCGGTACTAATTCAAGAGCCCTTCTCAAGTTTAGGTTTAAGCGATGTAGTATTTGGAACGCCTTAAGAGCGCTTCTAGGCCAAATGGGCCTTAACACAATTACAAGCCAATAAGTGTAATAAGGGAATTGTTATTTAGATCTTAGCGTATGGACAAGAAAGCTTATTAATTATTAAACTAACAAATTGAAATTATCTAGACTTAGTTAATGAGAAGATAATTAATTGTTTCTAGATTAATTAATTATCAACCTTAGCACGAATAAATAAAGGTAATTAAAAAAGCAAAAATAATGAGGATTTAATTAATTAACCCCTATAATAAAAATAATAATTTTTACGATCCTTTGATAAAGGAAAATATGATTTAAGAAAGGATTAAAATCCTTTATGGTTGTGCTAAAATTAATTAGCACAAGACAAGTTGATCTTACACTCTTAATGAGCAGTGAACCATACTTCAGAAAGGCAGGTAAGTAAGAATCCGCCTATAGTATGAATAGTTTCCAAATAAAATGTTCACATGTTTTATAAAAATTATAAATGCATGCTTATGCTTTATGTTATAGTGTACGATGCCATGTCATATTACATACTTGCTAATAAGTCCATTGAAACCTATAGGAACAAATTAAGTTGAGTGTTGTACTAACCTCTTAGCCTACGGGAGGCTTATGTTTTCGTATAAAATTGGATCTTGATGTCATTTGGGACCTTACAAACCCTAACTTCTGATGATCACAAGCAATCATTACAAATACTCAAGCCCATAAGTTTAGTTAGACATTGTCATAAAAAAGCATAATTGGTACATGCATAATATTATTATATGTATTCTTAACTATTTTGTGAGACGTAGTTCCTATTTGCTAAGCAAAAGCTTATCCAAGAATGCTCATACCATAGGCAAGCAACCTACCGGTAACGTTTGATAGACAAGTGATGAAGCCACGGACGATCAGTGTGGAGATTGAGAAATGGATACTGCACACTTTTAATTCTGTAATTAGTTCTGTTAATTATGACTTTTAAATTATATGTAAACAGTATGAATCTAGTAATATGTATGTATGTTTTGGATGACTATTATGCTGCTATCATATGCCCTAATTATTGTTGCAATAAAAAAGTAAAAATAGTTTAAATTCAAAAATGATTAGTGAGGTTATTTAAGTTTTTTTAAATGCTCTATAAATTTATGTAATAAATATATGTTTAAGTAGTTAAGTAATGGCAATGTAGGTAGGGTCATTACAACAAATTTGATATGTAACATAAATAAAAAATTTGTCATTCAAACGTTTCAAAAACAACAACATTGTTTAATCCTTACAGCACAAAGTCTGACACGGGTGCCCTCCCATCCAACGGCATGAATAGCAGTAATAGCATCGGATTCTACAACCCACTTCAAGAAGCCTTGATTCCTAGCAAACAGAACTCCTTTTCTTGATGCTAGGCATTCAGCCACATGGGAGTGAATCGACCTAAAATTCAGACAGCTACTGCACCCACTGCCACTCTTTCGTTCTCCACAAGGACCACTCCAACTACCACATAGTTCATATATTTTAGTGCTACAGTGTCAACATTGATCCTTATGAGGGTGCCCTGAGTATAGTCTATCTAAATTTAGGAAGTGTGATCAATGGTTGTTTCTTATTTTCATCAATCTTACAGCATGCCAAATAGTCACCATAGATCCTCCCTGCCTCTCTATCACCTCCTTTGCTAATAAAGTCCACTCTTCAAAAGTATACGTGTTTTATTCAGCCATCTACTTTAAGAAAGAATACAAAAAAGAGCCAATTAACACTATTATGGTTAGCTACGAAGGCATATAAACTAAAAACGACCCTTGTTGAAACTATTGAACTACCTTTCATAAAGGGCTTTTTGACCAAACTTCCATCGTTGCTCCACAAGACCACAAGGCATGACTTACAATACGAGCAAATAACGAGGCAACGGATTCCACGAGCACTGAGGCTGGAAAGAACATCTAAAGTATTGTTCGCTGCACTCCAAACATGTCTTTCTACGTCTTATCTTGTATAAGGTTTTTTTTTTTTTTGCACATGGGGACCCCAAAGTTTTGGATCTTTGGTACTTGGATCCCTTTTTAAAATATTGGGCAACTAAATCCCTAAACTCTTAAAATTTGGGGACTTAGTTATCAAAATCTCCAAAATAGGGACTAAAGTGACAAGAAAAATGAGATTTTGGGATTGAGTGTCCAAATTTTCTAAATGGAGACCCAAGTGTAAAGTAAATGAGAATTTGGGGACCAAATTGTTCAAATTTTGAAAAATAAGGAGCTAGGTGCCAAAGATCAAAAGCTTGAGACCAAGACGTGGTAACCAAGTACAGCTTGGTAAGTGTCAGCCCCAAGGTTTCAAATGCAATATTTATTTTTATTTTGATGACAACAAATAATTAATTGCTTAAATACTAATAATTTATTTTAAGTGTGTAGAGCCATTTAGGGTTGTTATTTTAGCATCTCAAAATACATGAAGAAATTCATCAACTCTCAAAAAAGTTGGAGAAAATATGAATGAAATTTACTGAGAGTATGAGGTTGGAAGGAAGGGCGTCAACAAGCATGAAGAATAGGTTTATAGTTTATTTTTAAGCTTGTATGATGTAGAGCATGCGTGAAATTTTCATCAAGTCTAATTTACTTAAAGAATTAATTTTTTGACTGATTTTAAACACCTTTAAAATTCTAAAAAATAATTCTTTATAGTCTTGTAAAAATTGTTCTCTCTTGTTCTTACTACAAATTTTTGCAAGACTAAAAGAATAGTTCTAAAAATGTTTGAAAAATTTTCTTCAAATATTTTATAACATGTTGGCACTAGGCTTGCTGACAAGGCCAGTTAACCAGACCAGCCCAAAATGGGCTGGATTCGAGTAGCAGCTCGGTCGACCATGCTATACATATAGCAGTCGATCGAACTATCTAGAGGCTAGTTTTCTACTCATTGCAAATGCGCTTTAAACAGCTATAAACAGCTAGTTTCAGGTTCTAGCAATAGCCTCTTTTCTAAGTCATTTTATATCTAAAAATACTAAGAAACATCTTTGTATTAATTTCAAAGTGTTCAACAAGCCTTCCAATCATTCTTGAGCCAAACTTGTTAAAAATCTTCTTTGTATGCTTAATCATCCCTTAGTTAGGTTCATATTATATACGGCCTTTCTAGGAGTTCTGAGAAGTGAGATTAAAAGTCCATATCCTTATAATTTGAGCAAATTAGGTTTTCAAGATCTTTGTAAAATTTGGGGATGTTTTAGTTAACCAATTTCTGTAAAATTGACGGATTGTAAGTGGTTGTGGTAAGCCTTGGGTAGACAAGTCACCAGTTTGTACTTGGAGTGATCTTCCTGAAAAGATAGTCAAGGTAGTAGAAGAGGTCAAGATAAGGTCTTGCTCGGCAAAGAAATACAAAAATTTCTACAGGATTCTCAATCAAAACAAAGGTACTAGAAGAAAAGAAGATCAAAGTGAAAAATCAAAGAAAGATGAGGTGATTTGTTATGACTGCAAAAGGCCAATCATATAAGATCAAATTGTCCTCTTAAAAAGAAAGATGGAAAGAAACAAATGAAGAAAGCTTTCCAAGCTACTTGGGATAAGCTTGAATTTGAACACTCGGATGACAAAGAGCCTAGAGAAGTCACTAACATGTGTTTCATGGTCATAGACGACAATAAAGAGGTGAGTTTTATTGACTCCTCCAGTGATGAAAATAATGATATTGACATCATAGAACTATCTAGAGTATTCAATGAATAGCATGATGATGATGAAGAAACTTGCTCTTAGAAATTCCGCACTTAAAAAGAAAATTTTTACTCTTTTAGAAGAAGTTGAAGTTTTGAAATATGAAAAATCTAAGAGTGATGCTTTAATAATTGAGAATGCTTCTTTAAAAGAAAAGTTGATGATTTAACAAAAATGGTTTTAAAATTCACCAACAGCAAAAAAAATTTGAATTAATGCTAGGTGAACAACGTTGTTTTTTTAACAAAGGTGGTTTAGGATATAAGCCACACATTGATCAAAAATATTTTAAAAATTATTTTGTTAAAGCATTAACTAGTAATAACTCAAAATATATATGCATATATTGTAATCAGGATGGACATACTTCATCTTATTGTTCCTATTAAGGGTGAGCTCGGTGCCACCGCTGATGAAACAAACTTCGATGGTTGGCTAAATAGCTCGGCAGAGCTTCCAAGGAGCATACTACTGACCTCAACGATAACATGCGCTTCACCAGAGGTGCTTATCAGGGCCCCTGGGGCCGCACCCCTAGCAAGCTGCCACCTCGAGCTATGCACCGACTTGGGTCGGATTAATTTCACTCACAGACAGACTGCTACTTGCCCCCATAGGCCAACAAACGGCAAATAACTCACCGTTTGATGGAAGCTAATCCATGGGAGGAGGGACGTGACACTTGTCACCTACTGCCTGACACGGCTTAATGTGACAACTGGTTGTGGGCAAAACCCCACCTGACACCCGGTCCAAGTAGTAGCCTATAAATAGGATGCATTTATTGCATTCTAGGGAGAGACTCCTTCCTACCTAACAAGCTCCCGTTCTCTGTCGAGCAACCATGGCCTTGAGCATCAGAGAGCCCTTATCCATTGACTGACACCTTTCTCTCCCACCTCTGAAGCGTCCCTCCTCTTGTTGCAGGTACGCCCGATCGGGCAGAGGTGAGTCGAAAAGAGCTAGACACCGTGCGCAGCCGCACGTGGTGTTGATCCGACGTCGGACCACGGTAATGTTAGACATGTATGCTCTAAGGAGTAAAAATGTAATACGTTTTTGGAGACATTTTTATCAATAAAGAATTTATTCATTTATATATACCAAATCTTGTCCTCTTTACGTTCATATTCGTTGAATGTATGATAAGCAAACAGTAGTCTGAGACTGTCAGTCTAAACCTTAAGAGTTGGGCATATGATGGACTGATTATGCGGAAGACACGATTCTTAAGGTGACAGTCTAAAACATATGATCCGCAATCGAGGGAATAAAGTTGGGCGCTTTATTCATGTAAAGATTGTTATGTTGTCTATATCCCTTTTGGGAGATGGTTTGTCTTGACCATCGGAGTTGAACTCCATGAATAGAAACATTGGCACGTTGTCAAAAGTGACGATGTGTTGGATCGGGACATAAAGTTAATTGATTTGGATTAATAATTCTGTCTTGGCAAATCGATTCACTTTAGACAATCATTTGTATTGTATCTTAATCCTGAGATGAATAATGGGCCCGTTGTCTCGACTTGTGTCTTTTGATGTACCAATGGGTGACTCCCACATCTCTATAGTGGCATGCATGCCGGTACGTTAGAGGCATGACTCTTGATAGCGTAGACTTGTTATTGATAGATATAGAATCCATAGCTCCTCTTTAGGAGTAATGATATCCTCTTATATGCGTTGTCCTGTAATTGGAAAACTGGAGCGCTCAACCATTTGGATACATAGGTGTAACCGAATGGTATACTATCTTTGGATGGTAAGTTTTCTAATGGTGAGACAATGGAACGTAAGATAAAAATAATCGGGAAGGTAAGACAGAACTTGTCCTTAAGCCGATTATGGATTATCATATGGGGATACAATACACTTTGATATGTCATGGAGACTTGGCTACACGAGCTTCGTAATTCTATAAAGTTCGAGAGTGCAGCTCCAAGCTTTTAGTGGAGTAGCATTGGAGTTGATAATTGTGAAATGTATATCTGGGATATTGGGTTTTATAATTATCATGAGCTTGAACTTTATAGGTCCATTTTGGTCCCCTTTGCTAGCTCACAAAATCCTGTAACGACACGGCGTGCTTTTCCAGTAATTGGTGACTTATGTCGGATTTATCAGATTGGTTTAAAATTTATAAGAATCAAATAATTCATGTCTGTTTATCGGTTGAATTAATTATGTAAGAAATTAGTTCAAGATGAACTTGTTGAATTATGGCGTTCGGATAATTCTTGTCTGTTTATCGGTTGTTTTAATTTTGGACAATTAGAACAAGATAAACTTGTAGAATTATTGTGAATTGATTTATTTTCTTAGAGATTATCTTGATAAAGTTTGTTTTGATCAGATATCTTTTCTATTGGGCTATTTGAATCAAAACTGAGACTTTATCCTTTAGAATCTCGGGTGGAAAATAAAAGATTCGCGGAGATTTTTTCTCGGCAGTTCGGCCTGCCTATCAGAAAGTTCGGCCTGCCGAACTTGCCAGTTCGGCCTGCCTATCACACAGTTCGGCATGTCGACCGCGACAGTTAAGATTACGCGTTTTTCACGCGTATCTTATCAGATATTGATCTGAACTTGATTCTGTTTCGATTTTTGAGACCTAATCTGATATGGACTGACCCCAAGGACCAATAGGTATAAAAAGGAAGTAAGTCTAATGATTTACTTAGATCAATTTGAGAGATTAAGAGTGATACTCTTCTAGTGAGCATCTGAAAAAACTCCCTGAGAGCTTTTGTTCACAAATCACGAACACTAGCTTTGGGTTCTCTCTATTGGTTGGAAGGAGAGTCACCGGTGGAAGAGCTGTACGTGTGAGCCCACACTCACTCCGGTTGTGGATAGAGAATAGCAAAGAAGACCAGTTGGTTGAGGCTCTTCTGGAACGTTACTTCTCTACACAGGTCGCGGAGGTTCTTCGGCACACTGAGCTTAGTAAGATCTGTTTAATTTATACATATAACATGTCAAACTTGTGTTTTTGGAAAATACTCTGATGAAAAATTTTTAAAATTCCGCTGCGCACTTTGTTTCCAACAATTGGTATCAGAGCCGAGGTTTTTACATAAATTTGCAAGTTTGTGATCATGTTATATGCATAAATTTTGTGATCTTAATCTCTCCAATGCTTGAATTAAATTTTATAGAGAGATGGCACTCTAGGTTTCTATATAATATATATGTTGTCATGGATTATATGGTGAATGTTTATTAATTAATTATGGTTGATTAAATTGTTGTTTAATTATTTATTAATTAATTAATACCGGTTATGGTTCCTTAGAGTTAGAATGTGTATCTAGGTTTTTCATGTAATTAGATGGCGGACTATCATCTCCGTCTAGGAATTATTATTTAATTTTTAATTTGTAAGAATTTTGTAATTAAATAATTATTCGGAGAAGACAGAACGAGAAGTCGGAACTTAAAGATTGATGATGGCGCCTCCAGGTATTTCCTGAGTCTCTAATTTTATGTTTTTGAATTGTTGAAAATAAAAATGATGAATTGCATTAAAATTGTATTTTCTGGATTGAGGGCTTTCTGCTTGGTCGGCATGCCGGACCTCATAGTTCGGCAGGCCGAAGGTCACAGATCGGTAGGCCGGACGTACGGTCCGGTAGGCCGACAGTGGGGCAGAAATTTTGGTGCTCTGCCGGCAGGCCGAACCTTCATGTTCGGCAGGCCGAACCTCCATGATCGGTAGGCCGATCACCTAGATCGGCCTGCCGACCGAGAGCAGCCAGGTGTCCAGAAAAGGTGCGATTTTTAGTGCAGTTTTAATTTTATTTTTGGGACGATTCTGAGAAACATTAAATTTGGATATGACCGGAAATATGAAGTGTTCGATTCATACGGGATTGAGGACTTGAAGATGGATATTACATGAAGAAGGATACAGCTTGAGGATTCAAGAATTAAGAATCGATAAATGTCTCGATTATTCTCTTGTAATCTTAGTTTTTCTATTCTCTAGGGTGGAACCATAATATTACGGTTATTATTATTATGCTTGTAGCTTTGCTTGTCTGCATTATAATATGATTTACCATGTATATTGATAACATGTCATATAGAATAGGGAGTGCCGCTCATATTAAAATTGTTCATGCATAATTTTAAAATAAAACCTTGACTTCAAAAGATTGAGTGGGAGAAGGTTTTCGAAGAGAGAACCTAAGGCCTCCATCGTTGGTCCATAGGAAGAACATGATGGTCCCAACCCCTAGGAAGGGATTTCTATCATGTACCAGATTGGATCTTTGAAAGGATAAGGTATTTTAGTATGATTTATGATTGCACACCCTTAGGTGGTGATTATAAATCATGGATAAAATATTAAAACGGTGGTTATACACTCACGTTAATTTTATTATTAACCTCCCCTAGGAGCTCTGTTAATAAAATTAATGGCCAAAGAAACAATTATTAGTATATGCTGGATCATACGGGTCCTGGATGGCATATATTAATCAGGAGGGGATCCGTGTTCCTGATTGAATTTGGCATGACTCCCCTAGGAGCTTGTTGAATTCTGAGTTGGGAATTATCGTTGTAAGGTTGTGATATTTTCAAGGTTTTGACACATAAACACATTTGTATGATTTTACATGATTGTGTTATCTTACTAAATTATTATATGTGTTTACTTATATTTGGTATATGATTCTTTATTGTAGATTGAAAATGTCTAAAAACGCTTTATCATCGATACTTGACAAAAACCAATTAACCGGTGAGAACTATAACGATTGGAAACAGAACCTAGACATCGTCCTTTCCTTTGAGAAACTGAAATATGTTCTGACAACTCCTTGTCCTCCCGAGCCTACGGAAGACTCAAGTAATGAGCAATTCCAAGCGTACGACCGCTGGAAAGATGCTAATGATCAGGCCCGCTGCTATGTTATGGCTAGCATGAACAACGTGCTGCAGGCTCAACATCAGGATTATGAGACTGCGAAGCAGATCTTGGATAATCTTGAGGACATGTTTGGAGGCCAGGCCATAACAAAGCGGCAAGGGGCGCTTCGAAAACTCTTAAACTATAGACAGAGACCGGGGACATCTGTAAAGGAGCACATGATATTGGTCATGGGTTACCTCGTTGAGACTCAAACCAATGGAGCCGACATCGATGCTGAAACTCAGATGACTATGGTCTTTGAGACTCTGTCTAAGGAATTTATTCCGTTTAGAGCTACTTTTAATCTAAGCAATAGACGGGATATGACCTTGACAGAACTGATGAAACAGTTACAAGAGTTTGAACTGCTGATCAGGGAGTCTCCTGCTGGTGGAGAGGCCAATATGGTAGCTGCTTCTGGTTCCAATCCTAACTCTGGGAATGGAAAGAAGCAACGGGCCAAAAGTGGGAAGTCTTCTATTCCTATTGCTACCAAGAGCAAGAAGAAGAAGAAGAAGAACCCAAAGAAGCTTAAGTGCTTCTTTTGTGGTAAGGTCGGGCATATAAAGAAGCATTGCAAGGACTTCCTTTCCAAGGGAGGTAGGTGTGATCTTCTATATTTAGAAACTTGTTTGGTTGAGGAATCCAGTGACATCTGGGTCATAGATTCCGGTGCAACTAATCATGTTTGTGTTTCTCTACAGGGATTCAAAGAAACGAGAAGTCTACTTCGTGAAGACTTAACGCTTCGGATGGGCGATGGATCCTTGGTCTCAGCGGAAGCAGTGGGAGATGTCCATCTTTATTTTGATAATTATAGGAGTTTAATTTTGCGAGATTGTTTTTATGTTCCTAAATTTAAAAGGAATTTAATTTCTGTATCTTCTTTGTTTAAAGACTCCTACGTGGTATCTTTTAATGAAAAAGTGGTGATTCGTAAAAACAAATCTTTTATCTGTTCTGGATGGATGCAAAATAATCTATATTTTATCAAACCTAAGATGGACCTATTGCTTAATGCTGAGATAAATGATAATGACTCAAAAAGACTTAAAACTTCTCGCTCTAATAAGACTTATCTTTGGCATTTGCGCCTTGGCCATATTAACCTGAATAGGATTCAAAGGTTGGTAAGGGATGGACCTTTAAGTTACTTAAAGGTGGAATCTATACCTCAATGTGAGTCTTGTTTGGAGGGTAAAATGACCAAAAGACCATACGGGTCTAAGGGCAATAGGGCCGAAGGGGTTCTAGAACTTGTGCATAGTGATGTTTGCGGACCGATGAACATCCAGGCACGAGGAGGGTATGAGTACTTCGTTACTTTTATTGACGATTACTCAAGATATGGGTATGTGTACCTAATGCACCACAAAAGCGAAACTTATGATAAGTTCAGGGAGTTTCGGGCTGAAGTGGAAAAGCAATTGGGTAGACCCATAAAGGCACTTCGATCTGATCGAGGTGGGGAATACCTTTCTGATGAGTTCTTGGGACACTTGTTAGAGAATGGGATTTTATCCCATTTGACTGCGCCGGGCAGTCCGCAGCAGAATGGCGTAGCAGAGAGAAGGAATAGGACTTTGTTGGACATGATTCGGTCCATGATGAGTTATTCATCATTGCCTTTATCCTTTTGGGGATATGCACTACAAACCGCATGTTATCTTTTGAACAATGTGCCTTCAAAATCGGTCCCTAAAACTCCTCACGAGTTGTGGACAAGACGGAAGACATCCTTAAACCATATTCGCATATGGGGATGTCCAGCTCATGTCCTGTTTAAGGATCCGAATAAGTTGGAAGCACGTTCAGAAGTTTGCGTGTTTGTAGGATATCCAAAAGGGACTAAAGGGGGCTATTTTTATAACCCAAAGGAAAATAAAGTCGTGGTTTCAACTAATGCAACTTTCCTTGAGGAGAGTTACATGAACGACTTTAAACCTCGAAGCAAAGTGGTGCTTGAGGAGTTGAGGGGTGATCCGTTTACTCCGAAGGTTCCGAATGAAACCATTCCGATCAGTGTAGAAAAACCAAACAAACCTGAACAACAACCTCAGGGGCTTCGGCGTAGTGGGAGGATCGGGCGTCAACCTGAAAGGTATATGTTCAATGGGGAAGTCTTTTTGGCTGAACCGGATGAACATGACAGGGATCCTTATACTTACGCAGAAGCCATGGAGGATGTTGATTCAAGACTCTGGACAGAGGCCATGAACATAGAGATGAAGTCCATGGAGACTAATCGGGTCTGGGAGCTTGTGGATCTTCCCGAAGGGGTAAAACCCATAGGGTGTAAGTGGATCTACAAGAGGAAAAGAGGAGTGGATGGAAAGGTCGAAACTTTTAAGGCTAGACTGGTAGCTAAGGGTTATACGCAAAAGGAAGGAATCGATTATGAGGAAACCTTTTCGCCTGTAGCCATGCTTAAGTCCATCCGGATTCTCTTGTCCATAGCTGCCGCTCTCGACTACGAGATTTGGCAGATGGATGTCAAGACGGCTTTTCTGAATGGCTATCTTGATGAGTCCATTTATATGGAACAACCAGACGGGTTCAAGGTCACGGGTCAAGAGGGTAAGGTTTGTAAGTTGCTAAAGTCTATTTATGGACTTAAGCAGGCTTCTCATTCTTGGAACATAAGATTTGATCAAGTGATCAAGACTTGTGGGTTCTCACAAAATGTGGATGAACCATGTGTTTACAAACACATTAAGAATGGGAAGGTGGTTTTTCTACTACTCTATGTAGATGACATTCTGCTAATTGGCAATGACGTTGGGGCATTGTCATCGGTCAAATTATGGTTGACCAAGCAGTTTGACATGAAGGACTTGGGTGAGGCTAATTTTGTTCTCGGTATCTAGATCTTTCGGGATAGGAAGAACAAAATGATAGCTTTGTCACAGGCCAACTACATAGATAAAATTCTCAGGAGGTTTGCAATGCAGGATTCCAAGAAAGGTGGACAACCATCTAGGTCTGGAATTACTCTTTCTAAGAAAGACTCTCCAAAGTCTTATGAAGAAAGAGAATACATGAAGAAGGTACCTTATGCTTCGGCAGTGGGTAGTCTCATGTATGCCATGCTTTGCACTCGACCGGATATTAGCTATGCGGTCGGGATAGTGAGTCGATTTCAGGCGGATCCAGGACCGAACCATTGGGTTGCGGTAAAGCATATTTTCAAGTACCTGAGAAGGACTCGAGGGTATATGCTTGTGTATTCGGGTGAGGATTTAACTCCTCTAGGATACACTGATTCAGATTTTCAATCCTGCCTGGATTCTAGGAAATCGACTTCAGGGTTTGTGTTTACTCTGGGTGGCGGTGCCATCAGTTGGAGAAGTACGAAGCAAGATTGCACTTCGGATTCAACGATGGAGCCGAGTATGTGGCGGCTAGTGATGCTTCGAAAGAAGCAGTGTGGCTCCGCAAGTTCCTTGGGGATCTTGAGGTAGTTCCTGGTGTGGATAAAGCGGTATCACTGTACTGTGATAACAGTGCGGCGGTAGCTAATGCTAAGGAACCAAGATTTCACAAGAAGAGTAAGCATATTGATCGGAAGTATCATGTGATAAAGGACTTCGTTGAGAGCAGGCATGTCACGGTGTGCAAGATCGCGTCAGAGGACAATTTAGCTGATCCATTTACGAAGACACTTTCTGGGAGAGTCTTCGAAAGGCATGTGGAAGCTATGGGGATGCGAAATTTGCAGTATTTACTCACTTAGTGCAAGTGGGAGATTGTTAGACATGTATGCTCTAAGGAGTAAAAATGTAATACGTTTTTGGAGACATTTTTATCAATAAAGAATTTATTCATTTATATATACCAAATTTTGTCCTCTTTACGTTCATATTCGTTGAATGTGTGATAAGCAAACAGTAGTCTGAGACTGTCAGTCTAAACCTTAAGAGTTGGGCATATGATGGACTGATTATGCGGAAGACACGATTCTTAAGGTGACGGTCTAAAACATATGATCCGCAATCGAGGGAATAAAGTTGGGCGCTTTATTCATGTAAAGATTGTTATGTTGTCTATATCCCTTTTAGGAGATGGTTTGTCTTGACCATCGGAGTTGGACTCCATGAATAGAAACATTGGCACGTTGTCATAAGTGACGATGTGTTGGATCGGGACATAAAGTGAATTGATTTGGATTAATAATTCTGTCTTGGCAAATCGATTCACTTTAGACAATCATTTGTATTGTATCTTAATCCTGAGATGAATAATGGGCCCGTTGTCTCGACTTGTGTCTTTTGATGTACCAATGGGTGACTCCCACATCTCTATAGTGGCATGCATGCCGGTACGTTAGAGGCATGACTCTTGATAGCGTAAACTTGTTATTGATAGATATGGAATCCATAGCTCCTCTTTAGGAGTAATGATATCCTCTTATATGCGTTGTCCTGTAATTGGAAAACTGGAGCGCTCAACCATTTGGATACATAGGTGTAACCGAATGGTATACTATCTTTGGATGGTAAGTTTTCTAATGGTGAGACAATGGAACGTAAGATAAAAATAATCGGGAAGGTAAGACAGAACTTGTCCTTAAGCCGATTATGGATTATCATATGGGGATACAATACACTCTGATATGTCATGGAGACTTAGCTACACGAGCTTCGTAATTCTATAAAGTTCGAGAGTGCAGCTCCAAGCTTTTAGTGGAGTAGCGTTGGAGTTGATAATTGTGAAATGTATATCTGGGATATTGGGTTTCATAATTATCATGAGCTTGAACTTAATAGGTCCATTTTGGTCCCCTTTGCTAGCTCACAAAATCCTGTAACGACACGGCGTGCTTTTCCAGTAATTGGTGACTTATGTCGGATTTATCAGATTGGTTTAAAATTTATAAGAATCAAATAATTCATGTCTGTTTATCGGTTGAATTAATTATGTAAGAAATTAGTTCAAGATGAACTTGTTGAATTATGGCGTTCGGATAATTCTTGTCTGTTTATCGGTTGTTTTAATTTTGGACAATTAGAACAAGATAAACTTGTAGAATTATTGTGAATTGATTTATTTTCTTAGAGATTATCTTGATAAAGTTTGTTTTGATCAGATATCTTTTCTATTGGGCTATTTGAATCAAAACTGAGACTTTATCCTTTAGAATCTCGGGTGGAAAATAAAAGATTCGTGGAGATTTTTTCTCGGCAGTTCGGCCTGCCTATCAGAAAGTTCGGCCTGCCGAACTTGCCAGTTCGGCCTGCCTATCACACAGTTCGGCATGCCGACCGCGACAGTTAAGATTACGCATTTTTCACGCGTATCTTATCAGATATTGATCCGAACTTGATTCTGTTTCGATTTTTGAGACCTAATCTGATATGGACTGACCCCAACGACCAATAGGTATAAAAAGGGAGTGAGTCTAATGATTTACTCAGATCAATTTGAGAGATTAAGAGTGATACTCTTCTAGTGAGCATCTGAAAAAACTCCCTGAGAGCTTTTGTTCACAAATCACGAACACTAGCTTTGGGTTCTCTCTATTGGTTGGAAGGAGAGTCACCGGTGGAAGAGCTGTACGTGTGAGCCCACACTCACTCCGGTTGTGGATAGAGAATAGCAAAGAAGACCAGTTGGTTGAGGCTCTTCTGGAACGTTACTTCTCTACACAGGTTGCGGAGGTTCTTCGGCACACTGAGGTTAGTAAGATCTGTTTAATTTATACATATAACATGTCAAACTTGTGTTTTGGAAAATACTCTGATGAAAAATTTTTAAAATTCCGCTGCGCACTTTGTTTCCAACAGGTAAGCATCAATATTTTGGCGCTAGAAGGAGGGCACCTATGCCTTCACTCACACCAACCACCTTACCTCCGAGAACCAAGATGTTAACTAGAGGAAATGCTAGAGACGATGCTGCCCAATAGGAGGGGTTAGGAGAAGCAATAAATTGACAATAGAATCCAGGTATGCCCGGGCCATGAGGTCTTAGTCCGGGGGACAGGGAAGCACGGCTAGGGCCGAACAAGCAGAGGACCTAGTTGCTTAGGACCCAATCTAAAAGCTTACAAATGCAGTTTGGATCTTAACTCAACAGCTCGCGCAGCAGGCACAGCGTCAGGCCGCACCTGCTCTGCTACCTCCATCCCCGGTTGACCAGGCTAGAGTCGGGCAAGATGGGATGCAGTCGACCGTAAAGAAGTCGACTCTGAGCGCTCAAGAAGCTTCACACATGGCACGTCGGCCAATAACAGACTAGTCCAAGAAGGCCGTCTCGGCCCCCAAGCAACACGGGTTCTATCGCCCCAAGGTTCTCAAGCATCAGTATTTGACTGGCTAGGACGCCAGGGAGAAGTGCATCAAAATCGCCAGCCCGGGGCCTACGACCGCGTGGAGGGTAAAGCATCTTATAGGGTCAAACTGCTTGAAGACAAGAACAGTCATCAGTTTCGGGCGTTATAGCACCAAATCGACGAAATCTGAAACAACTACTTCGGCCTGGACGAAGTGGGAGCCTTAGATCTGCCATTTTCAGACACCATAATGCGAGCCCCTATGCCGCCTAAATTCAAGGCCCCACAAATCAAGGCCTATGATGGGACCGTAGATGCGGACGAGCATGTCAAACTATTCTGAGGACACATGCTCCTCTAGAATGCCAGCGACGCGGCAATGTGCAAGGCCTTCTCGCTGACCCTAACTGGACCTGCTCGACAATGGTTCTAAAGACTTGAACCATCCTCTATCTCTTCTTTTCGATAACTTGCTGACGCCTTCTCGGCAGCCTTCTCTACGACAAAAAAGCAGAGAAAAGAAATTACATATCTATATGCTGTCAAGCAAGGGGACGGTAATGTTCGAGACTATATTAACCAGTTTACCCAGGCAACTCTGGAGGTCAAGCACATCAAAGACGAGACCCTCAAGCATATTTTTGTAAGGGGCCTTTGAGATGAATAACTAACCTGGTCGTTGGCCTTTGAGCAGCCGAGCACGTTTTCATAGATGCTCGACTATGCCTAGAGGTACGCCGATGGCACGGAGTACATGAAAAGCTGTAAGGAGGAGGCTGGCCCCAACAGGACCAAGAAGGACAAGAAGCAAAAGAAGGCGCCATAGCAAAATAATGTCAAGCAAAACAAGAAGCGAAAGAAGGAAAAGAAACCCGAGAAGCGAAAGACGCCGGCCGGCAAGTTCTAAAGCTACACGCCGTTAGTGGCGACCATCGACAGATGCTCACCCAAGTGAGTAGTAGGAATCTACTGGTGCCGCCACCCAAGCTTAGGGACAGCAAAATGAAGCAGGATTAAGCAAAGTACTGCGAGTTCCACAAGGACATCGGACACAACACTCGCGAATGCATTCACCTGAAGGACCAAATTGAAAAACTGGTCTGGGAAGGACATTTATGAGAATTTGTTGAGCGATTCATAACCTCGGGCTTTACCTCGAGAAGAAACGATCCGTCGAGCCGAGACATCGTTCACACGATCTTCGGCGGGCCCGTCATAGGGGACACATCGATTGGGCGACGGTCGTATGTCAGAGAAGCTCGGTTGATCGAGCGAGGCGAGTTCATAAACATGTCTGAACATGTTAACAAAATATGCCACCAACAAGATGCTCCTATCACATTCACCGAGGAGGAAGCAGACAAACTAATTCATCCGCACAATGCCGCCCTTGTGTGTGAACTGCATATCGCCAACAACATAGTGTGGCGAGTGCTAATTGATATGGAAGCTCAGCCAATAGCCTCTTTAAGCAAGCTTTTGACAAGCTAAGGATTAGCAATTCCACCTTGGTTCTGGTCTAGACCCCGCTTTATGGCTTCACGGGATAATGCATCCGAGCAGTAGGAAAAGTCAGCCTGCCCATGACTTTTGTAGAAGGAGCTGCTTGGATCACTCGAGCCATTGACTTTTTAGTCGTTGACAAGCCTTCTTAGTTAAACATCATAATCGGCCACCCGACGCTGAATGCATTGAAGGCCGTGGTCTCCATGTATCACCTGGCCATGAAGTTTCCAATGGAGGACGGAGTTGGAGTAATCCATTCATCCTAGAAGGACTCCCAAGCTTGTTATGCCAATGCCGTAAGAGCCGTGATAGGTCAGCATCTAAGTGTCTCGGCCATCTATGCGGTCGATGAGGCAGATCTACCTGTCGACCCAACGCCCAATATGCTTTCCGATCTCGACCCCCGATTGCCCAAGGAAGAGGTAAGAGCCACCCTGGTTGAGGACTTGGTGCCATTCCCTCTAGACCCTGTAAGGCCTGAATGCACCGTCCAACTTGGATCCCAATTGAGACTTGAGATCTAGGCAGACCTAGAGGGACTTCTCACCGAGTATCGGGACGTGTTTGCGTGGTCCCATGAAGATATGTCCGGCATAGATCTGAGCGTAATTTGTCATCGGCTTAACGTCCAACCCGATCATAAGCCAGTGATACAGAAAAGGAGAGCTTTTAATCCGAAAAGGTATGCTGCTATAAATGAAGAGGTCCAAAAGCTCCTCAAGGAGGTCAAATATCTGAAGTGGTTAGCAAATGTCATCCTCATCAAAAAGGCAAATGGCAAGTGGCAGGTCTGCATTGATTATATCGATCTGAACAAGGCTTGCCCGAAAGATTGCTTTCTGCTTCCCCGGATAGACTAGCTCATCGATACTACTACCGGCCATGAACTACTGAGCTTCATGGATGCTTATTCTAGGTATAATCAGATAAGGATGGCCGAGGAGGATCAAGCAAAGACAACCTTTGTTACCGACCAGGGGTTATACTGCTACGTGGTGATGCCCTTTGGACTGAAGAATGTCGGGGCTACCTATCAACGCCTAGTCAACAAGATGTTTGCTCGGCTGATCGACAAAACAATGGAGGTCTATGTGGATGACATGTTAGTAAAGTCCGTCCGAGCAGAGGACCACATGGCCGACCTCCGAGCAAGCTTCGACATTCTCCAGGAATATAGGATGAAACTCAAGCCGACAAAGTGTGCGTTTGGGGTAAGCTTGGGCAAATTTCTCAGATTTTTGGTCAACCAACGTGGTATTAAGGTTAACCCAGCAAAGGTCCAAGCAATTATTGACATGCATTCCCATCAGACTGTAAACGACGTGCAAAAGCTTACCGGCATGATAGTGGCTCTCTCGAGATTTATCTCCTAGGCCACCGACAAGTGCCATCCATTTTTTAAGGCGCTTAAGGGGAGGTTTGAGTGGAGCAGGGAGTGTGAGGAAGCTTTTCAAAATCTAAAGAAGTATTTAACCACACCCTCGCTCTTGTCGAAACCTTTGCCCAGCAAGGTTTTAACTGCATATCTAGCCATGTTCGAGAAGATTGTAAGCTCAGTTCTAGTCCGAGATGAAGATGGAGCTCAAAAGCCGGTCTATTATACCAGCCACGCATTCCAGGGTGTCGAAGAGTGGTATCCCCCACTCGAGAAGTTTGCTTTTGCCCTGATCACTTTAGCTCGTAAGTTACGGCCATACTTTCAAGGCCATACAACAAAGGTCCTGACCAAGTTCCCTCTCCAACAAGTTCTCCAAAGCCTAGAGATATCAGACCACATGGCCAAATGGTCAATAGAACTCGATCAGTATGACATACATTTCATGCCAAGGAAGGCCATCAAAGGTCAAGCTCTTGCAGACTTCATCGCTAAATTCACGGATGCCAAACAAGCCACACTGTTGGCCGAGAAGGCACCGTGGAAGTGCCAAACACCCCCAGCTACAACGAAGATTACACCACCTTGGTGCCAGAATGGAGACTTTATGTCGACAGATCTTCCTGTGTAGATGGATCAGGTGCCGGGCTAATATTAATAAGCCCGGAGGAATACAAGGTGATCTATACGCTCTGATTTGACTTCAAAGCCTCCAACAATGAGGCGGAGTACGAAGCACTTCTGGCCAAACTTCGCATCACCAGAGATCTTGGGGTTGACCGCATAATCATCCATAGCGACTCTATGCTCATCATTTAGCAAGTCACCGGAGGATTCCAAGCCCGAGCAGACACAATGGCTGCGTACTTACAAGAAGTCAAGCAACAGCTCGGGCAATTCAAATCCTATTCTTTTGAGCAGATCCCCTGGTCGAAAAACTCAGAGGCCGATGCCCTTGCTCGACTAGCTTCGGGCCTTGGTGATAGCGACCTTACCTCGGTCCCCATTGAAAGACTAGCCAAGCCAAGCATCCACAAGGAAGTCATAAATGTAGCCGAGGAACTGGAGACCACATGGATGGACCCGACATCTAATACCTGACCACAATCGAATTGCCCGACGACCGAGAACAGGCACGTCAGATACATAACAACTCGGCCCGGTATTCAATGATCGGATGAAGATTATACCAGCGAGTAGGGCTATACAAAAACCACCCTGCACCCACCAACCGCCCGGGCCTGCGCCCGCCCATCTCAAAAAAAGATGGTTTACATTAGCAACCCACTAGTGGGCGGGTTGAACCCGCCCACCAAATATATTCGGTGGGCGGGTTTGGTTTTAAGTTTTTGAGGGCGGGTTTAACCCACACCCACCCGCCTATATATTTTTTTAAAAAAACTTATCATTTATTTGATTTTGTTCTTATTTTATAGATGATTGAACAATCCAACACTTCAAGCATGGGCTCAGCTACCTCTTGACATATTAGAAATTGGAAATTCTCCTATTATTTTGTGAAGTGATCAAAATTCAAATCAAGTAAATTAGTAGAGAAAGCCTGAAAAGAAAAAGAACACTTGACTTTGTTCATCATTTAATTTGTATCATTCTATTATTTTCGAACCCAGTGAATAGACTTTAATTTTTATAGACTCTTGACTTTATTTATTACTTTATATGTAGTTGATGTTTCTTGTTGCAGTGAATGATTATGTTTCTTAATTTGTACTTTTGAATATGGTCACTATCTTTAAGCATCAAACTTGTTTGGGAATGCTTTATGCATTATCATCTTATATTTTCTACAAATTTTCTTCACTTTCTAAAAAAAAGGTCCAAAAAATTCCATTGGGCAATAGCCTAGGTCTAAACCACCTCAACCCGCCCACACCCGCTCGCAACCACCCAAAACCGCCCGCCATGTGGTGGGCGGTTTGCGGGTTGGTTAATCGCCAACCCGCCATCCAAAAAAACCGCACCGCACCAGCCTAAAAACCATCAAACCACCCGCCGTTCACCCCTACCACCGAGGCTATACCACGCCATGTTTAAAGTGCGTGAGCCCCGAAGAAGCCGAATACCTAATGAAAGAGATCCATGAAGGTCTATGTGGTAATCATTCTGGGGGGCAATCGTTGGCCCAAAAGTGCCACAACCCGCCTTTTTGGGCTATGATAAAACTCTTTCTTACTTACTTTAGGGCAAAAATTTAAGAAATTTTTTTTCTTTAATAAATACTTTACATATATTGGTCTAACAACTTCTGAAATACAAACATATACTTGTATTTACATAACCACCTTTCCTTTGCAATGTAGTTTATCAAACATTACTTTTCAAAATATCTCAAAATACAATACAGCAGAAATATACTGTGGCAAAAACCATACCCAGTCTGCACACATCATCCGTCCGTCAACTCATCATTACGATTTATTCTGACCTTTTTGTCAGAATACCAACACTATGAAAAAATTAATGAGCTAACGCCCAGTAAGTCCCATAAATCCCACATAGACATTCAAATAAATGCATGAGTCAATTATGCTTTCTTATAAACTTTCCTTATCTTCATCATTTCTTATCTTTACTAGGGCCTAAATGTTCGTACCATTGCGCAATTTCATTTAGGTTTACGTAACACCATACCCATATTATAACCTTTAAACTCCCCTTGAGTCAGGAGTCTGTACTTTTCTTAATTTCTGGTGACATATTTACCAGTTCATTTATTATGGTTGATATACCATTCATGATGTGATGTTCACATGTTATCCATAATACATAAATTCGTTGCATAGCATAGTACACACAAGTACTTACCTTATATAAACACAGGTATTCATCATTGTACACACAGGTACGTAACATTCTATACATAAAGGTATTCATCATTCAACATTGTACACACAGGTACATAATATATTGTACATACTAATACATAACATGTTATACACTCAGGTATTTTAATCGCACATTCACAGGTATCCATATTATACCTCTTAGGTATTCATTTCATAACAAACACACCAGTTCACACCGTAATATATATACTCAGGTGTACATATACATACATCCTGTACCTACATTTTCATACTGTAGGTGGGAAATGTAATTACTTATTTTTGTGTACTGTCAAATCAACTTCGATTCTCCTTTCTCCTAGACTCCTAGGATCCTGTTGGCCAATTTCAAAACTATTAGCCAATTTCTACTACGTTTCATTACAAAACGTTCGTTACTTAACTAGTCGAGTTGCATAACCGTTTACAACTCTAAAATTACTGGTTGTCTTATTCTTATCTCATCTTATACCATTACCCTTTATGAAGAGCAAAATTCTTTCTAATCACTCTTTTTCCTCTTGGGGTCGTGTTAAGACAATTCGGTCTACTTGAGAGAAAAATGACGATTTTGCCCCTAGCGGACCAACTAACTTCCCGAGCTTGGTTTCGCTCTTTTACTGAAAACGATCACGTATTTATTTCAAAATAACACCATAATGGGTCGAGTCTCTTTATTACCTCTCTATACCCCTTTTTTTCGTAAAAATTTACAGTTTGGTCCCTTGATTGAAAATTTTGACAATTTTACCCCTAGGGCTAAAATTCTCCTTGTTATCCCAAAATTTTTTATTTTTCTCAAGGATAATTTTTGCACAAAGTACCATATTCAAAATCCTTTGAGAAATAACGTTTTTGCCATTTTTAAAATTTTTCACAATTTTGTAAATTCTTTGAAAAATCAAAATTTCATAAACGAGTGACTTTCTCGATGAACCGCTTACACTGCCCAACAGTTTTGTGTTTTAACTTTTCCAAAAATCTTACTGTATAAGGGTGTTTTTGGGCGTTTTTCAAATCTGCTGAGAAAGAACATTTTCTTTCAATTTAGTCCTTAGGATATTTTTATAAAAATCTATTTCAAAATTACAAATCTACCCCTACAGAAACCGTTCCACGCCATATTTAAATCACCCTCATGATTCAAACATCATTTGTACTTAAACTAACCTCAAAATTACAAAAATAATACTTTTTGCAAAAATTACGATTTTGCACCATAAACCAAAATTTCACAACTTAAACATGCCATACATCACATAGACATGCAATTCCATCAAATATATGCTCAAGAACCCATATAGGTTCAAAGTAATAAAAATCATAATAAAATTACAAAATTTCAAAACTTTGAAACTTAAAACTTACCCAAATAACACTCTTTTGATCCAAGGCTCCCTGAACTCCTTCTTAGGCTTCATTTTCATGCAAAAACACCATGAATTAATTTCCCCCTTAACCCATGAAAAATCCCTTGAAAACTTGCTAAAAAGTTTGGGATTTTACCTTAAATCTTATGAAAAATCCTTGAGCTTGCTCTAAAACTTCTTTTGGAGTTGTTTTTGCAAAGTTTTGGGCTTGAGAAACTTTTTTGAAAGGTTCAACAATGGCTATCGAAACTTGGAGGAAAGAAAGAAATGAAAATTTTGTGATAACCTTGCCATAAATGCATCCTTATCTCATTTGGTGACTCATGGTAATCCATGAGTATACCCCCTAGGTGTCATGAGGTGATTGGGCCACTTTTCTAGACATGTGGCCCAATAGAAAACCAAGGAGTGTCCACTTTATGGAGTTTAAAATTTATACTATGTAATTTTTCACCACACAATATTTTTCCTATACTGCTGTGGTCAAATCAGTGTCCTTTCTATCCTTAGACTGTACAAAAATATTTGACTTACTTTTCTTTCACTTTTGGAGGCCAATCATAATGTTTTTCGTATCTACGTTTTCACTTAGCAGTATTTTATGCTGCTTTGCCCTCTTTCTTACACTAGCTTAGGTCTCGGTGGACTCTACATCATATTTATATTCTTTGTACCTATGTGTTTATATCACAATTTTATAATTAATTATGATATAAAATTCATTTTATGGATATTATTTACAAATTTTTGAGTAATTAAACTCATAAAATCTATATTCGGCAATTTCCAACATTGTATCACATTTCCCATAAAATTTACAATCAATACCAGTTTATTCATACTTTATCGTAAGTTTTACAAAAATACAATCTTTATAAAAATTTACATTTTTTCTAAGAGTAAATTCATTAATTAAACCCAATTAAATATTAGGTTTTATTAATGAAATTTTCTCGGTCATTACTTTCTACCCCCCTTAAGAATTTTCGTCCTCAAAAATCAAAACAAATTAGGGGTAGCTTTTCCTAATTTCATCCTCTCATTCTGACAGTTGCTTCTTCTACTTGCTGGTTACGCCATAAAACTTTGACGAGAGGTATCTTCTTGTTCTGAGTTCTTTTTCTTCTCGTGCCAGTATTTGGACTAGGTTTTTCTTCATAAGATAGGTTCTCCTGCACGTCAATTTCCTCTGGCTATAGAACATGCGAAGGATTCGGTACATACTTCTTTAGCATGGACACATGGAATATATTGTGTACCTGATGCTAGATCAGAGGGTAAGGCCAACTTATATGCTACATTGCCTACCCGTTTTAAGATTTCAAATGGTCCAATGTATCTTGGGCCAAGTTTTCCTTTCTTGCCAAACCTGATTACTCCTTTCATCGGTGTCACCTTCAAGAAGACCAAATCCTCTACTTGGAATTCTAGGGATCTTTGTCGTCGATCTGCATAACTCTTTTGACGACTAAAGACAGTTTCTATTCAGTTGATGGATTAGTTTCACATCCTCCGTCATCTTTTGCACAAAATCCATTATCGACAATGTCTTTTCTCCTATTTCATACCAATGCAATGGCGATCTGCATCTTCTTCCGTAAAGAGCTTCATAAGGAGCCATTCCTATGGAAGCTTGATAACTATTATTATAAGCAAATTCGATCAACGATAGCTTTTTGTCCCGTCCTCCTTTAAAATCTAGCACATAGGCTCTTAATATATCTTCTAGAGTTTGAATGGTCCTTTTCGATTGACCATCTGTTTGAGGATGAAAAGTTGTACTAAAAGTCAGCTTCGTTCCCATTGCTTGGTGAACACTTCTCCAAAACTTTGAAGTAAACCGACCATCTCGATCAGAAATGATAGATTTTAGAACTCTGTGGTATCTAACTGTCTAGGCTGCATATAGTTCAGCTAGTCTTTCCACAAAACTGTTGAGTTTAATGGGTAAGAAATGAGCTAATTTTGTCAATCTATCAACGATTACCCATATAGCGTCGTGTCCACCCGTAGTTTTGGGTAGCCTGGTTACCAGATCCATAGTTATCTTATCCCATTTCCATTCAGGAATTTCAATTTTTTGTAATTCGTCTGCTGGCCGTTGATGCTCAGCTTTCACCTTTTGGCATGTAAGGCATTTGGCGACAAATTGTGTGACATCTTTCTTCACTCCGTGTCACCAATGGTGCTCTTTCAAATCTTGGTACATCTTAGTAGCTCCTAGATGAACCATGTATGGTGCTTCATGAGCTTCTTCTAATACTTGTTTCTTTAATTCTTTATCATTGAGGATGTAGATTCTGCCCTTATAATAGAGAATGCCATCTTCTAAGATGTTAAATTATGTTTATTTATTCTCAAGAGCCTCATTCCTAGCTTTAAGTAGCGATGGATCTGCTTCTTGTCGCTCCTTTAAGTTCTCCAAGATAGCTGGTCGAAAGGACAAATGGGCTAATCTTCCAGTGATTAGCTCTATTCCCAGCTTCCATCAAGTCCTTCTAAAGAGGTCTTGGCATTAACTGCATCATTGGAAGCGAAGACATTGTTCTACTACTAAGGGCATCGGCTACTCGGTTAGCCTTTCCCGGGTGATACAGAATTTCATAGTCGTAGTCCTTAACCAACTTAACCACCTTCGTTGTCTCATGTTAAGATCCTTTTGCATAAAGATATACTTCAGACTCTGATGGTCCGTATAAATTTTGCACTTAGCTCCATACAAGTAGTGACACCATATCTTCAATGCAAATACAACCTGCCGCTAAGTCTAAGTCATGCGTCGGATAATTTCTTTCATGATCCTTTAGTTGTCGGGATGCATATGCAATCACTTTTCCATTTTGCATCAATACGGCTCCCAGTCCCGTTTTTGATGCATCGCTATAGATCACGAACATTCCTAGGTTCAGATTAGGTATTGTCAGCACTGGTGCACTTGTAAGTCGCCTTTTTAACTCTTTGAAACTTTCTTCGCACTTCTTCATCCATTCATACTTTGCTGCTTTTAGTGTAAGTGCAGTGAGTGGTGCTGTAAGTCGGGAAAATCCTTTTACAAAACGTCGATAGTAGCCTACTAAACCGAGGAAACTTCTGATTTCGGTTACGCTTTTCAGTGTAGGCCACTTATTCACTGCTTCCACTTTGGTGGGATCAACAGATATTCCATCCTGTGTCACCACGTGTCCTAGGAAATGGACCTTCTCTAGCCAAAACTCACATTTTGAGAACTTGGCATACAATTGATGCCTTCTCAATAATTATAGTGCGATCCTTAGGTGCTCTTCATGTTCCTCTGGCGTTCTTAAATATAGGAGAATATCGTCGATAAAAACGATGACGAGCTTATCGAGGTATTCCTTAAAAATCCGGTTCATGAGATCCATGAAGGCTACCGAGGCATTGGTCAGTCCAAATGGCATGACGCAGAACTCATAATGCCCATAACGTGTTTGGAACACCGTCTTTGGTATGTCTTCTTCTTTAACTCGAAGTTGATGATATCCCGAGCGTAGATCAATCTTTGAAAATACTGACGCTCCTTTAAGTTGATCAGACAAATCATCGATCCTTGGAAGTGGATACTTATTCTTAATCATGACCTTGTTCAATTCCTGATAGTCAATACACATTCGTAACGTTCTGTCCTTTTTCTTAACAAATAAAATAGGCGCTCCCCATGGGGAATGACTTGGTCAGATGAACCCCTTGTCCAACAATTCCTTTAATTGCGCCTGAAGTTCCTTGAGTTCCCCTGGAGCCATTCGATATGGTGCCTTCGAAATCAGTGTTATGCCGGGCGTCAATTAGATCTCAAATGAAATCTCTCGTTCTGGTGGCAAGCCTGGCAACTCATCGGGAAACACATCAATGAATTCTTTTACTATGGGAACATTCTCTGGTCCTAACTAAGCTTCTTGATCTTTCCTTATCAAATTCACCAAATAACCGGTGCATCTACTTTCCAACATCTTCCTTGCCTTTACTGCTGAAATCATTGCCTTGGGAGCTTTGGGAACTTTCCCTGAATGCACAAACTTTTCACTCTCGTGAGGTCGGAACGTAACCTTATGGTGTTGACAATTTATCTTGGCCGTGTTTTTCCCTAGGAAATCCATTCCTAGAGTGACGTCGTAATCTTGTATATCGATTATTATCAAATCAATATATAATTGCCTTCCACAAATGATTATCGGTACATGACATAACCAATAATCAGCATTCAATACCTCCTTAGACGGTAGTGCGACTCTAAAGGTTTACTCTATCCTGTCTCCCTTACTTCCTATTCGTTTTGCAAACTTAAATGATGCAAATGAATGTGTTGCTCCAGAATCAAACAAAACATATGCATCAGTGTTGGCAATAGAAAACTGACCTATCACCACGATGAGGTTCTCGCGTCTTCTTCTTTCTTTATGTAGGCATAGATTCACCCACTTGGTTCTGGAGCTTTTAGTCGCCCTTGACTGACACTAGGGCCTTCAATTTGCACCTGAACCTAGGACCGCATGCAGTTGGTTCCCTTAAGGCCTTTGCTGAGCCTGACTGCTCTGACTTTGAGGATTAGAAAAACAATTTCTAGCGTAGTGTCCTTCTTTTCCATAGATATAAAACTTGTTTGTGCCAGCCTTGCATTCCCCTACATGTCTCTTCCCACAGTTGACTGCAAAGGGGTTTGTTGTTCCCTCCATCATTAATCCTCTTCTAAGGTTGACCCTTTGGATTCTTTGAACTATTCAGTGTTCCATTTCTTTTTATTGTTAACAGTGCGGCTATGTCCCGCTAGAAAATTCTGGGATGGCCCTTGGCTTGAGACGCCTCCTTGTCCTTTTACTTGTATGGCTAGTACTTTGCTTGGCTAAAGCTTTTTCCTCTTTCTGAGCTTTGAAAATCCTTGCTCTTTCCTCCTTATCACGGGCAATTCTAAACTCAGCTCTGATTGCCCGTTCAATGTAATCCTCCACATCCTTGGGAGCTTGCCCTCGACTATCAACCACAAGGGCAATGTCGGTTCTGAACATTCTTATCAATCGTCTTATTTGTTCCCGATCAGTGGCACTAACTCAGGACAAAGTCGTGCTAGCTGGTTAAACCTCTTTATAGCATCAGCTACAGACATGTTACCTTGCTTAAAATTATTGAATTCTTCTTGTTGGGCTGCCATGGTTTCCACATTAAAGTAAGCCCTGCCAAATTCTTCCACGAAATCTGGCCACGTCATTTCGTCGACGGTTTCTTCTACGCTCTACTGACTCCCACCATCTCCTGGCATCTTTAGTGAGAGAAAATGAAGCACATAGGACTTTTTCAAGGTCACTAAGTTCCATAAATTTCAAAACCCTTTCTATGCCTATAAGCCAATCGTCGGCCTCTAATGGGTCTGTAGATCCATCAAAATTTAGGGGCCTTCATTCTCTGGAATTTTTCATAAAATTCGGTAGTAGATGCTACCGGAACAGCTAGGGCTACTAGTTCCGCTTGCTATGGCGGTGGTACTGGGGGTGGTGTGTCCATACGTACTAGTGGTACGGGATTCTGGTTAACTAACTGTTCCCATAAACCTTGCATTTCTTGCTCCTAAGCTTGGAGCTTCTGTTGCAGTTCATGATCATGGCCATTAAATCCAGATTCATCGTTCCTCCGGGTGTATCCGGCATCGATATTAATCGTTATATATACCTCTGGTATATTTTCGTTACTTTGTTAGCATATACCATTAACTTAATAGTATCCAATCAATAATTACATATATTTAAACAACATAAATACATGCAAACATACACAATTACATGAACTCAATATCTTGCTTCATAGATTTCATTTCATTAGCATTCATACATTTCATTTCATTAACTTTTATACATTTCATTCCATTTACTTTCATACATTTCATTTCATGAACCTCTTTCATTTCCTTTTCACATTCTTCGTAACATTACATGCATAATTAACATACATACTTACTTTCCTTCCATACAGAAACTATTATATCATTTACAGGAGCAGTTATCACTTCCGACTACATATATCCTATTGCTAGGAAGGATACCACTTACCCAGACAAACATGCATACACATAAGCCACAAGGCTCAAAACTGTGATGATCATACATCCGTATACATCTTAATACATACAAATCTTCATAAATCTCTTTCCTTCTATTCTGAGTCTACTCCTGACACGTTACTATGTTCGGAATCCTCCTCAAGATCCTCCTCTTCCTCTTCATTTGAATCGATAGACTCGTTGTCACTTGCAATTAAGTGTTCGGGAATAACTTCAAGCCTTCATCTTCATCATCCTCATCCATATCTACTAGGGGGATCTTCCAATGGCACGACCACATTCTGTTCCGCATGCAATACCGCCATAAGGAAATCTTGGATGCTAAGGTAATTCCCTGGATACTACATTTGTTGCTAGACTGCATTAGGAAGATCTCTCCAAACCAGATCACAAATTCACCGTAAAGGTAATTTGGGGGGTATCAATGGCATCATGGTTCGGTGAAACCTCAAGATGTAGTGATCTACCGGCTCCCTTACATATCTTCCCCAAACCGGTTCTACACGTAAGTACAACCTGCGTCGCCAATCAGCCCACAGCATCAGAATCATTTGGATGTGCATGACATCTGCTGGGGGTACGGGTGTGAATTTGGGTTGGATCTATTCTCTGAAACCTAGTCAATCCCCTGGTAGCTCATCAGGTTCAATCCTCAGCCACCATGCTAAGGTTTCCCTCAACAACAATCTTGAGGCCAATAAAACCTGGAGGTGCAGTGGCGTATGACAAGCATTGAAGATAACCTCAATTGCGTGTAACCATTTGGTCAGCACCATAGGCTGTCAACTCCCATAATATCAAGGTGGCATTGCATCTTGAAAAGCAACACTTGCTTTTCGATTAGCCTCTATGTCACGGTTATGATACGGCTCCGCCATATACTATATTTATTATTGTAATTAATATAACAGTGCCATATGAAATAGTACTGAAAATTCTTACACTTAAAATCAAACTATCTTACTTGAGCTATGACAATGGAGCAGACGACAATGTGTAGTAGGATGGCAAGATTTCTGCTTTGATACCAACTATCACAACCCGCCTTTTCGGACTATGATAGAACTCTTTCTTACTTACTTTAGGGCAAAAATTTAGGAAATTTTTTTTCTTTAATAAATACTTTACATATATTGGTCTAACAACTTCTGAAATACAAACATATACTTGTATTACATAACCACCTTTCCTTTGCAATGTAGCTTATCAAACATTACTTTTCTAAATATCTCAAAATACAATACAACGGAAACATACTGTGGCAAAAACCATACCCAGTCTGCACACATCATCCGTCCACCAGCTCATTATTACAATTTATTTTGACCTTATCATCGGAATACCTACAGCATGAAAACTTAATGAGTTAACGCCCAGTAAGTCTCATAAATCCCACATAGACATTCAAATAAATGCATGAGTCAATTATGCTTTCTTATAAACTTTCCTTATCTTCATCATTTCTTATCTTTACTAGGGCCCAAGTGTTCGTACCATTGCGCAATTTCATTTAAGTTTAGGTAACACCGTAACCATATTATAACCTTTAACTCCCCTTGAGTTAGGAGTCGGTACGACACTTTTCTTAATTTCTGATGACATATTTACCTATTCATTTATTATGGTTGACATACCATGCATGATGCGATGTTCACATGTTATCCATAATACATAAATTCGTTGCATAGCATAGTACACACAAGTACTTACTTTATATACACACAGACATTCATCATTGTACACACTGGTACGTAACATGCTATACATAGAGGTATTCATCATTCATCATTGTACACACAGGCACATAATATGTTGTACATACTAATACATAACATGTTATACACTCAGGTATTTTAATCGCATATTCACAGGTATCACAAATTCACCATAAAAGGTAATTTGGGGAGTATCAATGGCATCATGGTTCGGTGAAACCTCAGGATGTAGTGATCTACTGGCTCCCTTACATATCTTCCCCAAACCGGTTCTACACGTAAGTACAACCTGCGTCGCCAATCTGCCCACAGCATCAGAATCATTTGGATGTGCATGACATCTGCTGGGGGCACGGGTGTGAATTTGACTTGGATCTGTTCTCTGAAACCTAGCCAATCCCCTGGTCGCTCATCAGGTTCAATCCTCAGCCACCATGCTAAGGTTTCCCTCAACAACAATCTTGAGGCCAATAAAACCTGGAGGTGCGGTGGCGTATGACAAGCATTAAAGATCACCTCAACTGTGTGTAGCCATTCGGTCAGCACCATAGGCTGTCAACTCCCATAGTATCAGGGTGGCATTGCGTCTTGAAAAGCAACACTTGCTCTTCGATTAGCCTCTATGTCACAGTTATGATGCGGCTCCGCCATATACTATATTTATTATTGTAATTAATATAACAGTGCCATATGAAATAGTACTGAAAATTCTTATACTTAAAATCAAACTATCTTACTTGAGCTATGGCAATGGAGCAGACGACAATGTGTAGTAGGATGACAAGATTTCTACTTTGATACCAACTGTCACAACCCGCTTTTCGGGCTATGATAGAACTCTTTCTTACTTACTTTAGGGCAAAAATTTAGGCAATTTTTTTTCTTTAATAAATACTTTACATATATTGGTCTAACAACTTCTGAAATACAAACATATACTTGTATTTACATAACCACCGTTCCTTTGCAATGTAGCTTATCAAACATTACTTTTCTAAATATCTTAAAATACAATACAACGAAAACATACTGTGGCGAAAACCATACCCAGTCTACATCATCCGTCCACCAGCTCATTATTACAATTTATTTTGACCTTCTCATCGGAATACCTACAGCATGAAAACTTAATGAGTTAACGCCCAGTAAGTCCCATAAATCCCACATAGACATTCAAATAAATGCATGAGTGAATTATGCTTTTCTTATAAACTTTCCTTATCTTCATCATTTCTTATCTTTACTAGGGTCTAAGTGTTCGTACCATTGCGCAATTTCATTTAGGTTTAGGTAACACCGTAACCATATTATAACCTTTAAACTCCCCTTGAGTTAGGAGTCGGTACGACACTTTTCTTAATTTCTGATGACATATTTACCTATTCATTTATTATGGTTGACATACCATGCATGATGTCATGTTCACATGTTATCCATAATACATAAATTCGTTGCATAGCATAGTACACACAAGTACTTACTTTATATACACATAGACATTCATCATTGTACACACTAGTACGTAACATGCTATACATAGAAGTATTTATCATTCATCATTGTACACACAGGCACATAATATGTTGTACATACTAATACATAACATGTTATACACTCAGGTATTTTAATCGCATATTCACTAGTATCGACACTATACCTCTTAAGTATTCATTTCATAACAAACACACCAGTTTACACCGTAATATATATACTCAGGTATACATATACATACATCCTATACCTAGATTTTCATACTGTAGGTGGAAAAGGTACTTACTTTTTTTGTGTACTGCCAAATCGACTTCAATTCGCCTTTCTCCTAGACTCCTAGGATCATGTTGGCCAATTTCAAAACTATTAGTCAATTTCCACTAAGTTTCATTACAAAACGTTCGTTACTTAACTAGTCGAGTTGCATAACCGTTTACAACTCTAAAATTACTAGTTCTCTTATTCTTATCTTACCTTATACCATAACCCTTTACGAAGAGCGAAATTCTTTCTAATCACTCTTTTTCCTCTTGGGTCGTGTTAAGACAATTCGGTCTACTCGAGAGAAAAATGATAATTTTGCCCCTAGCAGGACAACTAACTTCCCGAGCTTGATTTTGCTCTTCTACTGAAAGCGATCACGTATTTATTTCAAAATAACACCCTAATGGATCGGGTCTCTTTATTACCTCTCTATACCCCTTTTTTCGTAAAAATTTATAGTTCGGTCACTTGATTGAAAATTTTGACAATTTTACCTTTGAGGCTAAAATTGTCCTTTTTATCCCAAAATTTTCTATTTTTCTCAAGGATAATTTTTGCTCAAAGTATCATATTACAAAATCGTTTGAGAAATGACATTTTTGCCTTTTTAAATTTTTTTTCACAATTTCGTATATTCTTTGAAAAATAAAAATTTCACGAATGAGTAACTTTTTCGACGAACCGCCTACCTTGCCCAATAGTTTCGTCGAGATCTACAACTTTCATGTTTTAACTTTTCCCAAAATCTTACTGTACATGAGTGTTTTTGGGTGTTTTTTAAATCTGCTGAGAAAGAACATTTTCTTTCAATTTAGTCCTTAGGATATTTTTAAAAAAATCCATTCAAAATTGCAAATCTACCCCTGCAGAAACCGTTCCATGCCATATTTAAATCATCCTCATGCTTCAAACATCATTTGTGCTTAAGCTAACCTCAAAATTACAGAAATAACAGTTTTTGCAAAAATTAACCTTTTTTGCAAAAATTACCATTTTGCACCATAAACCAAAATTTAACAACTTAAACATACCATACATCACATATACATGAAATTCCATCAAATATATACTCAAGAACCCACATAGGTTCAAAGTAATAAAAATCATAATAAAATTACAAAATTTCAAAACTTTCAAACTTAAAACTTACCCAAATAACACTTTTTTTATTTCTAACCTTCCAAGGCTCCTTGAACTCCTTCTTAGGCTTCATTTTCATGCAAAAACACCATGAATTAATTTCCCCCTTAACCCATGAAAAATCCCTTGAAAACTTGCTAAAAAGTTTGGGATTTTACCTTAAATCTTGTGAAAAATCCTTGAGCTTGCTCTAAAACTTCTTTTGGGGTTGTTTTTGCAAAGTTTTGGGCTTGAGAAATTTTTTTGAAAGGTTCAACAATGGCTGTCGAAACTTGGAGGAAAGAAAGAAATGAAAATTTTGTGATAACCTTGCCATAAATGCATCCTTATCTCATTTGGTGGCTCATGGTAATCCATGAGTATACCCCCTAGGTGTCATGAGGTGATTGGGCCACTTTTCTAGACATGTGGCCCAAAAGAAAACCAAGGAGTGTCCACTTTGTAGAGTTAACAATTTATACTATGTAATTTTCATCACACAGTATTTTTCCTATACTGTCGTGGTCAAATCAGTGTACTTTCTATCCTTAGACTATATTAATATATTTTACTTACTTTTCTTTCACTTTTGGAGGTCAATCATAACATTTTTCGTATCTACGCTTTCACTTAGCAGTATTCTTATACTGCATTCGACCTCTTTCTTACACTGGGTTAGGTCTCGGTAGACTCTACATCATATTTATATTCTTCGTACCCATGTGTTTATATCATAATTTTACAATTAATTGTGATATAAAATTTATTTTATGGATATTATTTACAAATTTTTGAGTAATTAAACTCATAAAATCTGTATTCGGCAATATCCAACATTGCATCACATTTGCCATAAAATTTGCAATCAATGCCGTTTATTCATACTTTATCGTAATTTTTATAAAAAATTACAATCTTTATAAAAATTTACATTTTTTTAAGAGTAAATTCATTAATTAAACCCAATTAAATATTAGGTTTTATTAATAAAATTTCTTGGTCATTACAAAAAGTGCCTTCGGTAAGGCTGCTACTGGCCAACCGTGGAGCAAAACTCTAGGGATTTTACGTGGAAGTGCCTCAAATGTCAGTAATTCACAAGGATGCCCGAACATCACATCGAGCCCCTCAATTTAGTAACCTCGGCATGGCCATTCGCGAAGTGGGCTATCGATCTGATCGGACCCCCCTTCCCTTGACCAGATCACAATTTAAATATTGCATCGTGGCCATAGACTACCTTACGAAATGGGTTGAAGTAGAACCATGTACCGGCATGACCGAAGCTAAATGTACCAACTTTGTGTGGAAAAACATCATTTGTTGGTTCGAAATCCCTCACACGATCGTGAGCGACAATGCCAAACAATTCGAGTCCTCTGGTCTCCTCCGCCTGTGTGAGTAGCTTAGCATTAAGAAAGTTTTCTCCTCCTTGAGCTATCCCCAAAGTGACGGCCAAGTGGAGTCAGTCAACAAAACAATCAAGGACAACTTGAAGAAAAAGCTCGAGGGCCTTAAGGGCTCATAGATCGACGGGCTTCCGCAAGTGCTTTAGGCTTACCGTACAACTGCCTGGATAGCTGCTAGGGAGACCCCATTCTCCCTCATGTATGGGGTAGAGGCTGTCATCCCGACTGAGGTGGGGTTGCCTAGCTTTAGAATAGAATATTATGAGGAAGTGCGGAATACCGAGATCATGATGTCCGAGCTGGACCTGTTTGAAGAAAAAAGAAACCGGGCAGCTATCTGTAATGCAACTCGAAATCAAGTAGTAGCTCGGTATTACAATAAGCGGGTCCAACTAAGAAGCTTCAAAATCGAGGATTTGGTACTAAAGAAGGTCACGATTCAACATCTTGGTTTGGGGTCCTTTGGTTCAAAATGGGATGGGGCGTATAGGGTCATTGGTGTTGTTTGTCTGGGCACATACAACTTTTCTGACATGGAGGGAAACCAGCTCGGTCATCCTTGGAACGCCGAGCTCTTGAAAAGATTCTTTTGCTAGAATGAAGCCAGAAACCTTTTGCTGGGATGTAAATACTATACATCAATGAAATGTAAATTTCCTACACCATTTCACTGAGCAATGTGTTTGGGGGAAATAAACAGACACGACAAGGATGCCATAACTCTAGCCCGTAGGACCTGACAACAACTCTCGACCAGGGAGAGTCACCCTAATTGACCGAACTGGGGGGCTAATCGGCATCTCACCGATCCTAAGTCTGTTGCCGTATAGACCACCCAGTAAGTTGCTCGGCATAACCACGTGCCCGACCAGTTCTAGACTTGCAATGTCTAGGGGGCCGATAGAGTAAGGGTATTCACACACTGTTGTGTTCTGCCCAACCGAGAAAACGGGGATACCATTCCTGCTCAGATCAACTGAGAAAATAGGGAAGTCCTCGCTACTTGGATGAACTCAGTAGTTATTGAGATAATATACTCGGCCTCAATTGTAATTAAAAGATGGGAGCTCGAAAAAACTACGGTCTAGGAATGCCCTCCTAAGGAGCATCCAACTTGGTCCGAATTCCTAATTTGATTCTGAGACCGAGATCTATTTTAACTCGACGAGACGAAGGCCTAACCACGTTCCCAAGAATGCCCCTCCCGAGGAGCATCCAACTTGGTTTGAATTCCTAATTTGATTCCAAGAGCGAAATCTATTTTAACTCGGTGAGATGAAAACCTAACTATGTTCCCGAGAAACCTCTCACCCTGAGAGATGAAAACATTTTCCCAAGAACAATCGCACTTGGAAAATATCAAAAACACAATATACAAAAATCCAAGAGGCGAAGAACACGGAAAATAAATTTCATTCATAGTGGTGGGGAGGTACAATTAACCAGGCACCTCCCGAGCCTAGACAAACAACAAAAAAAAGAGAGAGAGAAAGAAGAGCAAAAAGCAAAATGGCCTAGGCCTAGGTCTCATCCCTAGTCGTGCCTTCCTTGCCTCCACTGCCGCCAACACTCTGCTCGTCTCCATCATCATCGCCGTCCACTTCGACAACCTTCTTGCCTTGCTACTATTGCTGAGCGGCACCTTGCAACGGCTTGACAATGAGCGACCAATCAAAGCCCTCAGCCTCGGGGTGCTGCTAGATCAGATAATCTTGGAGATCTATCATGCTGAAGTAGTAGTAGTCGGCATACTCCGGAGACGCCTTGAATTCCTCCACGGCTTGTGTGAGACGGCTAGGGAGCTTATCCAAAAGTTACTGGTGCTCGGCCTGCAGGGCCACTAGCTGTTGTTTGAGCCGGGCAGCCTCATCCTTTGCCTCCTTGGCCTCCCTTAAAGCCTCTTTGACCTCTGCCTTGGCCTGAACAGCGTCCTCCTTGGCTTGAGAAAGAGAATTCTTGATTTGGACTAGCTCGATGTTCTTGGCACCAAGCTTCCTTTCAACCTCCAACTTGCTAAGGAAGGTCTTCTTATGCCTCTCTTTCTCCTTGTTGAAGTCGTTCAGCCTGAATGAGTAGGTCAAATGCAAGAGGGTGCTCGTTTGAGAATAATAAAACTTAAGTGCTCGGTAGGATGAAGAGTAAAAAGGGTCAAAGCTTGGAATGGATCAGCACTTACCATGACAGCAGAGCGGAAAGCCGCGTTGGACAGGCTCTAGAAATCCTCCCTTCGGAGGTTCACCAAGAAGTCCTCCTGGGGCATCACATCCTCGAGACGCTCCAGGATGATTTGGCGATAGTTTGGGCAACTCCTCTTGGGGTCCTGTGAAGACACCATGGTGGTGTCGTCGGTGGGTGTCTCCTCCGATGATGCCCTGGTCCTCGAAGGTAGGGGTGGTGGCTTTTGGACTGTGACAGGTACCTGCTCAGGTCGGGGAGGAAGCTCCATCCTCGGAGTTCACTTGTACCTCTTCCTGACCTCAACGGCCTTGCCTTTCTTTTTTTTAAGGCTCTCCATAAGAGCCCGTCTCTCAACAGCACTGCTTGACTGTGAAGACATCTCTGCAAACCAAAATCTCCCAAGTCAAAATCAAGTCGGCACGTAAAAAAAAAAAAAAAACTCGGGGTTAACCTCTGATCCAAAGCTGGCAAGATAGGTTAATGAGTCGAATCACGTCCTCCTCTGCCATGGGTGGTCCCACATCAAAGGAGCCACTCGACGAGTCCTCAAAGCTAGACGATGATGGCTCCCTCGTCGGCCACCCTGATCGGGAAGTACTCGGCCCTAGGACGTCCACGGCACCTAGCCTGGCAAGTATCACCTGCCTGGCCGACTGGGCAGGGTAGACTGGTGGGGGATTTAGTCTGCTGGGTTCCATGAACCAGCCATAACCAGAAAGGGTTTCCTTCTTGAGCAGGATGGACTACTGCCTGGTCGCTTCTAGCTTCTCGAACAGGTCTTCGATCGCCCTGATCACATAACTTGGTGCCCAAGGCCTCTTAGACCACACGTGCCCTTGTTTGAATGTCCTCGGCACATGCTGGTCAGCAGGGACAGCCTCACTAACTCAGGCTAGATAATTGCCCCTGATGTAGAACTACTCGTATTTCCAGAGCTAATCCGAGTCAAGGTTGCCCAAAATGAAGTCTTTCCTGAAGCCAGTGACATAATACAACTCAGATTGCCGAGGAAGCTTCTTCATTTTGTACACTTGTTTAAATGCTTCCAGCAGCATCTCGGTTGCCTGGTGGTACCTCCACAACACGTACATCCCGATCAACGACCTGTAACTATTTGGGTTTAATTGAGCCGAGCACACTTTAAAATCATTAAGTGCTCAGGGAGGAATGGATGGAATGGGAGGCACAGCCTAGCCCTAAAAAACTCAACATAGAACGTTATGCATCCCTCTGGCGGCTCCAGTGGCGAATCATTCTCCACGGACATAATAAGGATCACGTCATTCAGGATGCTAAACTCAGGCAAAAAAGATCCTCTAGCTCAGGACTCCGTTATAGCGCTGGTGTAGGCCGCTGCTAAGGTCTGTCGGGGCCTGGGTCACCTTGTACGCAGTCACCCCTTGAACCTAGGTGATTTAGACCCATTCGTCCTCTTCTATCTCGCGCTACTCTGCCTCCTCTACCTCCTTGATCGCCCGCTCTTCGTCAAAGATGTCCACCGTGATTACGGTCCCGACGTAGACCGGGGCCCTAGAATTCTGGCCAGATGTGCCTAAAACATTGCCGGTTGCTTGAAGCTTGGCTCTTTTCCTGGCAGTAACTCAGGAGGAGCCTGCAGTTGCCATCCCCGATGTAGTGGTCCTCACCCTTGCATGGCCTAATCGGTCTCTCCCTGCCAACAGGTTGAGAAACTCCTGCTCGGAGACTGTTTGGGAGTCGACCCTCAAAATTTGTTCGAGTTGGCCGGCCCCGTCCCGCTCTGGGGATGCATTCTTGATGTCGACTTGAATGGTGGATGAACTACCCTCTGAGCTACTTTTCGACTAGGAAATGTCGATGTTTTAGGAGTCTAACACGTCACTCATCTTCATACACTTTGGGAAATTACCTGATCGGGCTATGGTAGCTTGGAAACGTAAAGTCCTCGGGTAAATAACTATAGCTCGGCAGCTAAGAACTCTTTGGGTGTGAGATCTGACTTCAGGCATGTGAAATTAACAGAAAAGAAGGCCCTATTTATAGCCGTTTTAGGCGAGAAATCTAGGTGCAAAAAACGAAGAGGCACGATGATTACGCCTGTCAGGTGGTGCAGTCGACCATAGAGTGACACGTGTCCCCTAGTTGATCCGCGTGACTTTTCATCTCACCCCTCTTCGGAGTGCCGTTTTGTCTCCTTTCTTTCAGCCGACCTTACCTACTCGACGTTGTCCACCCGACCAGACACCGACCAGGTGTACTGGGGGGCTAATGTTGAGGGTAAGCTTGGCGCCACCACCGAGGAAACAAACTTCGGTGGTCCGCTAAATAGCTCGGTAGAGCTTCTAAGGAGCATACTACTAACCCCAACGATAACGTGCGCTGCACCCAAGGTGCTTTTCAAGGCCCCTAGGGCCGCACCCCTTGTAGGCTGCCACCTTAGGCTACGCACCGGATCGGGTCAGATTAATCTCACTCACAGACGGACTGCTACTCGCCCCCAAAGGGCAACAAACGACATATAACTCATCGTCTGATGGAAGCTAATCCATTGACGGAGGGACATGACACTTGTCACCTACTGCCTGACAGCCTCGATGTGACACTCAGGTTGTAGGCAAAACCCACCTGACACCCGGTCCAAGTAGTAGCCTATAAATAGGATGCATTTACTGCATTCTAGAAAGAGACTCCTTCCCACCTAACAAGCTCCCATCCTACGCTGAGCAACCCCTGCCTTGAGCATCAGAGAGCCCTTGTCCATTGACTGACACCTTTCTCTCTCACCTCTGAAACGTCCCTCCTCTTGTTGCAGGTACACCCAACCGGGTAGAGGCGAGCCGAAAAGAGCTAGACACCGTACGCAGCCTCACGTAGTGTTGATCTGACGCCGGACCACGGTAAGCATCAACAGTTCCATAAAAAAAAATTGCATAGTTTGGAGCTAAGCAAAGATGGGTTCGCAAAACGTTGAAAACTAACACTAAAGGACCTAATCTTATATGGGTGCCAAAAATCAAAAACTAAATTATTTTTGCAAGTACCAAAGAGGGAGAAGGCTAAGTGGTTCCTAAAAAGTGGTTGTTCAAAGCATATGACGAGAGACCTTTTGCTTTTCTCAAACTTCACCAAAAAGAAAGGTGGTCATATCACTTTTGGAGACAATGCTAAAGGAAAAATCCTTGCTGTAGGTGATATCGTTAATGCTTCTTCTCATTTCATTGAAAATGTTTTTCTTATAGATAATTTAAAGCATAATTTACTTAGTATTAGTTAATTATGTGATAAGAGATATAAGGTTACTTTTGAATCATCTAGATGTATGATTGAAAATATTTGCAATGGTGAAGTTGTGTTCATTGGTAATCAACATGAAAATGTTTACACAATTGATGTTGAAAAATGTTCAAATCAAAATCAATGTCTTTTGGTTTTAAATGAGAAAACATGGCTTTGGCATAAAAGACTTGGACATGCTAGCATGCATTTACTTTCAAAAATTTCTAGAAAAGAACTTGTTCAGGGTTTACCAAAACTCAAATTTGAAAAAGATAAAGTATTAAGCATGTCAATTTGGAAAACAAGTCAAAATTTCTTTTAAATCAATTTACAAAATCCCTACCATTAGACCTTTACAACTTTTATATATGGATTTATTTGGTCCTTGTAGGACTACAAGTCTAGGTGGTAAACACTATGCCTTTGTTATTATTGATGATTTTTCAAGATTTACTTGGGTTTTATTTTTAGCAAATAAAAATGATGCTTTAAAAAATTTTCATATTTTTGCAAATGAGAACAAATTGAACAAGGCAATATGATTACTTCAATTAGAAGTGACCATGGAGGCGAGTTCGACAACAATGCCTTTGAATTGTTTTGCAATGAAGAAGGCAATGAACATAATTATTTGGTACTAAGAAGTCATCAACAACATGGTGTGGTTGAACGAAAAAAATAGAGTTTTACAAGAAATGGCTAGGATTATGCTTAATGAAAATGATTTACCAAAATATTTTTAGGCTGAAGCCGCCAATACCGTATGCTATGTTGTTAATGGAGTTCTTATTAGACCTAAAATAAATAAAACTCTTTATGAGTTTTAGAAGGGTAGAAAACCCAATATCAGCTATTTTAAAGTCTTTGGATGCAAATGTTCTATTTTAAACACTAAACACAGTTTGGAAAAATTTGATGCAAAATCTGATGTTGATTTTTTCCTTGGTTATTTTACTATTAGCAAAGCCTATAAAGTGTTTAATAAAAGAACTCTAGTTGTGGAAGAATCTATGCATGTTGTATCTGATGAAACTAAAATTTTTGTCAATAAAGTGGATGATTTAGTTTTGGAACATCAAATGAAGAACCTAGACATCAATAACAAACAAGAAGTTCAAAAAGATTCAAATACTTCTCAAAAGATCATCTCTCAACCATTATAACAAGATCAACAACATATAGAGCATTCAAAAGATAAGTCTACTTCACCAAATGATTAGAGGTACCATCTTTATTACCCTAAAATCGATATTATCACTCATGATAGTCCAACTTATGGGGTGAGAACTAGATCATCTTTTAGAACTATTTGCAACAATTTAGCTTTTCTTCCACAAATTGAACCAAAATGTTTTCAAGATGCTAAAAATGGTGAATTTTGGATTTTAGCTATGCAAGAAGATCTAAATCCATTTGAAAAAAAATGATGTGTGGGAACTTGTTCTTAGACCTAGTTCTTAATCCCTAATTAGTACTAAATAGGTATTTAGAAATAAAAAGGATGAGCAAGGTGTTATTGTACGAAACAAGGCTAGATTAGTGGCTGAAGGTTTCAATCAAGAGGAAGGAATTGATTATGAAGAAACCTTCACACTAGTGGCTCGTTTAGAGTCCATATGAATGTTACCTGCTTTTGCTTGGCACAAAGGGTATTCTATTTATTAAATGGATGTCAAAAGTGAATTTTTAAATGGACACATTTTAGAAGAAATATATATTGCACAACCACCCGGTTTTGAAAATCATAAGTATCCAAATTATGTGTATAAATTGAAAAAGGCTTTATATGGTTTAAAACAAGCTCCTAGAGCTTGGTATGATAGGTTTAGTAAATTTTTAATCAAAAATGATTTTTCTATAGGAAAAGTAGATACTACACTTTTTACTAAAACAATGGGTGAACATTTGATTATTGTTCAAATTTATGTTGATGATATTATTTTTGGTGCTACTAATGTTGTTTTATGTAAAAAAAAATAATTCAGTGTATGCATAGTGAATTTGAGATGAGCATGATAGAAGAATTAAATTTTTTTCTTGGATTACAAATCAAACAAGCTAAAGATGGCATCTTCAATCAATTAAGCTAAATATGTAAAGGATCTCCTTAAAAGATTTAATATAGAAAATCTAAAGCCAATGCCAGCACCAATAAGCTCTTCAATCAAATTGAACAAGGATGAAAGTGGTAAGGTAGTAGATATTACAAAATATCAAGGTATGATCGGTTCCTTACTTTACCTGACCGCTAGTAGACCCGATATTATGTTTAGTGTTTGGTTATGTGTTAGATTTCAATCAAATCCAAAGAAATTTCATCTTAGTGCACTTAAGTGTATTTTTAGATAAATAGCAGTACTAAAAATTTGGGATTGTAGTATCCTAAAGGCACACACATAGACTTGATGAATTCCTCCGATGCCGATTAGGCCAGATGCACAATTGATCGAAAAAGCACAAGTGGGATATGTCACTTTCTAGATTTCTCATTAGTTTCTTGGTTTAGCAAAAAACAAAACTCGGTTGCGCTATCAACCATAGAAGCGAATATATCCCAGGTGGCTAGTTGTTGTGCTTAAGTCTTATTCATTAAGCAAACACTTTTGGACCTAGGATTACATTATGATCATGTACCTATTTTGTGTGATGATACTAGTGCCATTAATTTGTCCAAAAATCCCATTCTACACTCAAGCACAAAGCATATAGAAATTATAAATTTTTTTTACATCATTATGTAACAAAAGGGATATCACTTTGGAATTTATCAGCATAAATGATCAAATAGTAGACATATTCACTAAGCCTCTTGCTTTGGATCGATTTTTTTGTCTTAGGTGACGACTTGGCATTTTTGATGCCTTAGACTTAAATTTGAAGGTTTGATTATGTCATCTCATGAATACTTATTTTCTTATGATATTGCATTAAATATATTTCATTGTGTTGAAAATTTTCGTGGTTCTTATTAGGATCATCCCATGAGTATATGTATGACATGTTTATTTTTAGTTGTTCCAATTGTTTTGATTTATCATATATGTTGTGTTGAATTGTTGTATGAATGTTTTTAAAGCTACTTTTAGATCATTTCATGTTTTAAAAGGTTTTAAAAATGAAAATTCTGAGCTACAATTCTGCAGCTTGGGGGGGCTGCATTTTTTCACCACCACGGTCTACTGAGGGAAGTATAGTTTGGTGAACCAAACTGTCAAGAGATCCATACTAGACCCGATCCAAGACGTGATTTAAAAGAGTTTTTCAACTCTTTTCTCTTCATTTTCTCACTCGATTTCAACCCCTAATAGAAGCAAAAAACCATCCCTTACCACCACGTTGTGTTTCTTTTGGTTCAACAACAAGTTTCTTGGTTCCTTGTTACCAGTCATTGTTAAAATCCTCTAAAAACACTTCTATTTGAACAAAAATCTGAATCTTTCATTGGCTTTTGTGATTTCTGTGTTTTTGGCATCTTTAAACCACTTCCTTGAGCATTTTACCAATGGCTGTGCATGGCGAATCATCTAAGCGTCAAGGCAAGCAACCAACAAGTGACAACGAAGAATTTCGCTCAAAGGTAATTCATGATCTCGATATCTTGAATCCTACTAGCTTGTGTAATTATGAAAAGATAGTTCATAAGAAAATTGTGGATGGAAAGATTATTGTTTTTAATGATATGCAGTCATTGAACCATGGTCTTGTTTGAGCATTAGGGCTTGTTACTCATAGTTGAGTCTAGAAAATGGATCTATCCTAGACTTGTTAGAATTTTTTTTTATGCCCACTCAATGCCCATCTTGCAAACGTTACTATCACTTGCCAACTAAAAGGAAAGACAATTAAATTAACTCCTGATTCATTGTGTTGAGCCTTACACATTCCCAAGGAGGGCATCCTTGTTAGGTCCTTATAGGCTTTTGGTGTTGCTTTTCCTGATCTAACTGCATTTCAGCATCTTATGAATGACTTTGAGATAGTTTTTGCTCTTAAACCCCTTACACAAAATCTATCTCTCAGAACCTATGCCCTTCATCATATCATTTCCACAAACTTCATTCCAAAAGAAAATCACAAAAACTAGCTCACTAAAATTGATATGTCTCTTTTATATTGTCTCCTTTCCAATACTAGAGTCAATGCCTCATATCATCCTCTTTGCATGATTGATGTAGCTAGTAATCAATCGGGAAACGCTTTACCTTTTGGACGAATGCTTACTCATATCTTTAAGTACTTTAATGTTTCTCTTCTTTGAGAGATTGATAGAAAAGAACCAGATATCCATTCATATTTTAATGAATCATCCCTCAAGAAAATAGGATGTACATTCAGGAATGAAGTTTGGTATGGTAAAGGAATTTTAGCTGCTACTATAGATGAGGATGAGCAACTAGAATTTGCTCAAGCAGAAGAGCATTTTGTAATGGAAAACGATACACCTCCACAAGCTCATCATGTAGGTTCTTCCTCTCAGTCTCCTTATCAGCAGATCGCCTCTAGGCTTGACACCCTCAAGTCAAATTTAGCTGCCCATCGAGCTCATGCTAATGAGCAATTTCCTACATACATTGCTCATACTGATAAGCAATTTTCTCAGCTCACCAACACCTTAGATGTATTCTCGAGGAATTTAGGTGGTTCAATATGCAAGGGCTACCTCCATATTGATTAGTTTTTATCATTTTGTAACTCTTTTCTAGTTTTAGACAATGTTATGTTTTTTCTCTTTTTTTTGAGGACCACTTTGAAATTTGAACTATGGATTTTGTAACATCTTGCAGCTTTATGATATTTTCATTTAATGTTTAACCATGTGTTGATTTGTCCCTCTTTTTGTTGATGACAAAGGGGGAGAAGAATTAGATTGATTACTTTATATTACTAATTCTATTTTAAACAAAGGGAGCTAACATATTTGATGCAAGGGGAGCTTTTGTCTAAATTTGTTATAGATTATTCTTTATAAATTTCATTTGGATTGAGATTGAGGCTATTTGGATTATAAGCTAATTCCCTCAAGATTACATATATTAAGGGGAAGTTACATTATATGACAAGGGGGAGCTTAAGGTAATATAGTAAGAAAACTCCGGGCAAAATTTATTACTCATTCCAAGTTTCTTTTCTTATTTTACCTAAAGCAATCAATTTATTGTTCATCATCAAAAAAGAGGGAGATTGCTGGCCCTAAGGTTTCAAATGCCATATTAATTTTATTTTGATGACAACAAACAATTATTTACTTAAGTACTAATAATTTATCTCGAGTGTGTAGAGCCACATGGATGTAATTATTTTAGCATCTCAAGATACTTGAAGAAATTCATCAAATCTCAAAAAGTTAGAGAGAAGATGAATAAAATTTACTGAGAGCATGAGGTTGGAAGGAAGAGCATCAACAAACATGAAGAATAAGTTTATATCTTATTTTTAAGCTTATATGATGAAGAGCATGCATGAAATTTTTATCAAGTTTAATTGGCTCAAAGAATTAATTTTTAAATTAATTTTTAACATCTTTAAAAATTTGAATAAGAGTTCTTTAAAGTCTTGTAAAAATTGTTCTCACTTGTTCTTACTCACTACAAATTTTTCAAGACTAAAAGAATAGTTCTAAAAATTATTTCAAAATTTTCTTTAAATATTTTTGTACATATTGGCGCCAGGCTTGCTAACAAACCTGGTTGACCAGGGATATGTATAATTCGGTCGACCGGACCAACCTAGAAGGGGCTAGATTTGAGCAGTAGCTCGGTCGACCATGCAATACATACAGCGGTTGACCGAAGTATCTAACGGCTAGTTTTCTAGCCATTGCAAATGCACCTCAAACTGCTATAAAAGGCTAGTTTAGAGTTCTAGCTTATAAATAGCCTCATTTTTGAGTTATTTTATATCTGAGGACACTAGGAAATATCTTTGTATTAATTTCTAAGTGTTCAACAAGCCTTCCAACTATTCTTTAGTCAAACTTGTTAACAATCTTTTTTGTGTGCTTAATCATCTCCTAGTGAACTTTATATTATATACTAAGCCTTTCTAAGAGTTGTGAGAAGTGAGCTTAAAAGTCCATATCCTTGTAATTTGAGCGAATTAGGTATTCGAGACTTTTGTAAAATTCATGTTTGTTTTGGTTAGCCAATCTCTGTGAAATTGGTGGATTGTAAGAGGTTGTGGTGAGCCGCGAGCATACAAGTCATCGGTTTGTAATTGGAGTGATCGTGCCAAAAAAACGGTTAAGATAGTGGAAGAGATCGTGACAAGCTCTTGCTCGATGACAGTGGACGTAGACATTTTACTAAACCATTACAAATAGCATTTACACTTCTCTTTCCCTTTCCTTTTACTTTCGGCAATTTATATTTTGTTTGAAATTTTGTTTGTGTTTATTGCTTAAGTATTCATTCTAAAAATTTCCAATAATTATACAAGTTTTTAAAAACCCAATTCACCTCTCTCTTGGATAGTTATTCTTGAGCTAAGAGTAAGGTGTCAATATAATTTTAATCGAACACACAAAAGTGAAAATAAAACTGTACTTTACGTAAGAGTGTCCCTGTTCGGGATGCATCATCATCCCAAAAATTGGAATGTTTTGCAGTTCTCACCCGCAAAGATTAATGCTAGTAGATTAATTGGTCCGCAACTTACTGAACGTAAACAATATTACCAAATTCCAATGAGAACAGACAAACTAGAGTTTATTACGCGGTGTAAATCATTGTCTCTTTCAAACCAAAATACAATAAAATTTCTTGTGAAGCTTTTTTATTTCAAATTAATGAAAATATGATGAAAAATAACGCAAGCATGAGATACGTTAAAAATTGGGTGGAGTGTCTTGGGGTTGGGTTGGAGGTGCAAGGGAGTGTGAACTTAAAAAGAGGAAGAAAAAGAAGGAAAGGAATAAAGAAATGAAACGAGTCTCCCCAGTTTGGCGGAACAATACTACGTGCTATAATATACACTCCATAAATCCACCAAATATATTCGCTATCACACTTGCCCATGAAAGAACTTAAAAGTCTTTGAAATTTTAGTAAAGGAAAAACAATTTTACATAAATTAACTTAGAAAATCGAGGTCAATCTTTCAAGAGTTCTTCGATTGAGCTTGTAATTTAGAAATTATACATTTTTTTTTTAAATAGATGAAGAGAGGACTAAATCTTCAACTCAAATTTGTTAATAAAACAGAAAAGGAAAACAAAATAAGAAGAAAGTCAAAACAAGCCATAGTAGCTAACAAAAGCAGAAGAAGAAAAAAAAAAAAAAAAAGATGATGAAAACAATCCTATTAAAAAAGTTAACACAACAATAATTTGGCTTCAACAAAATTGAATGTATTTACACAGCTTAAAATTCCTTCCACTTTGAACTCTTCGAAGGCAAAAACCATAGTCATTTTTCTCTTCAGTAACAAGGGTCACGGCTTTGCACAAATTTGTTAATTTGTCCAAAGACCATGAACTACTAACTCCTATTCTTTACGAGCCCTTGCATATTTGTCAAGTTTCTTTTTTTGAAGTTTCGGGTGAATAGGTAAAGGGTCATTGTAAACTTATGGTTGCAAGGAACTGTGACTTGAACCTCTGGCCCCTATTGGCTTGTTTTCTAGAAATAACTTGAGGGAAGACTCGTCATTGATCATCATCATCTTAGTACACCTAAGAGCGAGGTGTGATGTTAACCACTTCTTGAACCGTTTTCTTGGTATTCATTATAATTCATGCTAAGGAGTGGGATCTTCGTCATCTGTCAAATCAATCTATGAATTTGAAAGAACAATATCAACCTTTTTATTCTTGAGATAACAAAGGCATTAACGTCATGCTCAGCCATATGAGAACTCTAAAGATCTACTACTTGATTAATTCCATCAATATGATTAGCAGTAAAAAAAGGAGTTGTTGTATCATCCACTTCTTGCATATGTCTTGATGCCATATCATCATCTACATTTTTCTAAGAGGAAACATTTGCGGCCATTGCAAGAGACTGCAGCGTCATGTCTGAAACACTAAACTTATTCCCTTCTTAGTGATGTGCCTAGTTTCCTTGTTAGAGTCCAAGGGAAGCTCAATATTGGAATACAAAAGATTCTCTTTAATGTTACCTTGACATATTACAACAATATTTTGAGGGTTGCGTGTTTCTTGATTTAAATAATTCTAATTTGTATCAATTTTTGATAAGGAGATCGAAGCAGAAAGCGAGCTCATCAATTTGTTGCTAACGTACGTGAAAATGAGAAAAATTAGCTCCAGCAAAAAGCTCATTGGAACAGGGGAGCTCATGAGAGTTGCTAAACGCGTAACATGTATTTAAGTATATACTTAAGCACTAATTGTCTACTTAAGCATTGCAACGTAACCTAGCAAAATTAAAATAAAAAGGTTAAAAAACAAAAAAAAAAAAAGGAACAGCTATAGGGTATTTGGAAAGTATGATTGAACAAAATATTGGTTAAAAAGATTGTAGCATGTAAGAGCTTTACACTATAGCTACTATAAGTTTTAGTCCAAACTAAGATTACCAAACACACTAATAATTAATATAAGTGATTCCTTTTTCTTTTTTTTTTCTAATTTTGATAAATAGATTGTGACTCTTTGAAACTATATATGGGCCATATTATAGATTAAACAAGCTATCAAGAAAAGAATCCTTTATGTTCTAGAGGTACTTCTGTTAGATAAACTATATGATCTAAACATGCTTTAACATACTAAATTAGCATTTAGATCAAAATTGCAGAAACGTAAAATAGTTACCTCCCGCCATTGTTATCTACCAAGGATGATGGTGTTGTCTAGGTTTTCTAGTTTGAGTGCTCTTCTAAACCTTGCTAATCTTGATCGATGGTATATTTTCTAAAGTGAGATTATAAGCTTAGAAAACCCTCTTTTTTTTTTCGCAGTCTGTTATCTTATGTTTCTATCCATCACAGAGTTCCTTTTTAAATGTGCAAAACTATGGGCAGCTACCATAAATAGTTTTAAAATTGTCATAACTGTTCTTCAGTTGATAGGAAATATGGGCCACAATTAAAAAATAAAAAAAATGGTTATTTTATTTTACAAAGAAGTCCCAACATTTTCCTAATTGGCTCATATATTCCATCATTCAACATAATAAGAAACAAAATACATAAATCATGGCGATATGTTCTCTAAATCACCAGTATTATATATCTTCCATGTATCACAATGTATTATGTCTCTTAAACTAGCCCATGTTATTTAATGAATAAACCTCTTGATTATAGGTCCAACATTAATGTTGTTTCTCAAAATAGAGGAATGTGTACACAAAGAAAACCAAAAATGAGAAAACATCACAAACAGAGTTTCATTAAAAATTAATATCCGTTCTTACAACGAAAGAAAATCACATAAGGGCATCAAGTCCCATTTTCTCTACATGATCCTTGAATTTCAATGGCGGCATGCTTTTTATCAAATGATCTGCAATCATCAATTTAGTGCTAACGTGTTTAACAACCATTGTTTTCTCTTTAACACGTTCTCTTATAGGCTAAATACTTGATGTCAATTTGTTTGCTTCAAATACCACTTTTGTTGTTTTTAGCCAAGAAAACTATAGCTAAATTGCCACAATATATCCTCAATGGCCTAGAAATTGAATCCATGATTCTAAAGAAATGAAACTCTTCATCCATATACCATGCGACGTAGCCTCAAAACAAGATACGAACTCAGAATCCATGGTAGAAGTGGCGATTAAAGTTTGCTTTATACTTCTCCATGAAACAGCCCCTCTAGCTAAAAGGAAAACATATCCTGATGTCGACCATCTAGTGTCAAGGCATCTAGCATAATCAAAGTCAGAATATCCAATCACTTTTAGATTCTTAGTTCAGTCTGTACATAAGCATGCAGGTCTTTGGTCCCTTGAAGGTACCTCATCACCTTCTTTGTAGCTTTCCAGTAGTTCAGACTTGAATTACTCTGATATCTTCCCAACATCCTAACGGCAAATGCATGTCAGGTCTTATGTAGACCTGAGCATACATCAGGCTTCCTACAGCAAAAGCATATGGAATGTTTCACATTTGTTCCTTAGGCATTTGTTCCCTCTCAAGGTCATTCTTGGGGCACTGGTCCAAATTGAACTTGTCACCCTTGATAATAGGAGCTATACTTGGTGAAGAATCTTTCATCCGAAATCTGTCTAAAACCTTGTTTATATAGGTCTCTTGAGATAGACCCAAAACGGCTTTAATTCTATCTCTATGTATCTTAATGCCAATGACATAAGATGCATCACCCATATCCTTCTTGTCAAAATTTTTAGAGAGAAATTGTTTCACCTCATATAGCAAACCTTTATTATTAGTTGCAAGTAAAATGTCATCCACATATAGGATAAGATGACATAAGATGCATCACCCATAATTCTGTCTCTATGTATCTTAATGCCAATGACATAAGATGCATCACCCATATCCTTCTTGTCAAAATTTTTAGAGAGAAATTGTTTCACCTCATATAGCAAACCTTTATTATTAGTTGCAAGTAAAATGTCATCCACATATAGGATAAGGAAACATATTTTGCTCCCACTGACTTTCTGGTATATACATTGATCCATAATGTTCTCTACAAATCCAAATGAAGAAATAACATCATGAAATTTCAAATACGATTGACAGGAGGCTTGTTTCAATCCATATATGGATTTCTTAAGCTTGTACCCTAAATGCTCACCATCACTAGAGTTAAATCCTTCTAGTTGTTTCATGTAAACTTCTTCCTCTAGTTCTCCATTGAGAAAAGCCATTTTCACATCCATTTGTTGTAATGCCAAGTCAAAATGTGCAACTAATGCCATAATAATACGGAAGGAATCTTTCTTAGACATAGGAGAAAAGGTCTTCTTATAATCAATCGCTTCCTTTTGAGTGAATCCTTTAGCAATGAGTCTTGCCTTATATCTTTCAATGTTGCCTAGTGAGTCTTTCTTGGTCTTAAAGACCCATTTAGATGTAATGGTTTTTACACTATCATGCAACTTGACAAGATCTCAGACTCCGTTAGAGGCCATAGAATTCATTTCATCTTTCATGGCATTATACCAAAGTTTTGATTCTACACAACTCATGGCTTATGAAAACATTTCAAGATCATTTCTCCAATGTTGTAGTCCGATTCTTGCAGATACACAACATAATCACTAGGTATTGTTAATTTCTTTATTATAGCATATCTTCTTAATGTTGTATCAACATTTTCTTGAGGAACATGTTGATTAACTAGCTATTCAACTATTTCTGACAATTCCTGATTAGCTTGATCTACCGGATTATTATCAGCGGCTTGTGGAACTTCAATGATTGGTCGCACAATACCTGTTTGAACTTGAGGGGTGTTGTGAATGATGATCAATCTGTCACTTGAGTTGGATGTTTGATCTTCAGAATGATCTCTTTCGAGAACGATGTCCTAGGATTGATTGCTACCCATTGATCAAGTAATTCTCAAGAAACTTTGCATTTCTTGATTCCATAATCCTTATGTTGTGAGAAGGACAATAGAATCTGTACCTCTTGGATCTTTCAACATATCTAATGAAATACCCGCTAATAGTCCTTAGGTCTAGTTTTCTTTCTTGTGGGTTGTAAACTTTCACTTCAGACGGGAATCCCCAAACTGCTTATATGTCACAAACTCGGTTTCCAACCATTCCACAATATAAATGGCATCCTTGGGACAACCTTGGTTGGAACTCGGTTCAATATATATGCAGTCCATTTTAAGTGCTTCAGTCCATAAGGACTTTGGAAGATTGGAGTTACTCTGCATATTCCGTACAATATCCATTGATGTTTGGTTTCTTCTTTTTGCTACATCATTCTGATCCGAAGAATCAGGTATGGTGTATTGGGCAACTATCCCATGCTCTTGAAGAAACTTCACAAATGAACCAACCGCCTTGTCCATTCTTAGTATATCTACCGTAATATTCTCCATTTCTATCTATCCTCACGATCTTAATTTGCTTTTTTCACATTGTTGCTCTACTTCAGCCTTGAAACCTTAAAGGTCTCCAATGCTTTGTCCTTTGTATAAAGCAAGTAGAGATACATGTATCGTGAGTAATCATCTATGAAAGAGATGAAGTATTTCAGGCCATGTGAGTCCATGTCTAGACTATAAATATTTGAATGTATGATCTCTAACATGGTTGTACTCCTCTTTGCACCTTTTTTGGATTTGTTCGTGTGCTTTCCCTTAATTCAGTCCACATAAGTATCAAAATCAGTAAAATCCAAAGTACTGAGTACTCCATCATTTACCAATCTCTTAATCCTCTCGATGGAGATATGTCCTAATCTCTGGTGCCACAACATAGAGGAATCCTCATTTATAACACACACTCTATGCCAGTGTGAACATGCACAGTATTGTAAGCAGTATCATTTTGCAAATCAATAGAGAAAAGACCATTGAACAAGGTACCATTTCTAACAAGATTTGATTTATAAAATAAACTGAAAGATGTTTCACAAAAATTGAAAGAAAAACCTAATGGTATAAGTCTCGAAACTGAAATCAAATTTCTAGAGAAATTTGGAACATAAAACGTCTTTTCCAAATGCAAAATAAAGCTATTACTTAAAACTAAAATGCATGTCCCAACAGCTTTCACATGTGATCGCATCTTGTTTCCAAAATAGATGCCTTCCTCACTTTGCGTTGGTTCCCTTAGATTTCACATACCCTACAAAGTATTTGAACATGGATTATAGATCTAGAATCAATCCACCGTGTGTTATAAACCATATCATCCATACTAGATTCATAACAGACAAATGAGATTGGTTTACCTTTCTTTACAAGCCATTTTTGGAACTTTGAGCAATCTTCTTCATATGCCCCTTCTTCTTATAGAAGAAGCCCCTGGACTCCTTAGGTTCCTTCTTGATTCCTCCTTGGGGTGGTATTTTACCTTTCCCCTTCAGTTTGGCTTGCTTTCCATCCTTTCCCTATGTTACATCCAAAGCACGCTCACCTAGTTCCATTATCAGCCTACCCTCTTCTTGAACACACATGGTCATCAGTTCATTAATTGACCATTTTTCTTTATGGGTGTTATAGGAAATTTTGAAAGGTCCATATGCTGATGGAACAGTGGTCAAAATATAGTGCACAAGGAAGGCCTCTGACATCTCAACCTCAAGTGTCTTCAGTTAAGCCGCAATATCTCTCAATTTCATGATGTGCTCACACACACCTCTCACTCTAGTGAGCCTTGTGGATGTAAACTTTATGATCAAGGTGCTAGGCAAGCGCCTTATTTGAAGACTCAAATTGCTCATCAATAGCCTTCAGTAATGCCCTGACATTGCCATGCTCCTTAATTGAGCCATGAATACTAGCTAAAATCTTGGGCTTTATGAACATCACACTGAGGCGGTTAGACCATTCCCAATGTTCATAAAGAGCAGGCTCATCCAGAGTGCTAGTTGAAGTAATCACTGGCTCGTCTTTCCCAATGACATAGTCAATATCCATGCACCCTAAATGAAGGAGAATTCTCTTCTTCCAGACTTTATAGTTATCACCCACTAGTTCGGAAACATCACATTTCATATCAGTAAAATACACAGGTTGCATAACTACATAAAAATAAACACACATGCTTTCAATCAAAAATTGAGGCTAACAAATATATATCATGCTTTACCAATGTAAATCATGTTCTAAACCATGAATCTAGTGACACAGAAATTGCCTGTGGGTAAAGTTCTAATTCAATTAGATGCATGTATAACCTTACGATAAAACTATCAAATTATGCTCCTTTTCTTAATTCTTGTGGGTAAATTAAGACATATAATTTGTTATTCTATCCTAACTAATCATACAAATATAATAGAAATTCCTATGGGATAAAATCTATCATATTCAATATGATTAATCACAATTAATGTCATAATGTGATCCTAAGTACTTAATATATAATTTTGTCCAATTGAAGATGTTGTGGCTACTCATTGATTATTCAAAATTATATGGACCACTCAACATTTAATTTAATTCACGACTAAGCTCATACAAATTGCACAAATATAAGCAATGTGAATACGCAAATTAATTCCATGCACTAAAATCACTTAAATAAATTTTGCATGCATAATTAAACAATATATTATACACACAAATAATAAGACAAATAAATAATTTAAGCACATGAAAGTCACAAATAATCACATGACAAACTCATTTAATAGAATGCTATATATGAATTTTCAATAAATATCCAAAGAAAATTGAAATTTAAAATTTAAATAATATACACGGGAACAAATAGAACCAAAGTCCATGAATCTTCTTTCTTTTTCCTTTTTTTTTTTTAATTTTGGGTCCCAAAAAATGACATGTCGTTTTGAAAAAATGACACTAAATGTTTCTGTCCAAACCGACATGTCGTTCAGCCCTATGCTGAACCGGTTTCTTCAACAAAAACGACAAGTCATTTTCTTTCTTGCCATTCAAAATGACAAGTCGTTTCACGCAGTAAACAACAGCTTTTCAATCTGCCAAATGACAAGTCGTTTTGTCCACTGATACAAAAATGACATGTCATACACGCTCATCTTCAACCTCTAGCAGGTCTGTTTGACCCGTTTTTGACCCGTTCTCAACCCAAATGAAGACCCGATGATTTCTAGCTATTTTGGACTCTAAAATTAACCCCAAAAATCATAGAAAACATAGAAATCCAATATCCAACTGATTTGTAACCTTATTTTCAATGAAAAAGTTCAAGTTATAAACTTGAATTTTAAACTTATAAGCGGTATATATATAATACAGAACCAAAGTATGAAACAACAAGGTAGAGGCATTTTTAACGGCTCAGATACCAAATGTTAGATAAAGTATATGATCTAAACATGCTTTAACATACTAAATTAGCATTTAGATCAAAATTACAAAAACTGTGAAAGAGTTACCTCCCGCCATTGCTTCTGCCAAGGATGATGGTGTTGTTTGGGTTTTCTAGTTTGAGTGCTCTTCTAAACCTTGTTAATCTCTGATCGATAGTGTATTTTTCTGAAGTGAGATTATAGGCTTAAGGGACTGAAATTTTTTTTTTTTGGCAGTCTGTTATCTTATGTCTCTGTCCATCACAGAGTTCCTTTTTAAATGTGCAATACCATGGACAGTTATCAAAAACAGTTTTAAAATTGTCATAGCTGTTCTTAAATTGATAGGAAATATGGGCCATAATTAAAAAATAAAAGAACAGTTATTTCATTTTACAGAGAAAATCCCAACAACTTCCGCTGAGGAGGGACTTTCTATAGTAGGAGTCTTACCATTTCTAGTCAGTTAGAATGTCCTCTTATGGAAAAGAAAATTTCACAAGTACATTCAATTTCGTCCTTCCTTAGATCACGAAACGTAAGCAACACGCATTCAAAGTGTGCATATTCTATGAGACGAGAACTAAACAAACATAAACATTATTCACGTATAATCCTGATGTGTTTCGTAGCACTAGACTTCTCCCCCTTTTCTACATTTCCTTTCTCCTTTTGTTTGTGCTTCTACCCAGGCTTTTTTCTCTCCATGCCCATTCCGCATGTAGAATTATTGGTCTGTTTGGGCTTTTATTGACCTTTCACTTAAGAATAACAAATAAAAATTTCCATACATATCTTTAAATTACACTACTTTTTATACCAATAACATCTTTTGACTTGTTTAATCAAATAGGGTAAAGAGCTCTTTTGAAATAAAAAAGCACTTTTCCATGCACTATCCAAACACTAACTAAAAAGCTCAAGCTTATGTTTCTCTTCTTCTACAGCTTTATGGAAGAATAAAGGAAATAGTAGATTTATGATAGATTTATTGTAAATAATAGATTTTGAAAATATTTGTAGTGAATAGCATATTTATAATACAGTAATTTATTTACTATGGAAATAAGAATTATTTACGCGTAAAACAATGAGGTAAATAAAATATTGTTGAGATTGCTGCTTTTCAAGCATGTCATTTTATCCCATTGGACATTATGAGAAAGGGCCGTTTGGTATTGTTTTTAAAATAAGTGAAAATGTTTTTGTTTTAAAAAATAAAAATTTTTTGGAAATTATGCTGAGAGTGTTTTTAAAATTTTGTCTCGAAAAGATGCGAAAACATTTCTAAAAATTCTGAGAACAAAAACAAACGGGGCTACATCCTCAATAAATAATATTTCTTGTTGTTCTCCATAAGATATACATATATGTATAAAAATATCATAAAGGTTCCAATACTTATGAAAGTCCATAATCATGTATATGAATTCTAGATAAAGCTAGACACTTTATCTTGCTATAAATTGTGGTGTTGTCTACTTCCAATTTGGTAGAATGATCTATCCAGATTATGGTAATGTTGTGAATACTAGATAGAGACATCAATGTGTTTAAAACATATTAAACGTAGAACGGGATAAAACTTAATTTCTTGTGTAATTTTGTAACAAAATATTTGAACTCTATTATTATTGAACATTTTATAGATCATACCTTAATCTTGAGGCGGTTGATAGACTTACATCTATTTACTACGTCTTTGGATTGTCAATGACTGAGACATGTATGTTCAAGATCAAAAACCTGGTATATTAGAGACATAGTAATATAGGTAGTTAGGAATATCACTCAAGAAATGGAATTCATAACTCCTACTAGATAGGATGTTAAGATAATATTCTTATGAGTATTAATTTAGGATACTTTGGATGTAGAGATCTCGCTATTGGATATGAGATATCAAACATTGCCGAAAATCCTTGTTTATGATTTGGTCATAAAAGGTCATTTATTATAGAATTAACGGGACTCATGGACAAAAAAGTAATTAGAGAGGTTGCATGGAAGACTATAAATGTAGTTCTAACTATAAATATTATTGTGTAAGGTATTATTACATAGTAAATAATTATATATCACATGATCTTCATGTAATCTATTTCTAATCTCAATGTAGAAAAAATATATTTTTTAAAAGTTAAAAAAGATACTGCATAGTGCAATATTTATTTTATTGGATATCATAAATAATAAAGAAGATCATGAAAGATATTTATTTTAAAAGTTAAAATAATTGGTATCTTAGTTTGAACTAAAATTAGACCTTAAATGGATACTAGATGGATACAAAATCACACTGATTGAGGTAGTTAGGACACCGTCATTCTCTTACTGGAGAGAGACAAATGGCGCCTAACCACCCTAGCAGTAGGCATGCTTTCTAAAAAAAATCTCTATAGAGATTTTGTTCCAACCACATAGTTCAGTGTATCTATAAATAGACCTCAAACGTTCTATTTTTTGTAGACTTTTCTCTGACCTCCATCTAGTGTTCTTATTGTTTTTCCTTTTAGAACTATAAGGAATCTCTATCAAAAAGAAGTTGGAAAGAGATATTCAAGAGATCTTTCAAGAAATTTCACCAATGTCCATACACCAATTGACTCAAACGGAGAAGAATAGCGAAGAAGATTGAAGGTTTTGGAACACTTAATCATCCAAAGCTAATTCCAAACCTATAAGTTTGTTTTTATTCAATTATTGTATATAGCATCTTGAAAATCATCCTAAGGGGTTTAAGAAAAATTTTAAACCCTATTCTGCTTCTTTTTTTTTATTATTTCATTGAAAAATTTCTAGAGAAATGAACAATTATTTGCACCTTAAATCCATTTAATGTTTAAATAAAAATATTTTCACTATGCCACTTGAACCCAGAGCTAGTTGGTCCTCCCTGTAATGCGTTGAGACATAACATTTGATTGGTCATCTAGGGATAAAGCATTATTTCAGGGTGGGCTATGAGATTGGTACCAAATCAAGGCAAACTTTGAATACTAGACATGACCTCAAAATAATAGGTGCTAAGGTCAACTAGTGAGACAATGAGGGATAAGCTTCATCATTGAGAGGGAAACTGCCCAGATCACCGGTTATTAAATTACCACTCAATGAAAAAGGAGGTAGGGGTGTAGAGACAGCGAGGAGGTTTGCCAATAAGCAACTACCCTTGAAAGAGTGTGTAATAGTTCATTGATTGCATGCTCTTACACTAAAGATGAACATGGCTAAGGGATCTACGAAAGCTGTGGGATGTAAAAATGTAGTAGTAGGGGAGTGTTCTGCCTAGAGTCAAAGCAGACGCAAGAATGTCAGCTTGAGTAAAGCAAATATTGGTAAGAATCTAATGCCTCAAAAGCCTAAAGGTTCCTTTGCAAGGTTCGTCCACAGAGGGTGAGTCAGGACTAAGATTAGGCCAAAAGGTGTAGTTGATGGACAACACGTGAATATTTATATATTACACTTTTATTGGTCTAGAGGAATAGAGGAGGCTAGGCTAGCTGAAAGATGGTTATTGGTTTAAGGAAGCAGGGTGCCCCCACTTTTTTCCCATTTTAGTTGGAAAATGCAGTCAAATGTTTGGGGTAGTATAAGTGATCAAAGAATGGTAACTCATATCATAAAAGGAAACTTTGCGCAAAGTTCCACTACTATTAATGGGTCACTCCACAATCTCCTATGGGTATAGGTACCCTAGGTAATTCAGTCCTATAGTTCTTCATTATCTCTGTATGGCCTTTTTTTCCTAGGTGCTCACTTTATATGGGCTTTTAGTCTAATGTTTCTATTCAACGAGCATGGTTATTGACAAGAACTTATTGAATCCATTGTTTAGACTCATAATAAATTAAAAGTTGCTCATGTTACTCAACCTGGAGCCTTGAACATTGTCCAAAGACATGTTGTAGGAGTAATGGGATATTTAAACATCAAATAAGGTTGTAAATAAATTATTCACACCGTAAATAAATTAATTATAAATATTTTAAAGCTCATTATTTACTAAAAAAAATATTTACAACAATTTATCCTACTTAAATGTAAAAGTGCAAGCAACCCCAAACGGGTCCTTAATTTTCTTAATGGAAGACGCGGGGCTTTTACATCTCCTTCGATTTGATTGACGTTCGAAGGCTAAAAAAGTAAAAAGATATAAAAACCAAGCACCGCCTGTTATGATAAGTTACAACGTAATTATAACCTAAAACAAAGAAAGGGAAAAAGAATAATGTTGGTATTTTTCTTTTGACGACCCTTCATACGGGAATGTCCTTGGTCGGGATGCATCAATCATCCTAACAATGAGATGCTCTGTAGTTCTCACATGCATACTTGGATATGCAGAATCGAATGATAATACTTTTTTTTATGGGGTGAACATTTTCCTTATTAGGTATTAATGTTGCGTGTACTTCTCATGTTAAACACAAAGAACTAATTAGTTCTTTTTTATCCATCTAATCGTGATCGATAACCTTTACAAAATATTCTAAATTAATCACAAAAATTCAAAATTAGGTCAAATCATCTATTAATTATATCTTTTAAATATGTTTATTTGTAATTAAAAAGTAGAAAAAGAGGGGGGAAAAGTGAAGGATGGAGATTATCGCTAATTTTTATATAAGAAAGCAAAGTTTTATTTGAAATTGATGAAAAATAAGAGTGCCCAATGCCTAGAAAAATTCTTTAGTAAATTAGTCCTAAAACATCATCTAGGTGTCGTTCATTGTAACAAGAAAATAATGCATTCTATAGTCTTTAAGAAAAAAAGGGTCTCATTTGCCTTTCAAGAAAAAAAGGGTCTATTAATTAAATAATGCAAAGAAAAAAAGAAATAGATAGTAACATTAGGCTCTAGAAATAATAAATATTTACCAATATTAAAATAGCATAATTACAATCTATAGTAGGTAAGTATAAACTGAGAAATTGAAATGTTACGTTAGTGAAGTTCATTTTTTTTTTCTTCCACAAAGTGGGCCAACAAACATGTTTATTATATTTTTTAAACATGTTTATTTGTAAAAAAAGAGCAAAAAAATTGAAAAACAAAAAAAGAAGACGATTGAGATTTTTGCTAATTCTTATAAGAAACAAAGTTTTCTTTGAGAATAATGAAAAATAAAAGAGTTCTCAACGTCTAGAAAAATCCTTCGTAAATTAGTCTTGAAACATCATCTAAGTTTCATCCACTGTAACAAGAAAATAATGCATTAGATAGTCTTTGAGAAAAAAAAGGGTTCTTATTTTCCTAAAAGCAAAAGATTCCATTAATTCAATAATGCAAAGAAAGAAAGAAATAGATAGTAACGTTAAGCTCTAGAAATAATAAGTATTTACCAAAATTAAAATAGCATAATTCTAATCTATAGTAGGTAAGTATAAACTAAGAAATTGAAGTGTTAAGTTCTAACCAAAGAAATTCTTTCTCACCAAGTGGTGAGAGAGAAAAAAGACAAGAGACTACAGTCCAATTATAACCTTTATTTATACGACAAGTGTCACAAACCCAAAACCAAATAGTGATGTGTCAGTTTAATTAAAACAAATTAATCAGGTTTAACTAAACTCGTCGATTATTTGATTATTAATAAGAAAATCATTTTTAGGTAATTTTAATAAAAATGTGGTAAATTTTAAACCTTTTTTAAATATTACTAACCTTTAAAATTTAGCAAGTGAAATTTCTTAAATGACCTTAGAAAATAAATTTAAAGTTGTAAAATTCATCGAAAAGCAGTTTGGGCCTCACCGGACACACACCGTGCACACACAATATAGACATATAGAAATAATACAAACCATGGTCTAACAAAAAGTAAACACAACACAAATTATTACATGCCTTGAAAATAAAAACTAATAAGTCCAACATTTCATGATCCACGTGAGATTATCAGTAGCGTCCTACTCGGCGGTATACTACAATTCACCTAGAAGGGGATGATTTAAAACAAAATAGTAAAATCATGAGGGAAAGACTTAGTAGAACTTGGGTTTCAAAATCATCATTCACAAAATAAAATAAATAAATTTGAATACAATTATGGAGGAACCTTAAATGATTTAGCAAATTTATACTTAGCCCTCACCATCTGTGAATATGGAAATTCATTATAAGTGATTAATCAAACTCACACATGCCAATCATCTTTTGTGATTATCTCAAGTCATGAATTAACATTCATTATATGCAAAGCCTCATATCATCACTGTAGTAGCCTAACTGGGTTTTGGGACCTGCCTTCAAGATCGCTATCTGCACGACCCAATCTCTGTGTATGGCATCATGCACCATCATATCATTCCGAATAGGGTTCTTAATCCGTCAGGTATCCAGTGTCATTTTATTCATATCATTTTCTCGGCATCCTTTTATCAGGTTATCATTTTACATTCATTATCATTATCCATTATCATAAGTCATTATCATCATTCATTATTATCATATCCAATATCTGTTGGAAATAAATAAAAACAGGCAACCTGTTTCCTAAAAACTTTTCAAAAAGTACATAATGGCCAAAAGTCATTCTAAATTATGGCTACCAAAAAAGAAGAGTCAAGAGTCTTACCTCATTATCTACAACGATCGCACCTACACCAAAATCCCTGTTCTGCTAAACGTTAGCTTCTCGAAACAGCAAGCAACATTGTAAACTCTACAATAGTACCCTATTTCATGGTACCTTAGTGTGCCTTTAAACTCAAAGTTATCATGTACACAATCTTTATAATCTAAGAGTTTTTGAATACAAAATCATAATCTATTTAAAACATTTTTTAATCATAAAATGATAAAAAAGGATAGGCAAAACTGCCACTTTAGGCAACTCAATCAGCCTGTCGACCATCTGAGTATGATATGCTGGGCTAGTTAAGTTCAACCTGCCGATCATATGAGTTCGGCCTGCCGAACTCGTGCAGTATGGTCGACTGCACTATTTACACTCAATCGACCATGTTCTTGTGTTGTCTGGGTCAACCGTGTTACACAATACATAGTCGATTGTGTTGTCGAGAGCAGTATGCTCTGCTTCAAGCATTTGAATTTCAAACCAATTCTAATTCTTTCCAAACCAATTCTAATGCATATAAAACATGTCCAAATGGTCCATAAATACGATATAAAACTTGTAAACTTATTTTCATTTACTTGCAACATAATCTTTTCATTTTTCATACATTTTTACATATAAATATGAGAATGAGCAAAATAAATGTAAAAACTATTTAATATATTTTTAGTTCAATTGGAGCTCAGATTTGAGGTTGAAATCATCCTAAAATCTCATTCAAAACGTTTTCCAAGTTTATTCATGCACAGATTGTAACATGAAAATCTTACTCTAGCTTAAACATGTCCATAATGAAACTGCTCTAGTTGGAGTTAAAACCAAATTTTGTGAGCATGAATTTGATCTTCAAAATCTGAGTTGAAAAGCTTTAAATCATGAGTTTAAGTTGTTAGGATCAATGCTAACCTTAGAGGGATGATTTGGTGCAGCTTTCGGAGCTTGAGTCTTTCTCTTTGTTTCATTGAGAGTGAAGCAGGAAACATGGAGAAGGGTGAGGAAGAGAGTGTGTTTGAGAGTGTAAAACATGAAGTGTGGGAGAGAAAAGAAGTTTTTGCTGGGTATGTTTGGTGTTCTCTGAGTAAGAGGGCCAGAGATGGTTTCAAACAGAAACCATGTACGGGAAGTGGTTTCAAAGCTGAGGGAATTCAAGGTTGTCTGCTCACATGTATTAATTCACATGGGAAGCTCAGAGTATGTAGGGGACATGTTGGGTATTTACCAAATTGTTGTGGCATTCTTCTCTTTTTTAAAAAAAATCTGATTTTTAGAAGATAAATTAAGATACCAAAATTTGTTAAAATCAATTAAATAAATAGTAAAAATTAAACTAGATCAATAAAATAATTAAGATGCAAATGAATAAAGAGATATTACAAAAATGTTTAATTGAAAGTTAAATCTCAATTAGGCACATGAAGTCCCAAATTAGCATACTGATTATCATTAATTAAATCTAGACATTACAACTAGCGAAATCAAGGTAAGAACATCCTTAGAAGCCAAAAATTTCCAATTTCTTAGTGTCTTTCTCTCAAAGCCTTTCTCTATACTAAGCTTTGTTTTCTTTTTTTTTTTTTCCTCGTTGCCTTGGATAACAAGCGCCAAACCAAGGGAAAGCAAAGGATTGAGATGAAGAAGATTAACAATGTAATACCCGATAAATTCTAAGTACATTATACGTGCAATGTCTAAGAGTTTATATTGAGCAATACAGGTGTCATAAGGATAATTGTTTAAGTCTAATTTTTGTGACAAATCCTATAAGAGTAAACATGAGATTTATAAGATTAGATATCATGCCATAATTCCTAAGCACAATATGAATGATATGAAGATATGAGTTATTTGATGTGTAAGGAAAAAATAAGCTAGAAAGCTTAACTGTCGCAGAATGTGTTGTAATAGATTTTAAAATAGAAATATTGTAAAGGAAAGATATTGTATGCAAAATATGAAAATTATACAGTTTAGAAATTAAGCAGTATAAAAGTTATGCATTATGAGAATAATACATTTTAAGGATTATACAGTATGGAAATTATTCAGTATGGAAAAATACTATATAGAATATACTGTGTGGAAGATATAAAGGGTATGGAATGTTATAGAAGCCTATGGAAACTTGTAAACAGTATAGGAAAATATACTACTGATATAGAAAGTATACCGGCAGCATAGAAAAAAATATTGCACAATGTAAATTTAGACTGTTAAAAAGTTGATGTGAGACCTATGCGACACCTTAATTAGTTAAAGAAAACTCCACAAACTTCCTATGAAATTTGGATTTTCCAAGTGCATGAGGCAACTTTTTTTTTTGCAATTTAGTCCCTAGGATGAGTCTATAAAAGGCAAGGGACTTAGTTGAAACAAATTTCCTCTAAAGTTAAGAAACTGTCCCATCCACCTTTCAAAGAAAATCTGCCCCTCCTCTAAGCCATTGTCTCTCAAAATTCTGTTGATTTAAGCCTACAAATCATTCAAGGAAGCAAGAAAAAGTATAGTAGATAAAATTTTATGTTGTTACCATGGGATTTTAGAAGCTTTCAAGTGTCAAAAGGAGAGGACAAATACTTTGGAATGTTTAGGTAAAATCAGTTAGAGTTTATGTTTTTTATACATACTAGGTGTTTGATGTAAGTTATGAGTTATGACATGTCAAGACAACTATGTGGCATGATTAGTCTATGTGTTAAGTGTTTGATGATGTGCTTAGAAGAGTTTAAATGAAATTAAACTCAAGGAAAATAAGCTAAGAAATGATTATGGTAAAAAACTATTATGGTATAAAAGTGTTTTTAAGGGCTTTTTTGCAAGATTTTAGGGTTTGAGGTAATTAAATGCCAAATTAGTTTCCGACCTTAATACGAGATTATTGAAGACATTGAGATGAATGACTTTTGCAAAGAAATTTTCCTTGAATTCTGATTGAAACAAGCCAAAAAAAAAAAGGAATTTCGATTCTATCCTTTTTGAAATATGGCTAAAACTCCATGAAAATGAATGATTTTTGGAAAAAATTAACACACAAAAATTGAAGATCTCGTCGAAACTTTTAAGGTTCATGAAATAAGATTTCTGACAATTCTATGTAAATCTAAAGTTATATATTTTATGTGATTTAATCATGAAATTTTGAAACAGTAAAATGAGAAAAACGTGTTGAAATTGTTTGATTTTGACCAAGGTACTTTTGTAAGTATTAATCCTTGTGCAACGGACGTTATGGTCTAAAGCAGTTATTTTTAGTTATGGGGGGAAAAATGTTAAGAATTTTATGGTTCGAGCTAAAACTGTAAAACCATGTGAAATTAGATTTTTCATTATACAAAGTTGGTTTTCTGCACTATTGTGAGCAAATGAGTAATCACAAATTTTAAAGCTCAAAAGAATACAAGATTTTTTTGAAAAACCCATTAAGGGTAAAATGATCACTCTTTCACCATGAATTGCTAAAACAAACCTCGAATTCTCTAATTTAGCTAATCACCCTTAGATGAGAAATCTTCTATATCATGCTAAGTAGTGAAACGTCTAACAAGATGTGAAATTTGACTATGGAACATTCAAGTTAAGCAGTATAAAAATAGACCGACAGTTTAGTCTTGGGTTAGTTTTGAATAGCCGGTTGTCCTTTGAACAAGATAGAAAGCCGACCAATAGAAGAAAAATGATAAATTACGAATGCTAGAGCGATATTTAGGTAAGTTTCAAACTTCATCTATAGCATGAAAAAATGATTTTCAAATGCTTTGCATATGTTTGAAATATGCTTGCGGTTGTTATGCAAATTCTTTTAAAGACCAAGTTATATTTTACAATATGTTCTGTACTTGTTACGTTTTGGACATTAAGTTATGTCATACAGTATGTTCACTAAGATTACAAGATTGATAATCTAACCTTAAATTAAGATAAGAAAGTGTCACACTAGTCTTCCAACCCAAAAGGAGCATTATTTCAAGGTATGTTATGGCCTCAGTTTTCGATGGTTATGCGCTTTTGGAATGTACATTTAGGTCCATAGGTCAAGATAAGTAACAAAAATAGATTGATATCCATAATAGAGCATAAATAGAATTATGCATTGTGATATTGCCTGCATTCCTTTTTAAGAAAAAAAAAAAAAAACATTTCATGAGGAATGTTTTATTAGAAATATTTTATGAAAAACATTTTATTTGAAATGTTTTACGAGAAATATTTTATGAAAGTTGTTTTACGAGAAAGGTTTAAAGAATAAAGTTTTATGAAGAATGTTTTTATTTTTTATGAGATTTGTTTGAACTTATTAAGCAAAAACTCATTTCAAGTTCCTTCATGCTATAGGTAACATTGCAAGAGACCAATATGACTGGTTGGTGAGCTGGGTGTTGTAGTGAGACAAATATGATGGTTGGGCTATGGATACCACTATAATTGTTTTCTGCTATTTTGGAAGTTGTTTTAAAAGTTCTAAGAAAGTAAGGATTTACTTCACAAGTACTATGAAAAGTTTTATTAGTTCATGTTGCAACGGAAGTTACATTAGTTTACAATGTGTTTTTGAGAAAAAAAAATTATTTAGTATTTTCTTATTAGCAAGTAAGATTAAGAAGTCAAGTTTAAGTAAGTTAAGTAACGAGTCAAAAAGTCTTTTCATTATAGACAAAGAGGAAGATCGCATCACAACTTTCTCAAAACATAGATATGGGATCTACAAAAACGCCACAGAGTTGGACACTCTCTATGGGGTTGAGGTTGGCTTTGGGACCTTCTCTCCCTCTAAAAGGCGCTTCTCCTTTGCTCAACCTTATATGGAATCCATGGAAAATTGGCTCATCAACATCCAAGACTCCTACTAATGTTAAATCTGAATGCCATCTCTAATGACCACCCCCTTGTCTGGGTCCACCAGCAGGTGAAGCTGGACGCGCTAAACTAGTGGTACAACAAGCGGGCGGGCACCCTTGAGGCGGAGAAGGAGAAAAGCAAGGCCATTGCGAACCTAGTGGAGAATTTTGTGGCATACAAAAAGGCGAAGGTAGCGGTGGAGAAAGGCTGGTGGGAGACTCTCATCAACGACCTCGGATACGAGGAACTCCACTAGATGAATGAATTGTTGTAAGATCTGAACAAGAAGTTGTGCAACCACATCAATGGAGAGAGGGCTAGAGCTAACAATAATATTGGTAATACCCCTTCTTCTTTTGCCTATAATGCAATGGTTCTGGACAACAAATGTCCAATCTGATTATTACTGATTAGGTTCCTAATGCTTCTTCTTTGACTCTAGATCTTGGCAATATCAACTATGAAAAAAGCCCTGACTAGGTTGTTGTCGGATATTTAGTTTTTTCGTCGGCTTTATTTTATTTCATGTTTATGTTATGATGTCTCACATTCTTTTTCTCCAATGCAAATAGGGTATTAAATGTTGTGTCGTTTTAGCACTTTAGGGTTTAAAAAACTTAGTTGCGCTAACAGAGAATCATTTATTAGGAGAGGTGAGAAGAGAAAGAGATATTACGTGTCTTAGTTGTTTTTTGTCTAAACTTTTTTTTCTTTATGTTAATTGTATTTTTTAATTTTGTAGCCCCACGCGCACACCTGAAAAGGAAAATAAGCATTGTTACCAGAGTGGTATTTTAGTGGAATGTTTTAATGATAAAAATATGTTGTCACTATTCATTGTTTCTTTTTTTTTTTTTATGGAAGAATTTGAGAAAAGGGCCACCCAAAAAATTTAATCGGGGAAATGACCTTTTTTTTTTTCACAAAAATCAAACCTTCTGGGTAGGAAAACTGCTTCTGTTCTTTTTTCCAGAAAGATTAAAAAAACACACTAAACAAGGAAAGAAACCTTAACAGAATAAAAAAAATAAAAATTAAAGCAATTTTCCTTCCCAGGAGGCTTGATTTTTAATTAAAAAAAAAGAGGTCATTTGGTAAAAAAATTTTTGTTAAGGCCATTTATCAAAAGGCCCCTTTTTTATAGTTACTGAGAAATATTAATGAACTTCTGCATGAAAAGGAAAAATGAATATTCTAGAGAGACACTATTAATTGCATCATTTTGCAGGGAAAACAAACTTTATCTTTTTTCGAAAAAAAAAAAAAAAACGTTAGTAATACTGTAGTGAGCAATTCCAATTGTATTATTTGGATTAATTTTGAAAGAAAAAACAAAGATTTTGTGCATAATTTCATTAGGTGTTTCTTAATTCTCGTCTTCCTAGAATGTTTTTGTCCCACTTCTTTAGAGAAGTGCTTGGAATGTAAACTTAAGATGTTGCATTTGATAATACCGCAGTATAAATAATCAAATTTATATTAGTCATAGTCATTTAGACGACCAGCGATGCAATATCTTGCGTACATGCGCATGATCCAATAGTGCTAGTAAAATTAAAGGCCATTTTTTTTTTTCAAGGAATAAGAGACTAGTAATTAGTCCCTTAAAAAAAAAAAAAAAAAACTCAAGTGAGCAGCATTTTTTTTACGACAGTATTGGAGAAAGCAAAGGTGGTTTACATATCCAACGGTTATTATCCATCCTACACAACCCCCTATTACCAAACCCACTGATATATGATGGAAAAACCAAACGGCGATATTTATATAAATGCTGAATGTATTAATCATCAGATTAATGAAAAAGAAAAACTTTTAATAACATTGAGATTTAACTTAAGTGAATGTAAGTTAAATTCACTATTTCTCTCAAAGAAAAAATTAATTCATTCAGAAAGTAATTAACAGGATAGTACTTTAATGACTGTCATATTAGAGTTACATAAAGTAAACTTTGACACAGAATATTATATACGTATAAACAAACATGTAAGAAAGTGACTAGCTACAGAGAATAAACGTAAATTTGACTCATATCATAATTACGGACCGTTAAAAATTTTAAAGTTATAACTTTTTTTTTTTTTTTTTGCAAACATACATTTCCTGTAAAAAAAAAAAAAAAACTTTTGAGGGAATATTTTTTCTAAAGGAAATGTTTTAGTTGTTTGCAAAAGTTTAGTCGTGACTAAAACAATTCCGCTATTTGATTTAGAGTTCAAGTTACAATCAAAATAATATTTTTGTGATATTTTTTCCTTTATAAAAATTTAAATTTCCATTCAAATTTTCTAAATAAATATATAAACCAAACATACTAAAAATGATAAAAGGTTAGAATTACAAAAATTAGAGTTCAAACATTTCCTATCCAAAAATTAAAAAAAGCAATGGGTAAAATGACAACATAAAGAAATAAGGGCAATCATAATAGCACTCTCTTTCTCACTCTCTTTTACAATCTTTGCATTCACCATGAATCCACTATCTTATTTTCCATTTAAGTAATGATTTATCATTTTAAAGATTCTACATGTCAGACTTTGAATACATAGAGTGAGAAAGAAAGTACTGCTAGCACTTTTTAAGAAGTAATAAAAAAGCTAGGGGGAAGGGGAATCTCATTTCATGCACAGCAACTTGCTATTGATTTCCTAATATTCTCGCCAACATAATCCATACTAATAAAACCTCGTCATTATGATCTATACGATTCCTTTCCTTTTCCTCCATTATTTTCCCTAAAAAATTTAGCTAGCAATCCTCTTGATCCTATCCATGGAACGCCACCGAGCCAACAGGCTGCAACCCAAGGGCAGGCAAAGGATAGCTATGAAGATCATCGATGATGAAAAAGATTATCTAATTATCTCAAAGAGGAGTTGGGATTTAAAAAAACAAGCTTTTTAGTCACTCTTTGCGGTGCAGAAATTGGGTTGATCATTTTCTCACCCTCCGGGAAGTCATTTTCCTCTAGCCACCCCTAGGTGGATGTGGTGGCCGACTGTTACGCCCCGGAGTACGGGAGATAACGTGACGGATTATTTAAATTAATTAAAAGGAGAATTTAATTAAAATCAAGAGTTTAGAGGTTAAGTTAAATAATAAAAATGTGAAAGTTTCAAAACAACATGGTATAAAAGAATTCATAAACATTAAGCGAATAATAAAATATTAAAGAACCGCGAGTATAGGGTCCCACTGACCCACAACTTGTGCACACACATAGTACTAACAATATAATAATACAACCACAGTCCAAGCATAAAGAAAATTAAAAACATTACATGCCTTGTTCAATTAATACAAACAATCTACTAGTCCTCCTACTGCTCCTGAATTCTGTCCGTTGAGTCCTCTCTGAACCTAAGAGGAAATCCACCTAGAGGGGGGATTTGAAAACATAGAAAATGTGAGCGAAAGGCTTAGTAGGACTATATTTTACTAAATCATTTAATTTAAAGCAAAGTCTCACTATTCAGGGAACTATTTAAAAGAAACCTTGAATAAATAAATTGAATAAAATCGTTCTTACCCAAAAGAGTTTATTCGGTCGACCAAAAATACATTATTTTCTTTTCCTAGGCAAACCATAAGGATATCACCACCGTAGTGGCCCAGCTGGGTTTCAGGGACCTGCCCCCAAGGTCGATCGCTACACGACCAGATCTCTGATATGGCATCATGCCATTATATTCATTTCTATTATCATACAAAGTCCATTTACCAAATATTCTCATTAACATTCATTATGAAGTTCACTTCAATTCACGGTTTATAAAAATAACCGATAAAATCTCATTTTTCAATCAATCGTTGAAAACATTTTTATAGAAACTCTTTTCAAAGCCAAATCATTTTGAAACTGGGTTACCAAAGATAGGGTAGAAGTCCTACCTTGATACTCGTACCGGTGCCCCACACTGTAATCCCAGTCCGCTATACGTTAGCTTCGCGGAACCATGAACGATCCTAGATACACATTAAGTCAATCAATATCTAGTTTGAGACATTCTATGTTACTAAACCGTTTCATGATGTCCTAGTGTGCCATTTGTATCTTTAAAATTATTTTACAAGGTTGAAATTTCAATCGGGGTTCAAAATAGTGAAAACAGGTGAAAAATCAAAAAAAATTTCCATGCTCTGCCGGCCTGCCAGACGGCCTGCTTCGGCGGGCCGAACTGTCGAAAATCAGGTCCAGTCGGCCGAACATTTTCCAGGTTCGGCCTGCCGAACCGGTGAGTCTGGCCTGCTGATCCTTTGAATTTCGGCCTGCCGAATTGGAGAAACCCAGAAATCCCAGCCACGGGTTTCGGTTCTCCCAAAATCTAAATCTTGATTTTAACTTGTTGTTCTCAAATCTCAGGCATGGAAAACATTCATAGATGATAGAAAAACATAATAGAACACTTTTGAACTCATTTAAACACAAAAATCCCAAAAATCCAAAAATGGGAGAAAATGAGGAAAAATGAAAAATCTTGAATCGAATTTCTTTTTCTTCAAACCAAGCTTAGATTCTAGGTGTTCTAAGTTCCTTTAACTCAAATCAAGGGTTTTCTAAGCTCAAACAAACTTCGATTTCAAAAATGCATGAAATTGAAAATTTTGAAAAAGTTTAGAAATTTCAAAACTAACCTCGAATCGAAGCTTTAAATCCACGTTCTTGGTTGCCAAATCACGTCCCCGAGCTTCCTTCTTGCTAACCCGAAGCTTGGATTCGAATTTTGATTCAAAAATTTGAGAGAGAAATGAGAGAGAATGAGAGAAACTGAGAGAGAACGAGGGAGATAGACCACGGGTGAGAGAGAGAGAGAGAGAGAGAGAGTGAACCAAAGAGAGGGAGAGGAGTGAGAATAAATAGAGAGAAATGGTGGGCGGTTTTACTATGCGAAAACCATGTGCCGCCCACGGTTTTGTAAAACGGAATATTTTTTTAACATTTTACAAACTGGTGTGTTTTGAAACTCAAAACAACATTTTAAAACAATAAGAAATCATTAGAATTTATTAAATTAACAAAACAACCTAAAATTAAAAATTTAACCAAATGGTCAAATTAACGCTGAAACATTAATTATGGCACACTAATTCATCATTTTACATTACGATAACATTAAATAAATTTCAGGGCGTTACAACTCTCACACCTAAAAGAAATTTCGCCCTCGAAATTTACAACTCAATTTAGAAACAAAACAAATGCGGATACAATTCCTGCATACTCGACTCTAGTTCCCAAATGGCTTCATCAACCCCGTGATGTTGCCACATGACCTTTACCAACGGTATCTCACAACGGCGCAAACTGATTACTTTTCAATCAATAATCTGAATTGGTGCCTCGTCGTACATCGTATCTTCCCGAACTTGCACATCGCAAAATGAAACTATCTTACCCTGCTCAGGCGGACATTTCCTAAGAATCGACACATGGAACACATGGTGAACATGAGAGAGTTCGGGCGGAAGGTCAAGCTGATAAGCAACCACACCAATACGTTGAGTGATCTCGAACTGTCCAATATACCTCGGTGCAAGCTTTCTATTCACTCCAAACCGCATAGTTCCTTTACGAGGCAATACCTTCAAGAGAACGAAATCTCCGATCGCAAATTCTAAGGGTCTACGTCTTCTATCCGCATAACTCTTCTATCGACTCTAAGCTGCCCTCAATCGATCTCAAATCACAGCGACTTTCTCATTGCTATCACGGATCTCATCCGGCCCAAGAATAACCCTATCTTTCAGCTCTTCCCAACACACTGGTGTCTGACACGGTTGCCCATACAACGCCTTAAACGGTGCTATATCAATACTCGCCTGATAGCTATTGTTGTACAAGAACTCCGCCAGATGCAAATATTTCTTCCAATTCCCGTCGAAGTCTAACGTACGGCACGCAACATATCCTCAAGAATCTGAATAACCCGCTCAGACTGCCCATCAGTCTAAGGATGAAATGCCGTATAGAAGTTCAAATCCATACCTAAAGCCTCCTGAAAACTCCTCCAGTACTTAGCATTAAACCTGGTGTCTCGATCAGAAGTGATGGACAAAGAAACTCCATGCAACTTCACTATGTTCTGTAGATACAAATCCCCGAGAATCCTCCTCGAACATGACGACCTGAACGGAATGAAATGCATCGATTTCGTCAACCTGTCGACCATGACCCAAACTGCATCATGCCGCTGTTCCATCCTCGGAAAAACCTGTGAGAAAATCCATTGTCACATGCTCCCATTTCCACCCTGGAATAGGAAGCGGCTGAGCTGCCCTACAGGCTTTTGATGCTCGACTTTCACCTGAAGACACGTAGTACCCTTGGCCACGTACTCTCGAACATCTTTCTTCATGCCTCTCCACCAATATTGCCTCTTCGAATCATGATACATCTTTGTGCTCCCTAGATGAATGGCGAACTGAGACCTATGAGCTTCGTCCAAAACGGCTTTCGTCACCTCGGCGATAGCTGCAACTGCGAGATGCTCCCGAAAATATAACGATCCATTTGCATGCATACTCCATTCTTCAAACCGCTCTTCGTTCTGAATCCGCGTCCAAATCCCTTGCAAATGCTGATCCTGCCACTGATTTTACTTCACTATCTGAGCAAGAGCTGGGGTCGCCTCCACATGATATACCAAAGCTCGATCATAGTCTTCATGATACCGTAGTCCATACTCACTCACTGTCGCATCCCTGCTCCAGTCCTCAAAAGCCAAACAAGCGAGAATCCCTGAAGACTTCCTGCTAAGCGCATCCGTGACACATTAGCTTTCCCAGGATGATACTGCAATGCGAAGTCATAATCCTCCATATACTCTATCCATCCACGCTGCCTCAAATTACAATCCCTCTGAGTGAACAGATACCTCAAACTCTTATGATCTGAAAAGACCTGAAATGTCGCTCCATACAAATAACACCTCCAAATCTTCAGCGTGTGAATCACTGCCGTGAGCTCCAAGTCATGAGTAGGATAATTCTGCTCGTGAGGTTGTAGCTGTCTCGATCCGTACGCAACCACGCGTCCATGCTGCATCAACACGCATCCAAGTCCACGTCCTAAAGCATCTGCGTAAACCTCATACGGCTCATCACTGCTAGGAATAACCAACACTGGGGCTGAAGTCAACCGGTTCTTCAATTCTTGAAAAGCAAGCTCACATTCTTCACCCTACTCAAACCCGAAATTTTTCTTGATCAATCTCGTCAACGGAGCTACAATCTTCGAAAAATTCTTTACAAATTTCCTGTAATAACCAGCAAGACCCAAGAAGCTACGAATTTCTGCTATATTCCTTGGTCGTTCCCATTCCACTATGGCTTTAATCTTGGATAGATCCATAGAAATACCATGCACAGAGATGACATGACCTAGAAATTTGACCTCAGTCAACCAAAACTCGCACTTTTCCCTCTTGGCATACAATTGATGCTCCCGCAGAGTCTGAAGCATGATCCGGAGATGCTGCTCATGCTCCTCCCAAGTCTTAGAATACACTAGAATGTCATCGATGAACACGATCATGAATTGATCCAGATACAGCCTAAATATCCTGTTCATCAAATCCATGAAAGCTGTCGGAGCATTCGTCAACCTAAACTACATAACTAGAAACTCAAAATGCCCATACCGAGTCCTAAAAGCTGTCTTGGGAATATCCTCTTCCTTAATCCTGAGTTGATGGTACCCTGAGCATAAATCAATCTTTGAGAAGTATCGCGAACCTCCCAACTGATCAAACAACTCGTCGATCCTAGGTAAGGGATACTTATTCTTCCCTGTAACACGGCGCTCCCCACGGAGATGTGCTATTTTGAATATATCTTTTATTAGCAAGCTCCTGAAGTTGCTTCCTCAATTCTTTCATTTCTACCGGCGCCATCCGATAAGGTGCTATAGAAATCAGTGTTGTCCCCGGAAACAACTCAATACCAAACTCAATTTCCTGATGGGGTGGTAATCCTGGCAACTCGTCGGGGAAGACATCCTCGAACTCATCAACCACCGGAATCGCTACACTTCCTTTCAAAGTATAGGGCTCGCACTCTAGATTCGCAAGAAAGCACAACAAACCAGATTTCTTCGCCCTCCTAAACACGACTTCATGAGATGCTCACTCATTAACCAATCACCACCACCCTGGTAAGTGATCATCGTCCCCCTATCAGACACTAGGGTTACTTTCCTAAGTTGACAGTCTACAACTGCATTATACCTGGACAACCAGTCCATCCCTAGAATTACATCATATGACTCATGGGGAGTATAATCAAATCACATTTCAAAATCTCATCCCTAATATTTATTTTACAAGATTTACACACACAATTCACACACACCTGCCCCAAGGGAGAAGTTATGACTAGGGGTTCATTAAACTTTTTTATCTCTAATCCCAAGACATGTACAAAGGAACTCGAAATGAGAGAATAAGAGGCACCTGTATCAAATAAAACGTGAGCTAAAGATTGAGAAACTAAGATCGTACCATCGACAACCGTATTACTGGTCTAAGAATCTAAACCTCCAGATGCCATTGCATGAACCTGCACTGGTGCCTTCCCTTTTCCTCTACCAACATTGCTGGGTCCTGGATTATTCTGTCGAAAACTGCTGAGACGGAGACGACTGCACACTAACTATGCTCGGCGCTCGATACTGAGGGACGCTACGCTGGAAATGCTACAGCTGCTGCCCTCGTGCCGGATATAAAAACTACTGAGGAGAGAACTAAGGATACTACAACTGCAGATACTGCTGAGGTGGAGGTAAGGTATGAGGCTGAGACTGACGACTAGCATCTTCTCCAGTCTGAGATCCAAGATGGGCACTCCTGATCGGGCAATTCCTCTTGATGTGTCTTGGCTGCTGACAAAAATGACAATGGAAGCTGTAGGGATTGTTGCGCCTGCTACCAGATGAACTGCTGCTACCACTATTCGTGCCACTCTGCTTACTCTTTCTTGGAGTTGGACGAGTACTGGTGCTCATCCTACTGCTCCTTTGTGATCCTCCTGAAGCCTTTGCTCGATCCTCACAATACTACGCATAATCATTTTCCACTGATATTGCTGACGACACAAGCTCTCCAAAATTCCTAAGTCGCAGAGCAACCACCTGTCACTGAATAGGAGCCTTGAGCCCTTCCTGAAACTTAATGCACCTCTCACGTTTCGATGCCACTGCTGATGGAGCAAACCTAGCCAACTCATTAAATCTTGCCTCATATTCTCGAACTAACAAATCACCCTACTGCAACCGGTAGAACTCAGCTACCTTCTGATCTCTATACCCCTGTGGAAACTGCCGGTCATAGAATAGCTCCTCGAATCTGTCCCAACTAATATTGCCATTGCGTTCCAAACGCTTACCTTGTTTCCACCAAGTATTAGAACCACCCTCGAGCTTATATGCAGCAAATTCCACACGGTACTCATCAGACACACCAAGGGTATCCAAATGCTTCACGATCGAGTCTAGCCAATATTCTACCAACTGCGGATTCCCATTACCATCAAAAGTCGAAATAAACGTACGTCAGAATTCCTTAAAATATGTATGCCGACGACCAAACATAGACCTCATCATACCCTCATCATTTTTGAACTCAGCGTCAGCTGTCGAACGACGTCTAGGTGCCATTCTCTCACTTCTGAAAACAAAATTTTAGACTGTCGGAGGTATTTCATTGTCATACCTATGTGTGCACAATTCCCAATGTTTATAATCTTGAGCTCTGATACCATTCTATCATGCCCCAGAGTACGGGAGGTGACATGACGGATTATTTAAATTAATTAAAATGAGAATTTAATTAAAATCAAGAGTTTAGGGGTTAAGTTAAATAATAAAAATGTGAAAGTTTTAAAACAACATGGTATAAAAGAATTCATAAACATTAAGCGAATAATAAAATATTAAAGAACCGCGAGTATAGGTCCCACTGACCCACAACTTGTACACACACATAGTACTGACAATATAATAATACAACCACAGTCCAAGCATAAAGAAAATTAAAAACATTACATGCCTTGTTCAATTAATACAAACAATCTACTAGTCCTCCTACTGCTCCTAAATTTTGTCCATTGAGTCTTCTCTAAACCTAAGAGGAAATCCACCTAGAGGGGGGATTTAAAAACATAGAAAATGTGAGCGAAAGGCTCAATAGGACTATATTTTACTAAATCATTTAATTTAAAGAAAAGTCTCACTATTCAGGGAATTATTTAAAAGAAACCTTGAATAAATAAATTTAATAAAACCGTTCTTACCCAAAACAGTTTATTCGATCGACTAGAAATACATTATTTTCTTTTCCTAGGCAAACCATAAAGATATCACCACCGTAGTGGCCCAGCTGGGTTTCGGGACCTGCCCCCAAGGTCGATCACTACACGACCTGATCTTTGATATGGCATCATGCCATTATATTCATTTCTATTATCATACAAAGTCCATTTACTTGATATTCTCATTAACATTCATTATGAAGTTCACTTCAATTCACGGTTTATAAAAATAACTGATAAAATCTCATTTTTCAATCAATCGTTGAAAATATTTTTATAGAAACTCTTTTCAAAGCCAAATCATTTTGAAACTGGGTTACCAAAGATAATATAGAAGTCCTACCTCGATACTCGTGCCTGTGCCCCACACCATAATCCCGGTCTGCTATACGTTAGCTCCATGGAACCACGAATGATCCTAGATACACACTACGTCAATCAATATCTAGTTTGAGACAATCTATATTACTAAACCATTTCATGATGTCCTAGTGTGCCATTTGAATCTTTAAAATTATTTTACAAGGTTGGAATTTCAATCGGGGTTCAAAACTGTGAAAATAGGTGAAAAATCACAAAATTTTTCCATGCTCTATCGGCCTACTAGATGCCCTACTTCGGCCGGCCAAACTGTGTAGTTCGGCCTGTAAGAAATCAAGTCCGGTTGGCCGGACATTTTCTAGGTTCGGCCTGCCGAACTGGTGAGTCCGGCTTGCCGATCCTTTGAATCCGGCCTGCCTAACTAGAGAAGCCCAGAAATCCCAGCCATGGGTTTTTGTTCCCCAAAAATTCAAATCTTGATTTTAACCTATTTTTCTCAAATCTCAGGCATGGAAAACATTCATAGATGATAGAAAAACATAATAGAACACTTTTGAACTCATTTAAACAAGATTTAAACACAAAAATCCCAAAAATCCAAAAATGAGAAAAAATGAAAAATCTTGAATTGAATTTGTTTTTCTTCAAACCAAGCTTAGATTCTAGGTGTTCTAAGTTCCTTTAACTCAAATCAAGGGTTTTCTACGCTCAAACAAACTTAGATTTCAAAAATGCACGAAAATTGAAAATCTTACAAAAGTTTAGAAATTTCAAAACTAACCTCGAATTGAAGCTTCAAATCCACGTTCTTGGTTGCCAAATCACGTCCCTGAGCTTCCTTCTTGCTAACCCAAAGCTTGGATTCAAATTTTGATTCAAAAATTTGAGAGAGAAATGAGAGAGAATGAGAGAAACTGAGAGAGAACGAGAGAGAGAGACCACGGGTGAGAGAGAGAGAGAGAGTGAACCAAAGAGAGGGAGATGGGAGAGAATAAATAGAGAGAAATGGTGAGCTGTTTTACTGTGTGAAACCATGTGCAGCCCATGGTTTTGTAAAACGGAATATTTTTTTAACATTTTACAAACTGGTGTGTTTGAAACTCAAAACAACATTTTAAAACAATAAGAAATTATTAGAATTTATTATATTAACAAAACAACCTAAAATTAAAAATTTAAACAAATGGTCAAATTAATGTTGAAACATTAATTATGGCACACCAATTCATCATTTTACATTACGATAACATTAAATAAATTTCAGGGCGTCACAGCTTTGGTGGCAATCTTGTTGCTCCTTTGCCTCCGCCGTAGGGATCCAATTTTTCGGCATAAGGAGGCGTCGCGACTAAGTCTCACCTGGTATATAATGTTGCTTAGAATAATCAGGCTAATAAAGTTCCTTGGACTGGCTTTCCTCCTCTATCATAGGGCCATGGCAATGGAAACAATAATGAGCACTACTAATAAGAAGACCAATTTTAGTACTTAGAATTAATGTTTATTAAGGTTGTGGTGTCGTTCAATTTCCTCAAAAAAGAAAAAAAAAAGATGTTTGTTGTTCTTGTGATTAGTATCCTTAGTCGTAAGACGCCAGTTTTTTTTTCAATCTCCATTGTAGTAAAATAAAACCTTTAAGATTGTTGGTGTATCTATGAGTAGAACAAGAAATGGAGATTTGAATGCTTGGAAATAAGGAAGAGTTTGAAGCAGGTCGAAATACTTTCCTTGAAGGCATTATTTGCCCTCATTGCTAAGTTTGCTAATGAGTTTAATGGCAAACTAGCCCCCAGATATAACAAACTCTTGAACATAATATCAAACAATAATTTTGTGTTACAGAACAAAATAAAAATCCTGTAAAACTCTAGAGATTTAATAAACGACAAGGGTGCTATTTATGATTCGATACAATCAATGTAATCCATACAACCTTTCACATAAAGGTGCCTCTACATTTATAAAGGTATTTCTTCATATAATGTCACAACTATTACAACGGATATGTTCATTAGTAATAGACATTCATGTTTATATGAAAACATACGACTAATAAACACACTGATTCGAATAACTTAAATGACACACTTTCAAATTAGTGTTTTTCCTGAGTTGGCACCATGGCGCCGAGTGCACTAAATTGAAGTTTGCTAGAACAACATGTTGGCATTGCAACACAGTCTTCTTAGCTGGTCCACACCAACAATCTGCTAGCCAACACTGTAGTGCCAATTTTTTGGTTTTGTGGTATTACACTAGAAGAAAAATAATATTTAACGGCATATTATTCACGACATGTAGTTTTTGAATGTCGTTGAAAAGTACATACAACGACATTTCCAACAAAGATGTCGTTGATGACATTTGAAACAATAATTAACGACATCTATATAGATGCCGTATTAAAGCTCTCCTTTTAATGACAATAGTTTAGTATTTTTAAATTATTTAACGACAAGTAGGAGATGTTGTCAAAGCCTTGGAGATTCTACGATACCCTTTATAAATGATATTGATCAAGATGTCGTCTATAAGGAATGTCATAGAATCTCTAAGGCTTTGATGACATCTTCTACTTGTTGTCATATAATTTAATAACACTAAACTATTGTCGTTAAAAGGAAACCTTTAATACGGTGTCTATATAGATGTCATTAATTATTGTTTCAAATGTCATTAACAACATGTTTGTTGGAGATATCGTTGTATGCACTTTTCAACGACATTTAAAAACTACATATCGTAAATAATATATCGTTAAATGTTGTTTTTCTTATAGTGTTGGATGGTGCTCTAGCGCTTACTCCCTATCCGAGCAATGATTCCAGAGTCCCAGCCTCAAAAAGCTAGCATCGCGGCGCTAAACACTAATTCTAAATACTTGATTTTACATATATTTTTCTTATTTTCATGTATGTCATTGACTCCAAATAAATTAAGAGACATATTATAATCTCTCTTACAATTGATTGTTGGTGTTTATGTGAGTAGAACAAGACGTGGTTGCTTGAAATTTTACAAATAAAGAAGAGTTTGAAGTGTATCGAAATACTTTCTCTAAAGGTTTTATTTGCCCTCACTACCAAGTTTGCTAACGATTTTAACGGTAAATTACCTCGAGATAGAACAAATTCTTGAACACAACATCTAGCAAAGGTTTTATTACCTTTTTTACTACAAATTGACACATCTTTTTATTGTACTAATTATATTTTTAAAGTTTATATGCATCTCAAATATTGAATGAAATTGTCGCTCTTAATTTTCTTAGTTGAAGACATGTGGGGCTTGTGTATCCCATTTGATTTGATTGATGTTCGAAGCGTAAAAAAGTAAAAAGATGTAATAATTATGCACTACCTGTTATGGTTACATATCATGTAATTATAACATAAAACAAAAAAATTGAGAAAAAAAGGCAATTTTGGTATTTTTCTTTTGAGACCCTTTATGTGGGAATGTCCACGGTCAGGATGCATCTACAATCCTAAAATGGAATGTTCTGATTTCTTGCATACATAGTTGGATATGTAAATTCGAATGTAATAATACTTCTTTTTTTTTTTTTTAGGCAGTCAACATTTTCTTTTTTAGCTATAAACGATATGTGTACTTCAACACAATGTCTTGTTAAAATATGACAAACTAATTACTTCTCTTTTATCCACCTGAACGTGATTGATAACGCTTACAAAATATTCTAAATCAACCATAAAAATTTAAAATTAGGTCAAATTATCTATTAAGTAAGTCTTTCTTTTTAACACGTATATTTGTAAATAAAAACTAAAAACAGGGAAAAAAAGAAGAAGAGGATGGAGACTATCGCTAATTTTTATAAGAAAGCAAAGTTTTATTTGAAAAAAGGAAAAAATAATGAAAATAAGAGTGCTCAACGTCTAGGAAGATCTTTAGTAAATTAGTCTTGAAACATGATTGTGGGTGTCATCCACCCTAACAAGAACATAGTGGAATAGATAGTCTTCAAGAAAAAAAAAAAAAGTTCTCATTTTCCTTTCAAAGAAAAAAAGAAAAAAGTCCATTCATTAAATAATACAAAGAAAGAAAGAAATAGATAGTAACGTTAGGCTCTAGAATTAATGATTATTTACCAAAATTAAAATAGCATAATTACAATTTATAGTAGGTAAGTATAAACTGAGAAATTGAAATGTTAAGTTATAATCAAGGAAATTCTTTTTCTTACAAGGTGGGCCAACAAACATGTTTATTATATCTTTTAAACATGTTTATATGTTAAAAAAAAAAGAGAAAAAAAATTTAAAAGAGAAAAAAAGAACAGGATGAAAATTATCGCTAATTCTTTTAAGAAAGCAAAGTTTTTTTTTTTTTTTTTTGAAAGTAATGAAAAATCAGTCTTGAAACGTCGTCTGTGTGTCATCCAATGTAATAGGAACATAATGCATTAGATAGCCTTCAAGAGAGAAAAAAAAAAAAAAAAAAAAGGGTCTCATTTTCCTTTAAAAAATAAAGAGTTGATTAATTAAAAAATGCAAAGAAAGAAAGAAATAAAAGTACCGTTAGGCTCTTGAAATAATGAATATTTACCAAAATTAATATAGCATAATTACAATCTATATAAGTGAGTATAAACTGAGAAATTGTTGCATTAAGTTCTAACCAAAGAAATTCTCACAAAGTGGGCCACGAAAATGTTAAAGAGAGAAACAAGACAAGAGACTCGAGTCCAATTATAACCTCTATTTATATAGCTAGCAAACGCAAGGTAAAGCAGACCCTTGGAAGCTAAAAATTTCCGTTTTCTTATTGTCTTTCTCTCAAAACCTTTCTTCATACTAAGCTTTGTTTCTCTTTTTTTTTTCTTTTTTTTTTGTCCAGCCATGGAAGACAAGCGCCAAACAAAGGGAAAACAAAAGATTGAGATCAAGAGAATTGACAAAGAGGAAAATCGCATTACAACTTTCTCAAAACGTAGGTCTGGGATCTACAAAAAGGCCACGGAGTTGGTCACTCTTTGTGGGGCTGAGGTTGGTTTTGGGACCTTCTCTCCCTCTGGAAAGCCATTCTCCTTTGCTCAACCTTCTATGGAATCCATAGAGAAGCGACTCATCAACATCCAAGAGCCCCCACCCATGTTCAATCCAAAAGCCGTCTCCGGTGACTACCCCCTTGTTCGGGCCCACCGGCAGGCGAAGTTGGACATGTTGAACCAGCGTTACAACGAGCTGGCGGGCAGCCTCGAGGCAGAGAAGGAGAAAAGCAAGGCCATCGCAAAGCTAGTGGAGAATTCTGCAGCGCACATGAAGGCGAAGGCAGTGCCGGAGAAAGGCTGGTGGGAGACTGCGGTCGAGGAACTGGGCTATGAAGAGCTACTCCAAATGAAAGAATCGTTGCAAGATCTTCACAAGAAGTTTTGCAACCACATCAATGGAGAAAGGGCAAGGGCTAACAACAATAATGTTAATGCCCCTTCTGCTTCTGCCTATAATGAAAAGGTGTTTGGACAAGGAATTTCAAATGTGATTATTGCTGATCAGGATCCTAATGCTTCTTCTTTGGCTCCAGGTCTTGGCAATATCAACTCTGAAAAAAACCCTAACTAGATCCCGAAGAAACCTAATTACTAGGGATTAAGCAATGCTCGTTTTGTTGTCATCTTTTGATTATTGTTGTCGGATATTTGGTCATTTTATTGGTTTTATTTTGTTTTGTTTTATTCTATTTTATGTTTATGTTATTTTATCTCGTGATGCTTTGTCTCCAGTGTAATAGGGTAATAAATGTTATGTCCCTTTAGCATTTTAGGGAAAAAAACCTTGGTAGTGATAACAAAGCATCATTTATCAGAAGAGGTGTGAGAAGAAAAAGACTTTGTGTTTCTTAGTTGAAAAGGAAAATGAGCATTGTTACCGGAGTGGTGTTTTATTGGAATATTTTAATGATAAAAAATGTTGTCGTTATTCACTGTTTTTTAGTTACTTTTTTCCCCTTTTATTTGACCAAGATTTTTACCTCATTGATTTCTGAAAACATATTATATGCATATATATATATACACACACCATAGTGAATTCTAGATATATACTCCAGAGTCAAGAACTTATTGCTTTTATGAAATACTAATGAATTTTGTATCAAAAGAAAAATTAATATTCTTGGGAGACGCTGTTAATTTCATCATTTTGTACGGAAAAATGTTATCTTTTTTCTGAAAAAAAAAAGTTACTAAGAAAGTAAACTTACTGTCATATTGGAGTTACATAAAGGAAACTTACATACAGTATATTACACACATACGAACACTAGTGTAAGAATGTGACTAGATACAGATAATTAACTTAAAATTTTAACCCATATCATAATTAATGACTCTCACAAATATTAAAGTGACAACTAAACTCTTGCAAACATCTACCAAAACATTTTCTTTAAAAGACAACTTTTGAGGGAGAGATAAGTTTTTTTTTTTTTTCCTAAAGGAAATGTTTTAGCTGTTTGCAAAAGTTTAGTTGGCACTAAAGCAATTTTGTTTTTGTGATATTTTTTTTTATAAAAATTTGAATTTTTTTTTCAAATTTTCTATTCAAATATATTAACCAAACAGATTTGAAATGATAAAAGTCGAAATTAAAATACAAAACAAAAAAATTTAAAGCTCAAATATTTCGAATCAAAAGGTTTTAAAATTAGTAAAATGACAACATGAAAAAATAACAATGCTTAAAAGAGGAAAAAAATTCCATTTCATACAAAGCAAATTGCTATGCTTTCCTTATAATCTGTCCTAATACAACCTCGTTATTATTGTCTATAAGATTCCTTTCCTTTTCCTCTATTTTTTTGTCCCTAAAAAAGCTAACTAGCCATCGTCTTGATCCTATGCATGGAAGGCCATCGAGCAAACAGGCCACAAGCTAAGGGCAGGCAAAGGATAGCCATGAAGATGATTGACGACAAAGAAGATCATCTGATCACCTTCTCAAAGAGAAGATCTGGGATTTTTAAAAAAGCCAGCTAATTAGTCACTCTTTGCGGTGCGGAAATTGGGTTGGTTGTCTTCTTTCCCTCCGGGAAGCCGTTTTCCTTTGGCCAGCCCTCTGTGGATGTTGTGGCCGACCGGTTCATGCCCGACCGAGACCAGAAGGCCGTGAACCCCACCACCCGCACGATCAGCGAGGCCTTCCAGCGTCCAAAAGTAGAGGAGCTCAACGAGCACCACAACATTCTCGCCAATCGCCTGGAGGACGAGAAGGCGCTTCTAAAGGCGCTGCTGAAGGCGCTGACGAAGAAGATTAATAGATTGGCTTTCGCCTTGGGGAGAAGGCAGCGAAATGTCGAAAAGGACGAGGAGGAGGGGGTAGAGGCGCCGGTGGAAGTGGGGGAGAAAAAGTGGTGGGTGGCCCCCTGGACGGGCTTAGTGCAGAGGCGCTCAAAAAGAAGTAGAGGTCTCTTCAGGAGCTCCACAGGAACGTCTCCAGCCATGTTAAGGAGAGGATGGCCATCGCCAATGCTAGCTTTGGTGGCAATCTCGTTGCTTCTCCGCCTCCACCGCAGGGATCCAATTCTCCGGCATGCGGAGGCGTCAGGACTAATTCTCACCCGGTTAATAATGTTGCTTGGAATAATCAGGTTAATCAGCTTCCTTTGATTGGCTTCCTCCTCTGTCAAAGGGCTATGGCAATGGAAACAATAATGAGCAGTACTAAAAAGACGACTAATTTTAATAGCTAGAATTAATGTCTGTAAGTTTGTGATGTCGTTCAATTTATTCCCAAAAAAAAAAAAAAAAATTTCTGTCGTTTTTGTAATTAGTATCTTTGGTCTCAAAGACTCCCCATTTTGGGGTTTCGTTTTCTATCTAATTTTATTTTCTATGTTTTTTTATTTTTTTCTATTGTTTAGTCATGAGTGTGTGAAGTGATTTAGGTTTTTTTATGTAGTTGTGTTGATCAGTTAACCGGTTGTGTTTCATTCAGTAATAAAGTTGCTTCTTTTTTTTTTTTTGTTGGTGTTAATCTGTTGCTTTTAATTCAGAATAAAGTCGCTTTTAATCTATGATTAGGTTGTTAGCTTTTCCAGTTTGTTTATATTTTTGTCTTTTCGTAAGAAGTCTTAATGAGGAAGAAGAAATAACAATAAAAAATTCAGCAATGAAGCCGTTTTTGTTTCGTTCGAATGGGATGAGTACATAGGAATTAAGACTTTACTTTGCAAGAGTGTTCTTGGTAAGATTATTTTGAGTCAATTAAGTAGTTAACTAGGATAAATGAAAGGCAAATTCACGTGTTAGCAAAAGATATTAAAATGGAATTTTACTGCAAGAAAATTATGCTCTCAGTAATTTGATATTATACTCTTTTTTTTTTTTTTGGGCTAATTGTAATTTTATAGACATCATTGCTCGCACATCTTTGTCTCACGTGGATTATATATCATCTTCTTTTAGCCAATTACGAAAACAAGAATTTTTTTGTTAGGGGATAATAATTACAATAAATTTTGATTCAAATAAACAACTATAAATGTACTACAATTATCTCCGACAAGATTTTACACTTTGAAAACGTTAAATAATAATAGGCTATTGAAAATGTGTTTTTTTTTTTTTTTTAATGCCTACATTTACACAAGTAAATTAGTGCTTTAAGCTGATTTCTCATTTGATTGCATATAGTAAAATTATATTAATATGTCCTGACAAATAAACATGTAAATTGTGAATATTATATGCGTAATGTATTCAAATAACAATAAATATGTTCTTTTTTATGTAACTATTACAAATATGAGAGTTTTTATAACAATTATCAAATCGTTGTAAAAGGAAATAAAAAACTAAAATGAAATGCTAGTATTAGGAAATAAAATCAAGGCATTAAATGATTGGATTTTTTTTATTGTGAAAAGTAATTAACCAAACTGCTATTTGATAATTTTTGGGGAAAGGATAAGAATAAATATGTAATTTGTGGGGTTATTTGTAGTTTTAGGTAATGTAAATTATATAATACATGTATATGTCTAGAGATTGGTTTAAAAAAAAGTTAAAAACCTAGGGTAGGGGTAGAGCCCCCCCGGTCCTTTAATAGCTTCATTACAGGTCTCACATCATTCGGTAGTGACTTTGGAGAAATATATGTATTGTTTATTTCAATCTAAGTCATTTGTAGACTTAGTGGAAAAAAAAAAAAGACAATTTCTCAAGTGGGAATGAAAAAAAATAATTTTGATTGGATTTAATAATTTTTAATCAGATTTAATGATTTCAAAACATGTGAGACTAGTAAGAGAAGTTCTAAAAAAAAAGATTATCTATAGACTTGTACTTTGTTGTTCGGTAACTTTTATATGTTATATAAACCTATATTTATTGTTTTTCTCAATAAATCTCTTAATCTTAAAGCGTTTGAAAAAGGGTATAAATTAAACTTTTTTTGTTTAAGATGTATTTCTCTAATTCTTAATCCTTTTCTTATATAAGTATATTTTCTTGTTGTGCTATATTATCAACCGCCGCACTCAAATTAATTATTATTGAATTGTCATGTGGTACAATAATTTTGGTTGTCGCTTTATGTCCAATCGATACCTAGTTGAATGAACGGTGTTCACTATACATTGATTTGCTATTGCCTTGTTTCCATTGGACGATCAGTGTTTTTGCATTCTTAACCATTATTCTATGTATGGTAGGAAGAAAATATCTCAACTTTGTTCATATTTCTCTAATAGTATCTATAAATCGATTTAGACCCTCTATACAAATATGAAGTAAAAGTATCTCTCTCTAGTACTAAAGTATCGGCTAAAAATCGTCAATCTCTATATTCATGATTAATAATTGTTACAAGATTTCTGTATTTTATTATCATTAAACTGTCTCATGATATAATAATTATCGATTGTCGTTTCGTATCTAATCTATATATTGTCAGATGATCAGTTGTCGCTTTCTTTCTGTTGAACTATTGGTGTTTTTTGTGTTCTTAATTTATATGCTATATATAGAAGGAAGTAAATATCTAAAACTTCGTTCATATTTCTCCAATAGAATCTATAAATCTAGGCCCTTGATACGAATATAGAGTAATATCTTTCTCTCAATTAAAGTATCACTTATTGATAACTACTGCTGATTAATAATTATTACATGATTTCTTTATTTTATCATTATTAAACTATAATGTGGAACAATAATTATTGGTTGTTGTTTTGTGTCCAATCGATACAATATTGTTGGATGATCAGTGTTCACTATATTGATTGCTTGACGCTTTGTTTCCATTGGACGCTAGGTGTTTTTTGTGCTTTCAACGGATATGCTATATATGGAAGGAAGTCGATATCTACAACTCTCATATTTCTCCAATTGTATCTATAAATTTAGACCCATGATAAGAACATGGAATAAAAGTATCTCTTTCTCAACTAAAATATCGGTTATTTTTTAGACAATAACTATATAAAGTATCGATATGTTTTCATTCGCAATTTAATTAGGGTATCTAGAGGTATGTCGATCGATATTTCTCACGATATAGTGAATTTAAAAAAATTAAAGGCATAAAAGGGAAAAAAATGCTTTTGAGAAAAAAAAAGAAGAAAGAAGATTCACATCCTTTCTACTTTTTGGATTTGGTGTTGTTAAATTGCCAACACTAAATAATGATAATAATAGAAGCAAGAACAACAACAACAACAACGAAAATAATAAAATCTTGCAAATTTCAATAAGAATGTTTAAATTTATTTTTTGACTAAAATGAAACTTCATTTAACTAAAATAGTATAAAAAAATTGCAACACACTGCCCCTTATAGGCACAAAAGATCCTAAACAATGACTGGATCCATCAGTAAAAATTGAATGATGCACAGGGACAAAAAAGGCATTAAGAGCTAAAGGGAAAAGACCTACTCAACACCCAGATTAGAGTTCATCATCGGCTCGTTACAAGAAACCACAACAATTGATATACAAAACCAATCAACCGAAATTAGATCTACCCTAGCAAGAGTGTAAGCAACCCAGCATTGATTTAAGTCTAGCTGACAATCACCACACACAATGTTGCTAATCAACAGTGTGAAACACAAACCCAAACTGGAAGTGAGGAAACCACCTTCCTTATTTAAAACTGGACACTAGCAAAAATTGAGGATTATACAATGGTTTTAAACCGTCGTGTAAAGCATTCATGATGGCCAAAAAACCATCGTGAAATCGTCCGTCATGGTACTAAAGAGGCTTTTTCAGACCTTTTTTATCGTCGTGGAATGCCGCTAATATCGGGTAGTAAGTGTGTTTTATAGGGGGCTATCACAACAGTTTTGAGAAAAAACTGTCATGGAATGTGTAGATTACACGATAGTTTTATCTTGGTTATTTTCTACCTTCCAAGACGGTTTTTGGTAAAAACTGTCATGTAAGGTATAGTTTCCAAGACGGTTTTTAGTAAAAACTGTCCTAGAAGATCAGTCATTAGCAAAAAAAAAAAAAAAAATAATAGAATTTCTAATTTCTCACAGGATGGCTAGTCCCATATGTTATCCACTAAAACAAGGCCCTGATTATAAAATCATATATTTACATTGAACTATAAAATTTTTTCAAAATCATATATCTACCATACTCCATATATCTAAGCAATCATGCCTAAATAATAATTCATGCAAATATACAAATAATTGCTCTGATGGTCGTAGAGGATTTTCATCAAACGTGTAGTGGGCATCACATATACAAATACATAGAAAGTAATTAAAACTAAAACTGAAACTAAAATTAGAACTAAACAACTAAAACAAATTAGTTCACACAGACTATAAAGTAATTAAAACTAAAAACAATATAACTAAAAATTAAAAGAACTAATCATTAAAAAAGAAATAGAAAGTTACCAAACGGTGGTCGGAGGCGGACAATGGTGGGGCCATGGAGGTAATGAGCTTGAAGAGAAAAACACTTAAAGAGTTCATCAAACATGTAGTGGGCATCACATATACAAACACAAACACAAATGCATAGAAAGTAATTAAAGTGAAAACTAAAATTAGAACTAAACAACTAAAATTTATTAATTTACACAAGCCATAAATAATTAAAACTAAAGCTATATAACTAAAAAAAAATTTAAAAAAAAACTAGACAACAAAAAAAGAAATGAAATGTTACCAAACGGCAGTCGAACTAGGCAACGGCGGGGTTGTGGAGACGATGAGCTCAAAGAGAAGACACTTGAAGAGAAGAACCTTCACAAATGAGGGATGGTGACGAGCTCGTCGGTTGTGGAGGCCTCGAGACTAACGGCAACACGTTGGGTTGAGGCAAAGACAACAATGGCGATGATGGTGGTAGAGAGAGTGAGGATTTGAGGGTTAGAGAGAGAAATAGAACTGAGTTTAGAGAGAAAAGGGTTGAGTTTGAGTACTAATTCGAAAAAAAAAGAAAAAAAAAAGAGAGCAAGCCTTTTAAAATTTTGTTGATTATGGTAAAGGCGAGCTTTTTAATTTTCACGGACCATCTTTCACGATAGTTTTTAACAAAAACCATCATATAATATACCCCCTATCATGACAGTTTTTATAAAAACTGTCATAGAATCTTCCGTTTACTACCAGGATGGTTTTAGTATTTTACGCATACTTCCCGCGTTTTTTTCTTGCATTACACAATGGTTTTTAAGACACCGTCGTTTATTAAGCGTAGTGTATTGTACAATTTCTAGTAGTGACATAAAAAGAAATACAAAAATAGAACATTTACAAAACTAAAATCGTGGAGAAACACCTTGACTGGGAGTGATCCACTGCCGCTACCACTCTTCCTTTCTGGCTATTTGTAGACTAGCATGATCTCCAGCAATCCACCCCTCCAGCCACCCACCCCTTTCGTCCCATTCTCAAACCCAGAGGAGGAAGCTCGATTTCTTCAAAAAACTCAACTGTTGCAGTTCCCTAACCACGACTTCCCTTTGCCTCTGGCCATAGCTGAAGCTTAGCCACCCCCACTTGCCCCTTCTTCCCCTACGGTATGGATTTCCCTCGCCTCTGGCCATAGCTGAAACCCAGCCCCTAGAGGCGTCATTGCTACAAGCCACAAAAGTCGCCCCCTGATCTTGCTAGCATAGAAATCCGTTGGCCTCCATTTTGACTTGCTCAAGTAGATAATTGAACCTTCGCTGCCCTAATGTGTCTCCTCTCCCAACCCAGTAGTAAAATAGCCTCTCCCTCTCATGGGCTCGAGCCTTGACGGCTGGCCTGGAGGTGGCGCCAAGCTTTAGACATAAAAGAAGAGGGCGTGGCACAACACCCACACAAAGAACCTTATAGTCCGGAAACTCTAGTAGAGAACTCCAAGGGAGAAAACGGTTATAAACAAGAATGTTCGATTGTTAAAAATCAATTATGTGTTCTGCATATTTTTATGGAATGTAAAATACAATGCGATTTTATGTTCGTTAAATACTTATGCAATTTTCAGCTAAATTTACATTTTATGTTCGTTAAACACTTATGTTTTTGTTATATATGTAATTGTATTGATAAAAACAAGTTAATTTAGCTATTATTTAATCATTTTTTATTCATAAATATTTAAACTTGTCAATCTCTATAGTCTATACTACGTAGAAGAGAAGATGCTTTGTCTTTCCCAAACCCCCAACAAAACCCGGAACACCACCACCCCCCCCGGGTGTTCAAACTTCATTGTATAGGGTTAACGTGTTCATTTTCTAAACTATCATTTCATATATGAAAAGTTCACAACTTTCTAATAAGTTTGAACATTTATTAAAAAAATTATGACATTATGTTTTAACTTGAAAAACAAAATTATAGGCACGTTATATTTATATATGATTGCAATATTTCCATGCGTGGAGATACAGACGCTATAAATATTGAAGTTTCTTAAATTTATAGCATGTATATTTATATAATTTCATAATGAGGAACAATAAGCATAGAAGATAAAAGGAACATATTTCTGTTACCAACAGATAACGTGCCTGAGGCATGTCTTATCGTACTAGAAGTCTAAATACTCATTCTATTAGCGTATACAAAGTCCATGAGACATTTTTGCCATGCCATTGCCATAAAGAAAGAAAATATGGAAAGAGGGAGAGAATAGATAAGCATAAGCTTTCAACCATGGAGATTTTTAAAATTTTTAAAATATTGATGATTGACTCTAAATAATGATTAAAAGACCACATTCTCCATTAATTAGTTAAACGAACTCGTACTTGCATTTAATGACAAGAAGAAATATAAACATATTTTCTTATTCCTTCCAATAAAAATAAATTACATTTTTTTATGAATACAAATTATATTTTCATGTCACACTACAAGAAAAACAACATTTAACGACACATTATTTACAACATATAGTCTTTGAATGTATTTGAAAAGTACATACAACAATATCTTTAACAAAGATGTCCATTACTGACATTTGAAACAATAATTAATGACATCTATATAGATACTGTATTAAAGCTCTCCTTTTAACGACAATAGTTTAGTGTTGTTAATTTATTTAACGACAAGTAAGAGATGTTGTCAAAGCCTTGGAGATTCTATGACACTCCTTATAGACGATATTGGTCAAGATGTCATCTATAAGGGGTGTCATTAATTATTGTTTTAAATGTCATTAATGACATATTTTTTGGAGATGTCGTTGTATGTACTTTTCAACGACATTCAAAAACTACATGTCGTAAACAATATGTCGTTAAATATAGGTTTTCTTGTAGTGTCATGTGGAAAAAAGATTTGTTGTTTATATATATATATATATGTATATATAACCAACAAAAAAAAAAAGCAAAACAAAACAAAAAGAAAAAGAAGAGTATATAGTAACTCCATTGCTTCAGAGAAACCCTAATTACTAAGGATTAAGCAACATTCAGTTTTGTTGTCGTCGTTTGATTGTTGTTGTTGGATATTTGGTCATTTCGTCAGTTTTATTTTTTATTTTTTTATTTTATGTTTATGCTATTTTGTCTCATATTTATTACCTCCATCACAAATAGGGTATTAAATGTTGTGTCGTTTTCACATTTTAGGGAAAAAAAACTTAGTTGTGCTAACAGAGCATCATTTATTGGGAGAGGTGAGAGAAGAAAGAGACAATGCATTTCTTAGTTGATTTTGCCTTAATGTTTTTGTTGTGTTAACTATACTTTTTAATTTTGTACCCTCACTTGCACACCTAAAAAGGAGAATGAGCATTGTTACCAAAGTGGTATTTTAGTGGAATGGTTTAATGATAAGAAAATAACAACTTTTTGTCATGACAAAGAGTGGTACAAAGACAATCCATTCATATAAACATCCCAAGTTCACCAAGTCTTTACATGATAGACCCACTCAAGGATGCACCATGGCACATTGTTCAAATGTTTAGTCATAGGCATCTGTGGGATATTTCAGCTTAGGAAAGCATAGAGAATGATGACATTGTGTAAGAAGATGATTCTTTAGATGGACACTTTATGTTTATGGAGCCTAAGATAGACACGCTGTCAGCCCACCGTGACAAGGTAGATCTAGATATCTAAACTACTGATATAGATCGTGTGGTTAGAACATCTAAAATGATGTTGATGCAGTGATGGATAATGAAACAGATGAAACTTTAGAATAGTATATGAATGTACGAAATGCAGGAAAATGATCAAAGTGATTATGATAGTGATTAGCCTCTTGAATTATTAGAAGAAGACAATGAATAAATTATAACATTCTTTTTATATAATGAGTATGCACTTTTTAACTTATTTTCTAATCAATATGTTTAATTTTAATAGTAATGAATTGAACTACGTCTTATGGTTTTATGGATCCTATTTTTTTTTTTTTTTAAATACAGATTGTGCATTGTATCATCTACGTGGACGGAAATAACTACAACAACAAGTACGGGTCAAATTCATACTCTGCACATCATGGTAATTTGGTAGGTAGATTTTTTCATTACTTATATTAATTTTTTCTTCCTTTTGTTACTATAACTTTAAAATATTGGTGCAGGTTGATCCTGTTGGGATTGGTGTTTTTAACGCATGTCGTTTTATCCCAATTAGACATCATGAGAAATAAAGCATTGCATTATTAATAAAAAATATTCCTTATTGTTCTCTATGATATATATATATGTTGATATATATATATATATATGCAAATATCATAAAGGTTCCAATACTTGTACAAGTTCATAATCAAATATACAAAAAGCTCATAATACATAGGTTATGATTATGTATAAGTATAAATTTTGGTTTACAATCAGTAGATAAAACTGGACACTTTATCTTGCTTAAGATTGTGATGTTGTCTATTCCCAACTTGGTGCAATAATTTTATTCGGATTATATCAATGCTGATTACTAAATAGAGACATCAGTATGTTTGGGACACTATTAAACCTAGACCAACATAGAATTTAATTTCTTGTGTAATTCCATAACGAGAAATTAGAATTATATCATTGATGATCATTTTATGGATCTTACCTTAATCCTAAGGTGATTAGTAGACTCATATCTGTATACTATGTTATTTGATTGCCAGTGAATGACATTTGTAACATCCATGGTCTGTACCTTGGTATATTGGAGACATACTAATATAGGTTGGTGGGAACATTACTCACAAATATGGAATCTACAACTCCTACAATATAGGATGTTTAGATAATATTCCTATAAGTATTAATTCAGGAACTTGGATGGAGAGATCTAACTATTTGATATGGGATATCAAATATTACTCTAAATCCTCGTTTATGATTTGTTCATAGAAACATTATTCATTAGAGAATTAATGGAACTCATGGATAAAGAAGTAATTAGAGAAGTTGCACGGAAAACTATAACCTAGCTTTAATTATGAATATTATTATGAGGGTATTATCACATGACAAATGATTATATCAACAGATGACCTTATTGACAACATTCGATGTTTAAGGTTCCTTAAAATTTTGTATATAAGTTAAGAGTGCAACCTCAGTTTTAGATAGTGGTGCAAACAAGGGAATAAATATTATTAGTTTAATTATAAGATAATTAAATTATGAATAATTATTAGAGCTTAAATTATATATGTCCATTAGGTCCCCTTGTTGGCTCAACAACATTCTTTTAATGGATTAATGGAAATTTTATTGCATTGATTTTGTCAACATGGGCAAAATTATAATTTCACACAATAGTCCACTAGGACTGTTGTGGCACCACACACTGAAACTCTGGGAGTCTAGGTGGCACCATATCCATGATTTGAGCTTCAAATAGATTAAGTGATCTTTATGTAATCTATTTGTTATCTTGTAGCAGATAAAAATCTTTTTCAAGAGTAGAAATAGATTTTATATATAATTATTTGAATTATGAGATAATTTAAATAATTGAGAAAATTATGGAAGGTATGTGTTATAAGGGTTAAAATAAATAATATCTTATTTTGGACCGAAATCGAGTCTCGGACAGATTCTATATGGATACAAGATCATACAATTGAAGGTGGTTGTGATAGGTGTCACTCTCCTATTAAAAGGATGAAGATCACGCCCAACCTCCATTATTAGGCATGATTCTCTAAAAAGTCTTTTGAAGATTTTGCTCTAACTAACTCTTACTGGTGCATCTATAAATAGGCCTTAGAGATTCTATTTTCTAAGAGACTTTTCTTTGGCTTCCATCTAGTGTTCTTTAGCTCTCCTGTTTAGAGTGTAAAGAACCTCTAGTCGAAAGGAAACGTTAGAAGGAGATATTGTAAAGATAATCTAAGAGATCTTTCCGTTGCTCACACACCAGTTGATTTAGAAGGAGGAGAATAGAATGGAAGATCTGAAGGTTTTAGAATGCTTGATCATCTAGAGCTATTGCCAAACCTGTAAGTTTGTGTTCATTCAATTATTTAATGTAGCATCATAAGAAGGATCTTGAAAGTTTATCAAAAATTTTAAAACTTTATTCCGCTACATTTTACATGTTTTCAGGCCCACAACCTAATAGATCCCACCACTAATGAGTTTCCAAGTAAAATAGCATTTCATCAACTCATGTACTATCATAAAGTTACAAGCCAATGGTGTGGCTCCCAAGCAGAGTGAAGCATATGAGTTACTACATTTAATTAATTGTTTTGTGATTTTGCAACTAAACTTAGTATATATACATTTTTTTCTAACTATAATACTTTTTTTTTCAAAAATCAAATGGTGGCACTTTGTTATGCACAATCCAGCTGGTCTTCTGATGTAGAGTCAAGTCAGCGACATCCTCTATCTGAGGAGGAAATTTTCAACCATGTCCACAAGCCTCATTCAAGATACATCAAAAGAAGGAGGAGAGTACAAGAAGGATCCTCCAGTTTAGGTGGTATATAAAATTAAAATGCTAAAGTACACGAGCTAAGGAATAGGCTTGATACACAAACATCATTCATCCAGTACATAATGTCTGAGTTAAACATGATGTTCCTTGGATGATTTGCTCCATTTGATCCAGCTTCCTTTTCTCAATGATACACTTCATCATCATGATAACAATATCCCACTCCACCAATGCAACAACATCCTACCTCATTAGTGCAACAACCATATCTACCTCAATGTTAATATCTGCCTCAACATCAAGACAATTCTCAACCCTTAGAGCAGGACCCTCCATGAGATGATGATGATGCTTACTATCCTTTGCCACCAAAAAACCCTCATTATTAAACATATTAGAGAAATTACCTTTATATTTTTATATGTCATTGGACATATTTTAAATATTATCTATATTTGTGTCTTAGATTTATGTATTTTAAACTCAATCTACTTTTTATTTTAATTAATAGTTTACATTATAATATGTTTTCCTAATATTAGCATTAATTTTTGATCATTTTTGTGGTTTAGTTGCAATTTACATTTGAATTATTGATTTTAAATAATATATCATAATTAATTTTGTTATAAATTAATACTTAGTTAATTAAAAGAAATAAAACGATAACATTTATAGGCACCGGTAAGATTTAAGATTTAAAAAAAAAAATGACTGACGCTAACATTACTTATACGTGTGACAGATCAGATGCTTTTTCCAACTTCTTGAGCATCGGGAATGTCAATGACACCGTCAACGCGTCGAGACTGCCTAATAACCTACTGCGCCCAACTGTGCTCAAATGGCGTCGGTAACTAATTTTACTAATACCTATTGGATTCCAATGACGCATTGACTGTGTTGGTAATATGCTTTTTTCTTATAGTGATTATTTCGAATTGTGCATATTCTATACATATTCTACACAATGAGAGAAATAAACAAATATAAAAATTATTTAGATATAATCCTGGTATATTCCCTGGCACTAGACTTCTCTTCCCTTCCTACGTTTTCTCTCTCTTTTGTTCGTGCTTCTACCTAAGGGTGAACGGAGGACGGTTTGATGGTTTTTGGGCGGGTACGGTGCGGTTTTTTTGAATGACGGGTTGGCGATTAACCAACCCGCAAACCGCCCACCACATGACTGGTGGTTTCGATTTGGTTTCGGGTGGTTGTGGGTGGGTGCTGGCGGGTTGAAGCGGTTTAGACTTATGCTATTGCCCAATGTAATTTTTTGGACCTTTTTTTTAAAAAGTGAAGAAAATTTGTAGAAAATATAAGATGATAATACATAAAGCATTCCCAATAAGTTTGATGCTTAAAGACAGTGACCATATTCAAAAGTACAAATTAAGAAACATAATCATTCACTGCAACAAGAAACATCAACTACAGATGAAGTGATGAACAAAGTCAAAGAGTCCATAAAGATTAAAGCCTATTCACTAGGTTAAAAAATAATAGAATGCTACAAATGAAATGATGAACAAAGTCAAGTGTTCTTTTTCTTTTAGGGCTTTCTCTACTAACTTACTTGATTTGAATTTTGATCACTTCATAAAATAATAGGAGAATTTCCAGTTTCCAATATGTCAAGAGGCAGCTGAGCCTGTGCTTGGAGTGTTGGATTGTTCAATCATCTCTAAAATAAGAACAAAATCAAATAAATGATAAGTTTTTTTAAAAAAATATATAGGCGGGCGGGTGCGGGTTAAACCCGCCCTCAAAAACTTAAAACTAAACCCGCCCACCGAATATACCCGCCCACCAGTGGGTTGCTAACGTAAACCCGCTTTTTTCGAGATGGGCGGGCGCGGACGTGGACGGTTGGCGGGTGCGGGGTGCTTTTTGTACAGCCCTACCTCTACCTAGCCTTTTTTTGCCCCTCCATTCCCATTCCACATATAGAATTACTCTTCAAGATACTTGTAAAACCTACCAACTACCCAAATAGTAAGCTTAAATTTCTAACATTTTTGTATTTTTTTTATTATCTTTTTTACTACAAACTGAAATGAGTCTTTCTATTGTACAAACTATATTTTAAAAGTTTAGATGCATCTGAAAAATTAAGTGGGACTGTCGCTTTTAATTTTCTTAGTGGGAGACATGTGGGGCTCATGCATACCATTTGATTTGATTGATGTTCGATGGGTAAAAAAGTAAGAAGATGCAAATAATCAAGCACCACCTCTTATGGTTTGATTCTAAGTAATTAGGGTCCGTTTAGTAAATAGATTTGAATTAGTGATTTGATTTGAGTTAGTGTGATTTGAATTAGAATTTGAGTTAGTGATTTGAATTGTTATCCGAATTGATGTTTTGATATCATTAGTTTTAATTTAAGTATGGAATAAAATTAGACTTTGTGTTTGAAGAGGTAGTGAAATAGTTTTTGATTTATCAACAATCTAATAAAATCTTAATGTTAATGATCCTAAAAAAGATGTAATATAGATCTTAATTTATTCCTCTCTTTTCTAGGAACACAATGAAAAAAGAATCATCTCAATTGGATAACAAATGAAGAAGTTATGATTTTTTTATTCAAATATAAGAGAGAATTTTTTTACTATAGCAGAGATATCCAAATATAAAAAGTTTAGGAGGAGTCAGAACTATGAAAACTTGGATGCTTGATACTCAAATGATTCGGATTTTGGAAGAAACAAATACGTATCCAAATGATTTTTAATACTCGAATTCAAATTTGATTCTAAAAAATCTAAAGAGTTCTCGAAACAAAAATAAGAGAAGAACAATTTTGATATCTTTCGCTTCACGACCTTTTATGTGGGAATGTCCTTGGTAGGGAAGCGTCGATCATCCTTAGAATCGGATGCTCTATAGTTCTCACACGCATACTTGGATATGTAAATTCAAATATGATAATATTTTCTTTTTTGTTTTTTAAGGGATCATTATTTTCCTTATCGGTAATCAACGATGCGTGTAATTCAACATAATGTTTTGTTAGAAAATGAAAAACTAAATATTCTCTCTTATTCATCTGATCGAGATCTATAACGCTTAAAAAATATTCTAAAACCAATCATAAAAATTCCAAATCAGGTCGAACATCTAATAAGTATATCTTTTTACGTATGTTTATTTACAAATAAAAAGGAAAAAAGGAAAAAAAAAGATGGGGATTATCGCTAATTCTTATAAAAAAGCATCGTTTTATTTGAAAATAAGAAAAAATAATGAAAAATAAGAGTGCTCATCGTCTAGAAAGATCCTTTAGTGAATTAGTCTTGAAACATCCTTGTGGGTGTCATCCACAGTAACAAGAAAATAGTGCCTTAGATAGTCTTCAAGAAAAAAATAAAATAAAAAGGGTCTTATTTTCCTTTAAAAAAAGAAGAAAAAGTCCATTAAAAAGTAATGCAAAAAAAGAAAGAAATAGATAGTAACGTTAGGCTCTAGAACTAATGAATATTTACTGAAATTAAAATAGCATAATTACAATGTACAGTAGATGAGTACAAACTGAGAAATTGAAACGTTAATGTTATAACACAGGAAATTCTTTTTCTCACTAGGTGGCGCCAACAAAATTTTATAGAGAGAAACAAGACGAGACAGTGGAGTCCAATTATAACCTCTATTTATACAACTAGCGAAAGTAAGGTAAAGCATATCCTTGGAAGCCAAAAATTTTCGTTTTCTTATTGGCTTTCTCTCAAAGCCTTTCTTCATACTAAGCTTTGTTTTCTTTTTTTCTTTTCTTTCATCGTAGCTGTGGAAGACAAGCGCCAAACAAAGGGAAAGCAAACGATTGAGATGAAGAGGATCGACAAAGAGGAAGCTCGTATCACAACTTTCTCCAAGTGTAGGTTTGGAATCCACAAAAAGGTCACTGAGTTGGCTGCTCTATGTGGGGCTGAAGTTGGTTTTCGGACCTTCTCTCCCTATGGAAAGCCCTTCTCCTTTGCTCAACCGTCCATGCAATCCATAGAAAATCGGCTCATCAACATACAAGAGAGCCTATACATGTTCAATCAGAGGGCCGTCTCTGATGACCACTCCCTTGTTCGGGACCATCGGCAGGCAAAGCTAGACACGCTGAACCAGCACCACAACGAGCTGGCGGGCATCCTCGAGGCGGAGAAGGACAAAAGCGAGGCCATTGCCAAGCTAATGGAGAATTCTGCAGCTCAAAGGAAGGCAAAGGCGGTGGGTGGAGAAAGGCTGGTGGGAGACTCCAATCGACGACCTCGAGTACGAGGAGCTTATCTAGACGAATGAATTGTTGCAAGATCTTCATAAGAAGTTGTGTAACCACATCAATGGAGAGAGGGTTGGGGGCTAACAATAATGTTGTAAATTCCCCTTCTTCTTCTGCCTATAATGCAATAGTTTATGGACAAGGAATGTCTAATCTCATTATTGCTGATAAGGATCCTAATGCTTCTTCTTTGACTCCAAGTCTTGGCAATGTCAACTCTGTGAAAAGCCTTAGCTAGATCTCGGAGAAACCCTGATCACTAGAGATTAAGCAATGTTAGGTTTAGTTGTCGTCTTTTGATTATTGTTGTTAGATATTGGTCATTTTGACGGTTTTATATTATTTTGTTTTGTTTTGTTTTATTTTATTTTGTCTCATGGTTCTTTGTCACTAGCGCGCGCAACAGGGTATTAAATATTGTATCATTTTAGCATTTTAGGAAAAAACTTAGTAGCATTACCAGAGTATCATTTATTAGGAGGGATGAGAGGAGAAAGAGACAATGCGTTTCTTAGTTGATTTTGTCTTAATTTTTTGCCGTGTTAATTGCACTATTTACTTTTGTCCCCCCACTCACACACCTGAAAAGGAAAATAAGCATTGCTACCAGAGTGGTATTTTAGTGGAATATTTTAATGATAAAAATATGTTTCGTTATTCATTGTTTTTTGCTGTTACTGTATTTTCTTTATTGGTTTCTCGAAAATTATTTTATGCATATATTATATACATATATATATATATATATATATGCTAAGGTGAATTCTAGATATATACTCAAGAGTCAAGAACTTATTGTTTCTAAGAAATATTAATGAACTTTTGCTGCAAAAAGAAAAATTAATATTTTAGAGAGACACTATTAATTTCATCATTTTGCACGAAGAAAAAGTCATCTTTTTTCTTTAAAAAAAAAAAAAAAGCAAGTAAGAAAGTGAATCTACTGTCACACTGGCGAAACCTACACACACTATATTACAGACTTGTAGACACACATGTAAGAAGGTGACTAGATGCAGGAATAAACATAAAATGTTAAGTTATATCGTAATTAATGAGTTTAGTAAATTTTAAAGTGACAACTAAACTTTTGCAAGCATCTGCCAAAACATTTTCTTTCACATACTTACTTTTGAGGGATTTTCTTTTTCTTTTCTAAAGGAAATGTTTTAGCGGTTTGCAAAAGTTTATTTGTCACTAAAACAATTCTTTTATTTGATTTACAGTTTAAGTAACAATTAAAATGTTTTTGTGATATTTTTTCTCTTATAAAAATTAGAATCTTTTCAAACACTTTTAACCAAACAGACTAAAAATGATAAAAGTTAATAAAATTAAATAAACAAAAAAATTTAAAGTTCAAATATTCCAAATCTAAAGTTTAAAAAAATGGGCAAAGACAACATAAAGAAATAACAAAGCTTAAAACGGGGAAAAAAAATCCCATTTCATGTAAAGCTACTTGTTATTGCTTTCCTTATAATCTGTCCTAATAAACCCTTGTCATTATTATCTATAGGATTCCTTTCCTTATCCTCCCTTATTTTCCCTGAAAAAGATATCTAGGCTATCCTCTTGATCCTATCCATGGAAGGCCACTGAGCCAACAGGCTGCAACCCACGGGTAGGCAAAGGATTGTAATGGCCCTTATAAGCGCCATAGGGAATGTTGCTTTTACCATTGAAACCTAATAATTATCGATAAGAAATTCGACACAATCAATAACATTTAGAGAAAGATCCCAAGAAATACATCTATTACACATGAAATTTTTTTTTGACACAACTACTCACCGAACTTAAACTTTCCTCCTCTGTTAGCTCGACGGAACATCTAAAGCATTCAGCTAACCGACCACCTGCAAAAAACTTAGTTTACAAAAACAAATATTTAACGAATACAAACTCACATATATAATGCAAACACTCTTAACTTCTAATCAAATAATACAAAGAAATGAACTATATAGCATATTCTTTAATAAATAACCTAAGAAACTAAAAATCTAAAATACAAATTACATTTAATAAAAGATAAGTTTAGGAGAACATATCACAAATAGAACTGAGTCTCAAACAAATAAAAAATACAGAACATAATATATTAAATTTTGTTTGAGTTTAAATTTCTTTCATGACATGACTCCATTTCCAATCCAACACTCTTTGCACACACACCATCATCGTCCTTCATCCTAGTCAACCTACATCTTATCTTTATCTGCAACATAATATAAACAAAGTAAGCATAAGTTTAGCAAATACACATTCTTATCTCACAACAAAAAATGTTTCATAAAAATCATTACATAACATCGTAATCATAATTATAGTAGTGCACGAGGCACAAGTTATATAGAACATATATCTTTATTTAGACTTCCACATGAAAACATTATTCATTTTATCTTTAGGGGCTCAAGCGTTACACCATGAACATCATAGGCATGCCGTCATGAGAGAAGTGAGATAGCTAGTTCCAAACAAAACATGACAAGTCCAAACCTTGTGGGACTCATAAACATAAACATATGGTGTGCAATGCTAATTTAGTGATACATATATTTAGACATACCTTTAAATACCTTGTTATTGAAACATCCCTTAAACCTTCATGTAGCAACAAGAGTTTTCATGAGAAGAGAATATGTAAAAAAAAATTTAAAAATTATCACAAAACATATTTTCAAAACTTTTTCATAAACTTTTATCATGTTGCCGGTGAAAATGTATTTACTTGACTTGCTTGCTTGCTAAATCTTAAATCGGGTGACGTTACTATGGTTCTTGGTGTACTTGCCTCCTGTAGTATTCATGTCAATCATTCATACAAACATGAAATTAATATTCATGTTCATAGAATCATTTAATACCATATTACATCATCATATATCATTCTTAATGAAACAAAGCATCTTTGAGTCATAAACATGCACTTGGAGTCAAAAAACATAAAGACAAAAAACTTGATCTTTAATCACGTAGAGAAATTAATCTCAACTTATAAGTATGAATAAAGTCTAAAACTTATTTCATAACATAGTTAACATACAAAAACGTCACTCAATTTTTTTTTCTCTTGAACATATTAATCAAAAATATTTTTTTATAATTTTTCAAGACATTCAAATAAATCTGCCAGTCATAAAAACTGACTAATCCTCAAGGATTCATAACCTTATATTTTTTAATTCACATTAAATTAGAAAATGAAAATATGAAAGAATAAAGTTAACACACATATATAATTCTTAGATTTTTCTTTAGCCATAAAAATGTCATTTAATAATTTAAATAAATCATATATTCAATACTACAACATTTACCAGCAAAGTGTGGGCAGTGAGTAGTCCTAATTAAAAATTATGTATTAAATTATTTATGCCATAAAATAATTTATAAAAATTATCACATATAATAGACATATAAGATCCAAAATTCAGCTCTAAATAAATTTGAAATAATTTAAAACATATATTTGAATTCAGAGTTAATGTTAACACCAGACGTACTAAATAGAGAACATATTTCATTCAAACATTTTTATAAAATCAAATAAGCACGATATGCTTTTGAAATTTTTATGTGACATGTTTAACATATAAATAAACATTAGAAAAATAAAAAATCATGTATAACACAATTAAAAATATGATTTATTATCTCATAAATTATATAGAGCATATTAGGCAAACATTCATAACTACTAAGTACTTAGTAGTAAACGAATTTTATCTTAAAACATAATAAGGACATGAAGTTAAAAATTTACAAACAATTAGTAACATCTTAACAATGACACAATTTTTTACAGAATCAAAAGATGCTTTTGGCCTCATCAAACAGACTCTATAAACCACAAACACAAATTTTCCAGCAAATATAATTTCGTGAGTAGTCTTTGATTGAAAGCTCATAACTCTAAAAATATTTTGAGTAAATATTTCTAAAAAAGTCTCAGATATTCGTAACATATGTATACGCATCATAGCAAAAACTGTAGCAAAATAAAATCATTTGTTTTCAAAATATTACCATCAACCTTACTGACTAACTGAGAACTCTAAAATTCTCATCTCACACTTCAATAGCAAAACCTTATTTTCATGAAATTTCATTATATTATATGAACATAAATGCTTTCAACCATAAAATAACATTGTTATAATAAAACTAATAAGCAATATATTTTATTTTTTATAAAAACATAAATGCATACACATTCACAACATAAAAGAACAATTTTCTAATAAAGTTTGTCACAAGACAATACATATCAATTATAAAAATTCAAAAGTATAAAAACCTCTAAACCATACCTTAAATTCTTCTGTTTTCTTCAACAAATATGAAGGCTTGCGCACAAAATCACCAAAAAGAATTCATTCTACTTTGGCTTGAAAGAAAAAAAGAAGTAATGAATTCTTGGCTTTGAGAATTAGAGAGATGATGGAGGCTTTCTTGGAGAGATTTTTGAAAGGGGTAAGGGAGAGAATTTTCTTTGGCTGTAAATTAACAGAACGAATACTTTGATGGCTTAAAGGTATATTTATATGTTTATAAGAGAGAAGAGATTAGATGAGTGTAGAAAACCTTAATCCAAATCTAATTAGGTTTCTCTTTTTTTAATGAGTATAATCCTAATCTAATTTGGTTTCTCCCTTTTTTTAGATGAGTGTAATCCTAATTAAGTTAATTAGGTTTCTTTTTTTTTTTCCATGACAATTGCCGTTTTTGTTTTCGTTTCCTTTTACTTATAATATAATATAATACAATATAATATAATAATATAAACTGTATAAACGTTTATATACAATAGAATATAATATAATATAATTAAAATACATAATAATTTATATACAACAATAATGTTTGCTCTCATGACCCTAAAAAATATTAATTTACACATTATTCTTTTCGATACTTCATATTATCGAGTTTTTAACGCCGTAATAAAAATATTACACCTGTAATTATCATGACATCATAAATGTTATAAAAATAAAAAAAAAATATGCAATAAAATTTATCTCATTGTCCAGAATGTAACTTTAGGGCACATATAACTCTAGAGTATTATAAAGAATACAAATTTAGAGCACGTTGAAATTCTTTAAAAAATAATAAGTACTTTATACTTATTATCATTTTTGACATGAACATCCCGGGCACAATGATCCCTTGCAGCTATCACTTATGACATTACTAAACAAAAAGTTAATTTACTTAACATAATTAATAATAACTCATAAAATATCATGTCCTAGCGTTTAATTAATTTAAGTGTCCGTTAAAGAAAATGACGAGCGTTACAACTTTCCCTACTTTATAAAAATTTCATCCTCAAAACTCAAAACAACTGCGGATAGTAGGCTTCACATAGCGTTCTTCTCTTTTTAGTTATACCATAAGACTTTAACTAATGCAATTTCCTTATTTCTCAAAGTCTTTGTCCTAATCGCATATCTCTTTTCCATGTAACTTCTTTAATCTTTTGATTTCCCAATAAGTCTTTGATTAGAGAAATGTCTTTGTTCCTTAATATCTTATTTTTCAACCAAAGACATAGTCTGCTTATCCTTGTAAGTTATATTCCCTCAAACTTCTTATTCTTTCTTGTTGGGCAAAAGAATATGGACCCATTATACACTTCCTTAGCATATAAACATGAAAAAATTTGTGTAAAAATTCAAGGTATTACATCCTTCCCTCCTTCTAAGGCTTTCGTCCTTGAAATATGTGTAGTAATGAATTTGTAGAGAAATTTCTAATCCTTTTTCTTAACATTCTTTCTTTTCATAAAAAAATTCTTCAAAAATCATGTCTAATTGAAGTAATCATACATCTAACTGACAATATCATATGCAATGTTTGAATTCTCTTCTTGCCTCTCTGTCTATTAGCCTTCATAGAAGTATAAATTTAAGTGCAATATTAATTCTCTCTTCCTTTTATATCTCACACTTCATGTATATAAACTTGTCTTTAATCACGTGCCTAAATAGAATTGTACTCTAAGAACTCTTTATTCCAAAATATATAAATGATTTTAAAATATTCATATTTAGCTTCAAGATACAGAAAAACATCATACGCTCTAATAAATCTACTAGTACATCCCCTCATTTGTGAAATAACCAATCCTATTTATAATAGTAAAAATACACCATACTTAAAGTTTGACTTTCTTTTCTACAATATTCGGAACAGAATATTAAACATTGCTTTTAAAATATCACGTATCACTATAAAAATTTTAGACTTACTATATTGCCCTGTTGCATAATTTTCTCAACCAATATCCTCTAAAAGAAAAAATAATCCCATATTTAATCTCTAGTCTTTTGTATTAATAATTCTAAAATACTCCATTGAAGTCTCTACTAATTTAAAGGCCATTCATAAAGGAACTACTGTGTGTGATCTCTATCATATCATGTTATGGACCATTTAATTTAATATTATCATAAATAATTTTTCCTAAAATTTATCCTCACTAAGCCTCAAAAATTCATATATTTAATCCTGTTGATAACATGTGCATTTTTCAAGTATCCTTCACTTAAAAAAGTAACTATAGAGATCTCATATGTGACCTTACAAAATCCTTTTATTAACCTTGTATACTTCTTAAACTTGCTCATTAAAAATACAAAACTATCATTAAACTTCTGTTGGGCTACATCTCATTCATCTACTCCTCTATAATCTTTTTCTCCAAGATAAAATAATATAATCACATAATTAACCTCTTGTCGCAAAACTTCTTGATTATCAACTATATTGTTATATATAAATAATAAGATAAAGATCACTTCTTTCTCTAAATAAGATTAGTCTATGTTTCATCGACTAGTAAGATAATTATAATGTAGCCATAGGAAATATAACTCAACATCTATATATTAGAAGGTTAATAATTTTTGTCCTTGCTTGGAGGACTTGTAACTGATGTGTGGCGATGTATATTGAAAAAAAAAAAAACTGCACTAATACCATAACTGTAACACCCCCATACGAGCGCCACAGAAAACATTGTTTTTACCATTAAACTTAATAATTGTGATAAGAAGTTCGAAATAATCAATAACACTTAGAGAAATATCCCAAAAAATACATCCATTAGACATGCAATTTTTTTTAACAAAACTACTTACCGGATTTAATTTTTCCTCTTTGGATAGCCCAATGAAAAATCTAAGGCATTCGATGAACCGACCACCTACAAAAAGTGTAGTTTACAAAAACAAATATTTAACAAATACAAGCACTCTTAACTTCTAATCAAACGATATGAGGAAATGACTATATAGCGTATTTTTTAATAAATAACACAAGATACTAAAAATCTACAATACAAATTACATTCAATAAAACATAAGTTCAAAAGAACATATCACATACAGAACTAAGTCTCAAACAAATAAAAAATATAGAACATAATATATTAAATTATGTTTGAGTTTAAATTCCTTTCATGACATGACTCCGTTTCTAATCCGACACTCTTTGCATACACACTTGTCCTTTTCCTTCATCCTAATCAACCTACATCTCATCTTTATCTGCAACATGATATAAACAAAGTAAGCATAAGCTTAGTAAGTACACATTTCTATCTCACAACATAAAAATCAATAAAATCATTACATAACATCATAATCATGATCATAGTAGTGCACAAGGCACAAGTTTATATAGAACATATCTTTTCCTTTAAACTTTCATAGTAAAACATTATTCTTTTTATCTTTAGGGGCCTAAGAATTGCACCATTAACCTCATAGCTGCGCTGTCATGAGAGGAATGAGATAGCTAGTCCTAAACCAATCATGACAAGTCCAAACGTTATGGGACATCATAAACATAACATCATAGTAAACATATCTTTTCCTTTAAACTTCAATAGTAAAACATTTTTCTTTTTATCTTTAGGGGCCTAAGCGTTACACTATTAACATCATAGGTGCGCCGTCATTAAAGGAGTGAGGTAGCTAGTCCTAAACCAAACATAACAAGTCCAAACATTACGGGACATCATAAACATAAACATAAGGCATGCAATGCTTAATTTAGTGATGCATATATATAGATATACCTTTAACATACCCTGTCATTGGAACATCTATTAAACCTTCATGTTGCAACAAGAGTTTTCATGAGAAGACAACATGTAAAAACAAACTTAAAAATTATCATAAATATATTCTGAAAACTTTTTCATAAACTTTAATCATGTTGTAGGTGAGAATGTACTTACTTGACTTGCTGCTTACTAAACTTAAATCGGGTGACATTGTTGTGGTTTTTGGTGCGCTCGTCTTTTGGAGTGTTCATGTCAATCATTCATATAAGCATGAAATTAATATTTATGTTCATAATATCATTTAGTAAAATATTACATTATCATCCATCATTCTTAACAAAACAAAGCATCTTTGAATCATAAACATACACTTAGAGTTAAGAAACATAAAGATAGAAAACTTGAGCTTTAATCACTTGGTGAAATTAATCTCAACTTATAAGCATGAATAAAGTCTAAAACTTATTTCATAATATAGGTAACATACAAAAACATCACTCAAAATTTTTCACTTGAAAACATTAATCAAAAATAACTTTTCAAACTTTCTAAAACATTCAAGTAAATCAGCCACTCAGAAAAGTAGACTAACCTTCAAGGATTTATAACCCTATATCTTTCAATTTACATTAAATTAGAGTATGAAGATTTGAAGGATAAAATTAAAACATATATATAATTCTCTGATTTTTCTCTAGCCATTAAAAATTCGTTTAATAATTTAAATAAATCTTATAATCAATACTATAAAATTTCCCAGTAAAGCCTGCACAGTGAGTAGTCCTCAATAAAAATTATGGATTAAATTATTTATACCATAAATAATTTATAGACATTACGAAATATAGTAGATATATAATATCATAACATATCCAAAATTTAGCTCTAAATAAATTCAGAGTAATTCAAAACATACATTTGAATTCAGAGAATATGAATACCAAATATGCTAAATAGTGAACAAGTTTCATTCAAACATTTTTATAAAATAAAATATATATGACATGCTTTTGAAACTTTTATGTCACATGCTTAACATACATACAAACACTATAAAAATAATAAATCATGTATAACACAATTAGAAATATGATTTATTATCATATAAATTATGCAGAGCATATCAGGCAGACATTTAGAACTATTGAGTACTTGGTAATAAATAAAATTTATCTTATAACATAACAAAGATATGAAGCTAAAAATTTACGGACATTTAGTTAACATATTAAAAATGACTTGTAATGTTTTACAGAACCAAAATATGCTTTTTATCCCATAAAACGGACTCTATAAGGTACAAATATAAATCTGCCAACAAATAAAATTTTGTGAGCAGTGTTAAATTGAAAGCGCATTGCCCTAAAAATATTTTGAACATAAATTTCTTAAAAATTTCAGACATTTATAACATATATATATACACATCATATCCAAAAATTGAAGTAAAATAAAATCATTTGATTTCAAAACATTACCAGCAACCTTACCGACTAACCAAAAACTCTAAAATTCTCGCATTATACTCCAACAACAAAACCTTATTTTCATGAAATTTCATGATATTATATAAACATAAATACTTTCAACCATAAAATTAAATTGTTATAATCAAAGTAATAAACAACATTTTTTTTATTTTTTTTATAAAAACATACATGCATACACATTCATAACATAAAAGAACAATTTTTTTAACAAAGTTTGTTACAAGACAATACATATCAATCATAAAATTCAAAACCATAAAAACCTTTGAGACATAACTTAAATTCTTATGCTTTCTTCAACAAATATGAAGACTTGCACACAAAATCTACAAAAAGAATTCTTGGCTTTCAGAATTAGAGGGATGATGGGTGCCTTTTTAGAGAGATTTTTGAGGGGGTGAGGGAGAGAATTTTCTTTGGTTGAAAATTAAAAGAATGAAGACTTTGGTGGCTTAAAGGCATATTTATAGGTTTAGGAGAAAGAAGAGATTAGATGAGTGTAGAAAACTCCAATCCTAATCTAATTAGGTTTCCCCTTTTTTTAGATGAGTGTAATCCTAATCTAATTTGGTTTCCCCCCTTTCAGATGAGTGTAATCCTAATCTAATTAGGTTTCCTTTTTTTTTTAAATGAGTATAATCTTAATCTAATTAGGTTTCTTTTTTCCTTTTTTTCTTCTTTTTTTTTTCTAGGTAATTGTTGTTTTTGTTTCCTTTTACTTATAATATAATATAATATATTATAAATAATAATATAAACATATAAACAGTTATATATAATATAATATAATATAATATAATATAAGTAATTTAATATAATATAATTATAATACATAATTATTTATATACAACAATAATGTTTGTTCCTATGACCCCAAAATATATTAATTTATACATTATTTTTTAGACACTATATCATGTTTCTTAACGCCATAATAAAAATATTATACATGTAATTATCATGACATTATAAATGATATAAAAATAAGAAAATATGTGATAAAATTTTTGTCATTGTCAAGAATAAAACTCTAGGGCAAATATAACTCTAGAGTATTATAAAGATTAGAAATTTAGAGAACGTTGAAATTCTTCAAAAAAACACAATAAGTGCTTTATACTTATTATCAGTTTTGATATGAACATCTCGACCATGTCGATCTCTCGTGGCCCTCTCCTATGACGTTAATTTACGTAACGTAATTAATAATAGTTCTTAAAATATCATGTTCTAATGTTTAATTAACATAAGTGAAAGTAAAAGAATGACAGGCATTACAAAGGATAGCCATGAAGATGATTGATGACGAAGAAGATTTTCTGATCACCTTCTCATGGAGAAGAGCTAGGATTTTTAAAAAAGCTAGGGAATTAGTCACTCTTTGCGGAGCAAAAATTGGGTTAGTTATCTTTTTGCCCTCCTAGAAGTTGTTTTACTTTGGCCACCCCTCGATGGATGTGGTGGCTGAACGAGACTTGAAGGCCATAAATTGTAGCACCTACCCAATAGTTGATGCCTTCTGGCATCAAAAAGTTGAGGAGCTCAACAAGCACCATAACAACCTTGCCAATTGCTCAGAAGACAAGAAAGATTTACAGAAGTCATTGACAAAAAAGATGAAAGGATTGGCTTTCACCCTGAGGAGGAGGTGGTGAAATGTTGAAAAGCATGACGAGGATGAGGAGGAGGAAGAGGAGTTGGAGGTAGAGGCTATTAAATATGTATGTCCTAAGGAGTAAAAATGTAATATGTTTTTAGAGACATTTTTATCAATAAAGAGTGTATTTATTATTCATATACAAATTGTTGTCCTCTTTATGTTCGTATTTGTTGAATGTATAATAAGCAAACAAAAGTCTGAGACTATCAATCTAAGCCTTTAGAATCAGGCATATGATAGATAGATTATGCGAAAGACATGATTCTAAAAGTGACCGTCTAAATTATAAAATCCGCAATTGAGGGAATAAAGCTGAAAACTTTATTCATGCAAAGATTGTTATGTTGTCTATATCCCTAACGGAAGATAGTTTGTCTTGGCCATTAGAGGTGGATTCTGCGAATAGAAACATTGGTGCATTGTTATAGGTGACGATGTATTGGATCAGACATAAAGTGTAATTGATTTGGAATAATAGTTTTTTTCTTGGCAAATCAATTCACTTTAGACAATCATATATATTATATCTTAATCCTAAGAAGAATAGTAGGCCCGTTATCTTGATTATGTTTTTTAATGTACCAAAGTTTGACATCTACAATATATGTTGGTACGCATGCCAGTACATTGGAGACATGACTCTTGATAGTGTAGACTTGTTATTCATAGATATGGAATTTATAGCTCCTTTTCAAGAGTCGATAATATCCTCTTATATGCATTATCCTATAATTGAAAAACTAGAGTGCTCAACCATTTGGATACATAGGTGTAACCTAATGGTATACTATCTTTGGATGGTAAGTTTTTTGATGGTGAGATAATAAAACGTAAGAGAAAAATAATCGAAAAGGTGAGACAAATTTATCCTCAAGCTGATTATGGATATCCTATAGGGATATGATGTATTATGATATGTCACGCAGACTTAGCTATTCGGGCTTCGTAATTTTATATAGTTCGAGAGTGCAGCTCTAAGCTTTTAGTAAAGTAGCGTTAGAGTTGATAATTATTAAATATATATTGGGGATATTGGGTTTCATAATTATCGGGAGCTTGAACTGTTAGACATGTATGCCCTAAGGAGTAAAAATGTAATATATTTTTGGAGACATTTTTATCAATAAAGAATTTATTCATTTGAATCTACCAAATATTGTCCTCTTTACGTTCATATTTGTTGAATGTATGTTAAGCAAACAGTAGTATGAGACTATTGGTCTAAACCTTTAAGAATTGGGCATATGATGGACTGATTATGAGGAAGACACGATTCTTAAGGTGACGGTCTAAAACATATGATCCGCAATCGAGAGAATAAAGTTAGGCACTTTATTCATGCAAAGATTGTTATGTTGTCTATATCCTTATTGGGAGATGGGTTGCCTTGACCATCGGAGTTGGACTCCGTGAATAGAAACATTAGCACGTTGTCATAGGTGACGATGTGTTGGATAGGGACACAAAGTGAATTGATTTGGATTAATAATTTTGTCTTGACAAATCGATTCACTTTAGACAATCATTTGTATTGTATCTTAATCCTGAGATGGATAGTGGGCCCGTTGTCTTGACTTGTGTCTTTTGATGTACCAAAGGGTGACTCCCACATCTCAATAGTGGTATGCATGCCAGTACGTTGGAGGCATGACTATTGATAACGTAGACTTGTTATTCATAGATATGGAATCCATAGCTCCTCTTTAGGAGTAATGATATCCTCTTATATGCGTTATCCTGTAATTGAAAAACTGAAGCGCTCAACCATTTGGATACATAGGTGTGACCGAATGGTATACTATCTTTGGATGGTAAGTTTTCTAATGGTGAGATAATAGAACGTAAGATAAAAATAATCAGGAAGGTAAGACAGAACTTGTCCTTAAGCTGATTATGGATTATCATACGGGGATACGATACACTTTGATCTGTCATAGAGAGTTAGCTATACGGGCTTTGTAATTCTATAAAGTTTGAGAGTGCAGCTCCAAGCTTTTAGTGGAGTAGCGTTGGTGTTGATAATTGTGAAATGTATATCTGGGATATTGGGTTTCATAATTATCGAGAGCTTGAACTTTATAGGTCCATTTTGGTCCCCTTTCCTAGCTCACAAAATCCTGTAACGATACAGTGTGCTTTTTCAATAATTGGTGACTTATGTCAGATTTATCGGATTGGTTTAAAATTTGAAAGAATTAAATAATTCATGTCTGTTTATTGGTTGAATTAATTTTGTAATAAAATTAATTTAAGATAAACTTGTTGAATTATTGGGATCGGATAATTCCTGTCTGTTTATCGGTTAATTTAATTGGGTAAATTAAATCAAGATAAACTTGTAGAATTATTGTGAATTGATTTATTTTCTTAGAGATTATCTTGATAAAGTTTGTTTTGATCAGATAACTTCTCTATTGGGTTATTTGAATCAAAACTGAGACTTTATCCTATAGAATCTTGAGTGGAAAATAAAAGATTCATGAAGTTATTTATACGGTAGTTCAGCCTACCGATCTACGTGTTCGGCCTACTGATGGGGCCTGTTCGGCCTGCCGATCAGTGAGAGATAAGATTATGCATTTTCACACGGATTTTTCAGATATTGATCCGAACTTGATTCTGTTTTGAGTTTTTGAGACCTAATCTGATAAGGACTAACCCCAGGACCAATCACTATAAAAAGGGAGTAAGTCTCATGAGTTACTCAGATCAATTAAGAGATTAAGAGTGATACTCTTCTGGTGAGCATCTGAAAACTCCCTGAGAGCTTTTGTTCACAAATCACGAACACTAGCTTTGGGTTCTCTTGATTGGTTGGAAGGAGAGTCACCGATGGAGGAGCTGTACATGTGAGCCCACACTCACTCCGATCGTAGATAGAGAATAGCAAAGAAGACCAGTTGGTTGAGGCTCTTCTGGAATGTTACTTCTCTTCATAGATTGCGGAGGTTCTTCAACACATAGGGGTTAGTAAGATCTGTTTAATTTATACATATAGCATGCCAAACTTGTGTTTTGGAAAAATACTCTGATGTTAAAATTTTTAAATTTCCGTTGCGCACCTAACACACTGTTTTTCCAACAATTGGTATCAGAGCCAAGGTTTTTACATAAATTTACAAGTTTGTGATCATACTGTATGTATAAATTTTATGATCTTAATCTCTCCTATGCTTGAATTTAATTTTATAGAGAGTTAGCACTCTAGGTTTCTATATAATTATATGTTGTCATGGATTATATGTTGAATGTTCATTAGTTAATTATGGTTTATTAAATTATTATTTAATTAATTATTAATTAATTAATTTATACCGGTTATAGTTCCTTAGAGGTTAAAATGTGTATCTAGGTTTTTCATGTAATTAGATGGCAGACTATTATCTCCATCTAGGAATTATTGTTTAATTTTAAATTTGTAAGAATTTTGTAATTAAATAATTATTCGAAGAAGACGGATCTAGAAGACTCATCTAGAAGATCGATGATAGTGCACCTAAGTATTTCTTGTGTCTCTAATTTTATGTTTTTGAATTGTTAAAAATAAAATTGATGAATTGCATTAAAATTGTATTTTCTAGAATGGAGATTTCTGCTCGGTCGGCATGTCGAACCTTAAGTTCGGTAGGCCGATGGTCATAGATAGACAAGCCGGACGTATGGTTCGGCAGGCCGATAGTGGGGTAGAAATCGGCTGGCTCTGCCGACAGGCCAAACTTCCAGTTCGACATGCTAAACTTTCATGGGTCAGAGGCCGATCTTTTTGATCTGCAGGCCGATGAAGCATGACTGGTAGGCCGATCACCCAGATCGGCCTGTCGACCGAGAGCTGAAAAATTTCCAAAAAAGGTGCAATTTTTGTAGTGCAGTTTTAATTTTATTCTTGAGACGATTCTTAGAAATATTAAATTTGGATATGACCGAAAATATGAAGTTTTTGATTCATACGGGATTGAAGACTTGAAGATGGGAATTATGTGAAGAAGGATACAACTTGAGGATTCAAGGATGAAGAATCGATTTATGTCTCTATTATTCTCTTGTAATCTTAGTTTTCTATTCTTTAGGATGGAGCCATAATATTACGGTTATTATCATTTTGCTTGTAGCTTTGCTTGTCTGCATTATAATATGATTTGCCATATATATTAATAACATGTCATATAGAATAGGAAGTGCCGCTTATATTAAAATTGTTCATGCATAATTTTAAAATAAAACCTTGACTTCAAAAGATTGAGTGGGAGAAGGTTTTCGAAGAGAGAACCTAAGGCCTCCATCGTTGATCCATAGGAAGAACATGGTGGTCCCAACCCCTAGGAAGGGATTTCTATCATGTACTAGATTGGATCTCTAAGAGGATAAGGTATTTTAGCATGATTTATAGTTGCACACCCCTAGGTGGTGATTATAAACCAAGAATAATATATTGAAACGATGGTTATACACTCATGTTAATTTTATTATTAACCTCCCCTGGGAGCTCTGTTAATAAAATTGATGGCCAAAGAAATGATTATTAATATATACTAGATCATACAGGACCTGGATGGCATATATTAATCAGGAGGGGATCCATGTTCCTGATTGAATTTGGCATGGCTCCCCTATGAGCTTGTTGAATTCTGAGTCGGGAATTATCGTTGTAAGGTTGTGATATTTTCAAGGTTTTGACACATAAACACATTTGTATGATTGTACATGATTGTGTTTTCTTACTAAATTATGATGATATGTTTGCTTATATTTGGTATATGATTCTTTATTGTAGATTAAAAATGTCTAAAAATGCTTTATCATCGATACTTGACAAAAACCAATTAACCAGTGAGAATTACAATGATTGGAAACGGAACCTGGATATCGTCCTGTCCTTTGAAAAACTGAAATATGTTTTGACAACCCCTTGTCCTCCCGAGCCTACGGGAGACTCATCTAATGAGCGATTCCAAGCGTATTACCGCTGGAAAGATGCCAATGATCAGGCCCGCTTCTATGTTATGGCCAGCATGAATAATGTGCTATAGGCTCAACATCAAGATTATGAGACTGCGAAGCAAATCTTGGATAATCTTGAGGACATGTTTGGAGGCCAAGCCATAACAAAGTGGCAAGGGGCACTTCAGAAACTTCTTAACTATAGACAGAGATCGGGGACATCTATAAAGGAGCACATGATGTTGGTCATGGGTTACCTCGCTGAGACTCTATCTAAGGAATTTATTCCGTTTAGAGCTACATTTAATTTGAGCAATAGACGGGATATGACCTTGACAGAACTGATGAACAGTTACAGGAGTTTGAACTGCTGATCAGGGAGTCTCCTGCGGGTGGTGAGGTCAACATGGTAGTTGCTTTTGGTTACAATTCTAACTCTGGGAATGGAAAGAAGCAATGGGCCAAGAATGGGAAGTCTTCTGTTCCTGCTAATACCAAGAGCAAGAAAAAGAAGAAGAAGAACCCAAAGAAGCTTAAGTGCTTCTTCTGTGGTAAGGTTGGGCATAATAAGAAGCATTGCAAGGACTTCCTTTCCAAAGGAGGTATGTGTGATCTTTTGTATTTAGAAACTTGTTTGGCTGAGGAATCCAATGACATTTGGGTCATAGATTCCGGTGCAACTAATCATGTTTGTGTTTCTCTGCAGGGGTTCAAAGAAACGAGAAGTCTGCTGTGTGAAGACTTCACGCTTCGGATGGGCGATGGATCCTTGGTCACAGCGGAAGCAGTGGGAGATGTCCATCTTTACTTTGATAATTATAGGAATTTAATTTTGCAAGATTGTTTTTTGTTCCTAAATTTAAACGGAATTTAATTTTTGTATCTTGTTTATTTAAAGACTCCTATGTGGTATCTTTTAATGAAAAAGTGGTGATTTGTAAAAATAAATCTTTTGTCTGTTCTGGATGGATACAAAATAATCTATATTTTATCAAACCTAAGATGGACTTATTGCTTAATGTTGAGATGAATGATAATAACTCTAAAAGACTTAAAACTTCTCACTCTAATAAGACTTATCTTTGGCATTTGCGCCTTGGTCACATTAACCTGAATAGGATTCAAAGGTTGGTAAGGGATGGACCTTTAAGTCACTTAAAGATGGAATCTATACCTCAATGTGAATCTTGTTTGGAGGGTAAAATGACCAAAAGACCATACGGGTCTAAAGGCAATAGGGCCAAAGGGGTTCTAGAACTTATGCATAGTGATTTTTGCAGACTGATGAACATCCGGGCACGAGGAGGGTATGAGTACTTCATCACTTTTATTGATGATTACTCAAGATATGGGTATGTGTGCCTGATGCACCACAAAAGCAAGACTTTTGACAAGTTTAGGGAGTTTCAGGCTGAAGTGGAAAAGCAATTAGGTGGACCCATAAAGGCACTTCGATCTGATCGAGTTAGAGAATACCTTTCTGATGAGTTCTTGGGACACTTGTTAGAGAATGAGATTTTATCCCATTTGACTGCGTCGGGTACTCTACAGCAGAATGGCATAGCGGAGAGAAGAAATATGACTTTGTTGGACATGGTCAGGTCCATGATGAGTTATTCATCATTACCTTTATCTTTTTGGGGATATGCACTACAAACTGCATGTTATCTTTTGAACAATGTGTCTTCAAAATCGGTCCCTAAAACTCCTCAGAGGTTGTGGACAAGAAGGAAGACATCCTTAAACTATATTTGCATATGGGGATGTCCGGCTCATGTCCTGTTTAAGGATTCGAATAAGTTGGAAGCACGTTCAGAAGTTTGCATGTTTGTAGGATATCCAAAAGGGACTAAAGGGGGTTATTTTTATCACCCGAAGGAAAATAAAGTCGTGGTTTCTGCTAATGCGACTTTCCTTAAGGAGAGTTACATGGACGACTTTAAACCTCGAAGCAAAGTGGTGCTTGAGGAGTGATCAAATCATTCTGCAGGTTTTGAATGAAACCGTTCCGATCAGTGTAGAAAAACCAAACAAACTTGAACAACAATCTCAGGGGCTTTGGCGTAGTGGGAGGATCGGGCATCAACCTGAGAGGTATATGTTCAATGGGGAGGTCTTCTTGGCTGAACCGGTTGAACATGACAGGGATCCTTATACTTACGCAGAAGCTATGGAGGATGTTGATTCAAAACTCTGGACAGAGGCCATGAACATAGAGATGAAGTCTATGGAGACTAATCAGGTCTAGAAGCTTGTGGATCTTCCTGAAGGGGTAAAACCCATAGGGTGGAAGTGGATCTACAAGAGGAAAAGAGGAGTGGATGGAAAGGTTGAAACCTTTAAGGCTAGACTGGTAGCTAAGGATTACACACAAAAGGAAGGAATTGGTTATGAGGAAACCTTTTTGCCTGTAGCCATGCTTAAGTCCATTCGGATTCTCTTATCCATAGCTGCTGCTCTCGACTATGAGATCTGGCAGATGGATGTCAAGACGGCTTTTCTAAATGGCTATCTTGATGAGTCCATTTATATAGAACAGCCAGACGGGTTCAAGGTCATGGGTCAAGAGGGTAAGGTTTGTAAGCTACTAAAGTCAATTTATGGACTTAAGCAGGCTTCTCGTTCTTGGAACATAAGATTTGAGCAGGTGATCAAGACTTATAGGTTCTCACAAAATGTGGATGAACCATGTGTTTATAAACACATAAAGGATTGAAAGGTGGTTTTTCTACTACTCTATGTAGATGACATTCTACTAATTGGCAATGACGTTGGGGCGTTATCATCGGTCAAATTATGGTTGACCAAGCAGTTTGACATGAAAGACTTGGGTGAGGCTAATTTTGTTATCGGTATCCAGATCTTTCAGGATAGGAAGAACAAAATGATAGCTTTGTCACAAGCTAACTACATAGATAAAATTCTCAGGAGGTTTGCAATGCAGGATTCCAAGAAAGGTGGGTAACCATCTAGGTCTAGAATTACTCTTTCTAAGAAAGACTCTCCAAAGTCTTATGAAGAAAGAGAATACATGAAGAAGGTGCCTTATGCTGCGGCAATGGGTAGTCTCATGTATGCCATGCTTTGCACCCGACCAGATATTAGCTATGCGGTCGGGATTGTAAGTCGATTTCAGGCAGATCTAGGACCGAACCATTGGGTTGCGGTAAAGCATATTTTCAAGTACCTGTGAAGGACTTGAGGGTATATGCTTGTATATTCGTGTGAGGACCTAACTCCTCTAGGATATATTGATGTGGATTTTCAATCCTGTCTAGATTCTAGGAAATCAACTTCGGGGTTTGTGTTTACTCTAGGTGGTGGTGCCATCAGTTGGAGAAGTGCGAAGCAAGATTGCACTTCGGATTCAACGATGGAGGCCAAGTATGTGGCAGCTAGTGATGTTGCAAAAGAAGCAGTGTTGCTCCGCAAGTTCCTTGGGGATCTAGAGGTTGTTCATGGCATGGATAAGGCGGTATCACTATCCTGTGATAATAGTGTGGTGGTAGCTAATGCCAAGGAACCGAGATTTCACAAGAAGAGTAAACATATTGATCGAAAGTATCATGTGATAAAGGACTTCGTTGAGGACGGGCATGTCACGGTGTGCAAGATCGTGTCAGAGGATAATTTAGCTGATCCATTTACGAAGACACTTACAGGGAGAGTCTTCGAGAAACATGTGGAAGCTATAGGGATGCGAGATTTGCTGTATTTACTCACTTAGTGTAAGTGAGAGATTGTTAGACATGTATGCCCTAAGGAGTAAAAATGTAATATGTTTTTGGAGACATTTTTATCAATAAAGAATTTATTCATTTGAATATACCAAATATTGTCCTCTTTACATTCATATTTATTGAATTTATGTTAAGCAAACAATAGTATGAGACTGTTGGTCTAAACCTTTAAGAATTGGCCATATGATGGATTGATTATGCGAAAGACACGATTCTTAAGGTGACAGTCTAAAACATATGATCCGCAATCAAGGGAATAAAGTTGGGCGCTTTATTCATGCAAAGATTGTTATGTTGTCTATATCCCTATTGGGAGATGGTTTGTCTTGACCATCGGAGTTGGACTCCATGAATAGAAACATTGGCACGTTGTCATAGGTGACGATATGATGGATCGGGACATAAAGTGAATTGATTTAGATTAATAATTCTGTCTTGGGAAATCGATTCACTTTAGACAATCATTTGTATTGTATCTTAATCTTGAGATGGATAGTGGGCCCGTTGTCTCAACTTGTGTCTTTTGATGTACCAAATGGTGACTCCCACATCTCAATAGTGGTATGCGTGCCGGTACGTTAGAGGCATGACTCTTGATAGCGTAGACTTGTTATTCATAAATTTGGAATCCATAGCTCCTCTTTAGGAGTAATGATATCCTCTTATATGCGTTATCTTGTAATTGAAAAACTGGAGCACTCAACCATTTGGATACATAGGTGTGACCGAATGGTATACTATCTTTGGATGGTAAGTTTTCTAATGGTGAGATAATGGAACGTAAGATAAAAATAATCGGGAAGGTAAGACAAAACTTGTCCTTAAGCTGATTATGGATTATCATATGGGGATACGATACACTTTGATATGTTATGGAGACTTAGCTATACGGGCTTTGTAATTCTATAAAGTTCGAGAGTGTAGTTTCAAGCTTTTAGTGGAGTAGCGTTGGAGTTGATAATTGTGAAATGTATATATGGGATATTGGGTTTCATAATTATTGAGAGCTTGAACTTTATAGGTCCATTTTGGTCCCCTTTGCTAGCTCATAAAATCCTGTAACGAGACGGCGTGCTTTTTCAATAATTAGTGACTTATGTCGGATTTATCGGATTGGTTTAAAATTTGAAAGAATCAAATAATTCATGTCTGTTTATTAATTGAATTAATTTTGAAATAAAATTAATTTAAGATAAACTTGTTGAATTATTGGAATCGGATAATTCTTGTCTGTTTATCGGTTGATTTAACTAGGTAAATTAAATCAAGATAAACTTGTAGAATTATTGTGAATCGATTTATTTTCTTAGAGATTATCTTGATAAAGTTTGCTTTGATCAGATAACTTCTCTATTGGGTTATTTGAATCAAAATTAATACTTTATCCTATAGAATCTCGGGTGGAAAATAAAAGATTCGTAGAGATATTTATGCGGCAGTTTGGCAGGCCGATCTATGTGTTTGGCCTGCCGATGGGGCCTATTCGGCCTACTGATTAGGCTGTTCGGCCTGTCAATCAGCGAGAGATAAGATTACGCGTTTTCACACAGATCTTTTTAGAGATTGATCCGAACTTGATTCTGTTTCGAGTTTTTGAGACCTAATCTGATAAGGACTGACCCTAGGACCAATCACTATAAAAAAGGAGTAAGTCTCATGAGTTACTTAGATCAATTAAGAGATTAAGAGTGATTCTCTTCTGGTGAGCATCTGAAAACTCCCTGAGAGCTTTTGTTCACAAATCACGAACACTAGCTTTGGGTTCTCTTGATTGGTTGGAAGGAGAGTCAGCGGTGGAAGAGCTATACGTGTAAGCCTACACTCACTCCGATCGTGGATAGAGAATAGCAAAGAATATTAGTTGTTTGAGGCTCTTCTGGAACGTTACTTCTCTTCACGGATTGCGGAGGTTCTTTGGCACACAGAGGTTAGTAAGATCTGTTTAATTTATACATATAGCATGTCAAACTTGTGTTTTGAAAAAATACTCTGATGTTAAAATTTTTAAATTTCCGCTGCGCACCTAACACACTGTTTTTCTAACATGAACTACAAAGGTCCATTAGGTCCCCTTTGCTAGCTCATTATAAATCTTATAACAATATGGTGTGTTTTTTCTAATAAATTGGTGACTTATGTTAAATTATTAGATTGGCTGAAATTTGATGAGATGAGATAATTCATGTTTATTTATCGGTTGAATTAATTTTGTGTAAATTAATTTAAGATAAACTTGTTGAATTATCGAGAATATTTATTTTCTTAGACATTATCTAGATATGACTGTTTTAATCAGATCATTTCTCTTTTGGGTTATTTGAATTAATACTAAAGCCCCATCCCAAGAATCTCAGGTGGAAAATAAAGATTCATGAGAATCATTTATCATTAGTTTGACAAGCCAATCTTTCAGTTCGGCCTGCCAATGGACTAAGTTTGGCAAGCAGATCTGCCAGTTTGGCCTGCCGACTGAATGGTAATCTGATTACATGTTTTCACGCATTTTTATCATATATTGATCCAAATTCAAATTTTCAAAGCCTTATCTAATAAGGACTAACCCTTGGGTCTAACCTTTATAAATACAGAGTGAGACCATATGTTATTTAGATTAGTTGAAAAATCAAGAGTGAGCACTCTATTCTATGAGTCCCTAAAACTTCCCTAAGAGCTATTGTTCCCAAATCACAAACGCTAGTTTTAGATTTTCTTAATTCGTTGGGAGGAGTGTCACCTGGAAAAGCTGTACAATGTGTGCCCACACGCACTCCTAGCATAGATAGAGAATAGCAAAGAAGACCAGTTGGTTGAGGCTCTTCTAGAACGCCTTTCTCTTCACAGATTGCAAGTGCTCTTCGGCAACCAGATCTGGTTAATTTATGCATGTAGCATGTCAAACTTGTGTTTTGGAATATACTTTGGTATAAAAAAATTTTAAAATTCTGTTGCGTACTATTTTTCCAACAATTTGTATCGGAGACATGGTTTTTACATAAATTTACGAGTTTGTGATCATACTATATGAATAAATTATGTGATCTTGATCTCTCGTATATTTGAATTTAATTTTTTAGAGAGTTGGCACTCTAGGGTTCTATGTAATTATATGTTGTCATAGATTATATGGTGAATATTTATTAATTATTTATGGTTGATTAAATTATTATTTAATTATTAATTAATTAATTAATTAATGTCGATTATGGTTCCTTAAAGGTTAGAATATATATGTAATTTTTTTCAATTATTAGATAATGGACTATCATCTCCATCTAGGAATTATTATTTAATTTTAAATTGGTAACAATTTTGGAATTAAATAATCATTCGAAGTAAAAGATGGATCTAGTAGATGGTGATAGCGTTCCACAAGTATTTCTTGAGTTTCTAATTTCATGTTTTTGAATTGTTGAAAATAAAATTGATAAATTTATTAAAAACTATATTTTTTGAAAAACGTGATTTCTACTTGATCGGCATGCCGAACCCTCAGGTCTGGCAGGCCGATGGTCACAGAATGGCAGGCTAGACTTCAGGCTCAGTAGGCCGTTCGTGGGGTAGAAATTTGATGACTTTAGCAGCAGACTGAACTTTCTAGTTTGGTAGGTCAATTTGTCATGACCGGTAGGTCGACCTATAAAGTTCGGCAAGCCAAAGGGTTATGACCGACAGGCCGATCACACAGATCAACATGCCGGTAGAGAGCCTTGAATTTTTGAAAAAGGTGTGTTTTTTTGGTGCAGTTTTGATTTTTTTAGAACAATTCTGAGAAACACTAAATTTGGATATGACCGAAAATATGGAGTATTCTATCTATATGGGATTAAAGATTTGAAGATGAAAGATAGATGAAAAAGTATACAATTTGAAGATTCAAGGATGAAGAATAAATAATATGTTTCGATTATTCTTTTATAACCTTTATTTTCTTTTCTCTAAGGTGGAACCATAATATTACGGTTATTCATTATTATTTTGCTTGTGGCTTTGTATTATTGCTTTGCTTGTTTGCATTATAATATGATTTGCTATGTATATTGATAACATGCCATATAGAATAAGGAGTGCCGCTTATTTAAAAATTGTTTATGCATGTTTTTAAAATAAAACATTGATTTTAAAAGAATGAGTGGGAGAAGGTTTTTGAAGAGAGAACTTACAGCCTCCATCATTGGTTCATAGGTAGCACATGATAGTTCTGACCCCTAGGAAGGGATTTCATCATGTACTAGGTTAAATCTCCAAGAGGATAAGGTATTTTAGCATGATTTAGGTTGCACACCCCTAGGTGGTGATTATAAATCATGGATAAAATATTGAAATGATGGTTATACACTTATGTTGATTTTATTATTAACATCTCTTAGGAGTTCTGTTAATAAAATTGATGGTCAAAGAAATGATTATTTATATATGTTGGATCATACTGGTCCTAGATGGAATATATTAATCAGGAGAGGATCCGTGTTCCTAATTGAATTTGGTAAGTCTCCCCTAGGCGGCTTGTTGAATTCTAAGTTGGGAAGTATCGTTGTAAGGTTTTAATTTTTTCAAGGTTTTGACACATAAACACATTTGTATATTTTACATGATTGTGTTATCTTACTAAATTATTATTGTATGTTTGGTATATGATTCTTTATTGTAGATTAAAAAAGGTCTAAAAATGCTTTAACTTCGATACTTGACAAAAATTAGTTATCTGGTGAGGACTATAATGGTTAGAAACGGAACCTAAACATCGTCTTATCCTTTGAGAAACTAATGTTTATGCTGATGACACCGTGTCCTCCTAAGCCTACCAAAGATTCTACGAATGAGCAAATCAAAGCGTATGATCGCTTGAAAGATGCTAATGATCAAGCCCGCTGTTATACTATGGCCAACTTGAATAACGTACTGTAGGCTCAACATGAAGATTATGAGACTACTAGGCATATCTTAGATAATCTTGAACACATGTTTAGAGACCAGGCCTTAGCAAAGTAGCAAGGGCGCTTCAAAAACTCTTAAATTGCAAACAAAGGCCAGGGACGTCTATGAAGGAGCATGTGATGTTGTCATTGTTACCTCGCTGAGGCTTAAACCAATGGAGCTGACATTGATACTGAAACTTAGATGACTGTGGTCTTTGAGACTTTGTCTAAGGAGTTTGTTCTACTTAGAGCTATTGTTAATTTAAGCAATAGATGAGATATAACCTTAACTGAGTTGATTAAGCAGTTACAGGAGTTCGAACTTCTGATCAAGGAAACTCTTGTTGGTGGTGAGGCCAACTTGGCAGTTGCCCCTAGTTCCAATCCCAACCTAAGGAATGGAAAGAGCAATGGGCGAAGAATGAGAAGTATTTTATTCTTGCAAATAGCAAGAACAAGAAGAAGAAAAACAAGAACCCAAAAAAGCTCAAGTGTTTTTCTGCAGGAAGGTCGGGCACATAAAGAAGAATTACAAGGACTTCTTTTTCCAAAGAGGTAGGTGTGATCTTCTAGTTGTTGAAACTTGTTTGGTTGAGAAATCCAGTGACACTTGGGTCATAGATTCCAAAGCAACTAATCTTGTTTGTGTTTCTCCATAAGGGTTCAAAGAAATGAGAAGTCTGCTTCATGAAGACTTCACACTTTAGATGGGCGATGGATCCTTAGTGTTGGCTAAAGCAGTGGGAGATGTCCATTTTTATTTTGATAATTATAGGAATTTATTTTACGAGATTGTTTTTATGTTCCTACACTTATAAGGAATTTAATTTCTGTAGCTTGTTTATTAAAGACTCTTATGTAGCGTCTTTTAACAATAAAGTGGTGATTTGTAAAAACAAATCTTTTATCTATGATGGATGAATGCAAAATAATCTATATTTTATCAAACCTAAGATGGACTTACTGTTGAACACTAAGGTTAATGATAATAACTCTAAAGGCTTAAAACTTCTCACTCTAATAAGACCTATCTTTGGCATTTGTGACTAGGCCATATTAACTTGAATAGGATTCAAAGTTTGGTAAGGGATGGACCTTTAAATCACTTAAAGGTGGAATCTATACCACAACGTGAATCTTGTTTAGAGGATAAAGTGACCAAAAGACCATTTGAGTCTAAAGGCAATAGGGCCAAAGGGGTTCTAGGACTTGTGCATAGTGATATTTGCAGACCTATGAACATCCAGGCATGAGGAGGGTATGAGTATTTAGTCATTTTTATTGATGATTACTCAAGGTATGGGTGGTGTACCTGTTGCACCATAAACCAAAACTTTTGACAAGTTCAAGGAGTTTTGGACTGAAGTGGAAAAGCTATTAGGTACACCCATAAAGGCACTTTGATCCGATCGAGATGGTGAACACCTTTCTGATGAGTTCTTGGGATACATATTGGAGAATGGGATTTTATCCCATTTGACTACATCGAACACTCCATAGTAGAATGGCTTAACTGAGAGAAGAAATAGGACTTTTTTGGACATGGTTAGGTCCATGATGAGTTATTCATCATTGCCTTGGTCCTTTAGGGATATGCATTACAAACTGCATGTTATCTTTTGAACAATGTGCCTTCAAAATCGGTTCTTAAAACTTCTCATGATTTGTAGATAGTGAAAAGGACATCCTTAAACCATATTCGAATATGGGGATGTCCAACTCATGTCCTGTTTAAGGAAGCAAATAAGTTGGAAGCACGTTCAGAAGTTTGTGTGTTTGTAGAATATCCAAAAGGGACAAACGGGGATTATTTTTATAACCCAAAGAAAAATAAAGTCGTGGTTTCAACTAATGCAACTTTCCTTAAGGAAAGTTTCATGGACTACTTTAAGCCTTGAAGAAAAATGGTGCTTGAGGAGTTGGCAAGTGATTCAATCAATTTGGGAGTTCCAAATGAAACCATTCCAATTTGTGTAGAAAAACCAACAGAACCCGAACAACAACCTAAGGGGCTTCAATGTAGTGAGAGATCGGGCGTTAACCTGAGAGATATATGTTCAATAGTGAGGCCTTCTTGGCTGAACTAGATGAACAAGATAGGGATCCTTACACTTACGAAGAGGTTATGTAGGATGTTGATTTGAAACTCTGGATAGAGGCCATGAACACAGAGATGAAGTTTATAGAGACTAATCAGGTTTGGAAACTTATGGATCTTCTTGAAGGGGTAAAATATATAGGGTGTAAGTAGATCTAAAAGAGAAGGAGAGGAGTGGATGGAAATGTTGAAACCTATAAGGTTAGATTGGTAGCTAAGGGATACACACAAAAGGATAGAAGCGATTACGAGGAAACCTTTTCACCTATAGCCATTCTTAAGTCGATCCACATTCTCTTGTCCATAGCTACTGCTCTCGACTATGAGATTTGATAGATGAATGTCAAGACGGCCTCTCTAAATGGCTATCTTGATGAATCCATATATATGGAACAACTATACGGGTTTAAGGCTAAGGGTCAAGAGGGTAAGGTTTGTAAGCTACTAAAGTCAATTTATAGACTTGAGCAGGCTTCCCATTCTTGGAATATAAGATTTGATCAAGTGATCAAGACTTATGGGTTCGTACAAATGTGGACGAACCATGTGTTTACAAACATATTAAGGATAGAAAAGTGGGTTTTCTACTGCTCTATGTAGATGACATTCTGTTAATTGATAATGACGTAGGGTCGTTGTCATTGGTCAAATTATGGTTGACCAAGTAGTTTGACATGACAGACTTGGGTGAAGCTAATTATGTTCTCAGTATCCAAATCTTTCAGGATAGGAAGAACAAAACGATAGCTTTGTCCCAAGCAGGCTACATAGATAAAATTCTCAAAAGGTTTGTAATGCAAGATTCCAAGAAAGGTGGGTAACCATCTAGATCTGGAATTACTCTTTCTAAGAAAGACTCGCCAAAGTCTGACGAAGAAAAAGAATACATGAAGAAGGTGCCTTATGCTTCAATAGTGGGTAGTCTCATATATGACATGCCACATGACCGGATATTTCTTATGTGATCGGGATTGTAAGTCCATTTTAGTCAGATCTAGGACCGAACCACTAGGTTGCGATCAAGCATATTTTCAAGTACCTGAGAAAGACTCGAGGGTATATGCTTGTGTATTAGGGTGAGGATTTAACTCCTCTAGGATATACTGACTCGAATGTCCAATCCTATCTAGATTTGAAAAGATTGATTTTGGGTTTTTTGTTTACTTTGGGTGGCGGTGCCATTGTTTGGAGAAGTATTAAACAAGATTGCACTTCGAATTCAAAGATGGACGCAAAGTATGTGGCAGCGAGTGATGCTTTGAAAGAAGCAGTGTGGCCTCGCAAGTTTCTTGGGGATCTTGAGGTAGTTTCTGTTATAGATAAGGCGATATCGTTGTGTTGTGATAACAGTACGATGGTAGCTAATCCTAAGGAACCAAGATTTCACAAGAAGAGTAGGCATATTGATCAAAAGTATCATGTGATAAAGGACTTTGTTGAGGGCGGGCATGTCATTGTATGCAAAATCGCATACGAGGACTATTTAGCTGATCCATTTACGAAGACACTAACTGCGAGAGTTTTCGAGAGGCATGTGGAAGCTATGGGACGTGAGTTTGTCATATTTACTAACTTAGTGCAAGTGGGAGATTATTAGACATGATGCCTTAAGGAGTAAAAATTTAATATGTTTTTAGAGATATTTTTATCAATAGAGAGTTTATTTATTATTCATATACTAAATTGTTCTCTTCTTTATGTTCATATTGTTGAATGTATGATAAGCAAACAAAAGTCTAACATTGTCAATCTAAGCCTTTAAAATCAGGCATATGATGGACAGATTATGCGGAAGACATGATTCTAAAGGTAATGGTCTAAATAATAAGATCCACAATCGAGGGAATAAAGTTGGGTGCTTCATTCATGCAAAGACTGTTATGTTGTCTATATCCTTAACGGGAGACGGTTTGTCTTAGCCGTCGGAGGTGGACTCCGTGAATAGAAATATTGGTGCATTGTCATAGGTGACAATGTATTAGTTCAGGACATAAAGTATAATTGATTTCGATTATGCTTCATTCATGCAAAGACTGTTATGTTGTCTATATTCTTAACGAGAGATGGTTTGTCTAGGCCATCGGAGGTGGACTCCATGAATAGAAACATTGGTGCATTGTCATAGGTGACGATCTATTAGATCAAGACATAAAGTGTAATTGATTTGGATTAGTAATTCTATCTTAACAAATCAATTCACTTTAGACAATTAAATGTATTGTATCTTAATCCTAAGATGAATAGTAAGCTTGTTGTCTTGACTTATGTCTTTTGATGTACCAAAGGGTGACATTCACAATATATGTTGGTACGCACGCCTTGATAGCGTAGACTTGTTATCATAGATATGGAATCCATAGCTCCTCTTTAGGAGTCGATAATATCCTCTTGTATGCGTTATATTGTAATTGAAAAACTAGAGTGCTCAACCATTTAAATACATAGGTGTAACCAAATGGTATACTGTCATTGAATGTTAAGTTTTTCAATAATGAGATAATGGAATGTAAGAGAAAAATAATTGGGAAGGTAAGACAGAATTTATCCTTAAGCTGATTATAGATATCCTGTGGGGATATGATACATTATGATATGTCATGCAGACTTAGCTATTCGGGCTTCATAATTTTATATAGTTCGAGAGTGTTGGAAACAAAGTACGCAGCGGAATTTTAAAATTTTCCATTAGAGTAATTTCCAAAACACAAGTTTGACATGTTATATGTATAAATTAAATAGATCTTACTAACCTCAGTGTGCCGAAGAACCTCCGTAACACGTGTAGAGAAGTAACGTTCCAAAAGAGCCTCAACCAACGGTCTTCTTTGCTATTCTCTATCCACAACCGGAGTGAGTGTGGGCTCACACGTACAGCTCTTCCACCGGTGACTCTCTTTCCAACCAATAGAGAGAACCCAAAGCTAGTGCTTGTGATTTGTGAACAAAAGCTCTCAGGGAGTTTTCAGATGCTCACTAGAAGAGTATCACTCTTAATCTCTCAAATTGATCTCTATTGATCTAAGTAAATCATGAGACTCACTCCCATTATATAGCTATTGGTCCTGGGGTCAGTCCATATCAGATTAGGTCTCAAAAACTTGAAACAGAATCAAATTCGGATCAGTATCTGATAAGATCCGCGTAAAAACGTGTAATCTTATCTCTGCTGATCGGCAGGCCGAACACGTCATCCGGCAGGCCGAACTCCTGAGAAAAAATCTCCGCGAATCTTTTACTTTCCACCCGAGATTCTAAAGGATAAAGTCTCAATTTTGATTCAAATAATCCAATAGAGAAGTTATCTGATCAAAACAAACTTTATCAAGATAATCTCTAAGAAAATAAATCAATTCACAATAATTCTACAAGTTTATCTTGATCTAATTTATCCAAAATTAAATCAACCGATAAACAGACAAGAATTATCTGATCACAATAATTCAACAAGTTTATCTCGAACTAATTTCTTACAAAATTAATTCAACCGATAAACAGACATGAATTATTTGATTCTTATAAATTTTAAACCAATCTGATAAATTTGACATAAGTCACCAATTATTGGAAAAGCACGTCGTGTCGTTACAGGATTTTGTGAGCTAGCAAAGGGGACCAAAATGGACCTATAAAGTTCAAGCTCATGATAATTATGAAACCCAATATCCCATATATACATTTCACAATTATCAACTCCAACGCTACTCCACTAAAAGCTTGGAGCTGCACTCTCGAACTTTATAGAATTACGAAGCTCGTGTAGCTAAGTCTCCATGACATATCATAGTGCATCGCATCCCCATATGATCATCCATAATCGGCTTAAGGACAAGTTCTGTCTTACCTTCCCGATTATTTTTATCTTACGTTCCATTCTCTCACCATTAGAAAACTTACCATCCAAAGATAGTATACCATTTGGTTACACCTATGTATCCAAATGGTTGAGTGCTCCATTTTTTCAATTACAGGACAACGCATATAAGAGGATATCATTACTCCTAAAGAGGAGCTATGGATTCTATATCTATGAATAGCAAGTCTACGCTACTAAGAGTTATGCCTCTGACGTACCGGCATGCATACCACTATAGAGATGTGGGAGTCACCTATTGGTACATCAAAAGACACAAGTCAAGACAACGGGTCCACTATTCATCTCAGGATTAAGATACAATACAAATGACTGTCTAAAGTGAATCGATTTGCCAAGACAGAATTATTAATCTAAATCAATTCACTTTATGTCCCGATCCAACACGTCGTCACTTATGAAACGCGCCAATGTTTCTATTCACGAAGTCCAACTCCGATGGTCAAGACAAACCATCTCCCAAAAGGGATATAGACAACATAACAATCTTTACATGAATAAAGCGCCCAACTTTATTCCCTTGATTGTGGATCATATGTTTTAGACCGTCACCTTAAGAATCGTGTCTTCCTCATAATCAGTCTATCATATGCCCAATTCTTAAGGTTTAGACTGACAGTCTCAGACTACTGTTTGCTTATCATACATTCAACAAATATGAACGTAAAGAGGACAAGATTTGGTATATATATAAATGAATAAATTCTTTATTGATAAAAATGTCTCCAAAAACATATTACATTTTCACTCCTTAGGGCATACATGTCTAACAGAGAGTGCAGCTCTAAGCTTTTAGTGGAGTAGCATTAGAGTTAATAATTATGAAATGTATATCTAGGATACTGGGTTTAATAATTATCGGGAGCTTGAACTATATAGGTCCATCAGGTCCCCTTTGTTAGCTCATTATAAATCCTGTAACGATACAGGGTGTTTTTTCTAATAAATTAGTGACTTACGTTAAATTATTAGATTGGTTGAAATTCGATAGGATGAGACAATTCATGTTTGTTTATTGTAAATTAATTCAAGATAAACTTGTTAAATTATCAAGAATATTTATTTTCTGAGAAATTATCTAGATATGACTGTTTTCATCAGATAACTTCTCTATTAGGTTATTTGAATTAAAATTGAGACTCTATCCCAAGAATCTCGGGTAGAAGATAAAGATTTGTAGAAATCATTTATCATTAGTTTGGTAGGCTAAACTTTCAGTTTAGCTTGCCGATGGACTAAGTTCGGCAGGCCAATCTGCAAGTTCGACCTGCTGACCGAACGATAATTTGATTACACATTTTTGCACATTTTTATTAGATATTAATCCAGATTGGAATTTTTGAAAGCTTATCTGATAAGGACTAACCCCTGGTCCAACCTCTATAAATAGAGAGTATGACTCATATGTTATTTAGAGTAGTTGAGAAATCAAGAGTGAGTACTTTATTCTGTGAGTCTCTAAAACTCCCCTGAGAGCCATTGTTCATAAATCACAAACGCTAGTTCTAAGTTTTCTCAATTGGTTGGAAGAAGAATCACCTAGAAGAGCTGTATGACGTGCGCCCACACACACTCTGATCGTGGATAGAGATTACCAAAGAAGACCAGTTGGTTGAGACTCTTCTGGAACACCATTCTCTTCACATACTGCATGTGCTCTTCAACAAACAAAGTTAGTAAGATCTAGTTAATTTATGTATATAGTGTATCAAACTTGTATTTTGGAAAATGCTCTAGTGTAAAAAAATTTTAAAAGTCCACTACGTACTATTTTTCCAACAGAGGCAGTGGTGGAAGTGAAGAAAAAGCAAAACAAAACAAAAGATGAAGAGCATTTAGTAACTCCATCACCCCAGAGGGAGAAACCCGAATTACTAGGGATTAAGCAATGCTTAGATTTGTTGTCATCTTTTGATTATTGTTGCTGGATATTTGGTCATTTCGATAGTTTTATTTTGTTTTGTTTTATTTTGTATTTATGTTATTTTGTCTCATATTCATTGTCTCTATCGCAAATAAGGTATTAGACGTTGTGTCGTTTTAGGATTTTAGGGAAAAAGGTTAGTCATGTTAATAGAGAATCATTTATTAGGAAAGGTGAAGTAGAAAGAGACATTACATTTTGTCGTTCATTTTGTCTTAATGTTTTATTTTGTACCCACATTCACACACCTGAAAAAGAAAATGAGCATTGCTACCAAAGTTGAATATTAGTGGAAATTTAATGATAAGATAATAGCAACTCTGTGTCATGACAAAGAATGGTAAAAAGACGATCCAATCATATTAGCATTCCAATTTTTCTAATTCTTTTACGTGATAGATCCACTCAAGAATGCACCATGGTACATTGTTCACATGTGTAGTCACAGGCATACGTCAGACATTCTAGCTGAGTATACCATTGTGAATGATGACATCGTGCAAGTTGATGATTCTTCTTATGGACACTTTGTTTTTATAGAGCCTGAGATGGACGCACTATCTGTGCATTGTGACGATGTAAATCTAGATATTAAATTACTGATATAGATAGTGTGGGCGTTGATGAAGGATGAAACAGATGAAACTCTAGAAGAGTATTTTGATGACAAAGTGTAGAAAAATTAAAGTAATTATGATAGTGATTGGCCTCTTTAATTATTAGGTGAAGACAATGAATAAATTGTGAACATTCTTATTATAATGACTATGCACTTTTTAACTTCTTTTGTAAACAATATCTTTTGTGTTAATTAACATTAATTGAACTATGTCTTATGGTTGTATATATCATAGTTTTTTTTTTTTTGAATATAGACTATGCATTGTGTCATCTATGTGGTGGAAATCAAAATGATAACAATGGTGCTCCTAATAATAATAATAATGAAAAGCAAAGGGTAAGTACATAGGGCAAGTGACAGAGAAAAGACATTGGAAGAAGAAGGCGGCAAGCCAAGCGTCTGATTTGATGAAAGCACCTAGTGGCCTAATTGTAAAAACCTTGGTAGTTGGTCTCATGATTTAAGACAACTAGCTCGAACCTATCTACCGCTTCATTACTAAATTATATTAGTTATACAATATTGATTAGCACTCATTTGTCGTGCAAAAGAGTTCACTTTTAAATTACAGAATTCATCAAAAAGTCCATGGATTCACATGTGGCACATCTACATAGAGTACATTGCATAGTTACTTTAAGGATATAGGCGGAGAACTCAATCTAGAGATCGCACGGAATTTGCCTCATCCTAATGTTGTTGATCATGATGCTTAGAAGTCGCTTTACGACCACTGGAGTACTGAAAAACAAATTATTAGTTACAAAATTCTCACTAAGTGATTCATTCATATTTGCTAATGATGTCATTTTTTTCTTTTACTCAATACTTTGTTATCTTTTCAAGAAAGGTCAAAGGCAAATTCAAGAAATCACAAGGCACAAAATAACTACAACGGTCAAAATCATACTTTGCACATAGTGCTAGTTTGGCAGGTAAAATTTTTCCGTACTTGTATCAATTTTTTCCTTTCATTTTGTCACTATAAATATAAAATATTGGTGAAGGTTAGATCCTGCCATTAATGTGCTCTTAGGTGACATAGCAATTCATCAACATATGTACTCTAATAAAGTTGCTGACCAATGGTGCGACCCTCAAGCAGAGATGGAGCATGTGAGCTACTGATTTTAATTAATTATTTTATGATTACGCAATTAAAACAAGTTTTATGTACATTTTTGCTAACGGTAATATATTTTTTTCAGAATCAAATGGTGGCACTTTGTAATGCACAATGCAACAAGTCTTTTGATGCAATGTCAAGTTAGTGACATCCTCTATTGGAAGAGAAGATTGTTCAGCAAGTAAACAAGCCTCATTCATGATACATCAAAGATAGGAGGAGAGTATTGAAAGGATCTTCAAGTTTTGGTCGTGCACATAATAAAAATGCTAAAGTACAAGAGATGAGGAATAGGCTTGATACACAAACATTATTCATCCAGTACCTAATGTCTAAGTTTAACATGATGTTCCCTGGATGATTTACTCAATTTGACCCAACTGCCTATCCTCAATAACACACTTCATCACCGCAACCACAACTCCCTCTCCACCAATTCAATAACATCCTATCTCATCAGTGCAATAACCATATGTGCCTCGATATCAATATCCACCTCAACATCAATACAATTCTCAACCCCTAAGTAGAACCCTCCACGCTTATTATCCTTCAGCACCAAAAGACCTTCATTATTAAACATACTAGAGATATTATGCATTTATTTTTGTGTCATTTGACATATTTCAAACATTATCTATATTTGTGTCATAGGCATGTATTTTAAACTCAATCTACTTTTTAGGTGTTGTTATTTAAACTAGAAGTTTACATTATAATATGTTTTCTTAATATTAGCATCAATTTTAGTATTATTTATGTGTTTTAGTTTTAATTTACATTTAATTTATTGATTTTAAATGATATATCATACTTAATTTTGTTACAAATCAATACTTAATTAAAAGAAATAAAACGATAACGTTGCCAATGCCAATGAGCGTCAGTGAATTTAAATTTTTCTTAAAAAATTATGGATGCTAGCATTAATTATAGTTTGACAGACCAGACGTTTTTTCTAATTACTTGTCAGGAAAGTTGGCAACACAGTCAACGAATTGGGACGTAAAATTAGCCACACCTAATTCCCTCTATGCCATTTGAGTACGCCCTGTGACACTCATATGGCGTTGGTATTTACTGATGCTTGTTGGATTGGCTATGTCGGCAACATGTTTTTTGTTTTCCAGTAGTGATTATTTCAAAGTAGGCACATTCTATGACATGAGAGATAAACAAACAGAAAAATTAATTACATATAATCCCAATATGTTCCCTAGCACAAGACTTCTCTCCCCTTTTCAACATTTCCTGTCTCCTTTCGTTTGTGCATCTACCTAGGCTTTTTTTTGCCCTTCCATGCCCATTCCACATATAGAATTACTTTTCAAAAAACTCATAAATACTACCAACCACCCAAATAGGAAGCTTAAATCTCAACGTTTTCGTATTTGTTTTTTCTATTAGCTTTTTCTTACTACAAACTGAAACGAGTCTTTCTATTGTACAATTTATATTTGTAAAGTTTAGATGCATATCAAAAATTGAGTGGGACTATCGCTCTTAATTTTCTTAGTGGAAGACAGGTGGGGCTCATGCATCCTATTTAATTTGATTGGTGTTCGAAGGGCAAAAAAAGTAAAAAGAGGCAATAATCAAGCACAACTCTTATGGTTAGATACCACGTAATTATAACCTAAACCAAAAATAGCAAAGGACAATTTGGTATCTTTCTTTGCGCAACCCTTCACGTGGGAAGGTCCTGGGCCGGGAAGCATCGATCGTCTTGAAAATGGGATACTCCACAGTTTTCGCACGCATACTTGTATATGTAGATACGAATCTAAGAGTACTTCTTTGTTTTTTAGGGGGTCAACATTTTTCTTATCGGCTATCAACGATGCGTGTACTTCAACATAATGTCTTGTTAAAATGCAACAAACTAGTTAATTCTCTCTTATCCATCTGATCGCAATCGATAATGCTTACAAAAAAAATTAAATCAATCATAGAAATTCAAAATTTGGTTAAATCATCTATTAAGTATTCTTTTAAACATGTTTATTTATAAATAAAAAGTAAAGAAGGAAAATAAAAAAAAGAAGAGGATGAAGATTATTGCTGATTCTTGTAAGAAAACAAACTTTTATTGTCGTTGTTAAAAGTCTTAGTGGCAACAACTGTTGTCCCATTGACTCTGAGGTTTTTATCATCACTAAAGACTAATTAATGCTGACACCAACTGGTGCCAGCATTGGGTGTTTCATGCTAGACTTTTAACGACAACAAATAAAAGTCCAATTTTGATGCGACTTCTACTAAACTTTACACGTACATTATTTCTTGACTTTTAGCGACAACATGGGCCTCTTTTTTAGTGATCATGTCGTTGTCGCTAAAAGAGAGAAAGTGAACAAATTCTTTAGTAATCGTTTTAAAACCATGTTGTTGTTAAATTCACCTTCTAGCGATGATATTTGTCGTCGTTAAAAACATCATCATTAATGGGCGCATTTCTTATCGTGATTCTCCTCTTCCAAAAATATTTATGACCCACATAATTAGAAAAGGAGTTGGAATGTAAACTTAAGACATTGCAATTGATAATAGCGCAATATAAATAATTAAAATTGATATAATAATTATCGTCATTAAAAATGTCGTGGCTACTGGGCGCGTTTCTTATAGTGATTATCGTCTTCCAAAAATGTTTATGTCCCACTTTGTTAGAGAAGTACTTGGAGAGTAAACTTAAGTCGTTGCAATTGATAATAGTGCAGTATAAATAATTAGAATTTATGCAAATATATAACTAGTACAATTAAAGGCCGCTGCTCTTTTCTTTTCTTTTCTTTTTTTAAGGAATAGGAGATTAGTAACTAGCCCTTTAAAAAAATACTCAAGTGAATAGTATTTTTTTTAAAGCACTTAATTAAGGCGGTGTTCAATATACTTTATTTAATTTTTTTTTTGTTTTTTAAACCAAAAAAAGGAAAACTTGATTTGAAAACATGTTTGGCACTTATGTTTTTGTTTTTTTAATTTTTAATCTGCCTTCATTTTTTTTAACAAATCCTAAAAACAAGTATCTGATGTTTTCAAAAAAATTTAAACAACTTTTATCTTTAAAAAGATCTCAAATATTAAATCTCAGAGATTAGGTCGGGTTGTTCGACTTACCATTTCAAAAAAAATCTCAAATCTCAGATTTGTCTCTCCTCTCCCCTCTCTTTCTTTTTTATTATTTCTTAAGAAAATGGAGAAAAAAAATTCTCAGATCATTGACGGTTGAGATCAATGAAGAAATCAAAGCTTCGTGACAATGGAAGATGGAGAACTCGACGAAGACGATGGCTGTGACGCGAAGCTTGAAAAGACTCTTTGTTGACGGGAATGGAAAGCTTGTGATAGAGTCGGACGCAAAGATTGATCTAATCACGACGATGGCCAATCTCTACACTGGAGAAGATGAGTGTCAAATGGTGGAGAAGCGCCGAAGAAAAGCTGTCACCCCAGAAAAGTGCTATCATGCTAGAGGTGCCAAAGATGGAAGATTTCTCAAGAGAGTGAAGGGAAATTAGAGAGTTGTCAAGAGAAGAGAACTCTGAAGAGAGAGGAAAGAGAGGAAGAAAAACAAAAGGAAGAAAAAAAGAAAAAAATAAAAATATAAAAATCAAATTTTAGAATTAAATTTGTTGATAAAATAGGAAAAACAAATTAATTTTTAAAAGAATATAATATTCACTAACACTTAAAAAAATATGATACTTGCCGCTCCAAGTTGTTCAATTATGGTTGGGCTTATCCCCATCTTGACTCAAGCCATGAGTCATGTTTTGTCCTGTTGTTTTGATTCTAAAGTCGGATATAGGTTAATAATATTTTTTTTTTTTTTTTTTTTTAAATAACAAAAGTCATTGTCAAACGTATTTTTTTCTTAATTTTAAAAATAAAAAACAAACATGAGTTATCAAATATGTTTTTATTTAAAAACAAAAATTAAAAATAAGAGTTTTTATTTAAAAAATAAAAATTAAAAATAAGAGAAAATATTTTTGTTTTTCTATTTAAAAAAATGATATCAAACAGACCCTAAGTAAATAGTATTGGAGAAAGCAGAGGTGGTTTACATTTCCAACGATTATACATATTTCCTACACAATCCCCTATTACAAAACCCTCAAATATATAATGGAGCATCCAAATGGCGATTTCATAATCTCATTCTAACAAATGCTTAATGTATTAATCATCAGATTGATCAAAAAAATTTAATAATCCTCAGATTTAACTTAAAAAATAAATGCGAGTTAAATTCACTATATCCGTTAAAGAAAAAATTAATTCACTCCGAAAGTAATTAACATGATGATACTTTAATTACTCTCACATAACACCAAAATGGTGTAACTTTTACACCAATATGGTGTAATTGTCATATTAAACAGTAATTTCATTTCCAACCTTATATACTATTTTTAACACCAAAAAAGAATATTACTAAAATATTCTATTTCATCTCTTTTTTATAAATAAAAAAATTTTAAAAACAAAAAAAGTCAAATTGGTGTGGATGAACAGTGGCATGCCAGATTTAGCGTGCTCTTATTGATCTCTCCAAAGTGGTGTGAATAAATAGAATCTCTTTAGAGATGATATCAACACCAATTTAGCATTAACTCTCAAAAAATAGAGTCAATTGGAGAAGGTCTTAGACAAAGTATATTACAGACATATAAACACGCATGTAAGAAAATGACTAGATATATAAAATAAATGCAAATTTAACTCATATCATAATTCTGGACTCACAAATTTTAAAGCGATAACTAAACTTTTGTGAACGTACACTTCCTTTAAAAAGCATACTTTTAAGGGAGCATTTTTTCTAAAGAAAAGGTTTTAGTTGTTGGCAAAAGTTTAGTTGTGACAAGAACAAATCTGCTATTTGATTTACAGTTAAGTTACAATTAAAATATTTTTGTTATTTTTTTCTTAAAAAATTCAAATTTTTGTTCAAATTTTCTATTCAAACGTATAAACCAAACATACTAGAAATGATAGAAGGTTAGAATAAAAAAAGAAATTAGAATGCAAATATTTCCCATTCGATGGTAAAAAATGGGTAAAATGACAACATAAAGAAATAAGAGGAATGCTACTAGCACTCTAATTTTCACTCTCTTGTACTCTCTACATTCACTATGAATCTACTATCTCATTTTCTATATGAATATAATTTATTATATTAATGGTTTCCACGTGTCAGACTATGAATATACAGAGTGAAAAAAAGATTGCTGTTAGCACTCCTCAAGAAATAATACTAACAAAGCTTAAGAAAGAGAGAGGGGGAAGGGGGGGAGTGGGGGGTGGTGGGGCGGTGTGGTGTGGGGACTCCATTTCATGCAAGGCAACTTGAGAGATATATTATTATCTATCTTACAATAGATTCTTGGTATAAATGTTAGTAGAACAAGAAATAGAAGCTTAAATGAAGAGTTTGAGACGTATTGAAATACTTTCTTTAAAGATTATATTTGTCCTCACTTCTAAGTTTTCTAACGAATTTAATGGCATATTACTCAAATATACAACAAACTCTTAAGCACAATATCTTAGGAGTGAACGGCGGGCGGTTTGACGGTCTTTAGGTGGGTACGGTGCTGTTTTTTTGGATGGCGGGTTGGCGATTAACCAACCCGCAAACCGCCCACCACATGGCGGGTGGTTTCGGTTTGGTTTTGGGTGGTTGCGGTGCGGTGCGGGCGAGTTGAGGCGGTTTAGACCTATGCTATTGGCTAATGTAATTTTTTGGACATTTTTTTTAGAAAGTGCAAAAAATTTGTAGAAAATATAAGATGATAATACATAAAGCATTCTCAACAACAAGCAAGTTTGATGCTTAAAGACAGTGACCATATTCAAAAGTACAAATTAAGAAACATAATCATTCACTGCAACAAGAAACATCAACTACAGATGAAGTGATGAACAAAGTCAAGAGCCCATAAAGATTAAAGCCTATTCACTAGGTTCAAAAATAGTAGAATGCTACAAATGAAATGATGAATAAAGTCAAATGTTCTTTTTCTTTTTAAGGCTTTCTCTACTAACTTACTTGATTTGAATTTTGATCACTTCACAAAATAATAGGAGAATTTTCAGTTTTTAATATGTCAAGAGGCAGCCGAGCCTGTGCTTAGAGTGTTGGATTGTTTAATTATCTCTAAAATAAGAACAAAATCAAATATATGATAAGTTTTTTTTTTTTAAATATAGAGGCGGGCGGGTTCGGGTTGAACCCATCCTCAAAAACTTAAACCAAACCTATCCACCTGAATATATTGGTGGGTGGGTTCAACCCACCTGCCAGTGGGTTGCTAACGTAAATCAGCTTTTTCGAAATGGGCGGGCGTAGGCGCAGGCGGTTGGCAGGTGCGGGGCAGTTTTTGTATAGCCCTACAATATCTAACAAAGGTTTTATTATCTTTTTTAGAACAAATTGATATGAGTCTTTCTATTGTACAAATTATATTTAAAATTTATATGCATCTCAGATATTGAACAGAATTGTCACACTTAATTTTCTTAGTTGAAGACATACGAGGCTTGTGCATCCCATTTGATTTGATTGATGTTCAGGAGGCAAAAAAGAAAAAAAAGGCGTGATAATGATGCACCACCCGTGGTGAATAGATAGCATGAAATATAACCTAGAACAAAAGATGGAAAAAGGAAAATTTTTGTATATTTCTCTTAACGGCCCTTCACAGTGGAATGTCCCTAGTTGAAATGCATCGATTATCCTAAAAATGGAATGCACCGATGTCCTCGCATACATACTTTGATATGTAGATTCGAATTTAGTAATACTTTTTTTGTTTTTTTGGCAGTCAACATTTTCTTTATCGACTATCAATGATGTGTATCCTCTAACGCAATGTCTTGTTAAAATATAACAAACTAATTAATTCTCCTTTATCCATCTAATCGTGATTGATAATACTTACGAAATATTCTAATCAATCATAAAAATTCAAAATAAGGATAAATCATCTATCAAGTATACTTTTTAAACATGTATATTTGTATATAAAAACTAAAAGAAGGGGGAAAAGAAGATGATGGATCTTATCGCCAATTCTTATAAGAAAGGAAAGTTTTATTTGAAAAAGGAAAAAAATAATGAAAATAAGAGTGCTCAACGTCTATAAAGATCTTTTAGTAAATTAGTCTTGAAACATCATTGTGGGTGCCATCCACTATGACGACAAAATAGTTCCTTAGATAGCTTTCAAGAAATAAATAATAATAATAATAATAATAATAAAGGTCCCATTTTCCTTTCAAAGAAAGAAAGGAAAAAAGTGCATCCATTAAATAATGCACAAAAATAGATAAGAATGTTAGGTTCTAGAACTAATGAACATTTACCAAAATTAAAATAGCATAATTATAATCTATAATAGGTAAGAATAAACTGAGAAATTGAAAGGTTAAATTCTAACGAAGGAAATTCTTTTTTCTCACAAAGTGGGCCAACAAAATATTAGAGAGAGTAGCAAGGTAAGAGATTAGAGTCTAATTATAACCTCTATTTATACCGCTAGTGAAAGCAAAGTAAAGCACACTCTTAAAAGCTAAAAATTTTGGTTTTCTTATCAGTATTACAGGCTGTGGATTTTACGATAGTTTAAAGCCGTCAAGAAAAAATTTCACGAAAGTTAAAAAACCATCGTAAAAACTTCAGTTGTGATATAAAATGAAGTTTTCACGATGATTTTTTACCGTTATGAAACAGCAAAATTGGCGGGAGAGGCGTCGTGGGTGTGCATCTTCCACGACAGTTTTTATGAAAACCCTCATGGAAAGTTGACCTTCCACGACAGTTTTTTTAGAAACCAACGTGGAAAATCAAGCTTCCACGACGGTTTTTCCTAAAAAGGTCATTGAAGCATGACCTTCCACAACGGTTTCCCTATAAAACTGTCATGAAAGTTTATGCTTTCACGATGGTTTTTATAAAACTTCATGGAAAATTGGTATTGCCAAAAAAAGTTTCCAAAAATTTTTGATTTCCCATGGGATGGCCAATCTTGTGTTATCTATTACAACAAGGCCCTAATTGTATACAAAAATTGATGTATATTGAAATTACAAGGTATTTATAAGATCATTTACATTTGAGCTATTTTGAGCAATTATTTATCTAGTGTCTAAAAATTACATACCTATTTATTTACAAATTGTACCCACTCTAACCTAACTTTATCTATATCCATATGTATAGAAAAATCTTTTCTTCTTATGGAATGTATACCACTTGTAATTATATCTCGTATGAAACGTAGAATAAAAAAACCACATTCTATGTTTCCTTGTTGTCATAGACACTTACATTTGGAATATAGCATTCCGTTTGGTCATTTTATGACACCGTTTCCCGCTTGAAAGTTCTAATCGTTAAGCGCCCTAACAATGTGTCATGTTTAAATGAATTAATAAACGATACAATTATGTGGGACTCAAAACAGTTAATTTTATAAGAGAACATTAATACTTACAATCTCGTGACTAATACGAAATCCTCACGTGGTGGGTGTCTGAGGGAATCAAACCAATTTCAATTACACAATTTCACATATTCACATAATTTCACATATTGCACATATTCACAATTTTTCAATTTCAATTACACAATTTCACATATATATAATTTCACATATTCACAAAACAAATAAAATTTGTGGGGGTGGGGTGACGCGGGGCGAGGGTGGGACAGGGTAGGGAGTGGGTGGGGCGAGGGTGGGGCAGGTTGAGGAGGGGTGGAGGGGCAGGGTGGGGCGACATAGAAAGGGTGGGTGGGGCAGGGTGGGGGGGGATGGGGTGAGGGGGATGCAGGGGGGGTGAGGGTGGGGTGGAGTCGGGTAAGGGGGTGAGAGGGGGTGGGTGGGGCGGGAGAGGGTGGGGGGTGTGGCAAGGGGGGCGAGGGTGGGCGAGGGTGTTGGAAACAAAGTGCGCAGCAGAATTTTTAAAATTTTTCATCAGAGTAATTTCCAAAACACAAGTTTGACATGTTATATGTATAAATTAAACAGATCTTACTAACCTCAGTGTGCCGAAGAACCTCCGCAACCTGTGTAGAGAAGTAACGTTCCAGAAGAGCCTCAACCAACTAGTCTTCTTTGCTATTCTCTATCCACAACTGGAGTGAGTGTGGGCTCACACGAACAGCTCTTCCACCGGTGACTCTCATTCCAACCAATAGAGAGAACCCAAAGCTAGTGTTCGTGATTTGTGAACAAAAGCTCTCAGGGAGTTTTCAGATGCTCACTAGAAGAGTATCACTCTTAATCTCTCAAATTGATCTCTATTAATCTGAGTAAATCATAAGACTCACTCCCTTTTTATATCTATTGGTCCTGGGGTCAGTCCATATCAGATTAGGTCTCAAATACTCGAAACAGAATCAAGTTCGGATCAATATCTGATAAGATCCACGTGAAAACGCGTAATCTTATCTCTCGCTAATCGGCAGGCCGAATAGGCCAGTTCGGCAGGCTGACCATGTCATTCGACAGGCCGAACTCCTGAGAAAAAATCTCCAAGAATCTTTTATTTTCCACCCGAGATTCTAAAGGATAAAATCTCAGTTTTCATTCAAATAACCCAATAGAGAAGTTATCTAATTAAAACAAACTTTATCAAGATAATCTCTAAGAAAATAAATCAATTCACAATAATTCTACAAGTTTTTCTTGTTCTAATTTGTCCAAAATTAAAAAAACCGATAAACATACAAGAATTATCTGATCGCAATAATTCAACAAGTTTATCTTGAACTAATTTCTTACAAAATTAATTCAACCGATAAACAGACATGAATTATTTGATTCTTACAAATTTTAAACCAATCTGATAAATCCGACATAAGTCACCAATTATTAGAAAAGCACGCCGTGTCGTTACAGGATTTTGTGAGCTAGCAAAGGGGACCAAAATGGTCCTATAAAGTTCAAGCTCATGATAATTATGAAACCCAATATCCCATATATACATTTCACAATTATCAACTCCAACGCAACTCCACTAAAAGCTTGGAGCTGTACTCTCAAACTTTATAGAATTACGAAACTTGTATAGCTAAGTCTCCATGACATATCATAATGTATCACATCCCCATATGATCATCCATAATTGGCTTAAGGACAAGTTCTGTCTTACCTTCCCGATTATTTTTATCTTACGTTCCATTGTCTCACCATTAGAAAACTTACCATCCAAAGATAGTATACCATTCGGTTACACCTATGTATCCAAATGGTTGAGTGCTCTAGTTTTTCAATTATAGGACAACGCATATAAGAGGATATCATTACTCCTAAAGAGGAGCTATGGATTCCATATCTATGAATAACAAGTCTACGCTATCAAGAGTCATGCCTCCAACGTACCGGTATGCATACCACTATTGAGATGTGGGTGTCACCCTTTGGCACATCAAAAGACACAAGTCGAGACAACGGGCCCACTATTCATCTCAGGATTAAGATACAATACAAATGACTGTCTAAAGTGAATCGATTTGCTGAGATAGAATTATTAATCCAAATTAATTCACTTTATGTCCCGATCCAACACGTCGTCACCTATGACAACACGCCAATGTTTCTATTCACAGAGTCTAACTCCGATGGTCAAGACAAACCATCTCCCAAAAGGGATATAGACAACATAACAATCTTTACATGAATAAAGTCCCCAACTTTATTCCCTTGATTGCGGATCATATGTTTTAGACCGTCACCTTAAGAATCATGTCTTCCGCATAATCAGTCCATCATATGCCCAATTCTTAAGGTTTAGACTGACAGTCTCAGACTAATGTTTGCTTATCATACATTCAACAAATATGAACGTAAAGAGGACAAGATTTGGTATATATATATCAATAAATTCTTTATTGATAAAAATGTCTCCAAAAATGTATTACATTTTTACTCCTTAGGGCATACATGTCTAACAATCTCCCACTTGCACTAAGTGAGTAAATACAGCAAATTTTGCATCCCCATAGCTTCCACATGCCTCTCGAAGACTCTCCCAGTAAGTGTCTTCGTAAATGGATCAGCTAAATTGTCCTCTGACACAATCTTGCATACCGTGACATGCCCGCCCTCAATGAAGTCCTTTATCACATGATACTTCCGATCAATATGCTTACTCTTCTTGTGAAATCTTGGTTCCTTAGCATTAGCCACCGCTGCACTGTTATCACAGTACAGTGATACCGCTTTATCCATACTAGGAACTACCTCAAGATCCCCAAGGAACTTACGGAGCCACACTGCTTCTTTTGAAGCATCACTAGCCGCCACATACTCGGCCTCCATCGTTGAATCTGAAGTGCAATCTTGCTTCGTACTTCTCCAACTGATGGCACCGCCACCCAGAGTAAACACAAACCCCAAAGTCGATTTCTTAGAATCTAGACAAGATTGAAAATATGAATCAGTGTATCCTAGAGGAGTTAAATCCTCACCCGAATACACAAGCATATAACCTCGAGTCCTTCTTAGGTACTTGAAAATATGCTTTACCGCAACCCAATGGTTCGGTCCTGGATCCACCTAAAATCGACTTACAATCCCGACTGCATAGCTAATATCCGGTCGAGTGCAAAGCATGGCATACATGAGACTACCTACTGCCGAAGCATAAGGCACCTTCTTCATGTATTCTCTTTCTTCATAAGACTTTGGAGAGTCTTTCTTAGAAAGAGTAATTCCAGACCTAGATGGTTGCCCACCTTTCTTGGAATCCTGCATTGCAAACCTCCTGAGAATTTTATCTATGTAGCCAGCCTGAGACAAAGCTATCATTTTGTTCTTCCTATCCCAAAAGATCTGGATACCGAAAACAAAATTAGCCTCACCTAAGTCCTTCATGTCAAACTGTTTGGTCAACCATAATTTGACCGATGACAATGCCCTAACGTCATTGCCAATTAGCAGAATGTCATCTACATAGAGTAGTAGAAAAACCACCTTCCCATCCTTAATGTGTTTGTAAACACATGGTTCATCCACGTTTTGTGAGAACCCATAAGTCTTGATCATTTGATCAAATCTTATGTTCTAGGAAAGAGAAGCCTGCTTAAGTCCATAAATAGACTTTAGCAGCTTACAAACCTTACACTCTTGACCCGCAACCTTAAACCCTTCTTGTTGTTCCATATAAATGGACTCATCAAGATAGCCATTCAGAAAAGCCGTCTTGACATCCATCTGCCAAATCTCGTAGTCGAGAGTGGCAGCTATGGACAAGAGAATCCGGATGGACTTAAGCATGGCTACAGGCAAAAAGGTTTTCTCATAATCAATTCCTTCCTTTTGCGTATAACCCTTAGCTACCAGTCTAGCCTTAAAGGTTTCGACCTTTCCATCCACTCCTCTTTTCCTCTTGTAGATCCACTTACACCCTATGGGTTTTACCCCTTCGGGAAGATCCACAAGCTCCCAGACCTGATTAGTCTCCATAGACTTCATCTCTATGTTCATGGCCTCTGTCCAGAGTCTTGAATCAACATCCTCCATAGCTTCTGCGTAAGTATAAGGATCCCTGTCATGTTCATTCGTTTCAGCCAAAAAGATCTCCCCATTAAACATATACCTCTCAGGTTGACGGCCAATCCTCCCACTACGCCAAAGCCCCTGAGGTTGTTGTTCAGGTTTGTTTGGTTTTTCTACACCGATCGGAATGGTTTCGTTTGGAACCTCCGGAGTAAACGGATCACCCCTTAACTCCTCAAGCACCACTTTGCTTCAAGGTTTAAAGTCGTCCTCATAACTCTCCTCAAGGAAAGTTGCATTAGTTGAAACCATGACTTTATTTTCCTTTGGGTTATAAAAATAACCCCCTTTAGTCCCTTTTGGATATCCTACAAACACACAAACTTCCGAACGTGCTTCCAACTTATTCAGATCCTTAAACAGGACATGAGCCAGACATCCCCATATGCGAATATGGTTTAAGGATGTCTTCTGTCTTGTCCGCAACTTGTGAGGAGTTTTAGGGACCGATTTTGAAGGCACATTGTTCAAAAGATAACATGTGGTTTGTAGTGCATATCCCCAAAAGGATAAGGGCAATGATGAATAACTCATCATGGACCTAATCATGTCCAACAAAGTCCTATTCCTTCTCTCCGCTATGCCCTTCTACTGCAGAGTGCCCGGCGTAGTTAAATGGGATAAAATCCCATTCTCTAACAAGTGTCCCAAGAACTCATCAGAAAGGTATTCCCCACCTCGATCAGATCGAAATGCCTTTATGGGTCTATCCAATTGCTTTTCCACTTCAGCCCGAAACTCCCTGAACTTATCATAAGTTTTGCTTTTGTGGTGCATTGGTACACATACCGATATCTTGAGTAATCATTAATAAAAGTGACGAAGTACTCATACCCTCCTCGTGCCCGGATGTTCATCGGCCCGCAAACATCACTATGCACAAGTTCTAGAACCCCTTCGGCCCTATTGCCCTTAGACCCGTATGGTCTTTTGGTCATTTTACCTTCCAAACAAGACTCACATTGAGGTATAGATTCCACCTTTAAGTGACTTCAAGGTCCATCCCTTACCAACCTTTGAATCCTATTCAGGTTAATATGGCCAAGGCGCAAATGCCAAAGATAAGTCTTATTAGAGTAAGAAGTTTTAAGTCTTTTTGAGTTATTATCATTTATCTTAGCATTAAGCAATAAGTTCATCTTAGGTTTGATAAAATATAGATTATTTTGCATCCATCCAGAATAGATAAAATATTTGTTTTTACGAATCACCATTTTTTCATTAAAAGATACCATGTAGGAGTCTTTAAATAAAGAAGATACATAAATTAAATTCCTTTTAAATTTAGGAACATAAAAACAATCTTGTAAAATTAAATTCCTATAATTATCAAAGTAAAGATGGACATCTCCCACTGCTTCCACTGAGACCAAGGATCCATCGCCCATCCGAAGCGTTAAGTCTTCACGTAGTAGACTTCTCATTTCTTTGAATCCCTACAGAGATTAGTTGCACTGGAATCTATGACCCAAATGTCACTGGATTCCTCAACCAAACAAGTTTCTAAATATAGAAGATCACACCTACCTCCCTTGGTAAGGAAGTCCTTGCAATGCTTCTTTATATGCCCGACCTTACCACAGAAGAAGCACTTAAGCTTTTTTGGGTTCTTCTTCTTCTTCTTCTTGCTCTTGGTAGCAGCAGGAATAGAAGACTTTCCACTCTTGGCCTGTTGCTTCTTTCCATTACTAGAGTTAGGATTGAAACCAGAAGCAGCTACCATGTTAGCCTCACCACCAGCAGGAGACTCCCTGATCAGCAGTTCAAACTCCTGTAACTGTTTCATCAATTCTGTCAAGATCATATCCCGTCTATTGCTTAAACTAAAAGTAGCTCTAAATGGAATAAATTCCTTAGATAGAGTCTCAAAGACCATAGTCATCTGAGTTTCAGCATCGATGTTGGCTCCATTGGTTTGAGCCTCAGCGAGGTAACCCATGACCAACATCACGTGCTCCTTTACAGATGTCCCCGGTCTTTGTCTACAGTTTAAGAGTTTCTGAAGCGCCCCTTGTTGCTTTGTTATGGCCTAGCCTCCAAACATGTCCTCAAGATTATCCAAGATCTGCTTCGTAGTCTCATAATCCTGATGTTGAGCCTGCAGCATGTTGTTCATGCTAGCCATAACATAGCAGCGGGCCTGATCATTAGCATCTTTCTAGCGGTCATACGCTTGGAATTGCTCATTACTTGAGTCTCCTGTAGGCTCGGGAGGACTGTTGGAAACAAAGTGCGCAGCGGAATTTTAAAATTTTTTCATCAGAGTATTTTCCAAAACACAAGTTTGACATGTTATATGTATAAATTAAACAGATCTTACTAACCTCAGTGTGCTGAAGAACCTCCGCGACCTGTGTAGAGAAGTAACGTTCCAGAAGAGCCTCAACCAACTGGTCTTCTTTGCTATTCTCTATCCACAACCGGAGTGAGTGTGGGCTCACACGTACAGCTCTTCCACCGGTGACTCTCCTTCCAACCAATAGAGAGAACCCAAAGCTAGTGTTCGTGATTTGTGAACAAAAGCTCTCAGGGAGTTTTTAGATGCTCACTAGAAGAGTATCACTCTTAATCTCTCAAATTGATCTGAGTAAATCATTAGACTCACTCCCTTTTTTATACCTATTGGTCCTTGGGGTCAGTCCATATCAGATTAGGTCTCAAAAATCGAAATAGAATCAAGTTCGGATCAATATCTGATAAGATACGCGTGAAAAACGCGTAATCTTAGCTGTCGCGGTCGGCATGCCGAACTGTGAGATAGGCAGGCCAAACTGGCCAGTTCGGCAGGCCGAACTTTCTGATCGGCAGGCCGAACTGCCGAGAAAAAATCTCCGCGAATCTTTTATTTTCCACCCGAGATTCTAAAGGATAAAGTCTCAGTTTTGATTCAAATAGCCCAATAGAAAAGATATCTGATCAAAACAAACTTTATCAAGATAATCTCTAAGAAAATAAATCAATTCACAATAATTCTACAAGTTTATCTTGTTCTAATTGTCCAAAATTAAAACAACCGATAAACAGACAAGAATTATCCGAACGCCATAATTCAACAAGTTCATCTTGAACTAATTTCTTACATAATTAATTCAACCGATAAACAGACATGAATTATTTGATTCTTATAAATTTTAAACCAATCTGATAAATCCGACATAAGTCACCAATTATTGGAAAAGTACGCCGTGTCGTTACAGGATTTTGTGAGCTAGCAAAGGGGACCAAAATGGACCTATAAAGTTCAAGCTCATGATAATTATGAAACCCAATATCCCAGATATACATTTCACAATTATCAACTCCAACGCTACTCCACTAAAAGCTTGGAGCTGCACTCTCGAACTTTATAGAATTACGAAGCTCGTGTAGCTAAGTCTCCATGACATATCATAGTGTATCGCATCCCCATATGATCATCCATAATCGGCTTAAGGACAAGTTCTGTCTTACCTTCCCGATTATTTTTATCTTACGTTCCATTGTCTCACCATTAGAAAACTTACCATCTAAAGATAGTATACCATTCGGTTACACCTATGTATCCAAATGGTTGAGCGCTCCAGTTTTCCAATTACAGGACAACGCATATAAGAGGATATCATTACTCCTAAAGAGGAGCTATGGATTCCATATCTATGAATAACAAGTCTACGCTACCAAGAGTCATGCCTCCAACGTACCGGCATGCATGCCACTATAGAGATGTGGGAGTCACCCATTGGTACATCAAAAGACACAAGTCGAGACAACGGGCCCATTATTCATCTCAGGATTAAGATACAATACAAATGATTGTCTAAAGTGAATCGATTTGACAAGACAGAATTATTAATCCAAATCAATTCACTTTATGTCCCGATCCAACACATCGTCACCTATGACAATGCGCCAATGTTTCTATTCACGGAGTCCAACTCCGATGGCCAAGACAAACCATCTCCCAAAAGGGATATAGACAACATAACAATCTTTACATGAATAAAGCGCCCAACTTTATTCCCTCGATTGCGGATCATATATTTTAGACCATCACCTTAAGAGTCGTGTCTACCGCATAATCATCCCATCATATGCCCAACTCTTATGGTTTAGACTGACAGTCTCAGACTACTGTTTGCTTATCATACATTCAACAAATATGAACGTAAAGAGGACAATATTTGGTATATATATAAATGAATAAATTGTTTATTGATAAAAATGTCTCCAAAAACGTATTACATTTTTACTCCTTAGAGCATACATGTCTAACAATCTCCCACTTGCACTAAGTGAGTAAATATTGCAAATTTCGCATCCCCATAGCTTCCACATGCCTTTCGAAGACTCTCCCAGAAAGTGTCTTCGTAAATGGATCAGCTAAATTGTCCTCTGACGCGATCTTGCACACCGTGACATGCCCGCTCTCAACGAAGTCCTTTATCACATGATACTTCCGATCAATATGCTTACTCTTCTTGTGAAATCTTGGTTCCTTAGCATTAGCTACCGCCGCACTGTTATCACAGTACAGTGATACCGCTTTATCCATACCAGGAACTACCTCAAGATCCCCAAGGAACTTGCGGAGCCACACTGCTTCTTTCGAAGCATCACTAGCCGCCACATACTCGGCCTCCATCGTTGAATCCGAAGTGCAATCTTGCTTCGCACTTCTCCAACTGATGGCACCGCCACCTAGAGTAAACACAAACCCTGAAGTCGATTTCCTAGAATCCAGGCAGGATTGAAAATCCGAATCAGTGTATCCTAGAGGAGTTAAATCCTCACCCGAATACACAAGCATATACTTACGAGTCCTTCTCAGGTACTTGAAAATATGCTTTACCGCAACCCAATGGTTTGGTCCTGGATTCGCCTGAAGTCGACTCACAATCCCGACCGCATAGCTAATATCTGGTCGAGTGCAAAGCATGGCATACATGAGACTACCTACTGCCGAAGCATAAGGCACCTTCTTCATGTATTCTCTTTCTTCATAAGACTTTGGAGAGTCTTTCTTAGAAAGAGTAATTCCAGACCTAGATGGTTGCCCACCTTTCTTGGAATCCTGCATTGCAAACCTCCTGAGAATTTTATCTATGTAGCTGGCCTGTGACAAAGCTATCATTTTGTTCTTCCTATCCCGAAAGATCTGGATACCGAGAACAAAATTAGCCTCACCCAAGTCCTTCATGTCAAACTGCTTGGTCAACCATAATTTGACCGATGACAACGCCCCAACGTCATTGCCAATTAGCAGAATGTCATCTACATAGAGTAGTAGAAAAACCACCTTCCCATTCTTAATGTGTTTGTAAACACATGGTTCATCCACATTTTGTGAGAACCCATAAGTCTTGATCACTTGATCAAATCTTATGTTCCAAGAACGAGAAGCCTGCTTAAGTCCATAAATAGACTTTAGCAACTTACAAACCTTACCCTCTTGACCTGTGACCTTGAACCCGTCTGGTTGTTCCATATAAATGGACTCATCAAGATAGCCATTCAGAAAAGCCGTCTTGACATCCATCTGCCAAATCTCGTAGTCGAGAGCGGCACCTATGGACAAGAGAATCCGGATGGACTTAAGCATGGCTACAGGCGAAAAGGTTTCCTCATAATCGATTCCTTCCTTTTGCGTATAACCCTTAGCTACCAGTCTAGCCTTAAAGGTTTCGACCTTTCCATCCACTCCTCTTTTCCTCTTGTAGATCCACTTACACCCTATGGGTTTTATCCCTTCGGGAAGATCCACAAGCTCCCAGACCCGATTAGTCTCCATAGACTTCATCTCAATGTTCATGGCCTCTGTCCAGAGTCTTGAATCAACATCCTCCATAGCTTCTGCGTAAGTATAAGGATCCCTGTCATGTTCATCCGGTTCAGCCAAAAAGACCTCCCCATTGAACATATACCTCTCAGGTTGACGCCAGATCCTCCCACTACGCCGAAGCCCCTGAGGTTGTTGTTCAGGTTTGTTTGGTTTTTCTACACCGATCGGAATGGTTTCGTTCGGAACCTCTGGAGTAAACGGATTACCCCTCAACTCCTCAAGCACCACTTTGCTTTGAGGTTTAAAGTCGTTCATGTAACTCTCCTCAAGGAAAGTTGCATTAGTTGAAACCACGACTTTATTTTCCTTTGGGTTATAAAAATAACCCCCTTTAGTCCCTTTTGGATATCCTACAAACACGCAAACTTCTGAACGTGCTTCCAACTTATTCGGATCCTTAAACAGGACATGAGCTGGACATCCCCATATGCGAATATGGTTTAAGGATGTCTTCCGTCTTGTCCACAACTCGTGAGGAGTTTTAGGGACCGATTTTGAAGGCACATTGTTCAAAAGATAACATGCGGTTTGTAGTGCATATCCCCAAAAGGATAAAGGCAATGATGAATAACTCATCATGGACCGAATCATGTCCAACAAAGTCCTATTCCTTCTCTCTGCTACGCCATTCTGCTGCGGAGTGCCCGGCGCAGTCAAATGGGATAAAATCCCATTCTCTAACAAGTGTCTCAAGAACTCATCAGAAAGGTATTCCCCACCTCGATCTGATCGAAGTGCCTTTATGGGTCTACCCAATTGCTTTTCCACTTCAGCCCGAAACTCCCTGAACTTATCATAAGTTTCGCTTTTGTGGTGCATTAGGTACACATACCCATATCTTGAGTAATCGTCAATAAAAGTAACGAAGTACTCATACCCTCCTCGTGCCCGGATGTTCATCGGTCCGCAAACATCACTATGCACAAGTTCTAGAACCCCTTTGGCCCTATTGCCCTTAGACCCGTACGGTCTTTTGGTCATTTTACCCTCCAAACAAGACTCACATTGAGGTATAGATTCCACCTTTAAGTGACTTAAAGGTCCATCCCTTACCAACCTTTGAATCCTATTTAGGTTAATATGGCCAAGGCGCAAATGCCAAAGATAAGTCTTATTAGAGTGAGAAGTTTTAAGTCTTTTTGAGTCATTATCATTTATCTCAGCATTAAGCAACAAGTCCATCTTAGGTTTGATAAAATATAGATTATTTTGCATCCATCCAGAACAGATAAAAGATTTGTTTTTACGAATCACCACTTTTTCATTAAAAGATACCACGTAGGAGTCTTTAAATAAAGAAGATACAGAAATTAAATTCCTTTTAAATTTAGGAACATAAAAACAATCTCGCAAAATTAAACTCCTATAATTATCAAAATAAAGATGGACATCTCCCACTGCTTCCGCTGAGACCAAGGATCCATCGCCCATCCGAAGCGTTAAGTCTTCACGAAGTAGACTTCTCGTTTCTTTGAATCCCTGCAGAGAAACACAAACATGATTAGTTGCACCAGAATCTATGACCCAAATGTCACTGGATTCCTCAACCAAACAAGTTTCTAAATATAGAAGATCACACCTACCTCCCTTGGAAAGGAAGTCCTTGCAATGCTTCTTTATATGCCCGACCTTACCACAAAAGAAGCACTTAAGCTTCTTTGGGTTCTTCTTCTTCTTCTTCTTGCTCTTGGTAGCAATAGGAATAGAAGAATTCCCACTCTTGGCCCGTTGTTTCTTTCCATTCCCAGAGTTAGGATTGGAACCAGAAGCAGCTACCAAATTGGCCTCTCCACCAGCAGGAGACTCCCTGATCAGCAGTTCAAACTCTTGTAACTGTTTCATCAGTTCTGTCAAGGTCATATCCCGTCTATTGCTTAGATTAAAAGTAGCTCTAAACGGAATAAATTCCTTAGACAGAGTCTCAAAGACCATAGTCATCTGAGTTTCAGCATCGATGTCGGCTCCATTGGTTTGAGCCTCAGCGAGGTAACCCATGACCAACATCATGTGCTCCTTTACAGATGTCCCCGGTCTCTGTCTACAGTTTAAGAGTTTCCGAAGCGCCCCTTGCCGCTTTGTTATGGCCTGGCCTCCAAACATGTCCTCAAGATTATCCAAGATCTGCTTCGCAGTCTCATAATCCTGATGTTGAGCCTGCAGCACGTTATTCATGCTAGCCATAACATAGCAGCGGGCCTGATCATTAGCATCTTTCCAGCGTTCGTACGCTTGGAATTGCTCATTACTTGAGTCTCCCGTAGGCTCGGGAGGACAAGGAGTTGTCAGAACATATTTCAGTTTCTCAAAGGAAAGGACGATGTCCAGGTTCCGTTTCCAATCATTATAGTTCTCACCGGTCAATTGGTTTTTGTCAAGTATCGATGATAAAGCGTTTTTAGACATTTTCAATCTACAATAAAGAATCATATACCAAACATAAGCAAACATATATAATAATTTAGTAAGATAACACAATCATGTAAAATTATACAAATGTGTTTATGTGTCAAAACCTTGAAAATATCACAACCTTACAACGATAATTCCCAACTCAGAATTCAACAAGCTCCTAGGGGAGTCATGCCAAATTCAATCAGGAACACGGATCCCCTCCTGATTAATATATGCCATCCAGGACCCGTATGATCCAGCATATACTAATAATCGTTTCTTTGGCCATTAATTTTATTAACAGAGCTCCTAGGGAAGGTTAATAATAAAGTTAACGTGAGTGTATAACCACCGTTTTAATATTTTATCCATGATTTATAATCACCACCTAGGGGTGTGCAACCATAAATCATACTAAAATACCTTATCCTTTCAGAGATCCAATCCGGTACATGATAGAAATCCCTTCCTAGGGGTTGGGACCATCATGTTCTTCCTATGGACCAACGATGGAGGCCTTAGGTTCTCTCTTCGAAAACCTTCTCCCACTCAATCTTTTGAAGTCAAGGTTTTATTTTAAAATTATGCATGAACAATTTTAATATGAGCGGCACTCCCTATTCTATATGACATGTTATCAATATACATGGTAAATCATATTATAATGCAGACAAGCAAAGCAATCAAGCAAAGCTACAAGCATAATAATAATAACCGTAATATTATGGTTCCACCCTAGAGAATAGAAAAAATAAGATTACAAGAGAATAATCGAGACATTTATCGATTCTTCATCCTTGAATCCTTAAGCTGTATCCTTCTTTATGTAATATCCATCTTCAAGTCCTCAATCCCGTATGAATCGAACACTTCATATTTCCGGTCATATCTAAATTTAATGTTTCTCAGAATCGTCCCAAAAATAAAATTAAAACTGCACTGAAAAATCGCACCTTTTCTGGACACCTGGCAGCTCTCGGTCGGCAGGCCGATCTGGGTGATCGGTCTGCCGATCATGGTGGTTCGGCCTGCCGAACATGAAGGTTCGGCCTGCCGGCAGAGCGCCAAAATTTCTGCCCCACTGTTGGCCTGCCGGACCGTACGTCCGGCCTGCCGATCTGTGACCTTCGGCCTGCCGAACTGTGAGGTCCGGCATGCCGACCGAGCAGAAAACCCTCAATCCAGAAAATACAATTTTAATGCAATTCATCAATTTTATTTTCAACAATTCAAAAACATAAAATTAGAGACTCAGGAAATACCTGGAGGCGCCATCATCTATCTTCAAGATCCGACTTCTCGTTCCGTCTTCTCCGAATAATTATTTAATTACAAAATTCTTATAAATTAAACAATAATTCCTAGACGGAGATGATAGTCCGCCATCTAATTACATGAAAAACCTAGATACACATTCTAACCTCTAAGGAACCATAACCGGTATTAATTAATCAATAAATAATTAAACAACAATTTAATCAACCATAATTAATTAATAAACATTCACCATATAATCCATGACAACATATATATTATATAGAAACCTAGAGTGCCATCTCTCTATAAAATTTAATTCAAGCATTGGAGAGATTAAGATCACAAAATTTATGCATACAACATGATCACAAACTTGCAAATTTATGTAAAAACCTCGCTCTGATACCAATTGTTGGAAACAAAGTGCGCAGCGGAATTTTAAAATTTTTTCATCAGAGTATTTTCCAAAACACAAGTTTGACATGTTATATGTATAAATTAAACAGATCTTACTAACCTCAGTGTGCTGAAGAACCTCCGCGACCTGTGTAGAGAAGTAACGTTCCAGAAGAGCCTCAACCAACTGGTCTTCTTTGCTATTCTCTATCCACAACCGGAGTGAGTGTGGGCTCACACGTACAGCTCTTCCACCGGTGACTCTCCTTCCAACCAATAGAGAGAACCCAAAGCTAGTGTTCGTGATTTGTGAACAAAAGCTCTCAGGGAGTTTTTAGATGCTCACTAGAAGAGTATCACTCTTAATCTCTCAAATTGATCTGAGTAAATCATTAGACTCACTCCCTTTTTTATACCTATTGGTCCTTGGGGTCAGTCCATATCAGATTAGGTCTCAAAAATTGAAATAGAATCAAGTTCGGATCAATATCTGATAAGATACGCGTGAAAAACGCGTAATCTTAGCTGTCGCGGTCGGCATGCCGAACTGTGAGATAGGCAGGCCGAACTGGCCAGTTCGGCAGGCCGAACTTTCTGATCGGCAGGCCGAACTGCCGAGAAAAAATCTCCGCGAATCTTTTATTTTCCACCCGAGATTCTAAAGGATAAAGTCTCAGTTTTGATTCAAATAGCCCAATAGAAAAGATATCTGATCAAAACAAACTTTATCAAGATAATCTCTAAGAAAATAAATTAATTCACAATAATTCTACAAGTTTATCTTGTTCTAATTGTCCAAAATTAAAACAACCGATAAACAGACAAGAATTATCCGAACGCCATAATTCAACAAGTTCATCTTGAACTAATTTCTTACATAATTAATTCAACCGATAAACAGACATGAATTATTTGATTCTTATAAATTTTAAACCAATCTGATAAATCCGACATAAGTCACCAATTATTGGAAAAGCACGCCGTGTCGTTACAGGATTTTGTGAGCTAGCAAAGGGGACCAAAATGGACCTATAAAGTTCAAGCTCATGATAATTATGAAACCCAATATCCCAGATATACATTTCACAATTATCAACTCCAACGCTACTCCACTAAAAGCTTGGAGCTGCACTCTCGAACTTTATAGAATTACGAAGCTCGTGTAGCTAAGTCTCCATGACATATCATAGTGTATCGCATCCCCATATGATCATCCATAATCGGCTTAAGGACAAGTTCTGTCTTACCTTCCCGATTATTTTTATCTTACGTTCCATTGTCTCACCATTAGAAAACTTACCATCTAAAGATAGTATACCATTCGGTTACACCTATGTATCCAAATGGTTGAGCGCTCCAGTTTTCCAATTACAGGACAACGCATATAAGAGGATATCATTACTCCTAAAGAGGAGCTATGGATTCCATATCTATGAATAACAAGTCTACGCTACCAAGAGTCATGCCTCCAACGTACCGGCATGCATGCCACTATAGAGATGTGGGAGTCACCCATTGGTACATCAAAAGACACAAGTCGAGACAACGGGCCCATTATTCATCTCAGGATTAAGATACAATACAAATGATTGTCTAAAGTGAATCGATTTGACAAGACAGAATTATTAATCCAAATCAATTCACTTTATGTCCCGATCCAACACATCGTCACCTATGACAATGCGCCAATGTTTCTATTCACGGAGTCCAACTCCGATGGCCAAGACAAACCATCTCCCAAAAGGGATATAGACAACATAACAATCTTTACATGAATAAAGCGCCCAACTTTATTCCCTCGATTGCGGATCATATATTTTAGACCATCACCTTAAGAGTCGTGTCTACCGCATAATCATCCCATCATATGCCCAACTCTTAAGGTTTAGACTGACAGTCTCAGACTACTGTTTGCTTATCATACATTCAACAAATATGAACGTAAAGAGGACAATATTTGGTATATATATAAATGAATAAATTCTTTATTGATAAAAATGTCTCCAAAAACGTATTACATTTTTACTCCTTAGAGCATACATGTCTAACAAGGACAAGGAGTTGTCAATAAATATTTCAGTTTCTCAAAGGATAGGACGATGTCCAAGTTTCGTTTCCAATCGTTATAATTCTTACCGGTTAATTGGTTTTTGTCAAGTATCGATGATAACGTATTTTTAGACATTTTTAATCTACAATAAAGAATCATATACCAAACATAAGCAAACATATATAATAATTCAGGAAGATAACACAATCATGTAAAATCATACAAATGTGTTTATGTGTTAAAACCTTGAAAATATCACAACCTTACAATGATAATTCCCAACTCAGAATTCAACAAGCTCCTAGGGGAGTCATGCCAAATTCAATCAGGAACACGGATCCCCTCTTGATTAATACATGCCATCCAGGACCCGTATGATCCAACATATACTAATAATCGTTTCTTTGGCCATTAATCTTATTAACAGAGCTCCTAGGGGAGGTTAATAATAAAATTAACGTGAGTGTATAACCACCGTTTTAATATTTTATCCATGATTTATAATCACCACCTAGGGGTGTGCAACCATAAATTATACTAAAATACCTTATCGTTTCAGAGATCCAATCTGGTACATGATAGAAATCCCTTCCTAGGGGTCGGGACCACCATGTTCTTCCTATGGACCAACGATGGAGGCCTTAGGTCCTCTCTTCGAAAACCTTCTCCCACTCAATCTTTTGAAGTCAAGGTTTTATTTTAAAATCATGCATGAACAATTTTAATATGAGCGGCAGTCCCTATTCGATATGACATGTTATTAATATACATGGTAATTCATATAATAATGCAGACAAGCAAAGCAATCAAGCAAAGCTACAATCAAAATAATAATAACCATAATATTATGGTTCCACCCTATAGAATAGAAAACTAAGATTACAAGAGAATAATCGAGACATTTTTCGATTCTTCATCCTTGAATCCTCAAGCTGTATCCTTCTTCATGTAATATCCATCTTCAAGTCTTCAATCTCGAATGAATCGAATACTTCATATATCCGGTCATATCCAAATTTAATGTTTCTCAGAATCGTCCCAAAAATAAATTAAAACTGCACCAAAAAATTGCACCTTTTCTGGACACCCGACAGCACTCGGTCGGCAGGCCGATCACCAGATCATGAAGGTTCAGCCTGCTGGCAGAGCACCAAAATTTCTGCCCCACTGTCGGCCTGCCGGACCACACGTCCGGCCTGCCGAACTCTGAGGTTCGGCATGCCGACAGAGTAGAAAACCCTCAATCCAAAAAATACAATTTTAATGCAATTCATCAATTTTATTTTCAACAATTAAAAAACATAAAATTAGAGACTCAGGAAATACTTGGAGGTGCCATCATCAATCTTTAAGATCCGACTTATCGTTTCGTCTTTTCCGAATAATTATTTAATTACAAAATTCTTACAAATTAAAAATTAAATAACAATTCCTAGACGGAGATGATAGTCCGCCATCTAATTACATGAAAAACCTAGATACACATTCTAACCTCTAAGGAACCATAACCAGTATTAATTAATTAATAAATAATTAAACAATGATTTAATCAATCATAATTAATTAATAAACATTCACCACATAATCCATGACAACATATATATTATATAGAAACCTAGAGTGCCATCTCTCTATAAAATTCAATTCAAGCATAGGAGAGATTAAGATCACAAAATTTATGCATATAACATGATCACAAACTTGCAAATTTATGTAAAAACCTCGGCTTTGATACCAATTGTTGGAAACAAAGTGCGCAGCGAAATTTTTAAAATTTTTCATCAGAATAATTTTCAAAACACAAGTTTGACATGTAATATTTATAAATTAAACAGATCTTGCTAACCTCAGTGTGCCGAAGAACCTCCGCAACCTGTGTAGAGAAGTAACGTTCTAGAAGAGCCTCAACCAACTGGCCTTCTTTGCTATTCTCTATCCACAACCGGAGTGAGTGTGGGCTCACACGTACAGCTCTTCCACCGGTGACTCTCATTCCAACCAATAGAGAGAACCCAAAGCTAGTGTTCATGATTTGTGAACAAAAGCTCTCAAGAAGTTTTCAGATGCTCACTAGAAGAGTATCACTCTTAATCACTCAAATTGATCTCTATTGATCTGAGTAAATCATAAGACTCACTCTCTTTTTATATCTATTGGTCCTGGGGTCAGTCCATATCAGATTAGGTCTCAAAAACTCGAAACAAAATCAAGTTTGGATCAATATCTGATAAGATCCGTAGGAAAACGTGTAATCTTATGTCTCGCTGATCGGCAGGCCGAACAGGCTAGTTCGGCAGGCCGACCATGTCATTCGGCAGGCCGAACTCCAGAGAAAAAATCTCCGCGAATCTTTTATTTTCCACCCAAGATTCTAAATGATAAAGTCTCAGTTTTGATTCAAATAACCCAATAAAGAAGTTATTTAATCAAAACAAACTTTATCAAGATAATCTCTAAGAAAATAAATCAATTCACAATAATTCTACAAGTTTATCTTGTTCTAATTTGTCCAAAATTAAAACAACCGATAAACAGAAAAGAATTATCTGATCGCAATAATTCAACAAGTTTATCTTGAACTAATTTCTTACAAAATTAATTCAACCGATAAATAGACATGAATTATTTGATTCTTACAAATTTTAAACCAATCTGATAAATCCGACATAAGTCACCAATTTTTGGAAAAGCACACCGTGTCGTTACTGGATTTTGTGAGTTAGCAAAGGGGACCAAAATGGACCTATAAAGTTCAAGCTCATGATAATTATGAAACCCAATATCCCAGATATACATTTCACAATTATCAACTCCAACGCTACTCCACTAAAAGCTTGGAGCTGCACTGTCGAACTTTATAGAATTACGAAGCTCGTATAGCTAAGTCTCCATGACATATCATAGTGTATCGCATCCCCATATGATCATCCATAATCGGCTTAAGGACAAGTTCTGTCTTACCTTCCCGATTATTTTTATCTTACATTCCATTGTCTCACCATTAGAAAACTTACCATCCAAAGATAGTATACCATTCGGTTACACCTACGTATCCACATGGTTGAGCGCTCTAGTTTTCCAATTATAGGACAACGCATATAAGAGGATATCATTACTCCTAAAGAGGAGCTATGGATTCCATATCTATGAATAACAAGTCTACGCTATCAAGAGTCATGCCTCCAACGTACCGGTATGCATACCACTATTGAGATGTGGGTGTCACCCTTTGGCACATCAAAAGACACAAGTCGAGACAACGGGCCCACTATTCATCTCAGGATTAAGATACAATACAAATGACTGTCTAAAGTGAATTGATTTGCCAAGACAGAATTATTAATCCAAATTAATTAACTTTATGTCCCGATCCAACACGTCGTCACCTATGACAACACGCCAATGTTTCTATTCACGGAGTCTAACTCCGATGGTCAAGACAAACCATCTCCCAAAAGGGATATAGACAACATAACAATCTTTACATGAATAAAGCGCCCAACTTTATTCCCTCGATTGCGGATCATATGTTTTAGACCGTCACCTTAAGAATCGTGTCTTCTGCATAATCAGTCCATCATATGCCCAATTCTTAAGGTTTAGACTGACAGTCTCAGACTACTGTTTGCTTATCATACATTCAACAAATATGAACATAAAGAGGACAAAATTGGTATATATAAATGAATAAATTCTTTATTGATAAAAATGTCACAAAAAACGTATTATATTTTTACTCCTTAGGGCATACATATCTAATAGAGGGTGGGGTGACGAGGAGAGGGTGGGGGGTGGGGCGACGAGGAGAGGGTGGGTGGGGCAAAGGTGGGGTGGAGTAGGGGGGTGTGTGGGCAAAAGGTGAGGGGAGAGAGGGGGCAAGGGTGGGGCGAGGGGGGTGAGGGTAGGGCGGGTGGGGGAGGGGGGGCGATGGGGAGGGGGAAGATGAGAGAGAGAGGGAGGGGGTGGGGGGAGGGGGAAGAGGAGAGAGAGGGAGGGGGCGAGGGGGGTGGGAAGAGGAGAAAGATTGGGAGGGGGAGCTTATCGGCTGTGAGGAGGCGACGATGGCAGAGAGAGATGTTAAGAGAGAGAGAGGGATTTTATAGAGAAAGAGGGAGTGCTTTTAGAGAGAGAGGGAGGTGGATTCAAAATGGGGAGGTGGGCGCATGTTTCAAAAGTTTTGAGGGGGAAAATGAAGCTTCCATGATGGTTTAACTTCCACGACAGTTTATTTATAAATCATCGTGGAAGCTATTTTACAGCATTAGAAATGCTGTAAAAAAGACAACAGCCTTTCACGATGGTTTATTAATAAACCGTCGTGGAAGCTATTTTATAGCATTATAAATGCTGTCAGAAAGACAGCAGCCTTCCACAATGGTTTGTTTATAAACCATCATGGTAGCTATTTTAGAGCATTATAAATGTTGTAAGACAGCAATCTTCCACGTTTGATAACTACTTATAATTCCATTTCGAAATAAATGTCCTCTAAGAATTGGAATTGGATGCAATCTATAGTTTCTACATTGAACATAAGGACACCGAATTTTATCACCATTGGCATGATTTTTGGCAAAATCCAAGAACTCTTCCACATCATTCACATACTCTCTAGATAATCAAAAATCCCACATCCATTTTCTATCCATTTGGCAAGTCCTAAATCGAAATAATAAATAGCAAATATTCAATTAAAATTAATTTCACAAATTATATACATACCCAACTATATATATTCTAATCATGAAACAAAAAATCACCGATCATAAAACAAATTACACATGCCCATTATAAAACAAATAAATCATACCCATGATCTACAATACAATAATCACGAAATAAATAATAAAATCAACAACTATTTATCAATTTTGGATTAATTATACAACAAAATCAACAACAATTTATCAATTTCTAACAAAAACTTACAATCTGGAATAAGATTAAGGAGTGTGGAGGCGAAGAGGGACAGTAACAGCTGATTTAGAGGGGTGTGTTCGTATTTAAGAAGTGAGTTTTTGAATTGTGGAGGTGAGAAAAAGGTGAGCTACCATGACTGTTTTTTAAAAAACCATCATGGAATCGTGAGATACCACTATGGTTTTTTAAAAAACTATTGTGGTAGCTCACGGCCATTCCATGACCATTTTTGTCTTTGCGAGCGTAACTTGCAGTGCTTTTTGCCCTTACCACAACAGTTTTTGGGAAACGGTCGTTAAATAAAGGTCGTATATCAAAAATTTGTTGTAGTGTATTATCTTTCTCTTAAAGCCATTTTCCATAATAAGCTTTGTTTTCTTTTCTTTTTATTTTTTTCTTTCCTTGTAGCCATGGAAGACAAGCACCAAAAAGAGAGAAAGCAAAGGATTTGAGATAAAGAGGGTTGACAAAGAGAAAGATTGCTTCACAACTTTCTCAAAACATAGATCTGGATCTACAAAAAGGCCATAGAGTTGGCCACTCCCTATGAGGCTAAGGTTGGTTTTGGACCTTCTCTCCCATTGAAAAGCTATTCTCCATTGCTCAATCTTCTATTGAATCCATAGAAAATCAGTTCATGAACATACAAGAGCCCCTACACATGTTCAATCTGAACACCATTTTTGATGACCATCCCCTCATTCGAGACCATCGACAAGCAAAGTTGGACATGCTAAACTAGTGCTACAATGAGCTGGCGGACATCCTTGAGGTAGAGAAGGAGAAAAGCAAGGCATCATAAAGCAAATGGAGAATTCTAAGGCACATAGGAAGGTGAAGGCTATATATGGTAGAGAAAGGCCAGCGGGAGACCCCAATCGACGACCACGAGTATGAGGAGCTCCTCCAGATGAATGAATTGTTGCAAGATCTTCACAAGAAGTTGTACAACCTCATCAATGGAGAGAGTGCTAGGGATAATAATAATATTGCTAATGCCCCTTCATCTTCTACCTATAATGCAATGGTTTCTAGACAAGGAATCTCTAATCTGATTATTGCAGATCAGGATCCTAATGCTTCTTCTTTGACTCCAAGTCTTGGCAATATCAACTCTAAAAAAACCTAACTAGATCCTAGAAAAATCCTAATTACTGTTTAAGCAATGCTCGATTTTGTTGTCATCTTTTGATTATTGTTGTCGAATATTTGGTCATTTCATCAGTTTTATTTTATTTTGTCTTATTTTATTTTATGTTTATGTTATTTTGTCTCATGATTCTTTTTCTCTAGCGCAATTAAGTATTAAATGTTGTCTCGTTTTAGCATTTTAGGGAAACAAACTTAGTATTTATTAGGAAAGGGGAGAGGAGAAAGTGACATTGCATTTCTTTGTTAATATTGTCTTATTGTTTTTGTTATGTCAATACTATTTAATTTTGTACCCCCACTCACAAACCTAGAAAAGAAAATGAGCATTGTTACACTACTAGAAATTTGAGATTATATGACCTTCATTTAATTATCTTTTTTCAAAAGCCGCTATGATAAGGGAAAAAAACGCAGAGAGTCACACTCGAGTAGGCAAAAACCATCATGGTAGGGGAGGCCGTCTACTATGACGGATTTTACCAAAAACTATCAAGGAAGATGACTTAAAAGCCCTTTTCCTAAATCGACATTCAGACACAAATCACAAACCTAGCTATGAAATACACATCCAGAACCATCTAAATTGCTACAGCCATCCCTGTCTACCTCCATCCTCCTTAATCTCCTTCCTAATTGTAAGTTTATACTAAAAATTGATAAATTGGGGTTGATTTTGTTGTTTATTGATCTGTGTTTATTGTATTGTGGATGGGTATGATTAATTTGTTTTATGCATATGATTTATGATTATTAGAATATTATAGGTATGTGTAATTTGTGAAATTGTTTTTAATTGAATTGCAATTTATTATTTCGATTTAGGAGACTTGCAAAATGGATAGGAAATGGATGTGGAATTTTTGAGTGTCTAGAGCATATGTGAATGGTGTGGAAGAGTTCTTAGATTTTGCCAAAACTCATGGCAATGGTGATAAAATTCGGTGTCCTTCTATTCAATGTGAAAACCATAGATCTCATTCAATTCCAATTGTTAAAGGACATTTATTCCAAAATGGAATTATAAGTAGTTATCAAATGTGGTATTTTTCATGGTGAGTCTAAGTTCAATTGAACTTTAGTAAGTAAAGAAAAGAAACCTATTGTGGAAGATAATATGGATGATCACGACAATATAGTTGACATGGTCAATGATTTGGAAGAACACTTCTCACACAGTCTGGATTTATTTGAGACAATGATAAATGATGCCGAGACACCCGTGTATGAGAGGTGTACCAATTTTACCAAATTGTCCACTTTAGTTGGATTATAGGATTTGAAAGCATTGTGTGGGTTGTCTAATTCTAGTTTCATAAAGCTTTTGGAATTTCTAGGAAGGCTTCTACTAAAGGGTAATAAATTACTAACTAGTATGCGTGAGGCTAAGAATACTTTGAGCACTTTGGGAATGGAGTATGAAAAAATTCATGCTTGTGAAAATGATTATGTTCTTTATAGGAATGACTACGAGGATGAGAATTATTGTCCAGTTTGTCAACAATCAAAGTGGAAGAAAGGAATGGAGCCAAAAGATGGTAAGAATGGAGTGCCAATGAGGTGTTATGGTACATTCCATTGGTACCATGTTTGAGGCGTTTATTCAGAAATGCAAAACATGCCAAGAATTTGACATGACCTCATGACAAACAGGTCGATAATGGTATGCTTAGACATCCGACGGATTCACCACAACGGAAGACTTTTGAAGCCGATCATCTTGACTTTAGTGTAGATCCAAGAAATATACATTTCTCTTTGTCGACATGCTAAAATACCTTATCCTCTCAAAGATTCAATCTGGTACAGGACAGAAATCCCTTCCTAGGGGTCAGGACCATCATGTTCTGCCTATGGACCATCAATGGAGGCCTTAGGTCCTCTCTTTGAAAACCTTCTCCCACTCAATCTTTTGAAATGAAGGTTTTATTTTAAGATCATGCATGAACAATTTTAATATGAACAACACTCCCTATTTTATATGACATGTTATCAATATACATGGCAAATCATATTATAATGCAGACAAGCAAAGCTACAAGCAAAATCATAAATAACTGAAATATTATGGTTCCACTCTAGATAATAGAAAACTAAGATTACAAAAGAATAATCGAGACATATTATCAATTCTTCATCCTTGAATCCTCAAGCTGTATCCTTCTTCATGTAATGCCCATCTTCAAGTCTCCAATCCCGTATGAATCGAATACTTCATATTTATGGTCTTATCCAAATTTAATGTTTCTCATAATTGTCCCAAAAATAAAATTAATATTACATCAGAAAAACGGTTCCTTTTCTGGAAATATTTCTAGCTCTCGGTCGGCATGCCGATCTGGGTGATCGGCCTGCCAGTCATGCTCCATCGGCCTGCCGATCAGAAAGATTGGCCTACTGACTCATGAAAGTTGGGCATGCCGCCAAAGCTACCTGATTTCTGCCCCACTGATGGCCTATCGATCTGTGACCATCAGCCTACCAAACTGTGGGGTTTGGCATGCCAACCGAGCAAAAATCTCTCATTCCAGAAAATACAATTTTTAATACAATTCATCAATTTTATTTTCAACAATTCAAAAACATAAAATTAGAGACTCAGGAAATACCTAGGAGAGCCATCATCAATCTTCTAGATCCGTTTTCGCTGAATAATTATTTAATTACAAAATTCTTACAAATTTAAAAATAAATAATAATTCCTAGACGGAGATGATAGTCCGCCATCTAATTACATGAAAAACTTATATACACATTCTACCCTCTAAGGAACCATAACCGGCATTAATTAATTAATTAATTAATAATTAAATAATAATTTAATTAACCATAATTAATTATTAAACATTCACCATATAATTCATGACAACATATATATTATATAGAAACCTAGAGTGCCAACTCTATAAAATTCAATTCAAGAATAGGAGAGATTAAAATTACAAAATTTATACATATAACATGATCACAAACTCGTAAATTTATGTAAAAACCTTGTCTTTGATACCAATTGTTGGAAAAATAGTATGTAGTGGAATTTTAAAAATTTTATATCAAAGTATTTTCCAAAACACAAGTTTGATATGCTATATACATAAATTAACCAGATCTTACTAACCTTTGATTGTTGAAGAACCCTCGCAAAACGTAAAGAAAAGTAAAGTTTCAAAAGAGCCTCAAGTAACTGGTCTTCTCTACTATTCTCTATCCACGATCGAGTGAGTGTGGGCTCACATGTACAGCTCTTCCACCAGGTGACTCTCCTTCCAACCAATAGAGAGAACTCAAAGCAAGTGTTCGTGATTTGTGAACAAAAGCTTTCAAGGAGCTTTTAGATTCTCACCGGTAGAGTATCACTCTTAATCTCTCAATTAATCTGAGTAACTCTTAAGACTTATTCCCTATTTATAGACGTTGGTCCTAGGGTCAGTCCTTATCAGATTAGGTCTTAAAATTTGAACCAAAATCAAAATCGGATCAATATTTGATAAGATCCGCGTAAAAACACGTGATCTTATCCTTCGCTCATCGGCAAGCAGATCAGGATGATCGACAGGCCAAACAACCCCATCGGTAGGTCGAACACGTGGATTGGCAGGCCGAACTGTCGAATAAATATCTCCATGAATCTTTTATTTTTCACCCGATATTCTATAGGATAAAGTCTCAGTTTTAATTCGAATAACCTAATAGAGAAATTGTATGATCAAAACAACTTTATCTAGATAATCTCTAGGAAAATAAATGAATTTTCAATGATTTTACAAGTTTATCTTGATCTAATTTATCCAAAATTAAATCAACCGATAAACAGACAAGAATTATCCGATCCCAAGAATTCAACAAGTTTATCTTGAATTAATTTTATCACAAAATTAATTCAACTGATAAACAGACATGAATTATCTAATTCTTCCAAATTTTATCTAATCTGATAAATTTGACATAAGTTACCAATTATTAGAAAAGTACATCGTATCGTTATAGGATGTTGTGAGCTAGCAAAGGGGACAAAATGGACCTATATAGTTCAAGCTCCCAATAATTATGAAACCCAATATCCCATATATATATTTCATAATTATCAACTCCAACGCTACTCCACTAAAAGCTTGGAGCTGCACTCTCGAACTACATAGAATTACGAAGCTCATATAGCTAAGTCTCTATGACATATCATAGTGTATCGTATCCCCATATGGTTATCCATAATCGGCTTAAGGACAAGTTTTGTCTTACTTTCCTGATTATTTTTATCTTATGTTCCATTATCTTACCATCGAAAAACTTACCATCCAAAGACAGTATACCATTCGATTACACCTATGTATCTAAATGGTTGAGCGCTCCAGTTTTCCAATTACAGGATAGCGTATATAAGAGGATATCATTACTTCTAAAGAGAAGCTATGGATTCCACATCTATGAATAATAAGTCTACGCTATCAAGAGTCATACCTCTAAAGTACTGGCATACATACCACTATTAATATATGTGTGTCACCTTTTGGTACATCAAAAAACACAAGTCAAGACAATGGGCCCACTATTCATCTTGGGCTTAAGATACAATACAAATGATTGTCTAAAGTGAATAGATTTGCCAAGACAGAATTATTAATCTAAATCAATTCACTTTATGTCCCGATCCAACACAACGTCACCTATGACAACGTGCCGATGTTTCTATTCACAGAGTCCACATTCGATGGTCAAGACAAACCATCTCCCAATAGGGATATAGACAACATAACAATCTTTATATGAATAAAGTGCCCAACTTTATTCCCTTGATTGCAGATCTTATGATTTAGACCATCACCTTAAGAATCGTATCTTCCGTATAATCTGCCCATCATATGCCCAATTCTTAAGGTTTAGACCAACAGTCTTAAACTATTGTTTGCTTAACATACATTTAACAAATATGAACGTAAAGAGGACAATATTTTATATATAAATAATAAATAAATTCTTTATTGATAAAAATGTCTCCAAAAACTTATTACATTTTTACTCCTTAGGGCATACATGTCTAACATTCCCCATAATCAAGTCCCTAAATATCTTCAATGAAACCAAAGTAGTTCATGGTCCTGTATACTAGATTCTTGTCCTTGGTAGAGGAAATATGCATAGCTTCGGCACAAAGAGTTACACTACTATTTTAGATAGGATGCTTTTTATCTCTTTTGCGAGTGTAGAAAGTGTAACCGTTTATGGAATACGACGTATGCCTTATAACTATCGACAACATTTCTCTAGCTAGGTTCTTTAAGTCTTGTGAATGCTTTTATGTGGAGCACTTGCCATAAATGTGTGCTCTAATCCACAACCAAAAGGTTCGATTGTGTTCATCTTGCAAACATTTATCATTTCTTGCTCTTTTTGGGTACGCCTTTTTTAATTCCTTCATGTAGTTCTCAATGAAAGGCTCCACTTCATTAGCATTATGCAAGACATAAAGACATGCTTGCTCTCAAGCATGCACAAGGTTTGCACCAACTTTGATTGTAGTGAATCCAGCATAAGTGGATCAATTACCTTTGAGCATATTGAATTAAAGAAACTTGCTAATTGCAAATCTCACATCCTTTGTTTGAATTCCCTGCAATGCAAGTGGTAGTAATTGTTGCATCAATACATGATAATCATGTGTTTTCATTCCAATAAGTTTTAAATCTTTCACTGACACCAACTTTTTAAAGTTTAAATAATAGTGGTTTGACACTTTCAACGAAGCAAGCTATTCATAAAGTTTTCTCTTTTTCGTTCTGGATAATGTATGCTTCGTAAGAGGTAAGTAAGTGTGATTTTCCTCTTTTCTTAGGAAACAAATTAGGCCTAATCTCTATTTCTATGAGATCCAACCATGCTTTTTCACCATCCTTAGTCTTTCCTAAAATGTCAAGCAACATGTTGACTATTGATTCACAAATGTTTTTCTCAATATGCATAACATCCAAGCAATGACAAAAAAAAGTGTCTTTCAATATAGAAGATCAAAAAATAATGACCTCTTTTTCCATAATTGATCTATCAGCAGCTCGTCCTTACCTCACTTTCTCTTCCCAAGTACCACTTTCACATCTTTTACCATTTCAAAAATTTGTTCACATGTCAAAGGCTAAGGAGGGTCTCTTTTTTTAATGTTGCCATCAAAGGCTTTCTTTTGTTTGTAGTAATGACAATCTCTTGGCAACCATCTTCTATGACCAAGAAAAATGTCTTTCTTACCATTTTTTAACCGTTTGTGAGATGTTTCCTTCGTACAAAAAGGACAACTAATAGAACTCTTCACCAAATAACCAGATAAATTGCTAGATGTGGGGAAGTCGTTAATTGTCTATATCAACATTGCACAGAGTGTGAACATTTCTTTTAGTAAGCATCTTTAACTTTGATTCCATTTTCCCACTAATTCTTTGGGTCATCGATTAACAGTGCCAAGTATACATCAATGTCATTCCCCAGTTAATGAGGACCCAAAATCAATAAAGACAACATTAAGAACTTCCACTTCATGCATATTTTTAGAGAGAGATTATACTTAACAAGTATTACAGGCCAAGTGTTACTCAAGTTACCATCTAGGTTCATTCGATCCATTGACAAGGCGAAATATATATTTCTTGGATTTGCACTAAACTCAGGATGATTGGCTTCATAAGACTTCTATTGTGGTGAATCCGCTAGATGTCTAAACATACCATTATCTGTAACACCCACCAATTTTGATGTAATGGATCACGTTAAGTTAGAAACGATGTTGAGTAAATTTTATTAATAATTTAAGTTATATGTTATGATTTACTGTCTTAATGTTACTAACTTTTTATTTTAAGTTCTATGATAGGTGACGATCGCATGGAATCGATGTGCTCAAGTGTTCATGTTAATTTAAATGTATGTTTATTTATGATGCAATGATGACTTAAATGTTATAATTATGGTATTTTAAGGACAGTTTAGTAGGCCAGACTTTCAAGTTTGACAGGCTGAAAAGTCTGCCAAGAATCGACAAGCCGATGGAAACCATCAGCAGGCCAAACTGTGCAGTCGGCAGGCCGATGACAGATGACGAGCAGTCAGCAAAAATCTCCCCAAATTTATGGATGATATAATTATGTTGATTGGGTGTTTTAATATGATTAATTGGTATAATAATGGATTAATTTCCTCAATTAAGGAAATAAAACATTTGACTTGGCATTGATTGAATGTAATTATTAATGGTTTCCTATTTTTAAAGGGCAAATTATGTAAGATGAGATGATTTGTTTGAATTTCCCTCTTTTCTCTTCTTTCTCCACGTGAATTAACCCATGATTAGTCAGAAAATTTCTGACATAATTGAGAGCATTGAAATTTTCTTTTACGTTATCCTCATTCGCGCAAACGCTCGCTCTCTCTCTCTCTCTTTAATCTTCTGAGACGTTTCTTTCCTCTTCTCTCTTTTTCTTCACGTTTTCTCCTCTCATTCCTCTCCTTGTTTTCTTGAGATTATTTGAAAGAAAAATTGACAATTTCGTTGGTTGAATTGAAGGAGTTTTGTGAAGAAATTTGTTTAAGGTAAGAATTTCTTTTAGTGTTTCAGAAATGTATTTCTTCTCCTTAATCCGACCACCAGATATTTCTCTACAAAATTTTTTTGCTCTAAAACTTTAATATGTTATTCATGTATATGCTATGTGATGTTCATCCTAATTTCACGTTATTTCGATATTTTTATGATAAGTTAAGAATTTTCTATGCTCTACCACTCACAGTAAAATATTGTTGTTTGGCTATGATGCATGAAAATGTGATTTTTGTTCAAGGGGTAAATGTGTTTTGTTTGCTACAAAATTTAGCAAGAATGTTCATGTATATGTTATGTTATGGACTGCAAAGTTTGGTAATGTTTTGATGAGCGAACTAAATGTTATGAAATTTCTATGAGATTAGGTCAAGAAAACTGTTTTAACATTGTTAATTTTGGACTTTCGTTTTATGTAATGTTTTATATGTTTAAATGATTTTATTGGTGATGAAATAATTTTATGATATTGAAATGCATAATAATAAGATGTTTGTATGAATTTAAAAATTAAAAATATATGTGTTTTAATTGTTAGAAAATGTTTTCATAAGATTATTCACTGCCTTACTATTGCTGGCAGATTTCATGTTTGAAATGTATGGTTTGTTTTTCTTAGATACTTAATGTAATTTTTATGACTAAAGAAAAATTATGGTAATATGTTTATGTATTAACTTTACCCTTGTTAAGTATGGTGCCTAAAGTATGTGTGAATATTAAGTTTTAAAGTCATAAATCCATGTAGGTCAGTGAAGTGTTTGCGATAATGATTTTATATTATTGATGATTATAGTTATGGATGCATGTTATGAATTATGTTTGTATGAGATGAATGTATATGTGATGTAATATGAATGGATGTTATATTTATGATAATAAGCATGAATTTTATTTTATATCTTTAAATGAATAAATGGCATAAACACGCAAAGGAATGAGCACATCGAGATCGCGGCGTCATCACCAATTCTTATAAGGTTAAGTAAGCTAGCTTCTAAGGTAAGTACATTCTCACCTACAATATGAAATGTTTTATAAGGTTTGATATTATGTTCAGGATGATATTCATGATTATTTTATGGTGATTTTTCCTTTAAGGGTTTCTTATGAAAGATTTTCATGATTTAAAGTTATGCATGTTTGATTATGGCAAATTTCAAAGCATTAAAGTTATGTATATATGTATCACCTAATAAGTGTTGCACACCAATGTTATGATATGATATGTTATGAAGTCATGTTTTGTTTAGGATTAGCTACCCTTCTCCTCTTATGACGGCGCGCCTACAATGATGATTATGGTGCAACACTTGGGCCCTTAAGATAAAATGGAATAAGTTTGAATATGGTCAAGTAATGAAAGATATGTTTCTATGAAAATGTGCTTAATGCACAGCTATGATATGATGATGATAATGTTTATGAAATTTTTTTTTTTTAAATTGTGAGAATTATATGTACTTACTAAGCTTTAGCTTATTCAAGTTTATGTCATGTTGTAGATAAGGGTAAGAAAGCCATGGATTAGGCGGAGGACATGAGAAGGCGTGTGAGTATATGAAAGATGAATTGTAACCGAAAGAACACCAATGAAACAAGTTTTTACAATTTAAGTTATGGTTAAACTATTTGAACATATATTTTTTATGATGTGTTTTGAAGAATCCAAGAACTATGTTCATTATTTTATTTTATCATTTTAAGAATTTGATCTTCCGCATTTTGAAAGTTGAATTTGTTTTACAAATTAAGTTTTCTAAAGGTTTCTGGCTCTGTCGGCCTGCCGAACATCATTGGTCGGTAGGCCGATGAAAGTAAGTTCGGCCTGCCAATCTCATTTTTGGCCTGTCGAACTTTGAAAGTTTTTAAACCCTGTTTTGTTGAGCCTCTGCCGGCCTGCCGGTTGACGACTTCTGGCCTGCTGACCATGTTCGACCTGCCAAAGTCCCAAGTTTGGCCTGCCGAACTGTGGGAGTAAATAGTTTTAAATGATGTGATGTTTCATAAGTTATGATTATTCTTTTTAGTATATTTACTTTATTAAAGGAAGTATATGATCACTTTAATATACAATTGAATTATTAATAGTTTGGATTAAATGAATGAATGTTGTTAAAAAAAAATGTAAGTATAGATCCTAGTTACATTTTTCTTAACTATGTTTGCAATTAAAGTTTCAAATAAGTTTTGTACTTAAAGTTTATCTTAAAGTTCCAAAATAAGTATGCAATGTATGAATGTAACGACATCTGTGACGTCCATAAAGTGGGCGTTACAGGCTTTGGTATTAGAGAAAATTTCCGATTACAATTCATATCACCACACGTCAATCCAAGTTCTCCAAGTAAGTAGGTTTAAAAGAAGATGTTTTGATGCAAGTATGATGATAAGATTAAGGTTTGGATGTTTAACGATTAATGTTTTAGTAGTGAAAACCTCTCTCATATTAGAGGATTATTTCTAAGTTCCTAACTCTTTAAGGAGAATTAACGATGGACGGCCATAGAAGAATGCAAACGCACACCCAGACCAACGAAAGGCTTATGACTATGATCGCTGAGTTGCAAAGGCCACTTGAGGATTAAAGAAGAGAAATTGCTGCGTTTAGGGCCAACGGCTAGAATGACGATCGATGAAGCAATGACGTGCCTCCTCCTCCTCTGCAGCCACCAATTAATGAAGTTCCAGCTCCTGTTGCTGAACCCAGAGCAGTCAATCAGGAACCCCTACTGGTCAGATGGAAGAGGGTTAAGCAAGTAGACTTTGAAGGTTCAAAGGATCTGCTAGTAGCTCAAGGATGGTTAAAGACGATTGAGACCACCCTAAGACTCATGGGTTTCATGGACAATGAAAAGGTCCTCTGTGCCTCGTATTGCCTCACCATGGAGGCCAGGATTTGGTGGGACAGCATCGAATAGAGTAGGAACGTTGAAGAGATGTCATGGGTAGACTTTGTTCATGAGTTCAACATGAAGTTCTTCCATATGAACATCACAAGGAAGCATTATGAGGAGTTCGAGAGCCTGCGCCAGGGGGATATGTCAGTTATTGATGTGGTGCCAAAGTTTGACCAGCTTGCTCGCCTATGCCTAGGAATGGTTATCGATGAAAATGAAAGGATCAGAAGGCTGATCAAGGTCGTTAGGCCTGAAATATCTGCTATCATTGATGGGGCAAGTCCACCTAGGACCCAAAAGCAGGTTGTCATGAGGGCCCAGTGTGCAAAATTCCACTTGTCCAAACTAAGAAGGAACCAGCCTCAGTCGGGCCAGCAAGCCAATAATGCAAACAATCAGAACCGCCCTCCACACAGGAACAACAACAACAACAACGATAGCAACCAGAGCTGGAGGAATAACAAGAGGAAGGGCAATCCTCAAAACCAGCAGGACCAAGACAACAAGAGGCATAATGATGGTCAGCACAACAATAATAACAAGCGGTTTCAACCATGTGCCAAATGTGGAAAGAAACATCCAGGGGAATGCCGCTTGGGGACAAACCAATGCTTTATTTGTGGGTGTGAAGACCACTTTGTCAAGAACTGGCCCAAACTGATGAATGCCAATGCCCCTAAGAGAGCTCCTCCTCAAGCCCAGCTCCATCAGATGCAAGCTTCCCTTGAAGGGTCACTTATCAGTCAAGGGAGAATTGAGACCCCACCAACGAATGCCTGAATCTATACCATGACGAAAGAACAAGTGGCTGCTGAAGCCTCCAATGTGGTCACAGGTCAGATAACAAGTTTATCTAATGATGCTTATGTTCTCTTTGATACGGGTGCTACTCATTCTTTTATATCCACGTCATTTGTTAAAAAGTTAGAGGTTCGTTTAGAGCCAATGAGACAGGGATTTACTACGACACTACCCTCCGAGGAAGTGATATTATCTACACACTGTCTGTGTACAGTACCTCTATGGATTTCTGATAAGGAACTTTTTGTCGACCTCATTGTGATCGACATGCATGACTACGATATGATTCTTGGGATGGATTTCATAAGCAAGTATAATGCTTCTATTGAATATCAGAAACAAAAGGTGATCTTCCATGTTTTTATCTGCAATGAAAGCAAGGAAGTTATTAGCAAGTGGTTGCATGGGCTATCTGGCGAACATTGTAGACAAAAGCCAAGAAGAAAAGATAAGAATTGAAGATGTGCCTGTAGTTCATGAATATGCAGAAGTGTTTCCAGAGGATCTGGCAAGTCTATCGCCAGAAAGAGAAGTCGAATTCAAGATTGAGCTCGCCTCCAGGCACCGACCCGATCTCGAAAGCACCTTACAGAATGGCCCCAGTAGAGTTAAAAGAACTTCACACGCAATTAAAGAAGCTACTTGACAAAGGCTTCATCAGGCTGAGCTACTCACCATGGGGAGCTCCAGTTCTATTTGTTAAGAAGAAAGACGGCTCTATGAGACTCTGCATTGACTACAGAGAACTGAACAAGGTGACAATCAAGAACAAGTACTCATTGCCTCAAATCGATGATTTGTTTGATCATCTCAAGGGTGCATCTGTGTTTTCAAAGATTGATCTACAGTCAGGTTATCACCAGCTGAAGGTTAAAGAAGGAGATATCCCCAAGACTGCCTTCAGGTCAAGGTATGGTCACTATGAATTTGTGGTTATGCCTTTTGGTTTGACGAATTCACTGACGGCTTTTATGGATTTGATGAATCAGGTGTTCAAGGATTTCCTCGATAAATTTGTTGTTGTATTTATCGATGATATTCTTGTCTATTCAAAGAATCAAGAAGAACATATGGAGCATTTAAGGATTATGCTGGAGACTTTAAGAAGACACTAGCTATATGTAAAGTTCTCCAAGTACGAGTTTTGGCTTGATAAAGTGTCTTTCTTGGGGCATGTTATATCGAAGGAAGGGATTATGGTTGACCCTGCTAAAATAGAAGCTATTCTCAACTGGAAGCAACCGACAAATGCAAGTGAAATAAGTAGCTTTTTGGGACTAGCAGGATATTATTGGAGATTCGTAGAAGATTTCTCTAAGATAGCAGCTCCACTCATGAATCCGACTTGCAAGGGAAAGAAGTATGAATGGACAGAAGCATGTGAGAAGAGTTTTCAAGAACTGAAGAAGAGGCTAACGACAGCTCCAATATTGGCTATACCAGAAAGGAATGATGGATTCGTAATTTATAGTGATGCATCCAAGATGGGCCTCAGAGCTATTTTAATGCAAAATGAAAGGGTGATTGCTTATGTGACAAGACAACTGAAGGATTACGAAAAGAACTATCCTACTCATGACCTCGAGTTAGCAGCAGTCGATTTTGTGTTGAAGATATGGAGACATTATTTATATTGGGTCCAATGTAAGATATTCATTGATCATCAAAGTCTAAAGTACTTCTTCACGCAAAGAGACCTGAACATGAGACAACGAAGATGGCTAGAGTTGGTAAATGATTACAATTGTGAAATCCTTTATCATCCTAGAAAAGCTAACCGAGTGGCTGATGCTCTAACTAGGAAGTCAGCTACCACGTTGATGTTAATGCAAGCAATGTCTCCACCTTTAAGAAGGGAAATTCTATACTTTAGTTTAGAAATTATAGTAGGTCAGCTCTTAGCACTCTCTCTTGCTCTGACGATGTATGATGAAATTTGGAGAAAACAAGATAAAGATGTAAGTCTTGTAAGGATTAGGCAGGAAATGAAAGAAGGAAAATGTCAAGAGTTTTGTATTGTGGATGACAAAACTTTGTACCTCAAGGACCGCTTATGTGTTCCCAATGTTGATGACTTAAGGGAAAAGATCTTTGCAGAAATTCATAACACTCCTTACTCTATTCATCCAGGTGCAACAAAGATGTATAATGATCTAAGGGGTAACTTCTGGTGGTTTGGAATGAAACATGATGTTGCTTTGTATACGAAGAAATGTTTGACATGTCAGCAAGTTAAAGCTGAACACCAGAAACCTGGTGGAGAACTGCAGTCTATCCAAATACCAGAATGGAAATGAGAGGATATAGCAATAGATTTCATTACCGGTTTGCCCAGTACTACAAACGGTTATGATGAAATTTGGGTAGTTGTGGATCGACTGACTAAGACGACACATTTCATTCCTATTAAGATCACTTACTCTATGGAATGGTTAGCGGAACTCTATGTCAAGGAGATAGTACGACTTCATGGGATTCCTAAGTCAATCATCTTAGATCATGATGGTAGGTTCACATCTAAGTTTTGGAAGATTGTACAGACTACTATGGGAACCAAGCTACATTTTAGTACAGCTTTTCATCCTCAGAAAGACGGCCAAACGGAGAAGACAAACTTGATTTTAGAAGATATGCTACGGGCTTGTTCTCTCGATTTTAAGACCAGCTGGTGTAAAATGTTGCCATTAGTAGAGTTTGCTTACAACAACAGCTTCCAGGCAACAATTAGGATGGTACCTTATGAAACCCTCTATGGGTGAAAATGCAAGTCGCCTATATGTTAGCATGAAGCTGGTGAGAAGAAGTTGATGGAAAGAGTCGACGTTGAAAGAACTGATTTTGTTAATGAAACTTCTAGGATGATAAAGTTGATAAGAAGAAGAATAGAGACTGCTCAAAGCCATCAGAAGAGTTATGCTGGAAAGAGGAGAAGACCCTTAGAATTCGCCGTAGGAGAATTTGTGTTTTTAAAAGTTTCACCGATGAAAGGAGTTATGAGGTTTAGGAAAAAGGGCAAGTTAAGCCCAAGATTCATTGGTCCTTATGAAATCGTGAAGAGGATAGACAAGGTGGCTTATCAGCTGAAGTTGCCTTTCGAAATGTCGGCAATCCACGATGTGTTTTATGTCTCTATGCTTAAGAAATATGTCCTATGCATGTGATTGAGTCACAAGTGATCGAGATACGAGAAGACTTGAGTTATGAAGAAAAGCCAGTGGAAATACTCAATTGAAAAAACCAAGACCTTAAGGAATAAAGAAATTCCATTGGTCAAGGTGTTATGGCGAAATCATCAAGTTGAAGAAGCTACATGGGAACGTGAAGATGACATGAGATCTAAGTATCCGCAGTTATTGTGAGTTTCGAGGATGAAACTTTTATAAGGAGGGGAGAATTGTAACACCCACCAATTTTGATGTAACAGATCATGTTAAGTTAGTAACGACATTGAGTAAATTTTATTAATAATTTATGTTATATGTTATGATTTACGGTCTTAATGTTACTAATTTTTTATTTTAAGTTCTATGACAGGTGACGATCGCATCGAATCAATGTGCTCAAGTGTTCATGTTAATTTTAATGTATGTTTATTTATGATGCAATGATGACTTGAATGTTATAATGTATGGTATTTTAAGGACAGTTCGGCAGGCCGGACTTTCAAGTTTGACAGGCCGAAAAGTCTGCCAAGAATCGACAGGCTGATGGAAAACATCGGCAGGCCGAACTTCATGGAATCGGCAAGCTGAACTGTGTAGTCGCCAGACCAATGATAGCTAGCGAGCAGTCAGTAGAAATCTCTCCAAATTTATGGATGAGATAACTACATTGATTGGGTGTTTTAATATGATTAATTGGTATAATAATGGATTAATTTCCTCAATTAAGGAAATAAAACATTTGACTTGGCATTGATTGAATGTAATTGTTAATGGTTTCCTATTTTTAGAGGGCAAATTATGGTAAGATGAGATGATTTGTCTGACTTTCCCTCTTTTTTCTTCATTCTCCACTCGAATTAACCCAAGATTAGTTAGAAAATTTCTAACATAATTGAGAGCATTGAAATTTTCTTTTACGTTATCCTCATTCACGCAAACGCTCGCTCTCTCTCTCTCTCTTTAATCTTCTGAGACATTTCTTTCCTCTTTTCTCTTCTTCTTCACGTTTTCTCCTCTCATTCCTCTCCTTGTTTTCCTGAGATTATTTGAAAGAAAAATTGATAATTTTGTTGGTTGAATTGAAGGAGTTTTGTGAAGAAATTTGTTTAAGGTAACAATTTCTTTTGGTGTTTCAGAAATGTATTTCTTCTCCTTAATCTGACTGCCATATCTTTCTCTACAAAATTCTGTTTGCTTTGAAATTTTAATATGTTATTCATGTATGTGCTATGTGATGTTCCTCCAAATTTCACGTTATTTCGATATTTCTATGATAAGTTAAGAATTTTCTATCCTCTACCACTCACAGTAAAATATTGTTGTTTGGCTATGATGCATGAAAATGTGATTTTTGTTCAAGGGGTAAATGTGTTTTGTTTGCTACAAAATTTAGCAAGAATGTTCATGTATATGTTATGTTATGGACTGCAAACTTTGGTAATGTTTTGATGAGTGAACTAAATGTTATGAAATTTCTATGAGATTAGGTCAAGAAAACTATTTTAACAATGTTAATTTTGGACTTTCATTTTATGTAATGTTTTATATGTTTAAATGATTTTATTGGTGATAAAATAATTTTATGATATTGAAATGCATGATAATAAGATGTTTGTATGAATTTAAAAATTAAAAATATATGTGTTTTAATTGTTAGAAAATGTTTTCATAAGATTATTCACTGCCTTACTATTGCTGGCAGATTTCATGTTTGAAATGTATGGTTTGTTTTTCTTAGATACTTAATGTAATTTGTTTTTCTTAGATACTTAATGTAATTTTTATGACTAAAGAAAAATTATGGTAATATATTTATGTATTAACTTTACCCCTGTTAAGTATGGTGCCTAAAGTATGTGTGAATATTAAGTTTTAAAGTCACGAATCCATGTAGGCCAGTGAAGTGTTTGCAATAATGATTTTATGTTTTTGATGATTATAGTTATGGATGCATGTTATGAATTATGTTTGTATGAGATGAATGTATATGTGATGTAATATGAATGGATGTTATATTTATGATAATAAGTATTAATTTTATTTTGTATCTTTAAATAAATAAATGGCTTGAACACGCAAAGGAACGAGCACATCGAGACTGCGGCGTCGTCACCAATTCTTATAAGGTTAAGTAAGCTAGCTTCTAAAGTAAGTACATTCTCACCTGCAATATGAAATGTTTTATAAGGTTTTATATTATGTTCACGATCATATTCATGATGATTTTATGGTGATTTTTCCTTTAAGGGTTTCTTATGAAAGATTTTCATGATTTAAAGTTATGCATGTTTGATTATGGAAAATTTCAAAGCATTAAAGTTATGTATATATGTATCACCTAATAAGTGTTGCACACCAATGTTATGATATGATAGGTTATGATGTCATGTTTGGTTTTAGGATTAGCTACCCTTCTCTTCTCATGACGACGCGCCTACAATGATGATTATGGTGCAACACTAGAGCCCTTAAGATAAAATGGAATAAGTTTGAATATGGTCAAGTAATGAAAGATATGTTTCTATGAAAATGTGCTTAATGCACTGCTATGATATGATCATGATAATGTTTATGAAATGTTTTTTTTTTAAATTGTGAGAATTATATGTACTTACTAAGCTTTAGCTTATTCAAGTTTTTGTCATGTTATAGATAAGGGTAAGAAAGCCATAGATTAGGCGGAGGACATGAGAAGGCGTGTGAGTATATGGAAGATGAATTGTAACCGAAAGAACGCCAATGAAACAAGTTTTTACAATTTAAGTTATGGTTAAACTATTTGAACATATTTTTTTATGATGTGTTTTGAAGAATCCAAGAACTATGTTCATTATTTTATTTTATCATTTTAAGAATTTGATCTTCTGCATTTTGAAAGTTGAATTTGTTTTACAAATTAAGTTTTCTAAAGGTTTTTGGCTCTGTCGGCCTGCCGAACATCATTGGTCGGCAGGCCGATGAAAGTAAGTTCAGCCTGCCGATCTCATTGTCGGCCTATCGAACTTGGAAAGTTTTTAAACCTTGTTTTGTTGAGCCTCTGCCGGCCTGCCGGTTGACAACTTCCGACCTGCCGACCATGTTCGACCTGCCAAAGTCCCAAGTTCGGCCTGCTGAACTATGGGAGTAAATAGTTTTAAATGATGTGATGTTTGATAAGTTATGATTATTCTTGTTAGTATATTTACTTTATCAAAGGAAGTTTATGATCAATTTAATATGCAATTGAATTATTAATAGTTTGGATTAAATGAATGAATGTTGTTAAAAAAAAATGTATGTATAGATCCTGGTTATGTTTTCCTTAACTACATTTGCAATTCAAGTTTCAAATAAGTTTTGTACTTAAAGTTTATCTTAAAGTTCTAAAATAAGTATGCAATGCATGAATGTAACGACATCTGTGACGTCTATAAAGGGGAAGTTACATTATCGACCCATTTGTCATGATGCCATGTCAAATTCTTGGTATGTTCTATGATTCTGAATAAACGCCTCAAATGTAGTACCGATGGAATGTCTTCTAACACCTTCGTCGGTTCTTCTTTCTTACCATCTTTTGGCTCCTTTTTATTCTTCCACCTTGACTCTTTACAAACCGGGCAATAATTCTTGTCCTCGTACTCATTCTTACAAAGAACACAATCATTTTCACAAGTATGAATTTTCTCATAATCTATTCCTAAAGTGCTCAAAGTCTTCTTAGCCTCATACATACTAGTTGATAATTTATTATCTCTAGTATAAGCATTCCTAGAAATTCCAAAAGCTTTGTGAAACTAGAATTTGACCACCCACCTAACACTTTCAAATTCCATAATCCAAATACAGTGGACAATTTGGTGAAATTGGTACACCCCTCATACACGGGTGTCTCAGCATCATTCATCATTGTCTCAAATAAATTCAGATGGTGTAAAAGTGTTCTTCTAATTCATTGACCATGTCAACCATATTATCATGATCATCCATATTATCTTCCATAATAGCTTCTGTTTCTTTACTTACTAAGGTTGGATTGAACTTAGACTCGCCATAAAAATGCCAGATTTGGTAACTACTAATAATTCCATTTTGAAATAAATGTCCTCTAACAATTGGAATTGAATGAGATCTATGGTTTCTATATTAAATACAACGACACCGAATTTTATCACCATGGGCATGAGTTTTGGCAAAATCTAAGAATTTTTTCCCATCATTCACATATCTCTAGACAATAAAAAATCTCATATCCATTTCTTATCCATTCCGTAAGTCCTAAATCAAAATAATATCTAATGCAATCCAATTAAAAACAATTTCACAAATTACACATATTTATCATATTCTAATAATAAATCATAATCATAAAACAAATTAATCTTACCCATCCACAAAACAATAAACATTGATCAATAATCAATAAAATCAAAAACAATTTATAAATGTATCTAAGAAAAACTTATAATTACAAAGGAGATTAAGGAGGATGGAGGTGGAGAGGGATAGCTACTGTAGTTTTAAAAGGTTCTGGATGTGTATTTAAGAGTTGGGTTTGTGATTTGTATCTGATTATCGAGCTAGAAAAAAGGCCTTTAAGGCATCTTCTACAATGGTTTTTAGAAAAAAACCATCATGGAAAGACCAAATCTTTCGCGATAGTTTTTTAAGACATCTTCTATGATGGTTTTTAGAAAAAACCATCGTGGAAAGACCAAATCTTTCACGACGGTTTTTTAAAAAATCGTCGTGGAAAGTCTGATGTACCACGATAGTTTTTCCTAAAAACTATTGTTGTAGACCTCCTCCCCTACCACGACGATTTTCGTCTTCTAGAGCTTAACTCCCTACTTTTTTTCTCCCCTACCACGACGATTTTTTAAAAAAAGGACGTTAAATGAGGGTAGTATAATCTCAAATTTCTAGTAGTGATATTATATCCGTAGTGTATTTAAATAATCAATCCTCATTTTTAATAATAATAACAATGAATATGTTCTTTTTTAGGTAACTATCACGCAATATGAGAGTTAGACCACAAAAAGATTTTATAACAATTATCAAATTGTTGTAAAAGAAAAAAAATGCTATAAAATATTAGTATTAGGAAATAAATTTAAGACATTAAATGATTGGACTTATTTTAAAATTGGCATTTTGTCAAAAGTAGCCAAGGTATTATTTTATAATTTTTGGGAAAGAATAAGAATAAATATAAGTGTTTAGGAGGGCTATTTGTAGTTTAAGGTAATATAAATTATATAACACATGTATATGTCTGGAGATAGGTTTTAAGAAAAATAAAAATCTAGGGTGTGGGAGAGACCCCTGGTCCTAATTTATTAGCTTCGTCATAGGTTTTAGCATCTCTCATGTCGTGACTTCGGAGAAATATGTGCATTTTTTATTTGTGTAGATCATTTATAGACTTAGCAAAAAAAAAAGGCAATTTTTTCTAATAGGAACAAAAAAAAAAGATTTTAATTAGATCTAACAATTTTTTATCAGATCTAATAATTTCAAAACATGCAACACTAATGGGATTCCTACTAGGGAAATTTTAATAAAAGAAAAATTATTTGTGGACTTGTAATTTCTTGTTCGGTAACTTCTGTATGTCATGTCAACATTTATATATTGTTTTTTTTCTCAATAAAACTCTAAATCTTAGAGTGTTTGAAAAAGAGTATAAGTTAAATATCTTTTTTTTTAAGAAACATTTCTCTAATTCTTCCATAATCTTTTTCGTATATGTATATTTTCTTGTTGTGAAATATTAACAACCATCACTCTTTTTATTTATGATTAATAAATGTTACATGATTTCTTAATTTTATTATCATTAAAATTTTCATGTGGTACAATAATTATTGGTTGTTGCTTTTTATCCAATTGATACATTGTTAGAAGATCGGTGTTTTCTATATGTTGATTTGTTGTTGCTCTGTTTCTATTGGACAATTAGTGTCCTTTGTGTTCACCGATATTTTATATACGGTAGGAAGGAAATATCTCAACCTTATTCATACTCCAATAGTATCTATAAATTGATATAGACCCTTAATACAAATATGGAGTAAAAGTATCTCTCTCTAGTATTATAGTATTGGTTATTAACAATCGTCGATCTCTATATTCATGATTAATAATTGTTACAAAGATTTCTATATTTTATAATCATTAAACTGTCACGTAATATAATAAGTATTGGTTATCGTTTTGTGTCCATTCTATACATCATTGGATGATCGATGTTCACTATATCATTGGTTGTCGCTTTGTTATTGTTAAACTAATGGTGTTTTTTTTTTTTTTTGTTAGATTAGGTATCTTAAGGATTAAATAATGTAATAGGATTTTGGAGACATTTAATAGATAAAAAGTTTATTAATTGTTTCATATATTCAATATGTCCTCTTTATGTTTATTCATGTTGAATATATGATAAGTAAATCAAAGTCTAAGACAATCAATTTAGACCTTTAAGATCGTGCATATGATAGACAGATTATGCAAAAGACATGAATCATAAAGACTATAGTCTAAATAAAAAGATCAGCAATAGAGGTAAGAAAATTGGGCACTTTATTCATGTAAAGATTGTTATGTAGTCTACATCCTTAACAGGAGATGGCTTGTCTTGGTCATTAGAGTTGGACTCCTTGAGTAGAAACATTGGTATATTATCATAGCTTATGATATATTGGATGGAGACAAAAGTTGAATTGATTTGATCAATAATTCCGTTTGTTTAAATCAATTTATCTTAGGCAATCATATGTGTTATATTTTAAGCTTGAAATGAATTAATGGGCCTGTATTCCAGACTTGTGTCTTTTGATATACCAAAGAGTGACATCTTGAATTATATGAAGGTACTCATGTTGGTAAATTGCAAACATGACTCTTAATTGACGTAGACTTGTTATTATAGATATGGAATCCATAGTTCTTTTGTAGAGTTAATGATATTGTAATTGGAAAACTAGAGCACTCAACCTTTTGGATATATAGGTGTAACTGAATGGTATACTATTTGTATTGATTATGAATAGTAAGCTTTCTAGTGACAAGATAATAAAACATAAGATAAAAATAATTAGGAAGACAAAAGGGAATTTTATCCTTAAATTGATTATGAATATTCAATGGGGATGTTATATATTGTGATTTGTCATGGATGATTAACTTATTAGAGTTTCATAATTTATAAATAGTTTGAAAGTGCAACTCTAAGCTTTTAGTGAAATAAGAGTTGATAATTATAAAATGAAAGTGCTTGGGACATTATTTTATAATTATAAGAGCTTGATCTACATATATCAATCGAGTCCCACTTACTAGCTCACAATATTTTCTTTATTAACATGGTGTATTTTTCTTACATATTGGTAACTTATTTTAATTCTTAGATTGGTTTAAATTTGGTTGATTGGATTTAATAATTCATGTTGGTTTATTGGTTGAATTAATTTTTTGAATTAATTCAAGATAAGCATATTGAATTAATTGAATATATTTTTAATTGGATATGAGATTATCTGTATATGACTGTTTTAATTAGATAATTTCTCTATTGAGTTATTTGAATTAAGACTGAGGCTCTATCTAAGATTCTCGTGTAGAATAAAATATAAAAACTTCCTGAATTGGGAAAACCGGCAAGCCAATGACCAAGTCCGGCCAGCCGGTGAAGCGTAACTTAGTTATGCAAACAGTAGAACTGACATACCGCGGTCAGGACCGGCAAGCCAGTTGAGCATAATCTTGTTCACATTTTTCACGCGATTTGATGCAGATTTTGACCTAGTTTCAAATTTAGAAGCCTTATCTAAGTAGATTTGATTCCCTACCAATCAATATAAATAGGATACTTGTTCCTATTATTATTTAGACGACTAAATAAATTTAGAGAGAGTATTCTAGAGAGAAAAACTCTAAAACTCTTGTAGGGTTGTTGTTCAGCATTTTAAACCTTAGCTCTTGGTTTTCTCTTGTCATTGGAAGGAGACGTTACCAAGGGGAGAATTGAATAACATGTGCCCACTCGCATTCCGGTTATGAAAAAGAGAATAGCAAAAAAGAGTAGTTAGGTGAAGCTCTTTCAGACACAATTCTTAATAGCAGTTCTGTTGAATAATTTTTTGTTAGAAATTTTTACTCTTGTGGTTGTAAGGAGATATTATCAAGAGGAGACTTGAATGACACGTGCCCACTCACATTCTGGTCGTGAAAAGAGAATATTAAAGAAGACTAGTTGGTTGACACTCTTTCAGATGCAATTCTCAGCAGTAGTTTTGTCAAAGTTCTTTTTTTGCTAGAAGTATGGTTCCAATTCTAAGAGGTACGTAAGATCTTAATTAAATTATATACATTATGTACATAGCGTGTCTAACTTATTATTTAGTAAAGGTTTTGATTTAAAAATTTTTGAAATTCCGCTGCGTTAATGTTTTTTCAACATATTTTGTGTTCCTAACCGATATACTATATATAGAAGGAAGTCAATATCTACAACTTTATTCGTATTTCTCCGATAGTGCCTGTAAATCTAGACCCTCGATGTGAATATGGAGTAAAGTATCTCTCTCTCAACTAAAGTATTAGTTTTCCACAACTGTTGCTCTTTCTATTTATGATTAATAATTATTACATGAATTCTCTATTTAATCATTATTATACTTTAACGTGGGACAATAATTATTAGTTGTTGTTTTGTCTCCAATCGATACAATAATATCAAATGATCAGTGTTCACTATGTTGATTGGTTGTCACTTTGTTTCCATTAGATGGTAGGTGTTTTATGTGTTTTCGACAGATATGCGCTATATATGGAAGGAACTCAATATTTGCAACTCTATTCATATTTCTCCAATATTTAGACCCTCCATAATAATATGGAATAAAAGTTTCTCCTTCTCAACTAAAGTATCGACTATTTTTCAGACAACAACTACATAAAGTATCAGTATGTTTTCCTGCACAATTTTTTAAGGGCATCTAGTGGCATGCCGATCAATATTTCTCATGATACACTGTACATTTAAGAAAATTAAAGACATATAGAAAGGGGGAAAAAAATCTTTTGACAAAAAAATTCAAGATTCATATCCTTTCTACTTTTTTTTTTTATCTGGTCTGGTTACATTGCCAAAACTTAATAATAATAATAATAATAATAATAATACAATCTTGCAAAATTCAATAAGAATGTTAAATTCAGTTATGTGTTTTGCATATTTGTATTGAGTGTAAAATACTGTGAAATTTTATAACTTGATGAATTAAAATTTTTTCTCAGCTACATTTAAATTATATATATAATACTTTATGTTGGTTAAACACTTATAGTTTTGGTAATGTACGTATTATTGAACTTGTCAATGATACTCCATATTACATGTTTGTTTTTTTTCACCCTTTTTCTCTGTTCAGGTTTCTTTGTATAAGATAAATTTGTTAATTTTTTCAACTACTATTTCATATATATTAAATTCATAACTTTCTAAGTTTATACTATTTTTAAAAAAAATTATGATTTTTTTTCAACTTGAAAAATAAAAAATTATAGGCCTGCTATATTTACACATGATTGCAATATTTCCATGCTTGGAGATACAGATGCTCTATATTGTAAAGTTTCTTAAATTATAAGTTGAATTAGGATTTGTATATATATAAGTTCATAATGATAACCAACAAACATAGAAGACAAAAGGAACATATTTTTGTTATAGAAGTCTAAATACAAAGTCCATAAGACATTTTTGCCTGTAACATCCTTGAATTTTAAAGTGTGATTAATTATTTTAAGTTAAATTATTAAGTGTGCTAACTATGAATTTAATATTAATCTTGGTCATTTAAGATTTTATTTCATCTATTATATTTAAAAATTTGATTTTTAGTTTTTAAAATATTCAAATTATATTTTTACGCCGCATTTTTCTCATATTTACAAAAATACCCTTGAGCCTTTTATTTTATTTTATCTCTTTCTTTCTCTCTTCATTTTTCACTCTCTCTCTCGCTTCTCTCTGTACTCTCTCTTCCCTCTCTTTTTCTTTAAATTTTTTGCCAGATTTGAGAAAAGAGATGAAGTTCAATCATCAAGTTTTTATATAAAAACGTCCATCAAAGGTTAGCTTTCTCTTTTCTCTTTGAAATTTTAGGATTTTATTCTCAAATTTTCAATTTTTCTTTGAATGTTGAATCCAAACTTTGATGAGCTTAAATAATGTTCAATTTGAGTTTCAGAATGTGATTTACTATGAATCTAAGCTTTATTTAAACAAAAATCGATTTAAACAAGTTTTGACTTTTTTCTTTGATTTTCAAATCAATTGTGGAATTGAGTTTAAATTTGGGGAAGATGGCTTAAATTTGTTCTATTATGGTTTTCTATGCTTTTTGTATGATTTTCATGATTTGAGAATTGAAAAACAGGTTTAAAATTTGGTTTTGAGCCCAGATTGACCAAGGCTCAAAACCTGAAATTTTTCAGATTTTGCTAGTTTCGCGGGCCAAACTTGATCTTTGGCACGCCGGATTCAAGCAGTTCAGCAGGCCAGACTCAAGAGGTCGGTTGACGGAATGTGTAGGTTCAGTAGACCGAACTAAGATGTTTGGCATGCCGACTATGAACTTTGAAATTTGTATTTTTATTTTCGGTTTTCAATGTTTAATGATTTAGAAATGTTTTAAAAAGGATTATGATTTTGGGTTATGATTATTTTGAGTCAAAAGGCACACCAATAATTAAATTAACATAATGATACTTGTTAAAAGTGATTTCTGATTTTAAATGTAGTTTTCAAGGTTTTGAACGTATATAGAGCATACATTGAATTTTATTTGGAGCTTACGTTGGATTTCAATTAAGGTATGATATTCCTATTTCTTTTTTTGGCAGCCCTTTTTAAACTGTTTTGGCCAAATGCATGACGTTTTGAATGATTGTTGAAAATAATTTCTGTCTTTGATTTTGAAAAATTGTATTTTGATATTCTTTTTGAATTTCCAAAACCTGTATAGTTATATTTTATCAAGTTTCTTACAAGTAAGTGTTTGTTGATTTTTGTCAAGATCTTGAGATTTGGTTACAAATAATATTTTTATCTATGATAATTGTTTTTAAAATAACTTGTTTATAACTAATTATCTTACTAAGCCTTCCGCTCACATTTTCCTGTTTTTTAAAAATCTCCCTTCTAGGTTTGAAGAGGAAGGAAGGTCCCAAGAGTTGAAACCTGGCTCTATCAATAGGAATGTTATTTTCTCTAGAACTGTGGTATGATGCGTGTACTATACGACTTGTCCCAATCTTAATGTAGTTTTTATCTCTATCAATTGTATATTTTTAATTTATTTTAGAGATGATGACTTCCAGTATTTTGTATTGTCATTCTGGTTATTTGTATTTTATTTACCTACCCATGTTCGTGATAAACATCTATATGATGGTGAATGAAAATAACATCTTAGCTATCATATTTGTAGCATTCACGTGATGGTGATCATCGATAATATTTATTTTTGGCTGTGAAATCTACTTTATTCATTTGCTTTATCTTCATTTACCTCGTTTTATTCATCTTATTTACCTTAATTTCAACTTCTTTACCTAAAACTCAATGACCCTCATCTTGGGGCATTACAGAATGGTATCAGAGCATAGGCTTTAAATCTTTTGGGAACTGAACCTATGAGATTTTCAATGGTTTATTTTGATTTTTCAAATTTTATGTCGGGATAGTTATCGTTACAGTTACGTTTAAGTACACCATGTTGTTTATGATTTTTAGGTATTTAAAAATTTCGAAGACGAAATTTCTTTTAAGGAGGGTAGATTGTAATACCCTTAAATTTTAAGTGGGATTAATTATATTAAGTTTAATTATTAAGTGTGCCAAGTGTGAATTTAATGTTAATTTTGGTCATTTAAGATTTTATTTCATCTGTTACATTTAAAAATTTGATTTTTAGCTTTTAAAATACCAAATGATATTTTTACACCACATTTACCCCATATTTATAAAAATTCCCTGAGCCTTTTATTTTATTTTCTCTCTCTTTCTTTCTTCATTTTTGACTCTCTCTCTTGCTTCTCTCTAAACTCTCACTTCCCTCTCTTTTTCTTTGAATTTTTTATTGGATTTGAGGCAACAGATGTAGTTCAATCATCAAGTTTTTCATCCAAAAAATGTCCATCAAAGGATAGCTTTCTCTTTTCTCTTTAAAATTTTAGAATTTTATTTTCAATTTTTCTTCAAACGTTGAATCCGAACATTGATGAGCTTAAATAATGTTTAATTTGAGTTGTAGAATGTGATTTACTATGAATCTAAGCTTTATTTGAACAAAAATCGATTTAAACAAGTTTTGACCTTTTTCTTTAATTTTCAAATCTATTGTGAAATTGAGTTAAAATTTGAGAAAAATAGTTTAAATTTTTTCTATTATGGCTTTCTATGCTTTTTGTATGATTTTCATGATCTGGAAATTGAAAAACAGGATTAAAATTAGGTTTTAAGCCTGGATTGGCAAAGGCTCAAAATCTGAAATTTTTCAAATTTTGCCAGTTAGGCAGGCCAAACTTGATCTTGGGTATGCCAGATTCAAGTAGTTTGGCAAGCCGGACTCAAGAGGTCGATAGGTGGAACTGTGCAGGTTTGGTAGGCTAAATGAGTCAAAAGGCACACTAATAATTAAGTTAACATAAATATATTTGTTGAGCGTGATTTCTAATTTTAAATGCAGTTTTTGAGGTTTTGAATGTAAATGGCGCATACATTGAATTTTATTTGGAGCTTACGTTATTGGATTTCAATTGAGATATGATATTCCTATTCCTTTCTTTGACAGCCCTTTTTAAACTATTTTGGCCAAATGCTTGACTTTTTGAATAATTGTTGAAAATAATTTCTGTCTTTGATTTTGAAGAATTGTATTTTGATATTCTTTTTGAATTTTCAAAACCTGTATAGTGATATTTTATCAAGTTTCTTACAAGTAAGTGTTTATTGATTTTTATCAAGATCTTGAGATTTGGTTACAAATAATATTTTTATCTATGATAATTGTTTTTAAAATAGCTTGCTTTTTACTAATTATCCCACTAAGCCTTCCACTCACGTTTTACTGTTTTTAAAAATCCCCTTTCCAAGTTTGAAGAGGAAGGAAGGTCCCAGGAATTGAAACTTGCCTCTATGAGTAGAAATGGTATTTTCTCTGGAACTGTGGTATGATGCGTGTACTGTACGACTTGTCTTAGTCTTAATATAGTTTTCATCTCTATTAATTGTATATTTTTAATTTATTTTTGAGACGATGACTTTTAGTATTTTTGTATTGCCATCCTTGTTATTTGTATTTTATTTACCTACCCACCTACGTGGTAAACATCCACATGATGGTGAATGATAATAACGTCTTAGCTATCCACCTTCGTGGCATTCACGTGACGGTGATCATTGACGATATTTATTTTCGGTTGTGAAATCTACGTTATTCATTTACTTTATCTTCATTTACCTCGTTTTATTCATCTTATTTACCTTAATTTCAACTTCTTTACCTAAAACTCATTGATGCTCATCTTGGGGCGTCACATTGCCACTCAAAGAAAATATAGATAGAAGGAGATAATAGATAATTATATGCTTTCAAGCTAGGAGATTTTTCAAAATTTAAAAACATTGATAATTGACTCCAAATAATGTTTCAACACTACTACAAACTAAGGATTTCACAATGGTTTATAACCGTCATGGAAAAATTTCACGATGGTTAAAAAACCGTTGTGAAATCTTCAGTCCTGGTACAACATGGAGTTTTCATGACGGTTTTTTACCATCGTGTAATAGGAAAAATGGTGCAAGAAGGGGTTGTCGGTAATAATTTTCGACAACGGTTTTTTGAAAAACCGTCATGGAATGATGAGGCTTCCACGATGGTTTTTTGAGAAACCATTGTGGAATCTAGCTAATTCCATGATGATTTTTCAAAAAACCGTGGTGGAAGCCTCATCATTCCACGACGATTTTTTGAAAAACAGTCGTGGAATCAAGGATTCCATGACTGTTTTACAAAAAATGATCGTGGAATCTTAATATTCCATGATGATTTTTCAAAAACTATCGTGGAAAATTAGTATTCCCACAAAAAAAAAATCTCCAAAAATTTTTAATTTCCCATGGGATAGCCAGTCTCGTGTGTTATTCATTACAGCAAGGCCCTAATTGCATACAAAAATTGGTGTGTATTGAAATTATAAGGTATTTACAAGATCATTTACATTTAAGCTATTTTGAGCAATTGTTTATCTACTATCTCCATCTATTTATCTAAAAAGCACATACCTATTTACAAATTGTACCCACTCTAATCTAACTTCATGTATATCCATATGTATATAAAAATCTTTTTTTCCTAAGGCTTGTATATCACTTGTAATTATATCCCGCATGAAACGTAGAATAAAAAAACCACATTCTACGTTTCCTTGTTGTCTTGAACACTTACATTTAGAATATAGCGTTTCGTTCGGTCGGTTTGTGACACCGCTTCTCGCTTGAAGCTTTTAATCGTGAAGCACCCTAACAATGTGTCATGTTTAAATGAATTAATAGACGACACAATTATGTGGGACTAAAAACAATTAATTTTATAAGAGAACATTAATACTTATAATCTCATGACTGATATAAAATCCTCATGTGGTGGGTCTCCGAGGGCGTCAAACCAATATATTTGGTCCTCCCATGACGAAATAAGTGCCAACATCCAATGTTCTCTAACATTGTATGGCAAGAAAAATAATTTCCCACCTCGGTGCTTGAGCTAATAGGTGGAGAAGTGATGTGGCGCGCTCTCTACGATCACTCTGTAGGTCTCTTACAGCACTTAAAACAATGGTCGGAGATATGAAGCCAAAATTTTACGCCAAGCCTTGAAGTTCACAATATTCCACCAAAAACTACAATAAAAAACAATATAGTCAATTATTTGAAAGCACCTTATAACTCTACCTATATTTTAAAAATATGAAATAAAGATGGTGTTATTACCTGAGGTATACCAGGATACAGTTTGTCCCGATTTTATCAAAGTTGATGAAGTAGTAAGCATTTTTACACCCCACATAGATAGGCAATTCATTGCCAGTGACATTTACCGGCATCGGGCACTGAATCGTCGAGCCATTGTGCATGAAAGAATGTGCGTATAGAGCCAACTGCATAAATTCTTGAGGCACTAAAGCGAAGTTAAATACAGGCAGTTACTCATTAGCAACAGTTTGTTCTTGTTCTTATTCTACCTCAAGTTGTGATTGTCTTGCTTTTGTAGAGCTTTTCTTTTTTTGGCGTTTCTTTCTGCTTAGATCTTGTGGAACATGGCTAGGTGCTCAACTTGTCTTCGTCAATTCAATGACTTCAACTAACCTCTTTGGCCATGCGATGAAGCTTTCGGTTTCTTCACCCATAGTTGTTGCTTCAAGTGTTGGAACAGGCAATTCAACTTCTAACTCTAATGGTAGTGATGCTAACACGCACGTTCTCTTCCCCTAATAGTCGTCCATGAACTGTATTAGTTGGAAGACTCTCCATCCACACCTTCCCAAGCGCAACAAGTGCACACCCACCATTAATTCTATCCTCAACAAAGAGCCTGTAGTGTTCGGGCTCTTGACGAGGAGGTGAATTAGACTTCTAGAGCTTCTAAAGCTTCTGCTACATTATTGGAAGGGTTACAGCTAGCTTTGAAGCTGTTGCGTTGCGAGATGCTATCATCCATTGACTTAGCACGTTCTTGGGAAATGAGCTCGGTCACAAGACCTCACAGTTCTGCAATCTCCATCTGCATCTTCGACATTTGGGAATTCAATTTCAAAGTACTTGATTAGAGGTCAAAGTATTGAGACTGCTTCACATACTTTGATTGACCGCGAACACGTTCTGAATGTTCTAGTTTCCCTAGTGCCCTAGTCAAAATGTCATCATTACTGATCGATTAGAAACTCCCTTGACTTTGTTGCGTTGTGTATTCATCTTGTAAAACAACAACACAACCACGTTTGATTCAAATCATCCTTCATCTGGTATTAAATTACAAATTAATTGTTTGTGTTCAATAAACTTACAATCAAGTTCCCAATTTTTGCTACTTTTTGATTTTTAAACTAGCCATCGGGACGTTGACGTGATTTTACCCACAACTCCTCCCGTGTTGGTAACACGTCTGTCTTAGCAAACTGTGTTATGCTATGTTAGTAACATAGTAATGATAGAATAATTGATATATGTAATATGAGTAAAATATTAACATACCAAGGATTGCTCGAGCTCTCTATATCATACTCGGCCAACCATAGAGCAATATTCATTTTTTGCTCTTATTTTTCTTGCGTTTGATGATAGCAGTTGGAATTCGGTGGAACGTCGATACCTCACAAAAGCTTCCCAATCGTCATCCTTTATGGAGGGGTTGTAGTGTACTACCGTAGGAGGCCGTTTATATACATTTTTATCTGCCTCCAAAATGGAAAGGTATGGCTATACTCAGGTAACATAGAGGTCAAATTTGAACCCCTTTGCTAAATCACCACAAACCTTCAAAGGCCTTTTCCTATACCAATCCTCGACTGTAAAAGCTTCATATATCTCTCTCCAAATCACATCTTTTACTTTATCTAAATCCTTAGACCTCCAATCTTTTATCCATATCGAAACGTGCTCTTGATTGAGGACTCCGATCCAACTACTTAATTCATGTCCGGGTGTGCCTTCCAGTTAGCCTTTTGAATCAAACGTCACTTCAATTCTTAAACCTTTCTTTCTCATCCAATGAATTTTTTTCATTAATGTAGCTCTTCGCTCAAAGTCTACTTTCGGATCAAATTTGGTTAGCCTACATGGCTTACTACGTTGGTTTCCCTTGATATATTGCGATGAAGATAGAGTGCGATCTTCGTACTCATCCTTGTACTGGTCACTATCGATCTCGCGAGACATTGTACTTGTACAAAGTAAGTAGAAACTAGCACATACATAGTAATATTAAATCGCATATTACACATATTCACATCTTCACATATTCCACTTCATACATTTTCAATTACACAATTTCACATTTTTATATAATTTCACATATTGACAAATTTACAATTTCAACTACATATATAATTTCACAAATTACTCGTATTCATATAATTTCACAAATTACACATATTTACATAACCTCACATATTACACATATTCACAAATTTACAATTTCAATTACACACTTTCACAGATTACACATATTTAGAAATTTACAATTTCAAATACATAATTTTGCATATTACACATGTGAGGGATTACGGCCGAGGGGAGGCCATGGGTGGGGCGAGGGGGGAGGGGCGTGGGTGGGGGCGAGGGGCGGGTAGGGGGTGGGTGGGGGCCGTGGGTGGGGACGAGGGGACAGGGGGGTGGGTGGGGGCTATGGGTGGGGGCGGGGGGGGTGGGGGTGGGTGGTGGCGAAGGATGAGGGGCGAGGGGCTGGGGGCTGGGTGGGGGCGAAAGGCGAGGGGGGAGGGGCCAAGTGGAGGAGTGGTGGGTGGGTGCGGGGGGGAAGGGGTGGGGAACTGGGTGGAGGCAAAGGGGGAGGGGCAAGGGGGAAGGGGGGTGGGTGGGGACGAAGGGCGAAGGGAGGGTGGGGGTGGCTGGGGACTATGGGTGGGGGGGTGGTGGGTGGGATGAGGGGGAAGAGGAGAGAGAGGGAGGGGGAGCTTACCTGTGGCGAGTAGGCTATGGTGACAGAGGCCACAACGGTGGAGGTGACGACGGCAAAGAGTGATAAGGATTTTAGAGATAGAGAAAGAGGGATTTTAGAGAAAGAGAAAGAGGGATTTTAGAGAGAGAGTGAGGAATCTTGGAGAGAGAGGGAACGCACTCAAAATGTGTGATAGGCAAGAATTTCAAAAATTTAAAGGGGGAAAATGATGCTTCCACGATGGTTTTTGCAAAAATTGTCATCGAATGTTGTAATATTTCAGAGCGAAATTAATGTCATGGAATCTCTTCCATGACGGTTTTTGCAAAAACCATCATGGAAGTATAGCTTTTCATGACGGTTTTTGCAAAAACCATCGTGGAAGTCTTTCCATGATGGTTTGAAGCATCAGCGCCTTTTCCACGACAGTTTTTGCGAAAACTGTCGTGGAAGAAGTTGTTGCTTTTCACAACATTTTTTATGCTGTGAGAAGCTTTCCACGATGTTTTTGCAAAAGCCATCGTGGAAGAAGCTGCTGCTTTTCACGACATTTTATATGCTGTGATATGCTTTCCACGATGGTTTTTGCCGTTGTGGAAGAAGCTGCTGCTTTTCACAACATTTCATATGTTGTGACATGCTCTCCACGATGGCTTTTGCAAAAACCGTCGTGGAAAAAGTGCTACTTTTCACAGCATGTTTCATGCTGTGAGAAGCTTTCCATTACAGTTTTTGCAAAAACCATCATGGAAAAGGCTGCTACTTTTCACGGCATTTATTATGCTGTGATAAACTTTCCACGACGGTTTTTAAAAAGCTGCTACTTTTCACAGCATTTTTTAAGCTGTCATAAGTATTTTATGACAGTTTTTTCAAAAACTACCATGGAAGACTACGTTCCACGACAGTTTTTGGAAAAAGCATCGTAAAATATTGTCTAAAATATTTCTTACACATGATATTCTTTGTTACCTAAGGTAGCCAGCCTATGTGTTTAGCATCTAATGGCCTAGAATGTATACTTTTTCTCCATTTTCACCACAAATATAACTATAGATAGATATACAAAACCCTTAAAAAATGAAATAAATTAAAGAAAAATGTTAAAATAAACTAACATAAATTGGTTTATAGATGGTTATCTTTTTATCTTTTTTTTCATTGGTTCCTTAATACATATCCATTCCACATATTCACAAAGCAAGTGCAAAACACCATCTTCAAAATTACTATCTCTTCAACCAATGGCAATCCCTTTACGAACGAAGGGATGTTTGTGCAATCCTCAGCAACTTCTTCACTGCCGATAACTATTCTTGGCTTTGTCGGGATGACTAGAGAGAACTCCATGTCTTGGGGATCTGTAGTATAAAAAACTTAGATTGCTTGTGATGCCATAATGAAGGGATTATTCCTATATCCCAATCTTCTAAAGTCAACCACCTTGATGCCATCATCATTGTTCTAAACATAGTTGTTGTTGGCCCACTTGCACTTAAAAAGTGCTATGTGTAATCCCCCATAATCAAGTTCCCAAATATCTTCAATGAAGCCAAAGCAGTTCATGGTCCCATATACCAGATTCTTGTCCTTGGCGGAGGCAATATGCATAGCCTTAGCACGGAGAGTCACACCGCTATTTTGCACCGAATGCTTCTCATCTCTTTTGCGAGTGTAGAAAGTGTAACCATATATGGAATATGACATATACCTTATAACTACCAACGATGGTCCTCTAGCTAGGTTCTTCAACTCCTGTGACATGCCTCCATCTTGTGATGTGGAGCACTTGGCATAGATGTGTGCTCTAATCCACAACCGAAAGGTCCAGTTGTGTTCATCTTGCAACCACTTCTCATTTCTTGCTCTTTTTGGGTATGCTTTTTTTAATTCATTCATGTGCACCTCAATGAAAGGCTCTACTTCATTAGCATTGTGCAAGACATAAAGACAAGCTTGTTCCCACTCCTCTCGATTTACTAATGAAGGATTGCCTATAGATAGTCCCTTAGCCTCAATGTTTATAGTCTTTGGCACCCCAATTGTGTCTGCATTAGATAGGTACTCAGAGCAAAATTCAACCGATTCCTCAGCTATGTAACTTTCCAGAATGCATCCCTCTGGCCTATTTTGATTCTTCACATAGCCCTTCAAAACCTTCATATATCTTTCAAATGGGTACATCCATCTCAAATATACCGGTCCGCATAACTTAACTTCACGTACTAAGTGCACCATTAAAGGAATCATGATGTCAAAAAATGCCGGTGGAAAATACTTTTCAAGCATGTATAAGGTTTGCACCAACCCCGATTGCAGTGAATCTAGCACAAGTGGATCAATGACCTTCAAGCATATTGAATTGAAGAACGAGCACAACTTAAAAATTGCAAATCTCACATCCTTTGTTATAATTCCCCTCAAAACAAGTGGCAGTAATTGCTGCATGAACACATGACAATCGTGTGTTTTCATGCCAATAAGTTTCAAATCCTTCATCAACACCAACTTTATGAAGTTTGAAGAATACCCATCTGGCACTTTTAATGAAGCAAGCCATTCACAAAGCCTTCTCTTTTCTGCTCTGGATAACGTGTGCTTTGCCGAAGGTAAGTAAGTATGGTTCCCTCTTTTCTCGGGAAACAAATTAGGCCTAATCTCCATTTCCATGAGATCCAACCGAGCTTTTTCACCATCCTTAGTCTTGCCCGGAATGTCAAGCAATGTATCGACTACGGATTCACAAATGTTTTTCTCAATATGCATAACATCCAAGCAATGACGAACAAAAAGTGTCTTCCAGTATAGAAGATTAAAGAAGATTGATCCTTTTTTCCATGGTCCGTCATCTGGCAGCTCGTCCTTACCTCGCTTTCTCTTACCGAATACGACTCTTATATCTTTTACCATTTCAAATATTTGTTCACCTGTCAAAGGGTGAGGAGGGTCTCTTTCTTCACTATTGCCATTAAAGGCTTTCTTTTGTTTACGGTAGCGATGATCTCTTGGCAACCATCTTCTATCACCAAGAAAAACTGTTTTCTTACCATTCTTCAATTGTTTGTGAGATGTTTCCGTCATGCAAATAGGACAACCAATAGAACTCTTCACCGAATAACTAGATAAATTGCCATATGCGGGGAAGTCATTAATTGTCCATATCAACATTGCACGGAGTGTGAACGTCTCTTTTTGGTAAGCATCTCTAACTTCAACTCCATTTTTCCACAACTTTTTTAGGTCATCGATTAGCAGTGCCAAGTATACATCAATGTCATTGCCTGGTTGGTGAGGACCCGAAATCAATAAAGACGACATAAAAAACCTCCTCTTCATGTACATCTTCGGAGGGAGATTATAGTTAACAAGTATTATGGGCCAAATGCTATGCCTACTACTAATGTTACCATGTGGGTTCATTCCATTCATCAATAAAGTGAAATGTATGTTTCTTGGATCCGCACTAAAGTTGGGATGATCAGCTTCAAAAGTCTTCCATTGTAGTGAATCCGCCAGGTGTCTAAGCATACCATCATCCACCTATTTGTCATGATGCCATGTCAAATTCTTGGCATGTTCTGGGTTTTTGAATAAACGTCTCAAACGTGGTACCGGTGGAATGTACCATAACACTTTCTTTGGCACTCTATTTTTGCCGTCTTTTGGCTCCTTTCCTTTCTTCCACCTTGCTTGTTGACAAACTGGACAATAATTCCCATCCCCATACTTATTCCTATAGAGAACACAATAATTTTCACAAGCATGAATTTTCTCATAATCCATTCCCAAAGTGCTCAAAGTCTTCTTAGCCTCATACATATTAGTTGGTAATTTATTACCCACTGGTAGATGCCTTCCTAAAAATTCCAACAGCTTTATGAAACTAGAATTTAACCACCTATCCAATGCTTTCAAATTCCATAATCCAACTAAAGCAGACAATTTAGTAAAATTGGTACACTCCTCATACACGGGTGTCTCCGCATCATTCATCATTGTCTCAAATAAATCTGGACAGTGCCCAAAGTGTTCTTCTAAATCATTGACTATGTCAACTATATTGTCTTGATCATCCATATTATCCTCCACAATATCTTCCTTTTCTTTACTTAGTAAACTTGGATTGAAATTAGACTCGCCATGAAAATGCCACGTTTGATAACTACTTATAATTCCATTTCGAAATAAATGTCCTCTAACAATTGAAATTGGATGCAATCTATGGTTTCCACATTGAACACAAGGACACCGAATTTTATCACCATTGGCATGACTTTTGGCAAAATCTAAGAACTCTTCCACACCATTCACATACTCTCTAGACAATCGAAAATCCCACATCCATTTCCTATCCATTTTTCAATTCCTAAATCGAAATAATAAATAGTAAATATTCAATTAAAATTAATTTCACAATTTATATATATACCCACCTATATATATATATCTTAATTAATCATAAAACAAAAACATCACCTATCATAAAACAAGTTATAAATACTTATTATAAAACAAATAAATCATACGCATGATCCACAATACAAATTTCACATAATAAACAACTATTTATCAATTTCGGATTAATTATACAACACAATCAACAACAATTTATCAATTTCTAACAAAAACTTACAATTTAGGCTGAGATTAAGGAGTGTGGAGGTAGAGAGGGACGATGATAGCTGATTTAGACAGGTCTATGTTTGTATTTGAGAAGTGAGTTTTCTCAATTATGTCTGAATGTCAAGGTGGGAAAAATGGGTTTTAAGTAAGCTACTACGACGGTTTTATTAAACAACCATCGTGGAATGCACTGTAGCTACCACGACGGTTTACCGTCATGGTATCTCTCTATTCCATGATGGTTTTTTAAAAAACCGTCGTGTAATAGGTAAGCTACCCGTCAATTCCATGATGGTTTTTAATAAAATCATCATGGTATCTAAAGCTCCATTCCGTGACAGTTTTTGTCTTCGTGGGCGTAACTCGCCGCACTTTTTTCTTCCTTACCACGACGGTTTTTGAGAAACAGTCGTTAAATAAAGATCGTATAATAAAAAATTTCTTGTACTGAAAAGAACACATTCTCCATTAATTAACTAAAAGAACTGATACTTTTATTTAATTACAAGAAGAAATATTGATTTATATTTTCTAATACTTTCCTGTAAAAACAAAATTGTGTTTTTTTTTATGAATATGAATTATATTTCTATGCCATGTGGAATAAAAATTTGTTGTTTAAATAGATGTATATAACCAAAAAAAAAAAAAACAAAAGAAGAAGAGTATATAATAACTTCATCACTCAAAAGAAACCCTAATTACTAGGATTGAGCAATGCTCGGTTTTGTTGTTGTCTTTTGATTATTGTTGTTGGATATTTGCTTATTTTTTGTTTTATTTTATTTTGTGTTGCTTTATTTATGTATGTTTTTTTGCCTCAAGTTTGTTGTCTCCAGCACAAATAGGGTATTAAATGTTGTGTCGTTTAAGCATTTTAGAGAAAAAAACATAGCCATGCTAATAGAGCATAATTTATTAGGAGAGATTAGAGGAGAAAGAGACATTGCATTTCTTAGATGTCGACCGGATCTTACTAACCTTGTTTGCCGAGAAGCTCCACAATTCGTAAAGAGAAGTAACTTTCCAAAAGACCTTCAACCAATTAGTCTTCTTTGTTATTCTCTATCCACGATCGATGTGTGTGTGGGCACACTCGTACACCTCTTCCACATGTGGCTCTCCTTCCAACCAATTCAGAAATACCCAAAACTATATTCGTGATTTGTGAACAACAACTTTCTGGGGAGTTGTACAATCTCGTTGGCAGAGTCTCACTCTAGATTTCTCAATTGATCTGAATAATAATGAGTCTCACTCCCCTTTATATAAAGGTTAGGCCTATGAGTTAGCCCTTATCAGATAAGGACTCAAAAATTGGAATCAGAATCAAATCCAAATCAATATCTGATAAAATCTGTGTGGAAACGCGTAATTTATTTAACACTCGTTTGGCAGGCCGATCTGGCGAACTTGCCCCATCGATAGGCCAAACTTAAAGATTGGCCTATCAAACTTCCGATAAATGATTCCCTGCAAATCTTTATTTTTCACCCGAGATTCATGGGTGGTAACGCCCAAAAATGTTTCTCTTTAAACGACGAGCGTTTGTAGTATAAAAAAGTTATCGTATCCACAGGGAGGTGAAAATTTGTACCTCAATAAATTGATAAAAATAAATGTTCAAAAAGGCAAGCACTTTTTCAAATCAAAGTGTAAAATGAAATAAATATTTTTGTGGTTTTTATTTTATTTAAAAGTTAAAGCATAAATAAAAACGATGAACCTTTGAGAATCACTTGTATGTTTTGCAATTGATATGGAATTTTAAACTCTAAATAATAATTATCTAAAGCATTTGATTTATTATATCTTTTCTCATTAATTGCAAGCACTTTTTACTAATTATATAGGTCAACCTAAATCGACAATATAGCAAGCCATAATGCAGTAAGGGTCTTCCCATAAAAAAACTAGCAAAATAATTATTGGTGCACTAATTATGAAAATTATAACAGCTGTCACTCAATTATAATTAACATAATTATAGGATAGAAAAGATAATAACAAATCAAAATTAATATATTTTAGTGGAATAAATTTTTACATTAACTCCAGCAGCACTTCGTCTTATGAGATATCTAGAATCGACAATATAACAAGTCATACTACAGTAAAAGACATTCCATAAAATTAAGCATCATTTCATTATTATTAATATTAACTATGCAACACAATTAAATTATACAAAGAAAGCATGATTGAATTTATGTAAAAAGTGGCAACATAACAACATTAACAATAATTATTGAAAACAAAAAGATATAATTTATTCTACAAAAATATAAGCATTGCCATAAAGATATAGAGTCAAAATCCATACCAAAATACTATGCATACAAGATCATCTCTCTGTCTCACCAGGCTCTCTGTACTAATTTAAGCATTATTTTATTATTATTTTTTTACCTAAGAAGATACTGCTGAGTCTAACTCAACAAAAAGGAAAAGAAGAAGAAAGAAGGCCAAAGGCCCGGAGGGATGCTTGAATTGAGGCAATTGCCTCAGTATTTATAGGTGCTTAAAATCACTATTTTTCTTTTTAATTATTATTATTTTACTGTTGAAACATTGAAAAATTCGGATCATATTTATTCTTTTCCTCTTCTACGCTAATTCGTGTTCCCGAGTGTGCAGATTTTCCTTTGTAATCCCGTGTGACGCGACAACAGGTAGTACTAAAATGGACTGATCGTGACCATTGATCACCAGATCCAACGGCTCCAAATGCTCTCGAGAATGGGCCTAGGTGGGACCAGTGGGCCCGAGATTCGAGGTCGTTAGATTGGTCTCCGTCAGCTAATCAAACGGCTAGGAAGACAGATGCACGTGGAGTCAACCACATGAGATCCAACGCGGCCTATGATACTCCTCTGATGCGTCTGTAGCTTGTCGACGCATGTGTGCACGCGCCAATCAGAAAATGACACATGTACAGCACAACGAGATTCTGCTGACGCACCGGATGACATGGCGACACGCGTTCCTCTGTTCGACGGCTGAGATCGTTCTGTCAATTGATCCAGCGGTCATAAACATGCCACGTGTCCCCTTTAGATTAATTCTAATATTTTGATGCATTTGATGTCTGATTTTGCCCCTTTTTAACGCCATTTTGCTCCATTTTTCCTCCATATTTTAAATCTAAAAATCACAAAAACACTAAAATTAATTATTTTACAAACATAATATTTACAAAAATATTTATTTAACAATAAAACATACAAAAATAGATAAAAACTCCTAAAATTTCCTAGTCTCTTACGGTTTAGCACAGATATAATTTTTATGACTTAGAAATATTTTTAGAAATTACTAAAAATATAGTAGAACATATTTACAAACTTAAAATACACTATCAAATACATTAAAACTCAAAATAAAACAACCGCATATGGTTTTAACTATTTACATACTAAACACTTATTTAACACACCGAAACGACTCTAAAAATTACCAAAAATATTATTAAACATAAAAACACATTAAAAACACATTTTCACACTAAGACACAAAAATACTTGTTAACACAAAAATGTTATTAATTAGAGGATTTAATGAGAAATAAAAGCATAAATAAATTATTTAAGCCTTGTAAAATATACACTTTTATAGTCTCATCAATGAGATAGAGCCTCAATTTTAATTCAAATAACCTAATAGAGAAGTTATCTAATTAAAATAGTCATATCTAGATAATCTCTAAGAAAATAAATATTCCTGATAATTCAACAAGTTTATGTTGAATTAATTTATTCAAAATTAATCCAATTGATAAACAATCATGAATTATCTGATCACAATAATTGAACAAGTTTATCTTGAATTAATTTCTACAAAATTAATTCAACTGATAAACAGACATGAATTATCCATTCTATCAAATTTTTAGCTAATTTGATACTTTGACACAAGTCACTAATTATTGGAAAAGCACGCCGTATCGTTATGGGATTTTTATGATCGAGCAAGCAAAGGAGACCTGATGAACCTATATAGTTAAAGCTCCTGATAATTATGAAACCCAATATCCCAGATATACATTTCATAATTATCAACTCTAACACTACTCCACTAAAAGCTTAGAGCTTCACTCTAGAACCATATAGAATTACGAAGCCCGTATAACTAAGCCTCCATGACATATCATAATGTATCATATCCTTATAGAATTATCCATAATCGGCTTAAGGATAAATTTTGTCTTACCTTCCCAAATATTTTTCTCTTATGTTCTACTCTCTCACCATTCAAAAACTAACCATCCAAAGACAATATACCATTTAGTTACACCTATGTATCCAAATGGTTGAGCGCTCTAGTTTTTCAATTACAGGATAACGCATATAAAAGGATATTACAACTCCTAAAGAGGAGCTATAGATTCTATATCTATGAATAACATGTCTACACTATCAGAGCCATGCCTCTAACATACCAATATGCATACTACTATTAAAATGTGGATGTCACCATTTGGCACATCAAAAGATATAAGTCAAGACAACAGACCCATTATTCATTTCAGGGTTAAGATACAATACACATGATTGTTTAAAGTGAATCAATTTGTTGAGACAAAATTATTAATCCAAATCAATTCACTTTATGTCTTGATTTAACACTTCATCACATATGACAATATACCAATGTTTCTATCCACGGAGTCTACCTCTGATGGCCAAAACAAACCACCTCCCGTTAGGGATATAAACAACATAACAATCTTTGCATGAATAAAGTGCCCAACTTTATTCTCTTGATTACAGATCTTACAATTTAGACCTATCACCTTTAGAATCATTTCTTTCGTATAATCTATCCATCATATGCCTGATTCTAAAGGTTTAGATCAACAATCTCAGACTTTTGTTTGCTTGACATACATTCAACAAATATGAACGTAAAGAGGACAAGATTTGGTATATAAATAATAAATAAATTCTTTATTAATAAAAATGTCTCCAAAAACATATTATATTTTTAATCCTTAGTACATACACGTCTAACAATCTCCCACTTGCACTAAATGAGTAAATATGACAAATCTCGCATCCCCATAGCTTCCACATGCCTCTCAAAAACTCGTGCAGTTTGTGTCTTCGTGAATGGATCAGCTAAATTGTCCTCAGATGCGATTTTGCAAATAGCGACATGCCCGCCCTCTATGAAGTCCTTTATTACATGATACTTCCGATTAATATGCTTACTCTTCATGTGAAATCTTAGTTCCTTAGCATTAGCTATCGCAATACTGTTATCGCAGTACAGTGATACCACTTTATCCATACCAGGAACTATCTCTAGATCCCTAAGGAATTTACAGAGCCACACTACTTCTTTTGAAGCATCACTAGCTGTCACATACTCGACCTCTATCTTTGAATCTGAAGTGCAATCTTGCTTCATACTTCCCCAACTGATAGCACTGCCGTCCCGAGTAAACACAAAACCAAAAGTCGATCTCCTAGAATCTAGACAAGATTGGAAATCCGAATCAGTATATCCTAGAGGAGTTAAGTCCTTACCTGTATACACAAGCATATACCCTCGAGTCCTTTTTAGGTACTTAAAAATATGCTTGACAGTAACCCAATGGTTTGGTCCTCGATTTGCCTAAAATCGATTTAAAATCCCGACTACATAACAAATATTTGGCCGTGTGCAAAGCATGACATACTTGAGACTACCCACTACTGAAGCATAAGGCACCTTCTTCATGTTTTCTCTTCTTCTGCAGACTTTAGAAAGTCTTTCTTAAAAAGAGTAATTCTATACCTAGATGGTTGCCCACCTCTCTTAGAAACCTGTATTGCAAACCTCCTGAGAATCTTATCTATGCAGTCAACCTAGGACAAAGCTATCATTCTGTTCTTCCTATCCTAAAAAATTTGGATACCGAGAACAAAATTAGCCTCACCCAAGTCCTTCATGTCAAACTGCTTGGTCAACTACAATTTGACCGATGACAATGCTCCAACGTCATTACCAATTAGCAAAATGTCATTTACATAGAGCAGTAGAAAAACCACCTTCCCATCCTTAATGTGTTTGGACACACATGGTTCATCCACATTTTGTGTGAACCCATAAATCTTGATCACTTGATTAAATCTTATGTTTCAAGAATGGGAGGCCTACTTAAGTCTATATATTGACTTTAGCAGCTTACAAACCTTGCTCTCTTGACCTTTGACCTTAAACCCGTCTGGTTGTTCCAAATATATGGACTCATCAAGATAGCCATTTAGAAAAGCCGTCTTGACATCCATCTATCAAATCTTGTAGTCAAGTGCGGTAGCTATGGACAAGAGAATCTGGATGGACTTAAGCATGGCTATAGGCGAAAATATTTCCTCATAATCGATTCCTTCCTTTTACATGTATCCCTTAGTTACCAGTTTAGCCTTAAACATTTTGACCTTTCCATCCACTCCTCTCTTCCTCATGTAGATCCATTTACACCCTATGGGTTTTACCCCTTCAGAAAGATCCACAAGCTTGCAGACCTGATTAGTCTCTATAGACTTCATCTCTATGTTCATGGCCTCTTTCTCGAGTTTTGAATCAATATCCTTCATAGCCACTACTAAGTGTAAGGATCCATGTCATGTTCATCCGGTTTACTCAAGAAGACCTCACCATTGAACATATAACTCTTGGGTTGACGCTCGATCCTCCCACTATGCCAAAGCCCCTTAGGTTGTTGTACGGGTTCGTTTGGTTTTTCTACATCGATTGGAGTGGTTTCAACCAGAACGCCTAGAGTGATTGAATCACTCCTCAAGCATCATTTTGCTTCGAGGCTTAAAGTCATCCATGTAACTCTCCTCAAGGAAAGTTGCATTAGTTGAAACCGCGACTTTATTTTCCTTTAGGTTATAAAAATAACACCCTTTAGTACTTTTTGGATATCCTATAAACATGCAAACTTTTGAATGTGCTTCCAACTTATTTGCATCCCTAAATAGGACATGAGCCAGACATCCCCATAATGAAATATGGTTTAAGGATGACTTCCTACTTATCCACAACTCATGAAGAGTTTTAGGAACCGATTTTGAAGGCACATTGTTAAAAAGATAACATGCAGTTTGTAATGCATATCCCTAAAAGAATAAAGGGAATGATGAATAACTCATCATGGACCTGACCATGTCCAATAAAGTCCTATTTCTTCTCTCTGCTATGCCATTCGGCTACGGAGTGCCCAGCACAGTCAAATGGGATAAAATCCTATTCTTTAATAAGTGTTCCAAGAACTCATCAGAAATGTATTTACCACCTTGACTGGATCAAAGTGCTTTATGGGTCTACTCAATTGCTTTTCCACTTCAGCCTGAAAACTCCCTAAACTTGTCAAAAGTTTTGCTTTTGTGGTGCATCAGGTATACATACTTATACCTTAAGTAATTTTCAAAAAAAGTGATGAAGTACTCATACCCTCCTCGTGCCTAAATGTTCATCAATCCGTAAATATCACTATACACAAGTTCTAGAACCCCTTTGGCCCTATTGCCCTTAGATCCAAATGGTCTTTTGGTCATTTTACCCTCCAAACAAGATTCGCATTGTGGTATCGATTCTACCTTTAAATGACTTAAATGTCCATCCCTTACCAACCTTTGAATCCTATTTAGGTTAATATGACCTAGTCGCAAATGCCAAAGATAAGTCTTACTAGAGTGAGAAGTTTTAAGTCTTTTAGAGTTATTATCATTTACCTCAGCATTAAGCAATAAGTCCATCTTAGGTTTGATAAAATATACATTATTTTGCATCCAACCAAAATAGATAAAAGATTTTTTTTTTACGAATCATCACTTTATTATTAAAAGAAACAAAAGAGGAGTTCTTTAAATAAACAAGCTACAAAAATTAAATTTCTTTTAAATTTAAGAGCATAAAAACAATCTTGCAAAATTAAATTCCTATACTTATCAAAATATAGATGGACGTCTTTCACTGCTTCGCTAAGACCAAGGATCCATTACTCATCTGAAGTGTGAACTCTTCATGCAACAGACTTCTCGTTTCTTTGAACTCCTTAGAGAAACACAAACATGATTAGTTGCTCTGGAATCTATCACCCAAATATCACTGGATTTCTCAACTAAACAAGTTTCTAAATATAGAAGATCACACCTACCTCCTCGGGAAAGGAAGTCCTTGCAATTCTTTTTGATGTGCCTGACCTTCCCACAGAAGAAGCACTTAAGCTTCTTCAGGTTCTTCTTCTTCTTTTTCTTCTTATTCTTGCCATTTATAGGAACAGAAGACTTCCCATTCTCGGTCCGTTGTTTCTTTCCATTCCCAGGGTTGAGATTGGAACCAAAAGTAGTCGCCAAGTTGGCTTCGCCACCCGCAAGAGACTCCCTGATCAGTAGTTTAAGCTCCTGTAACTGTTTCATCAAGTCTGTGAAGGTCATATCCCGCTTATTGCTCAAATTGAATACAGCTTTAAATGGAGTGAATTCCTTAGACAGAGTCTCAAAGACCATAGTCATTTGAGTTTCAATATTGATGTCAGTTCCATTGGTTTGAGCCTCAACGAGGTAACCTAAGACTAACATCATATGCTCCTTTACAGACGTCCCCAGTCTCTGCTTACAGTTTAAGAGTTTCTGAATCGCCTCTTGACACTTTGTTAAGGCTTAGCCTCCAAACATGTCTTCTAGATTATCCAAGATCTGCCTAGCAGTCTCATAATCCTTATGTTGAGCCTGCAACACGTTATTCATGCAAGCCATAACATAGCAGCGGGCCTAATCATTAGCATTTTTCCAACGATCATATGCTTGGATTTGATTGTTGGTGGAATCTCTCATAGGCTGAGGAGGACAAGGTGTTGTCAGCATAAATTTTAGTTTCTCAAAGGATGAGACGATGTTCAGGTTCTGTTTTCAATCATTATAATTCTCTCTGGTTAATTGGTTTTTTTCAAGTATCGATGATAAAGTGTTTTTACTAATTTTTAATCTATAATAAAGAATCATATACCAAACATAAGCAAACATATCATAATAATTTAGTAGGATAACACAATCATGTAAAACATACAAATGTGTTTATGTGTCAAAACCTTGAAAATATCACAACCTTACAACGATAATTCCCAACTCATAATCCAACAAGCTCCTAGGGGAGTCATGCCAAATTCAATCAGGAACACGGATCCCCTCCTGATTAATATATGCCATCCAGGACCCATATGATCCAACATATATTAACAATCATTTCTTTGGCCATCAATTTTATTAACAGAGCTCCTAGGGGAGGTTAATAATAAAATTAACATGAGCATATAACTATCGTTTTAATATTTTATCCATGATTTATAATCACCACCTAGGGGTATGCAACCATAAATCATGCTAAAATACCTTATCCTTTTAGAGATCCAACTTGGTACAAGATGAAGTCCCTTCCTAGGGGTCGAACCACCATGTGCTACCTATGGACCAACGATGGAGGCCGTAGATCCTTTCTTCAAAATCCTTCTCTCACTCATGCTTTTGAAATCAAGGTTTTATTTTAAAAACATACATAAACAATTTTAATTGAGTGGCATGTTATCAATATACATGGTAAATCATATTATAATACAGACAAGCAAAGCAATAATGCAAAGCCACAAGCAAAATAATAATAAATAACCGTAATATTATGGTTTCATCCTAGAGAAAAGAAAACAAAGATTACAAGAGAATAATTATCAATTCTTCATCCTTGAATCTTCAAACTGTATCTTTCTTCATGTAACTTCCATCTTCAAGTCTTTAATCCCACAGAGATCAAAAGCTCTATATTTTTGGTCATATCCAAATTTAATGTTTCTCCCAAAAATAAAATCAAAACTGCATCAAAAAACACACCTTTTCTACAAAATCACAGCTCTCTACTGGCATACCGATCTGTGTGATTGACCTACCAGTCATGATCCATCGCCCTGTCGATCTTTTTAAATCGGCCTGTTGATCAGGACAGTTTAGCCTATCGACAAAACCACTAGATTTTTGCCCCTTTGACGGCCCACCGAACAAGTGGAAATCACGCTTTTTAGAAAATACAATTTTTTATGCAATTTGTCAATTTTACTTTCAGCAATTCAAAAACATAAAATTAGAGACTCAAAAAATACCTAGGAACACCGTCATCCATCTTCTAGATTCATCTTCTAGATCCGTCTTCTCCAAATGATTACTTAATTACAAAATTCTTATAAATTTAAAATTAAATAATAATTTATAGACGGAGATGATAGTCCGTCATCTAATTATATGAAAAGCCTAGATACATATTCTAGCCTCTAAGGAACCATAACCAGTATAAAGTAATTAATTTGAAAATAATTAAATAATAATTTAATCAACCATAATTAATTAATAAACATTCACCATATAATCCATGACAATATAAAAATATATAAAAACCTAGAGTGCTAACTCTCTATAAAATTAAATTCAAGTATAGGAGAGATCAAGATCATATTATTTATACATATAGCATGATCACAAACTTGCAAATTTATATAAAACCATGGCTCTGATACCAATTATTGGAAAAACAGTACACAACAGAATTTTAAAATTTTTTTATACCAGAGAATTTTCAAAAACATAAGTTTAACACACTATGTGTATAAATCAACCGGATCTTACTAACTTTGTTTGCCAAAAAGCTCCGCAATCTATGAAGAGAAGTAACAGTTTTAGAAGACTTCAACTAATTAGTCTTCTTTGCTATTCTCTATCCATGATCGGTGTGTGTGTGGGCACACTCGTACACCTCTTCCACAAGTGGTTCTGCTTCTAACCAATTGAGAAATACTCAAAGCTATAGTTCTTGATTTGTGAACAACAGCTTTCTAGGGAATTGCAAAGTCTCGCTGGGAGAGTCTCACTCTAAATTTCTCAATTGATCCGAATAACAATGAGTCTCACTCCCCTTTATATAGAGGTTGGGCCCAAGAGTCAGTCCTTATGAAATAAGGACTCAAAAATTCAAATCACAATCAAATCTGAATCAATAACTGATAAAATCAGGGTGGAAATGTGTAATTTATTTAACGCTCATTTGGTAGGCTGAACTACCAGATAGGCCTACCAAACTTGCCCTATCGGCAGGCCGATCTTAAAGATCAGCCTGCCAAACTTTTGATAAATGATCATTGCAAATCTTTATTTCCAAAAGAGATTCTCAGGATAAAGTCTCAATTTTAATTCAAATAACCTAATGGAAAAGTTATCTGATTAAAGCAATCATATCTAGATAATCTCTAGGAAAATAAATATTTCTGATAATTCCACAAGTTTTCTTGAATTAATTTATTCAAAATTAATCCAACTGATAAACAATCATAAATTATTTGACCTCGATAATTCAACAAGTTTATCTTAACTTATTAATTTCCACAAAATTAATTCAACTGATAAACAGACATGAATTATTCGATTCTGTCGAATTTTCAGCCAATCTGATAATTTGATAGAAGTCACCAATTATTAGAAAAGCACGATGTATCGTTACAGGATTTTTATGAGCTAGCAAAGGGGACCTGATGGACCTATATAGTTCAAGCTTGTGATAATTATAAACCTAATATCCCAGATACATATTTCATAATTATCAACTCTAACGCTACTCCACTAAAAGCTTAGAGCTGCACTCTCAAACTATATAGAATTACGAAGCTCGTATGGCTAAATCTCCATGACATAGTGCACTATCTTACCTTCGTAATTATTTTTCTCTTACATTCCATTATCTAACTATCGGAAAACTTACCATCGAAAGACAGTATACTATTCGGTTACACCTATATATTCAAATAGTCAAGCGTTCTAGTTTTTTAATTATAGGATAATGCATATAAGAGGATATCGCTACTCCTAAAGAGGAGCTATGGATTCCATATCTATGAATAATAGGCCTATGCTATCAAGAGCCATGCCTCCAACATGCCGGCGTGTGTACCACTATTAAAATAAAAATGAAAAAAAAAGATAATTTTGGTATTTTTCCTTTGACAACCCTCAAATGCGATTGTCCATGGTCGGGATGCATTGATCATCCTAAAAATAGAATGCTCCAAAGTCCTCGCATGCATATTTACATATGTAGATTCGAATGTAATAATACTTTTTTTTTTTGGGCAGTCAACATTTTCCTTATTGGCTACCAAGGATGCGTGTACTCTAATACAATGTCTTGTTAAAATACGAGAAACTAATTAATCTAATTAATTCTATCTTATCCATCTGATTATGACAGATAATGCTTACAAATATTCTAAATCGATCATAAAAAATCAAAATCAGTTTAAATCATTTATTAAGTTATATTTTAAACATGTATATTTGCAAATAAAACTAAAAACAAGGGAAAAAAAAAGAAGAGGACCGAGATTATCGCTAATTCTTATAAGAAAATAAAGTTTTATTTGAAAAAAGAAAAAACAATGAGAATAAGAGTGCTCAACATCTAGAAAGATCTTTAGTAAATAAGTCTTTAAATATCATTGTTCAGCGTCCTCCACTGTAACAAGAAAATAGTGCGTTAGATAGTCTTCAAGCAAAAAAATAAAAAAGGTCCCATTTTTCTTTTAAAGAAAAAAAGCTAAAAAGTCCATTATTAAATAATGCAAAGAAAGAAAGAAATAGATAGTAACAGTAGGGTCTAGAACTAAGGATCATTTATCAAAATTAAAATAGCATAATTACAATCTATAGTAGGTAGGTATAAACTGAGAAATTCAAGTCTTAAGTTATAACCAAAGGAATTTCTTTTTCTCACAATATGGGCCAACAAACATGTTTATTATATTTGTGGAACATGTTTATTTGTAGATAAAGAGAAAAAATTAAAAAGAAAAAAGAAAAAAGAAGATGATGGAAATTATCGCTAATACTTAAAAGAAAACAAAGTTTCATTTAAAAATAATGAAAATTAAAAGAGTGCTGAACATCTATTGAAGCATTATCTGGGTGTCATCCACTGTAACAAGAAAATAATACATTACATAGTCTTCGAAAAAAAGTCTCATTTTCCCTAAAAAAAAGAGTCCATTAATTAAATAATGCAAAGAAAGAAACAAATAGATAGTAACATTAAACTCTAGAAATAATGAATATTTACCAAAATTAAAATAGCATAATTACATTCTATAGTAGGTAGGTGTAAACTAAGAAATTAAACTGTTAAGTTCTAACCAAAGAAATTTTTTCTCTGAAAGTGGGCTGCTTAAATGCTAGAGAGAGACACAAAACAAGAGACTGGAGTCCAATTGTAACCTCTACTTATTTAGCTAGTGAAAGCAAGGTAAAGCATAGCTTTGAAAGCCAAAAATTTCCATTGTCTTATTGTCTCCCTCAAAGCCTTTCTCCATACTAAGCTTTGTTTTCTTTCTTTTTTTTTTTTTTTCTTTTTCTTGTAGCCATGGAAGACAAGCGCCAAACAAAGGGAAAGCAAAGGATTGAGATGAAGAGGATTGACAAAGAGGAAGATCGCATCACAACATTCTCGAAACGTAAATCTGGGATCTACAAAAAGGCCACGGAGTTGGCCACTCTCTGTGGGGCTGAGGTTGGTTTTGGAACCTTTTCTCCCTCTGGAAAGCCCTTCTTCTTTGCTCAACCTTCTATAGAATCCATAGAAAATCGGCTCATCAACATCCAAGAGCCCCCGCCCATGTTCAATCCAAACACCGCCTCTGATGAGCACCCCCTCATCCGGGCCCACCAACAGGCGAAGCTTGACACACTAAACCAGCGCTACAATGAGTTGGCGGGCAGCCTTGAGGCGGAGAAAGAGAAAAGCAAGTCCATCGCAAAGCTAGTAGAGGATTCGGTAGCACACAGGAAGGCGAAGGTGGTGGTAGAAAATGGCTGGTGGGAGACTCCGGTTGACGACCTCGGGTGCGAGAAGCTACTTCGGATGAACGAATCCTTGCAAGATCTTCACAAGAAGTTGTGCAACCACATCAGTGGAGAGAGGGCTAGGGCTAACAACAATAATGTTAATGCCTCTTCTGCTTCTACCTATAATGCAATGGTTTCAGGAGAAGAAATGTCAAATCTGATTATTGCTGATCAGGATCCCAATGCTTCTTCTTTGACTCCAAGTCTTGGAAATATCAACTCTGGAGAAAACCCCATCTAGATTCCAAAGAAACCCTAACTACTAGGGATTAAGCAATGCTCAGTTTTGCTGTCGTCTTTTGAGTATTGTTGTCGAATATTTGGTCATTTCGTTGGTTTTCTATTTTGTTTTATTTTATTTTTTCTCCAGTGCAATAGGGTACTAAATGTTGCATCGTTTTAGCACTTTTGGGGAAAAACTTATAGTGCTAACAAAGCTTCATTTATTAGGAGAGGTAGAGAGGAGAAAGAGACATTGTGTTTCCTAGTTGATTTTGTTTTAATGTTTATGTATTAATTGTGCTATTTAATCTTGTACCCCTACTCACACACCTGAAAAGGAAAATGAGCATGTTACCAGAGTGGTATTTTAGTGGAATATTTTAATGATAAAAAAAATATTATCGTTATTCATTTTTTTGTTGTTACCTTTTTTTCCTTTCATTTGACCAAGATTTTTACGTTATTGGTTTCTCAGAACATATTTTATTCTTATATATATACACACACACACTACGGTGAATTATATTTATACGCTCAACAGTCAACAACCTATTGTTTCTAAGAAATATTGATTAACTTTTGTATCAAAAAGAAAAATCAATATTCTAGAGAGACACTATTAATTTCATCTTAAAAAACGCCCGCAAGAAAGTGAACATACTGTCATACTGGAGTTACATAAAGTAAACTTACACAGTATATTACACACACGTTAGAAAGTGACTATTACTGAGTCAGATAAATTTTAAAGTGGTAACTAAACTCTTGCAAATATCTCTAAAACTTTTTCTTTAAAAGACACTTATGGGGGCTATTTTTTTCTAAAGGAAATGTTTTAGCTGTTTGCAAAAGTTTAATTTTCACTGAAACAATTTAGCTATTTGATTTACCGTTTAAGTCAATATTTAGTAAAACTTAGTCTAAATATTAGATTGAGGCTTATAATTTTGTAAGTAGTGGGTTGAAAAGGATTTTTGGAAAAAAAACAAAACTCTAGCTATTACACTAATAATTATACTCCAGGTCAGCAATTTGAAACGGCAGAGTAGTTTATCATTTACTTTTTCCCATTAATTATTTCGGATATAATTCTCTACCGTGCATATGCACCACCTGGATAGTTAACTCTTGACACATGTAGGGTAGTTTCCTTCAAATTAAACAGGTTCAATATTTTTTTTTTTGTAAAAACTGAAAAAAAAAATATTGAACGTATTTAATTATCTATTTGGTTGATGGGTTTGAATATAAAACTTAAATAAAAATTTAAATTTCTTTGAGTTTTTGTAAGGAAAAATATTATAATGAAAACTCTTTGGTTTGAGAACGCAGTTTAAATTAAAAACAGTTAGTTCGAATTAATTTTATTACATTGTTTTTAGAATTTAAATTACTATAATATTTTAGATTTAAATTGTTTGGACTAAAAATAACGTTGTTAGATATTAATAATGTCATGCATTAAAACAACCAAGACACTCCAAGTAGAGGCTAAAACTAGTAATCATGATATATTCTCTATACATAAATGGTGATGCGAATACTGCCTAATATGTAATGCGAGTTTGTTAGTAGATCATTAACTGATTCAAAACATCAATACCCCTTGTCTCTATGCATGGAAAACTCTCAATTAACTTAGAAATTAACGAAACGCTAATACAATTGTAAGTCATGGAGAAGCACATCATAAGAAATTATTTTGAATTTGAGTGGCACATGAATTCTACATGAGAGAGATCTGCGCAAAAATAATTTTTTCACGGAAAAAATACATTCTCCATTTATCAAAACGTTTTCTTTTGTAGTTTTCTTGATAATTAACCAATATTTATAAAACCAAAAAAAAATAAAATTAAAGAGCCTTATTTTGAAAGGAGCAACAAATGCTATTGTGCCCAATTAAACAAAGTAATTACAACACTTCTTTAAATACAGAATCCAATAACATTGCTGCCAAGATTTAATTCCCTTCTCAAAATCTGTATTTCTGACCTCTGAATTAAATGGTTGCCAACTAAAACTCGCCAATGACTCCCACTTTCTTTTGCATTCACACACACTCACATATTGCTCAAAAGGCAAAATAACAAAAACCGTACCATCTTAGGAAATGGAGAAAAAATACATATATAGAAAATTAGAGAAAATGACGCATGACTTGAAACCAAATATTAGAAACACTGAACCTAATTGCTTGGGGAATAAGTCTCAATCCCATATACATACCCCCTCTTTATAAACTTCATTTCCCTTACAAATATTTTTCCTTTCCTCTTCCAAAAAAGAGAACCTCTCTAGAGAGAACCAAACCAAACATCATGGGCCGTAGGAAGATAGAGATGAAGGTGGTGAAGGACACCAGCTGTCGCCAAGTCACTTTCTCGAAGCGGCGGACCGGCCTTTTCAAGAAGGCGAACGAGCTCGCCACCCTCTGCGGCGCCGAGGTGGCCGTTGTCGTCTTCTCCCCCGGCGGAAAGCCCTTTTCTTTTGGGCAACCAAACGTCGAGTCCATCGCAGACAGGTTTCTAAAACAGGAATCCAAACCAAGCGGCCGCGATAAGGACGCAGTCACTACACCGCCGTCAAAGAACAAGAAGAATAGCGCCACTGCAGCGGCGGCAATGGCGGAGAAGCTGAACCAGCAATTGAACGAGCGGGTGAAGCAGTTGCAGGAGGAGAAGAAGCGAGGAGAGGAGATAGAGAAGGAAATCGCTGATGGAGAAGAAGCACCGGCCAATATCGACGATCTTGGGTTCGAAGATCTCGAGAAACTGAAGAGGTCTTTGGAAGGGCTTCGTGAGAAAGTGAAGGAGAGAGTTGGTGAGATTGAGGCGTCGTCGACATTGTTGATGCTGTCCAAGGATTTCAGAGCCTGATTTTTTTTAATTAATTATCATGATTAAGAGAGTGTTAGGAATCGATGTTGATAAAAATGTTTTAACAGTACTAATTAATCATGATAATAATACTGAATTAGAAGTTGTCGGATGAGTTTGTGCTCAATGGCTGATTACTGCTTAATTTGCTCTGATTAATTTTGAAGTTTTCCGATATTTTAATTCTAGAATAATCTATATGATTAATATGTTTCTAGAATTGCTGATTGATATTTTTACTAATATTGCCTGGCAACGCGTTCATTTAGTTGACGTATATGGTGATTTTAGGCACATTTATGGTATTAAGGTAATATCCATTTTTTACACATAGATAAGCATGGAAGAACAGGTGAGGTGGCATTTGGGTAATGAAAAACTATACGTTTATTAATAAATTTTACTTTCTTTTATTTTTTTCAAAAAGACAGAATTCACCAGTAATAATTTGGGATTAACTTAACTTTACCTTTTAAATTTTAAAAATCATCATTTTACTGCCTCAAACTTTCAAATCTTCTCATCTTGTACTTTTTATCTAATTTCCTGTTAAAAGTGACAAAAATAAACCAACATGAGGCACAAGTAGAGAGCATTGAAACTATTTATAACTTGATGTTACCCTTCTTGCCTCTAATATGGCAAAAACCTAAATTGAAAATCACTAAATTATTTTTTCCCAACTTTCTAAGTGAGAATGTGAATGATAATTTTGTTGGAGATTGACAAAATATTGTTTTTGCCCTTATAGACCACCACTTACAGCTCACGTGGGTCTAAATTTGTTACTTTTGATGAGAAATTAGATAGAGAGGACAAAATGAAGAGATATATAGGGTAGTAAAGTGACAACTTTTAAAACTAAGGGGAAACATAGAAGAGATCTTTAAGTTTAAAGACCATTATTATTAATAATGTAAAACTCAGCGTAATAGAATTTTAAAATTTTTCATAAACTTTCAAGATCCTTCTTATGATGCTATATACAATAATTGAATAAAACACAAACTTACAGGTTTAATAATAGCTCTAGATGATCAAGCATTCCAAACCTTCAGATCTTTCTTGCTATTCTCCTCTTTCTGGATTAACTGGTATGTGCACACCGGTGAGATCTCTTGGATAATCTCCTTCTAACCTTTCTCAGCAGAGTTTCTTTTAACTCTAAAAGAGAGAGCTCAAAGAACACTTGATGGAGGCTAAAGAAAAGTCTATTGAACATAGAACCTTCAAGGTCTATTTATAGGCATATAAAGGCTAGGAGGTTGAAGCACAATCCTCCTAGGATTCTCTATAGGTCACGCCAACTCCACCAAGGGTGGGCGTGATCTTCCTTCCTCCAATAGTGATATGACACATGTCATAACCACCTCTAATTATGTGATTTTATATCCATATAGTATCTTTCTAAAATCTGATTTTTGTTCAAACTGAGATTTTATTTATCTTCACTTTTAAAATAAATATCTTCTATGATTTTTTCAATTTCTTATATTATCTCAAAATTCAAATAATTATTTGCAGAATCTATTTCAACTCTTGAAAAAGACTTTCATTTGCTACAAAATAACAAATAGATTACATGAAGATAGTGTGATCTATTTGAAACTTAAAACCATGACATCGCACCACCTAGACTCCTAGAGTTCCAGTGTGTGGCGCTACGCACAGTAGTGATAGACTATTGTGTGAAATTACAAGTTGGCTATATTGACAAAAATAATCCAAAACAATTTCCATCGATCCATCTGAAAGAATATTATGGAGCTAGCAAGGGGACCCAATGGACAAATATAATTTACGCTCCAATAATTATTTCTAATATAATTATCTTATAATTAAATCAATAATAATTATAAACTCTAGTTTGCGCATCTATTGAAAACCGAGGTTGCACTCTTAAATTATATACAGAATTAGATGGAACTTTAGAATATCGTTAATAAGGTCTTTCATTGATATAATCATTTTCCATGTGATAATACCCTCCACAATAATATTCATAATTAGAGCTAGGTTTATAAATTTTCATACAACCTCTCTAATTATATCTTTATCTATGAGTTTCGTTAACTCTAATGGTGACCTACTTATGAACAGATCATAAATGAGGATTTAGGTAATATTTGATATCTCTTATCAAATAGCGAGTACTCTTCACTTAAGTTCCTGAACTAATATTCATGGGAATATTATCTCATCATCCTATTAAGTACGAGCAGTGGATTCCATATTTGTGAATAATGTTCCCAACTACTTATATTAATATGCCTCCAATATACCGAGTTATTGATCATATGTTTATAGATCTCACTGTTTGGCAATCAAAAAACATAGCAAATAGATATGAGTCCATTAATCACCTCGGGATTAAGGTAAGATCCATAAAATGATCAAAGCAATAGAATTCTAATTTCTTGTTAGAGAATTACACAAGTAATTAAATTCAATCTTGGTCCAAGTTTAATGTGTTCCAAAGACACTGAAATCTCTACCCTATAATAATGACATTACTACAATTTGAATGATCATTCCATCAAGCTGGAAATAGATGACATTATAGTCTTAAACAAGATAAAGGGTCCATTTTTATCTACTGATTGTAAACCAAAGTTTATACTTAGTACACAAAATCATATCCCCTGTATTATGAACATTTCATATACATGATTTTGTACTTTTACAAACATTGATTTTTTTATGATATTTGTATATATATATATTCAATAAGATATACATATAGGAGAATAAAAGAAATTTATTTTATTAATTATGCAATACTTTGCATCTTATAATGGCCTTGTGGAATTTACACTATACTATATAAGCACCAATTTCAACACTCAAAACTCTTAGATTCCATTGCAGAACCTGCCAAATTCCAAAAAAAAAAAAAAAAGCAAATCACGTAAAAAAAAAAAAAAGATTACAATGTATTACACTAAACAACAACTTAGATGAAAAAAAAAGTAATCAACAATTGAAATTTGAAAACCACAGCAATCGTATGCCATAATTTATCACTTCCGCTATCAAGTTCATAGATTTTAAAAATTATATTATGCAAAAAGATTATAAATTTTAACCTTTTTCTTGTGATAAGCATATAAACCACACTTTCATTTTCTCAATTTGATAAACATTCAAATAGAAATTGAATAACAAAACAACGAAGAGGTTCAAATCTCATCAAACGAATCAAATCTTAGGCCTAAAACTAGTCCTGACCTAGGTTAAGCTTCTTCTTCTTCTTTGATTTTTTTTTATCCTCTTTCTAACTTTAAAGCTTCAAATGCGATAACATTCAACTAAATCCGCAAGCCACAGCAGAGAAACGATTTCAAATCTGACAAAATCCCCATTATAAGTGAAAAGGAAAATTTAGAAAAAAAAAGACCAAAATCAATCTAAAAATTTCAAGGGAGGAGGAGAAGAAGAATAAATGATACAAGTCAAAGGAAAAAACTCCTTAACAAACTTCAAAAACCAAAAAAAAAAAAAGTAGCGGAACTTCTCCATCGTGATCCTCTTATAAGGAAGCTATGGAGCTGCTTCGCCATGATCCTCCCATCGCGATCTGTGTCAAAGAAGTTAAACACCTCTCTCAGCTTTGAGTCATAACTTGGCTCGCAAGTGGCCGCCATGTCGACTTAGCTAATTAGTGCCTCCATGTTGATTTATCCCTCGCCGTCATCGCCCGCCTCACTCAGTATACACCACCACCTCTTGGCTTGTCAATTCTCCACCAACACCGGCACTTATCTAACTCAACAACACCTTAAGCTATTTCTTGAGACGATCCTATCACTATGCAGCTCCTCTATCGTGATCCTCAACAAAGCTCCAAGTGAATATCAGTTGAGAATGGCAAGAATGGAAGGAGAGGGAACAGACAAAGAGAGGGTAGAGAAAAAGAGATAGATTGGGGGGGAAGGGAAGAGAAAGAGAGCTTATAATTTTAGGGTTTCAAATCTAATTTTAAAATTAAGGACAAAAGAATAACTTAATAAATTAAGGAGCATTTCATGTAGTTTTCTCTAAAAAGAACTCTATGAAAAACCAAAATCTATGGAGATGAATTAGCTAGAGGGCGAATGGAAGAAAGCTTTTGTATATGGACAAGATAAGCCTCAGGAATAAGAAGTTGAGACTATCGGATGACTAGGTCAATGAATATAGAGATGTAAGTTTGAATTTGGAAAAAGGCAACTAAATCTCCACCGAATCAGAAAAGAATGCCCCGCATGAGAGTTAAGGAGAAGTCAATTGCTAATAATGGAAAGTCATTGAGATAATTCAAAAACAAAGATATTCCTAAATTAATTGTGATTTTATTTGTTCTTTTCCATAATTAATTTGTATGAGAAAATGCAACTATAAATCGAAGTGAAAACCTCAGAAAGAGAGGCCTTGGTTTTTTATGTGTGCACTCAAGCAAAAATAGTGAAATTCTATCTTAGAAAGTTGAGGTAGCTCTCAGCGAGCGAACTACTATAAATCCTAGTGCTCTATTGTCACTTTTCCATTCTTTAATTTGCATTACTATATGTCATATCCAATTTTTGTAAGTGTTTTGCAATAGATTATTGTTGACAAATTTCCGCTATCAACAATTGATGCTAGAAGCAGAACCTAAACTTTTCTAAAATGAACCTGCTATTCTAAAATCATATATTACGATCATCATGGTGACCATTCGCACTAAGCACACTGGAGACAAGAAGAACTCCATCGCACATAGGAATAATCCATCTATTGGAGGAAGGGCTAGAGGTTTAATGAGAGGCAGACAACCCTCGAAAAGATAGTGGAGTAGATGAGCAGATAGCTCAAGAAGATCTCGGCAGCCTTGAAGGATATCCAAGATAGGAACAAAAATGCTATAGGTGATGACCCAACAGACTAAGTGAATAATGCTAGTAACCAGAAGAATGGTGGCTAGCTAGAAATCCCTAAGTGAACTAGAGAGACTACAAGAGGCAATAATAGGTGAGCCAATTTAATGGGTAGCCAAGAAAGGAGACGAAGTGTGGCTTAGGCCCTTGACTAAGAAGCTAATCAGCAAAGGCAAAACACAGGTCTTCTCCCACTACCATCGAGGTGTTAGGTGGAATGACTGCCGTTTTCTTCTACAAACACTTATGTTACTTTAACATTAAAATGTGATATTGTAAGTGCTATTATTATTTATATTAAGTAAATTAACTTTTTATTTAGTAATGTCATAGGTGCGGCAACGAAGGATCGATGTGTTTAGATTGTTCATGTCAAAAATGATGATAAGCTTAAAGTATTTATTTTTTAGAGAGTTTCAACTTACTCTAAACTTATAATCTTTATAATGCTCTAGAGTTATGCATGCCCTTGAGTTATATTCTTAATGATGATATGAATTTTATTACACATTTCCTTATTTTTATAACATTTAGGATGTCATGATAATTACATGTGTAACATTTTTTATTATGGTGTTAAGAAACTCGATAATATAAAGTGTCCAAAGGAATAATGTGTAAATTAATAATTTTTTGGGATCATAGGAGCAAACATTAATAATTTTTTAGTTTCATGTATGATATGAATGATTGACATGAACACTCCAAAAGGCAAGCACACTAAGAACCATGACAATGTCACTCAATTTAAGGTTTTATAAGCAAGCAAGTCAAGTAAGTACATTCTCAGCGACAACATGATAAAAGTTTACAAAAAGGTTTTGATAATATGTTTTATGACAATTTTAAAGCTTGTTTTTACATATTGTCTTCTCATAAAAACTCTTGCAACAAGAAGGTTTAACTGATGTTTCAATGACAAGGTATGTTAAAGGTAAATTAATATATATATATATATATCACTTAATAAAGTGTTGCACACCCTATGTTTATGTTTGCCCCTAGGTGGATTGTCCTGCAAGGTGGACATGTACGGTTGGTTTAGGATTAACTACCTATCGTATAACTTTGTTTATGTTTATGGTGCAATGTTTTAATATGGAGGTTTAAATGAAAAGATCTATTCTATATAAACATGTACCTCGTGCACTACTGTGATTATGATTACAATGATATGTAATGATTTTTTTGAAATGTTTTATGTTGTGAGATAAGAATATGGACTTACTAAGCTTATGCTTACTTAGGGATAAGATACAGGCTGACTATGATGGAGGACAGGGGCGGGCATGTGTAAGGAATGTTGAATTGGAAATGGAGTAATGTCATGAAAAGAATTTAAACTCAAACAAAATCTAATATATTTGGGCCGTTTGGTTTTGTTTTCAAAATAGGTGAAAATGTTTTTGTTTTGAAAAATGAGAATTTTTTGAGAATTGTACTGAGAGTGTTTTTAAAATTTTTATCTCGAAAAGTGTGCAACAACATTTCCAAAATTATGAGAACAAAAACAAACGAGGCTATTATGTTCTACATTTTTATTTGTTGAAACTCAGTTCTATTTGTGATATGCTATTTTGAACTTATGATTTATTGAATGTAATTCAAATTTTAGATTTTTAGTTTCTTAGGTTATTTATTAAATAATATGCTATATAGTTCATTTCTTCTTAATTAGTCTTAATTAGTTGTTTGATTAAAAGTTAAGAGTGCTTGCATTATATGTGTGAGTTTGTATTTGTTAAATGTTTGTTTTTGTAAACTAATTTTTCTGTGGATGGTCGGTTAGCCGAAGAAGGAAAAGTTAATCCAGTAAGTAGTAAAAAAAATGAATGTATTTCCTAAGATATTTCTCTTAGTGTTGTTGATTGTTTCAAGCTTATCAATAATTATTAAGTTTAAGGGTAAAAATAAAGTCTCTTGTCACACTCGTAGGGGGTGCTACAGTTACGGTATTATAGCGGTTTTCATTTCCAATTCGCATCGCCACACGTTGGTTTCAAGTCCTCCAAGTAAGTATTGAAATTATTAACCTTCTAACATATAGATGTTAAGTTAGATTTCTTATGACTATATTATAATTATCTTACTAGTCGATGAAACATAGACTTATGTTATTTGGAGAAAGAAGCGATCTTTGTCTCATTATTTATGTATAACATAATAGTTGATAATTAAGAAGCTTTGTAACAAGAGGTTAATTATGTCATTATATTATTTTTTTTGGAGAAAAATTTTATGGAGGAGTGGATAAATGATATATAGCTTAAGAGAAGTGTAATGATAGTTATGTATTTGTAGTGAACAAATTTGAGAATTATACAAGGTTAATAAAAGGATTTTGTAAGGCCACATGTGAGATCTCTATAGTAATTTTTTAAAGGAAGGATATCTTGAAAATATACATGTTATCTACAGAATTGACTATATGAATATTTGAGGCTTAATGAGGATTAATTTTGGTGAAAATTATTTATGATAATATTTTTAGCAAATTAAATGGTCCATAACATGATATGATAGAGATCACATAGTAGTTCCTTTTATAGATGACCTTTGAATTAGTAGAGACTTCAATGGAGTAATCTACAATTATGAATGCAAAATTCTAAAGATTAAATATGAGATTGTTATGTTCTTTTAAAGGATATTGGTTGAGGAAATTATAGAACGAGGTGATAGAGTAAGCCTAAAATTTTTATAGTTATGCATGATACTTCAAAAGCAATGTTTAATATTTTGTTGTGGAAATTGTAGGAAAAAAAGTCAAGCTTCAAGTATGGTGTATTTTCACTGTTATAAATGGGATTGGTTATTTCATGAATGAGGAGATGTACTAGTAGATTTGTTAGAGCCCACGATGTTTTTCTATATCTTTAAGTCAATTCTAAATATTTTAGAATCATTTGTACATTTTGGAGTAAAGAGTTCCTAGAGTATAATTCTCTTTTGACATGTGTTTGAAAACAAGTTTATATATATGAAATGTGAGATATAAAGAAAAGAAAGGGAATTAATGTTGCACTTAGATTTATACTTCTATGAAGGATGATAGACAGAGATGCAAGAAGAGAATTCAAACATTGCATATGTTATTGTAAGTTGGATGTATGATGACTTTAATTAGACATGATTTTTTAAGAAATTTTTATATGAAAAGAAAGAATATTCAGAAAAAGGATTAGAAATTTCTCAACATATTCATTACTACACATATTTCAAGGATGAAACCTTTAGAATGAGGGAATGATGTAAAACCTTGAATTTTTACATAGCATTTTTCATGTTCATATTCTAAGGAAGTACATACCGGGTCCATTTTTTTGCCCAAAAAGAAAGAATAAGAAGTTTGAGCAAACATAGTTTACAGAGATAAGCCAACTATGTCTTTGGTTGAAAAGGAAGATATTAGGGAACAAAGATATTTCTCTAGTCAAAGAATTATTGGGAAATCAAAAGATTAAGGAAGCTATATGGAAAAAAGATACGAGATTAGGACCAAGACTTTGAGAAATAAAGAAATCACATTAGTTAAATTCTTATAGTGTAACCACAAAAATGGAAGAGGTTATCTGAAACCTACTATCCATAGTTATTTTAAGTTTCGAGGATGAAACTCTTATAAGGTGGGGAGAGTTGTAACGCCTATCGTTTTCTTCTATGGACACTTATGTTAATTTAACATTAGAATGTGATATTTTAAATGCTATTATTATTTATATTTAGTAAATTAACTTTTTGTTTAACCTCAAACAAAATTTAATATATTATGTTCTGCATTTTTATTTGTTTGAGACTTAATTCTATTTATGATATGTTCTTTTAAACTTATGCTTTATTGAATGTAATTTTTATTTTAGATTTTTAGTTTCTTAGGTTATTTATTAAAGAATACGCTATATAGTTCATTTCTCATAATTAGTCTTAATTAGTTGTTTGATTAGAAGTTTAGAGTGCTCACATTATATGTGTGAGTTTGTTTTTTATCAAATATTTGTTTTTGTAAACTAAGTTTTTTATAGGTGATCGGCTAACCGAATGCCTTAGGTGTTCCATGGGGCTAACTAAGGAGGAAAAGTTAATCCCGTAAATAGTAAAAAAAATGGATGTATTTTTTAGGATATTTCTCTGAGTTTTTTTTATTGTTTCAAAATTCTTATCAATAATTATTAAGTTTAAGGGTAAGCGACGTCTCTTGTGGTGCTCGTAGGGGGCATTACATCAAGTCAAACAAGACACTGCTTTGGTCTAGAACGAAGGAGACCTGAGAGGTCAATTATGTACCTAGAAGGCTGTTTCTTTAGGAAAGCTTCCCAATCCAAATTTTGGAGACCTTCATGCGGTCAACGAGCCAATGAACAACTCATAGGTCAATCCTCTACAGATAGCTCGACAGGTGACCCACTAGTTGCATACTTGTTTAGGATTTCTAATGAGTGAGATAAAGTGTCTAGTTGGATGAGTAGTAGATTTAGAGAACAAGCTCTACGTGCATCATGGAGAAGAGTTCACTTATCTCCACCTATTCACTCTAGAGATGATGAGTCTTACTCTGCCCAAAAAGTTTAAGCTACCTTAGATGGCTCCTTATGAAGGACTTACCAATCCAGACGACCATATCCAGAGCTATGACTAATACGTGGTACTCTATGATATACCTAGAGAAGTGATGTAATGCTGACTGAATCAACAAGTCAATGGTTTTGATCACTAAAGTTAGGTAGCATCACATGTTTTGAAGAATTGAAGATAGCTTTTTTAAACCAGTTGATAGTGTGAAAGCTCTACCTTCAAAGAAGGATAGGCTTAGTTTCTTGACATAGGGGCCCAATGAGTCCTTAAAAGATTAGTTGGCAATGTTTACCCAGTGGGTTGGCCTAATTGGAGCATATTTCTAAGGACGTCACCCTCATGGAAGTGCTCAATAGCATGCAAACAAATATTCCTTTCCATGAAGATCTCAACCATAAGAGCACCAAAACATTTAGGGAGTTTCTAGAGAGAGCTTGCAACTTCAAAAATCAAGAAGAGGTGAAAAGCTTGACACACAGGTGAAGAAAATGCGAAGCAGTAGTTAAAGGGTGAGCCATGGAGGAAAAAGAGGAGCAATCCTCAAGGGCATAGTAGTTCTAAGCTGCCTATGTATGATCCACAACTGACTTAGCCAAGATGAGCAATTTTCACAAATAATGCTAAGTTGCAAAGGAAAAAGGTTCGACGATCTCGACCCCAACAGAGGTACAACAACTACCATGATCTTACAATTTCGATAGATGATATTTATCATAGGATCAACAACAAGCCCCCACCAACGTCCTGCGTTGATGGCATCGAATCCAAATAAGCGCAACAAAAGCAAGTATTATAAGTTCTATGGTGATGTAGGACATTACACAAATGAGTGTGTAGATCTCAAGGATGAGATAGAGAAATTAATAGGGGAAGGTTGGCTACAAGAATATAGAATGATGGAAAGAAGATTGACAATTGCATGATGATGACCATCGTGATAATAAGGCAACTGAGCCTGCAGGTGTAATCCACTCAGAGACGTCTGAATGTGTCGACAAGCAGGCCAGCCAAAGCACCAAGGTTAGAGAGAATGAAGATCGCTTTCTCTAAGGGAGATGTAAACCAAGTGCATTTCCCACAAAATGATGCTTTGGGGGTCGAGGCAATGATCGATAATTATACCGTTTGCCAAATTTTCATGGATAATGTGGGCTCAATCTGTTAGACATGTATGCCCTAAGGAGTAAAAATGTAATATGTTTTTAGAGATATTTTTATCAATAAAGAATTTATTTATTATTTATATGCCAATCTTGTCATCTTTATGTTCATATTTGTTGAATGTATGATAAGTAAACAAAAGTCTGAGGCTGTCAGTCTAAACCTTTTAAGAATCGGGCAAATGATGGACAGATTATGTAGAAGACATGATTTTAAAGGTGACGATCTAAATCATAAGATCCACAATTGACGAAATAAAGTTGGGCACTTTATTCATGCAAAGATTATTATGTTGTCTATATCCCTAATAGGAGATGGTTCGTCTTGGCCATCGGAGGTGAACTCTACGAATAGAAACATTAGTGCATTGTCATAGGTGATGATGCGTTGGATCGGTACATAAAGTGAATTGATTTGGATTAATAATTCTGTCTTAGTAAATCGATTCACTTTAGACAATCATATGTGTTGTATCTTAATCTTGAGATGAATGGTAGACCTGTTGTCTTGACTTATGTCTTTTGATGTACCAAAGAGTGACATCCACATTTTATGTTAGTATACATGCCGGTACGTTGGAGGCATAACTCTTGATAACATAGACTTATTATTCATAGATACGGAATCCATAGCTATTCTTTAGGAGTCGTTGATATCCTCTTATATATGTTGTATTAGAAAACTAGAGTGCTAAACCATTTGGATACATAGGTATAACCAAATCGTATGCTATCTTTGGATGGTAAGTTTTCCAATGGTGAGATAATGGAATGTAAGAGAAAAATAATTAGGAAGGTAAGAACGAATTTATCCTTAACTCGATTATGGATAATCCTATGGGGTTAGGACACATCATGATATGTCATGTAGACTTAGCTATTCAGGCTTCGTAATTTTATGTAGTTCGAGAGTACAACTCTAAGTTTTTCATGGAGTAGCATTAGAGCTGAAAATTATGAAATGTATATTTGGGATATTGGGATTCATAATTATTGAGAGCTTGAACTATATAGGCCTATATGGTCCCCTTTGCTAGCTCACAAAAACCCTGTAACGATATAGCATGCTTTTCCAATAAATTGGTGACTTATATCAAAATATTCGATTGGCTAAAATTTGAGTTAATTGGATTTAATAATTCATGTTAATTTATCGGTTGAATTAATTCTATAATTAATTTAAGATAAACATGTTGGTTTACTAGTTGAATTAATTTGGTGAATTAATTCAAGATAAATATATTGAATTATTATGGATAATATCTTATTTGTATAGGTTTATCAAGGTATGATTATTAGGTTATTTGAATTAAAATTGAGACTCTATCAAAGATACCTAGAACTAATAAGATAGGAATCATCCAATAGGTTGAGATAGCATCTATCGGATCAACCTTGTATTCGATTCAAATTCAAATCAAGTATCTACGACGGCGTGGTCGATTGTGCCTTTGTATTGCGATCGACCGAGGGTATCAGACTCCGAGTATGATTACATGGGTTTAAATTTGAAATTGATTCAAACTCAAATTTTGAGGCCTTATATGATAATGATTGACCCCAGGTCCGACCTCTATAAATAGAGAATGAGTTCTCTTTGTTATTTAGATCAGTTGAGAAATCTATAGTGAGTGCTTGGCCAATGAGACAATGAAACTCCCTGAAGAGTTATGGTTCACAAATCATGAACTATAGCTTTGGGTATTTCTCAATTGGTTGGAGGGAAAGCCACATGTGGAAGAGCTGTACGAGTGTGCCCACACACACGTCGGTCGTGAATAGAGAATAGCAAAGCAGGCCAGTTGGTTGAGGTCCTTCTGCAATGTCCTTTCTCTTCTTCGATTGCAGATGCTTTTCGGCAAATAGGATTTGTAAGATCTAGTTAATTTATGCATATAGCGTGTCAAACTTGTGTTTTGAAAAATACTCTAGTATAAAAATTTTAAAATTTCACTGCGTACTACTTTTCCAACAATTGGTATCAAAGCCATGGTTTTTACTTAAATTTACAAGTTTATGATTATGCTATATGTATAAATTATGTAATCTTGATCTCTCCTATACTTGAATTTAATTTTTAGAGAGTTGGTACTCTAGCTTTCTATATATTTTTATGTTGTCATGGATTATATGGTGAATGTCTATTAATTAATTATGGTTGATTAAATTATTATTTAATTATTTATTAATTAATTAGTTTATGCCAGCTATGGTTCCTTAGAGGTTAGAATGTGTATCTAGGTTTTTCATGTAATTAGATGACGGACTATCATTTCTGTCCAAGATTTATTATTTAATTTTAAATTTATAAGAATTTTGTAATTAAATAATTATTCAAAGAAGACGAATCTAGAAGACAGATCTAGAAAGTGGATGATAGCATTCCACAAGTATTTCTCGAGTCTCTAATTTTATGTTTTTGAATTGTTGAAAATAAAATTGAAAAACTACCCTTAAATTTAATTTCTAGAAACTTCGCTTAGGTGAGGGCACAATCAGCCGCGATACACATAGTGAGGTCGACCACAGCTGCACAAGGTAGAATGGTTGCTCTAGCGACAGGCCAAACTTTCAAATTCGGCAGGCCGACTATGGACGGGCGATATACCGCAGTCGACCGCATCACCAATAGGCAGAATTTAAAAATTCGACAGGATGGCATGTTTGACATATATGCCCTAAGAAGTAAAAATATAATATGTTTTTAGATATATTTTTATAAATAAAGAATTTATTTATTATTTATATACCAAATCTTGTCCTCTTTATGTTCATATTTGTTGAATGATAAGCAAATAAAAGTTTGAGACTGTCAGTCTAAACCTTTTAAGAATCAGACATATGATAGACAGATTATGTAGAAGACACAATTCTTAAAGGCGATGGTCTAAATCATAAGATCCACAATCGAAGGAATAAAGTTGGGCGCTTTATTCATGTAAAGATTGTTATGTTGTCTATATCCCTAACGGGAGATGGTTTGTCTTGACCATCAGAGGAGGACTCCCTGAATAAAAACATTGGCACAATGTTATAGTGGCGATGTGTTGAATCGGGATATAAAATGAATTGATTTAGATTAATAATTTTTTCTCAGCAAATCGATTCACTTTAGACAATCATATGTATTGTATCTTAATCCTAAAATAAATAGTGTGCCTGTTATCTTGACTTGTGTCTTTTGATGTACCAAAGGGTGACTTCCACATTTTAGGTTGGTACGTATGTCGGTATGTTAGAGGCATGACTCTCGATAGCGTAGACCTATTATTCATAGATATGAAATCCATAGCTCCTCTTTAGGAGTAGTTGATATCCTCTTATATGTGTTATCCTATAATTGGAAAACTAGAGTGCTCAACCATTTGGATACAAAGGTGTAATCGAATAATATAACGTCTTTAGATGGTAAGTTTTTCGATGGTGAGATAATGAAGCGTAAGATAAAAATAATCGGAAAGGTAAGACAGAATTTATCCTTAAGGTGATTATGGATAATCCTATTGGGGTACGACATATTATGATATGTCATAGAGACTTAACTATACAGGCTTTGTAATTCTATATAGTTCAAGAGTGCAACTCTAAGCTTTTAGTGGAGTAGCATTGAAGTTGATAATTAGGAAATGTATATATGGGATATTGGGATCATAATTATTAGGAGCTTAAACTATATAGATCCATCAGATCCCCTTTGCTAGCTCATAATTAATCCTATAACGATAGGATGTGCTTTTCCAATAATTGGTGAGTTGTGTCAAATTATCTGATTGGTTGAAAATTTGATAGGATTAGATAATTTATATCTGTTTATCGATTGAATTAATTTTGTGAAAATTAATTCAAGGTAAGCTGTTCAATTATCGGGATCAGATAATTCATGTTTGCTTATCGATTGGATTAATTTGAATAAATTAATTCAAGATAAACTTGTTGAATTATTGGGAATATTTATTTTCATTGAGATTATCTAAATATGACTGTTTTAATCAAGTAATGTAAAGCCCCTTAATTCGGACGTCACAGATGTCGTTACATACTTACATTCGTACATGCATAAACTTTAAACTTATAAATAATATCAAACTTAATCATTACTATTGGTTTTAAAAGTATTTAAACTTACGTTACCAGGATCCATTCATACGTTTTTTTTCTTTTTTTAAAAAAAAACTTATCATTGTTTAGAATAACAATGTTTAACTTATTCCATATAATAATTTATTCAATTATACTTAAATCAATCATGAACTTATTTAATAACATAGGTTTATCAAATTGTAAAATCGGGACTTATAAAAATAACACATTAAATCTCTTTGATCATCACATCATTTGAAATCCATTTGTTCCCACAATTCGGCAGGCCAGAATTCCCTCAGCCGGCAGAGGCTTTGCAATTCGGATTAAAAATTCATCCATGTTCGGCAGGCCAAACTTCTGGTCTTCGGCAGGCCGGCCACAGAGTTCGGCAGGCCGTCTGAGACCAAAATTCCTTTGTAAAACTTAATTTAAAACATACCAACTTTGCGTAAAATATAGCGGAAGTTCATAATTCATAAAAAAATGATAAAATAACTTATAAAGCCATAATATAAGCATTCTTAAAAACTTAACATAAAAATATGTTCAAAAATATATATATAAAACTTTGATTAAATCAAAAAAATCATTTTCTTGGCGTGCTTCCGGTTACAATTCATCGTTCATGTTGCTCACACGCCTTCCCATGTCCTCCACCTATTCTGTGACTCTCTTACCCTTATCTGCAACATGACATATAAAACATGATTAAGCTAATGCTTAGTAAGTACACATATTCTCACAATTTAAAACATTTCATAAACATCATCATCATCATCATCATTGTCATCGTATCATAAAGTGCCTTAAGCACAATTTCATAGAACATATCTTTCGTAACGTTAACCATTTTAAAACTTAATCCATTTTATCTTAAGGGCCCAAGTGTTGCACCATTAACATCATCATAGGTGCGCCGTCATGAGAGAAGAAGGGTAGCTAATCCCGAACCAAACATGACATCATAACATAACATTTCATAACATTGGGTGTGCAACACTTATTAGGTGATACATATATACATACTTTTCATACTTTGAAACATGTCATCATCATACATGCATATCTTAAAAAGAATCATGAAAATCTTTCATAAGAAATCCTTTAAGGAAAAATCATCATGAATATCCTTGTAAACATATCATCAAACCTTGTAAAAACATGTGTCATGTTGCAGTCGAGAATGTACTTACCTTATGGATAGCTTACTTAACCTTAAAAAATTGCACTTGGTGACGACGCCGCGGTCTCGATGTGCTCACTTCCTTGAGTGTTCATGCCATTTATCTATTTAAAGATGCAATAAAAAATCAATACTTATCATGAAATATCCATACACTCATCTCATATTATAAACATAACTCATAACCATAAAAATTGTCATCACCTAAACATGTTATTATGATTTTTCTTAAATCATAAAAATTACCTTAAGCATATAAAACAAACCATACATTTTAGACATAATTATCTTTTAAATAAAACATTTTTGAACAATTAATATATTTATATTTTAATTTAAAACTTCATACAAGCATCATATTATCATGCATGAAATTATTTAATTATCATAAAATCTTTTAAACATACATAACATTTTATAAACAAAAATTCAGAAATAACATTTATTAAAACATTTTTCTTAATGAATTCCCATATTCATACCATATAAATAAAACACGTTCATCTTACATACTCATGCATATGCATAATATAACAACTTTTCATGAAAACATCATATTTACCCCTTGAATAATCATTACATTTTTCATACTTTCAAAATTATACAGTAACATAATAACATATTACTGTGAGGGGTAGAAGACAGAAATATCATTTTTCATTAAAACATTGAAATGACATGAAACTTAGAAAAACATCACATACCATATACATAACATCATATAAAAAAAACGTCGAGACAAAATACAACACCTAACGAGGAGAAGAATTTCTTTTCAAAAATACCAAAAACCGAATTCATACCTGGAAATATCTTCTCAAAACCCCTTGATTTCAATCAACGAAACATGACCTTTTTCTTTCAATATACTCAGAAAATTTTTGTGGAAGAGAGAGAGAAATTTCGTGAGGAAGGGAAGAGGAAGAGAAATGAAAGTACGTCTCAAAAATTTTTTAGAGAGAGAAAGCGTGAGAGGAGAGAAAATAATAATAAAAAAAAGAAACGTTAAAATTTTTTTAACGTAATAAACACCATTATGGGAATTCAATTCCCTTCATTAAGTCAGAAAATTCTGACTGTTAAGGGCTGTTGGCGTGGAAGGAAAGAAGAGAAAGAAAAGGAAAGTCAAATCACTTCATCAATCCTACCATAATTTGCCCTCTTAAAATGGGAAACCATTTAAAATAATACAAATTAATACAAGTCAAATCCTTTAATTTCCTTAACTGATAAAAACATTCCATTATTATGCCAATTAATCACATTAATTCTCCCAATTAATGTAATTAACTCAGCCATAATTTTGGAGAAATTTCTGCTGACTGCTTGTCAGCCATGTTCGGCCTGCCGGTTTTCCCCTTCGGCCTGCCGGTTCCAGCAAGTTCGGCCTGCCGATCTCGGTAAGAAGTTCAGCCTGCCGATCTTAAAAGTTTGGCCTGCCGATCTTAAAAGTTCGACCTGCCGATCTGTCATTAAATGCCATAACATAAAACATTCATTCATCATTTCATCATAAATAATCATATATTGCATCATAAATAAACATATACTTAGAATTTCACATGAACACTAGAGCACAACGATCTCATGCGGTCGTCACCTGTCACAAAACTTGACATAAAAAGTTAGTAACATGCACATCACATATCATATAACGTTATTTATTAATAACATTTCTTAATAACGTGGTCCGTTACATAAAATAGGCGGGTGTTACAAGTAACTTCTCTATTGGGTTATTTGAATTAAAACTGAGGCTTTATCTCAAGGATCTTGAGTGGGAAATAAAGATTCGTGAGGATCATTTATCGTAAGTTCAGCAAGCCGATCTGCCAGTTAGGCCTGCCGACCAAGCAATAAACAGATCACATGTTTTAACGTTGATTTTATCAGATATTGATCTTGATTTGAATTGTTGAGGCCTTTTCTAATAAGGACTGTCTCTTAGGCCGAACCTCTATATAAAGAGGAGTGAGACTCATTGTTATTTAGATTAGTTGAGAAATCTAGAGTGGACTTTGCTAGTGAGACTCTATGACTCCTTAGAGAGCTATTGTTCACAAATCATGAACACTAGCTTTGGGTTTTCTCAATTGGTTGGATGGAGAGCCACTTGTGGAAGAGCTGTATGAGTATGCCCACACACACACCGGTTATGGATAGAGAATACCAAAGAAGGCCAGTTGGTTGAGGTCCTTTTGGAACGTATATCTCTTCATAAACTGCAAGGGCTTTTTGGCATTTACAAGGTTAGTAAGATCTGGTTAATTTACGCATGTAGTGTGTCAAACTTGTGTTTTAGAAAATACTTTAGTATAAAAAAATTTAAAAATTCCGCTGCATATTGTTTTTCTAACACAACAAAGAGCTATGTTTTTTGGGACAAAGTGAGTTTTTCGTTGCAATTTTGATTTTATTTTTGGGGTAATTCAGAGAAACATTAAATTTGGATATGACTGGAAATATGGAGTATTTGATCTATGTGGGATTGAAGACTTGAAGATGGGCATTACATGAAGAAGGATACAATTTGAAGATTCAAGGATGAAGAATCGATAATATGTTTCAATTAATCTCTTGTAATCTTTATTTTCTATTCTTTAGGGTGGAACCATAATATTACGGTTATTTATTGTTATTTTGCTCGTAGCTTTGCTTGATTGCTTTGCTTGTCTGTATTATAATATGATTTGCTATGTATATTGATAACATGTCACATAGAATAGGGAGTGCCGCACATTTAAAATTGTTCATGTGTGTTCTTAAAATAAAACCTTGATTTCAAAATATTGAGTGGGAGAAGGTTTTCGAAGAGAGTACCTATGGCCTCCATTGTTGGTCCATAGGTAGCACATGGCAATTTCGGCCCTAAGGAAGGGATTTCATCATTTACTGGGTTGGGTCTTCAAGAGGATAATTTACTTTAGTATCGTTTATTGTTGATCACCCCAAGGAGACGATAATAAACCATGGATAAAGTAGTTGAAACAATGGTTATACACTCATGTTAATTTTATTATTAACCTCCCTAAAGTGCTCTGTTAATAAAAATTAATAGCTAAAGAAATGATCGTTAATATAAACTGGATCATACGGGTCCTGGATGGCATATATTAATCAGGAGGGGATCTGTGTTCTTAATTAAATTTGGCAAGTCTCCCCAAAGCGGCTTGTTGAATTTTGAGTTGAGAATTATCGTTGTAAAGTTATGATTTTTTCAAGGTTTTGACACATGAACATATTTGTATATTTTACATGATTATGTTATCTTACTAAATTGTTATGATATGTTTGCTATGTTTAGTATATGATTCTTTATTGTAGATTAAAAACATCTAAAAACGCTTTATCTTTTATACTTGATAAAACCAATTAACCGATGAGAATTTTAATGATTAGAAACAGAACCTAAATATCATTTTATCCTTTTAGAAACTGACATTTGTGTTGACCACACCGTGTCCTCCCAAACCTATAGGGGAATCCATTAATGAGCAATTCCAAGCGTATCATCGCTGGATAGATACTAACAATTAGGTCAGTTATAATGTTATGGCTAGAATGAAGAACATGCTATAGGCTCAACATGAAGATTATGAGACTGCTAAGAGAATCTTGGATAATCTTAAAGACATGTTTGGAGGCCAAACCCTAACAAAATAGCAAGGGGCTCTTTGGAAACTCTTGAACTGCAACCATGAACGTCTGTGAAAGAGCATATGACGTTGGTCATGGGTTAGCTCGCTAAGGCTTAAACCAATGGAGCTAACATCGATGCTGAAACTTAGATGACTATGGTCTATGAAACTCTGTCAAAGAAGTTCATCCATTTTAGAGCATATTAGAGCAATAGACAAGATGTGACCTTAACGGAGTTGATAAAGCAGTTACAAGAGTTCAAAAATTTGATCAAGGAAACTCCTGCTAGTGGAGAGGTTAACTTGGCAGGTGCATCCAATTCCAATCCTAATCCAAGGAATGGAAGGAAGCAAAAGGCTGAGAACAGAAAAGTTGGGCACATAATGAGGACTTCCTTTCCCAAGGAAGTAGGTATAATCTTCTGGAAACTTGTTTAGTTGAAGAATCAGGTGACACATGGGTCATAGATTCTAGAGCAACTAATCATGTTTGTATTTCTCTAGAGGGATTCTAGGAAACAAGATGTTTACTTTGTGAAAACTTCACATTTCAGATGGCCGATGAATCCTTAGTATTAGCTAAAGTAGTGGGAGATGTCCATCTTTATTTTGATAATTATAAGAGTTTAGTTTTGCGATATTGTTTTTTTGTTCCTAAACTTAAAAGAAATTTGATATCTGTAGCTTATTTATTTAAAGATTCCTATTTGTTTTTTTTTAATAATAAAGTGGTGATTCGTAAAAACAAATCTTTTATCTGTTCTAGATGGATGCAAAATAATCTCTATTTTGTCAAACCTAGGATGGACATGCAACATAATGCTGAGATAAATGATAATAACTCTAAAAGACTTAAGACTTCTCACTCTAATAAGACTTATCTTTGGCATTTATGATTAGGTCATATTAGCTTGAATAGGATTCAAAGGTTGGTAAGGGATAGACCTTTAAGTCACTTAAGTCACTTAAGGGCAATAGGGCCGAAGGGGTTCTGGAACTTATGCATAGTGATGTTTACAGACCTATAAACATTAAGGCATGAGGAGCGTATGAGTATTTTGTCACTTTTATTGACGATTACTCAAAGTATGGGTATGTGTACCTAATGCATCACAAAAGCAAAACTTTTGACAAGTTCAAGGAGTTTTGGGCTAAAGTAGAAAAGCAATTGGGTAGACCCATAAAGGCACTTTGATCCAATCAAGGTAGTGAATACCTTTTTGATGAGTTCTTGGAACAATTATTAGAGAATGGGATTTTATCCCACTTGACTGTGCAGGGCACTAGGCAGCAGAATGGCATGGCTGCGAGCAGGAATAGGACTTTATTGGACATGGTTAGGTCCATGATGAGTTATTCATCATTGCCTTTGTCCTTTTGGGGATTTACACTACAAATCGCATGTTATCTTTTGAACAATGTGCCTTAAAAATTAATTCTTAAAGCTCCTCACAAGTTATAGACGAGGATAAGGACACCCTTAAACCATATTCGAATATAGGGGCGTCCAGCTCATGTCCTGTTTAAGGAAGCGAATAAGTTAGAAGCACATTTAGAAGTTTGTGTGTTTGTAAAATATCCTTAAAATCAATTCTTAAAACTCCTAACGAGTTATAGACGAGGATAAGGACATCCTTAAACCATATTTGAATATGGGGACGTCCAGCTCATGTCCTGTTTAAGGAAGCGAATAAGTTGGAAGCATATTTAGAAGTTTGTGTGTTTGTAGAATATCCAAAAGGGACTAACGGGGGTTATTTTTATAACCCAAAGGAAAGTCTTGGTTTCAACTAATGCAACTTTCTTGAGAAAAGTTACATGAACGACTTTAAGCCTCCAAGCAAAGTGGTGCTTGAGGAGTTAAGGAGTGATTCGATCAGTCCAGAGGTTACAAATGAAACCGTTCCGATCACTGTAGAAAAACCAACCAAGCCTGAACAACAACCTAAGGGGCTTTGTAGTAGTGGGAGGATTGAGTGTCAACCCGAGCAATTTATGTTCAATGGTGAGGCCTTCTTGGCTGAACCAGATGAACATGACAAGGATCCTTACACTTACAAAGAGGCTATGGAGGATATTGATTCGAAACTCTAGACAGAGGCCATGAACACAGAGATGAAGTCTATGGAGACTAATCAGGTTTGGAAGCTTGTGGATCTTCCCAATGGGGTAAAGCCCATAGGGTGTAAGTGGATCTGTAAGAGGAAGAGAGGAGTGGATGGAAAGGTCGAAACTTTTAAGGCTAGACTTGTAGCTGAAAGATTCACGCAAAAGGAAGGAATCAATTATGAGGAAACCTTTTCACTTGTAGCCATGGTTAAGTCCATCCGAATTCTCTTGTCCATAGCTGCCGCTGTCGATTACGAGATTTGGCAAATGGATGTCAAGAAGGATTTTCTAAATGGCTATCTTAATGAGTCCATTTATATGGAACAACTAGACGGGTTCAAGGCCAAAGGCAAAGAGGGTAAGGTTTGTAAGCTGCTAAAGTCAATTTATAGACTCAAGCATGCTTCTCGTTCTTGGAACATAAGATTTGATCAAGCGATCAAGACTTATGGGTTTGCACAAAATATGGACGAACCATGTGTGTACAAACACGTTAAGGATAGGAAGGTGGTTTTTCTACTACTCTATGTAGATGACATTCCGCTAATTGGCAATGACGTTGGTGCATTGTCATCGGCCAAATTATGGTTGACAAGCAGTTTGACATGAAAGGCTTAGGTAAGGCTAATTTTGTTCTCGGTATCCAAATCTTTCAGGATTAGAAGAACAAAATGATAGCTTTGTCCCAAGCAAGCTACATAGATAAAATTCTCAAAAGATTTGCAATGCAGGATTCCAAGAAAGACAAGCAACCATCAAGGTCTGGAATTACTCTTTCTAAGAAAGACTCACCAAAGCCTGATGAAGAAAAAGAATACATGAAGAAGGCGCCTTATGCTTTAGCAGTAGGTAGTCTCATATATGCCATGCTTTGCACATGACCAGATATTTATTATCCGGTTAGGATTGTAAATCGATTTCAGGCTGATCTAGGACCGAACCATTGGGTTATAGTCAAGCATATTTTCAAGTATCTAAGAAGGACTCGAGATATATGCTTGTGTATTCGGGTGAGGACTTAACTCCTCTAGGATACCCTGACATGAAATTCCAATCCTGTCTGGATTTGAGGAGTTCGACTTCTAGTTTTGTATTTACTTCGAGCAGCAGTGCCATCAGAAAGAGAAGTGTGAAGCAAGATTACACTTCAGATTCAATGATGCAGGCCAAGTATGTGGTAGCTAATGATGCTTCAAAAGAAGCAGTATGGCTCTACAAGTTCCTTGGGAATCTTGAGGTAGTTCCTGGTAAAAACAAAGTGGTATCGCTATATTGTGATAACAATACAATGATAGCTAATCCTAAGGAATCAAGATTTCACGAGAAGAGAAAGCATATTGATCAAAAGTATCATGTGATTAAGGACTTTGTAGAAGGGAGACATGTAACAATGAAAATGTGGAAATATGTTTGATTGCATCAGAGGAAATTATGGCCTATCGAGGCCATGGGGATGCATGACATATCACAATTACTCACTTAGTGTAAGTGGGAGATTGTTAGACATGTATGCCCTAAGGAGTAAAAATGTAAAATGTTTTTGGAGACATTTTTATCAATAAAGAATTTATTTATTATTTATATACCAAATCTTGTCCTCTTTACGTTCATATTTGTTAAATGTATAGAATCAGGCATATGATGGACAGATTATGCGGAATACATGATTCTAAAGGTGATGGTCTAAATCATAAGATCTGCAATTGACGGAATAAAGTTGGGCACTTTATTCATGCAAAGATTATTATGTTGTCTATATCCCTATTGGGAGATAGTTTATCTTGGCCATCGAATATGGACTCTGCGAATAGAAACATTGGCGCATTGTCATAAGTGACGATGCATTGGATCAGGACATAAAGTGAATAGAATTGGATTAATAATTTTGTCTTGGCAAATTGATTCACTTTAGACAATCATATGTATTGTATCTTAATCCTGAGATGACTAGTAGGCCCGTTGTCTTGACTTATGTATTTTGATGTATCAAATGGTGACATCCACATTTTATGTCGGTACGCATGCTAGTACATTGGACGCATGACTTTTGATAACGTAGACTTGTTATTCACAGATATGAAATCTATAGCTCCTCTTTAGGAGTCGTTATATCCTCTTATATGCGTTATCCTATAATTGGAATACTGGTGAGCTCAATCATTTGGATACATAGGTGTAACCGAATGGTATACTATCTTTGAATGGTAAGTTTTTCAATGGTGAGATAATGGAACGTAAGCGAAAAATAATCAAGAAAGTAAAACAGAATTTATTCTAAAGCCGATTATGGATAATCCTATATGGATACGACCCATCATGATATGTCATGGAGACTTAGCTATTTGAGCTTCGTAATTTCATATAGTTTGAGAGGGCAGCTCTAAGCTTTTAGCGGAGTAGTGTTACAGCTAATAATTATAAAATGTATATCGAGGATATTGGATCTCATGATTATTGAGAGGTTGAACTATATAGGTCCATATGGTCCCCTTTGCTAGCTCGTAAAAATCCTATAATGATATGGCATGCTTTTCCAATAAATTGGAGACGTATGTCAAATTATTAGATTGGTTAAAATTTGAGTTAATTAGATTTAATAACTCATGTTAATTTATCAGTTGAATAATTCTGTAATTAATTCAAGATGAACATGTTGGTTTATCAGTTGAATTAATTTTGTGAATTAATTCAAGATAAATGTGCTAAATTATTGTGGATAATCTTATTTGTATGGGTTTATTAGGATATGATTATTGCATTATTTGAATTAAAATGGAGACTGTATCAAAGATACCCATAACTAATAAGATGGGAATTATCCAATAGGTTGAGATAGCATCTATTAGATCAACCTTGGATTCGAAGCAAATTCAAATTAGGTATCTGTGATGGCAAGGTCGATTGTGTCTTTGTATCACGGTCGACCGTGGCTATCAGACTCAAAGTTTGATTATGTGGATTCAAACTTGAAACTGATTCAAACTTGAATTTTGAGGCCTTATCTGATAATGATTGACCCCAGGTCCAACCTCTATAAATAAAGAATGAGTTCTCTTTGTTATTTAGATCATTTGAGAAATCTATAGTGAGTAATCGGCCAGTGAGACTCTAAAACTCCCCAAAGAGCTGTTGTTCACAAATCACGAACTATAGCTTTGGGTATTTCTCAATTGGCTAGAGGGAGAGCCACCTGTGGAAGAGCTATACAAGTGTGCCCACATACACACCGGTTGTGGATAGAGAATAGAAAAGAAGGCCAGTTGGTTGAGGTCCTTCTGCAACGTCCTTTCTCTTTATCAATTGCAGGAGCTTTTTGGCAAACAAGGTTAGTAAGATCTTATTATTTTACGTATATAGCGTGTCAAACTTGTGTTTTGGAAAATACATTGGTATAAAATTTTTTAAAATTTTGCTGCATACTACGTTTGCAACACAGTCGGCATTATATGCATCGACTATATAAAGAAGATGGAAATTTCTTTAGACCAAACCCCTCCAAATGTGCGGCCACTCTATGGCTTTACAAGGGACAACATAATTCTAGATGAGACAATTAAGTTGCCTATAATGGTAGGAGAGAATCCTAAGATGACAACAGTAATCTCGAACTTCTTGGTTGTCAAAGGAGAAGATCAGTATAACACCGTCATTGGGAGGCCAACCTTAATGGCCTTGAAAGCAATCACCTCTATCTACCATCAAAAGTGAAGCTCTGTGTGCCAAACAAAGTGGGTGAGATGAAAGGGAAGGTAGGAGAGAATCCTAAGATGACAACAGTAATCTCTAACTTCTTGGTTGTCAAAGGAGAAGATCAGTATACCACCGTCATTGGGAGGCCAACCTTAATGGCCTTGAAAGCAATCACCTCTATCTACCATCAAAAGTGAAGCTCTGTGTGCCAAACAAAGTGGGTGAGATGAAAGGGAATCAGCATGACTCAAGGCTCATGCACTCAGACACGGTACATATGTACGTGTACCTAAGAAGATGGAAATAAGGATGGTACATTAGGGTCCTATAGAGGAAGACGACCTAAGGCTGGAAAAAGAGATTACAAGTACAAAACCTACTGAGCAATTGGTTGAGGTAAAAGTGGACGAGTGAAAGCCATTAAGGGTGTTAAAGCTTGGGCTAGGATTGACAAAAAACCAAGCGAATAAGCTCACAAATTCTTAAGCAATAATTTGGATGTCTTCGCTTGGACTCATAAGGACAAGGTGGGAATCAATCCTGAGGTCTCTTAACATCGTCTAAACATTGACTTGACTTACCCTTCTTCCCTACCCCACCCCCCCCCACCAAACAATAGAAGAGACGGCCTATGAACATGGAGAGGCAGGCGGCACTTCATAAAGAGGTCGACAAGTTAGAAAAGAATGGGTTTATCAGGAAGTCTTAATACCTGATTGGATTTCAATCCCTATGCTTGTTCAGATGTGCAATGAGAAGTGGAGAATGTACATTAACTTTAATGATTTAAATAAGGCGTGTCCAAAGGGCAACTTTCCACTTCCAAGGATAGACCAGCTAGTCAACACAACAGTAATGCATGAGTTACTGAGTTTCATGGAGACATACTTGGGATATAACCAAATCCTTATGCACTTGTCAAACCAAGAGCATATGTTGTTCATCATAGATAGAGATTGTATGCTATATCATTATTTCCTTTGAGCTATAGAATGCTGGCATGACATATCAACGTTTAGTAAACAAAATGTTTGCCAAACAAATCGGGAAGATGAAGGAGGTTTATGTCAACAACATACTGGTAAAGAGCAAACTAACAAGCCTATACAGTGCGCTTTTAGACAAGATGTTTTAGATCTTAAGAAAGTACAAGACGAAGCTTTACCCCTTGAAGTGTGCATTTGATGTGGCATTGGGAAAGTTTCTAGGTTTTATGGTTATTCGTTGAGGTATTGAGGCTAACCCAATAAAAATTCAAGCGTTATTAGATAAAGAGGCACCATGGAAGCCAAAGGAAGCATGGAAGCTAACTAGATGTGTCGCTGCTTCTAACTCTTTCATTTCAAGGGTGACTGATATGTGCGTGCCATTCTTTAATGTTCTTAAAGAAAAGAAGCCATTCAAGTGGTTGGTAGAGTGTGGCAAGGCACTCAAACTACTAAAGGAATACCTTGGGAAACGCCTTTGCTTTATTCTTGAGTATTTTGTGTCAAATATGTGTTTTTGTGTTTTATATGTGTTTTAATATTGAGGAATAAAAAGAGGGTTAAAAAGAGGATTTTGAATGTTCAAGAATAATATATACTTATTTTGAGTTCACTAAGAGTCATAGAATAAGCTTCAGGTGCAAAATGGAACAAAATAGGCTAAACACCTAAGATTAAAATACTACATCCTTGAAATCTATAGTTGCGGCCTTGGCTGCTGGGGCTGCAGTGCTATCTTTGGGCACTACAGCATTGGGCGAGAAAAAAAATCTAAAATTTGATGAAACATATACGGCCATATGAGAAAAGTGGCTCCCCTTGTGCGGTGACGGGATTCCACTCTGAAATTGACCTTAAAAGGGTCCTAGGTTTCCCCTTTCATTCTTCAAGTGCTAACCTATAAATACCCCACCTAGAAACACAAAAACATATCAGTTTTTCATAGTCTTTTTATTCATTTTTTCTCAGTCTTAGAAGAAGAAGAAGAAGAAGAATGGGAGAGCCCTAGTGGAGGCTATGGAAAATTCTTTAAAAGCCAACCAGGAGGAGCACCATCCTCACGTTAGAGTTTGTTTGGAATGACAAACTTGAAGTATCGACTATTAAAGTGATCCTTTGAAAATGCCCTATGGATGTTGTGGGGTTGGCATGAGGACTTCACCTTCTTCAAGCACATGCCTCTACTAAAGGTGGCTAAAGGTTCGTCTTCTTACATAACTATACCAATGGATGCCTCTTTAGAGGCATTTGGGTCATTAACGATTGGGCGATGAAGGTTAGGGTTTGGCACGGTGGTGGAAAGAGGAATAGGTATGCTATCCATAATCTCATTGACACTGTCCATCGAGGGTATAGTACTGAAGTCATCTATATCCCTAAAGATAGGGTTGTCATCAGGGATTAGTGCATCATCTTGTTGAGAAGGCTTGACAACTTTAGCAGCATCGGACAGACTTGGCAAAAGATTCAACCTTACGATGATCACCATAAGATGCCATGATCTGAAGAAATTGAAAAAAAAAAGGGTTCAATTAAAGGTTTTCCTAAATTGAGAGGTCTACATAAAAGGACTGATGCTCAAAGATATCAATCTTTAAACCAAATAGTCAAGCCATTTATAAGATGGGCGACTTCACCTAATGACTAGAAAACACCGTAGATATCCTAAAAACATGCAAAAGTGTGCCAAAACCATAAAAAGGTATGTTTTCTATATTTTCTAGTCATTTTATTATGCAACCCACTTTTGCAAGAATTATAGGGAATAAAAGCCCGAACAAAATAGAGAAGAACGAAACTTAATAAAAGTTCAAAGAACTGTCTGATTTGTTAAGATTGAAGATGGATGAAAGAGCCTTGAAATTGGAGAAATTCATGTGGAAATGAAGAAAATGCTTGAAACGCGGCAAATGAAGCTTGGAGCAAGCAACCTAGAAATCTGGTGTGATTTTGGCAGAGTTTTGGCAAGGACTCGGAGAAAAAAAAGAGTTTTAAAACTATATATAAAGACTTGTTAGGTGAGTCAATATGAACCATCCAATCAAAAAACTGCCTATCTAACGACTAAGGAATTAGGAATCCAGGGTCAACATCCTATGGTCTAAATTTTGGGTAGGGAAAACCATAAGTTGATCATACTATCTAGATTAAACCCCTTTGGAGCCGAAATGATGCTTGATTCACAGATTCGATAGTTACATCAATCAATGTGACTGTTTGGCTACCCGAGGAGTCAAAATGTTGACCTATAATCATGGCATCAGTTCAAAGTTTTCTCCAATAAGCAACCCCAAGGCAAGCAAAGGCTCGACTTCTAAGCAACAGGAGAATTATTTGTCTCGACTTGAGAAGCATGGAGCAAATAAAGGAGTCACTCCATGTTGGGGGCAATTGTTATGGGTAATCTCAATAGCCTAAGGCCCAAAGTTGAGATCAAGAAGAACTCTGTGAAAAAATCAAGTCCAAGAAGACGAATTAGATAGAGGGCCAATGGAAGAAAACTCTCCATGTGGTCAAGATAAGCCTCAGAGAATAGGAAGTTGAGACTATCAGATGACCGATTTCAATAAATATACAGACACGAGTTTGAATTTGAAAAAGGCAACTAAATCTCCACCGAATTAGGAAAGAAAGCCTCATACAAGATTTAGGGAGAAGTCAAATACTGATAACGGGAAAGTCATTGAGACAATTCAGGAAAAAAGATATTCCTCAATTAATTGTGATTTTATTTATTATTTTCTATAATTTATCTGTATGTGAAAATACAACTATAAATAGAGGTGAAAACCTCAGAATAAATACCTTAGTCTCTCGGAGTGTATTCAAGCATAAATAGTGAGATTCTCTCTATGAAAGTGTACGTAGCTCTCAACGAGTGAAGCATGATAAATCCTGATATTTTTTTATCTATTCTGCATTTACATGTGTGATCTAATTTTCGTGAGTGTTTCTTGAGAGATTATTATTAACGAATTTCTACTGTCAACATTCTGTAACTGCAAAAATTGATTACAACCTTTCAGCGACGAGTATATGTTATAGGGGCATCTGTGATGGTAAGCCATCCCAAGTCCTTAATTATAACCAGTGACATGCTAGTGTGCCAATTTGCACGATTTTTATTTCTTATTTATTTTTAATATAAACTGGAGAGTAGTTGAAATATATATATACACATACATATATATAATGTATATATGTATATAAACTGAAAACAATTTCAAAGGTAGTTCTAAGACGTAAATGGCTTAAACCTTTAGCTAGATAAAATTAGAGTGAAAGATTTCTAACTGGTGTTACAAGTTTTCCCGAGTACAGGGCAATTACAACTTATCAAGTCTACCATAGCTAACTCTAAATCATAGTTTCATGATTTATAAATGGCTTGCTTCCCTTCTTCATGGTTTAAAGAAGCAATGAACATTGATGTAGGATAAGATAGACCTTGGAGTGAAAAATAGAATCATTATAAAAAAATATAGAATCAAGAAGAGAATAGAGGATTGAAGAGAGATAGAAAAGTAAAAGAAGATTAAGAATGAAACTAAAAACTCAGTATCATTTATCAATCATTAACTATGAATTGAGATTGGGATTACGATTACCAAGCTATTTATAGGAATAGCAAATACTAAAGCAATTCTAATTCAAAAGAAAATCTAGATCCTAATCATAGAAGTAAGACTAAAAGATAAAAAAAAAAAAAAAAAAGATAATCCTAAATAAAATTCTAAAGATCTATCTAGGCATTGCATCATAACATAGCAAAATTAAATCTTTAGATTTCCTCTGTTATAAGTTAATTCAATAACTATATCTTCGACTTTCGATCACATCAAATGTATACCTTCGAATTAGATTCAATACACAAATATATATCTTACCATAACATAACAAAACTAAAATAAAATCTAAAGAAAAAGTAAAAGGTAAGAAATATCAATCTTCATGTACCCTCCGTTTTAAGTTAGTTCAATAGCTATACCTTTGACTTTCGATCTATCAAATGTATATCTTCGAATTAGATTCCACACACGATATAAATCTTACCAAAATAAATAAATGATTTCAACTTTAAAATGACCAAAATTATCCTTAAGTAAAACAAAAAAAAAATAACTTTTAAAAATAAGAAAAAGCAAAAATAAAAACACACAAAACAATTTTTTAGGGTATTCTGTATATTTTTGAAGTAAAAAACCTTAGCATAGAGTTTTTTAAAAAAAATTTAAATTTTCTCTTATTTTCAATTTGAGGATACTTTGTGTAACTTTTTAGGTCAAAATTGAAGACTGATTCAGAAAGGTATAAATTTGTGTATCAAATCTAATCTAAAGATACAAATTTAATGAGATCAAAGACCAAGGTATAGTGTTTGAACCTAAAATACAGGGTATAAAAAGGTAAATAATTCCTAAAAAGTAATAGAACAACACTAGCTTATAAAAAAAAAAAAAAAGAATGTTAAAAACTAGTATATCAATGGTAAATTTTAGTACATCAATAATAGATCTGAGTACATTAATGATAAACTCATGTATATTAGTCTTAAAAAGCCAAGTATTTCAGTTATATACCTTAGCACATCAATGATAGACCCCAATATATCAGTAATAGATACAAGTACTTTTGGAGCAAAATCTCGTCCAAGACTATTGTAATTCTTAGACTAGTCATCAGAATTAATCAAACAACTAATCTAGTGAAAAAGGATTAATCAATCATGAACATAAGGAACCTTTAATAACAAAACAAATATAATCTTAGAATCTTAAGTCTACTATATTGAAAATAGAGCATGTCTTGTTTTCTCTCAAATCAAGAAGATTTATGTTATGTTGAATGAAGGAGTTTGTTTCTCCTGTTTATCTCAGAGTTATTTCTCTCCTAAATACATGATAAAAACTCATTACCTCTTGGGTGTTACAACTCATAACTTAATCAACAATTAATTATCAAGCATTTCATTGCTTGATGACAATTGATGACTCTTAAGATTTCCTATGACGCTTGACCTTTCAAAGGCTGCACTTGGATGTTCGAGTGTCTGAGTGTCTAGATGTTTAGGTGTTCATGTGTTTGAGTGTTTGGGTATTTGGGTGTTCAATGTTCGGCAAGCCGCCTAGTAGAATTACCATGTCATAAATATATTTTTTTTATTGTAAAAAATGCCATCCAACCTTAGCCCCTAGTCTTCTAGCAGTGCTTGACAAGCAATTGAAGACTTTTTTCTTTCCTTAAAAAATCTGTACACTTTTTTTTTTCCATACCAACACCCCTTTTATTGTGTGTCTTACAAACATTTTCTTTTCTTGTGACTGTTTCGAACATTTTTTTTTGTTTTTGTTCGGAACACCTTTTTTTAACCCATCATGCTCCTTTGTTTATTTTCTGAAGATTTTCTTTCCTCTTTTGGAACTTCAGCAAAATTGGGAAGATTTCTTCAAAATATTCAAACACTGCAAACAAGTAAAATAGAATGATTAATTTAAACTAGAAAACATAGACTTTAACAAAAAATAATTACAATAAATACATGCTCCAGAGTCTCAAAAGCATAATAATTATGTAACACTTTTGCAAATACAGTTTTCACAGAAGTATAACTTAGGACAATGTCGAATTATACAATCTATACACGTGGTACATTATAATTAGGAATTAAAGAATAGAAAACAATAAAGACAAATCATCTCAAATCCCGAGCCTTCAAACTGCTACCATTTGCCAACAACACCACACTATTAACTGATATCCTTGGAGGGGAAACATTCAAAATAGGGGTGAGCCAAATACCCAGTAGGGAAAAATTGGACAACGATGATAAAACAGTAAAACCATATTGAAAACAAAGACTTTGTCATTAGCAAAATCACAATGCATATTGAACGTAGATGGTCAAAATATGTAGAAACTATCAAACCTCAACAAATACGATCCAATGTAGAATGAAACCAAATCAAGTATTTTGAAAATTCTTACACAATACTATATCGTTTTAAGCATAACTCAAACAACAAGCTAATAAGTTCAATATAACATAATCTCAAGTATATGATGTGATGACCCGTCTCTTCGGGCAGTCACTTTACTTACTTAAACATCGTTCTTAAATAGTATTCTTACTTACTTAGTACGAAAAATACTGAAATAAAATTTTTTTCTTTAAACATTCTTTAAACGTACTTAAAAACTACTGCGACCTCTGTCGCCATTCAAGTTGAGACCTCGCTCAACACTTGACTTTAAAACAATTTCAAATCATTTCTTAAAACTTAATAAGAAACATTTACTGAATCATTGATCAAAACTTAACTTTATAAGAAAATAAAACATTTCGTAAATATATCGTAAAACTTTAAATACATTTCTTAAAAATGTGATTTTCTCAATACCTTGAAAATATTACATTAAATAGTGGAAAACTTTTCCTTTGTGTAGCGGAAGCAAACTGTAGTGGTAACCATACCCAAATCCTCGCATCTGTCCTCCGTAGCACCCAGCTCTTCTAATGGGACCTATTGGTTGCCCACATGCTACCTATAACATGAAGAAACTTTAATGAGCTTTCACGCAGTAAGTTCAAACATATTCATAAACATTTTCATAAAACATTTCTAAAACGTTTCTCATAAGCGTTTTCCTAAATAAATTTCTATAACGTTTTTCATAAAATATATAACATAAAACAATCCTTAGATTGCTCTTTATAACGTCATTTATGTTTTCATAAACACTTAATATAAAACATTCCTCAGAATGTTTTCCATAGCATATAAATGTTTCATAACAAGGAAAATCAATAATGCATGTTTTCATTTGTGCTCAATTATGAACTTCAATTATGAGCATTTTATGAACATTCTTTTCTTACTTTAACTTTCTACCTTCGTTTCTTAACTTTTCTTATCTTACTTTAGCTTTCCATCCTTGTTCCTTATCTTTCCTTATCTTACTTTAACCTTTAGTGTTCGTACCAACATCTTTAATCATGAGATCATAAATGTGATGCTTCCCTTGTGGAAAACTTAAGACCATCGAACTTTGAGGTCATGTACCTCACATCTAGGAGGTCCAACTTTAACTTTACTTTCATTACCTCACAACGAGGAGGCTGGTACGACACTTTCTTTTTATCTTTACATTACCTTCTTATTAACTTTAGTGAGCATTACAAATGCAATCACATCATATGCAAACACACTTGCAATTCATAGTTTGTACTGTAAAATCTACTGCACAACAAATGCAACTTATTAGATAACAAATGCAACATAAAATGCAAACATATTTTGCTAATCATAATTTATACTCTGAAACTTATTGTATCACAAATGCAACTTATTGCATCACAAATGCATCATATAACACAATCACATTTTGCAAATCATAACTTTTATTCTAAAACTTATTGCACAATAAATGCAACTTATTGCATAACAAATGCATCATGAAACTTATAACTTAAACTATAAAACATTATGCATTGTCATCATGCAAAACATACTTTAGATACTTTGAAAATCATAACTTGAACTTTTAAAAACGTTATGCATATCAATATGCAAATAGACTTTAAAAATAACAATTGCAAATTCATTGCAAATCTTTTCTTGAACTTTAAAACTTTTTGCATAATAAAATGCATACATACTTTAAAAGAAACTGGCATAACAATTACAAACTCATTTGCAAATCATATAAATAAGCATTTAAAAATCATTTACTTCATGTTGTAGGTGAAGTCTGAACTTATTTGGACTTTACTCTAACGTTCCCTTCTCCATTCCTATCTCGTTCCTTTTCCTTCCCTTGCTCGGCTTCTGTGTCCTAATCAAGCAACAGCTGACTTATCAATTAACTTTCTTTTTATTAATCTACTCGATTGATAATATAATGTAAACATTAAACATTCATTTCCTTTTAACTTGACTTGTATACTATCGGTCTACCGGTCTTTCACTAACTTTGTAACCCACCAGGGTTATCTTTCCATTATTAAATCTCTCGTCTCATATGACAGTTACGATACTTAACGTATTATGGATCATTTTTCATCTAATAATGTTATGCTAAATTGGAGTGTTCGACTCCGTTCTAGCCGTTTTAGTAAAAATAAAGTTTTTACCCTTTTTAGGTTTTTCGTTAACTTCGTAATTCTATAAAACTTATTGCTTAACTTTAACGTTTCATTACTTACATATTACAGAAAAATTGCCACTACAAAACTTTTCCCGACATCAGGCGTTTCAGGTCCATTTTGGCCATTTTCAAAAATGGCTATTTTGCCCTTAACTCTTTTTCCTCCATTATTTCCTTAACTAAACTTTAATTTCCTTAAAACTTAACATCTATGGTACTTACTGCCTACAACAGTGTAGGAAACCAACGTTTCCTAGTGAAAACCCAGTTTTCACACAATTTCACAGTTTTGACCTAAAATACAAAAATATTTACATTTTTGCCCCTAAAACCAAAAATAATATTTTTACACCATTAGTCCCCATTTTTCATGAGGAACATTTTTGCTCAAAGTACCATATCCAAAATCCTCTGAAAAAATGACATTTTTGCCCTTTGAAATTTTTTTCTAATTTTAACAAATTCTTGTAAAATTCATAACTCCTAAACCAAGTAGAATTTTAAGAAACTGTCCACGCTATCCCAACAGCTTCTATGAGTTCTACAACTTTCATGTTGTAACTTTTCTAAAATTCTCGCTGTACAGAGGTGTTTTGGGCAATTTTCATTTCTGCCGAGAAGAAACTTTTTCTTTCAATTTAGTCCTTGAGGCATTTTTGTAAAAAATCATTTTTAAACAATAAATCTACCCCTGCATAGGCAGTTCCAACCCTTGTTGAATCATTTTTATGCCCCCTCATCAATTTTGCGAAATTAGTACTAAAATTACAAACATAACACTTTTTGCAAAAACTACCATTTTGCACCATAAACCAAAACTTCACAACTTCAACATGCCATACATCACATATCCATGAAATTTCATCAAATACATGCTCAAGAACCCACATAGGTTCAAAGGAATAAAAATCAAAACAAAAATTACAAATTTCAAAACTTTGAAATTCAAAACTTACCCAAATAGCACTCTTTTGATTTCTAACCTTCTAAGGCTCCTTAAACTCCTTCCTAGGCTTCATTTTCATGCAAAAAACACCATGAATTAATTTCCCCCTTAACCCATGAAAAATCCCTTAAAAACTTGCTAAAAAGTTTGGGATTTTACCTTAAATCTTGTGAAAAATCCTTGAGCTTTGCTTCTAAAACTTGTTTAGGGCTATTTTGGCAAAGAATTGGGTTTGAGAAAATTCTTGGGATGGTTCTCTCATGGTGGCCGTGGCTTGGAGGAAGGAAAAGTGGGATTTTTTTGTCAAATTTGCATTAAATGCTTCCTTATCCACTTAGGTGACTCATGGGTAATCAAGTGGGTTACTATGTGTCTCAAGGTGATTGGGCCACCTTTCATGGCATGGTGGCCCAATAGAATTCAAGTGGGTGTCCACTTTGTGGGGCCCAAAAATTTACACTGTGTAATTTTTCACCACACAGTATTTTTCCTATATTGTCGTGGTAAAATCAATGCAAACTCATATTCCTAAACTGTATAAAATATTGTACTTGCCTCTGGTTAATTTTTGGAGGCCAAATATAACCTTTCTTATTCATCCATATTCTCTAAACAATATTATTCCTATACTGCTTCAACTTAAACAGTCTAATTTATGTACTACATGACCTTAAACAGTCCAATTCTTCCACTACATTACTCTAATACTATATAATTTTTCATATTATTATACAGTATTTTTCTTTAAACTGTACTTTTCGTCTTAATATAATCCTTAACTTAATACATTTTTAATGTGTTAGAAGTTCTCGAGCGTTACATATGAATCGCAGCAAGTAATAAAATAATTGTTCCATAGAAATCATAGAGATTCATAGAGATCATTATTCAATAAATAGTTCTTTAAATTGTACATGATGTGGGTTTTCGCAAGTATATGAATCGCAACAAGTAATAAAATAATGAGAAATCATCATTCCATCATGGATTGATTTAGTAATTATCAAAATTATAATGTTAGACAAATAATATTAAGTTGAAATAAAGAAGAAAAATAAAACTAATAAAAAGAAAAATAAACAAAACTCAAACTCAACTAATGGAAATTTAATAATATGGAAACACTAAAGCATACAAGTTCACCAAGACAAATCTAGTTTGATCCCAATTATTTACTAACATTGCTTATTATTCATGTGTTAGAACGAGAAACACTTTTTTATTTATTATTCCTTCTAGGGATGATAATAAAAAATATTTTTAGCATGTAAACCAACTATCACTCAATGTGAATTCCACCACCTTGAAGACTCATTATGCTCTATGGCTCTTTCAATTATTCACATAAGTCATCCTACCATCGCTCAATGTTGCATGCACCTTATGGTTAACTTCAAAAGAAGCTATTCCTAAAAACCTCCTTCTTGGGTTTCAATTTAGGTCTTTAACACAATTCAAATATTGGTCAGATATTTAAATGCATTAAGAACAGTGAAATTAACATCAATCATCAATAATAAACTCTTAGAGAAATAAATTCTTTGAAAGAAAATCAATTGGAATTCAAACATCATGGTCTTGACTATACATGTAGCCCTAGTCCTTAAATTTAGAACGTAATCAAAGATAAAAACATCCTAACAATGAATGTCAACATAACGAAAATAGAAAAGAGAAAAACTAATTATTGAAATTGAATCAGAATTTCGTTCCTAGATGAATCGTCTTCTCCTTCATTGATTGCCTCTTCTTCTTTTTCTCCAGTCAAAAGTCCACAAAACAACCCTAAGAACACCTATTTAAAAGTTTGGAGTTGTAATGGCAATTGTTGTAATTTTTTAGAGGTTGAAAAAATAAATTTCAGAAGGATTTTTTGAAGTAGTGCTATGGCTTTGCTATATGATACCTAGCCTTTGTCCAAAAAATCATAGTTGCGCCTTGGCTTTGCCTTATGGTGCCTAGACTTTGGACATAAATTTTGCAAGAACACTTCCATAGCGCCATGGCGCTACTTGTATGGAGCCTAGGCACTTTGAGCTTGAGTTTTTGGACTTCAAAGCTCCTTTTTCTCCTCTTTTTAGGGCCTAGGCTCTCCTTTTCAAGGCCATGGTGCCACTCTTTCAATATTGCTTTAAAAATCTTCAAAAATTACCTACTAACTCCAATAGAAACAAACCTACAAAATAAACTAGAAACAACTAAATAACTCCTAAAAACACTTAAGAACTAACAAAACATTAAGTTAGGAGTAAGCAAAATATAAGCACAAATTGAACTCATCAATATATATTTAAAATGGTGACATCGATGAAACGATCTATATGGTACAACCAGAAAACTTTGAGTTGAGAGACCTGAAGAAGATGGTTTACAAATTAAAGAAATCCATCTATGGGCTTAAGCAAGCTTCTCGTCAATGGTATTACAAATTTCATCAAGTGATAGTCTCATTTGGTTTCGAGATGAACACTATAGATGACTGTATATACTATAAGTTCAGTGGGAGTAAGTGTATTCTCCTAGTGTTGTATGTTGACGATATACTGCTTGCCACCAATGATATAGGCTTATTGCACGAAACCAAGAGATTTCTATCAAAGAAATTTGAAATGAAAGATCTTGTGATGCCTCTTTTGTGTTAGGAATTAAAATAAACCGAGATCGCTCTCGGGGCATCCTTGGGTTATCACAAAAGAGCTATATCATAAAGGTACTTAAAAGATTTGCATGCAAGATTGTAAACCAGGAGATACCCTTGTGGCTAAAGGAGATAAGTTCAGTTTAAGTCAGTGTCCTAAGAACGACCTTGAGGTTAAGGAAATGGAAAAGATCCCATATGCATCAGCTGCTGGGAGTCTAATGTATGCTCAAGTTTGTACTCGTCCAGATATAGCATACATTGTTGGATTGTTGGGCAGATATTTGAGTAACCCTGGAATGGATCATTGGAAAGCAGCCAAACGGGTTATGCGATATTTACAGAGAACAAAATATCACATGCTTACATATAAAAGGTTAGACCCACTCGAGATCATTGGTTATTTGGATTCAGATTTTGCTGGATGTCAAGATAGTCATCGATCCACTTCGGGCTATATTTTTTTGCTTGCTGGAGGAGCTATTTCTTGGAGGAGTGCCAAGCAGTCACTCATAGCTTCTTCCACTATGGAGGCAGAATTTATAGCATGTTATGAGGCATCCAATCATGGAATATGGCTACGAAACTTTGTCACTGGGCTGCGGATTGTGAAAAATATAGAAAGACCACCTAAGTTGTTTTGTGATAATAAATCTGCAGTCTTATATTCCAACAACAACAGGAGCTCTTCAAAGTCAAAGCATATACAGATTAAGTTTCTTGTTGTTAACGAAAGAGTTCAGAGTGGTGAGGTGTCTATAGAGCATATTGGTACAAACTCCATGATAGCGGATCTGCTTACAAAAGGGCTTCCACCCAAGGTCTTTCATGAGCACACTACTCACATGGGTGTTCAGTTCTTTGATGATATGCAGTTTTAGTGGAAGTTTGTATTTGAATGCTAATTTTCTTTATATATAGACATTGTGTGTTTGTATATGTTTTCTGCAGAAATAAAGAATACAGTTTACTTACACTCTGATTTTGGTACGATTCTGATCTCATTGAGGTATAAGGTAGGACCAATTGGAAATAGACATGTTTAGATCACTTTGCATGTAATTTCCATGCTACACATCCATACTTGATCTATGTCATTTGGTTATATCGATATGTGTGATCATTGATGGGTCTAGTCACGTTATATTTGTGACAAAGACCGCTTAGGTCCTATGTTGGTATGATCAATGGACGAGATTGTTCAAGAATACCCTTATATGTGATAGCAAAAGTTGAGCTCACTAAGGTAAATACATTTTTTGCAAAGAAACATATGTGGCCCAAGTGGGAGATTGTTGGAAAATAATTTTTCATGTGGGCCTGCATATGTATTTAAATGTGTTGTTTAATACTATCTTAAGGTAAAGCCTAAATTAAAGTGATATAATTAAGATAAAGTTGAAAGGCTTTTGGGTATTAATATAAAGTATGGGTTATTATTATTATTAATGTATGTGTAGATACCAATTTGTAATTTCTAGATTTTATGATGGGTAAAACTAGAAATACATTAAAATAACTAAAGTTATTTATTCTGGTTATGGTCCACAATCCATACGTACGTATCTTTTCATTCAGAAAGTTTACAGACATCATGTTTCTCTGAAATCCCATCTTCATTGAAGTTTAAAAAGGAATACGTATTAGATTGGAAGATAATAACCCACAACAATCCAAGATCATGAATCAAGGTACGCTTCCGTAATTTAGAATTATTCCTCTCAATGATTTGATATGAACGATCTTGGCAGAATTTTGGTTTGATTTGGTTTACAACATAACACTCTCAAGTACCCAATCACTGTTAGTAGTAGTTCCAAGTAAAATGCAGGCTCCCTCAAATTTAATTTCTTCAAATTGGATGGAAGTGTGTAAACGCTTGGCTTTAGATAACCTTCAAATTCCTTCAAGTCATCTACTGCCAAGTTTCATGAAAAATGGCGAGTCTTACGTCGAGGCCACGAAAAAGCTTATCACCATTTGAGTGACAACAAAATTCCCCTGACACATGCACAGCTAGATCGTGAACAAGATCATGCATAACAAAACATGATTCATGCTGATTTGATCTTTGTGATAGTGACCTAGACATTAGATCCTTAAAATATTGCTCCCCAACATCTTCTACTGTACTTCTTGCTGCCACATGTTGCACAAAACCTTCAGCCATCCACAACAAAACCATTTCTTCTCTTTTAAAAGAGTACTCTTTTGCAAATACCGAGCAATACGCAAAGCATCATTTTAAGTACGGAGGTAGATAGTAATAGCTTAAACCAAAGAGCTGGAAGAAAGCCGTTACTCTTATTTCCATTCAACTCCCATGCGTTGCTTTTTAGTGTCTCTTTCCATTTCCTCGGATTTCGTTGAAAATGCAAGAACCCCCAAGTGATTTTACTGCCAAAGGATGACCTTTGGATTTCTTATCAATTTCCTTGCCAATTTCTTGTAAATCTGAATATTCTTCCAAGTTCTCATTCATGCTAAAGGTATGCTTTGCAAATAAATGCCAACAATCTTCATCAGATAATTTTGATAGGCGGTGAGACTCTTCAATGGCCATGATTGATGCAACAGTTGTGCTCTGTGTGGTCACAATTATCTTACTTCCACACACGCCAGATACAAAGGAACTTTTTAAAACATCCCATTCATCATAATTCTCATTCCAAACGTCATCGAGAATAATAAGAAATTTCTTTCCTGCTAATGTCTCCTTCAATAGAAAACAAACTTCTTGTAGGTCCTGAATGCTACAATTTGGAGAAGTAGCCTTCTCAAAAATTGTTTTTGTAATTCAAAAAAGATCGAAATCAGTTGATACAGTAAACTATACTCTAAGCTCAGTAAAATGTTCTTTAACTCTGCGATCATCATAAACAAGCTAAGCAAGGGTAGTCTTGCCGATGCCACCAAGTCCAACAATGGGAATCACAGAAAAATTATTGCCACTGGCATGACATCAAATAGCAATGACTCAACAATAGCTTCTTTAACAGAGTCTCTCCATATTCATCAGATTCTTCCACCAAGGGAACAGGTAGCCTATGAAAGTGTTTCTTTTGGTGACTTTCTTTTAATCCAAGAGCACCTCTTTGCTCCATAAGGAGTCTTAACTTGTGAAGGATCTCCTCCAACTCAGATCTTATAGAATTGTCAAATGCATTGAAGGAAGTTGGAATGAGTTTCGATAGGACCTTACTCATGCCACTACCTGATTGACCTTCCACCTAGCGTCACAAAGCTTTGTTGTTGACCTTATCCATTAGCTCGTCTGCAACGTAAATCACTTCTTTAAGCTTATCAAGCCACTTCTTCACCTTCGGATCTTCGATCTGCCTCGCCTCAGCATAATCAAGAACTTATCAGCTGACAACAGTAGAATTTTTAGGTCCTCCATCTGCTTCTCAATAAGTTTCTTTCCCTGGAACAAGTTCTTGATAGCTTGATAGTCCAGCCGATCAAACAAGGACTACAAAAAAGCAAAGAGAAAAGCTGAACTCACAATTTCAGCCATAGCAGGGGATGTTGGATCTAAATCCAATATATGGGCTAATATATTAAATAAATATGAATTAAAGGCTATCAGATAAGGTTATCTAATTAAAAGTGATCAATTTGGGTTTTGGGCTTTTAATGCATGATTAAGTACAGGCCTCCTATGTGTAGAGACCAATTAAGTGTGGGCCTCCTATGTGTAAAGACCAAAGTATAATTACTAATTTTATGATAGGCTAAATTGATAATTAAGGATAACTGTTAGGGTTTAGCAGTTATATAAAGGGATTATGGTCCCCAAGTCAGTACGTACGTTATTTTTCTGCTCCCCATTTACAGAGAAATTATAGAAGCATTCTTTGAAGGATGACTTACATACCAGACTTGAAAAATCCTCAACCTACAGACTTAAGAATCACATTTAATCTATGGATTCAAGTTAGCTTTCGCATCTTATCAATATTCTTAGTGATTTGACATGAATGATCCTAGGTGATGATGATTTTCATCACATTTTGTTCTAATAAGTAGTATCAGAGTCTCTTCATATTAAATCATTGAGAATTAATAATTTTCTAGATGTGATTCTCACAATAAAATTCTCAAATTGAACAATTTATAGTTTTCTTAAAATTGTTGAATTTGAGAACAATTGTTTAAAACTTTGGCTGAATTATTTAGGGAATATATTATTGCGTTCATACTGTTATGAATATATGAATTAATGCCTAGACCTTGGTTTTGTTTTAAAATACGGTTATATATATATATATATACATATATTTATTTATATATAAGGATTTAAGGATTAAGGATGGCCGGCGGCATCCTTACCGCCACCGGCGAAAGACCCTTGAAGGGCCATGCTAGAAAGATGGAGCCGCAGTGGGAGAAGTGAGAGTGGCTGCCAAAAGCCACCGTGTGAGGGAAGAAAAAAAAAGCAGTCTTTAAGGCCTTTCGCCAGCGGCTGGCCCTATCACCACCAACATCGGCCTTGTCTAGGCATGGCTGTCAATCCATGCCGGTGAGCAAGCACGGCCTCCAACTGTGGCCAGATCGGGAAGAGCGGCGGCTAAGAGCGGCGGCCTATAGCTACCACCCATGAAATTAAAAAAAAAAACAAAAAGAAAGGGGTTGGGGGCCGTTGGCCGACGGCTGGTCTTGTAAAAGCTGGTGTCGGCCCCTTTTAGTCGTAGCCCTTAGGGCACTGGTCAAAAAGGAGCCGCGGCCTAGAAGTGGTTGTTAGGCCGTCTCCATGGTCATAGACTAAGTGGTCAAAGGACCCCTAGGGTCTCTTTGGGAATCAGAGTCTGGGCTTTGGCCCAGACCTGATTAAGGGCTCTTTACACGGACCTAAATTGCAAATAAAAAAAAAACCAAGTGATACATGGGCCAGTTGGGCCCGTGATTGGACAATAGGGCACGTGAGAGGTAAAGTCACCAGGGGTTAACCCCTAGGTGACTAGAATAAAAAAAAAAAGGAAATAAAGGAGGGGTTCGGTTAGGATCCAAGTTGGGTCCTCTCTACCTGATCCAGCCCCGACCCAGTCAAGGTTGACCAGTCATGTTGACCGTTGACTTTGACTGTTGACTTTGACTAAATTTTTTTATTTTTTTATTTTTATTTTGGTCATTTTTGGTGCAATTTTAAATTCAAATATTGGTATTTTAAATATTTTTTGAGACGAATTAATCGAAGCAACATGTCACCAAAGTGGCCTCTCTTATGGAAATTAATTTGTTTTGGAATATAATGGTTGTATCCATGCAACTTATGTGAATATTGACTGGCCTAAAGGGAGGCAATATTTGACAAAATTGCATGTACACCTGTGGTAATAAACACATGATGATTATCCGGTTTTACATATGAATAATAAATCGACCCAAAGGAAGATTTATTGTTTGACATATTCTTATTGTCAGTGTTTGATTACTACACCAAGATATCACTTACAAGTTAATATTTTTGTCCAAAGACTAAATATTAATAGAGTGCCCAATATCTTGAGATGGGTTACCTTTATTTGGATTTATTATTGTTATTTTGGATTCTTATGTGAGCTTGTTTTGGGTTTGTTTCTTTTGTTCTTTGTTTCAGCTACTAGTTCTACCTCAACATTACTACCAATATCAATTCAATTCCTATGTTGAATGGTAGTAACTTCAAATCATGGCAAGAGAACCTCCTTTTAGTTCTTAGAGTCATGGATCTCGACCTTCTATTATAGATAAGAGTTCCTCTATTGAAAAGAAGGACATGGAAAGGTGGGAGAAGTCAAATCGCAGGTGTATGATGATCATGAAGAAGGCCATTCCAAAAGCATTTAGGGGCACTATATCAAAAATGATAAAAACAACCAAAGAGTTCCTTGAGGACATTGAGAAGAGATTTTTCAAAAATGAAAAGGCTAAAACGAGTACACTTTTGGCAAGCCTCATCTCAATGTGATATAGTGGTAAAGGGAATATTAAGGAGTACATCATGGAGATGTCTCATCTTGCTTCAAAATTGAGAGCACTTAAGCTTGACCTTTTTGAGGACTTGCTAGTGCATTTGGTTCTTATATCTCTTCCCACACAATTCAGTCAGTTTAAGGTGAGCTATAACTGCCAAAAGGAGACTTGCTCTCTTAATGAGCTCATCTCATATTGTGTGCAAGAAGAGGAAAGACTAAAAGCAAGAAAAGACAGAAAGTGCTCACTTGACTAATACTTCCAAGGACAAAGGGAAGAAAAGAAAGAAGGATAAGGAAGTTGCAGTTATGGCACCTCAAAGAAATAACAAAAGAGACCGATTGATCTGAAAGGTATGGTTTATTTCTTCTGTGGAGCTACAGGACATAAAAAGAAGCATTACACCAATTATCATGCTTGGCATGCCAGGAAAGGTATGCTTCTTCATTTGGTTTGTTCAAAGGTTAATTAACCTCGGTACGTGAACACACTTGGTGGATAGATTCTGATGCAACTACTCACATTAGTGTGTCTACGCAAGGTTGCCTGAGATGCCGAAGCCAAATGATGGTGAAAGATACATCTACATAGGTGATGGCAAGAAGGTTGAAGTTGAAGCAATAGGAAAATTTAGATTATTGTTAAAGACTAGATTTTATTTGGATCTTGATGAGACATTTATTGTACAGTCTTTTAGACAGAATTTGATTTTTATTTCTGTTTTGGACAAATCTAGTTATTCTTGTTCATTTAGAAATTAAAATTTAGTTTGTTTCATTATTCAAAATTGGTTGGATCCGGTTCTTTATTAGGTTACGATAATCTATATTTACTTGATACAATTGCTTTATTTAATGAATCCCTGCAATTAAGTGCACGAGGTATAAAGAGAAAATTAACTAATGAGAATTCACCTGCGTTATGGAAGGAGAATAGAGAGACTTGTGTCAGATGAAATTCTAGACCCCTTAAACTTTACAATTTTGATATTTGTGTTAACTATATTAAGGGGAAACAAACCAATAGAAGGATATTTGAAACCAACAGGACTTTGGATGTTTTAGAACTTATACATACAGATATTTATGGGCCATTCCCTACGGCTTCTTGGAATGGTTAACAATATTTTATAACATACATAGACAATTTTTCTAGATATGGCTACATATATCTCATTCATGAAAAGTCACAGTCGCTAGATGTGTTCAAAAATTGTAAGGTTGAAGTTGAAAACCAACTCAGCAAAAGGATTAAAAGCATCAGATCTGACCGTGGTGGTGAATACTATGGTAGATATGATGGTTTAGGTGAACAACGTCTAGGACCGTTGGCTAAATTTCTAGAGAAAAGTGGTATCATCCCACAGTATACTATGTCGGGTTTGCCCACTATTAATGGTGTTGCTGAAAGATGAAACAGGATGCTTAAGGACATAATGAGGAATATGATTTCTCATTCTACCTTAGTAGAATCACTCTGGGGAGAAGTGCTTAAGACTACAGCATATATCCTTAACAGGGTTCCAACTAAAGCAACTGCCAAGACCCCTTACGAACTTTGGAGGACAAGAAGCCTAGTTTAAAGCATCTACATGTTTGGGGATGTCTAGTTGAGGCAAGGCCTTATAGGCCTAATGAAAAGAAACTGACTCAAGGACGGTGAGTTGTTATTTTATTAGATACTTTGAAAGATCCAAGGGGTACAAGTTTTCTGATCCCATAACTAAGTCATTTTTTAGACGGGAAATGCCTGGTTCTTTGAGGATGTCAAGTTTGCAGGGGGAGATATGGTTAGGGACTTTGTCTTTGAAGAGGAATATGTTGATATTCCCAAAGCTATTATTGACATTGATCAGGTTCCTATTCCTGACATTGTTCAAAAAGCAAATCCAAATCAAGACAATGTCGGAGAACCTCCCATCCCAGAAATTGTTCCAGAAGAACAATCTTTACCACCTCAAGAACCTATGCCATTAAGGAGATCCACTAGAGAAAGGAGAAGTGTAGTGCTAGATGATTACATTGTATTTCTCCTAAGAACATGAGTATGACATTGGTGTGGTGGAAGATGATCTAATCAACTTTCGTCAAGCCATGGAAAGTTCTAGATCTCAAGAGTGGATTGATGCCATGAATGCGGAGATAAAGTCTATAAAGGATAATGATATTTGGGATCTTGTCCCATTGCCTAAAGGTGCGAAACCCATTGGTTGCAAATGGATATTTAAGACCAAGAAGGATTCGAAAAGAAATGTGGAGAGATATAAGGCTCGTCTTGTCGCTAAAGGCTTTACACAGAAAGAAGGCATCGACTATAAAGAGACTTTCTCTCTAGTTTCTTCGAAGGATACTTTTAGGATTATAATGGCATTAGTGGCGCATTTTGATCTTGAGCTTCATCAGATGGATGTTAAGACTGCGTTTCTCAATGGTGACATTGATGAAACAATTTATATGGTGCAACCGAAAAACTTTGTGTCAGGAAATGCAAAGAAGATGGTTCGCAAATTAAAGAAATCCATCTATGGGCTTAAGCAAGCTTCTCGTTAGTGGTATTACAAATTTCATCATGTTATCATTTCGTTCAGTTTTGAGATGAATTTGGTCGATGATTGTATATACTACAAGTTCAGTGGGAGTAAGTATATTTTCTTGGTTTTATATGTCGATGACATTTTGCTTACCAGCAACGATATGGGCTTATTGTACGAAACCAAGAGATTTCCATCAAAGAAATTTGAGATGAAGGATCTTGATGACACCTCTTTTGTGTTGAGTATATAGATACACTAGAATTGCTCTCGCGGTATTCTAGGATTATCACAAAAGGGGTTTATCGAAAAGGTTCTCAAGAGATATGGCATACAAGATTGTAAACTAGGTGATACCTCTGTAGCTAAGCGAGATAGGTTTAGTCTTAATCAGTGCCCTAAGAATGACTTTGAGGTTAAGAAAATGCAGAAGATTCCTTATGCATCAGCAGTAGGGAGTTTAATGTATGCTCAGGCTTGTACGCATCTAGATATTGCGTACGTTATAGGGATGTTGGGCAGGTACTTAAGCAATCCTGGAAAAGATCACTGGTAGTGGCTAAACGAGTCTTGAGGTATTTACAGAGAACAAAGGACTACATGCTCACGTATCAGAGGTCGGAACAGCTTGAGATCATTGGGTATACTGACTCCAATTATGTTGGATGCCAAGATAGTATGAAATCTACGTCGAGCTATGTCTACCTTCTGGCTGGAGGTGTTGTCTCTTGGAAGAGTGCTAAACAGTCTCTTATAGCATCTTTTACCATGGCGGCAGGGTTTATAGCATGTTATAAAGCGTTCAATCATGGAATATGACCACAGAATTTTGTCATGGAGCTACGCATAGTGGATAGTATTCGAAGACCACTCAAGTTATTTTATGACAATAAGTCAGCAATTATTATATTTCAACAACAACAGGAGCTCGACGAAGTCAAAGCATATAGAGATCAAGTTCTTGGATATGAAAGAAAGAGTTCAGAGTGGACAGTTGTCTATAGAGCACATCGGTACAAACTCCATGATTGCGGATCCGCTTACTGAAGGATTGCCACTCAAAATGTTTCATAAGCACATTGCTCGTATGGGTGTCATATCATTTTAGGATATTCAGTTTTAGTATGAGTTTGTAATTTTAGATACTTTTATGATATAGACATATTTTCAGTTGTTTCAGTTTATGGATATTTTAAGGTTTTTTCTGTAGAAATAAAGTTTTTAGTTTATTCACACTCTGATTTTGGTATTGTCTGATCTCACTAAGGTTTCAGGTGAACCAGTTAGAAATAGGCATGTTAAGATCACATTGCATGAAATTCCCATGCTACACATCCATGCTTGATCTTGTCATTAGTTGTATTGGTATATGTGATCATTGATGGGTCTAGTTACGACATATGTAACGAAGGTCGCTTTAGTCCTATATTGATGTAGTTAATGGACAAGATTGTTGAGATGCATAAGGTTTTAATAGTAAAATTCATGATCTCATAAGGTATAATTCACATTTATAAAGTTTCTTATATAGCCCAAGTGGGAGATTGTTGGATCTAAATCTAATATATGGGCTAATATATTAAATAAATGTGAATTAAAGGCTATCAGATAAGGTTGCCTAATTAAAAGTGATCAATTTAGGTTTGGGGCTTTTAATGCATCATTAGGTGTGGGTCTCCTATGTGTAGAGACCAAAATATAATTACTAATTTTATGATGAGCTAAATTGGTAATTAAGGATAACTTTTGAGGTTTAGCAGTTATATAAAAGGGTTGTGGTCCCCAAGTCAGTATATACGTTATTTTTCTGTTCCCCATCTATAAAGAAATTACAGAGGCATTCTTTAAAGGAGGACTTACGTGCTAGACTTGGAAAATCCTCAACCTATAGACTCAAGAATCACATTCAATCCTTGGATTCAAGTTAGCTTCTGCATCTTATAAATATTCTTGGTGATTTGACATAAATGATCTTGGGTGATGATGGTTTTTATCACAATTTTGTTCTAACAGGGGATTGAATAATCAAAAGATCAGCAAAACCAGACAAGTTTTCTTTTGGAAACAACTTAGGCAATGAGAATGATGATTGTAGTTTCTCAAGTCAATGGACCAGCTTTTTGGTAGTAATCTTGATTAGTTTTTTTTATCTCTAATTGAGCACTCACGTATTTTCCAAAAAGAAAATAAGACACTAATTTTTTGCGTTTTTAGGAATATTATATCGTATCGTTTTAGCAACTAAATTTTCTAATGTGTACTTGTGTCCTGGAATGAAAGCTTGTTGTTATTATTATTATTATTCTTATTATTATGTGCTTGTGTCCTGGAATGAGAGCTTCTTGTTGTTGTTGTTATTGTTGTTGTTGTTGTTGTTGTTGTTGTTGTTGTTGTTAGAATAAGAGTCGAATTAATTATAAGGACATAAGTGTTTATTAATTGCTCGTATATATTTGCCTAAATAACCTAAAAGCTAACTTCCCCACTAATGTATAGTGATTTGTTATATTTCTTTAAATATTCACCACTTCTACAAAAGGCATGAGGGATTTGGTGAACCTTTCCATCAATCTTCGCACGTATGCCTTAAGGTCTGCCGGCATGGAAAGGGTAGTTGCCTTGAAATTATGAACAAAATTCATTCTCTTAGGCGTTAACCTGAGAGGTATATGTTTAATGGTGACACTTACTTGGCTGAACTGGTTAAACATGACAGGGATCCTTATATTTAAACACAGGCTATGGAGAATATTGATTCAAAGCTCCAAACAAAAGCTATGAACATTGAGATGAAGTCTATGGAGACTAATTAAGTCTAAGAACTTGTGGATCTTCCAAAAATGGTAAAACCTATAAGGTGTAAGTGAATCTACAAGAGAAAGAGAGAAGCAGATGGGAAAGTCAAAACCTATAAGGCTAAACTTGTAGTTAAGGGATACACACGAAAGTAAAGAATCAATTACGAGGAAACATTTTCACCTATAGCCATGCTTAAGTCAATTTGTATTCTCTTATTCATAGCTGCCGCTCTCGACTATGAGATTTGGCAAATGAATATCAAGACGGCCTTTCTGAATGGCTATATTAGTGAGTCCATATATATGGTGCAGCCAAACGAGCTCAAGGCTAAGGGTCACAAGGGTAAGGTTTGTAAGCTACTAAAGTCAATTAATAGACTTAAGTAGGCTTCCTAATAAGACTTATAGGTTTAAACAACATGTAGACGAGCCATGTGTTTACAAACACATTAAGTATGAGAAGGTCGGTTTTTTATTTCTCTATGTAGATGACATTTTTCTCTTTGACAAAGACGTTAGGGAAATGTCATTGGTCAAATTATGGTTGACCAAGCAGTTTGACATGAAGGACTTGGGTGAGGCTAATTGTGTTTTGGGTATCCAAATCTTTCGAGATAGAGAGGAAAAAGTGATAGCTTTATCCTAAGCTTCATACATAGATAAAATTCTCAAGAACTATGTCATGTAGAATTCTAAGAAAGGTGGACAACTATCTAGGTTTGGAATTACTTTTTCCAGGAAAGACTCTCCAAAGTCAAATCAAGAAAGAGAATACATGAAGAAGGTGCCTTATGCTTCGGTAGTGGGTAGCCTTATGTATGCGATGCATTGCACATGATCAGACATTTGTTATGCAGTCGGGATAGTAAGCTGATTTCAATGGGATCCAGGACCAAACTACTGGGTTCTGACCACGCATATTTCAAGTACTTGAGAAAGACTAGTGGTTATATGCTAGTATATTTGGGTGAAGATCTAACACTTCTTAGATACATTGATTCAATTTCCAATCCTATCTAAATTTGAAAAGATTGGCTTCTGGTTCTGTATTTACTCTAGGTGCAGCATGTTATTCATGCTAGCCATAACATAATAGTGGGCCTAATCGTTAGCATCTTTCCAGCGATCATACCCTTGGATTTGCTCATTAGTGGATTCCTTGGTAGGTTCGGGAGGACACGGTGTTATGAGCACAAATTTCAGTTTCTCAAAGAAAAGGAATATATTTAGGTTCCACTTCCAATCATTGTAATTTTCACCAATTAATTGATTTTTATCGACTATTGAAGATAAAGCATTTTTAGGCATTTTATAGTAAGATAACACAATCAAGTAAATATACAATTGTGTTTATGTGTCAAAATCTTGAAAAAATCACAGCCTTACAATGATAATTCTTAACTCATAATTTAACAAGTCACCTAGGGGAGACTTGCCAAATTTAATAATTTTAATAACAGAGCTCCTAGAGGAGGTTAATAATAAAATTAACTTGAATGTATAACCATTGATTCAACTATTTTATCCATGATTTATAATTGCAATCTAGGGGTGTGCAACGATAAATTATGCTAAAATAAATTATCCCTTCGGAGATCCACCTAGGGGTTAAACCACCATGTGTTACCCATGGACCAACGATGCAGGATGTAGGTCCTTTCTTCAGGAACCTTCTCCCACTCAATATTTTGAAAACCAAGGTTTTATTTTAACATGCATGAACATTTTTTTTAATGAGCAGCACTCCCTATTCTATATGACATGTTATCAACATACATGGCAAATCATATTATAATGCAGACAAGCAAAAGCAATCATGCAAAACTACAAGCAAAATAATAATAAGCAGTCATAATATTATGGTTTCATCCTAGAGAAAATAAAATAAAGATTACAAAAGATCAATCGCAACATATTATTGATTCTTCATCCATGTATCTTCAAGTTGTATCCGTCTTCATGTGGCATCCACCTTCAAGTTTTCAATCCCTCATAGATCAAATGCTTCATTTTTTCGATTATCACAAAATTTCATCTTTCTTAGAATTGTCTCAAAAAATGAATCAAAACTGCACCAAAAAATGCACCTTTTTCTAAAACCTACAACTCTCTACTAACCTGCCAATCATAATCGATTGGTTTACCGAACTGCCTGTAGCCAGAGCTGGCTGAATTCTGCCTGCAGATAGTTTGCCGATCTGCAACTATCGACTTGCCGAACCTGAAGGTTCGGCCTACCGACTGAGCTGAATTCATGTTTTTCAAAAAAAAAAAAACAGTTTTTTAAGCAGTTTTTCTATCTCATTTTCAACAATAAAAGAACGTAAAATTTTAGAGACTCAAGAAGAATTATAGAACTGCTATCATCCATCTTCTAGATCTGTCTTCACTCTGAATGATTATTTAATTATAAAATTTTTATAAATTTAAATTAAAATTAAATAATAATTCCTAGACAGTGATGATAGACCACCATCTAAGTACATGAAAAACCTAAATACACATTCTAACTTCTAAGGAACCATAATTGGTATAAATTAATTAATTAATAAATAAATAAATAATAAGTTAAACAATCATAATTAATTAAAAAACATTCACCATATAATCTCATGACAACATTAAATATATAGAAACCCTAAAGTGTCAATTCTCTAAAAAAATTAAATTCAAGCATAAAAGAGAATAAGATCACATAATTTATAAATATAGCATGATGACAAACTCATAAATTTATGTAAAACTATATCTTTGATACCAGTTGTTGGAAAATGAGTATGCAGTGAAATTTTAAAAATTTTAAATCAGAGTATTTTTCAAAACATAAATTTGACATGTTATATACATAAATTAATCAGATCTTACTAACATTTGCATGCCGAAGAGCTCATGCAATAGTGAAGAGAAGAACATTCTAGAAGGGCCACAACCAACTGGCCTTCTTTACTATTCTCTATCCACGATTGGAGTGTGTGTAGGCACACGTCGTACAGCTCTTCTGTAGTGACTCTCCATCCAACCAATTGAGAAGACCTAGAGCCAAGGTTCATGATTGTAAACAATAGCTCTCGGAGAGTTTCAGAGTTTCTCACACTAGAGTACTCTCTCTTAACTTCTTAACTGATCTAAACAATTGAGAAAACTCATTCCCTATTTATAGAGGTCGAACCAAGGCTAGTTATTATCAGATAAGGCCTCAAAAATTTGAATCTAAATCAACTTTTGATAAAATCACATTAAAATTGTGTGATCAGATTATCGTTAGATCGACAGTCTGAACTAATGGATTGGCCTCTTAAACTTACCGCATTGGCAGGCCGAACTAGCAGATCGACCAACTAAACTTGTTATAATATGATCCTTGAGAATCATTTATTTTCGTCACGAGATTCTTTAGATAGAACCTCAGTTTTAATTCAAATAACCCAATTGAAAAGTATTTGATCAAAACAGTCATATCTGGATAATCTAAAGGAAAATAAAATATTATCTCAATAATTCAACACGTCTATCTTAAATTAATTTATAAAATTAATTCAATTGATAAATAGACATAAATTATTTGATCTTATCGAATTTAAGCCAATCTAATAATTTAACATAAGTCACCAATTAATTAGAAAAGCATGTTGTATCATTACAAGATTTATTATAAGCTAGCAAAGGGGACTTGATGGACCTATATAGTTTAAGCTCTAAAAATTATAAAATACAATATCCAAACATATATATTTTATAATTATCAACTCTAAAGTTACTCCCCTAAAAGCTTAGAGTTGTACTCTCGAACTATATAAAATTACAAAGCTCCAAATAAACTAAATATCCATGACATATCATAATATGTCGTATCCCCATAGGATATTTATAATTAGTTTAAGGATAAATTTCGTCTTACATTTTTGATTATTTTTATCTTACGTTCTGTAATCTCATCATTAAAAAACTTACCATCCAAAAACAATATACCATTTAGTTACACCTATGCATCTGAATGGTTGAGCATTCTACTCTTCCAATTACACGATAATGCATATAAGAGAATATCATTAACTCCACCAATGGAGCTATGGATTCCATATCTATAAATAACAGCTTTACACTATCAAGAGTCATATTTCCAACATATCGATATGTGAACCATCATAAAGTCAAGATGTCACCCTTTGGTGCATCAAAAGACATAAGTCAAGATAACGGGCCTATTAGTCATTTTAGGATTAAGATACAACACATATAAATGTCTAAAGTGAATTGATTTGCACAAATGAAATTATTAATTCAAATCAATTCAACTTTGTGTCTCGATCCAATACATCTTCACCTATGACAATGTACCAATATTTCTACACACGAAGTCCAACTCCAATGGCCAAGACAAACTATCTCTCATTAGGGATGTAGACAATGTAATAATCTTAGCATGAATAAAGTGCCTAACTTTATTCCCTCGATTGTAGATCTTATGATTTAGATGGTCACCTTTAGAATCATGTCTTCCACATAATTTGCCCATTATATACCTGATTCTTAATGGTTTAGATTGAGAGTCTTAGACTTTTGTTTGCTTAAATTACATTCAACAAATATGAACGTAAAGAGGACAACATTTGATATATGAATAACAAATAAACTCTTTATTGATAAAATGTCTCCAAAAAACATATTACAATATTTTACTCCTTAGGGCATACTTGTCTAACAACATTGATGCCAGCTTTGGCGTTGTCAAAATTTGTGAAGTAGAACAACCACAATGGCTCGATCACAAATGGCGTGGAAGGCTTTCGTTCCTCATAGTTGTAGAGAGATCGTCATTGCAGAGAGAGAAAAGAAGAGAAATTTGGCTTCAGTTTTGGCAGTTAGCGCTGGTACAATGGTCACGAGAGGTGGCAACATTGAAGTCTAATGGCAAATGAGTGGCGGTCGGTCGTCTTGGCAGTCACAGCTGAGGAGATCATCAAGATCAAAGGATAAGGAAGGCGGTGATCGTGATTATGGAGGTCACAGTGCCGATAGAGGAAAAGTTCACGGATCGAGATCACTTAGCAACTGCCTCTAAAAGCCGCATGCATCTCAACGAAACAGGACGATTAGGAGCTCATTGCTGCTGACCATCGATGATCAAGTGACAAACTTGCTAAGATCAAGATCGATCAATCGAAAGATAGGAATGATGGGCATAAAGAGAGATGAGAGAGAGGAGAACGAAAAAAAATTGAGAGAGGAGAGAAAGAACAAAAACTAAGGGGAGAGAGCAATCAAACAAGTATCAAATTATGGTTTCAATTTGATTTTTGAAACAATCAAAAGTGGAAGGTAGCTTTAATAAGTAGTGCTTTAAGGATATTTTGTGTAGTTTTCTCTTTTATTTTTCATTCTGCGGAGCCTTATTCTTGTAATTAAGTCAAGAAAAAAAAAATCTTTGGGTCTAATCCAACAACCATGTATGGATCACGAATATTGATTTTTATTTTGTTTAATTATTGTTCTTTTTTTTTTTCCCTTGAATATTAATACTATCTAATATTTTTATCCGATCATCTATAAATCAATACGTGACCCCACCAAAAGATGTAGAGTTCAAATCTCCTGTCTTAAAATCAAACTATATACATATATATCGTTACATATTTGCACATGTGACTCCCAATATTGTGCTGGCTAGTTATAGATTAATCTGATGAATCATTTTTTATATGCATGGTATATTTACAAACTACCCAACAAAATCACTAAAAAAACACTTATGTTCAACTATTCTTAGGATAGAAATTAAAGTAAATAGCAGATTTTAATAAAATATTAGTAAAAAATGTTCAGAAGTTTTGAAAATGTGAAACATACAGTATATTTAAAACAAATCGGTATTTTATAAACTTCAAATACCTAAAATTTTTTTTTCCTTTCTCCTTGGATTCTCTCTCCTTCCACTCTCATTTCTCCATTTCTCTCTCTCTCCTCTCTCTCTCTCTTGATCCTCCGTTGCCTTCGCAGGCCTCACTGACACAACAGAAAGTCATCCCCGCGGTGGTCTTGGTCGTCATCATCGTCAATAGAATGGAAGATTGCCACTATTGGGATTAGCTTCCTCTGCTCTTCCTCGATGGCAGATCGGAGATTTTCTCCAGTACAATCTTCTTCGTTAATGATAGATTCGAAGAAGTCATCAAACACAGATTATAGCAATGGAGGTGCGGAAGAGATCGACAACACCTGGGTTCGTGAAGCGACGGGGACAAGGGAGCTTGGTTGCATTGGTTTTTAGGGGTAGTGGCCGTCGCCGTGGATTTTGTCAAGCCATCGATGAGGTATCATAGATCATCGGCATCTGAACATTTTGAATTGGACAGTGTTGGTGGACACGCCACGACGACGATTGTCGGAAAGAGCCGTTGCTGTTGTTTTATATGTTCTTTTTTTCTGCATTTTTTGTTTTTGCAGGTTGTTTTTTAACGAGAATTTCAGGCCAGTGAATAGTGGCAATCGACGGATATTCGATGGTGTTTGAGTCCTGCCATTGCCGTTCGAGTCTAGAACCGTGATCGCCATCACTGTCCAAGTCTGAGCGCACGCTACCGTCGCCGTCTATGAGCTCTCGTCGTTGTTTGGGAGGTCCAATCTATTTGGGAGGTCCAATCTAAGTTATTATTCTTGAGGTTCTAGTTTTGTACTTAGATATGGGGGGGAGGTTTTGACGAAAGGCCTAAAGAGAGCGTTTTTTGATAACTAGACCAAAAATCCTTGAAATTGGATCAATGGCCTACATGCCATGTTAGGCAAATGAGGTAAGAGAAAAACCCCACGCGGACAATACCAACTCAGCAACAAACAAAGTGGAAAAAAAAATTGAACCAATTTTCCGTTCTCGCGATTGAGCCCTTCTTCTTCCTTCTTCCCCCAAATCGGCGCTCATCTCCAACCCAACAGGTGCTCTTCTTCCTCCCTTCTTCTTCAATTGACGGCCCTGAGCAGAGGAGTTCCTCAGGCCCTTCGTAGTAGCTCATCTTGCTCTTTTCCTTCTTCTTCTATTCCGTGTCTCATTCTTCTTATGGCATAATTTGGGCAAAATTTGATGAAGGAGCACACCAACCCAACAAAATCACTAGTAGAAGTCTCTATTACCAGGTATTTTTGGATTCCTTGTTTTCTATTTTTTTTAAAAAAAAAAAATTGAATGCTGAATTTTTTTCCTTGTTGCTGAGCAAAGTTATAGTAGAATTTTGCATATATAAATCTTAGATAAACGACAAATTTTAAGTTAAGAATATAGTGTCAATGCCGATGGCTACTATAGAATCACCACAGATTTCTTGTTGTTGAGCAAAGACACCGCCAAAGGAGCGGGTAAAATTTTTGTGGAAGTAATCAAATTTCAGGTGTTAAATGTTTGGAGAGGGTGGTAGCTTTAAAAGCTGTGGCAAATGAATATGAACCTAAATGAAAATTCTGCAATGAAGGGTGATATAAGTAATTGATTTTACTATGTTTGTTTTAATTTTCTACCATCGATTCGATTTGATTATTGTGAGGAAATAGGTGTAGCCATCAATTGTTGTTCTAATGCTTACTTTTGCTATTTTAGCATCCCTTGGGATTAAATTGCTTGATACTTGGTTGTCATACTTAAATGACCTTTACATTCTATTACTTTTTTTTAAAGCAAAAACGTATGTTTGTTCTCCTCTAGCCTAAAAAATAGGGGAAATATTTTCTCAAAAAAAAAGAAAAATGAATTATTTATTTTATTAATTTATTAAAACGCATGTTTATATTGTCAATCATTTTGTATCATACTCATTATTCAATCAGTGTAATGTTTCCAACATAGTTGTGTTGTATTGATTGTTAATCCTGTTTTCTGTCCAAAATCAGTAAACGTACTTCAAATTGGTGTATCCTAGTTCATGAACTGGAATATATGAAGATGCCATTATTAGTAAGGTAATGATTCTTGATACTTTAATCTAAATTTTAGTTCATTGAGTACAAAGAGTAATCAAAACAAACAACTAAGAAACTGTTAGTATTTCAACAAAATAAAAAAGGAGCCTAGTGTCATATTGTTTAGGAAGCAAAATGAAAGGGGGTTTAAAGCCTATGTAACCTAAAGCATTGAGTCTTGAAACATTAATTTCCAATTAAATTCATTTTTGTCTTCTCTTTTTGCTTTGGTAATCAACTTCCATATCCTCAAATTTATTGTCTTTCTCCTCTCAAAATTGTAATAATATTCTACCTACTGCTCCTTTGTCACAAGAATGGCATCATCGGCTTAATTATGAACATATACAATAACCTTCCATCAACTGAACAGTAAAAGAAAAGAATATAGTTAAAAAAAAAAGAAATAAAAACAGACTATTTGTAACATCCTTAATAATAAGAATGCTGGCAACCTTCAACAAATGCAAAGTTTGCAAGTCCAATCTGCTCCAAGAATATCATAGACGTATACCTTGATGTTTTCATACATTTTTTTCTTATACGGAAGATTAAGAGTGAACCTTTCTCTTTTGGTATTTGATCCCTATCAATCTCTCAAAATTGAGTTCTTTGAAAGATTTGAAAGATTTTTGCTCTAATATTAAACAGTTATAGGTCCCGAAATTCTTCTGTTAACCTCCTCAAATTCTCTCGCTGGTCTCTGTTTCCTTTTTTTACTTTTCCCTCCTGGCCATATACTTGCCCAATATGTTTCTCATGTTCCCTACCCCAACACACGGAAATATAGCATAGAAAAATTATAATATATGCAAATAAAGAAGCAAGGCATTATAAAAACAATAGTATGTTTTCTTTCCCGAGTAACTAGATTATTAGATTTCTCTTGCTTCGCGTTCCTAATTCAACCGTGATTGATAACCCCTTTTCTAGTGAAGTGTTATCTTAATGATCTGATTACATCTTAAAAATTCTGTTTAATTTGTCCTTGACATGGAGTCTTCAACTGCTAAGCTGCCATTGCCATTTTGCATAGATAATCATGTCAAAGCAGCTTATATTGATCAGAAGGGATTGAAAAAATAAGAGCTTGTGACATGGATGATTTTTGTCTTTTTTTTTTAAAGAATAATATGCACAACCTGCACATTTCCAAGTTAAGAGACATTACCAAAATGGTTTGTGATCACAGAGGACAACTAATAGATATTTTACTTGATTAGTTGAGAAAGTCAATTTTTTCCATTTAATGCAGCATTGCCCATGTTACAAGAATTTCCAAACTATTTTATGTGTTGATGGGGCTCCCCAAAAAGCATTGTACAGATTTTAGGCCCTCAATCTCAAATTATACTTTTGTATTTATTGGCATAACTTTACTTTTTAGTTACTTAAAATAGACTTAATTTATGTGTAACTTAATTCTGTTTGTCAAATTACATAACTTGGTGGGGAGACTAGAAAGGATTCAAATGTTTATCTAATTTCTATGAACTATATATCTATGCAATGTTTAGTTAATTGTATTGTTTGGATTGGAATTGTTAATAGCATATTTTGATTGAACTAGAATTGAGGCCTAGCTTAAACATCAATATTTATTTATTTATTTATTTATTTATTTATTTTGCAGTTCGATAACTAAATGGCTCTGTTATCAATTTATTTCGATGTTGGAGGACATCGGAATGAGCTGGAAACTTGTTGGATGTGGTGTGAGGCGCAAAGTGAAATGAAAGGAATTATGTTAGAAGAAGAGAGTCCGAAGAAAAGAGTCCTAAGTTGAGCATGTTAATTAACAAGATTTGTACAAAAGCTGGAATTGATCGTGGAAATAAGTCATTGAAGATAACCTACATGTTAATTAAAAGATAATGACTTTTTATGTTTTCGATGAAGTTATTGTTAATTGTTCCATTTAATATCATTATTGTCTTGTTCTGTATTGTTCGATACAGGGTTTCCTTACGAGTATGATTAAATTAAGTAGTTATGCTGCCAGAATTTACAAAACTTAAAAATTTAACGGGGTCGATATGGGGTCTACACGGTATCGACCTCCTTATAAGGCCATTGATTGGCATGTACAAGTACAAAAGAACAGGGTCGACATGGGTCTACATGGTATTGACCTTCTTTAATGTTCAACCCATCACGAGTATGAGAGTTCACACATGAAATTAAAAAATGCACAAATATAACATTTTAGATGGACACGTCAAATCGGAGTCAGTGTAAATGCTGGGTCGATATGGGTCGACACAGGGTCGAAATAAGGTCGACACAAGTGTGATTTTCCTACATTCTTTCAATTATATGAGGTCAATACGGGTCGATGTAGGTTCGACATAGGGTCGACATGGGGTCGACCCCATATCGACCCAGTGTCTTTTCGGTCAAAATTTCACCCCATCGTATATTACTACCCCAATGTATCATATTTAAAGAAAAATTGTGCCTGTGGGATTTCTCTACATGTTTCCATGTTTAAGAATCATCGCATGAGAAGGGAAATATTCAAAGGAACATTATCTTCTTTATGTTCTTTAATGTTCAACCCATTATGAGGATGAGAGTTCACATATGAAATTGGAAAATGTACAAATATAACATGGGAGATGGACACGTCAAGTGGGGGTCACTGTAAATCCTGGGTCGATATGAGTAGACATGGGGTCAACATAGTGTTGACCCTATGTCGACCTTGGTGTCTTTTTGGTAAAAAATTCACCCCATCGTATATAACCACCCCGATGTATTATATTTAAAGAAAAATTGTGCTTGTGGGATTTCTTTATATGTTTCCATGTGTAACATGAGAAGGGAAATAGTCAAAGGAAGATTATCTTCTTTATGTTCTTTAATGTCAACCCATTACGAGGATGAGAGTTCACACATGAAATTAAAAAAATGTACAAAAATAACATGGAAGATGGACACATCAAGTGGGGGTCACTGTAAATCCTAGGTCGACATGCGGTCGACCCATGTCGACCTCGGTGTCTTTTTGGTAAAAAATTCAGCCCATCGTATATCACTACCCCAATGTATCATATTTAAAGAAAAATTATGCCTGTGGGATTTCTTTACATGTTTCCATGTGTAACATGAAGATGGGAAATAGTCAAAGGAAGATTATCTTCTTTATCTTCTTTAATGTTCAACCCATTATGAGGATGAGAGTTCACACATAAAATAGAAAATGTACAAATATAACATGGGAGATGGACACGTCAAGTAGGGGTCATTGTAAATCCTGAGTCGACATGGGTGGACATAGGGTCGACACTTTGTCCACCCATGTCGACCTTGGTGTCTTGTTGGTAAAAAATTCACCCCATCGTATATTACTACCCCCATGTATCATATTTAAAGAAAAATTGTGCCTGTGGGATTTCTCTACATGTTTCCATGTGTAACATGAGAAGGGAAATTGTCAAAGGAAGATTATCTTCTTTATGTTCTTTAATGTTCAACCCATTACGAGGATGGGAGTTCACACATGAAATTAGAAAATGTACAAATATAACATGGCAGATGGACACGTTAAGTGGGGGTCACTATAAATCCTGGGTCGACATAGTGTCGACCCCTTGTCGACCTAGGATTTTTTTGGTAAAAAATTCAACCCATCGTATATCACTACCCCCATGTATCATATTTTAAGAAAAATGTTCAACCCATTATCTTCATTGTCTTCATTGTCTTCAACCCATGTATCATATTTAAAGATGGAACATTATCTTCATTGTCTTTAAGGGTCAACCCATTACGCGGATGAGAGTTTACACATGAAATTTAAAAATTTACAAATATAACATGGGAGATGGACACGTCAAGAGGGAGGTCACTGTAAATCCTGGATCGACATTGAAGTCGACCTCAGTGTCTTTTTGGTCAATCATCATGCCCCCTCGTAATTCACGAACCCCATGTATCATATTTAAAGAAAAATTGTGCTTGTGGGATTTCTCTGCATGTTTCCATCACAAAGAATCATCGCACGAGAAGAAACATCTTTCAAAGGAACATTATCTTCTTTATGTTCTTTAATGTTCAACCCATTACGAGGATGAGAGTTCAAACATGAAGTTAAAAATTCACCTGAAATGTTATAAGAAGGTCAACCCATGAGACCCCATGTCGACCCATGTCAATATGGGGTCTACATATGTCGACCCCATGTCAAACTTGTATTGACCCATATCGACCTTATATAATTGAAAAGATTTAGAAAAATTTTACTTGTGTAGACCTTATGTTGACCCCGTGTCGACACATATCGACCTATATCGACCTTGGTGTGTTTTTGGTCAAAAATTCACCCCATGTATCATATTTAAAGAAAAAGTGTGCATGTGGGATCTTCCTCTACATGTTCCCTGTCTAAGAACCATCGCATAAGGTCTATATACCCCCATGTCGATCCCACGTCGACTCCACATTTATACACCCCCATGTCGATAATTAAGGATCCCTTGTCGACTCCGCATCTATACACCTCCATGTGGAACTTATATCGACCCCATGTGAACATGCCATCTGTCGACCTCATATCGATCCCATATCATCAATTTTTGGAAATTGTAAGGGCTATTGTCAAAATTTTGGGAAGATGGACACGTCAACTGCCATAACTTGTATCAATTCATTATGCAGTGTGTCAATTCTCCATAACAAAAAATTATTAGTTTACAAAGAAACACATTAAAGAAAATTAGTAAAATCATTTCGCAATATTTGTTTACAAACTTTGTCAATTCCCCATAACCGTTTACACAAATTATTGGAAAAGTTGATTTGTTTTTTTTCCTCTTTTTGGTAAAAAAATTTCGATAGCATAACTGCTTATATTAAACAATATCCCAAAACCTGCAAACACAATCCAGACAACTATAAAACCTGCTAACATAAACTAGAAAGCTAAAAAGCCTGCAAACATAACCCAAATAAGTACATTGTCTGCCATACATAACCCAAACAAGAACGGATGGTGTACGACATATATCAGGCACAGCCGTATTGTGAGGTTGGGCTGAAGCTTCCTTGGGTTGGCTCGATACGTGCGGCGATCCAACTTCAAGTATGGGAGTAGCAAATCTGTTTGCCACCGCAGGGATGCATTTATAGGCAAATACCTATACCAAAAATAAATTTTGGATCAAATATTATATCAAATATAAAACGATAAATGCGATATCAAATACAAACTAATATATAAATTACTCATGTTTAATTACCTCAAATGGATATTTAAATCCATTGAAAGTGAATGTTGCATTACTCAAGCCACACTTACTCTTTATATCCTTTTTCAGCTGCTTGATTGAATACTTAAAAAACTTGTCGCCCCAAGGATAGGCACAGAAAGCATCTATGTTATCAACCAAAGTTAGGAATTGAGCTTTGATTTTCATGAAATTATTGTCGTTGGCCATCAAAACACCAACGACAAAAATCAATGCCGCCATCTTCCTCTTCTCTAAATGGTCTACAGCTTCAAAATTCTGTTTCATCTTCTTGATAACATCATAGATGGGAATTTCTTGTGTTATCCGGCCAGTGCCTATGCACAAAGGGTGGAGTAGCATCATCCTCATCCTCCTCATCCCCGTCATCCTCATTTGCTTCATCAACAACAAGATACTCATCACCGCAACACAACCCTATTAGCAAGGCATAATCCTGTAATGTGTACCTAATTGGAACACAATTAACCACCATCCAAAATTCATTCTCAGAGTTAACTGCTACCATCCAAAGCACCAATGACCACAGCAATTGGCCAAAGTGTTGAAAATTTGGAGCCACATCCAACACATGGCCAAATTGGGTGCCTCTGAACCATTGTAGATGGCCTGGGTCCAGATTGTCTGTAATGAACTTCGCATATTGCTCGTATTTTGATTTATTTGACACCTTGCAATCGTAATACTCCTCACTCCTTAACACAGGAACTAGTCTCAAAGGCTGTTCAATATACAAAACAAATTTTATAAAATTTGAAAACAAATTCACATATCAATTACAACGGAATTAACACCAAAGAGTAATTAAAACAAAGATAGGCCCATTCCATGTATATCAGAAGGAGATGTTTATCTTATGAGATAATACAAACACTATCATACGACAAAAGGAAAAAAAATAAAAAACCAACAATAGTAGGAAGAAACCTAGAAAAGCAAGAAAAAAAAAGTTCAGAACTTAACTAACCATTATTTGGTAGTTAGCAACCAAAAGAATTCCAAAATGCCTTCAGCTCTTAAAGCAATTTAAAATGGCTTCTGACTTGTGGGTAGAAGAAGTGAAAGAGAAGAAAGTAAAGGATTTGTGGAAGAGATAGACAGCAAAAAAAAATCAGACAGCAAAAAGAGTTTTGTATCAACTTCCCTCAAATAATATTTTTGAATGAAAAACAAAGATTGAGCTTTTAAGAGAAGGAAAACCAACAGTCGCAGAAATAGAAGGCAAGTCAAGTGCCAGAAGTAGTTAGAGTGAACAAGTCCAACATGCTTATTGGGATTTTAAAGAATAAAGTTCTAACAAACAAAAAGCAAAAGAATATGAAAAAGAAAATAAAGTGTTATTGATATAAATCTGTCAGCAGAGTCGAAGATTTTATGAGGACACCTTATATATAGACAGGTATTTAAGGGAGAAAATAAGAGTAGAGAGGATACCATTTTATTTCAGGGCTTCACCAACAAGGATAACATGCAAGTCAGAACAAGAAATAGAAAGTGCAACTAAGAGGCAAGCAAGAAGCATTGCAATATGTTGAACAAGAGATACTATCATGCAGTCAGCTAGTAAAGAATAGAGATAAAAACTATGAAATTACAAAGCAATTATTTTAACAAAAAGCAACTTCGTAATTATTCCAACACAGCAAAGCAAGCTTGCACTTTGAGTAAAAACTAGCAATGCAGGCAAACTCATCACTCACCAAACTTGTTATTTCTTATTTTTCTTCTTTTTTAAAGTTAGACAGATTTAAGGGGAAGCAAAGAACATACAGTGACCTAAAGATGTTAGATGATATATTACTTGATTTTAGTCGAACACCAACAACATCATCAGTTCATCAAGATCTTCTTCGCACTTTTCTTTCTACCAACAAGGCCTAAAAACAATGTTTGTTTTACACAAAAATTGAGATATATAGTAAAAAGATAACCCAAAAAAATTATACCGCCGATCTAAATCGAACCAATCATAATCCCTTTCATTAAAATTTATTTGGTTGCATTTCCTTTTATATACAAAACGAAAACTTCTACACCAAAAAAAAAAATTAAAAGCACACACAAGACAAGCCAAAACCTTGAAAATTCATATTAAAATCCTATACATAAATCACCATGCCAGTTCTTCCCCTTCTCTCATGGAAAAATATATTTTCCATGACAGTTCTTAGTTTAGAGAATTAAAAAAAAAATGCCCAAAACAATTTGTTAATGGTTATTTATATTTTCCTAAGATCTTCCCCCTCTCTCTTTGCACTTGTCTTTGCCAAATATATATCATGCAACTCTGCTAAAACAATCAATTTTTCTGTGAGGCAGCAACCGACTTCCACCCTCCCCTCAAGAGTACCCAATCTTAGGTCTCAACCCATTGAAGCCCCATATTGGCTGATCTGTTAGTTTTTATATAGAAACCAACTGATGATTCCTGGGATTTCTTCTACTTGTACAAATAAATTTAACCATAGAAAGTTGTTTCCATGACAGTTCCAATTTGGAGATTTAAAAAACAACCCCAAAACAGACCAACAAAATCATATTTCCAGTCCATGACAATTTGGAGAATTAAAAAACAGCATATATATAACAGGTTACCTTCATTGGACTTCTCATGGCTTGCGGCATGGAACAGTAGTGAAGGGTCGCCGGCGTTGATACTCGCAGGCTTCTGTCCCCACAAGCTTGGAGGCGTTCAGCTGATAAACAAAGTTCAAGCAAAGAGAGAGCTGGAAGAACAAGAGAGAGAAAGAACTGGAAGAGTTGGGCGTGAGAGAGAACTAGGAGAGTTGGGCCACAAGAGACAACTGGGAGAGTGGGCACGGGAGGAGAAGAATAGAAAAAATCCAAAACGGGGAAATTTAAAAAAATGGTGAAATGAGAATAAGGCTAAGAGGGAGTGTGGGCAGTCGTGGAGGAGAAACAAAGAAAATGGGTGAAACGAATGAGGGCTTTTCGGGGTAAATAAGGCCAGATGGGAAATATAAGAGGCAAATAGCTTGGCTGAGATGGATAAAAAGAGCCACATAAGAGACATGTCATCAATTTTTTGTTGCCAAAAAAAAAAGGCTATTCCTCCAATTAAGTTTCTTGGGGGGTACTTTCATCAAATTTTCCCGATATGAGGAAGACGAATAATTTGTTTTTTTTTTCTTGTGTATTTTTCTTTATTGTGGTTTTTGATCAGGAAAATTAAAGGAGAAAGAGAAAAAAAAAGTTTTGTTTTTATATTTCCTTTTTTTTTCTTATGTTTTATGATTTTTTTCTTTTTTTATGTATATATGTTTCTTTGTGTGGTAATTGTTCTTTTCTATCGTGGTTGTATTTTTCAGCCACTAACGTGGCCATAAATTTATATTTATCTGAAAATACTATACTTTCATGTAAATATAATATTTCTATGTTGATATTGTATTTCTCAGCCGTTGGTAGTGCGGTAAGACGTCGATGAATTTTTATATGTACACAGCAATAGGGTATTAATGGAGTAATACTGTATTTTCTAGCTGCTGGCAGTCTGTTGAAGTCATCGGTGAATTTTTATATTTACACAGTAAATACAGTGTTTTTCGATAAATATTGTATTTTTTGATAAATATTGTATTTTTGGCCGCTGGTGGTCCGACGAAGTCATTGATGAATTTTTATATTTACATAGGTAAATACGGTATTTTCCTGTAAATATTGTATTTTCTGGTCATTGGCAGTTTGGTGAAGTCGCTGGTGAATTTTTGTATTTATATAGTAAATACAGTATTTTTTGATAATTATTTTATTTCCCAGAGACCAACGGTCTGGCGAAATCATAGGTAAATTTTTGTATTTACATAGTAAATACAATATTTTTTGATAAATATTATAGGTTCGATAAAGTTGCCAGTGAATTTTCATATTTTCACAGTAAATACGGTATTTTTCGGTCATCGGTTGTCCGACAAAGTCATTAGTTAATTTTTGTATTTGCACAATAGATACAATATTTCTCGTTAAATATTATATAATCTGGCCGTCGATAGTCCGATGAAGTCGCTAGTAAATTTTTGTATTCATTCGATAAATACGGTATTTCTCGATAAATATTATATTTCTCGACATCTAGTTGTAACAGGAAGGGAGTAGGATGAGAGATATAGCAGATAAAGAGATGGAGTATTTTAGGTTTTTTACACTTAATTTCTCATAAAATATTACTTAATTTTTGATAGTATCCTATAAATTACACATTTTAAAACTATATGACAGTATTTAATAATTATAACCTAAATATATTATTTTGCTCTTTCTTTCTTCTTCAGAACGGCTCCAGATTATTATCCTTTAATTTATGTCGCTTCATGCTGCATGTGATCCACAAGTCCATTGACTATAAGTTTGGAGAGAAGGTGGGCTGTCTAGATTTTCAAAACCATGTACTAGGGTAAGAGCTGAAGCATGCCCTATCTATATATTAAGATACTTTTACACGAGGATCAGCACCTCAGGAAGGACGGAGTATTTAATTTGAAATACTAAATTACAAGTGATCGGTAAGGTATTTTAACAAAGAGATACAAAAAGATTATTCCCAATCCCTCAAAAAAATAAAAAATAAAAAGATTATTCCCAAAATCTTAGAAAATCTCCAAAGAAAAATATTTTTTGGCCGACCAACTAAAGCGTAAAATACAAAAAATGAGCAATTAGACAGATGCATTCAATTTCAACCAAAAAAAACAAATAAGATGTTTGACATAATGATTAGAATCATTAGCTAAAACTGTAAATACTGTAGCATATATATTAAAACTATAAACACTTTAGTAGTATATACTGTAGCAACTTTTTTACTTTTACTGTAACATGTGAGAGCTTTACATTGTTTTTAACTAAAAAATTGGTTAAAACCAATTGATACAAAAGAAGCTAAAAATATTAGTCATGATTATAATTTAAAAAACAGAAATTACAGAATACAATATAACGTTAAAATATTTTTCAAAGTAAAAAATATATTTACTTAAACCAGTAATAAGTAATAAGTATCATTTTTTAAGTTTTTACTTATCTATGTATTATTCCAATTCTCAGCCCCCTTCATTTTTGTTTTTCTTCCTTTCCTATTTCCTTTCCTCGATTCTTTTACTGCAGAAATAAATTACCCAAAGTCAAATCCCAACTCATCAATCGAATCGGGGGAAAAAATGCTTAAATCGATATTTTAATATTCTTTAAATTTAATTAGTGGTTTTTTTTTTTTTTTTTTGTGCACGATGCGGTGGAATTTATTTGAAGATAATTGATTCGTTATTGGAATTTATTTGAAGATAATTGATTCGTTATCTATTGGAGCTTAAAAAATTTACAAAGATACACGTCTTTATCAGGGGAATCAATTTGAAAAATTTTGTTTGATGAGAAAGTTTAAAATGTACCACTTTTAAGAAGTATAAAGACATTATTGGTTTCAAGTATTTTCAGTTAAGAGTAGATAAATATATATTATTTAAGGGTATTTTAGTAGTATTAGGATAACAAAATTGATATGAAACAAATGAAGAAAAAAGGAGTAATAAAAGACAACATTGGTAATAAAAAATGAAGAAAAATCGGTGCTCAAAAGCCGGCGCCACAGCACCCATTCAAGCTGTTGCATGCTTAAATGGTGTGTTTTTTAAGTTGTTTTAAACCAGTGTTTTCATTGGTTGTATGTTTTCATACAAACTAGAACATCTATTAGTAACAGATATATCCATTGTAATAGTTGTATTAATACATAAATAGATACTTTTACAAACAAAATGATACCTTTAAAATTAAAGACATACCTTTATGTAAAAAGTTGTATATGTTAAATCGGTTATATCCATTCATGAAATAGTACCTCCTTTGTATCTATATAAACTCTAAAAAATCTACAGATTTCATATCATATTTTGAAACACAATAATATTGATAGATATTGTGTTCAAGTGTTTATTGTATCTTCTAGTTAATTTATCGTTAAACTTTTTAGCAAGCTTAATTAAGTAAGGGTTAATAAAACCTTTAAATAAAGTGTTTATTATATGCCTCAAACACTCTTTTATTTTCCGTAAATTTATAGCCTCCATTCTCTCCAAACACTCAAATTCTCTAGTATAACCGTTTTATAGATCAAACTCACTAGATCCATGTGAACACGCTTATATATTTTATCTTTGAAGCATCAACACCGTTAAAAGGCACCATACATGTTCTACACTTTTTGCTTGAAGATTTTAAAGGATTGATGTTTTTCACTTTATTCAGTGGCATTGCTTGTCAAAACTTACTAACGTACAGGTGACAAATGGAAGTTATAAAACCTTGTATGTATGTATGTATGTATGTATATATGTATCTTTCTTTGAACGAAAATCGAATATAAATGGGTTATTCTTGTTCTCACATCATAAAGGCACTAGCTAGCTCATGAAATTCCTTTGCCTTTCACAACTTTCGGTAGATTATTCCCCAATGTCAGAGCATCTGTATATATCACCCAGTCACGCAGCGTACACTACTGGTACTATTTCAGACACCGCAGCCTGCCAACAGTCCAAATATTCACGATAAAGTTGTGCGCAGAATATTTGGTTAATTAAGGAGATGTTGATGCATGCAGTTTCCTTTCCTTTTTTTTTTCCCTTCAAGTTCTTAAATGGTTACCGAAAAAGGAACATAAACATAGGTATTTATTGTTCCACAAGTACAGATGAAAGTAATTTTGACTATGAGTAACCGTATAATTATATTTTTAATTTTTATTATTTTTTAATTTATTTTTAAAAAAAATTATAAAAGTATTTTTTCAATTTGAAAAACTTGTTTTAATTTTATCTTTTATAGACTTTTTGAGTTAAAAACATTGAGATAAAATAAAAATACTTTTGACTAAACTTAATTTGTTTATGAAATATATATTTTTTCTTGAGAAAATTTTAAAAAATATGTTTAAAATTTAAAAAGTCATAAAACTTAAGCTTTTTTTTTAATTTGATGCTTTATTTTAGGATTTTTTATGTTTTTAATATATAAAATATTTATCATAACTATTTAAGAGTAGTCATACTGTTTTGCCTAATTTTTTCTCTTCATAAGATAAAATTGAAATAAGTTTTTAAAATTTCAAGATATTCCTTTTGCAGTTTTAAAGAATAAAGCAACAAATTAAAAAAGAATTATAACTAAGGTGTATAATTATGTAATTAACCCTTTTGACTATAGATGCCCACTGAAAAAAGGTCCTTTTTTCTCTTTTTTCTTTATAAATAATGATGTCAATATACTCCATTTTAAAATTATTTTTATACTCTTACATACATGCGGTGTATTAAAACAAATAAATCGATACTATACAAGTTTACTGTGGTGGTTGGTAATATTGGTTCAAACCAACGATTTGAACCAATAACATTATAAAGCCCTTATATACTACAGTATAAAGTAAGAAATAAACTACATATAAAGCCCTCACATGCTGTAGTGTTTCAACCAATATTTTGTTTAAATCAAAGTTCCCAAATACACTATACATAACTAATTAGCGTCTGTTTAAAAGAGCGGTTAGAACCAATTTTTTATTATTTAAACTTTTTGGATTTAAATTTTATAAAAGATAGCATTTTAATAAAAGTTGTTATAACCATAAAAAAGTTTAAAAACATATAAACTACTAATAAAAATCTAACAATCTAGAACTGCCTATTAGTCATTACCAATAAAATATACATATATATATATATATATATATATATATATATTACTTTGTCTTAAATTTTTTATACAATTAAAGTTATTTGACCTTGTTGTTCTAATAATTGAAATTGCAGAACCTAGCAATCTGTCAAATTACTGCTGGCTAATCATCGATTGTTTCTTGTTTGACAAGATGGCTTCCTAAATACATAAAATATAGGTATGTATGACTAAATATCCAAATTTTATTTAAAAAACAAAAAACAAAACAGAACCCTATAGTACTAAAAATTGAAATTGAAACCACTCAAACACAACCAACCCTTGAAGAGAGAGAGAGAGAGAGAGATCCTACTTCCTTTGACAAGATGGCTCCCTCACCGGCAACCTAAATCATGAAGTGCTTGGCCCCGGGATGTCCACAGCGCTCGACCTCGTGACTATGACCTACCCGGCAAACCAAGCAGGTTGGATGTTCAATGGGGGATTTGTTCTACTGGGTTCCCCGAATTAGCCATAACTAGAAAGGGTCTCCTTCCCGAGCAGGAACGACTGCTGCCTCGTCGCTTTCGGCTTCTCGAACAGGTCTTCGACTGCCTTGATTACATGGCTCAGTGCCCAAGGCCTCTTAGACCAGACGTGCCCTTGTTCGAGCGTCCTCGTCACGAGCTGATCGGTAGGGACGGCCTCATTAGCTCAGGCTAAATAATTACCCCCAACGTAGAACCACTCGTACTTTCATAGTTTGTCTGAGTCGAGGTTGCCCAAAATAAAATCTCTCCTAAAGCCGGTGACGTAATACCACCTGGACTACCGGGGAAGCTTTTTCATCTTGTATACTTGTTTAAACACTTCCAACGGCATTTCGGGTTGCCCGGTGGTACCTCCATAGCATGTACATCCCGATCAGCGACCTGTAAGTGTTCAGGTTAAGCTGAGCAGGGCACACATTAAAGTCATGTAGTGCCTGGCGAATAAATGGATGGAACGGCAGGTGCAGCCCAGCCTTAAAAAACTCCGCGTATAGCGTTATGCAGCCTTTGGGTGGAATCAGGGGTGACTCGTTCTCCTCGGGCATGATGAGGATGACGTCGTCTAGGATGTTGAACTCAGCGCGCAGATCCTCAAGCCGAGACTCCGTCATGGCACTGGAGTAAGCTGCTGTCGAAGTCTGCCAGGGCCTGGTCACTCGGTATGCTATCACTCCCCGAACCTGAGTGACTCGGACCCTTTCGTCTTCCTCCACTTCTTCGGTGACCTACTCAGCCTCTACTGCCTCCTCAGCTCCCTGCTTTTTGTTAGAGATGTCGACGGTTATCCTACTCATGACCTAGATAGGAGCCCCGGGGTCTCGACCGCAAGTGCTTGGAGCATCGCCTGCTACCTCCAGCTCGGCTCGCTCCCAAGCGGTAACTCGGGAAGAGCCTGCAGTGGCCGCCCTAATGTAAGGGTTCTCGCCCCTGCACGGCCTCATTGGGTGCTCCCCATCCAACAGGTTGAGGAACTCTTGCTTAGGGATGGTCTGAGAGTCGACCCTCAATATTTGGGCCAACCGAACAGTCCCATCCCTCTCCGGGGATAAACCTTTGATATCGACTTCTACGGAGGGTGATCAGCCCTTAGGACTACTTTTCGACTAGAAAATATTAACGTTATGAGAATCTGACATGTTACTCATTTTTTGCGCTTCTCGAGAAATTACCTGATCGGGCTATGGGAGCTCGAGAACGTAAAGTCTTCGAGTTAGTAACTACAGCTCAGTAGCTAAAAACTCAGTGGTTACGAAATGTGGGCCTAATTGCGTGAAAATAACAGAAAGAAAGGCTCTATTTATGCCATTTTAGGTGGCAAATCTGGGTGCGAAAAATGAAGAGGCACATCATTACACCTGTCAAGAGGGACAGTCGTTCGTAGAGCAACACGTGTCCCCCAGTTCCCGCACGTGACCCTTTGTTTCATGCTACCTTGGGACGCTTTTTTGTCTTCTATTCTGAGCCGACCTCACCCACTTGGCATAGTCCACCTAGCCGGACACCGACCAGGTGAACTGGGGGACTACTGTTGAGGGTGAGCTCGGCGCCACCGCCGAGGAGCCATACTCCGGGTGGTCGGCCGAACAGCTCGGTAGAGTTACCAGGAGCATATTACTGATCGCGATGACCCTAGATACCATGTTTAAGGTTCTTCTTGGGGCTGCCAGTGGTGCACCTCAACCTGTTGCCTCCTCATACTAAGTTCTCGCTCGGGTCGGATTACTCTCACTTGAAAGTGGACTACTACTCGCCGTCACAGGACAACAGATGGCGAATAACTCACCGTCTGATGGAGACCAATCCATCGGCAGAGGGACACGACACTTGTCACCTACCACCTGACACTCCTTGATATGACACCCAGGTTGTGGGCAAAACCCACCTAATACCCAGTCCAAGTAGTAGCCTATAAATAGGACGCATTTATTGCATCCTAATAGGCATGCTCCTTCCCACCTTACAAGTTCACGTCCTCTACCGAGCAACTTCTGTCTTGAGCACCGAAGAGCCCTTGTTTGTTGACTGACTTCTTCTCCTAGTCACCGGAGCGTCCCTCCTCTTGTTGCAGGTCTACCCGATCAAGCAGAGACGAGCAGGGAAAAACTAGGCACCGTACGCAGCCATACGTGGTATTGATTCGACGCCGGACCTCGATAAACATCAACAACCTCTATTCTCTCCAAACACTCAAATTCTCTAGTATACCCATTTTATAGATCAAACTCACTAGATCCGTGTGAACACGCTTATATCGCCCAATCAGACTACTAAATTTTATCTTTGAAGCATCAACACCTTTAAAGGGCACTATACATGTTCTTCCCCTTTTGCTTGAATATTTTAAAGGCTTGATGGTTTTCACTTTATTCAGTGGCATTGTGTCACGCCCCGGAGTACGGGAGGTGACGTGGCGGATTATTTAAGTTAATTAAAAGAGAATTTAATTAAAATCCAGAGATTAAGGGGTTGAATTAAGTATAAAATGTGAGATTCATTAAAAACAACACCTTATAAAGAACTCATATACATTAAACAAATAATAATTAAAACAATAAAGCCGCGAGTATGGGTTCCACAACCCACAACTTGTGCACACACATGGTTCTGACAATATCATAAATACAATTACAGTCCAAGATGCAAGTAAAGTTAAATCTTACATGCCTTGATTAAATGATACAAAATGAGTTTACTAATCCTCTACTGCTCCTGAGTTCGGTCCGAAGAATCCTCTCCAAACCTAAAGGGAAAACCACCTAGAGGGGGAAATTTAAAACAAATAAAACGTGAGCGAAAGACTCAGTAGGACTATGTTTTATTAAAATAATTTAATTCAAGGAAATATTTCATTGTTTAGGAGTACTCAAAAGAAACCTTAAATAAATAAATTTGAGTAGAACCGTCCTGACCCAGAACATTCTACTCGCACAATCAGAAATATCATTTTTCTTTTCCTAGGCAAACCATGATATCACCACCGTAGTGGCCCAGCTGGGTTTCGGGACCTGCCCCCAAAGTCGATCGCTACACGACCCGATCTCTGATATGGCATCATGCCTATATATTTATTATCATTATCATTCAAACCCAATTACCGAGTGTTGTCATTTACATTTATTATGAAATTCATTTCAGTTCACGGTATATCAAAATATAACCGATAAATTTATTTTTCAAACAACCGTTGAAAACATTTTAATAGAAATCCTTTTCAAAGCCAAATCATTTTGAAACTAGGCTACCAAGGAAATGGGGTAGAAGTCCTACCTCAATACTCGTGTCGGTGCCCCACACCGTAATCTCGGTCCGCTATACGTTAGCTCCGCGGAACCACGAACGATCCTAGATACAAACTAAGTCGATCAACATCTAGTTCAAGACATCCTATGTCACTAAACCATTTCATGATGCCCTAGTGTGCCATTTGTATCATTAAAATCATTCTATAAGGTTGTGATTTAAATCAGCGTTCAAAACAGTGAAAACGGGTGAAAATCACAAAATTTTCTATGCCTCGGTCGGCCTGCCGGAAGCCAGGTCCGGTCAGCCGGTCACTTCCCCAAGTTCGGCCTGCCGGACGGAAGAACACCGGCCTGCCGATCCCTGTTCCGGCCTACCGAACTGGGAAAACCCAGAAATTCCAGCCACGGGTTTCGATTTCCCCAAAACACAAATCTTGATTCTAACCTGCTTTTCTCAAATCTCAGGCATAGAAAATAATCATAGTTGATAGAAAAACATATTTAGACACTTTAAAACTCATTTAAACAAGATTCAAACACAAAAATCTCGAAAATCCGAAAATAGGAAAAATTGAGGAAAAATGAAAAATCTTGAATTCAATCCGTTTTTCTTCAATCTGAGCTTAGATTCTAGGTGTTCTAAGTTCATTTAACTCAAATCCACGGTTTTCTAAGCTTAAACAAACCTAGATTTCAAAAATGCACAAAATTGAAAATTTTGGAAAAAGTTTAGAAATTTCAAATCTAACCTCGAATTGAAGCTTCAATCTGCGTTCTCGGTTGCTAAATCACGTCCCCGAGCTTCCTCCTTGCTAACCCGAAGCTTGGATTCGAATTTGGTACAAAAATTTTGAGAGAGAATGGTGAGAGAACGAGAGAATCCGAGAGAGGGAGAGTGAGAGATCTCACGGGCAGAGAAGAGAGAGAGAGAGCTGAGTGAAGAGAGAGGGAGGGAAAGAAAGAGAATAAATAGAGAAAATCGGTGGGCGGTTTTACTGTGCGAAAACCAAATGCCACCTACGGTTTTGTAAAACGGAATATTTTTAACATTTTACAAATTGTTATGTTTTAAAACTCAAAACATTATTTTAAAACAATATGAAATCATTTGAATGCATCAATTTAACAAAACAACCAAAAATTTAAAATCCAACCAAGTAATCAAATTAATGTTAAAACATTAATTATGGCACACTAATTCATCATTTACATTACAATAATATTAAATAAATTTCGAGACGTTACATATTGCTTGTCAAAGCTTACTACGTACAGGTGACAAATGGAAGTTGTAAAACCATGTATGTATGTATCTTTCTTTGAACCAAAATCGAATATAAATGGGTTATCCTTGTTCTCAGATCATAAAGGCACTAGCTAGCTCATGAAATTCCTTTGCCTTTCACAACTTTCGGTAGATTGTTCCCCAATGTCACAGCATCTGTATATATCACCCAGTCACGCACGTACGCTACTGGTACTATTTCATTTGTTGAAAACCTGTTGCAGGCACCACAATCCTGCCACCAGTCAAAATATTCACGATAAAGTTGTGCGCAGAATATTTGGTTAATTAAGGAGATGTTGATGCATGTCAATTTCTTTCTTTCTTTTTTCCTTCAATTTCTTAAATGGTTACGGAAAAAGTAACATAAATATAGGTATTTATTGTTCGACAACTACATATGAAAGTAATTTTGACTATGAGTTAATCGCATAATTATATCTCTTAATTTTTATTATTTTTTAATTTATCTTTTTGTTTTTAGAAACTACAACACTATCTTTTGAATTTGAAAATTTTATTTCAATTTTATCCTTTACAGACTTTTTGAGTTAAAAAACATGGAAGATAAGATAAAAATACCCTTGACTAAACTTAATTTGTTTATGAAATATATATTTCTTCTTGAGAAAATTTTAAAAAATATGTTTTAAAATTTAAAAAGTCATAAAACTTAAGCTTTTTTTTAAAAAAAAAAAATTGATGCTTTGTTTTAGGATTTTTTTTTATGTTTTTAAAATGTAAAATATTTATTATCACTCTTTAAGGGTAGTCATGTTGTTTTGTCTAATTTTTTCTCTTCATAGGATAAAATTGAAATAAGTTTTTATAATTTCAAGATATATCCTTTGTAGTTTCTAAGAATAAAGAGATAAATTAAGAAAGAATTAAAAATAAGGTGTATAATTATGTAATTAACCGTTTTGATTATAGATGTCCATTGAAAAGGGGCCCTTTTCTCTTTTTTCTTTATAAATAATAATGTCAATATACTCCGTTTTAAAATTATTTTTATACTCTTACATACATGCGGTGTATTAAAACAAATAAATCGATACTATACAAGTTTACTGTGGTGGTTGGCAATATTGTTTCAAACCAATGATTTGAACCAATAACATTATAAAGCTCTTATATGCTACAGTATAAAGCAAGAAATAAACTACATATAAAACCTTCACATGCTGCAGTGTTTCAACTAAAATTTTGGTTTAAATCAAGTTCCCAAATACACTATACATAACTAATTAGCATCTGTTTGAAAGAGTAGTTAGAACCGATTTTTTATTATTTAAACTTTTTTGGTTTAAATTTTGTAAAAAAATAGCATTTTAATAAAAGTTGTTAGAACCATAAAAAAAAGTTTAAAAACATATAAACTATTAATAAAAATCAAACAATCTAGAACTGCCTATGAGTCATTACCAATAAGATATGCATATATATATAAATATATTTTACTTTATCTTAAAACTCTTATACATTTAAAGTTTTTGACCTTATTGTTCTAATAATTGAAATTGCAGAACCTAGCAATCTGTCAAATTACTGCTGACTAATCATCGATTGTTTCTTGTTTGACAAGATGACTTCCTAAATACATAAAATATAGGTATGTATGACTGAATATCCAAATTTTATTTTTAAAAAAACAAAAACAGAACCTTATAGTTCTAAAAATTGAAATTAAAACCACACACAACCAACGCTTGAAAAGAGAGAGAGAGAGAGAGATCCTACTTCCTTTCAAAATGAAAAATACCAAGCACATTACCTTAATATTGGCACTATCAGTTGTGGGGGGTGAGCATTGGCTGGAAATGAGTCTTTTTTATCATCTATTTTTCAATCTAATCCAATAAAATTTCATTGAAATCCAACAAATCCAATTCAATAACCTTTAGATTTTTAATTTTTTTTAGATTGATTGGATTAGCTTGGTTGGATGTTTTGGAAGATTGAATCATTTGTCCACCCCTAATCAGTTGTACAAACTAATCATGTGATTGCACGTATAACCTACTAACAAATTCACATTTAACTCTATCACAAAGTGTAAAATCCAAATCTCCCGCCCTAAATTCACACATATGTACATATATATGTAAATGAAATTAAATTTCTGAAAAAAAAAATTTTGTTTTCCACCCATCTTCCTTGCAACATCCACGCGCATGAGCTCTATTTGAACAAATTTTATCTGACTATCTCTTCAAAGTGTGAGCAATAATTTCTCTCTCTCTCTCTCTCTCTCTCTCAAAAGCTATCAGTCTTGTTGAGGGAAATCTTCTTGATGAGAAAATCATCTGAAGTTCATACCCTCTTAAAACCGAGCACCCGAACAGGTTGGCTGAAATGACCAATCCGACCAGGACGGTATCTGTCCGACTAGGGACCTGTCCGACCAGGGACCTGTCCGACCAGGGACCCGTCCGACCAGGGACCTGTCCGACCAGGGACCCGTCCGACCAGGGACCCGTCCGACCAAGATCTGCCCGACCAGGGACCCGTCCGACCAGGATCTGCCCGACCAGGGACCTGTCCGACCAGGGACCCGTCCGACCAGGATCTGCCCGACCAGGGACCCGTCCGACCATGATCTGCCCGATCAGGGACCTGTCCGACCAGAGACCTGTCTGACCGGGACCTGTCCAACCAGGGACCTGTCCGACCAGGATCTGTCCGACTTACCCAAAGACCACCACGTGGCACCATCTCAACCCTCCGTTGGGCAATCCTCCTTCTCCGGAGATCGTGACACCTGTCACTGGACACCTGGGTTACGGGCCAAACCGGTCCATACCCGGATCCAAGCTAAACTCTATAAATAGGAGCATCAACTCCACCACAAAGGTACGAGCATTCTTCCCTCGCCTACTCTGCCTTTCCTTAGCTCTTCCCGGTCAGAACACTGACTTGAGCGTCGGAGCGCCCTTGGCAGACACCAAACCGGTGTCCCCATACTCCGAGGCCTACTCTCCTCTTGCAGATCCGACCAGACTAGGCCGAGCCGGGCAGAACAGGGAACCCGACCACCGTTCGTCCCCGCACGCGGTGTTGTGCCGAAATCAGGCATCAACATTTTGGCGCTAGAAGGAGGGCCCCACGCCTTTCCAGCAGCCTCAGCTCTTCCCCCCAGACATTCCCTCGACGACTGACCGAGACCCAAGGTTCAGGACGAAGAGTCCGACCAGGTCCGAGAAGGCTACGCCGACCACAGAGGCCAGGTCCGAGCTACGGCCGACCAGGTCCAGGACGAAGAGTCCAACCAGGCTACAACCGAGACCCAAGGTCCAGGACGAAGAGTCTGACCAGGTCCGAGAAGGTTACGCTGACCACAGAGGCCAGGTCCGAGCTACGGCCGACCAGGTCCAAGACGAAGAGTCCAACCAGGCTACAACCGAGACCCAAGGTCCAGGACGAAGAGTCTGACCAGGTCTGAGAAGTTTACGCCGACCACAGAGGCCAGGTCCGAGCTACGGCCGACCAGGTCCAGGACGAAGAGTCCATCCAGGCTACGACCGAGACCCAAGGTCCAGGACGAAGAGTCCGACCAGGTCCGAGAAGGTTACGTCGACCACAGAGGCCAGGTCCGAGCTACGGCCGACCAGGTCCAGGACGAAGAGTCCAACCAGGCTACGACCGAGACCCAAGGTCCAGGACGAAGAGTCCGACCAGGTCCGAGAAGGTTACGTCGACCACAGAGGCCAGGTCCGAGCTACGGCCGACCAGGTCCAGGACGAAGAGTCCAACCAGGCTACAACCGAGACCCAAGGTCCAGGACGAAGAGTCCGACCAGGTCTGAGAAGTTTACGCCGACCACAGAGGCCAGGTCAGAGCTACGGCCGACCAGGTCCAGGACGAAGAGTCCAACCAGGCTACGACCGAGACCCAAGGTCCAGGACGAAGAGTCCGACAAGGTCCGAGAAGGTTACGCCGACCACAAAGGCCAGGTCTGAGCTACGGCCGACCAGGTCCAGGACGAAAAGTCCAACCAGGCTACAACCGAGACCCAAGGTCCAGGACGAAGAGTCCGACCAAGTCTGAGAAGTTTACGCCGACCACAGAGGCTAGGTCCGAGCTACGGCCGACCAGTTCCAGGACGAAGAGTCCAACAAGGCTAAAACCGAGACCCAAGGTCCAGGACGAAGAGTCCGACCAGGTCTGAGAAGTTTACGCCGACCACAGAGGCCAGGTCCGAGCTACGGCCGACCAGGTCCAGGACGAAGAGTCCATCCAGGCTACGACCGAGACCCAAGGTCCAGGACGAAGAGTCCGACCAGGTCCGAGAAGGTTACGCCGACCACAGAGGCCAGGTCCGAGCTACGGCCGATTAGGTCCAGGACGAAGAGTCCCGGCAGGATATGCTCATAAAAAATATTCCCAACTACATCAAGACTTCGATGTTGATGACCTCCACCACCAAAGTCTTGGGGGCCTACTGTTGAGGGAAATCTTCTTGATGAGAAAATCATCTGAAGTTCATACCCTCTTAAAACCGAGCACTCGAACAGGTTGGCTGAAATGACCAATCCGACCAGGACGGTATCTGTCCGACCAGGGACCTGTCCGACCAAGGATCTGCCCGACCAGGGACCTGTCCGACCAGGGACCCGTCCGACCAGGGACCTGTCCGACCAGGGACCCATCCGACCAGGGACCCGTCCGACCAGGATCTGCCCGACCAGGGACCCGTCCGACCAGGATCTGCCCGACCAGGGACCTGTCCGACCAGGGACCCGTCCGACCAGGATCTGCCCGACCAGGGACCCGTCCGACCATGATCTGCCCGATCAGGGACCTGTCCGACCAGAGACCTGTCTGACCGGGACCTGTCCAACCAGGGACCTGTCCGACCAGGATCTATCCGACTTACCCAAAGACCACCACGTGGCACCATCTCAACCCTCCGTTGGGCAATCCTCCTTCTCCGGAGATCGTGACACCTGTCACTGGACACCTGGGTTACGGGCCAAACCGGTCCATACCCGGATCCAAGCTAAACTCTATAAATAGGAGCATCAACTCCACCACAAAGGTACGGGCATTCTTCCCTCGCCTACTCTGCCTTTCCTTAGCTCTTCCCGGTCAGAACACTGACTTGAGCGTCGGAGCGCCCTTGGCAGACACCAAACCGGTGTCCCCATACTCCGAGGCCTACTCTCCTCTTGCAAATCCGACCAGACTAGGCCGAGCCGGGCAGAACAGGGAACCCGACCACCGTGCGTCCCCGCACGCGGTGTTGTGCCGAAATCAGGCATCAACAAGTCTCATCATTTAAACGTATAGAATTCTTTTAATAACAAACAGAGTCCAACAGACGCATACTTGCTAGATAAAGAACATAAATATTTTTGGATAAGATGGAAGATTCATATGCATGGTTTTGATGATTTTCTTCTTAAATAATATTTGTAATTGTGTTTTACACGAATTGGGGGAAAAAACACACACACACAATTAAAAATTAAAAATAAAAAATTAAAAATCCACAAAAACGGCGTCCAGAACTGACTTGTTTTAGCTGTTTATTGTACCGGATACACCCCACCCAAACTCGTAACTAGACTATTCCACGCAACACCCCCTTTTTTGACATAATCAAAACGGGGACCACTTACCAAAAACACCCTTGGTCATTTCCCACAATTCCATTTTTGTCCCCCAGATCGGGGAACCCACACCTCCTAACATGCCCGCGTTGATTTTTATTCCAAAAAAAAAAAAAAACGAACCCTCTTTATTTCTCAATAAAACGACCCCTTTCCGAGCTCCGTCCCTTCACACCAACAGAAGGGACCAACAAATATTTCTCGTTTGAAGGAGGGGGGAAAGAGAGAAAGAAAACAAGAGATTTTTCTAGAGAGAGAAAGCATTTTCCTGCGAAAAGGAGAGAAAATGATGGGAAAAAGGAGATGGATGTTGTTCAGGAAACTGAGGAAGGACTCGTCGTCGTCGTCTCCGTCGACGCCGACGCCGACGCCGACTCTGCCGTCGTCGCCGAGAAGGTGGAGGTTGTTCGGGTCAGCATTCAAGTGGAGGCGGCTGAGCCTTCGGCTGTCGTTCTTCGACAACGTGCTTTTCAAGGTCGTTTCGGTGCTCGAGGCTGTCGTTTTGGTCATCACCCTCGCGTTCTTCTACCTCTTCTGCGGATGCCACTTTTGATCAAAAAGGAAGCTTGTCGTTGATCCTCTGTTTTCTCCTACGCTGGTATTTAAACATGTTGTTGTAATCAAAATTTGAAGAATATTGGGCCCAAAAAAAAAAAAAAAGAAAAAAGAAGTTTGAGAGGAAAGAGAAGGTGGGCTTGCCTTGGATTTTGATTTGGAGATGATCTTGGTGGAATATCAATGGGCAATGTCTTGTGATTAGCTTCAAATGAACTTAAAAAGGGCATTATCAAGATCTTGGCAGCTGAAGATCACCTTCTTAATTTCTACATGAAAAGTGGAGGAAGAAATTGGGCAATTCTTGGGTTTCATTTTTTTTTTCTTTTTTGGTTTTGCTAATACATGGGAGATGTTTTATGTACATACGAAGCTAATGCATAGTTTATCATCTTAATTGACTTTTTATTCTCGTTGTATCTTTTCCTTAACATATATTGTTCATAAATTTACAAATTCTAGTCCTTTTTTAAAAAAAAATTAATTGCTTCAGTAGCAAATAGATGAAATTTCCAAAACCGCGTTTTTCTTCTTTGTTTTACACCCAATGACCCAAAAAACATGTGCACGTGTCCATGTTCACCAATAAATGTATAATGTATAATTCTATATATTTAGGCAAATTCTTGTTCATGTGATCTCATCCCGTTGGCTTCTTTTTCGAGTTATATGAAGTTACAATTAGTATTTTGGTTCCTCTGGAAAGTTCCTTCTTCAAGTTTATTCCTCAAATCTTGTCGTTTTTCCAGTTACCATGACATTTTAATTTTTCTCTTTTGCTTTGGCGAAACAATTTGTTGGTATACGATTATAATTTTTTTAGCAAGCTACGTTTTTTTATCTACTCAGTCCTAAACTATTTTAAGCAAATCTAATTTGTCTATATCCGAGTTACTTTACCACTGTTGAAATCTCATCTGCCTAGCTTATCATATAAGAACCAGCAATTTCTTGTTAGTTTCTATACAATACCAAAAGTTCTTGTAGATGGTGGGGACGGCATTCTTTTTTCTTCTTCTTTTTTTTTTTTCCCTACTAATGGTTTATTTTTTCAGTACCCACACTTGAAATCTACCTTCAAAAGAAGTTTATTTCACCTCAATTAATATTGTTATTCATGATTTATGAGTATATCAAGTATATATAATCCATCCAACTCCAGATTTCAAGGAAAACAATAATTATGATACCCATTCGTGCACATCACTACATACATTTAATCAGTTGTGTGTGATCTGCTTTTGCTCTTCTCTTCGTATTTTGAAAAATTTTGATCATAGCTAACCATGAAGTCACCACCTATGTATTATTGTCACTGAAGGTAAAATTATCACTTATACAATAGTGTATTATATCATGATTGTGTGAACTTTGAAATCCCATTCTATAACAACTCTAATATTCTATTCCTAAAACAAAAAATAAAAATCAAATAGAAAACTCCCAAGAGTCAAGAGCGTATAAAATATTACCAGGAATTGAAATCTTAAGGGCATAAGATGAGTATATTAATATAGAAATTAATACAACAAATAAGCAGTTATTGACATTTCGATTGGAACTGCTGGTTCCAACCAATATACAGTGTAAAGCTATTAACAGCTATAATAAAAAGCAAAAAATTGCTATAATTTAAAGCTCTCACATGTTATAATTTTCAAATCAATATTTTCAGTTCTAACTACTTCTTCCAAGCACCTTGTAATCTTATCTGTATATGTTGAGTTTGATTGTTGGGTTAAAATATATAAAAATCAAGGATTGTTGGGTTAAAATATATAAATATCAAGGATTGGTAGGTGGTTTTCCAATTCAGAAAAAAATTAGACAAGGCTGGATTTTGATTGTGACATAAAAAAAAGCAGATTCCCCATTCATGACTGGGCGATAAGCATCTACCAGTCATAAATAATTGGAAACCATAATTAAAACAAATTAAATGAGTCGTCACCTTCATGAAGAAGAGGTAATAACTGTTCGTTTAAACTTTATAATATATAGTTGGAAAGAAACAGTTTAAATTATTATCATTTTTAACCTTTAGTAGTCAATACTTGGTGAACACAGAAAGTTGAAAATCAAGTTGAAACGAAAACCTCGTACATATTATGAGTGGTTCATATATTTTGTAACACTTACGTGACATTGTACATCTGCATAGTTATTATTTAATAATTTTAATATGTGATACCGAACACGTTGTCATTGGCCGGCCACATGTTACATTATGGGAACCACCGAATGAAAATTAAGATAATGATTATAAGGTGTTAGGCAAACTCAAGTTCAACTTATCACTTCTAATTTAAATAACGTAAAGCTCTTATATATTACAAAAAATATATTACAATATAAAACTTTAACATACTAAAATACTTTCGGTATAACTTTTAATTCTAACTCACTTTCTAACGAAAAAAACTGAAATCTCTGTAGAGAGAGGGGCAAAAGTTCCGAGGAATTTATAGCATGTACAGCCAAAGACTAGATGGGCGCGCAAGCAATGGTAAATCTATAGTTGGTTAGAGAAGTACTTGCTGTCCCGGTTTTTCCACTTTTGGCTTCTGTTATTTGGTGTCCTGTCCACCGGCGAATATTTTTGGTGGTTTTCATTGAGTTTTGATTTTCTTTCTTTTGAACTGAAAATGACGAAACATAAGCCGGTCCCAAACTAGGATGAGTCTTTTCTCCTTCGTCTCTTTCATCTTTGTCTCACATTTCTACCCCTAAAAGATTTTTCTCTCTTGTAGGATTCTTTTCTTGTTTTCTACATTTTTCTCTCAGGTAGGGTTCGTTTAGTAATCTCCTTCTTGATCTTTTTTTATAGGGTTTCATGCTGGTAGTGTATATTTCTTATTGTTGGATTTAATCAAAATCATATCAAAATTTTTTTAAAAAAAAACATCAAAATTAAAGTTCTATTAATATTTTTTTTGGAAGATCCTACTGTAAAAATTTCTTTCTTTTTATATTAATTTCTTTCTTTTTTCTTTTTTCTTTTTTTTTTTTTGTAGTTTTACTATTTTCATTGTGAATCAAAATATACCTGCGCTTCTATTTTATTGTGGTGATATATTCGGTCCACTCAGATTTTAATGCAGCATATTTTCATTGAATTTGTGTGTGTGTGTGTATATATATATTGAAATTGAGATTGAGAGAATTTGAGCTTGATACTTTATAGTAGAGTTGGGTACAATATTACTAAATCATGCCTGTAACAACATTCCTATTAAGATTTTTTGTTTTTTGAAATGCTATTAAGATTATTTTATGGTGACTCATGGGCTGTTTAGAAGAGTTAGTTTAAACTGTAAACAATGTAAAACTTTTATGTTCTAGTAAAAAATAAAACTCTCATATATTACAGATTTTAAATCCAAACCGACAGCTTAAACTATTCTTCTAAACACCTTATTGTATTTACAGAGTTATAAACCGTTCTCTAAAATAATATTACATGCATTTCAAAAAGAAATATTGTTACACGACAACAAAAATTTAGAAACATCCTTGAAACGTGGTTTTTCTTTTTTATAACATCAGTTAATTAACTTGCCGTCCCTTTTCCCACTTTTAGCCTCTGCAATTTGCGCCCTATCTACTAGCCAACTTCGGCGGTTTTCCCTAATCTTTAATTCGTTGCTTCGAACTGAAATGAAGTAAAAACATAAAACCATTCAGATTTCTCGTACTATTAATAATATTTATCGTTAACTTATGGTCATTTCTCCTTTTATCCTCATAAAGTTAACAAGACAACGAATGCTAAAAAATATTAAAAAACAACAAACAAACAAACAAAAGAACACACACTTTAAGAACATGTTTTTGCATCGTTTCCTATTTTTACGCAGTGCCAAAACAAAAATAACTTGCCCCTCAAAAAAAAAATTGTTCATTTCAAAATTAAAGAAATAATGGCGACGAGTCATGATGAATTGTTTTATTACTACTAATATATGACGTAGAAAATCCTTCTCTTTTTTTTTTTCTATTTAGAGTCGTATATCTTGCTATCGTCATCTCAAACGCTGCGTGAATAAGTTGTCTAGTAGGGGAAAAAAATAAAATAAAAAAAATAAAGTTGATGTGGACAAGATTTCAAGTTTTTAGTTGCAATTAAAAATGAAGACTGATCAAGCAATGCAACTTGTTTGTAATCGTGTCTCACAAGGTCACGGGGACTTCAATGAATTCAACACTTGGAACGACAATTTCAGGTTCCAAATTTACGGCCTCAATTATTAGCTTCGACCTTATTAATGGATACCCCCTTTAATCAAAGAAAAGAAGCAGCTTTAATATGATCAATATTGCCAAATTCTATTCGTCAATATAGCAAACGTCTTCGAGATCCGAGGCTCATCGAAGCTTCCTAATTTCCAACATCAGCAATAGTGCGGAAGATTTTGACTTCAAATGAAAAAACAAAATTATAAAAAAGGTAGCTTTTTCAAAACTAAATATAATAAATAATAAATATTAAAAATATTTATAATAAATGTTAAATTTATAGTGTAAATAACTTATTTACTTTTTTGTTTACAGTATAAATAATTCTTATTTATACAACAAATAAATTTATGATGCAAATAGTATATTTACCCTATTGTTGACAATGTAAATATTGTTGGTTTTAGAAAACATTTTTCACAAAATATAGCATCAAAGTGGAAATGGTATGGATCGTGTATCACTAAAATTTTCTCAAAACTTTTTGTACAATGCTATAGATTATATTAATTTTACGCATAAATAAATATGTGAATACTTTGCTTACCAAAATTTGATCAGAGACAAAAAAAACAAAGGAATAACAAATGATGTTCTCTTCAAGATGTAACTATCGTCTTCCGCACCTAGTACTCATCACCGGATGGATGAATGGGTGGGCATAAAAAGAATATGATTTCTAAAAGATCACTCAACTTATTCAAGTCACCTATTAATCTCAACGCATGAGCGAAACAGGTCTAAGAATGAAAAACTTTTTTTCACTTTCTTTTTCTCTCTCTTGCATGGCTACTAGAAGGGATTTTGGTAGAATACTTTCAGTCTCTCTAAAACTCATAAGTGTTCTCTAAAATGAATAGAGGAGGCCTCTATTTTTAGAGAACAAGAGAGCTAATCAATTTTGAAAAGTTTCTTTATTTTGATTTAATATTAAATAATTTAATTAAAATAAAATACATAAATTTCTAATTCCTGCATTGTCATAGGCGCCACACACACAGATACTCTACTGTATGTGGCCTAATTCAAGGAGAAGGAGTAGAGAGAATGTGCTTGTTACCCAATCTCATTTGTTTCCTCATTAAACTTTTCATATTTGAATTAAATCACATTTATTCAAAATTAGAAATACTAAATATAGAACTTTGTAAACAAGCTTTGATGTGCACAAAAAGACTTTCCTTTTTGTGATGTAGGCACCACCTATAGTGGGACTCTACCACTATGTGTGCCACCCACAGTGGAACCCATCCATTGTGTGACTTTCAAAATTAATTATTTTATCTTATTAAATAATCCAATTATTTAACAAATATAAATTAATTCATAAATAATTTATTTTAAGAGATATTTAATTTAGAATTCTATAATTTTAAATTAATTATTTAAACCAATAATTTCATTTTTCCAAACAGTGTTTACAAGGATAAGGGGGACTAATAGACCCATAATTTCAAACTCTAATAAAACCAATATTTTAATTAAACTCTTTAATTACTATATCAGTCTTTTATTAATTCCAATGTAGCTCTAGTAAATACTTAGAATTACACGCTTGAAAATTATAGGTATCTAATTACTCATTTCTTAGAGTCTCCCACTTGATATAGTCATTATATATAAGTCGATCCTTTATAAATAATTCATAATTAGAACTAGGCAATATCTATTATCCTCTCTAATCACTTCTTTATCCTTGAGTACTATTGTTTTTCTAATGAATAATAAATTCATGAATCTGATCATGAATTCAGCACTTTTACTATTCAAGCCCTAAATCAATACTCAAAAGAATTATTTATTTGCTTCTCTTTAGAGAAATAATGGATTCACCTGGGAATATTAACATTCATGCCTACTTACTTCATCATGCCTTCAAGACACAAGGAATAAGATTTACTCCTTAAATCTATACCAAGTAAATCAAAAGACATAAATCTATAAATAGGAGTCTACTAATAATTCAGGATTAAAATCATTTTATATATGACTATCGGTCGATGTGATTAAAACTTATCATATGTAACGAAAATTATTAGCAGTTTATATCTCATCGTCCTGGTCCTACGTGATCTTATTATGCATATTGCATTCATTTAATGACTTACTACATTAATGTTTCGGATAAGATTGTTCTATTTTTAATGAAAATGACCTGTATTCGTAACGCTCAATCAAAGATTTTATACTTTAATTGAATAATTAATTATAATAATTAATTATATGTTACTGACCATTTTAGTTACTATCCTTAAATAAATCATCTTATCTATAACACTTATATACAATATTTAAGGTCACATAGATAATTATGAAATTTTAATGATATTCATAAAATATTCAAAATACATACACACAAATATAATAAATAAATTCACTTTATTTATATATAAATATGTCCATTACAAAACATCATATGTCTTATGGGCATCTATTCTAACAAAAATATTTTCTATTTAAATAATAAGTAAGTTATTTACATCGTAAATTAATCTATTATTTACTATAAATATTTCAAACCCTAATATTTACTTTATATTTAAAATATCTGATGTTTCTTTCATTCTTCTTGAAAAAAATGATGTCCTATCCAGAATCTATCCTAATTTTCAATATTTTGCTGCCTGATTTGGGTTGGAATTACATATTTATGATATATATTTTGGGATCGAACCACATCCTAGTTACAATATGTAAGTTAGTTAGATTGTTATTTATGATTTATATTTTAGGATAAAACCACAACCTAGTTACAATAGGTTAGTTAGTTAGATTGTTATCATAATTCTATTAAATTTCAAGGTGTTTAGGTCCTCGCCCGAGCTGCTGTTGTTGTCATGTTTGCATGTTATTTATTTCTACACTTCTCGTCTATTTGAAATTGTATACAAATCACCTCTCATCAAGCTGTATGTTTCCTTGTAATTTTATGGTTCGTTTCGTAAATAGATTTAAATTAGTGATTTGATTTGAGTTGGTGTGATTTGAATTAGGATTTGAGTTGGTGATTTGAATTGTTATGCAAATTGACGTTTGGATATGCATTTAAGTTTTAATCTGAGTATGGAATAAAATTAGAATTTGTGTTTGGAGAGGTTGTGAAAATAGTTTTTGATTTATCAACAAATCTAATAAAATCTTAATGTTAATGATCCTAAAAAATATGCAATATGAATCTTAATTTATTCCTCTCTTTACTAGGAACATAATGAAAAAAGAATAATCTCAATTGGATAACAAATGAAGAAGTTATGATTTTTTTCTCAAATATAAAAGATAAAATTTTAGCTTTTACTATAATAAGTATATTCGAATATCAAAAGTTTAAAGGTGAGTCAGAACTTTAAAAACTTAGGGCCCGTTTGTTTCAATACTCAAATCACGGTTCGAATCATTTTGCTACAGTATTTTCTCTCACAAAAATTTAAATATTCATTCAAATACTTTATTCAAATACTCGAACCAAACGGACCCTTAGATTCTTGATACTCAAAAGATTCAAATTTGAAGAAAAACAAATACGTATCTAAAAGATTCTTAATACTCAAATCTAAATTTGAGTTTAAAAAATTTTAAAAATTCACGAAACAAACGGAAAAATTTTAGTCACTAGTTCCCAAGAAAAAAATAGGGTTATTTCATTTTTTTTATAACAAATTATTTTGTTTTCGAAATCCAGAAGAAACTTGACTCAAATTTTACGTGCCTTTCATTTGTCCAGAAATATGTGGTGTACGTTTTAACTGGTTTTTCTCAATATATTAATGTATGACAGACAGAAACCAGCCAAGTTTGGGTGTGAAAGTCTGCCCTTTGGGTCAAATTTCAAAGCTTCTAATGATACCAAATAAGAACTGCTGAATAATGACAAATTAGAAGCCTTAATCTAGAAGAAAAAACCCTAGTGCGTCCCCTCGATGTACCTATTTGTATCTTATCCGCTCAGATACTTAAAAAAAAAAAAAAGTGGGTGCAGTAGTTGGCATGTACTTGGAACTTCTTCTTCTTTTTTTTTTTCAATTTAAAAACCTCACTACGAACCGAAACATAAAAATCAAAGTAAAAAGAAAAAGGAAAATTCAAGCCTTTCAAATTGTAGAATTTCCTTGTTCTGCTAAATAAATTGGCGAGGTCATTTTCCCCCAAGAAAAAAGGCCAGGCCATTGAAGGTTATATCTTTAATTAATCTGTAAAATGTTTGAAGAATTAGGGTTATTTTTACATTTGTCTTTTAAAGTATATCATTTACATCATTTTGGCCCCTGATTTTTAAAATATATCACTTATTCACTTTAAACTTTGTTCCGTTAGCAAGTAATCCCTTTCATCTAACTCTATTGGTTTAAGGACTTTTATTGGATAATATTTTATATTTTCCTCCAAAACTACGTTACTTATGTTATTTTACTCACAACTTTCAAATATGTCACTATGTCCTCTCAATTTCCTTTTATTAGCAAATAACCTCTTTTCGTTCAATTCCGTTTGACTTAATAAATTGATTTGTTTATTCTTCCAAATTTACATGACCTTCACGTCAAAAACAATCCATATAATCTACAACTTACATGAATATTTTTTCCAACATGCCATGTAAACACAAATGCAAAGAAAATTCAAGAGGGAAAAAAAAAAAAAACCTACCCATAAAATCCTTTAAAATAATGTGTTCTTGTTTTTAAAAACTTCAATAGCTCTATTTTAACATATTTTGCCTATTTTATTTTGAGGTTGGAATGGCCTATTTGGAAAATAATATTTCTTTCCTTAAGCTCACTTTTTTGGTTCTTTTTTTTATCCATTTTGGTTCTTTTTTTTCCAACAATTATTTTAGGTCTTTTTTGTCTTTTCATGTCCTTTTTTCCTTTTTGGGAGCTCTTATAATTGTACTGACTTAATTTACCAATAAGTATTGTTATTTTAATTATTAGCTTTAACTTTCTGTTTAGTAGATCTATTCCAACTCTTCAGTTTGAACTGTGTACAATATAAATCTCTCAACAACTATTATATTTTGTGCCAAAAATGGTTCAAATCATTATTTTGAAATCTTTTTTGAAACTCCCTATAAATTTTCTGTAACACCCGAGATTTTTAATGCATTTTTAATGCATTAAATTAAGGATTATATTAAGACAAAGTACAATTAAAGGAAAATGCTGTATAATATTACAGAAAATTATACAGCATTAGAGCAATGCAGTATAAGAATTTGGATTGTGTAGACCACAATTTCTTGTTATACTTTTATAAAAAGAGAAAAAAAAGAGGAAAAAAATCAGAAATATCACACAAATTCGACACTCTCTCTCTCTACTTTCTCTCTCTACATTTTCTCTCTCTCTCCTCAAATCTCGTTTGAGATTCCGGCGTTATTTTTCGACACCTCCCGCACCAGTGGGAAGCTCTCGTTGAGCTGAGTCCAACGAGGTGTCGTGCCACCTAAAACATCGCCGGAGGAGGGCTTACGCGCCGCCCAAAGTGGCGGTGAAACCCATATTTTTTCGACGTCATTTCTCCGCCGTCCGACCACCAATCGACGTTATTTTGGTGTCTATGGACTCAGCGTGAGGAGAGGAACAAGATGGTACCAATTTCCCAGCTCGATTTTGGCCGGAACAGCTTCGCTGGAGCTGCCCCGTCGCCGCCGTGAAGCCACCGTCGGAGCCGCTGTATATGGCGGTGGTGTGGCACACCGTCGGTACCAAAATGATCAGAGGGAGACGGCGAGCAAGACCCCTCGGTCAATTGCTCCATTCCGCCGCCCCTCGCCGGAGAACGAAGGCACCCGCCATGAGCCGCCGTGGGTGTGTTCGGGTTGGCTGTTTTAGGCCATTTTGTGCCAAATTGAAGAGGTAGCCACCTTCAGAGGACCGAGAGGAAGAAATTCGGTACCTCAATTGCACGAAACGATGGCCGGTCACCGGAGAACGACCTCCGCCTTGGTGCGCCACCGTGAGGGGCTTCGGGCCGCCGTTTCGTGCGGTGTTGAGCTGCCCCACTATGGGGAAATGCTCAGAGTGACTCGGGGAACGAAAGCCCCAAGTCAATTTCACGACGCCATCGCCGGACGACCGAAATCGGAGCCGCCGGTTTTGGCCGTGAAATCCATCATCGATTGGAGCAGATGGAGGCCGAATTGGGTGAAATTGACCCCACCAATCGACTCAGGAGGGTCGAATTAGGGGGGGTAGGCTCGAGCTCAGCCCTCAACGGAGCCAACCGCCGCCGGTCAACGGCCGGTCAAAGGCCAATTGGGATTTTGTGATCCGGACCTCCGATCGAAGATCCGAGACCGCCTCCCGACTCGTTTCGACGCTCTGAACGCAATGGTGACCTCCGTTCGAGTAAATTCCACTCCGATGAAAATTGTCCGGTACCGACTGCACGCGGATCGAGGCGATTCAAACAGCAGTATTGGAGTCCAGAATGACCGTTTCAAGAATGTATGATCTCTAGGAAGCATTCTTAGCCATTCATGGTCACTCGAGGAGCACTGCAGAGGATGCTTCGCATACTGTAGATGCAGCGAGATACAACTGGATCTGCTTAGCTTGGAGTTCAAATAAGTAGGAATCTCGCCTACAGTATGAACTGTTTTAGAATAAACTGTTTTAGATGCTTTCATAGAAATTGATGAAATGCATGATCAGTTATGGTGACACTGTTTTATGTAAAAATGAGTTTTATAACGTTACAAGGTTGACGAAAAACCCGTTAAGGGTAAAATCGTCATTATTAAGAAAACGGCTAGAACGGAGTCGAACACTCCGATTTAGCATAATGTTATTGGACGGAAAATGTTTCGTAATACCTTAAATAACGTAACGGTCATGTGAGATCAGATATTTAACAAGAGATGTTTAAGTAAACGAGAGGTAACCGATGGGTTAAAAAGTTAAAAGGAAATGTAACCTCGGTGGGTTACAAGGCTAATTGAAGGAAATGTAAACTGATGGTTTATAAGGTTGAGTTAAAAGTATGGTAGACCGATAGTATACTAGTCGTTAAAGGAAAGAATGATTAATGTTTACATTTTATTATCAATCGAGTGGATTGATAATAAAGAAAGTTAATTAATGAGTCGGCTGTCGTTTGATTAGGACACAGAGGCCGACTAATGGAAGGAAAAGGAAAGGAATAGAGAACGCTAGAGTATAGTTCGGGTAAGTTTCAAATCTCACCTACAGCATGAAGTAAATGATTTTTAAATGTTTATTTTTATGATTTGCAAATGTGTTTGCAATTGTTATGTAAATTGTTTTTAAAGTATGTTTGCATTATTTATGCAAAAAGTTTTAAAGTTCAAGAAAAAGATTTGCAATGAATTTGCAATTGTTATGTTAAAGGTTTATTGGCATATTGATATGGATAACGTTTTTAAAAAAAGTTTAAGTTATGATTTTTAAAGTATTGAAAGTATGTTTTGCATTATGACAATGCAAAATGTTTAATAGTTTAAGTTATAAGTTTCATGTTGCGTTTGCTATGCAATAAGTTGCATTTATTGTGCAATAAGTTTTAGAATAAAAGTTATAGTTTGCAAAATATGTTTGCATTTTATGATGTATTTATTAAGCAATATGTTGCATTTGTTATGCAATGAGTGTTAGAATGTAAGTTATGATTTGCAAAATGTGTTTGTATTTTATGATGCATTTGTTAAGCAATATGTTGCATCTGTTATGCAATAAATTTTATAATACAAGCTATGTATTGCAAGTGTATTGCATATAATGTGATTGCATTTGAAATGCTCACTAAAGTTAATAAGAAGGTAACGTAAAGATAAAAAGAAAGTGTCGTACCAGCCTCTTTGTTATGAGGTAATGAAAGTAAAATTAAAGTTTGACCTCCTAAAGGTGAGGTACAAGACCTCAATGTTTGATGGTCTCAAGTCTTCCACAAGGGAAGCATCATGTTTATGATCTCATGATTAATGAGTTGGTACGAACACTAAAGAAAGTAAGGAAAATGAAGGTTATAAGATAAAGAAAGTTAAGGAACAAGAATAAAGGTTGAGAAAGAAAGGAATATTTAAGTTTATAGAATGTTTATAAAATGCTCATAATTAAAGTTAATAATTGAGCATAAATGGAGTCATGCATTCTAATGTTGCTTGAATGCCTTTCATGAAATATTTATATGTTATGTTATGGAAAACATTCAGAGAAATGTTTTATGACAAATGTTTATGAAAAACATTTTCATGTTTTCAAGAGACGGTTTATGAACGACGTTTTAAGATAAACGTTCAAGAAATGTTTTACGAAAAACGTTTATGCAAAATGTTTCAGAAATGTTTTACGAAAAACGTTATGCAAAACGTTTCAGAAATGTTTTATAGAAAACGTTTATGAAAAACGTTTTTAGAAATGTTTAAGGAAAACGTTTATGAAAAATATTTTTAGGAATGTTCTATGAAAAATGTTCTTGAAGAACGTTTCAAGAGAAAGGTTTTCATGAGAAAAGTTTTTAAAGCATGATTAAATGAATTGTGAGTTTATGTTTGAACTTACTGAGCGAAAGCTCATTAAAAGTTTTTCATGCTGTAGGTAATTTATGGGTGACCAATAGGACACGCTAGAAGAGCTGGGTGCTGCGGAGGACAGATGCGAAGATTTGGGTATGGATACCATCACTGTTTGCTTCCGCTATGCAAAGAAAATGTTTTCCATTGTTAATGTAGTGTTTGTGAAGTTTTAAGAAAATCAGAGTTTTATGAATAGTATTTAAAGTTTTAAGATACAGTTTATGAACTGTTTTATGTAATTATAAAGTAAAGTTTTAAACTATGATTTAATAAATGTTTCTTATTAAGTTTTAAGAAACGTTTTGAAATGATTTTAAGGGCAAGTGTTGAGCGATGTCTCAACTTGAATGCGACAGAGGTCGCATCAGTATTAAAGAACGTTTAAGAAAAAAAAAATTTATTACAGTATTTTCTTACTAAGTAAGATTACTGTTTATTAAACGATGTTTATGAAAGTAAAGTGACTGCCCGAAAAGGCGGGTCGTCACATTTTCAATAGTCTAACTTGTAAGTGTCTACATTAAAAATTTACAACATGTAATGCAAACTGCTCCAGCTCATAGATGAGATTGATGAAAAATTAATTTAACAGTTAAAATAAAAATACCTACCAACAGGGTAAGTGCATGCCCTATTTTAAGTTGTGACACATTTCACTCTCCTATTGGAGGAATGAAAATCATATCTGTAATCTGTCTCTTCCTTGTGGAGCTTAAATCAGGACTTTGACGGCAACAGGACGATCTCAGAATGGCGATAGCGATAGGATAGAATTTTTTTTAGTTCACGACAGAGCTTGCAACCTCCCCGTCTAGAGCAAAAGATGGCGATGTATGCCTTGTCGAAGTTGATTCAAGCTTCGTCGGCATTGTTGAAGACAATCAAGCTTCATTGTCGTCAGATCTATGATGCTTCGTCAATCTCAAGCATGGTTGAAGAAGATTTGAGCATTGTCGGCGTTGTCAAAGATGATCTGAGCTTTGTCATCTTGAGATCTGACATGCTCGTCAATCTCTAGCATTGTTGAAAATCTAATGGCGATTGAATGGCAACGACAACGGTGATGATCTGATGCTGATGGTGACGAGGACAAAGACAGAGACATAGATGGAGTTGACGACAAGTTTTGCAGGTTTTTTTTTATTTTTTAAAATGGATTTTTTGCTTTTGGATTTGAATTTTTTGAGAATGGAGATAAGATTTTGTGATTTTTTTATGGAAAAATTGATGTTATGTGGTGTATTTTTGTATTAACCACAAAATTTATATTTTTTAGCCACCGACGACATCCCTAATATTGGCGATGTCTAATGACATCATTGGTAAATTTTTGTATTTACATAGAAATACTATACTTCCATATTAATATAACATATTTTGAATGTTGGTAGTTTGATTCAACTGTTGGTAAATTTTTATGTTTACATGAAAATGTTATATTTCTACGTTATTTTTCGGCTGCTAGTGCGGATGACGTTCCGTGACTTTGTTGATTAATCTTTGTATTTACATTTAAATATAATATTTCCATGTTAATACTATATTTTCTGTCCATTGATGATCTAGCAAAGCCATCGATAAACTTTTGTATTTATAGGTATATATTATATTTCTTAGCTTCCGATGGTCTAGTGAAGTGCCCGATAAAGTTTTATCTTTACATTAAATATAGTATTTACAAGTAAATACTATATTTGCCTACCATCGTTGGTCTAACGAAGTCGCTAGTAAAGTTTTGTATTTATATACAAATATAGTATTTATTTTCCCGGCCACTTGTGGTCCAACGAAGCCTGTAAATTTTTGTATTTATATAGAAATTTATATGTAGATACTGTGGGGCCGTTTGGTATTATTTTCAAAATAAGTGAAAATATTTTTGTTTTAAAAAATATTTTTTTTTAGAAATTATGCTGAGAGTATTTTTAAAATTTTTGTCTCGTAAAGCGTGTGAAACATTTTTAAAAAATTTTGAGAACAAAAACAAATAGAGCTGATATATCACGACTGTCGGCATCGGCATTGATGTTGGTGCCCGTGATGTCTGGCGAAGCCAACAGTAAATTTTTGTATTTATTAGTTAATATGGTATTTCCTAGGTCTGACGAGGTTGCCGATAAATGTTTGTATTTATATGAAAATATAGTTTTTATATGTTAATACTATTTTACGGCCCCCGATGCATTGCCGGTGCCCGAAGTAACCGACAACATTGCTGATAAATGTTTCATTATTTGAAAATACAATATTAACATGTAAATATAGTATTTTCTGGTTACCTTTGGTGCCAGCAAAGGAGAGGAGGGGGAGGGGGGTAAGAGAAAAAGATGAGGGTATTTTGCGATTTTTCTTTTCTCAATTTCTTATTAGATAAATCCTAATTTCTAATGATATGTTATTTACTGCATATTTTGAAACGATATGACATTATTTACTAATTTTTAACCAAAATTTTCTATTTTTCTCTTTCTCTCTTTTTTTATTTAAAAATTGTTGTAAATAACTTTTTCTAAAACAAATTATAGAAATGACAGGTTTTGAAAATATTTATAGTAAATAACAAATCTATGATGTAAATAATTTTTCTTTACAGTATAAATAGATTGAAGGCGCAACTAATTTAATTACCCCCTTGTTTATAGTGTGAATAATTCTTATTTATAGAGTAAATAAATTATTTATATCACAAATTTGCTACTGACTACAAATATTTTTAAAACATACTATTTAATTCAAAAGGTTTCTAAAATCTACTATTTCCCTTATTCTTCCTTTTTTAATCGATTGTCTTTTCTGAGCAGGGTATAAAGTCATTGGTTGCGTATAACTAACATGAAGTAAATTAGGTGGTATACATATTTGCTTAACCTTAACCTCAAGTACTTAGGAGCAATAGTTTTTTTATATTTATTGAAAGTAGTATTTTTTAAGCTTTTTCATAAAAATGATAAAATTAAAAAACAATAACATATAAATGGTATTTCTTAAATTGACCCCCTTGACCTGAGTCATTAAATATAAAGTTGTTTAATTCTCGGCTGGGGAGGGGGAGGGGAGTGTCATAAATTATAAATAATAAAACATTCAGACGCATATGCCCCTGGGCCTCATGCCCCTTTGTCCTTGCTTTGTTAGTTGTGTGCGACTACATACACTTGTGATTAGCATCAACACTTATACTGATTTTAGTTTTCTTTTTTTTTTTTTTGCTTTTTAAGAATTGATTTAAAGCGAAGATTGTTTACGTTTTTGAGAGATGTATGAAAGTGATTAATATGCTTATTGATTTTACTTTTTGATTCAAGCTTCTTTGTTGGATGAGTTGCAGCAAGTTTTTGCTTTTTGATCATGGAAACAGGTCCGCCCGTTACTTTTTCCTTTGTGGATCTGTTCGTAATTTTTATGTGTATCTATAAACTAAATGATAATGTAGTGTATTTTGGTTTTGTGTTTAATTTTAGGTGCATGCGGTTGAATTTTTCTTTATTTTTTGGGTTTATTTATGCTGGTGGTTGTGGTGATAAGGATGATGATGAGTTTTAGTTTTGATTATTTGTTTTCTTTTGGTTATTTGTTTTTTTCTAATTAACACAAGGGATTGGCCACTTACAATTAAAAAAACCAATTTTTTTTTCAATTTTGTTTAAAAAAACAGTTATCATGACGTTTATCTTATAATACTATCCCAATAATATTGTTAGCTTACTACAATAGTTTTTACTAAAAACTGTTGTGCTGTATCAGCTTACCACAACAATTCTTAAGAGAAACCTTTGTGGAATCCTATTTTTTCATGACAGCTATCTTGAATGATACTACAATGGTGGATTTACGATTTTTCAATCATCTTGGTAACATTACCATCACGGTTAGAAACTATCGTAAATCTGTAATTTCAATAATGACTTCAAATTAATGCTTGATATAGTCTCGTAATATATATATATATATATATATATATAGTAGTTATTAAATACCAATAGAAAAAAGAAAAAAGAAAGCATCTTTTATTGTATATTTTTATAAAATGAAATAATCAAAATTACCTTTCTACATGCTTATACTTGTATTAGATTGGATCAAATCAATTGAATTTTCTTAATCAAAAATCAAAATTAAGATGGTGATTAGAATTCAATCCAATGATTATGGATGGAAGACACTAGCTAACTAACAATATAATAATAATAATATTAATTGAATTAAAAACTAATTTTATGCAAAATAATTTATTTTGAGACAAAGCATTCTTCTATAATATAAATTATACAATTTTTGAAAATTAATTATTTTCTTGATAAAAATACTTTAGAAACAAATATTTCAGAACTCAAATAACATAATAATATATCTAAAAATTTTTGTTTAGAGATGAAATAATTTTATCTCTGAAACAACAAACCAGGGACAAATAGTACTTATCGATGGCATTTATTAGTGTCTGAAAGCACTTTTTAGATACAACTGGATTTTGTCTCTAAATATATGTACTTTCAAAGATCAATTTGGAGGTTAATCTTACTAAGCCTACAGAGTAGTCACAGTTTTTTTAATCTCCGTAAGAAAAAAATAGGCCATCTTGGACGGATTTGGCAGATGAGGATTTTTCTCAAGATCGTTGCCTTGAAGTGGATACTGCTCAAACAGAATTGGAAATTGTATGTTCAAGTTCTTGGAAAAATTTGTTAGAACTTAGTTTGAGAAAGAAATTAAACGAATCCAGAGGAGAAAAATTCGTCCTACGAGCTTAGAAGCAGGAAGGGATTTAAAATGAGAAAAGATTTTGTCATAGGTCTGACAGGTAATTGTTTAATTTAAAGCTCGTAAGGAGAAGATTTTGTTTGCTTCATTTAGTTCTTATTTTTTAATTTTGATTAGGTTTTTTATGTTTTAGATGTTGTGGAAATTGTTTTTTTTTTTCTTTTTCACTTCTTTTTAATGAAGTCTTCTAATTTATATATATATATATATATTATACCTTCAGAGTCAAAAATGTTTGTCCTGAAAGACATCAGTTTTGTCCAATTAATTCTCTAAAAATAAAATAAAGGAAGTTTATTCTCCTTTTATATTGTTTGGTATGGTAGGAGGAAAAGAAAAAAAAAGTGTTCAACAAAATTACTATTTTAAAAATTCTGTAATATAATTTTAAGATAAAAATAATTAAAACTAGGTAAAGTTTCTCAACTTTTTTTAAGGTAAAATTCTCTCAACTTTTGGTGGGAGGAAGAAAAAAAAACAATTCTTAAAAAAACAAAAAAAAACGTTAGGATCCATGTGTCCTTTTAATCCCTCCAATTTTGTCTTCCATTAGTTTTTCTCCCCTATCAAATAACCTACAATTTTATTTTTTGCATAAAAATCTCTCTATTCTTTTCTTTTCTTTCCAATTTTCACCTCTACCGCACATAGCATACAAGTAAACTCTTAGACGCAAATTTTAAATAGTTTCTATTACTTTCCGAAACAAATCATGACAAAATAAATTTTGTCTCTGAAAGTTTCAAACAAATTCAGCCATCTTGACGGATAAAAAATTTCACCTCAATTTTTTTTTTTTTTTTGGTAGTGATATAACTAGACCATACATAAAGGAAAAGATCAATAACAACTCCTACACACAAATTGCCTCATGGAAAAGCAAGTAAATAATCTTCCCCATGGGCCAGTCAATTCGAAAATCCCTTGGCATTTTAAACTCCACAAAGTGATTATTTAAAAAGTGAAGAATTATGATATTGTAATTACCTTCATGCTTGTACACTTGTTGGTAATTTTATTGTTATATCTATATTTTTAAGGAAATGCACTCCCCTTAAACGGTTTGTCAATGATGCATTGGTGCTAATGAATGACTTCTTGATGTTAATCATTGATGTATTAATGTTAAGCACTGATGTGTTAGTGATGTATTAAAATATGGTATATAATTATATAACTTGATGGTTTATTACTGATTAACTCGATAGTTTATAAATAATTAATTAATATTAGTTAGTAATTGATCAAATTTCACTCAATAATTTATCTATTTATCAATAGTAAATTATAGTAAATCAACTATAAGTTACGGTTAATTATTTATGTAATGATGTAATGTTATTAAAAAAAAGGTCTTTTTTAATTTTTAAAGTTTGAATGTTTGCCTAAAAAATAAAAATTTCTACCATTTACTTAAAAAAGATGTTCAAAATAGATCATTTTCCTGATTTTTTTCTTTGATTTTTAACAACCATAAAATGAATAGTTAATACAAATACCCAAAAAGTTATAGTCGAATTGTTGTGACGCGAGCGGTTGCGACCAAATCCGGATCCAACACTTAATTCCTGTGACACCTCAGAGTCTCCCCCTCATGCAACCTCAAACCCTCGAACCTCCCCAACGCAACCGTCACGTATTACAGAAAATTTGATGTTTTTGGTGACAGATTGATGGGAAATAGTGTGTATTAGAGTGTTAGTGTTACTGTTGTTATTGTCAGTGTACTGTTATAAATGCTTTTGTCACAGACTTGTGCTAGTTAGCCTTTACTAGATAGTTAATTCAGCTACCAACAGCTACAGCTTAGTTAGTTATAGTTAGAGTCCGTTACAGTAGATATATGGCAGCTTGTATTCAGTTAAGAAAGATTGGCATTCATTCAATACAATTTGTTCTTGAAAGAGTTCTTTCTTCCAATTTTCTCATGGATTTTTTCACTCTTTCTTGAGAGTCTTTAATTTTCTCACATGGTATCGGAGCGAAGTTTTCTCAAAGCTCTTAATTAGTCAGGAGTTCGTCCAGGAGCTCGTTATTCAGTAGCTATGGTGGCGAAATCTGTAGATCAAACACCTATGTTAACTGATTCACCTTCTTCTTCAAATTCGTCCTCTAGATTAAATCCAATCGTTTCAATCATCCACTTGGTGTCGACAAGTTCTAGCCACAATTTGCGGACACAAATTATAGAACTTTCTTTTTGGAGATCGAGACCCTCCTCTAAAATATCTGGAGCGAGGTGATGAAGTTTGAGTTAGATCAATCCGAAGTTTCTTGATTGGGAACAACAAAATCAACTCATCATTTCTTGGCTTCTCTCCTTGATGTCAGATGGCCTTCTCACTCGAACGGTGAATTGTGAGACGTTGACAAAATCTGGCAAACCCTGGAACTCTACTTTGCCTCATATATACATGCTAAGATTGCTCACTATAAGGATCAACTAAAGCAACAAAGAAAAATTCAATCTCTATGAATGATTATTTGTTAAGGATTTGAAGTTTGGAAGATACTCTTGCTTTAGATGGTCATCGATTAACTGTGAAAGACCATGTAGATGCGATTTTTGAGGGTCTTCCTGAAGAGTATGCTATTATTATGATCTTAATGAATACAAGACATGATGAATATACTGTAGAGGAGATTAAATCTCTTCTCTTAGCACAGGAGGCTCGTATTGAGAAAAACATATGCAGTTATCCTGCTAACAGTGGTTTTTCCTCTCATCCTAGCATATAGAAATTTAATGGTATGGGGTTCTCATCGGGAAGTTCTTCTTTTTCTCCTTGTGGTTTTAATGGTTTTCACAACTTCCAATCTTACTCTCACTCATCTTCTGGTTCACAACCCTCTTTTCATCCCTCTTTCAAGGTGGTTATTCTCCCCCGTCAACTCAATCAATTCGAGGTCATGCTACTAGTCACTCTCGAGGTTCAGGCCGTGGTTTCAATACTAGCAGACCACAATGTTAGCTGTGTGGTAATGCTGGCCATCTGGTAAATTAGAGTTATTACCGATTTATTAAATCCTTTATTGGACCAACTCAGTTGCAGGCACATTTGCATCAATTTCAAGGTGATTCATGTGTGGATCGTCTATTCCATTCTAACTTTTCTGTGTCCAGTTCAGAACCAGATCATCATTCTCCTACGGAAGTCATGCTTGCAACCCGAGTCTGTCTATGATTCCAGTTAGTATTCAGACTCTGATGCTACCAAGCATGTGACAGTTGATTCTATAAACTTGATGATGAAACAGGAATTCCTTGGGCATGATCAAGTTCACATGGGCAATGATAAGGGTTTGAGTATCAAGCATATTAGCAAATCTGTGTTTTCCTCTCTATATAATTCTTCCAAGTCCTTAGTTCTTAACCAATTACTTCATGTTCCTGCCATAGCAAAGAATCTTTTGTCTGTGTCAAAATTTGCCAATGATAATTCTGCGTTTTTTGAATTTCATCCTCACATTTGTTTTTTCAATGACCAGATTACCAAGCAGATTCTTTTGGAAGGCCAACTTAGAAGAGGTCTTTATGTGTTTGATCTTACACAAGTTAATCTGTTACACTCTATGTCTGCATCGTCTTCTGCCTCCTCCTGTTCATGCTCTCAGTCCTTTTTTCACAGTTTTCCAACTCAGACTTATAGTACTTCCATTTCATGTAATACTTTTCCTCTTGAGTCGGTTCATTGTAATCATTCTAAACTTAGGACAACAACTTTGTTTGATACTTGGCATAAACTTTTAGGCCATCCCTCAGAAAAAATTGTAAGGGATGTGCTTAATGCTTGTAATGTCTGTTCTATTAATAAAAATGTCTCTTCTCTTTGTGAAGCCTATTCTATTGGCATGATTCACAAATTTCCTTTCTTTTTCCTTTGAAACAACCTACACAGCACCTTTGTAATTAATTCACTCAGACTTGTGGGGTCCTTCCCCAGTGTATTCCTCTAATGGTGACTCCTATTATGTGCATTTTATCAATGCATATTCCCATTTTACATGGTTGTACTTGTTAAGAAATAAATCAGAGGTGTTTCAAACATTTCTCAAATTCAAAGCCCTTGTTGAATTGTAATTGGGATATAATATTAAAGCAATCCAAACCGACCAGGGAGGGGAATATAGGTCGTTTACTGATTTCTTGACCTCTCATGGCATTGGTCATCAAACTTCTTGTCCACACACACATGAGCACACCGGGGTACCCTCCGCAAGCATAGGCACATTGTTGAAAATGGCCTAACCCTATTAGCACAAGCCTCTATGCCTTATAAAAATTGGGATAGGGCTTTAGAACCTCAGTGTCCTTGTTAAATGACTACCCACTCCAGTCCTTCATAATCAATCCCCTTTTCAAAAACTCCTACGGTAGCAACAGAACCGTAGAAAGCATGCAGAAAACACAGTTCTAAATCATTGATTAATTTGTATAACCATTGCGGAATTTTTTTATTTCTTTTATCCCAATAGCTTGTTTTCTAATTGTTTTATTGTTCGAATCTGTTCTTTAGAAAACTTTACCAAGGATTCTATTCTTATATATGTGAGTTCTTGTTGCTGCAGATATTGAATCTAACCAAGGAGACAAAGAGGATCCTTCCAAATGTGACCTTATCGGTCACTGTGCCTCGTACGCTAAGTCTCCCGGATCAGGTCAAAAACAGCAGTTTTCAAAGAATTTCTATCTACACTTTGCATGCCTTGTTCCATTAATAATGAGGTTTTCTTGACTAAACACAGGTCAAGCTTGCAGAGCTTCTGGAGCAGGAAGTTGTTGACATCATTCAAACTGAAGGAGGAAAATGCTCGAACCCTTCAAAATCCGGCATCCTTGGTTTGATCGAGAAGGTAACATTAGCAAAAGAGTGATATGCATTCATCATATTATAAAAATGTGTGTTCATTATTAATATGTGTGCTCAGTTTACGTTCAACTTTCAAAGAATCAAAATGGAGCAAAAATTGAATTTTCAAACAGCTTAGCTCTTACAATATAAGACGTATCAAAATGACCTGATAATTACTATTATCTCCTCCCAATGAAATTTCGTACAACAGGTTCAAGAATATTCTATAAAAATAAAAATAAAAATAAAAAGAGGGAGAGAGAAGAGAGGAGAAGAAAAGAAAGGGAAAAAGGGGTTAAAGAATAGCGTTCTCGAGGTTGTTTTCCCTTATGCATTTGGCTTCTTTAATTTACTTCTCAAGGATGAAAGATTTAAAAGGGGAATTTCTTGGCTAATCGTTTGGATGAAATTTGGATTGTCTCCTTTATAGGCCTTTTATCTTTATAAAGCATAAGTGATCATGATACGTGGTTAATTTCAGGCAACACCAACATTGGCAGCAGCATATTCTATCTCACGGGTCGTCAAGATTCCTGTCATGTGTTCGTCTGGACTAGGCGCCGTCACGGCACCAATGGCTATCACAGCTGGAGCTGCTGGTGTGGTATGTACTTCATTTCACCGTTTTACCTCACCGATTCTGTCTTGCTATTTTTGTTACTTTAAACTGATGTTCTGATCTACATCGTTGATGAACACGGGGTGTTGGATCTGCCATTAACAAGCTTAATGACGTTGTTGCAATGATTGCCGAGGTCAAGAGCATTTTCAATTCATTAACATCAGCGGAGAGGCGGGCCACAACTGAAGAACAGAGTCTAAAACTGTAACTCCATGTCGCTTGTTTAATAGTTTAGAAAGGTTCACAAGTTTTTGGAACTCCAAGTGGAAAATAAAAGGGATAATTGCGGGGGATGCCATTAATTTTTTCACTTGGATTAAATTATGCCACTAAGTAAAAAAAAAAAAAATCTTGCAATTTTTGCTACAATGGTTAAAAAATGATTATATGGACTAAAATACTCCAAATTAGTATAGGGTTTATTTTTAATTTTTCTATCTACTGCGTGCAATATAATTACGTTTTAGAGGAAGAGATAAATTGAAAAGTACACTAACAAAATTGATGTAGCAACGTGGTATTTTTTAAATATTTTTTTATGGTAGAAAATTTTAATCCAAGCTTTCTTTTGTTGACATATGTCTAAAGTTTCCAAAATAAAATATAAAAGTTTTGGACCCTTAGCCAAGAGCCATGCAAAAGCCTCAATTTTGTATTGGGATTATAAAGTTATAGACTTGTGGTCGACAAAGTTGCATATTTCTCAGCAACATTTTTTCCCTCATCCCACTAATAGAAGTAGCATATATATATATATATATATATATAAAAGCATTGGACGTGTTTATATTTTTACCCCTTTCTCATTGCTAAATCAACTGATTCAAATATTTCGATATTCATAGTAAAGGAACAGGAGTCCTTATCTAATTGTTACAAGAATGATAGATAACTATGAAAGAGGTACAATTTCTTATCAATTTAGTTGTTACTAGTATCAAAATTGAAGTACCATGCTGTTGTTTTTAAATATTCATGTTTCAAATAAAGCGGAAGTAGAGTTTTTTTTGGTTATATACTTTTTTTATATCTTATATTTTAGATTTATTCAAACAACATACTTTTGGTTTTTTCTTTCATCGAATTTATACCTTCAAATTATATTTAATACATAAATTTATACTTTTTCTTAATCAATCTTTAGTTTTGACCTAATAAATTACTCAAAATACATTCACATTAAAAAAATAAGGTAACTTTAAAACTTAAAAAAACTTCACACTAGTTTTTTGCCTTCAAAAATACAGAAACAAAATACTTTCAAAAATATGTGTTTTATATGTTTTTATTTTTGTTTTCTTCTTATTTTTTTTAAGTTTTAATTTGTTTCTCTTTTACTTAATAATAATTTAGTCATTTTAAAGATCAATATTAAGCTGAGAAAATGTATAAATTTAAGTATTAAATCTAATATAAAAGTATAGATTTAATAAAATAAAAAATTAAAAATATAACTTTTAAATTAACCTAAAACAAAACGTATAAAATAACAAATATCTCTTTTTTTTTTTCCCTCAAAATCAAATAAAAAAACTCATTAATGTCAAACGTGACGGATGTGACTTTTTAATTTCTCCAAAAATGAATCGTTCGTGGCCTATTTTCGGACTATACATTTCATCCATAGAGGAGGGACTAAATCAAAAAGGATTTTTCGCGGAACGCAAGATACCAATAAAGAGACAAATCTACATTCTTTCACAACGCTAACTCTACATTGTCATTAACCTACAAGCAAATTGCAAGCCCTAATTTACACAGAATGATAAAGAAACAATTGTTTTGAGAAGACCAAAAGCACGTTATGTACGAACTCTACATAAATAATATTTCTTTTACAATATCAGCAATCTATGACCTATTCGTCGAACTCCGACTCATCGTCCTCAGTTTCTTCATCTTCACCACTTTCCTGTGAGAAAAACCATGTTTTAAAACATTTCAAAAACAAAACAAAAAGTTTATAAGCATGCTTAAGCCTCAACATAAAACATGTCAAATCATGACAACCTTTCCCTTAATGTATTCTGCCATGGCTCTATCAAACTCTGCTCGTTTCTCAGCAGCGATGTCATAATATTGAACCTTCTCCTGTAATAAACAGAACAAATAAGAATGCCACAAACTTTTTCAGTGACAAATCAAACTTTTACGTATTTGTTTTGTCACTAGTTGAACAGCTAGGAAGAGAGTTTCAAGCGAGGAACATGAACAGTGATTTACCCCAAAAAAATAAACAATGATTTACCCCAAAAACAAGTTCAAATGCTTTAACATAAAGCACAACTAAGACATCACATGGCAATTTGAAGTGCACATGTTAAAAATTTACATGTAAGATTTAACATATTAGTGACAGCACCCAAATTGACTTGTATAATGCTTGGGAACAAAAAATATTAGCCAACCACCATGCAACACTTGGCTTAGTTTTGCCCGATGAAACCAAAGTGTTAAAACTGAGTCCGTGCTAATAACAAAAATACCATATTCATAGAGTGAAAAAACAGGTTGAGAAATCATATTCATGTACTAATGTAACACCAACCTCATACGACATTGTTTTCCACTTCTCTCCACAGGCCTTTCCTATCTGAAAAGGGAAATGATGCATGGTCCGTGTGCAATAAAGAGAATTAAGGAGTGACCGGGACAAAAGATAATCAAATTTACAAGCTGAGGACAGATCTAAAAAGGATTTATAGAATATATGCTACACTAGTGCTCTTACATCACGCATTGATTTGACACCTGGATTTTGATAGAATTTATTAAACATCTAATATGCAATAAACAAAGGCGTAAAAGATCCGGAAACGTGAAAAATTTGTTACCTCCCGCCATTGCAATATCTTGAGAACTGAGTGTTTTGTATTGAAAAAGATTTGAATATTTTCTAAACCTTAATAATCTCTAACCGATTGTGTATTTCTGAAGAGAGATTACAGGCTTAGGGGACCCAAGACGTTTTAAATGTCTGATATTTTGTCTGAAAAACAAAAATTACTCTGTCCATCACAGAGTTTTCCTTTTAAACGTAAAATTTGGGCAGTTAAAAATAAAACGGTTTTTTAAAATTCTTATAACCGCTTTTATATCGATAGAAATTATGGGCCATAATAATAAAAGATATTTTCCTTTATTTTATTTATTTATTTATTTATTTTAACGTTTAAATAAAATAAAGAAAATTCTAATATTCTCCCACTTGGCCCATATACTCCATCATCCAACACAATAAGAAACAAAATACATGAATCATGACGATAGGCCCTCTAAATGACGAGTATTATCTTCCATGTATCACAATGTATTATGTCACTTAAAACTAGCCCATATTACTTAATGAATAAACCTTATGTCTATTCTAGGTCCAACCATTAATGCTATTTCTCAAAATAAATGTATGTGTACACAAGGAAAAGACAAAAATGAGAAAGCATCACAAACAGAGTTTCATTAACATTAAAATCTGTTCTTACAACGAAAGAAAATTACATAAGGGAACCAAGTCCCATTTTCTCTACATGATCCTTGAATTTCAACGGTGGCATGCCTTTTGTCAAGGGATCTGCAATCATCAATTCAGTGCTAATGTGTTCAATGACCACTATTTTCTCTTTAACACGTTCTCTTATGGCTAAATACTTGATGTCGATGTGTTTGCTTCGACTACCACTTTTATTATTTTTAGCCATGAAAACTGCAGCTGAATTGTCACAATATATCCTCAATGGCCTAGATATCGAATCCACAACTCTAAGTCCAGAAATGAAACTCTTCATCCATACACCATGCGAGGTAGCCTCAAAACATGATACGAACTCAGCCTCCATAGTGGAAGTTGCAGTCAAGGTCTGTTTTGAACTTCTCCAAGATACAGCTCCACCAGCAAATACAAAAATGTATCCTGATGTTGATTTTTGTGAATCAACACAGCCAGCGAAGTCTGAATCAGAGTAGCCAATCACTTCCAAATTCTCAGTTCGTCTGTACATAAGCATGTAGTCTTTGGTCCCTTGAAGGTACCTCATCACCTTCTTTGCAGCTTTCCAGTGGTCCAGACCTGGATTACTCTGATATCTTCCCAACATCCCAACAGCAAATGCAATGTCAGGTCTTGTGCAGACCTGAGCATACATTAAGCTTCCAATAGCAGAAGCATATGGAATGTTTCGCATTTGTTCCCTCTCAAGATCATTCTTTGGGCACTGATTCAAATTGAATCTGTCACCCTTCACAATGGGAGCTATACTCGGTGAACAATCTTTCATCCGAAATCTCTCTAAAACCTTGTTGACATAGGCCTCCTAAGACAGACCCAAAGTACCTTTATATCTGTCTCTATGGATCTTAATGCCTATAACGAAGGATGCATCGCTCATATCCTTCATGTCAAAGTTTTTAGAAAGAAATTGTTTCACGTCATGCAGCATACCCTTGTCATTGGTTGCAAGCAAAATATCATCCAAATAAAGGACAAGGAAACATATCTTACTTCCACTGACCTTCTGGTATATACATTGATCCATAATATTCTCTACAAATCCAAATGAAGAGATGACATCATGAAATTTTAAATACCACTGACGGGAGGCCTGCTTCAACCCATATATGGATTTCTTAAGCTTGCATACCAAATGCTCACCATTACTAGAGGAGAACCCTTCTGGTTGTTTCATGTAAACTTCTTCCTCTAGTTCACCATTGAGAAACGCTGTTTTCACATCCATTTGTTACAATTCCAAGTCAAATTGCACAACTAATGCCATAATAATGCGGAGAGAATCCTTTTTAGACACAGGAGAAAAGGTCTCATTGTAATCGATTCCTTCCTTCTGAGTGAATGCTTTGGCGACGAGTCTTGCCTTATGTCTTTCGATGTTGCCCAATGAGTCTTTCTTGGTTTTATAGACCCATTTACAACCTATGGCTTTTGCACCATCAGGCAACTCGACAAGATCCCAGACTCCATTAGATGCCATAGAATCCATCTCATCTTTCATGGCATCATACCAGAGTTTTGATTCTGCACAACTCATGGCTTTTGAAAACGTTTCAGGATCATTTTTAGCTCCAATATTATAGTCTGATTCTTGTAGATACACAACATAATCACTAGAAATTGTCGATTTCCTTTCTCTAGTAGATCTCCTTAATGTTGGTTCAACATTTTCCTGAGGAATCCGTTGTCCAGCTTGTTGCTCAATTGTTTCTAATGGTTCTTGAGCAATTTGACCTTCTAGATTATTATCAACAATTTGTGGAACCTCAATGATTGGTTGCATAACACTCGGTTGAACTATAGGAGTGCCATGAACTATGATCAACCTATCACTTGATGTAGATGGTTGAGCTTCAGTATGATCTCTTTCAAAAACTATGTTTTGAAATTGATCGCTCCCACTTATCAAGTCATTCTCAAGAAACTTTGCATTTCTTGATTCCACAACCCTAGTGCTGTGAGAAGGACAATAGAATCTGTACCCCTTGGATTTTTCAGCATACCCAATGAAATATCCACTAATAGTCCTTGGGTCTAGCTTCTTTTCTTGTGGGTTGTAAACTCTCACCTCAGACGGGCATCCCCAAATGCGTATATGTCGCAAACTTGGTTTCCAACCTTTCCATAATTCAAATGGCGTCTTTGGAACAGCCTTAGTTGGAACTCGGTTCAATATATACTCAGCCGTTTTAAGAGCTTCTGTCCACAAGGACTTTGGAAGATCGGAGTTACTCTGCATACACCGCACCATATCCATTAATGTTCGGTTTCTTCTCTCTGCCACACCATTCTGATCTGGGGAACCAGGCATGGTGTATTGGGCTACTATCCCATGCTCTTGAAGAAACTTCGCAAATGGACCTTGAGCTTGTCCATTCTCAGTGTACCTACCGTAATATTCTCCACCTCCATCTGTTCTCATGATCTTTATTTGTTTACCGCACTGTTTCTCTACTTCAGCCTTAAAAACTTTAAAGGCGTCCAATGCTTCGTCTTTTGTACGAAGCAAGTAGAGATACATGTATCGTGAGTAATCATCAATGAAAGAGATGAAGTGTTTCGGACCATATGAGTCCATGTCTGGACTACAAATATCTGAATGTATGATTTTCAATATGGTTGTACTTCTCCTTGCACCTTTCTTGGATTTGTTGGTCTACTTTCCCTTAATGCAGTCCACACAAATTTCAAAATCAATAAAATCTAGGGTATTAAGTACTCCATCATTCACCAATCTTTTAATCCTCTCTATGGAGATATGTCCCAATCTCCGGTGCCACAATATGGAGGAGTCCTCATTTATAACACATCGTTTTATCCCAGCGTGAACATGCATAGTATTGTAAGTGGTATTGTTTTGCAAATTAATAGAGAAAAGACCATTGGATAAAGTGCCATTTCCAACAAGATTTGATTTATAAAATAAATCGAAAGATGTTTCATAAAAGTTAAAAGAAAAACCCAATGGCACAAGTCTCGAAACTGAAATCAAACTTCTACAGAAATTTGGTACATAAAAAGTCTTTTCCAAATGCAAATTAAAGCCACTACTTAAAACTAAAGAGCATGTCCCAACAGCTTCCACATGTGATCGCATCTTGTTTCCAGAATAGATGCCTTCCTCACTTTGCGTCGGTTTCCTTAGGTTTCGCATACCCTGCAAGGTATTTGAAACATGGATTGTAGATCCAGAATCAATCCACCATGTGTTATAAACCATATCAACCATATTAAATTCATAACAGACAAATGAGATTGGTTTACCTTTCTTTTCAAGCCATTTCTGGAACTTTATGCAATCCTTCTTCATATGCCCTTTCTTCTTACAGAAGAAGCACCTAAACTCCTTAGGTTCCTTCTTGATTCCTCCTTGGGGTGGTATTTTACCTTTCTCCTTCGATTTGGCTTGCTTTTTATCCTTTCCCTGTGTTACATTCAAGGCACTTTCACCCAATTCCATTATTAGCCTACCTTCTTCCTGAACACACATGGTCATCAGTTCATTAATTGACCATTTTTCCTTATGTGTGTTGTAGGAAATCTTGAAAGGTCCATATGCTGTGGGAAGAGTGGTCAAGATATAGTGCACAAGGAAAGCCTCAGACATCTCAACCTCAAGTGTCTTCAGTTGAGCCGCAATGTCTCTCAGCTTCATGATGTGCTCACGCACACCTCTGACTCCAGTGAGCTTTGTGGATGTAAACTTAATGATCAAGGTGCTGGCGAGTGCCTTATCTGAAGACTCAAATTGCTCATCAATAGCCTTCAGCAATGCCTTGACATTACTATGCTCCTCAATCGAGCCACGAATACTAGCTGAAATCTTGGTCCTTATGAACATCACACTGAGGCGGTTAGACCGCTCCCAACGTTCATAAAGAGCAAGCTCATCCTTAGTGCTAGTTGGAGTAATCACAGGCTCGTCTTTCCTGATGGCATAGTCAATATCCATGCACCCCAAATGAAGGAGAATTCTCTCCTTCTAAACTTTATAGTTGTCACCCACTAGTTTAGGAACATCACATTTCATATCAGAAAAATTCGCAGGTTGCATAACTGCATAAAATTAAACACACATGCTTTCAATCAAATTTGAGACCAACAAATATATATATCCTGTAAATCATGTTCTAAACCATGAGTCTAGTGACATAAAACCTGCCTGTGGGCTAAAGTTCTAATTCAATTAGATCCATGTATAACTTTATGATAAAACTATCAAATCATGTTCCTTTTCTTAATTCCTGTGGGTAAATTAAGAAATATAATTTGATATTTTATCCTAATTAATCATACAAATATAATAGAAATTCTTGTGGGATAAAATCTATCATATTCAATATGATTAATCACAATTAATGTCATAATGTGGTCCTAAAATTTTAATATATAATTTTGTCTAATTAAGGATGTTGTGGCTACTCCTTAATTATTTAAAATTATATGAACCACTTAACATTTGATTTAATTCACAACTGAGCTCATATAAATTACACAAATTATAAGCAATGTGAATATGAGAATTAATTCCATGCACTAAAATTATCTATCTCAATTTTGCATGCATAATTATACAATAGATTATACATACAAATAACAAGACAAATAAATAATTTAAGCACATGAAAATAACAAAATAATAATATGTACATAAACATACATAATCAGCTCCACATAAGTTTGTATGATATTCATAACAAATACCTAAATTATGAATATTATAAATTATGAACAATTTCATAAGTTATACCAAAATTAAGGAAAAATTCATAAATTTTGGAAAATATCAAAACTAGTTGATATCATGAAAATTTCATAAAAATTATAAAATCTGAAAATTTTTTATGAAATTTTCCTTATATCCATCAATTTATTAAATCTGGAAAATTTTTTTTTTCGGGTTTTTTTTTTTTTTTTTGCTTCTATTTGTTTTGGGCTTAAATGCCCCCAAAACGACTTGTCGTTCGTTTTGAACACCAAGAGCGAGCCGCCAGGTCAGTAAACGACATGTCGTTTGGCTGGGGCAGAGTGCCAAACGACATGTCGTTTTGGTCGTCTTCCTTACCCGAAAATTTGCCTTATGACCCGTTTTGCCCGTTTAACGACCCGGTTATGATCCAGTATGAAATCCAACAATTTCTAACAGTTTGGGACTCCAAAATTAATGCCAAAAATCACAGAAAACATAGAAATCTAATTTCTTAATGATTTCTATTCTTCTTTTCCATGAAAAAACTCTATATTTAAAAAAACTCAAAACCAAAGAAAAATTCAACCGTGAGTTTTTCAAAACTGTATAATTTCCAGATTTCTTTATGCAAGGCAGAGATCTAAATCGGCTCTGATGCCAAATGATAGAATTTATTAAACATCTAATATGCAATAAACAAAGGCATAAAAGATCAAATGCGAAAAGGGGAAAAATTTGTTACCTCCCGCCATTGCAATATCTTGAGAACTGAGTGTTTTGTACTGAAAAAGATTTGAATATTTTCTAAACCTTAATAATCTCTAACCGATGGTGTATTTCTGAAGAGAGATTACAGGCTTAGGGGGACCCAAGACGTTTTAAATGTCTGATATTTTGTCTGAAAAACAAAAATTACTCTGTCCATCACAGAGTTTTCCTTTTAAACGTAAAATTTGGGCAGTTAAAAATAAAACGGTTTTTTAAAATTCTTATAACCGCTTTTATATCGATAGAAATTATGGGCCATAATAATAAAAGATATTTTCCTTTATTTTATTTATTTATTTATTTATTTATTTATTTTAACGTTTAAATAAAATAAAGAAAATTCTAATAGATTTTGCTCCTGAAACTCCTTCCGGAAATCCTCCCTTGAAAATTAAAACAAAGTAAGTAAGGTGAAACGGCTCTTTGCATGTAAAGAACTTTTCATCATAAGGTTTCTACAGTAATGGTTAGGTTGAGATACAACCAATATTTCTGGCATAAATAACAAAAGATCAATACAGAAACAGTAAGAAGTTCCTGACAACTCAAATCCACATAAATTTGAGGAAGTGACACAAGAACTTTAACCCAGTTGACAATGTACTGAGAGCAATGAATTAGCATCCAAAAAGAACTGCAGCACCAAGAATTTAAATATCGACAAAACCCAATGAGAAAGATCGTATTCATGGAATCAAGGCATGTGCGCAAATTTGTTAGTTTTGGATTTAAGAAATGATCAGATCCCAATCGACAATGCAAATTGAAGGACCATGGAACTGGCACACTTGGCTTGAGAAGATCATAATTTCATCTATTATTCAGTCTATGGTTTATACAAGAATCCAATTACTGGAAAGGTTCAGGATATTTAGGGTTTTGGCTGTTGGTTGATAGGCTAGAGCAGGAGTCAGAGTTTCTGTGCGTAAACTGGAAACTATGTAGATATTTACTCTTTTTCTGTTCCTAGGTCAATTTGTCAAAAAAAAAAAAAAAAAAAAAGCACACACTCTCTCTCTCTCAAGGGAACATAGATGCAACAATACCATTGAGCTCCTTTTAACAATCTTGGCTGCTAACAGGGGCGGTGCCAGAAATAAGTCAGGGGCGAGGGTGTATACAAAAAATTACCAAAAGAATGGCTGAACTATTATAAGGTCGAGTAAACATAATTCCAGAACTTAAGGAGGGGCAAACTACAAATTTCATCATATCTCGGTTTCACATTTAAAATTAAAAAGAAAAAAAATTAGGGTGGGGCGCCTGCCTTATGTTGTATGTAGCACCGCTCCTCTTGCTAACTAGTGAAGCATGGAAAGAACTCACTTATAAAGTTATGCTCTTTCCATAGAAGGACAGTCAATTCCTAAATCAAAGCTCTGAAGATGAATGTTATGATACAGACATGGAATGCAAGAACAAATGCCATATAATTATCTATCTTTCCTTTTCCATCCATTCAAAGAAAAGTAGATGCAGAAGATAACCTACTGAACCTAATTTATAAAACAGAAAACAACCAAAATATACCAACAAAAGTATACAACACAACTCGGTGCAAAAAGTCTAGTTTTTTATATAGAAGTATTGAAACATTGCAAAATAAGATGGTCAACATTCAACAAAAATGAACTACTATCTTCAGTTTTAGACCACCTGAACAATCATAGACACGCAGCCTATAATCTTGAGGCCTAAAGTCCACAATTTCAAAGTTGCCCAATTAAAAATGTCATGATCAAAGCTTCTTATTCAAGCAAAGCAAGCACTTCCTCTATATTTGGTCTCATGACGCGAATATCCATTACTAATAACAAGTAATATAAAAAGGAAGGAACTTACAAGAAGTAGAGGAAAGCGGTTGGAGGCTTCTTGGGCTTCTTGGCGTCAAAATTCTTGCTATTGTTCTTCTTCTTCTGCTTGGTTTTGGCCTTCTTCACTGACCCCACTCTCCTTTCCTCATCGTTGACACTACGACTCAGCCTTGCCAACCTTTTGTTCCCTTCCGTTGTTCTTACCCTCAAAACCATTCTCCTAAAATTGTTCAACCAAACATATTTTCAATTAAAAATAAAGTTTCGCTTTATTTGCTGATTTTACACAGACCCCACTCAACTAGCCTAGGTTCTCCATTCTAAAACCAAAAAAGAGTAAAAGAAAACTTTATTTTATTATTTTTTTTCTTGGGTTTTCTGCAGAACCAAACAGGCAGTCAAAACTGCGTAAAATCTGTTAACAACTTGTGGGCAAGAAAAAAAAAGAAGTGAGGAGATGAAGATGATTACTGATAGGGAGGTGTTTCAGTGGGGTGAGAAGAGCGAGATTTGCAAGGGTGTTTAGCTTCCTTCGCCATGGGACTCCCCAGGCTCGCTCTGCGGCTGGTCTAGCGATAGTGACCGGTTTTTAGCCAAGCACTGGATTTCGGTTTATGGTAAAACGGCGACGTTTGGCGGTAGGCAATTTGAATGATAATGCTTTTTGGAGTGTCCCAACAAATAATGAAAATGTTCACGAGCAAAAAATATGCTGTTGTCTAGATAAAAACCAAAATTGTAAATTTAGGTTAAAACCTAGTAAATAATATTATATAGTTTTAAATTTTGTATAAATAGCAGTGATATGAGAAATTAAGTAAAATCTCTTTAGAAAATGAGAGCAAAACCTACAAAATATCATCTACCTCTTTCTTTTTATATCTCTCATACTTCTTCTTTGTTAATCTTGGAAAAAATGGTTAACATCCTATTTTAAGGAGCCATTTTGAGGTATAATTTTGAGTATGATCTATTTTGCAAAAGTGATAGGTCTTAACGGATTTACATTCTCCGTCGCGAGGAGATCAAAATCATATATTTATATGCTCAAAATAGTAATCAGGTGAATGAGAAATTGATGCTCAATGTGTGCCCATTGACATTTGAATTTGTTGGAAAAGAGGCTAAATGTAAAGTCCCACATCGGTTAGATATTAAAGGTTGACATCCCTTGACATGTATAAGTACTAGGGAAGCCCCACATCGGTTAGTCACAAAAGTTTGACATCCCCTGACCTGTATAAGTACTAGGGACTTTCTCCACATCTAGACACATAAAAATTTCTCAACCAGCTGGTCTTCTTTGCTATTCTCTATCCACGATCGGAGTGAGTGTGTGCTCACCTTGAGTGTGTGCTCACCTTGTTCAGTTTTTCCAAGTTTTTCCATCAAGTGACTCTCCTTCCACCCAATAGAGAAATACCTAAAGCTATAATTCGTGATTTGTGAATGATAACCTTCAGGGGAGTTTTAGAGTCTTACTGACAGAGTCCCACTTTAGATTTCTCAACTGATCTCAATAATAATGAGACTCACTCCTCTTTATATACAGGTTGGGTCTAGGAGTCAATGCTTATCAGATAAGGCCTCAAAAACTCGAATCAAAATCAAATTTGGATTAATATTTAATAAAATCCGTGTGAAAACGCGTGATCTTTTAATCGCCCAGACGACAGGCCAAACTGGCAAATCGGCCTGCTAAACCTTCTCAATCGGTAGGCCGAACTTAAAGATCGGCCTGTCAAACCTCTGATAAAATATCCCTACGAATCTTTATTTCCCACCCAAGATTCATTGGATAGAGCCTCAGTTTTAATTAAAATAACCCAATGGAGAAGTTATTTGATTAAAATAGTCATATCTAGATAATCTCTGGGAAAATATATATTCTTGATAATTCAACAAGTTTATCTTGAATTAATTCAAAATTAATCCAATCAATAAACAGACATAAATTATCTGATCCCGATAATTCAACAAGTTTATCTTGAATTAATTTTATCACAAAATTAATTCAACCGATAAACAAACATGAATTATCCGATTTTACCAAATTTCAACCAATTTGATAAATCTGACATAAGTCACCAATTATTGGAAAAGCACGCCATATCATTACAGGATTTTTGTGATTTAGCAAAAGAGACCAAATGGACCTATATAGTTTAAGCTCCTGATAATTATGAAACCTAATATCCCAGATATACATTTCATAATTATGAACTCTAACGCTACTCCACTAAAACCTTGGAGTTGCACTCTCGAACTATATAGAATTACGAAGCTCGTATAGCTAAGCCTCCATGACATATCATAGTGTATCGTATCTTATAGGATTATCCATAATCGGCTTAAGGACAAGTTCTGTCTTACCTTCTCGATTATTTTAATCTTATGTTTCATTATCTCACCATCAAAAAACTTATCATCCAAAGACAGTATACCATTCGGTTACACCTATGTATCCAAATGGTTGAGCGCTTCAGTTTTTCAACTACAGGATAACGCATATAAGAGGATACTACTACTCCTAAAGAGGAGCTATGGATTCCATATCTATGAATAACAGGTCGACGCTATCAAGAGTCATGCCACCAACGTATTGGCATGTGTACCACTATAAAAATGTGGATGTCACCCTTTGGTATATCAAAAGACATAAGTCAAGACAACGGACCCACTCTTTATCTCAATATTAAGATACAATATAAATCATTGTCTAAAGTGAATCGATTTGCCGAGATAGAATTATTAATCCAAATCAATTCACTTTATGTCACAATCCAACACATCGTCACCTATGACAATATGCCAATGTTTCTATTCGTGGAGTCCCCCTCCGATGGTCAAGACAAACCATCTCCCGTTAGGGATATAGACAACATAACAATCTTTGCATGGGTAAAACGCCTAACTTTATTCCCTTGATTGCGGATCTTATGATTTAGACCGTTACCTTAAGAATTGTGTCTTCTGCATAATTTGTCCATCATATATGCCCAATTCTTAAAGGTTTAGAACGACAGTCTCAGACTTTTGTTTGCTTAACATACATTCAACAAATATGATCGTAAAGAGGACAAAATTTGGTATATAAATAATAAATAAATTCTTTATTGATAAAAATGTCTCCAAAAACATATTATATTTTTACTCCCTAGGTCATACACATTTAACATTTTATTGCTCTCTTCTTTTCGAGTCTTTCTTTTCAAGTCATGTCTACGTTTTTTTGGTGATAAAGGAAGACATTGTTTCAAGTTTGTTGGAGGTAGTGTTCAATTGTCCATAGACCATTGTTGTTTGTCATTGTATCTTGGGAGATAGACATTCATTGAATCCTCATGCACAATCGGAGGGGACGAATTTGTTTTAAGGAAAGCGTGAGCTACACGTGCCTCAACTATGATTTTCATTCCAATTGAGGTTTGAAGTTTGAATTCCGTTGTTATATTCTATTCTTAATTTCATAATAATATTTCTTCTACTATTTGCTTTATATTGCATCTATTTGTTGTTTATCTCCTACATATATATATATATATATATATATATATATATATTTCTAATAGTTGACACCTTCTACGGTTGAAAAATATAGTATTAACCTAATAATACTTTATTACCATGTAAATGTAAAAATTCATTGACTTTTTTGAACTGCCAGCGGCTAGGAAATGCAATATTAACTAGTAATATTGTATTACTTGTGAATACAAAAACTCATTGGTGAATTCACTGGGCTGTTGGCGACCAAAAAATACAATATTAACTTGGTAATACTGTATTACTATGTGAAAACAAAAATTCATCGATGATTTAGTTGGACCTTTGGCAGGGTAGGAAATATAGTATTCGTCCCCAGATCCGACTGAAATTGACTTATAATCCCGACCGCATAACAAATATCTGGTCGTATGCAAAGCATGGCATATATGAGACTACCCACTGCTAAAGCATAAGGCACCTTCTTCATGTATTCTCTTTCTTCCTTAGACTTTGGAGAGTCTTTCTTAGAAAGAGTAATTCCAGACCTAGATGGATGCCCACCTTTCTTGGAATCCTGCATTGCAAATCTCCTAAGAATTTTATCTATGTAGCCGGCTTGTGACAAAGCTATCATTTTGTCCTTCCTATGCCAAAAAATCTAGATATCTAGAACAAAATTAGCTACACCTAAGTCCTTCATATCAAACTGCTTGGTCAACCAGTAATTTGATCGATGACAATGCCCTAATGTCATTGCCAATTAGTAGTATGTCATCTACATAGAGCAGTACAAAAATCACCTTCCTATCCTTAATGTATTTATACACACATGGTTCATCCACAATTTGTGAGAACCCATAAGTCTTGATCACTTGATCAAATCTTATGTTCCAAGAACGGGAAGCTTGCTTAAGTCCATATATTGACTTTAACAGCTTAAAAACCTTACCCTTTTAACCTTTGACCTTGAACTCGTCTGATTGTTCTATATAAATGGACTCATCAAAATAGCCATTTGGAAAAGCCATCTTGACATCTATCTGTCAAATCTTGTAGTTGAGAGCGGCAGCTATGGACAAGCAAATCTGGATGGACTTAAGCATAGCTACAGGTGAAAAGGTTTCCTCGTAATCAGTTCCTTCCTTTTGCATGTATCCGTTAGCTACCAATCTAGCCTTGAAGGTTTCGACCTTTCCATCCACTCCTTTTCTCCTCTTGTGGATCCATTTACATCCTATGGGTTTTACCCCTTTGGGAAGATCCACAAGCTCCCAGACTCGATTATTCTCCATAGACTTCATCTCTGTGTTCGTGGCCTCTGTCCAGAGTTTCAAATCAACATCCTCCATAGCCTCTGCGTAAGTATAAGGATCCCTGTCATGTTCATCTGGTTCAGTGAAGAATGCCTCACCATTGAACATATGCCTCTCAGTTTGACGCTAGATTCTCCTACTACGTCGAAGCCCCTTAGGTTGTTGTTCAGGTTCGTTTGGTTTTTCTATACTGATTGGGTGGCTTCTACCGGAACCCCTGGAGTGATTGGATGACTCCTTAACTCCTCAAGCACCACGTTGCTTTGAGACTTAAAGTCATCCATGTAGTTATCCTCAAGGAAAGTTGCATTAGTTGAAACCATGACTTTATTTTCCTTTAGGTTATAAAAATAACCCCCTTTAGCCCCTTTTGGATATCCTACAAACACGTAAACTTTTGAACGTGCTTCCAACTTATTCGCATTCTTAAACAGGACATGAGCCAGACATCCCCATATGCGAATATGGTTTAAGGATGTTTTCTTGTCTGTCCATAACTCGTGAGGAGTTTTAGGGACCGATTTTGAAGGCACATTGTTCAAAAGATAACATGCGGTTTATAGTGCATATCCCCAAAAGAATAAAGGCAGTGATGAATAACTCATCATGGACCTAACAATGTACAATAAAGTCTTGTTTCTTCTCTCAGCTATGCCATTCTATTGCAGAGTGCCCGACGTAGTCAAATGGGATAAAATCTCATTCTCTAATAAGTGTCCTAAAAACTCATCAGAAAGGTATTCTCCACCTCGATCGGATCGAAGCGCCTTTATGGGTCTATCCACTTGCTTTTCTACTTCAATCCCGAAACTCCTTGAACTTGTCATAAGTTTTGCTTTTGTGGTGCATCAGGTACACATACCCATACCTTGAGTAATCGTCAATAAAAGTAACGAAGTACTCATACCCTCCTCGTGCCCGGATGTTCATCGGTCCACAAACATCACTATGCACAAGTTCTAGAAACCCTTCGGCCCTATTGCCCTTAGACTCGAATGGTCTTTTGGTCACTTTACCCTCCAAACAAGATTCACATTGAGCTATAGATTCCACCTTTAAGTGACTTAAAGGTCCATCCCTTACCAACCTTTGAATCCTATTTAGGTTAATATGACCAAGGCGTAAATGCCAAAGATAAGTCTTATTAGAATGAGAAGTTTTAAGTCTTTTAGAGTTATTATCATTTATCTCAGTATTAAACCATAAGCCCATCTTAGGTTTGAGAAAATATATATTATTTTGCATCCATCCAAAACAGATAAAAGATTTGTTTTTACGAATCACCACTTTATTATTAAAAGAAAACAAATAGGAGTCTTTAAATAAACAAGCTACAGAAATTAAATTCCTTTTAAATTTAGGAACATAAAAATAATCTCACAAAATTAAATTCCTATAATTATCAAAATATAGATGGACATCTCCCATTGCTTTAGCTAAGACCAAGGATCCATCATCCATCCAAAGCATGAAGTCTTCATGAAGCAGACTCCTCATATCTTTGAACCCCTGCAGAGAAACACAAACCTGATTAGTTACACCGGAATCTATGACCAAAATGTCACTGGATTCCTTAACCAAACAAGTTTCTAAATATAGAAGATCACACATACCTCCTCGGGAAAAGAAGTCCTTGCAATTTTTCTTAATGTGTCCAACCTTCCTGTAGAAGAAGCACTTAAGCTTCTTTGGGCTCTTCTTCTTCTTGCTCTTGTTGTTAGTAGGAATAGAAGACTTCTCGTTCTTGGCTCGCTGTTTCTTTCCGTTCCCAGGGTTAGGACTGGAAATAGAAGCAGCCGCCAAATTGGCCTCGCCACTGTCAAGAGATTCCCTGATCAGTAGTTTAAACTCCTATAATTGTTTCATCAACTCTGTTAAGGTCATATCCCGCCTATGGCTCAGATATAAATGGGATAAATTCCTTTGACAGAGTCTCAAATACCAAGTCATCTGAGTTTCAGCATAGATGTCGGCTCCATTGGTTTGTGCCTCAGCGAGGTAACCCATGACTAACATCATGTGCTCCTTTACAGATGTCCTCGGTTTTTGTTTACAGTTAAGAAGTTTTCAAAGTGCCCCTTGCCACTTTATTAGGGCCTGGCCTCCAAACATGTCTTCTAGATTATCCAAAATCTGCTTAGCAGTATCATAATCCTCATGTTGAGCCTGTAGCACGTTGTTCATGCTGGCCATAACATAGCAGTAGGGCCTGATCATTTGCATTTTTCCAACGATCATATGCTTGGATTTGATCATTGGTGGAATTTCCTGTAGGCTCGGGAAGACAAGGGGTTGTCAGCACAAATTTTAGTTTCTCAAAGGAGAGGACGATATTCAGGTTCCGTTTCCAATCATTATAATTTTCTCTGGTTAATTGGTTTTTGTCAAGTATCAATGATAAAGCGTTTTTAGACATTTTTAATTTACAATAAAGAATTATATACCAAACATAAGCAAACATAGCATAGTAATTTAGTAAAATAACACAATCATGTAAAAACATACAAATGTGTTCATTCGTCAAAACCTTGAAAATATCACAACCTTACAACGATAATTCCTAACTAAGAATTCAACAAGCTCTTAGGGGAGTCATGCCAAATTCAATTAGGAACACGGATCCCCTCCTTATTAATATATGTCATCCAGGACCCGTATGATCTAGCATATATTAATAATTGTTTGTTTGGCCATTAATTTTATTAATAGAGCTCCTGGGGGAGGTTAATAATAAAATTAACAAGAGTGTATAACCTTCATTTCAATATTTTATTCATGATTTACAATCACCGCCTAGGGGTGTGCAACCATAAATCATGCTAAAATACCTTATCCTCTCGAAGATCCAACTTAGGACATGATAAAGTCCCTTTCTAGGAGTTGGAACCACCATGTGCTACCTATGGACCAACGATGAAGGCCTTAGGTCCTCTCTTCGTAAACCTTCTCCCACTCAATCTTTTCAAATTAAGGTTTTATTTAAAAAAAAACATACATGAACAATTTTAAATGAGTGGCACTTCCTATTCTATACGACATGTTATCAATATACATGGCAAATCATATTATAATGCAGACAAGCAATGCTACAAGCAAAATAATAATAAATAACCGTAATATTATGGTTCCACCCTAGAGAATAGAAATAAAGATTAAAAGAGAATAATCGAAACATAGTATCGATTCTTCATCCTTGAATCCTCAAGTTGTATCCTTCTTTATGTAATGTTCATCTTCAAGTCTTCAATCCCGTATCGATCGAATAATCCATATTTCTGATTATATCCAAATTTTAATATTTCCCAGAATTGTCCCAAAAATAAAATTAAAGCTGTATTAAAAACTACAACTTTTTTGAACGAATTTTCAGGTCTCTGTCGGCAAGAGAAGTAACATTCTAGAAGAGCCTCAACCAACTGGTCTTTTTTGTTATTCTCTATCCATGACCGGAGTGAGTGTGGGCTCACATCGTTCAGCTTTTTCACCAGGTAACTCTCCTTCCAACCAGTAGAGAAATACCCAAAGCTATAATTCGTTTATCACCCTTTGGCCTGCCGGTCATGACAGTTCACTTGCCGAACTAGAAAGTTTGGCCTGCCGTCAAAACCTCCAGATTTTTGCCCCACGAATAGCTTGCCGTACCTCACATCTAGGCTGTCGATCCTACGACCATCAGCCTACCGAACTAAAAGGTTCAGCATGCCGACCAAGCAAAGATCACCCCTTTCCATAAAATATAGTTTTTAATGCAATTTATCAATTTTATTTTCAACAATTCAAAAACATAAAATTAGAGACTCAAGAAATACCTGGGAATTATCCATCTTCTAGATCCGCTTTCTAGATCCATCTTCTTTGAATGATTATTTAAAATTAAAAATAATTTCTAGTCGGAGATGATAGTCCGTCATCTAATTACATGAAAAACCTAGATACACATTCTAATCTCTAAGGAACCATAACTGGTATAGATTAATTAATTAAATAATAATTTAATCAACTATAATTAATCAAAAAACATTCACCATATAATCTATGACAACATAAAAATATATAGAAACTCTAGAGTGCCAACTCTTTATAAAATTAAATTCAAGCATAGAAGAGATAAAGATCACATAATTTATTCATATAGCATGATCACAAACTCGTAAATTTAGTGCAAAAACCATGGCTCTGATACTAATTGGGAAAATAATACGCAACATAATTTTAAATTTTTATATCATAGTATTTTTTAAAACACAAGTTTGACACACTATATGCATAAATTAACCATATCTCACTAACCTTGTATACACCGAAAAGCTCCCGTAATCCGTGAAGAGAAGTAACATCTAGAAGAGCCTCAACCAACTGGTCTTTTTTGTTATTCTCTATCCATGACCGGAGTGAGTGTGGGCTCACATCGTTCAGCTTTTTCACCAGGTAACTCTCCTTCCAACCAGTAGAGAAATACCCAAAGCTATAATTCGTGATTTGTGAATGATAACCTTCCGGGGAGTTTCAGAGTCTCACTGACAGAGTCTCACTCTAGATTTCTCAACTGATCTCAATAATAATGAGACTCACTCCCCTTTATATAGAGGTTGGGTCCAAGAGTCAGTCCTTATCAGATAAGGCCACAAAAACTCAAATCAAAATCAAATTTGGATCAATATCTGATAAAATCCACGTGAAAATGTTTGATCTTTTAATAACCCAGTCGGGAGGCCGAACTGGCAGATCGGCCTGCCGAACCTTCTCAATCAGCAGGTCGAACTTAAAGATCGGCCTGCTAAAGCCTTTGATAAAAGATCCTTGTGAATCTTTATTTCCTACTTGAGATTCTTTGGATAGAGCCTCATTTTAATTCAAATAACCCAATCGAAAAGTTATCTGATTAAAACAATCATATCTAGATAATTTCTAGGAAAATAAATATTCCTGATAATTCAACAAGTTTATCTTGATTTAATTCAAAATTAATCCAACCAATAAACAAAAATAAATTATCTGATCCTAATAATTCAACAAGTTTATCTTAAATTAATTTTATCACAAAATTAATTCAACCGATAAACAAACATGAATTATCTGATTGTACCGAATTTCAGATAATCTGATAAATCTAACATAAGTCACCAATTATTAAAAAAGCATGCCGTATCATTACAGGATTTTTGTGAGCTAGCAAAGGGGACCAAATGGACCTATATAATTTAAGCTCCCGATAATTATGAAACCCAATATCCCAAATATACATTTCATAATTATCAACTCCAACGCTACTCCACTAAAAGCTTGGAGCTGCACTCTCAAACTATATAGAATTACGAAGCTCGTATAGCTAAGTCTCCATGACATATCATAGTGTATCGTATCTTCATAGGATTATCCACAATCGACAAAGGACAAGTTTTGTCTTACCTTTTCGATTATTTTTATTTTATGTTCCATTATCTTACCAACGAAAAGCTTACCATCCAAAGACAGTATATCATTCGGTTATACCTATGTATCTAAATAGTTGAGCGCTCTAGTTTTCCAATTACAAAATAACACATATAAAAGGATACCACTACTCCTAAAGAGAGCTATGGATTCCATATCTATGAATAACAGGTCTATGCTATCAAGAGTCATGCTTCCAATGTATCGGCATGCGTACCACTATAAAATGTGGATGTTACCCTTTGATACATCAAAAGACATAAGTCAAAACAACGGGCCCACTATTCATCTCAAGATTAAGATACAATACAAATCATTGTCTAAAGTAAATCGATTTGCCGAGATAGAATTATTAATCCAAATCAATTCACTTTATGTCACAATCCAACACATCGTCACCTATGATAATATGCCAATGTTTCTACTCGCGGAGTCCCCCTCCGATGGTCAAGACAAACCATCTCCCGTTAGGGATATAGACAACATAACAATCTTTGCATGAATAAAACGCCTAACTTTATTCCCTTAATTGCAGATCTTATGATTTAGACCGTTACCTTAAGAATTGTGTCTTCCGCATAATTTGTCTATCATATATGCCCAATTCTTAAAGGTTTAGAACGACAGTCTCAGACTTTTGTTTGCTTAACATACATTCAACAAATATGATCGTAAAGAGGACAAAATTTGGTATATAAATAATAAATAAATTCTTTATTGATAAAAATGTCTCCAAAAACATATTATATTTTTACTCCCTAGGTCATAAACATTTAACATTTTATTGTTCTCTTCTTCTCGAGTCTTTCTTTTCAAGTCATGTCTACGTTTTTTTGGTGATAAAGGAAGACATTGTTTCAAGTTCGTTGGAGGCGGTGTTCAATTGTCCATAGACCATTGTTGTTTGTCATTGTATCTTGGGAGACAGACATTCGTTGAATCCTCATGCACAATCAGAGGGGACGAATTTGTTTTAAGGAAAGCGTGAGCTACACGTGCCTCAACTATGATTTTCATTCCAATTGAGGTTTGAAGTTTGAATTCCGTTGTTATATTCTATTCTTAATTTCATAATAATATTTCTTCTACTATTTGCTTTATATTGCATCTATTTGTTGTTTATCTCCTACATATATATATATATATATATTTCTAATAGTTGACACCTCTTATGGTTGAAAAATATAGTATTAACCTAATAATACTTTATTACCATGTAAATGTAAAAATTCATTGACTTTTTTGAACTGCCAGCGGCCAGGAAATGCAATATTAACTAGTAATATTGTATAACTTGTGAATACAAAAACGCATTGGTGAATTCACTGAACTGTTGGCGACCAAAAAATACAATATTAACTTGGTAATACTGTATTACTATATGAAAACAAAAATTCATCGACGATTTAGTTGGACCTTTGGCGGGTAGGAAATATAGTATTAACCTGGTAATACTATATTACCGCATAAATACAAGTATTCATCGGGGACTTTGTTGGATCGCTAGAGGTCAAGAAATACAATATTAATTTGGTAATATTGCTTTACCGTGTATATACAAAAGTTCATGGATGACTTTTGTAACGCCCGAGCATATATGGTATTTTTCCTTAGACTGTATTTTTGTTTTAACATAATCCTTAAATTATTGCATTTTTACTACATTAAAATGCAATAATTTAAGGATTATGTTAAAACAAAAATACAATCTAAGAAAAAATACCATATAATAATATAGAAAATTATACAGTATTAGAATAATGCAGTGTGAGGAAGTACATCGATAAAGTTTGTGGCATGAAAATTACACTATAAAAGTAATGCAGTGTAAGAATTGGACTGTTTAAGATTATGCTGTATAGAAATTAGACTGTTTAAGTTGAAATAGTATAGGAATAATACTGTTTGGAGAATATAGATGAATAAGAAATGCTGTAGCAATATAGAAAAAATACTGTCAATATAAATTTGGATAGTACAAAGTGAGATAATATTGGAATTACATTATGTGATGAATGTAAACAAGTATGGGAGGTTATGGAACTTTATGAACTGTATAAAAAAGAATACCGACAGTATAGGAAAAATACTATCAATATAAACTTGGACTGTGTAAAAAGTTTTGTGGGACCCACCAAGGGGACACTTTGAGAGTTTTGATTAGGCTGCCACATTCACTAATGTGGCCCAACCAAGAGTGGCCAACTTACCCCTAATTAATTAGGGTGATGATCATCATTTAAAAAAAAAAGAAAAGAAAAGAAAAATAAAAAGAAAAAAAAATGGTGAAACAATTTATAATATGAAAGACACAAAGTGGTCTCCAACATGAAAAGAAAAAAAAAAGAATAAGAGAGAGAAGAATGTGCAAAGGAAGGAAGAAAAGAAAAGAAAGAAAGAAAGAAAGAAAGAAAGAAAGAAAGGAAGAAATCCATTTCTTCCTCCATCTCCCGCGGCAACCATAGGAGGGTTCCTTCAAAAAATTTTCAAGCTTAAATCTTGGCATATTTGTCCCACTCAAGTTTAAAGAATTAAAGATCAAGAGGTTCCCCCAATTTTTAAGGTAAAATCCAAACTTTACCCTAAGTTTTCTAGGGTTTGTTCAAGTTTTGATGGACTTTTTATGGTGAGGAATAGGCTTGATATCAAGGGAACTTTGAAGGGTTTCAAGCAAGGAAAAGTGAAGACAAGCACCTTGCATGGATTAGGTAAAATCCTAATCTTTTTAATTAAGTTAAAGTTTGTGTTTTATATGCATATTAAGTGTTTGATGAAATGTTTAAGCCATGGCATGCAATGTGGACATTATGGCATGGTCGTTTTATGTTGTATGTTGATGGTGATGATGATGGAAAGAAGAAAGTAGGTGAAATTTCAAAAGGGACTAAACTGCAAAGAAAAAACAATTCTCAGAAGATTTGAAAATCAGCCAAAACGTCCTCCTAAACGATGGAATTTCAAGAAACTTAAAGCATGAAAGTTGTAGAAATTATCAAAATTGTTAGGACAGCGTGGATAGTTTCCAAAATTCTGCCCGGTTTAGAAGTTATGAATTTTACGAAATTTTGGACACAAAATTTTAAGAAATGAAAACGTTATGAAAAGTTTGAAATTCGACCATGTTGCTTTTGTAAGTTTTATTCCCTATAAAAAACTAAACGTTTTGGTATAAAGTGATAGTTTTTGTTTTCGAGGGCAAAAATATAAATATTTTTGTATTTTGGGTCAAAACTGTAAAATCATGTGAAATCTGGGTTTTTTACCAAGAAATGTAGAGTTCTTACACTGCTATAGGCAGTGAGTGATTAAGGATGCTAAGTTCTAAAGGATTCAAACTTTAGTCAAAGAAAATAAGGAAAGAAAAACGTTAGGGGCAAAATGGCCATTTTGTGAAAATGGCCAAAACGGATCCGAAACGCTTGATGTTGGGAAATGTTCCTTAGTGGGAATCCGTAATATGTAGGTAATAGAATGGTAAAGTTAAGCAATGGGTTTTATAGAGTTACAAAATGGACGAAAAACCCATTAGGGGTAAAATCGTTATTTTTGAGGAAATGGCTAAAACGGAGTCGAACACTCCAATTTAGCATAACACTCTTAGATGAAAAATATTCTGTAATACGTTAAGTAACAAAATTGTCACATGAGACAAGAAATTTAATAAGGGATATTTTAGTAAAACAAAGGTAACCTGGTAGGTTACAAAGTCAAAATAAAGAAAGAAATGGTAACCCAGTGGGTTATATAATTAAAAGAAAAAGTAACCCCAGTGGGTTACAAAGCTAAGTGAAGGAAAGGTAAACTAATGGTTTATAAGGTTAAGTAAAGAAAAGGATAAACCGATAGGGTACCAAGTTAAGTTAAGAGGAAATGAATGTTTAATGTTTATGTTTTATTATCAATCGAGTAGATTAATAAAAAAAAAGCTAGTTGATGAGTCAGTTGTCGTTTGATCAAGACTCAGAGGCTGACTAACGAAAGGAAAAGGAATGGAATAGAGAACGCTAGAGTGTAGTCCAAGTAAGTTTAAACCTCACCTACAGCATGAAGTAAACGATTTTTTTTAAATATTTATGTGTACATTTGTAAATGAGTTTACAATTATTGTGCAAGTTTCTTTTAGAGTATGTTTGCATTTATTATGTAAAAAGTTTTAAAGTATAAAAACAGATTTGCAATGAACTTGCAACTGTTATGTTTAAAGTCTATTTGCATATTGATATGCATAATGTTTTTAAAAGTTCAAGTTATGATTTTCAATGTATTTAAAGTATGTTTGCATTTTGTTTAAATGCATAATTTTTTACCGTATAAGTTATAAGTTTTATGTTGCATTTGTTATGCAATAAGTGTTAGAGTACAAGTTATGATTTGCAAAATGTGTTTGCGTTTTATGTTGCATTCGTTATGCAATAGGTTTCATAGTACAAGCTACGATTTGTAAGTGTGTTGGCATATGATATGATTGCATTTGATATGCTTACTAAAGATAATAAGAAGGAAATGTAAAGATAAAAAGAAAGTATCGTACCAGCCTCTTTGTTGTGAGGTAATGAAAGTAAGTTAAAGCTTGACCTCCTAGATGTGAGGTACATGATTTCGATATTCGATGGTCTCAAGTCTTCCACAAGGAAAGCATAATCTTTATGATCTCATAATTAATGATATTGGTACGAACACTAAAGTAAAATAAGGAAAGTTAAGGGACAAAGGATGGAAAGTTAAAGTAAGATAAGGAAAGTTAAAGAACAAAGGTAGGAAGTTAAAGTAAGAAAAAAATGTTCTTAAAATGCTCATAATTGAAGTTTATAATTGAGCATAAATGGAGACATGTATTTTGATTTTGCTTATTTTTATTGTTATGAAATATTTTTATGTTATGAAAAATATTATGAGGAATGTTTTATGTTAAGTGTTTATGAAAACATTTTCATGTTTTCAAAAAAAGGTTTATGAACGACGTTGTAAGAAAAACGTTCAAGAAATGTTTTACAAAAAATGTTATGCAAAACATTTCAAAAATGTTTTCTTTAGAAATGTTTTATGGAAAAGGTTTATGAAAAATGTTTTAGAAATGTTTTATGAAAAAGGTTTTTAGAAATGTTTATGAAAAGCATTTTAAGAGAAAGATTTTTATAAGAAAAGTTTTTCAAGCATGTTTAAATGATTTATGAGTTATATTTGAACTTACTGAGCGAAAGCTCATAAAAAGTTTCTTCGTGCTGTAAGTAGTCTTACGGGTAACCAGTAGGACCGGTTAGAGGAGCTTGGTGCTGTAGAAGACAGATACAAAGATGTGGGTATGGATACCACTACAGTTTGCTTCCGCTACATAAAGAAAAGGTTTTCTACTATTTAATTTAGTGTTTTCAAAGTTTTAAGATAATCAGAGTTTTAAGATATGTTTTCAAAGTTAAGTCATACTTTATGAAATGTTTTATCTAATTGTAAAGTTAAGTCTTAAGCTATGATTAAGTAAATGTTTCTTAATAAGTTTTAAGAAATGATTTGAAATGGTTTTAAAGATAAGTGTTGAGTGAGGTCTCAACTTAGATTGCGACAGAAGTTGCAATAGCTTGTAAGTATGTTTTAAAGAATGTTTAAAGAAAAAAAAATTTGTTTCAGTATTTTTCTTACTAAGTAAGTAAGATTACTGTTTAAGAACAATGTTTAAGAAAGTAAAGTGACTGTCCGAAAAGGCGGGTTGTCATAACTTCGTCCGATCTCCAGCAACTACGAAATACAATATTAACCTAGTAATACTATATTATTGTGTAAATACAAAAGTCAACAAGCGACTTTAGCGAGCCACCGGTGGCTAAAAATACAATATTAACCTGATAATGCTGTATTACCATGTAAATATAAAAGTTCACTAACAACCACATCGAATCATCGGCATCTAGGAAATATAGTATTTATCTTGTAATACTATGCTACTGTGTAAATACAAAATTTATCGGCGACTTTATCGGACTCCTGATGACTGAAAATATCATATTAACATACAAATATTGTATTTACATGTACATACAAAAACTTTCCACCTTTGCTAGACGTCATCGACATTGATGATAGCACACAAAAAAATCCAAACCATAACATGAAAAAACTAAAAAAAATAAAGAAAAAAATGAAAATGCAAACACATTTTTTTTTCTTTCTTCTTTTGTTCAAATCAAAAACAAGATCATATAAATTTTTTTTTTCAAATCTTTTTTTTCTTTTCCTTTCTCCCTTCCAGCTACTACTTCACTGATTAACTTCATGTTAGGCGACTAGAAGAAATCTAGCAGGAGAAAAGCTCGATCGCAGCATCATCAACAAATCATCTTCATCCTAGGTGGCTGAAGGAGATCTAGCTAGAAGAGAGCAAATGTCAAAGATCGCGAAGGTCGTGACAGAGTTTAGAAATCAAACAAAGTCCGATCTTGTTTGAATCTTTTCGCCTCTTTCTCTCCTCTTTTGCCATATAGTTTGATTTGGTTTGAATCTTGTCAGAGCTGCTTTGATTGTGGTGGCACAATCTTTGCCTCCATAAATCGCAGCCAAGGCTGCAAGTTCACTCCACAATGGTGTTTTAGAGAAGACGATGTCGACAGTGTCTCATACCGACGAAGACTATGTCGACCCAAAGATCGAGAGGCAACGAGCTTTCCATTATGATTTCAGCGACGATCATCATCAATGACGGTGACTTACATGTTAAACAAAGAGATAAATGAAGAACAAGAGAAATAGAAGATAGAGATCAGGCGATCAGGGGTATATTAGGTATTATACTAAAAAGTTTTATTTGATATGCTACAATTTACCAATACTTTAAATTCCTTTATTTTTTTTAATTGTTATGAACAAAATATGCTATTTGCTTTAATTTTCCAAAAAAAAAAAGTAAGGGAAATATCAAGGGTTATGTACCATTTTCACACCCTGCACTTTAAGCTTAGTTTTTTTAAAATTCAATTTAATATAATATAACATTAGTACTTTCTCTTGATCAAGTGCTAATTTTGATGATGTTGTCCTAGTTGCAAGGTATAATGAATAAGTTGATGAGCAACATAATAATAATCTTTAAAGGACGGAGTTATTATTTAAGTGATCAAAATTAGTAGTTCACACAAAGAATCCATGAATTGATATGAAACTAAAATTCAAATGATAATGTTTAAACCATCCAAAATTATTACATATCTTGCTTGTAATTTTTTATTTCTTATTTATAAAATGATACATGCTAATATCAAAGATATGCTATTAAAAAGAAAAAAGAAAACTATTAGCAATATAATCATTTATTTATAAAATAAACCTTAAACAATATCTAAACTTCATCAATATGAAAACTAAATATATAAATAAAATAAAACATTAACATACTAAAAAGATTATTTTTTTCTTTGCATGTATTCTTTAAACAAAATCTAAAATTCATCAATATGAAAACTAAATGTATAAATAAATCAAGACATTATTTTTTTCTTTATATATATTCTCTTCATAGCATTATGCCAACTTCATTAATGCATACATATATACACACACACATAAATACATATATAAAAATATACACACATAAATACATATATATGTAAGAAAAATAAAGAAAATATAATTAGGTTGGGTTAGGGTGGGGCAGCTTCCCCCAGCCTTGTCCCGTCTATGACTTAGAGATTAATTTTAACCCCCTTATACTCGCCCTCAACCCCATATGATATCCCCCATGCCAATCCTATTAGGAGTGGGTACTTACACCCACAGGTAAGAATTCCATTCTTACTTGAATCAAATTAGAACATCAATTTGTAGCATCAAATATTATGTAGCTTGTGAGATATTGGATTTTTTATTCACCATGATAAATTTTGTATTTTTTAATCACTATTTCGGCTACGTCCAAGTGTAATAAAAGTTTTTATAACATAGATTGTGAATAAAAATATAATAAAATTAGAAATATTTCCTCTAGAGATTCAAAAAAAAAAAAGTTGCACAAATAATTTGTTTTATTTTGGCCTCAAACATTGAGATTTATAAATATACAATTTTGATCCCTTAAACAAATAAAGATAATAATAGACAAATAAACTTAAAGGGGAAAAAAGATAGATCGATGCTATGGTAAAACGCCAAAACAGTAACAAAACGAAAAAAACAGAAGGAAGACAAAACAGTAAAATATCAATAAACATTGTAAATAAAAATATAAAACTATTTGCTAGGTAAAAATAAATATAGTCGAAGTAGCCATATAAAGATGTTAAGCTAGGTAAGAATCATGACATTTTGTTGGACACTTCATTATTGATTTAAACACATATATTGTTTTATAACAAAATGTTTTATGCTTGGTTATTCTTAAAGATGATTTTTTTCTAAATGAAAAATTGCATTAAAAAACACACAAGAAAATTCAACCTCAAGAAAAAACTAGAGCTATTAGTACATTAAGATAAAACATAAGTGAGAAAACGGGTACAGAGAGTTTTGATAATAGAAAACTGAATAAGTACATCTAATATTGAATATATGTATATATATATATATATATATATATAGCTCTTTTAATAATACCTCTACAATCTATGAAACTTTCCAATTTAGAAAAATGAAAAGATCAATGACACTAAATCCACCCACTATATCATACAGAAAGTAAAGTTAGTAGACTAAGCATACTCTTTACCATAACAAAATAATGACTAAAGACAAGAGAACTTTATAGAACTGTACTAGTTAAGCCTAATAATTTCTCTACTAGTTTTTTAATTACTTTTTAGAATGTTATAAGCAAAAAATGGTATAGAAATTTTCTATGTAATTTATCTTGAAGGTGGAGGTACTTGAATATTGAAAATGATGAAGTAAATTCCCAATATTATTTTTTCTTTATTTTATAAAATAATACATAGTAAGTTTGTTATGATTGTTGACCAAAAAACTAACAAGGGTTTCATGATGGGTTAATCAACCACAATTACTAGTGTTGGGGATTGGTGCTTTTAAAGTATGTTGTTTATTCCATATAGACATTATAAGAAATATAGCATTATGAATAAGTGAAATTCATTGGTGTTCTCTGTTATATATAAATATATATATATACATATATATAAATTTGCATTTTATATATACATATAAATATTATAAAAGATGCAATACTTGTTTATAGTTCATAATCATATATATGATGAAGAGTTTATTTACATAAGTATATGATTATGTTGGACTTGGTGCAAAACATCGATCCATGACCGACAGATAGACTTAGGAACTTTTATTTTTAAAATGGCTGTGATATTTGTCTATTTCTAAATTGTAGTAAATGTATAATTACTAAATAGAAAAAGAACCATTGTGCAAGAATATATTGAACCATGACCAAATAAAACACAATTATTATATAATTCTGTATTAAGAATCAGATTTTTTGATCATTATATGGATATTATTCTAATCCTAAAGTAATTATGGACTCACATCTATTTGTTGTGTCTTTTAATTGTCAATGGGCAAGATTAAGAGTAAAGATTAATAATCAAAAAGTTCAACATATTAGAGGCATATATTATAAATGTAACGCCCAACGTTTTCGTTTAATGTTTAAACGAGGAAGTTAACGAGTTAGCATGATAATGTTTATATGGAATTTAAGCTAGGTAACTAATGTTTTATCTAGTTATGATGCAGGAGATGACCATGTGGGATCGATATGTTTAAAGTATTTCACGTCAAAATTATACGATTTAATGTTGTGTAAGAAAAATGTGACTTCTATGAATTTTGATTGGTTGATTGTAAAAATATGTATATATATAACATATGAGTTAAAATGATGAATAGTGCCAAAAATTGGGATCAATTATGTGTTTGGGAGCTCAAATATAATCAAAATAAGTTTTTTCGCTAGGCGAGATCAGGCGCCAAGGCCGCGGCACCTAAAACCAAAGCCACGGTGCCATAGGGGATTTCAAGTCAACGCCACGGCACTAGAAATTAGAGTCGTAGTGCTATGTCGTACTGATTCAAAATTTTCATGCAGATTTCAATCTCCAAACTTACCGAATTTGATTTTTAATCAATTTTGACCCATATTTTCAATCCCTAATCATCCAATATTAGGTAACTAATCTAGAATTATATTTTTAAATTAATTTTGATTATTTTCATGTCAAACCTTGGGTTTTTTTAACCCACAACCTCTTTTTTATTCATTAACTTATAGATACATTCTTAAGCCTCTAAAACCATATGTTTATTCTCTTTATTTTTAGCGAAGAAAATCCTCTGCTTCTTCTGCCTCAATACATGTTCCTCTCCTCCTCTAAAACATACGTTCAAGCCCCTCTTTACAAAAGAAAATTCTCCAAGTCACCATCATCTCTCCAGTCCTCAAAACCGATATGTCGTCATTCATCTTCCTTTCTTTCAAGCCGTAATAGAAGGAACGTTCCAAAAATTTTACGTACGAGCCTTCAAGTTGTTTAAATGAAAATATAAGGATCCTAGGTATGATTTTAAGATTTTGTTGATTATGGTTTTCATGGTTTATATGAATATGTGATTTTTCTAATAATCATATTTTAAAGGCTTCTTTTGAGGTGTCGATGAAATATAAATTGTTATGCTTGTTATTTGACTTATGATAGTGTTATTTTATGGTTGAAAGTGTGTATGTTCATAAGGCACAAAAAATTATATGAAATTAATGTTTTGTTGTCATAATACGTTGTAACAATTCTAGGGTCTTCAGTTTTGCAGTAAAATTCTCGATAATGTTTTGAATTCGTATGATTTTATTTTTCTATAATTTTTTAGATATGATGTGCTTTTATATGTAAGATATGCCTAGGAATTTTTATAAATTTTCTTTCAATATATTTAAAAATTATGAGCCTTTTAACGAGCACCGCTTACAGATTTTTATGTGCTAACTAATTTGTATGTGCGCATTTTGAGGTTCGTTTTATGGGACGAACGACATCTACAATTATATAAACATTTCTAAGTCTTTTTTGGCATGTTAAAAATTAGTGTGTACATTTTTAGCTTCATATCTTTGCTATATTTTGAGAAACAATTCATTGATCATCAAGTATTAGTGATAGATAATGTCTGACTGATATGTTCTACATATTTTGTGAGTTAAGAAATCATATTTTAAAATGTGTTTTGCATAATGTTTTTTTTTTTTTGTATTTATATGTTTTTCATGTCGTATAAAAATTTCAAAAATCATGTCATACATATTTGATTTATAAAAATGTTTGAATTTAAGGGTATTCATTGTATAGCATGTTTGATGTTAATATTGTCTTTGAGTTCAAACGTGTATTTTGAATTATGCTGAATTTATTTAAAGCTAATTTTTAGATATATTATGCTATTATTTGTAAAAAAATTTATAAATTATTATATGACATAATTTATTTAATATAAGATTTTATGTGATGAATGTCCACTATCTAGTGGTTGCTGATAGACTTTGTAGTATTAGTTTTTGTGAGTTATTTAAGTTAAAAAAATGAAATTTTTACAGTAAAAGAAAAGTCTAAAGATTATATCAATGTGTTAACTTTATTCTTGAAAATTTTCACGCATCAAATTGAATGCGAGTTATAAGATATAAAGTGAAAAATCTTGAAGGTCATTCAAATTTTTTGTGATTCGCATGTTTGCTTGCATGATTTGAAATTTTTTTTTAAAAAAATATTTTAGATTAATATTTTTAAGAAAAAAAATTGAGTAATGTTTTTACATGTTAGATATGTTTTGGAAGAAGTTAGACATTTTTATCTTGCTTATGAATTGAGATTTCATTCTCTAAGTAATTGAATGTCAAGTTTGCTGCTTGTATTTTCTTAACTCTAAGTGCATATTTATGAGTTAAAAATGTTTTATTTCATTAAATATAATGTTGAATGATGAAATATTATGTTAAATGGTATTGTAAATATGAATAATAATTTCATGTATTATATGAATGATTAACATGGACATTGTAAAAGGTGAGCACACCAAGAACCACGACTACATAACTCAAGTTAAGATTTAGTAAGCTAGCAAATCAAGGAAGTACATTCTCACCTGTAATATGATAAAAGTTTACGAAAAAGTTTTAAGGATATATTTTATGATGATTTTTAAGTTTGTTTTTATATATTATCTTCTTATAAAAGCTCTTGCTGTAACAAGAAGGTTTAACGAATGTTTCAACGATGAGGTCTATTGAAAGTATATCTATGCATATATATCACTTAATTAAGTGTTGTATACCCTATGTTTATAGATGTCCCACTAGGTGGACTGTCCCATAAGGTGTATTTGTATATTTGGTTTGGAATTAACTACTTCACTCCAATCATACAACTATATTTATGTTTATGGTGCAACACTTGGGCCCCTAAAGATAAAATAAATAATTTTTTAGTATAGAAGTTTAATTGAAAAGATATGTTCTATATAAATGTATGCCTTATACACTACTATGATTATGACTATAATGTTACATTATGTTTTTGTGAAAATATTTTATGTTGTGAGATAGCAAAGTGTACTTATTAAACTTATGCTTACTTAGTTTTATATCATGTTACAAATATGTCGAAAGCAAGCCTAGTAAGATGGAGGTCAAGAACGAGGGTGTGTGTAAGGATTGTTGGATTAGAAACAAAGTAATGTCATGAAAAGAATTTAAACTTAGACAATATTTAATTTATTATGTTTCGTACTTTTGCTTGTTTAAGACTCAATTCTATTTGTAATATGTTCTTTCTGTAATGACCGAGAAAAATCCTAGAATTAAATAATGTAATTTACATATTTAAATCAAGGATTTTCCTTGAAACATTATGTATGAATTTCGTGAGTAAAGAATTTATGAAATTAATATACGAATATTCCAAAAATTCTATAATGGATTCTATAGTTAAGTTAATTAACTATCGAAATTCAATAAATGAATTGATAAATTCAACCGTTACTAAGACAGAAGAATTTACTGTAAAGGTCTTAAGAAATTTAATTATGAGAATTTTTGAGTACAATATTAAGTTAGCAGTGTATCAAGAAATACTATAACGCAAATTATGTAATGACCAAGAAAATCCTAAAATTAAATAGTATAATTTGTCTATTTAAATTAAGAATTTTTCCTGGAAACATTATGTATGAGATGCGTGCTTGAAGAATTTATGGAATTAACATATTACTATTCCAAAAATTATATAAAAGACTCCATAGTTAATTAATTAACTATTATAATTTAATAAAGAGATTTATGAATTTCACCACAATTGAGGCGGAAGAAATTTATCTGTAAAGGACCTGAGAAATTTAATTATGAGAATTTCTAAGTGCAATACTAAGTTAGTAGTATACCAAGAGACACTCTAACTGCGAATTTGATCCTTAATTGCCAAATTAGTCAAAAATGAAGTAACGCGAGTAACCGTATCAACATAAATTACAATGCAAGCTCAGATGTGACACTATTAAAAACTATGTCATTTTTCAGCTCGGATACTGAAAAAGTCAAGTCCACATTTTTATTAAGTCTAACATAAATTTCAAGACTTAACACAGTCAAAAATCGATACGCGATTAAACTTTTATCGATACCAGTTCATACTGTGATTAGCGTGTCACAGTATTTAAAAAATAAGAAAAGACCTATCAGATAATAAAATTTCTTGTCAGCTATGTTAGTTATTACCGACAGTATAAAATTTACCTACTTAAAGGAACCTTGCAAGAAAAGTCTAAGGTGACTTTGATTTGAACTAACATAATAATAGTTGTCCTTTTTGTAATCAATTTTGTTGAACCTAACACTCCACCTATCCCAATTATGGCGCCTAACTTTGGGGAATTGATAAGCTTAGTTTAAGTCAAATTTGTCTTGTCTCCACTTATTCCACTGAGTGAGTTTATTTCTTGTTTCTAAGAAACAAAAGTTCTTCTCATTTACTTCTTTTTTCTTTTCTCCACTTCCACCGAAATACATTGATCATTAACAGTGCCTTAACTAATACGTTCATAATAAATCCATACCTCTGATTATGTCCTTGAGTTCTTTTTGTTCGTCTTTGGTGGCTTGGCGTTGTTGTTGGGCTTCATTTGAGTTGGGCTTGCTCTTTTTTTTTTTTTAACTTAATAAAATATAATCTTTAGAAATTCTAATGTTGTAGGTATATTAGAAATATATATATATATATATATATATATATCAGATTCACATATTATATGAATTAAGAGATAGGGCTGTGTAAAAAAACCGCCAAGTCCAGTCCGTCGATGACTGGACCATTTGAATGGTCCGGTTTAAAGATTTGTAACTAGTGGTCCAGATTGGACCAAACCGATCTGTTTGTATATATATACAGTAAACAAATATTAAATATTTAAAAATACCCTCCCTAAAAAAAATCTTTCTTAATTCAAAAGAATACAGTTTTATCAAAACCTTAGTCTTTTTTTTTCACGACTTTCACATCATGCTTCTGCCATACATACATGCATTTTGAGTGACTGTATTATTTATATTTTGCTTTAGATTGTTTTATATTGTGTTTGATTTTTGTTGCTTGTTATCATTTTGTTTTTAGAATGTTTGTTTTATGGTTTAAATATTTACAATTTTTTAAAAGTATAAATTTTAGTTTAAAAAATTACAAAAATCACTAATAAAAAGTCAGAAACTAAGATTCAAACCGAGCCATTTTTTGGTCCTACTAGCTAAAACGGCCCGGTCCAGTTGAATTATAGATTTATCCAAATTGTTAAAAATGATTAGGTCTTAAAAACCTAACGGTTCTCGAGACTAACCAGACCGTGCACACCCCTACGTTCCAACTTTTCCCACCCACAATGACAGGCGTGGCAAGATGTATAGCAATTGGCGGAGAACGACAAGACTGAGCAACTCTCTCTCTCTCTCTACTCGCTGGCTATTAAAGGGCTTTCAGACCCCAAAACAAAACAGAGCAAAAAAACCTCTCACTTCTTTGCTCATTTATTCGCTGTCTCTGTCTCTCTTTGCTTCATCGTTATCATCGTCACCCTCTCTCTTTCTCTTTCTCTCTCTAAATCCGCCATGCAAGCAGTTCAAGCTCCGACTCTCCGAGTCTCCCCTCTCGACCCGCTCCGCAACCGCCGGCAAAGCCATCACTTCCTCCCCAATGCCCGCCCCTCGACCAAGAAGGCCTCCTTCACCTGCCACGCCTCCTCCACAATCTCCGCTCCGAAGCGCGAGAAGGACCCCAAGAAGCGCGTCGTCATCACCGGAATGGGTCTCGTCTCCGTCTTCGGCAACGACGTCGACGTCTACTACAACAAGCTCCTCTCCGGTGAGAGCGGGATCACCCCGATCGACCGCTTCGACGCCTCCAAGTTCCCCACCAGGTTCGGCGGCCAGATCCGTGGCTTCACCTCCGAGGGCTACATTGACGGCAAGAACGACCGCCGTCTCGACGATTGCCTCCGTTACTGTCTCGTCGCCGGCAAGAAGGCTCTCGAAGATGCTGATCTCGGCGGCGATAAGCTCTCCAAGGTTACTATCTTTCTCAATTCCATTTCCTTGTTTTCGAGGCGTTTCCAATTTCGTGCCTTTTTTTTTCCCTTTCTTAGATGCTTTCGTTTGTTAATTTGCTTAATTCTCCAACTTGTTGGATTAATTTCCATGTTTGAGAAAGTATAAAAAATGATGGATCTGGGTATTTTGCCTTTGCAATTATGTGAACGGGCATGCATGCTAGGATTTAATTTATTTAATGAATTTAATTTACAAATGAGTTTTATGTATTGATGGGTTTCTGCTCAATTTTGGAGTCATTGTGAAGATATTAAGCGAGCAGGACAAAAATGTTTGGCACATTGGATAAACACTATGCTGTTTTCTATTTTTGATTATTATTATTATTATATAGGACCATGTGAGATTAACTAATAGTTGTTGTTTGTTATTCTTGCTCAGTTTTTGCTTGAATAATGTTGTCGAATTGCTACTGCAATCTACTCAAACCCATCTGGTTTACCATGGAGCGAGATCCTATCGTGCATTAGTTTACAAATGTTATTGGAAACCTCTTCTAATTGTTTGGAAGAGTTTCATGTTATCTGGAAAATATATGTTATTAGACTATTTAGCGAGAGGATGGTTCATTTATTGGTAAACTTCTGTTCATTTTACATTTATGTCTCGGACTTTAGGTTAGTAATTTCTGTTTATATAGTTTCTTGACGAATAATTTCTGCTTAGAGTTACAAGTGAAACTAAACGAAGAGGAGGAATGTTGGTAGAAATTTAAATGAAGAGGAAAGTTGGTGGAAATCAATATGCTTCTAATTACTCTCTGGGATTTGTACTCGCTAAAGTTATTACATTTGCTTCTCTACAGATTGACAAGGAACGAGCTGGCGTGCTAGTTGGAACTGGGATGGGTGGTCTTACTGTCTTCTCTGATGGTGTTCAGGCACTAATTGAAAAAGGTCACAGGAAGATAACACCGTTTTTCATTCCTTATGCTATTACAAACATGGGATCTGCCTTGCTGGCTATTGATCTAGGTCTTATGGGTCCAAATTACTCAATTTCTACTGCCTGTGCTACTTCAAATTACTGCTTCTATGCCGCTGCAAATCACATTCGTCGAGGTGAGGCTGATATGATGATTGCTGGTGGAACCGAAGCCGCCATTATTCCCATCGGGCTTGGGGGTTTTGTTGCATGCAGAGCCTTGTCTCAGAGAAATGATGATCCAAAAACTGCTTCTAGGCCATGGGACAAAGATAGAGATGGCTTTGTCATGGGTGAGGGTGCTGGAGTTTTGGTAAGGCTTCATCCATTGTGTAACAGCGTTAAGGTTGTATCAAAATGATTACTGCGAAGAACCTAGATTAGATAATAGCCTATTTGGAGAGGAGAAATTACTCTTGCTTTACAAGTTATATTTTTTGGGACGGCCATTTTGAAATGGAAGTGAATTTTCCATAAATTTTGTTCACAAATCTTAACCATGAAGAGATCTGGTTTTTTTGACAGGTGATGGAGAGCTTGGAGCATGCAATGAAACGAGGTGCACCCATTATTGCGGAGTACTTGGGAGGTGCTGTTAATTGTGATGCTTATCATATGACTGATCCAAGAGCTGATGGCCTTGGTGTGTCTTCATGCATAGAGAGCAGCCTTGAAGATGCTGGTGTGTCACCTGAGGAGGTAATGGGCTTACCTTTCTCTACTCCTTCATGTTCTATAACTATTAACTTTGGGGTTTACCAAGATATAAGATATCATTCAGTAGATTCATGATTTATTTCCACAATTTATTTCTCTCCTCAAATTGTATTTTCTGTCCTTGCTTTGAGTGGTCTTCTTTCTCTCGTGATTACGTGAATTCTTCTTCTCATTTAGCTTTTTCAATATACATACATACATACATATTTATATTTATATTGCTGTATGGTTTTAATGTATTTGACGTTCAATGCTATAATAGCATCTCAAAATTTTAGACGAGGGTAAAAGGACAAACGAGAAAATTGCTATCTCATTTATAATGCTCTCTTTTTGTCCAAAAAAAAAACCCTTAAATTAGGATTTTTTTTTTTTTAACTTTATGCTTCTTATTCAACGTAAAGTTTGTTGAATTATCTTAATAGCTTTGTTGCATATATCTTTGTTTTTGTTATTAATTACTTATTATCAAATTAGCTATGTTCATGAAAAGATATGATTGTTATTTTTACACATTACATTGTAGCAATGGAATTGGATGCTATTGTGCACTGAAGCCTGACATACAGGGAAAGAATGTTGCACATACGGATGCTTCTTGTATGATTTTGTCAGGGATTTATACGTGATTTATCGGTCTCCATTGTTCTTTACATTCTTCATTTCTAGATGCATAAGTACGGAGTTAACAAGTTGATAATCTTGTTAGGTAAACTACATTAATGCACATGCAACATCCACTCTTGCTGGTGACCTAGCTGAGATAAATGCTATAAAGAAGGTTTTCAAGAACACTTCTGAGATCAAGATCAATGCAACCAAGGCAATATATCTCTTATCTTTCTCTCCATTATTCTGCACCATTTTAGAGTATTCTTAGTTTGTGTATATTGTAAGAAGGTCTTGTGTTTTTCCAGTTGCTGACAAATATTTTGTTGTTTTCTTCAATTTGCTCCAGTCTATGATAGGGCACTGTCTTGGTTCTGCTGGAGGTATGGAAGCCATCGCCACTGTGAAAGCCATTACAACTGGCTGGTTGCATCCCACTATCAACCAATTTGTATGTGATGCGAATTTCTACTGAATACCATTCTTGTGTGGGACTTTTAGGAGACCTGCTATGAGAATATGTGTTATATCATAGAGCTTGCCCACTTAACTTTTTTTAATATTTTTTGCTTGTTTTAGTTATGAAGATAAATAAAAACCTAAACACTAATGTCTATTATTACAACTAGTGACAGATTCAAGTTTTTCCTTTCCCCGCTCTTTTTTCTTTATAGCAATCAAATACCTTACTACTCAACTGTTCTGTACTGAAAAAATGCAGAATCCAGAGCCCGCCGTTGACTTTGATACTGTTGCAAATGTAAAGCAGCAGCATGAGGTGAATGTTGGTACGTTGCTAAACCATTGAACCTCCTTAAATTTTCTGCAATTTTTTTTTACCAATAATCTTGAAATTTAATTGCCAATTAAAAAATGTCGAAGTTTCCTGATTGAAGTTCCGCATAAATTTTCCCAGCCATATCGAATTCATTTGGGTTTGGTGGACACAACTCTGTGGTGGCCTTCTCGTCATTCAAGCCCTGATCAGATCAAAAGTTTGTTGCCAATTTTTGTAGATCAACAATGCTCACTCGTGAATAGATTCAATTTCTAACTGAGGCTGCTTCATGTTGTGAATTTCAGAAGTTTATGCAATTTATTTCAGGCCATTTGTTTTGTCATGTAATAGTTTCAAGTTTAACTCTATGGTCAAGTCCAATTATAGGCCATTTTAGTTTGAGTTTCCATAATTGATGGGGTTTTTGTGGCTAGCATTATGTTTTTCTTACAATTAATGAAAGTACATGGTGGACGGAAAGTTCCGTTAAGTGAAAAAATGTAGTGGATGGAAAGAAAAGAAAGGGAAAATTGTGCTTCGAGGCTTTTTTATTTCAGCAGCTTTGAGGCTTTACATCTTGGCTTGTTCAAAAATTCAGAAGTCCATACAGTGCCTTTCTACGTGCATGATTGAACAAAAAACTTGCAAAAAAATTGCACAAAATAATTACAATTCAACAAAGGTTTTTGTTTTTGGTATTTGCAATATTGTTGTTTATTCTTTGAAGGTATTTTCATTGCGGGAAAATCTGCGGTAGTGCCCAGTTGAGAGGCACTACCTAAAGGGTCCAATTTGAGGCCATTAGATTTAAATTGAATGGGAAAGGACCCTTCATACTTGCACAAAAACTAATGTGCACAATCATAGGCTAACTAAACAAAAAACCCTTTTCAAAAAAAAAAAAAAAAGTTAACAGAAACAAAATAAAAAAAAAGAAAGAATCAGGGCATCTTCATGCCTCCCATTGCTTTGCCTTTTTCAGCTATATATATATATATATATATATAACAAATCCGAAGAAATGAGTTAAGAAACTTTGTCAAATAATGAGCTTCCTCTTATTTGTTCTTTTACCTTTATAGAAATTGAAAATTTTTGTATATTGGGCATGTTCTAAAGGAAGAAAGCGAATTTTCTTAAAGGACATAAATATGCAATGGAATGCAAGAGGACGAAAATGAGGAGCTTATTGTTATATCGGAGAAGGTTGCCAGCGTTTGGGCAGAGGGGAGATCGTGCCGCCCTCAAAGGAAGAAAACAAGGATCCGCTAGAGGTAGTGAACAAAATCGCCTGGGCACACCGTTAACGATGGGTTGAACTTCCCAAATTTGTTGTTTGCATACTAAAACAAAAGTTTCGTGCTCAAAATGCAGATTAATTGATGCTTTTTTTATGGAGCTAATGTTAGGCAAATTATAGTAGAGAAGGCTATTTCGCAACGCTCGCACTGCTGGTGGAGCATGTTCTTTATAGCCATTATATTAAAATCGCGCCATCAAAAAGATCAAAAGGGCATTATTGCTTTAGTCATGTTTTTTCAACTCACCATATAAGATCACGGGATAAAATGGCAAATAGCATATTAAGAGGAGAGAATAAAAATTAATAACACAATTTTGAAGAAAGGAAATTTGTAGCATATTTTTGGATTTTAAATTTCAAGATTCCTTAAATGCCCAGATCTCACACTATCGTTTCTCTCCATTTTTGTGTTGTTTCAAGCTTCATCAATGGCTCCTTTTAGATAACCTCTCCATTAATGGCGACGAAACTTCAGCCTCAACCTCGTAATCCATCACCGATAGTGCAGTCACACCCATTGTCGCCGGAGTCGCTCAAGGAGTAGGCGCCGTCACCGAAGTTGTGTTAGAAGCAGGTTTCGTAGCCAAAGTCACGCAAGAAGCAACAAGCAAGAACCATCCTTGAAGTCGCGAACAGGCGCCATTGCGGGAATCGCGCCCATTGCTGGTGTCATCGTTATGTCCTGAGGAGTAGTGCCGTCATCTTCGAGAGAGGGAGAAGGAGGAGAGAAGGTTTTCTAATTTGGGGCTAATTAAATCTGGGATAAAATTGAAAAACTATAATACTAAAACTTAAAAAAATAAAAAAGTTTTTTATTAGGATAGTGATTAATTATGCTAATTATTTCCATTAGTTTTAAGCATTTTTTTTCTTACTAATTCTCTAAGATTACTAGGTGTCATTGAATGTCCTTTTCTCTAATGATAAAAGTGAATGTCGTTCCTTTTAAAGGAGCATTGTTTTTCAAGTAAAAAAGTCCTTCAACGGAACTGATGACGTGTGCGTGGACCTATGAGGCATGGTCAAGTTAGCAGGTTAGTTTGGAGAAGTCGTGTGCCTTTTTCTCCGACAGTATCTCTCAAGAGACCAAGCGGGAGGTGTTGGATGCTCTCAGTACATCGAAGGCCAGAAGGGACGAAAGGTATCTTGGGAATACTATTTTATTTTATTTTTTTACCAGAAACTAGTGTAACGACTTTGCTTTTCTCTTTCAAAAACTAGAGAAACGATTTAAGAGTCGGAAAGCGAGATTCCTTTCGAGGGCCAGAAGGACAATCTTGATTAATTCGGTGGCCTTGAGCATACTGTCATGTGATTGTTAGACTTGAAGACTTAATAATTAAATGATGTAATAATTTTTGAAGACATTTAATCAATAAAAAGGTTTATTATTTATTTTTATATATTAAATATTATTCTCTTTATGTTTATTTCTGTTGAATATATGACACACAAATAAAAGTCTAAGACTATCAATCCAATCCTTTAAAATCATGCATATGATGAACAGATTATGCGAAAGATATGAACCTTAAAAGTAATAGTCTAAATGATAAGGTCTGCAATTGAGGGAATAAAGTTGAACACTTTATTCATGTTAAGATTGTTATGTTGTCTATATACCTAATGAGAGATGACTTGTCTTGGTCATCGGAGTGAGATTTGCTAGTAAAAACATTAGTATATTATCATAGGTGATGATATGGATCAAGACAAAAAGAATTTATATGATTAATAATTCTGTTTGTTTAAATCAATTCACATTAGACAATCATATGTGTTATGTTATAATCTTGAAATGAACTAATGGGCCCGTATTCTTGAATTGTATCTTTTGATATATCAAAAGGTGATATCTTGATTTGATAACGGTACACATACCAGTATATTGGAGATATAACTCTTGATTGACGTAGACTCGTTACTTGTAGATATGGAATCCATAGCTCTTTTATAGAGTTAATGATATTCTCTTATAGGCATTGTCCTATAATTAGAAGACTAGAGCACTCAAGCATTTGGATACATAAGAGAAACCGAATGGTATAGTATTTATAAATAGTAAGTATTTCAATAGCGAGATAATAGAAACATAAGATAAAAATAATCATAAAGGTAAAACAGAATTTATCCTTAAGCCAATTATGAATATCCTATGGGCATGTTACACATTTGATATGTCATGAACTATTAGCTTATTGGAGCTTCGTAATTTTATATAATTTGAGAGTGCAGTTCTAAGCTTTAGTGGAGTAGCATTAGAATTGATAATTAAAAAATATATGTATCTAGGATATGTTATTTTATAATTATAGGAGCTTGATTTATATATATCCATTAGGTCTCTTTTGCTAACTCATAATAATTCCTATAATAATACAACATATTTTTCTTACATATTGGTGACTTATATTAATTATTAGATTGTTAAAAATCAATAGAATGGATTCAACAATTCATGTTGGTTTATTGGCTAAATTAATTTTGTGAATTAATTCAAGATAAACATGTTAAATTATTTTAATATTTTATTAAATATGGGATTATCTGTATATAGATGTTTTAATTAGATAATTTTTTATTGGGTTATTTGAATTAAAACTGAGGTTCTCTCTAACATTCCTGTATGAAATAAGATATTATGAGATTTTTAGATTATCGCTCGGTCGACAAGCCGGTTGCTAAGTTTGGTAGGCCGGTGCCATTAGTTCGGTAGGTTGGTGCCGCCAGTTCGGTAGGTCAATTGCTAAGTTTAGCAAGCCGATGCTACCAGTTCAGTAGGTCGATCGCATAGATCAACAGGCCGAATGTAGATCCTGTTATGTGTTGTTGACACGTTTTTGACCAAAAGTTGATCCAGACTCAAATTTTGAAGCCTAATCTGGTAGGAATTGACCCCAAATTCGACCATTATATAAAGAGAATTATTTTTCATTATTTCTTAGATCATTTAAGAAGTATAGAAAGAGTTTTCTAGTGAGAAAAACTCAGAAACTTTTAGAGAGCTATTGTTCAACATCTAGAATTTTAGCTCTTGGTTTTCTCAAGTGGTTGGAAGGAGAGGTTACCGGAGGAAAAGCTGTGCGACATGTGATCACACACATTCTGATCTTGGAAAGAGAATAGCAAAAAAAACTAGTTAATTGAGACTCTTCCAAAACATTTTTCTCTAGTTAGTGTTTCTACAGGCTTCGGTCTACTAAAGAGGTATGGAAGATCTTTTGTTAATTTATATACTTAGCATATCAACTTGATATTTGGAAAAGACTTTGATTTAAAATTTTTTAAAATTTTGCTGCATATCCTTTTCTAACAATTGGTATCAGAAACATGGTTTTACGTTGATTTTACGAGTTTGTAATCAGCTATATGCATAAATTATGTGATCTTATTCTCTCATACGTTTAAATTAAATTTTTTAGATAGCTGGCACTCTAAGGTTTCTATATAATTATATGTTGTCATGAGATTATATAGTGAATATTTATTAATTAATTATTGTTAATTAAATTCATGTTTTAATTATTATATTAATTAACTAATTTTGCTGGTTATGTTTCTTTAGAGGTTAGAATGTGTATCTATGTTTTTCATATAATTAGATGATGGTCTATCATTACCATCTAGGATTTGTTTATTTTAATTTTGATTTGTAATATTTGTATTAAAATAATTATTCAAAGTGAAGACGGATCTAGAAGACGGAGATGATTGCAGTTTTATGTTTTTTCTGTGTTTATAAATTTTTATGTTTTTGAATTGTTGGAAAATAAATTAAAACTACTTAAAAATTATTTTTACAAAAGTTTGGAAAAATGTTAGATCAGTGTCGGTCGCAAGTAGGTTACCTAGTGCCGGTAGGCCGATGCTCACAAACTGGCATGCCAATGGTCACAGATCGGCAGGCAAGTAGCGGGCAGAAACTGTTTTTTCAAACAGTGCTTTTTTTGGTGTAGTTTTCTTTGTTTTTTGAGACAATTCTAAGAAACATGAAATTTTATGATAACTAGAAAAATAATTTTTTGATCTATATGAGATTGAAAAATTGAAGATGGACACCACATGAAGAAGGATACAACGAGAAGATACAAGATAAAGAACCGATATATGTTTCGATTGATCTTTTGTAATTTTTATTTTCTTTTTTCCAGGATGGAATAATGATATTACGGTTGTTTATTATATTGCTTATAGCTTAGCTTGTTGAGTTGCTTGTCTACATTATAATATGTTTTGCCATGTATGTTGATAACATGCCATGTAGAATAGAGAGTGCCGCTCATTAAAAAATGTTCATACATGTTAACATAAAACCATGATTTTTAAAATATTAAGTGGAAGAAAGTTTTCGAAGAAAGGACCCAAGGCCTCTATTGTTGGTTTATAGGCAACACATGATGGTTCCGACCCCTAATAAGGGATTGTATTGTGTATCGGGTTGAATCTCCAAAAGAATAATTTGCTTTAGCATGATTTATCATTATACAACCCTAGGTGGCGATTATAAATCATGGATAAAGTAGTTGAAACGATGGTTATGCACTCAAGATTAATTTTATTATTAACCTCTCTATGGAACTCTGTTAATAAAGTTAATGGCCAAAGAAAACGATTATTAGTATATGCTAGATCAGACAAGTCATGGATGCTATATACTAATCAGGAGAGGATCCGTGTTTTTAATTGAATTTGTCGAGTCTCCCCAAGGCAGCTTGTTAAATTCTAAGTTAGGAATTATTGTCGTAAGGTTGTAAATTTTTTTAAAGTTTTGACACATAATTACATTATATGCTTACTTGTTTGTATTATCTTAATAAATTATTATGGAATGTTTGCTTATGTTTGGCTTATAATTATTTAATATAGATCAAAATTTCTAAAAGCGCTTTATCTTCAATACTTGATAAGAATACTTTAACTAGCAAGAATTATAATGATTGGAAACGAAACCTCAATATCATCTTATCCTTTAAGAAAATAAAGTTTATGGTAACAACACCGTGTCCTCTTGCGCCTACTAACGAATCCAATAATGGACAAATCTAAGCGTATGATCGTTGGAAGGTTGCTGATGATCAGGCCCACTGTTACATCAAGCTAGCATGATCAATGTGCTACAGGCTCAACATGAAGATCATAAGACTGCTCGGCAGATCTTGGCTAATATTAATGATGTGTTTGGAGGCTAAGCCTTGACGAAGTGGCAAGGGGCTTTTCAAAAGCTTCTTAACTGCAAATAAAGATTGGGGACGCTTGTGAAGGCGCATATGATGTTGGTCACAGGTTATCTCACGGAGGCTCAATCCTATAGAGCCGACATTGATGCTGAGTCATAAATGACTATGGTCTTTGAGACTTTTTCTAAGGATTTCATCCCATTTAGAGCTTCATATAACTTGAGCAATAGACAGGATGTGCCCTTAACAAAGCTCATGAATCAATTATAGAAGTTTGAAAATCTGATCAGGGAAGCTCCGACTGGTGGCGAAGCAAACTTGGCGGTTGCATCTGGTTCTAGTCCTAATTTTGAGAATGGAAAGAAGCAAAAGGATAAGAACAGGAAGTCTTCTATTTGGGCAAAAAGCAAGGATAAGAAGAAAAAGAAAAGGTACCCAGAGAAACAAAAGTGTTTCTTCTGCGGGAAAATTGGATACATAAAGAAGAATTGCAAGAACTTCCAATCTAAAGGAGGTAAGTGCAAACTTATGGTTATTGAGACTTGTTTAATCGAAGAATCAAGTGACACTTAAGTCATAGATTCTGGAGTACTAATCATGTCTATGTTTCTCTACAGGGGTTCAAGGAAACGATAAGTCTTCTACATGAGCACTTCACGCTTTGGATAGGCAATGAATCCTTAGTGTTGGCTAAAGCAGTAGGAGACGTCCATCTTTATTTTGATAGTAATAGGGGCTTAGTTTTAAGGGATTGTTTTTATGTTCCTAAATTTAAAAGGAATTTAATTTCTATTGCTTGTTTATTTAAAGACTCTTATTCAGTTTCTTTGAATAATAGAGTTGTGATTCGTAAAAACAAATCTTTTATCTGTAATGTATGGATGCAAAACAACTTATATTTTATCAAATCTAAAATAGACTCATTGCTTAACATTGAGATTTACGATAACTCTAAAAGACTTAAAACTTTTCATTCTAATAAGACTTATCTTTGGCACTTGCGATTAGGTCATATTAGTCTAAATAGGATTCAAAGATTGATAAGGGATAGACCTTTGAGTCATTTGGAGGTGGAATCCATACCACAATGTGAATCTTGTTTGGAGAGCAAAATGACCAAAAGACTATTCAAATCTAAAGGCAATTGATTCGAAAGGTTTCTAAATGAGATAAGTGCAAACTTATGGTTATTAAGACTTGTTTAATCGAAGAATCAAGTGACACTTAGGTCATAGATTCTGGAGTGACTAATCATGTCTATGGTTCTCTACAAGGGTTCAAGGAAACGATAAGTTTGCTACATGAGCACTTCACGCTTTGGATGGGCGATGGATCCTTAATGTTGGTTAAAGTAGTGGGAAACGTTTATCTTTATTTTAATAGTAATAAGGGCTTAGTTTTAAGGGATTGTTTTTATGTTCCTAAATTTAAAAGGAATTTAATTTCTATCGCTTGTTTATTTAAAGACTCTTATTCAGTTTCTTTGAATAATAAAGTTGTAATTCGTAAAAACAAATCTTTTATCTGTAATGTGTGGATGCAAAACAACCTATATTTTATCAAAACTAAGATGGACTCATTGCTTAACACTGAGATTTACGATAATTCTAAAAGACTTAAAACTTTTCACTCTAATAAGACTTATCTTTGGCACTTGCAATTAGGTCACATTAGTCTGAATAGGATTCAAAAATTGATAAGGGATAGACCTTTAAGTCATTTAGAGGTAGAATCTATACTACAATGTGAATCTTGTTTGGAGAGCAAAATGACCAAAAGACTATTCAAATCTAAAGGCAATCGATCCAAAAGGTTTCTTAATCTTGTGTATAGTAATGTTTATGGTTCTATGAACATCAAGGCATGAGGATGTTACAAGTATTTTGTCACATTTATTGATGATTACTTGAGATATGGTAATGTCTTCCTAATGCATCATAAGAGCAAAACTTTTGATATGTTCAGGAAGTTTTGAGTTGAAGCGGAGAAGCAATTAGGTAAAAGCATAAAGGTACTCCGATCCGATGGAGGTAGAGATACTTCTTTGATGAGTTTTTAGGACACTTATTGGAGAATAGGATATTATCCTATTTGACTACGCCAGGTACTTTGCTGTAGAATGGCATGTATGAGAGAAGGAATGGACTTTGTTGGATATAGTTAGGTCTATGATAAATTAATCTATGTTACCTTTATTCTTTTAGGGATATGCATTGCAAACCCCATGTTATCTTTTGAATGATATGCCTTCAAAATCAGTTCCTAAAACTCCTCACGAGCTGTGGATGGGTAGGAAGACATCTTTAAATCATATTCACATATGAAGATGTCCTGCTCATGACCTGTATAAGGAAGCGAATAAGTTGAAAGCATGTTTGGAAGTGTGCATGTTTGCAAGATATCCAAAAGGGACTAAAGGAGATTATTTTATAGCCTAAAGAAAATAAAGATGGTTTCAACGAATACGACTTTCCTCGAGGAAAATTACATGAACTACTTTAAGCCTCGTACTAGAGTGGTACTCGAGGAGTTGGCGAGTGATTTGATCACTTCCGGACTTTCGTTTAAAACCAACCCAATCAATGCAAAAAAACCGATCAAACAACAACCTAGGGAGCTTCGGTGTAATGAGGGATCGGGCATTAACTTGAGAAGTATATGTTCAATGGTGAAGCTTACTTGGCTGAACTGGTTGAACAGAACAGAAATCCTTACACTTACAGAGGTTACAGAGGATGTTGATTCAAAGCTCTAGACAGAAGCTATAAACACTAAGATGAAGTCTATGAAGACTAATCAAGTTTAAGTGCTTGTAGACCTTCCCGAAGGGGCAAAACTTATAGGGTGTTAGTGGGTCTATAAGAGAAAGAGAGGAGTAAATGAGAAAGTTAAAACGTATAAGGCTAGACTCGTAGTAAAAGGATACATGCAAAAGGAATGAATCAATTATGAGGAAACCTTTTTGCCTATAGCCATGCTTAAGTCCATTCATATTCTCTTGTCCATTGCTATTGTTCTCGATTATGAGATTTGGCAAATAGATGTCAAGACAGCCTTTCTGAATGGTTATCTTAATAAGACCATACATATGGTACAGCTAGACGGGTCCAAAGCTAAGGGTCAAGAGAATAAGGTCTATAAGCTGCTAAAGTCTATTTATGGACTTAAGCAAGTTTTCCGTTCTTATAACATAAGATTTGATTAAGTGATCAAGACTTATGGGTTCGAACAAAACGTAGATAAACCATGTGTTTACAAACACATTAAGGATAGGAAGGTAGTTTTTTTACTGCTTTATGTATAGGACATTTTGTTTATTGGCAATGACATTAGGGCTTGTCATTGGTCAAATTATAGTTGACAAAGAGTTTGATATGAACAATTTGGGTGAAGCTAATTATATTTTGGGTATCCAAATCTTTGGAGATAGGAAGAACAAAATGATAGTTTTATCCCAAGCTACATATATAAATAAAATTCCCGAGAAGTATGCAATGCAGAATTCCAAGAAAGGTGGGCAACCATCTAGGTCTAGAATTACTCTTTTTAAGAAAGATTGTCTAAAGTTTGATGAAGAAAGAGAATACATGAAGAATGTGTCTTATGCTTCAGCAATAGGTAGTCTCATGTATGTTATGCTTTGCATATGACCGGACATATGTTATGTGGTGAGGATAGTGAGCCGATTTTAGTCAGAAGCATATTTTCAAGTACACGAGAAAGACTAGAGGTTATATACTAGTGTACTCTGGTAAGGATCTAACTCCTCTTGCATACACTGACTAGAATTTCCAATCCTGTCTGATTTCGAGAATATTGACTTTAAGTTTTATATTTACTCTAGGAGGAGACGCCATTGTTTGGAGAAGTGTTAAGCAAGATTGCACTTCTGATTCAATGATAGAGGCCAAGTATGTAGCAGCTAGTGAAGCTTTGAAAAAAGTTGTGTGGATTTATAAGTTCTTTGGGGATCTTAAGGTAGTTCCTGGCATGGGTAAGCCGATATCACTGTATTATGATAACACTGCAATGATAGCTAATTCTAAAAGCCAAGATTTTACAAGAAGAATAAACATATACATTGGGAGTATTATGTCATAAAGGACATCGTGGTAAGTGAAAATGTGGAAATATGTAAGATTACATCCAAGGACATATAGCCTATTAGGGCTATAGGAATGCGTAGCATATCATATTTACTCACTTAGGGCAAGTGGAAGATTGTTAGACTTGATGCCCTAAGGATTAAATGATGTAATAGTTTTTAGAGATATTTAATCAATAAAGAATTTATTATTTATTTCATATATCAAATGTTGTCCTCTTTATGTTCCTTTATGTTAAATATATGATAAGCAAGCAAAAGTTTGAGACTTTTAGTCTAAACTTTTAAGATCGTACATATGATGAACAGATAATGCTGAAAACATAAATCTTAAAGGTGATAGTCTAAATGATAAGGTCCGTAATCGAGGGAATAAGTTGAGCGCTTTATTCATGTTAAGATTGTTATATTGTCTACATCCCTAATGAGAGATGACTTGTCTTGGTCATCAAAGAGGGACTCCGCGAGTAGAAACATTAGTATGTTATCATAGGTAACAATATATTAGATTAGGACAAAAAAAGTTGAATTTATTTGATTAATACTTCTGTTTGTTTAAATCAATTCACTTTAAACAATCATATGTAATATGTTTTAATCCTGAAATGAAATAATGGGCCCGTATTCTTGACTTTATCTTTTGATGTACCAAAGGGTAACTTCCTAATTTGATGATGGTACTCATACTAGTATATTGGAGACATGACTCTTGATTGATGTAGGCTCGTTATTCATTGACATGGAATCTATAGTATTTTGTAGAGTTAATGATATTTTCTTATAGAAATTATCCCTATAATTGGAAGACTAGAGCGCTCAACCATTTGGATACATAGGAGTAACCAAATGGTATACTATTTTTGGATAGTAAGTATACCAATGGTGAGATAAAGAAACATAAGATAAAAATAATTGGGAGCATAAAACAGAATTTATCCTTAAGCCAATTATAAATATCCTATAAGGATGTTACATATTACGATATGTCATGGACGATTAGCTTATTGACGCTTCATAATTTTATATAGTTCGAGAGTGCAGCTCTAAGCTTTTAATGGTGTAGCGTTAGAGTTGATAATGATAAAATATATGTATCTAAATTATGTTATTTTATAATTATAGGAGTTTGATCTATATATGTCCATCAAGTCCCATTTGCTAGCTCGTAATAATTCCAGTAATGATACGGCATGTTTTTACTATATATTGGGGAATTATGTTAATTATTAGATTTGCTGACATTCGACAAAGTGGATTTAATAATTATATTGGTTTGTTGGTTGAATTAATTTTGTGAATTAATTTAAGATAAAAATGTTAAATTATTTGGATAAAATTTTATTTAATGTGGGATTATCTATATATGACTATTTTAATCAGATATCTTTTTTTTGGGTTTTTTGAATTAAAACTGAAGCTCTATCTAAGATTTTCCATATGAAATAAGATATTCTGAGATTTTTAGAGTGTCGCTCGGTCGGCAGGCCGGTTGATAAGTTCAGCAGGCCAAACATGCGATAATCTTGTTAGGCTTTTCTGACATGTTTTTATCAAAAGTTGATCCAAACTGAATTTTGAAGCCTAATCTGATAAAGATTGACCCCAAATTCGATTACTATATAAAGGGAACTATTTTTCATTATTCCTTATATCATTTGAGAAGTATAAAGAGAGTTTTCTAGTGAGAGAAACTCTGAAAGTCCTATAGAGCTATTGTTCAACATCTGGAACCTTAGTTCTTAGGTTTCTCAAGTGGTTGGAAGGAGACGTCATTGGAGGAAGAGCTAAACAACGTGTAACCACCCGTATTCTGATCGTGGAAAGAGAATTGCAAGGAAGACTAATTGGTTGAGGCCTTTCTGAAACGTTCTTTTCTAGTCGGTGTTTCTATAGTCTTACTCTACTAAAGAGGTATGTAAGATCTCTTATTAATTTATGTACTTTGCATATCAAACTTGTTATTTAGAAAAGACTTTGATTTAAAATTTTTTAAAATTTTACTGCGTATTGTTTTCCAACAATGGCTACCTTTAAGATACCTCAAGTGATCTGTACAAGGATGGATGGGATGAATAAAAGGTTTTGGTGGAATGAAACATGGGATAAGAAGCATTACATGGCCTTGAAGGCTTGGGCAATATGTGCAAGCCGAAAGAAAATGGCAGGTTAGGCTTTTGGGGATATCCAAACTCCAATGAAGCTTTGTCAGCTAAATTCGCTTGGAAGATTACTGCCAACGAGAACGCGATGCAGGTTACTATAATCAAAGACAAGTACTGCAATAATGGGGAGATTTGGTCCTGCCAAGTGAAGGGCGGTGATTCTGCGGTATGGAAAGGTCTTGTTCAAGTGCAGTACATCATTAGAAAAGGGGCGTGTGTGGTTGTAAGGGATGAAGTTAATTTGGGAGTTTGGACCACTCCGTGTATGCCTTTCTTAGAGGGTGTTTGGTTAAGGGTGGTTCAAACTACAAACTTAGTTATGAACAGAGTAAAGCTTTCACGTGCTACAGTAAAAGGGGAAAAAAAGTTACTACAGTGTAAAGCTCTCACATGCTACAGTGAAAACGGTTCTCACCAATAGTTCCTACCACTAGCCAAACACCCTATAATATAGAGTACCAAGAGCTTCCTTTGATCCAAGTTTGGACTCTGAATGTCAACCTAAAGGTGGGCCACTCTTTCATGATGGCATGAGAATTTGGAATCAAGAGAAAGTGAAGGCTCTTTTCGAGTACATATCTACACAAGTTATACTAAGGATACGGCTTTCACCTAATCTTAAGACTGACAAATTAATGTAGAAAGGGAGTGCCTTAGGGCAATTTAATGTTAAGGGAGCCTATTGGGGGGTACAACAACACTGGTTTCGCCCCAAGGATGAGTTGTGGAAAGGCAAATGTTTGGAGTGCCATAAAGTGTTGGTGTGGCAAAGTTTTATGGATTACTTACTTAACCAAGCTCACTTAGGCAGAATCTTTTTTTTTTTTTTTTTTTTATAGGTACTGCTTTCTGTGTGGTGGCGACGGGGAAAATCTTTTACAGCTACTCAAAGAATGCCCCATTGCTTGGTCAATTTGTTTCTCAAGCAAATGGACTCTTCATATGGACGGAATTCACTCAAGTACCATTCAAAAGTTTATTAGATGGTTGCACAGGCTTAGCAAGGAGCCCAAATTCGGTGATCTTCTACTTTTCACTGGTTGTGCCTTCAAAGCGATTTGGAGATTGATGTCCTTTTCTTTAAGACTTTAGTTAATGTTCAAGTCCTCATTCATCATATTAAGCAGCAGGTTTCCGTGGTCTAACACAGTCTCTTTTTTCTGTTCAGAATGCTATTATGGAGCCTCAGGAATCTTCATTGCTGCCCCTTTCCTGGTGGGATTATTCTTTCTGTTGATGCATCTATTGCATTTTGGTTGGGAATCATAGAGGAGAGGTTCTGGAGATCGTATTAAATAACTATTCAACTTTATTTTGATGGCTGCAAGATTATTTCATGACAGGGGATGGCAGAATGTAGTGATTGACAGTGACTCCAGGATAGCTATTGACGGCATTAACCGTGGGTTGATCCTCCCCACTAGCTGTTACACGGTTTATTCTCTGATGTTTTAGACCTTGTTGTTGGTTTTGTGTCTTTATCCTTCATGTTTATAAACAAAAGTGCTAATATGGCAGTTGATGCCTTGTGTAATTAGGCTAGAGTTTCTGCAATTTTTGGTCTAGTTTCACTAGGAGAGGTCCCATATGCCTCACAAACTCATAGCCTCCGTAGCCAAATCTTTTAATAAAACATACACATTTCTACAAAAACATAGATCTTCAACAAAAAAAAATACCTACCATTTCAAAATAGCCCCTCCTAGCTCCAACATGAATCGATTTTGTATGTCTCCAATCTAGTACTCAGAGATTTGGAGATGTACAAGAAGGCCGAAGTCTTCTGCTGGTTCATCAAGGAGGTCAATCTCTATTTATTTTAGAAAAATCTCTTTTCATCTCATGTACTTAAAATCACACTACTCTTAAAACAGTTACCCTAATCTAGTATGTAGTGTATTTTTTAGACTAAGACCACTATTTAGTGACTAACGAGATTTTAACTCATGAGGTTGAATAAGAGTGCTTTTTATTTCAACCAAAAAAGAAAATTCATGATTGAATAAAGTGCCTAATACTGAAATAAAAAAGATTGAAATACTTACCTCAATTAGAATAGCCTAATGATTGAAACCCAACAAGCCGCATCAAAACAGGAAAAGGGTAAAGGAGTTGCTAGCGACTAGCGAGGAGAAGACAGAGACTTGAGAAAATAAAATAAAATATTAATTTTTCACATTCCTTGAATTTCTTTTTTTTTTTTAACTTCAAAAGCAAAAACCTCGTCGTTAAATTTACAGATCGGCCTCGGTGTCAACTTCCTTGTCGTCATTGTCGACCTCCACTGCCTTAACCTTTCCTCCCTCACCATTGGTGACCGGCAAGCCTCGAACGTGTCCGCCTCCTCAAAATGCGCAAATGTTGACTTTGCATTGGCCGACTTCTTCATCTTCCTCAAAAGCTTTGCCGACATTGGCACTTCAACCATTACTTCGTGTCATACTTGCCCTAATTGACGCTGCCTTTTAGATGGCTACAAATCTCGTCAAGTATACTAGTGTTTGTTGGGCACAGAGCTCTATTCTTCTTTTATTAAAATTAATTTGTAAAAAATAATGATTTAAATGGGCCATTTGGTATTGTTTTCGAAATAGGTGAAAATGTTTTTGTTTTGAAAAATGAGAATTTTTTAAGAATGTGCTAAGAGTGTTTTTAAAATTTTTATCTCGAAAAATGTACGTAAACATTTTCAAAAATTCTGAAAACAAAAACAAATTAAGTTTAGAAAAACTTTAATTGCAAACAACAACACTGTATCAATGATGTCCCTGATCTTATATCATTTGATTATGACGTCCAAAATTCCAAAAAATTAACTTCTATACTTGACACATGGATGTAATTTTACACATTTTTCTACATTGAACAAGGCAAAATCAACCCAAATGACAATTCAAGCTTACTCTTCTAAAATTTAGCACAAATCAATAAAAAATAGTTAAAATATGATTAGTTAATATATAATTATTTACATTCATGTCCATCATGTATAGCAAATGCATCTCATAATAGTTACATCACACCCACTATAACTGGTTTTTAACTAGCTGGATCTCTAACATTAAATATCAAATATTGAAGTTAGATTTTTTTACAACTTGCATTTTCTCCAGTCTTGATAAGTGTTTGAAGTTTTTATATAGTTGATATGTGTGTGTATATATATAGGTTTTGGCTCAAATTTGACACCCTAACTAGTTCAATATTTGTAATTTTCTTCGTTCGTGATGTACCTTTGTTCGGGTATCCGTATAATACTTGATTTATTGAAATGTAACATTCAATATTACATGTATTTGTTGTTGGGGAAATTTTCTTACGAATCAAGCAAAATAACAAAGAAAAAATAATAATGAACAAAAAATAAAAAAAAATCACATCAAAGATTTTTATATAGGTTTATCAATTTGGCTACGTCCTTTTTTGTTGCTGCAGATTTCATTCAATTGTTAAAGAAATTCATTATAGAGAAATCACTCAATCACTCTTGTGTTTCTCTCAAGGTCAAAAGATGTTTTCAAGCCTGACACTCTTAATTTTCTTTCAGAAAATTTGAGCTCATATGTTCCAATAACATTAGGTATTTATAAAGGACAAGAAACAATATAGAAAACCCTTAAAAAGGCTCTAAAAACTAAGTTTATCGCATCAGTATGTGACATCGCGCCGTGTCATTGTAGCGTTACACGTAATGTCTCTGGGGCACTGTGGCCCCCTTCCTTAGCACTACAATGCCCTGCTCTTTGCCTTTGTTGTGATTTTCTGAGCATGCTGGCACCGAGGCACCCAAGGCTAGGGTCGCGGCACCCAAAACCTTTTTTATTTTTTATTTTTATTTTTTCTCCAACTTACTTCTTCAATCAAGCTTCCCCTAATCTTCGTATGATTAGGCTCCACATCTTCAACAATCTGCTACTTGAAGACTGATCTATTTTCAAAGTCTTTACTATGACGACAATCACTTCTCAATCCTCAGAAATAAGTCCAGCTAAAGTTGTGAACAACTTTAGTTTCTTGATTGGAATTGTCTTTATCAACATGTCTGCTAGATTTTGACTCGCAAGAATCTTCTCTAACACCAACACTCTATCCTCCAAGGCCGATCTAGTGAAGTGATATCTCACCTATATATGCTTAGTCCTAGGATGGTAAATAGAATTTTTCGCTAAGTGAATAGCGCTTTGACTGTCATAATGCAACATACTCTTATCTTGTTTGTGAACCAACTCCTCCAAGAAAGACTGTAACCATATCATTTTCTTGCTTGCTTTAGTTACTGCTACATACTCTACTTCAATAGTGGAAAGAGCAACCATCTTCTGAAGCTTTGAAACCCAACTGACTGTTGCACCACTAATGTATAAACATACCCGGTATTTCTCTTTCTACCATCAACATCACAAGCCATGTTAGCATCTACAAAACCCTACAGTCCCAAGTCAAACTTTCCAAAACTCAAAGCTAAACCTGTAGTACCTCTCAAATACCTAAGAATCCACTTCGTTGCTTGCTGCTTGGTCTTGTGCATACCATAGCATACATGAGACTGCTTATAGCGGAAACATAAAGCACCTTAGCCATATGGACTCATTCCTGCCTTGAAGATAGTGATTGTTCCTTTGACAACCTAAAAGGACTAGCCAAAGGAATACTCACCAGTTTTGCATTTTGGATATTGAAGCTCTTCAATATCTTCTACACGTATTCCTACTATGATAGTTTTAGGACATCGTATCTCTTGTAATTCTCATTCCTAGGATTTGTTTTGTAGTACCAAAATCCTTCATCGCAAATTGCTTTGACAATTCTCTTTTTGACTTGTTGATTTCCTGTTTGTTCCCACCAACTACCAATGTATCATCAACATAGAGCAATAAGATAATACATAAGCTACCAAAATTCTTCACGTAACAACAGTGATCTGCCTGGCATCTCAAGACTCTATTACTACTTATGAAACCGTTAAACTTCTTGTACCATTGTTTGGGAGCTTGCTTAAGACCATACAATCTCTTTTAAAGTTTACACACTATTTTCACCTTACCTTTTACTTCAAACCCTTGCACTTGCACCATGTAGATTTCTTCCTCTAAGTCACCATAAAGAAAGAAGGTCTTCACATCTATTTACTCCAAAAACAAATCTTCCTATGCCACTAATGTAATAATGTTTGAATCGTGACCACGGAGGAAAAGATCTTTGTGTAGTCAATGCCCTTTTTCTGTTGAAACCTTTTTACCACTAGTCTTACCTTGTATTTTTTGTTGCCATCATGTGCATCTTTTAAATGATACACCTATTTATTCTGCAAGGCGTTTTTACCCTTTTGTAACTTAGTCAGTTGTCATGTCTGATTGGACGTTAATGAGTCCATCTCATCCTTTATGGCTAACTCCCACTTGACCGATTCCTTAGCCTCCATGGCTTCACCATAAGTCTCTAGCTTACCTCTATAGATAAATAAAGTATAATTCAATGCAAGAGAATACCTTTGTAATGGTCTGATTGTTTTGCTAGATCTCCAGACCGTTGTGGGGGGAGTTCTTGGAACTTCTTCTGAGGCTATATCCTCTTGATCTTCAATACTTATTTGTGCCTCTTCATTAACAACAATGTCACCTAGTAGGACTATCCCAATTTTCTTGGTCTCTAAAACTAGGTCATCTGTCTCTGCTTTCACCCTATCCTTGGATAGGACTTCCTTATTGAAGATCACATCCTTAGTTCTAATCACCTTCCATTTTTGGTCATCTCAAAAATGATAACCAAACTCGACGTCACCATAGCCAACAAAAAAAGCAACGCTAAGATTCTACATCAAGCTTGCTTCTAGTAGAAGCATCAATGTGAATATAAGATAGGCAACCAAATACTTTCAAGAAAGAAAGGTTTACCCCTTTGCCGCTTTAGACTTCTTCAGGTATCTTATAATTAAGCGGTATAGAAGGGACTCTGTTGATCAAGTAGGCAACAGTGTTAAAATGTCCTTCTCCCAAAACATCTTAGGCAACCTTGCATGCAATCTCATACTACTCGCACGCTCATTTAGAGTCTTGTTTATTCTCTCTACCACACAATTTTGCTGAGGCTTTACCAGAATGGTCTTCTCCATCTTGATCCCATTATTAGCATAATACCTCTTGAAGTCATCATTCACATACTCACCACCATTATCTGACCTCAAGCACTTCACTTTTAAATCTATCTCATTTAATGCTTTCCACTTTTTGGAAGCATCAAACATGTCATATTTATTTTTCAGACAATAAACTCATACCTTTTTGCTCGAGTCATCAATAAAAGTTACGTGTTGATTGGAACCATAAGCAAAGTGACTGTTGAAGGCCCCCATATGTCTATATGAACCAATTCCAACTTTGTAGCCTTTGGTTCTTTTTTTGTCTTGGTGGAGCTCACTCTTTTCTGCTTCCCCAAGCCATATCCCTCACATAAATTGTGGCTTATCGACTTCAACTCGGATAGCTTTCCTTCGGAATGAAGCACCTTCATCCCCTTCTCGCTTATGTGCCCAAGCCTACAATGCCATAAATCGGAGCTTGCAGCAGAACTAGCAAGTGCAACCGTGTCTCTACTACTGGAAGTGATGTACAATGTTCGAGTTTTACTCCCCTAAGCAACAACCATGGCCCCCTTAGTGACTTTCCAAGCACCACCATTGAATGTCATGTTGCGGCTCTCATCATCTAAATGCCCCATTAAAATCAAGTTTCTAGCACTCTAGATTCTTCTTGGACCTAGACTTGCTTCTACCACTCCTCTGCTTCCCTTTACCATTTTTGTTGGGACCTCTTTCAGACCTCCTACCCCTCTCAACATTTAAGGAAGAACCGAAAGAACTAGAAGCCTTAGACATTTCTCCTTATTCTTTTTTACGAACTTCTTTAGCCACAATTTGATCCCTAACATTACTATACTTCATCATCCCATTCCCTACAGAGTTGCTAACCACAGCCGTCATAGCTCCTAACTATTTGGCAAAGACGCCAAAAGAATTAAGGCGTGGACCTCATCACTAAAGTTGATTTCCATTGATGCTAATTGATTGACAACCAAACTAAATTACCGGGGTATTCTCAAACATCTTTAAATTAAACAGTTTCTTCATAAGGTAAATTTTATTATTAACAGACGAATTTTCATACATGTCAGACAATACCTGCATCAATCTAACGACAGTCTTTTTTGTCTTTGCAGTGTGACCAGCATCTTTCGACACCGTCAACTGCACAAGCCCCAAAACCTGTCTGTCAAGAATATGCCATTCCTCATCCTTCACCTCTTTTGGTTTATTAACGAGAAAAGGCAAGTGAAGCTTCTTGCTATACAGATAATCCTCTATCTGCATCTTCCAAAATGAGAAATCGTTAACATCAAATTTTACAACTCCAAGCGGCATTCCATTGTTCCCAGCCAATGTTCTCTCAATCAATATCCTAGCTTTGGTACCAATTGTTGGCAAAATTTGCATACGAACCAAGAAAAATAATAGAAAATGAAAAATAATTAATGAAATAAAAAGCAAAATTACACAAAGATTTTTATACAGGTTAACCAATTTGGCTACATTTTATTTTTGTCACCGCAGATTCATTAAAGAGAAATCACTCAATCACTCTTGTGTTTCTCTCACGCTCAAAAGATGTTTCTAGGCCTCACGTTCTCAGTTTTCTCTCAGAAATTTTGACCTCATATGCATCCATAACATTAGGTATTTATAGAGTACAAAAAACAAGAGAAAAACCCTAAAAATGCTCTAAAAATCGACTTTATCGCATTCAAAAATACCAGCATAAGTTGCAGCGCCGTGCGTAACACCTCTAGGGCTCTGTGACGCCCTTTCTTAGCACATTTTTAAAGCATGCAAATGTCGGTGCTGCTTCACTCATGACTAGGGCCACCACGTACGAAACCCTACCCTTTTTTTTCTTTTTTTCTCCAACATGCTTCTTTAATCAAGCTTCTCCCAAGCTTGATATGATTAGGCCCCACATCTTCAACATTTTTTTTTTTTTTTTTATGGTTGCACTTATAATCTAATGATAAATTTACATTCGACTCTACTAAGAGATATAGAGTTTGAATACATATCCACAAATAAAAAAAAAAGTAATCTAGTATTATTTATATATTTTTATTTGAAAGAATGAGTATTATTTTTACCAACCACACAATTTTCCTCGAATTCTCTAAACATTCTCAAAAAATAAAAAGAGTGACGTTTGCATTGTAGAAGCAACCTGAAAGCTCGAGACCTTGGAGACACATTGGAGAGAAAGATCCAAGGAACTTGGTGGCAGGTAAAAGTGAATTTGTCAAATAAAAGATATTTCTCCCTTTGGAAGAGAGCAAATGGCCACTCGTTTACCTCTCTTTCTCTGCAACTTTCACTCCTAAACCTAAACCTAAACCCAAGCCCACCTCCAACACTTATACCATCCTCTTCTTCTCACAACAATTTCCTCCTCTTCCACCAAACATAAACCCATGTGTTAGGATTAAAGCCTTAATCCTAATTGCCAAAAGCAATAATAATTGACAAAAATAAAACACAAAAAACACACAGTATTTATAGTGGTTCACTCTCAATATGAGAGTTACGTCTACTTGCCATCGCTATAAATTTTCACTATGATGAAACCAGAGATTACAAAGAGAATTAGAAGATCACACCCCTTGCGAATTTTTCTATCTCGCTATCTCTCTCTTAATCGCTCTCCCAAGAACAGCCGCCCAATATAAGCAAAATTAGGGCAACCAAAATATATGTGTAAAAAACCCAAAATACCACCCAAGGGGCTCTGCCTCCTGCAACCCTCTGGAGGCGGTTTACCACCCCTTCCAACCCCCACATCGACGTTACTGCGAAGGTCAATCGACGTTTAAACTCTACGTAAGGGCAATCTGCGTTAGGGTAATAATTATGCGCAACACATACAAACACCACGTCCTTCTCTATCCTTGCTTCCTCAAAGGTACGTAACTCAAACACACTCACACAATGCTGTTCCAAACTCTTTGGAATTGGCTTGTCTACAGTTTCAAATTGTTTGAAGTCTCAATTGTTGGGTTTGGATAAGAACCAACATCAAATTTGACAATCTGGGTCCTTTAATTTTGCCATGTTTATCCATTTTTTAGGTGGGAGGAAATGAAATAATAGTGGAAACGAGTAAGAAACCAGAGGCCAATTTCAATGGAAAGAAGCAAAATTTTTGTGGCAGGTGCTACAGGAAGTACAGGTAAGAGAATTGTTGAACAGTTGTTAGCCAAAGGCTTTTCGGTTAAAGCCGGTGTTCAAGACTTGGACAAGGCCAAGACGACGTTTTCCAAGGCCAACCCGGATCTTCAAATTGTTAGTCTTGTTCGATTTTGGATTTTTTTTCATGCTTTAAAATGTGTAATGACAATTACTAGCTCATTTGGAAACATGGTTGTAACTATATTTTGTGTTCCTAACTAGATTGCTAGAGTGTACTCTCACAAAATTTTGAACTAAAAATTGGTTCGAACCTTAAAATGCAGTTTCCAACTGTGTTTGGGCTACAATTTTCTTCTGGGTTTTGTGAAGAAAGTGGCATGTGTTTTGTTTTTGGGTGAAAGCGGATGTCACAGAGGGTTCTGCCAAAATGGCCAAAGCTATAGGGGATGATTCTGAAGCTGTCATTTGTGCCACGGGGTTTAGGCCTGGCTGGGATTTGTTTGCTCCATGGAAGGTTAGTTAGGTGCTTGTTCATACATCTAACTGGTAATTGTTTTGCGGACTACATTCACTTTTTTACAAATGAGAGCGATGATATAAAAGGTAATTAGGCTCTACGTTAGGGTAACAATTAGAGTCTCACGTCAACCTTACGACTAAGATTGATCCGTGCACTGACATTGCGTCACGACAATAATTAGGCTTCATACACACTTAACAGCGTGTATATGCCAGTTTTAAAATTATAAGGCCCTTTTGTTGGAATACTATGATTGCATTAATTCATTTTTGTTGTTTTGCAATGATGTATTTGTTCTTATAAATCAAATCAACTCTTCAGCATGCAAATATCCAACTTTTGGAGTTGATGTATTTTAAGCATGAGGCTCAGAATTTCTGTTGCATAAGAAGCAGGAAAAAGTTATCCTTTCATGTAAGCTAATTGTATATGAAAAAAAATCCAGATGTAAGAAGAAATTGATGTGGGCAACGCTTACCTAAGTAATGTTTGCCAAAGAAACATCTTAAACATATAACCTTGGAATTAATCCAAATCACTGCATCTTTTCGTGCTGTACGTCGCCCAAAAGTTTAACCTTAGTAATTCACTGATTCTTAAATCAGACGCATCACCCTAAGTTTTGGTACATGGCACCAGTTATGAATTAATGATTATATTGGATCCGTGAATTTCTTTTTTGTGCCACTGAAAATGTTGTTATTCGGCACCAGTTATAAATAATGATTATATCAGATATTGAACATCCATTATTGTTTTTCTTGTGCAGTTTCTTGCCATTTGGCTTCTTATTTTATTTCTTTTTTCTGTCAAATTTATTCAAATTTAAGACTTACTGAGACAATTCTTTTCTTCAATTGACCATTGGAACAGTCAACCTTGTTGAAGCATACCGGAAACAAAGTGTAAAAAGATTTATACTCATCAGTTCTATTTTAGTCAATGGAGCTGCAATGGGGCAGATACTCAATCCAGCTTACATCTTCCTTGACGTTTTCGGACTCACCTTGGTATCAAGTTTCAGGCAGAGCAATGTATTACGAAACCTGGAATAAACTACACAATAATAAGGCCTGGCGGGTTGAGAAATGAGCCTCCAACAGGAAATGTTGTGATCGAGCCAGAGGTGACTTCACTTGTTCATATGAGATTTTCTCAACTTTCTTTGGCCGTTTACATACTAGAACTTTAGTTTCATGTTTTATGTTCTCTTCTGTAGGACACTCTTTATGAAGGCACCATATCGAGGGATCAGGTAGCAGAAGTAGCTGTTGAAGCATTAGGCCTTCCTGAATCACACTACAAAGTTGTGGAGATTGTTGCACGTGCTGATGCTCCGAAGCGTTCCTACCAGGATCTTTTTGGTTCCATAAGCCAACGGTAACCACCACTTTTGCATTTAGAAGAATTTTCTGGTGGAGGGATTTTCGAACTTCTTCGAAGCTTCTGGTGGGAGACACGTTGCATGTGTTCCTCTTGATATGATTACTTCTGTTTCCTGTTGGCTTGATAATCTCTGACTTTGTTTTATGGTGACATGTAAACATAATTGGCAGTGGAAGCTTCTTAGAGAACAGTCATGAAATTCTGTGCAACCTAGCATGCTAATTTTATCTTGCTAATTTGACTTTGAGCCCTCAATTGACCCGACTGAAATAAAGAAATCATTTTTGAGTTTTGATATTGATACTCTAAAAGCTGTACAATTAAATATGCACAATAGACAGATGAGTTGCCGCCTCTCAGCCAAGCAGGGCTTCAGGGGAATGACTCTAGCCTGTTTTGACCATATTTTGCTTACACTTTGACTATCATTGTCATAGGAAATGGGTTTATTTTTGGATATTCAAATGCGAATCAACAGAATGCTTGTTTGTTTTAATCCTTCCCTAGTATCGTTTAGAAAGCATTAATATTTTTTGAAATGCAGGGCGCTCAAGGTCGCTGAAGCCACAATATTTAGTCGTCGTTTCTAGTAGTTCAAACGCTATTTTGTGTAGGAAAATTGGATAGCAAGAGCAATAACAACAGATACGAAAAGTATCCCCTTCATTTTTGTTAGTCTTCACCTATGGCTTATTGGTTAGTTCTATATAATTTGCCAGTTCAAATTTTTCCTGTAAGTAAGCCAATTATATTACAACGTGTTGAGGCTGCTACTTTGTAGACCTCCAATTTAAGCATTAGTGGCTTCTTATGCGGTTAAGATGATGTATTTGTTCTCTCTCTGTGTTTGTGTGTGTGTATATATTAGAAAAGAAAAAGGAACAAAACAAAAATCAAATACGCGGTACCCTTGGTTTAAGATTCCATGCTTTGAATTGACAAGAAATGTCACATAAAAGTCACTGTAGATACTCAATTAAGTGAACACAAACAATAAACAATGAAACAATCAAGTTCAGAAGAACCAAGCAACCAGAGAAACCAAGGCTGCAAGTGCAGCTGGAACTCCGAGAGCTTCTGCAGAGCTTTGCATTGGAGCCGGGGGAATTGCTCCAACATCTTCAACTGCAACTGCGGTGCCAAAAGTAGCAAAAGCCAGAAGAGCCACAAGGTAGATGGTAAAAGCCATGGCCAATTTGCAGCTCTCCATAGCAAAGGTAGAAATGTTTTGTTGGGAAGTTTTGGGAGTGGATTTTTTATCTTTGTGACTTGTGAGGAGAGCTGAGACTGCATAAGAATGCTTATATAGGAAGAGCTTGTGGAATTAGGAAGAATCTGCCAGCGATATAATGTTGTTTGAACAACAAGCAGAATCATTTGAGGGATAGTGGGTTTTGGTTTAAATTTTAAGTTCACCAACTAAATTCTGCACCAGCCTGGACAAACTGTGTAACGGCACCAGCAATCAAGTAGCATAATGACACTTAACCTCTCTTTTTTTTATTTTTTATTTTATTTTTGAAGTCTATTGACACTTTAACATAGGACTTGTAATGATAATGCTTGTGCTTTTGGCATCTTTTAATCAAAATGTAAGTGCCCGCTAGGCCTAATCATGACATGAAGCTAAGCTCTCTAGGGATGGGGCCATGTTTCTGTATCTTGTTTGGAGATTCTCAACAATATTACAAGGCTTCTCTTTACTGGGCCTTTGTCTTTTTTGTTCTTGTAACAGCTATGTTTTCCATTATCCAAATCAATGAAGGTCCGACAGAGTAGTTCCAAGTCGCCCAAAATCATTATTTATCAATTTTCCCATTTTATGCTATAAATTTGCCTAATAACCGTTATAGTTATTTTGATTTTTGTTATTTGTATTATATTCTATTTTGCTATATCTCAATATGGCTAGTAAGATTATGATATCACTCTTTCATTAATCATTTTGGTAAGAATTTGTGATCCAAAAAATTGCAAGAAGAAATTCTCTAAAACTTTTACCTAAATTTACCATCGAAAGGAGAATCAGTAGAAAGGATACTTCTCCGTTTAGATTGACAGGAAATTAATGAGTTTGATACATCAACAAAATTTTTGTAATGCCCGAGTGTACTCTTTAATGATTCAGAAAATAACATTGTATTTTTCTCATTTTTTTATAATTAGTTTTCCCTTTTCATGAACTCTTCATCGATACCCAATTTCCATCACACTCTATCACCCTCGACCCCCCTCACTCCATCCTCTATCATTTTCCATTGCCTTGTGCTTTCAAAAGTGTCACCATTTGCTTTCAGTAAATTTTAGCATTGCATCAATATTAAGTTAGTGTCCCAAGTCACGTTTTAGCATTTAAATAAGAAAATCATGTAAAGTTATTTTTACAATATGTCAAATTTTAACGTTTGATTTTTGTTGGTTGTTGATGACATGATGTTACAATATTCATGTTATTTTTAATTAATTTATTATTATTTATTTGATTTTTTAAATGATAATAAATAAATAAAAAAAATTCAAATGGTTTAATAGACACGAATTTTTTAAAGGGTATCAATCAAAGGGTATTCAGAACTGTTATAACGCTTCAGAAAAAATACCTCTTTTCATGAAAGGTAATGTACACCCTGATGGTGGGTGTCTATAAATATCACGTTAAGAGGGTCCCTAAGTCTATGCAATTTCTTCAGAAATACACCATCTCTAAAATTGCAGAAGGTTTAGAAGATTCTCTTTCTTTCACAAGTTTTTGTTTTCTTCCATAATTCTTTCAGAGAAACTCTCTATTTATTGTTCAGATTATCAATGGCTGGAGGTCAGTTTTCGTTCTTTACGTTTCCGCATTTAGATGATTTTCATGTAATTTGGTTTATGCATATATGAAAATCATAACTCTGTTTATATGTAAATATTTTACATTTGGTATCAAGAGCGTGGTTTTTTCTCTGCCTTGATATATCTGAATTGAGTTTTTTAAAATACTCAAAACTTTGTTGAATTTGAAATCTTTTTTTTTTTAATTTTTTTGAGGAAAACCAACGTTAGAAATCATTAGGAAATTGTTTTTCTAACATTTTTGGGTTTTTAAAACATTAATTTTGGTACCCATAAGGTATAGAAACGATCGGGTTTGTAATTGGACCTATTTGGGTCAAATTCGGGCGAAGAAGACCCGAATAACGGAAAAATAATCGAAATCAGAGACCAAAAAGTCGTTTTTGGTCCCTTGAGGCTGCGTTTCTGACCAAAAAACGACATGTCGTTTTTTATAATGAAAAAACGACACGTCGTTTCACTATAGAGTGTGGCATTCATGTCAAAACGACACGTCGTTTCGGACTTGATGCCCAAAACGACATGTCGTTTTTTAGGCATGAAAAAATCAAAAAAAAAAAAATCCGAAAATTTTTTTTTTTCTTTCTTTCTTTTCAGATTTTTAATTTGGGTATTTTGGAAAATTGTTTTGTTTTTAATAAATCTAAAATTAATTATAATGAAATCTAAAATTTTATTATTTATATTTAAATAAAATTTTAGAAATTAATTTTAGATATGTTATTGAATTTATGCATAATTTATTTTGCATGTATTCTTTAGTTGTTATTTCTTTTAATACATATAAATTTATGAATATTTTATGCATGAAAATTAATTGTCTTTGGTGATTTGTATAATTTTATTTAATTTAAGAGTAGACACAGCATCTTAGATTATATTAAAATTATACGTTAAGTTTTTTAAATCACATTTAGTTAAACGGATATTAATTGTAACTAATTATGTTTAGTATAGTGAAATTTATCCCACAGGAAATTTTGTTATATTAAATATGATTAGTTAGGATGAAATATTGAACTATTTTCTTAATTTGCCCACAAGGATTAAGAAATGGAATATAGTTTAATAGTTTGATCATATGGTTGTATGTGAATCAATGTGAATTAGAAACTTAGCCCACAAGCAGTTTTTATGTCATATGATTCATAATTTTTGTTGCCTGATTTACATTGGTAAAACATGACATATAGTTATTAGCTTCAAATTTTGTGACATGAGCATGTATATTTGATGTAATTTATCTGATATGAAATGTGATGTTCCCGAGCTTAAAGGTGATAACTATAAAGTTTGGAAGGAGAGGATTCTCCTTCATTTGGGGTGGATGGACATTGACTATGCCATAAGAAAAGATGAACCGCCCTCTATCACTGAGACCAGCACTCCAGATGATGTTAGTCGATATGAAAAATGGGAGCGATCCAATCGTCTCTCAGTTATGTTCATAAAGACTAAGATCTCTGCTGGGATTAGGGGTTCGGTTGATCAATATGACAATGTCCGAGCATTACTGAAGGCTATTGATGAGCAATTTGAGTCTTCAGATAAGGCATTGGCAAGCACCCTGATAATGCAGTTTTCATCCTTGAAGCTTACCGGTATAAAAGGCGTGCGTGAGCATATCATGCGCATGAGGGATATTGCGGCTCAATTGAAGACGCTTGAGGTTGAGATGTCTGATTCGTTCCTGGTACATTACATTCTGAACACTCTACCCTCTGAGTATGGTCCCTTTAAGATCTCCTATAACACACATAAAGACAAATGGTCAATTAATGAGCTATTGACCATGTGTGTTCAGGAGGAGGGAAGACTCATCATGGAAGAGGGAGAGAAAGTAAATTTGGCAACCCAGGGTAATAAGAAAAGGTCTCAGACCAAGCAAAAAGGGAAATGCAAGGCTCCTGCCCAGCCGGATATTAAGAAGGAGTTCAAGTGCTTCTTTTGTAAGAAGAAGGGGCACGTAAAGAAAGACTGCTCCAAATTTCAGGAATGGCTTGATAAGAAAGGTACTCAACTCTCACTTGTCTGCTATGAATCCAATATGATTGATGTTAATTATAACACATGGTGGATTGATTCCGGTTCTACAATCCATGTTACCAATTCCCAACAGGGATTGGAAAACCTGCGGAAGCCAGTGAGAAGTGAGCAGAGCATCTATTGTGGAAATAAAATGCGCTCACATGTGGAGACTATAGGAACGTGCAAACTGATTTTAAGTAGTGGCTTTATTTTGTATTTGGAAAAGACATTCTATATTCCTAGTTTTTCTAGAAATTTAATTTCAGTTTCCAGACTTGTATCAGTTGGATATTCCTTTAAATTTTCAGAATCTTCTTTCAATTTGTTTTATAAATCTGATTTTATTGGAGATGGTACTTTGTCTGGTGGTCTTTTTTGTCTTAATTTGCAAAATGATGCCAATTATACTACTATGCACGTTCATGAAAATGTTGGAATTAAGCGATGAGTTATAAATGACGAATCCTCTATGTTGTGGCATCGAAGATTGTGACATATCTCCATTGAGAGAATTAAAAGATTAGTAAATGATGGAGTACTTAGTGCTTTAGATTTTACTGATTTTGATACTTGTGTGGACTGCATTAAGGGTAAGCAGACCAACAAGTCAAAGAAGGGTGCCAAGAGGAGTTCTGATTTATTGGAAATCATACATACAGATATTTGTAGTCCAGACATGGACATTTACTCTCAAAGGTACTTCATCTCCTTCATAGATGACTACTCACGGTACATGTATCTCTACTTGCTTAAAAATAAAAATGAAGCACTAGATGCTTTTAAGGTCTTTAAAGCGGAAGTAGAGAAACAATGCGGAAAGCAAATTAAGATCGTGAGATCGGATAGAGGTGGAGAGTACTACGGTAGATACACTGAGGATGGACAAGCACCTGGTCCATTTGCTAAGTTTCTGCAAGAACATGGGATTGTTGCCCAATACACTATGCCTGGTTCTCCAGACCAGAATGGTGTAGCTGAAAGAAGAAACCGAACAATAATGGACATGGTGCAAAGTATGCTTGCTAGCTCCAAACTTCCTGAGTTCTTGTGGACTGAAGCTCTTAAGACGGCAGTGTACATATTGAACCGAGTTCCAACCAAGGCTGTCCCCAAGATGCCTTTTGAGCTATTCAAGGTTGGAAACCGAGTTTGCGACATGTACGCATTTGGGGATGCCCATCAGAGGTAAGAGTTTATAATCCACAAGAGAAAAAGCTAGACCCAAGGACCATAAGTGCATATTTTGTTGGTTATGCTGAATGGTCTAAGGGATGCAGATTTTATTGTCCATCTTATAGTACTAGATTTGTGGAATCAAGGAATGCAAAATTTCTTGAGAATGACTTAATTAGTGGGAGCGATCGATCTTGGAACACTGTTCCTGAGAAAGATCTTACAGATGCTCAACCTTCCACTTCTTATGATAGATTGATTGTTGTGCACAACACGCCTAAAGTTCAAATGCGTGATGAACAACAACGAGTCATTCAAGTTCCACAGACTGCTGATCATGATATAGATCCAGCTAAACAACAGATATAGAAACCTGTTGAACAGTTTGTTGAACAACATGCTTCTTAGGAGAATGTTGAACCAACATTAAGGAGACTACTAGAGAAAAGCGATCGGCGATACCTAGTGACTATATTGTGTATCTACAAGAGTCTGACTACAATGTTGGAGCCGAAAATGATCCTGAAACGTTTTCACAGGCCATAAGTTCTAAGGAATTTGACTTATGGTACAGTGCCATGAAAGATGAAATGGATTCTATGGCATCTAACAGAGTCTGGGATCTCGTTGAGTTGCCTAATGGTGTAAAAGCCATTGGATGTAAATGGGTCTTTAAAACAAAGAAAGACTCATTGGGCAACATTGAGAGACATAAGGCAAGACTCGTTGCCAAAGGATTCACTCAAAGAGAAGGAATTGACTATACGGAGACTTTTTCTCTTGTATCTAAAAAGGATTCTCTTCGAGTCATTATGGCATTGGTTGCCCATTTTGATCTGGATTTGCACCAAATGGATGTGAAAACGGCCTTCCTTAATGGTGATCTAGAGGAAGAGATATATATGAAACAACCAGAAGGATTTTCCTCTAGTGATGGTGAGCATTTGGTCTGCAAGCTTAAGAAATCCATATATGGGTTGAAACAAGCCTCTCGTCAGTGGTATTTGAAGTTCCATGACGTTATCTCTTCATTTGGTTTTGAAGAGAATATCATGGATCAATGTATATACCAGAAGGTCAGTGGGAGTAGGATTTGTTTCCTTGTGCTGTATGTGGATGACATATTACTTGCAACTAATGATAAGGATTTGTTATATGAGGTGAAGCAATTTCTCTCAAAGAACTTTGAAATGAAGGATATGGGAGAGGCATCTTATGTCATTGGCATTAAGATCCATAGGGATAGATCTCGAGGCATATTGGGTTTGTCTTAAGAGACCTATATCAACAAGGTTCTAGAGAGGTTTCGGATGAAAGATTGTTCACTAAGTATAGCACCCATTGTGAAAGGTGATAGGTTCAATTTGAACCAATGCCCGAAAAATGAGCTCGAACGGGAACAAATGAAAAACATTCCATATGCTTCAGCTGTTGGAAGCCTAATGTATGCTCAAGTCTGTACAAGACCTGACATTGCATTTGCTGTGGGAATGTTGGGGAGATATCAGAGTAACCCAGGTGTTGACCACTGGAGAGCTACAAAGAAGGTGATGAGATACCTTCAAGGAACTAAAGATTACATGCTCATGTATAGACGGACTGATAATCTAGAGGTGATTGGATACTCCGACGCAGACTTCGCTGGCTGTGTTGATTCGAGAAAATCAACATCTGGTTATGTTTTCATGTTTGCCGGTGGAGCTGTATCTTGGAGGAGTGCGAAGCAGACTTTGACTGCTACCTCTACTATGGAGGCCGAGTTCGTTTCTTGTTTTGAAGCTACTTCGCATGGTGTATGGTTGAAGAGTTTCATATCCGGGCTTAGAATTGTGGATTCTATTTCTAGGCCATTGAGACTGTACTGTGACAATTCAGCTGCGGTATTTATGGCCAAGAACAACAAGAGTGGTAGTCGAAGTAAACACATTGACATTAAATACTTGGCTATAAGAGAACGTGTTAAAGAAAAGAAAGTGGTCATTGAACACATTAGCACTGAGTTGATGATTGCCGATCCTTTAACTAAAGGCATGCCACCAAAGTTTTTTAAGGATCATGTAGTACGAATGGGACTTGGTTCCATGATGTGAATTTTATTGTACGTACATTTGGTTATTGATTTTTATGAAACTCTTATTCAGTTGTGATATTTTCTCATATTCAGTTGTGTACAAATTCAGTTACTTTGAGAAAAATCAATTAAGTTGGACCTAGAATAAACATATGGTTTATTCATTAAGTTGCGTTACCATTTATGAGTTAGTATTAAGGGATATAATGCATTGTAATACATGGAAGATAATACTCATTATAAGAGGACCTATTGCGATGATTCATGTGTTTATTCCTTAAGTTTGAGATTGGTTGATTTTGATTATTTAGAAAATTTATGTGGACCAAGTGGGAGAATGTTATTTTTAATTAATTTATTATTATTTATTTGGTTTTTTAAATGATAATAAATAAATAAAAATAAATTTAAGTGGTCTAATAGACACGTATTTTCTAAAGGGTGTCAACCAAAGGGTATTCAGAACTGTTATAACGCTTCAGAAAAAATACCTCTTTTCATGAAAGGTAACGTACACCCTGATGGTGGGTGTCTATAAATATCACGTTAAGAGGGTCCCTAAGTCTATGCAATTTCTTCAGAAATACACCATCTCTAAAATTGCAGAAGGTTTAGAAGATTCTCTTTCTTTCACAAGTTTTTGTTTTCTTCCAGAATTCTTTCAGAGAAACTCTCTATTTATTGTTCAGATTATCAATGGCTGGAGGTCAGTTTTCGTTCTTTACGTTTCCGCATTTAGATGATTTTCATGTAATTTGGTTTATGCATATATGAAAATCATAACTCTGTTTATATGTAAATATTTGACATATTCATGTTATTTTTAAATTATTGTAGAATTGCCAGTTTACTTTTAAGTGTTCAAAACCTCAATTATTATGTTAAAAATAGATTTAACATCTGAAATAACATATTTTTTTAGTACTTTTCGGTACCAAATGCCACATTGGCATTCATATTTGTATCGAAGATAATCTATTGCTTAATTTGAAACCAGCTGTTTTGCATTGTAAAAATTAGACATGCTACATTTGACATCAAGTATAATGGAAGCCAAAATTTTGACATTAATAACGTAAGAGTTTAACGTATTGCATTGGAGATGTCATTTATAGAACCGTAATATTAAATTTCCACAAAATTTCTAAATTAAGAAACTAAACATATATATGTGTGTGTGTTATATTTTATTTCTACAAAATGTCTAAATTAAAAAAAGTAAATAATATAAATGTGTGTGTATTGTATTATAATTATATATATAATATTTTATTTCTATAAAATATATTATGTGTGAGTGTGTGTGACAGTGTAGTGTATTATAATATTATAATGTTTATCATTACTCAACTTACAAATTAGCTTTTAACTCTTGCTACCATCAACAAACTAACAAGTTTTAACATTATAAATGTGTGTAAACAAAAAGCTTGTATCAACACGTATCATTTTAGTTACTAATGTAACCCGTGTAATTATATAAACACCCACTCGGCGGCTGTAGCTCTCAAAAGAACCAGCTGAAACGGTTTTCCAAGCCATCCCAGGTCAGCAAATTCAATATTATTAACAAAATATGAGTCATCCCTCAGGCTGCCGGCAAAGAATATCAGCGGCGGCGACAACCAAGCCACGGCTGCAGGAGATCGAAGTCCTCATAATCTCCGCCGAAGGCGTCAAGAACGTCAAGCACATGACCAAGATGAGGACCTACGCGCACGTCTACGTGGAGAAGGAGGGCCACGTGGCGACGACCCACGTCGACGATGAAGGCGAGACAAGCCCCACGTGGAAAGAGATCGTCAAGGTCAAGTTCCGGGAGGACCTGTCGGAGAGTAACGTCATGGAGGCGCTCAACGTCGACATCTACGCGCATGGGCGGGTGAGGCCGCGGACGGGGAGGTTCTTGATAAGGAGGGAGTCTTCGTCGTTTAGTGTGAGCGAGGCGGCAGAGGAGGAGGAGGTGGAGGAGACGGCGGTAAGTGGTGGCGGGGCCAAAAAGGTGCCGGCGATGAAGTGTACGCAGGAGTAGTCTAGAGAATTAGAGGGGTTTTGAGGTTTTGGCGGTGGTTTTTAATTTTTACGTCCAATACTGCATGTTAGCCACGTATGTAGTTTGTGCAGCGGTAAACGCCTTTTTTTTTTTTCTTTTTTTCCTCTTTAAGTGGGCTAGTGTTAAAACGATGAGGGCTGTGGATTTTGCGCACTTGGAATTATAAATGTTGCTTTTGTGCATTGGATTAACATCGACTTTTGTTTGTTTATTAGAAAGTATGTACGTAGTTACATACATGTAGCTTCTACGAGAGAGTCGAAATAAACAGAAAAGCACAAGTGTAAAAGTTCTACGCTTTACAAGAGAGGAAAAGAAAGTATTGTGGTAAAAGAAAACTACATATCATGAACTGTATATTGAAAGGAGGAGACAGAATGGTTAGAAGAAATGAAACTTGATAACTAATTGCTTGGTGCGCTACTAGTGCGCCCGACTTATGAGTAGGGTGTGGGTTATGTTCTCGGACCACAAATTCGGAGAATTCTCCTTTCGTCTTTACGGACTGAAGATACGATGAGGAGAGTTCTTGTGAAGCAAATTACATAACGACGGACCCACGTTGGCCTCCATTGCTAGGCAGCTTAAGCATGGGAAATTTTTATATAAATATCATATATTTAAGCGTAACACAATTTAAACATGTAATATAAGTGGTAGTATTATATATATTTTTTTATTTTTTAAAATCGTATGAATAAATACAAATCTTAAAAGTGTCACATGTATGTAATTTTCTCTAATTATTTCCTCTAATTTTTAGGCGCATGCCCCCTTAATTGTGGGCTTTAAGCTTATAATCTTGTGGGGCTCTTCTCTCCTTCATATTAATTTTTTTTGGGTTAAGTATATATATGATCGAATATTAATAGTTGAAAAATTAAATGTCAAGAGACCTAAGTTCAATATTTATCAAACCTAAATAATTCATTTCATTTAGCTGCAAAGACAATAATAACTTGTCCATAAAAGGTGAGCATATTTAATAAAAAGGTTTTTCAAGACTAATGATATTTAATCACGGTATAATGCTGATAAATTATTAGCCTTTCTAATTAGTCAATCAACTATTAATGACCTGGATTTAGGTAGGGTATAAGACATATTACATTTGAATTTCATTAACTATTAATCTGTTAAGTTGTTACTGCCAATAAACATATGGCCAAGTCTAATTATTACTCCATCTTCTAATGGCAGAAGTTGCCTTTTTTTTTTAATTAATAAGTAAGTTAGGATGATACAGGATTAAATTAGATTGGTAATGATCAATTATTTTAATGACTACAGAATTGAATACTGATTTTTTTCCAAGAACTAGAATAGTGAATAAATGGTAATGACAATGTTATGAGATTGTTAATGGCCAATCATTTTTGTGACTACATAATTAAGTTCATACTTATAATTAAATTCATACTTAGTTATTAGATTGTCCTAGTTTATTGACTAGCTTTTAATGACCATAAAATGTTATTGGTTATATATATGTGTGATTAAAGTAGACCATGTTATTTAACAAAGTCCTAAATATCAATAAAAAGAGGGAAAAAATAGACATAATTAGCTTGTCGTATTGATGCACATATTGCGTATCAAAGCTTTAATATGGAAATCTAAATCTGAGAAAATAACATGGAAATTAATTAGGGCACAATAATCAAGGACTTAAGTGTGTAAATTAGTTGTTATCAGGAAATTAATATGAGGCTATAAAATGGAATTACCGAATTTTTTAACATTACATAAAATTGGGGATATGCACATAATAACTAAGGGCAGATTTGACATGAAGGAAAATATTTAATGAGAGACTTAGCAATGATTAACAATTTTATAAGATCAAGTCATCTACTTTATTAAAGTATTTAAATTGACTATAATGTGCAACTTTTACATCTTTTATTTAATTTTTTAATTTCTAAAAGATCATATTCAATGTCGACATTTCTATTTTTTTTTCCTTTACACTAATATTTTTCTGTATTACACCTAATGCTTAATAAAATATTATTATAATACTATATGGGCCCATTTGGTGTGTAAGATATGATAACATTGGATAAGATCGTATTAGAAGTTTGAATTAGATTGTGTTAGGAAAGGATATGATTAAATTTTAGCTAATCCAATCCGATGTTTGGTTATATTATTAGCATTGGGGACTTTGAAAAAAAAAAACCCAAAACTTGGTGTTAGATATTAATTTTTTAAAATTATAGAAAAAATCTAATTATTAAAAATATTGTGACATAAAAATTACATTTTGATACTCAATTTTTAAAAAACTATATTTTGACCCCAAACTTAATAAAATTTTTACAATGTATAAATGTTGTGTTTAATTTCATGTTTTAGTCAGGAATATCTAATCTTCATCTAAGAGGGTTCAAGCATGGACAGGATTAGAGCTTATCCATTCTATTCCTTTAAAATTTCTAACCAAACAAAGCATTAAAATTTAATCTAATCTAATTCTTCACAATCCTACGTACATAAGGGTGAAGCTACTCACGGACCAGGGTGAGTGCCGTCCTTTTTGAACTTTTGTTTTCTTTTAAATTTGTATATGAGATTTAATATTTGCCACGCCTCAACTCACTAATTTTTCTATCACTGTCCTTTTGTAGCGTACTAAATAGGCTATAAAAGTTTTGGTACGTATTTGTGCTCCCACAGCTAAATCGGTCCTATTTGAGAAGAACTTGGAATACATACGTGCATGTGAATGTGTGTGTGGGGCTGGATGCATTCACTCTGTTTGTTTGTTTGTTTTTTTTTTTCACCGTTTCATAAATGAGATGAAAACAAAAAACACACAAAGGAGAAAAGAAAATGCCATAAACAACTTTCCCTCACAAAAAAAAAAAGGAAAAAAATACCATAGGGAAACATAATTACAAAAATTCTTTTGTCTAATTTGTGTCTAGTTGAAGAAAGAATTCTCGAACGAAAAAGTAATCGTACCCATATTCTTGACCCATGTGACTCCGTGGCCCACGGGATAAGGCACTGGTCTACGGAACCAGAGATTCTGGGTTTGATCCCCAGCCGAGCCACACACAACTACTGCTCCCTCGTAATTATATACCTACATTCGATATTGAAGCCTTTTTAATTTCCTCCACGATGAATGTTTATGTAGAAGTTAGTCAAGAAATTTCATTTACTAGGACCATATATCCTAATTAATTGTTCAATAGTGAACTCAAACAGCTATATTCTTTGTTATTACAGTGTAAAATTTTCTATTATTATAGTATTTTGAACTAATTGATTCAAACTAAGGTGTCCAAACATCTTACTAGTGTTGATTTGTCCTATTTATAGACTCAACTTAACGAGCGCCAAACTTGAAACATAATTTTATAATAGTTAAAACGTGTGGTCTTCTTTTTCAGATTTCCACTCAAGCTAACAAACACGCAAAGAGATTCTTCACTGCACATGCTCGGCGGCCTTTTGGTGAATAATCAACTTCTAAGCCCTTGAAAAACAACCTATTATTTTATCATGATTTTCAAGGTGATTCCTCATATTTTATGGGTTGGTTTATATAAATCCAAGTTATTTTATGTTTAATTTTCCTTATATCTCCCATTTTTTGGACGTAACAAAGTGGTAACGACAATGTTTCACTCTATTTTCTCCAATATAATCTGTAGTCATTGGCATCATCAAAGCAAGTATATGGAAAACGTTATTAAGACCAAAAAAAAAAATATATAAAACATAAGAGGCCCTAGTCTAAATTAAACTTGTACGGTGCATTAGAATTTAAAAGATTATTTATCTTCATTTCAATAGGAATTATATCTCCGTTTGTTATTCTTGCAAACTGTCCAATCAGGTGGTTGACATGGATCCTTGAATTTAGAGTTGTCATTTCATAAACTTGTCAAACAATTCGGTCACATATAGAATTATCACATCAAATTTGCACTTTCTTCTAGAGTTTTGAGCTCATCAGCCATTAACTCTTTCCATCCATAACAAAATTCACGTCCATAGTGATTTTCCCAAACACAAAGCAGTGTCTGTAATACTTGAAGTACATGTGTCCAAAACAAAATTGAAGTTGGAAACCAATAAATTGTAATACAGTTCGTCTCCAAGTCTGAGTTTTCATGCTCATGGAGAAATCATCTTTTAACTCCCCGTCTCATTTATGGGCATGTATGGTTTGATCTAGGGATGTCAAATAGGTTGGCCTGGCTCAACCTAGCCTATTTAATTTAAGCTCAAACGTGTTTCGTGTTGTGCATGAGCATGTTTATTTATTTATCGTGTCATGTTATGCCCAACTTAGTTAATTTTTGTGACATTAAGACCAGCCCATGATTCATTTATTAATGAGATGTGTCAATAAAGTGTTTAGGTTATGCTCGTGTCCGTGCTTTTTGTTGTATTTTTAGCGCTTAATATTTCTTTCTCTTGCCTAATGTTAAATTTACACAAAAAAATAAAAACATTAAATTGTAACAAAAGAAAGTGTATTATTGATTTAAAAAAACCTTCTGAGGACAATAACATTGTAAAATCTTGTACGGTGTGTTTTCAATTATTTAGTTTTTCACATAAATCAAAGAGGATAAATATATATTGGCAATTGTCAATTTAACAACAATAAAGAATCTATTTGATCTTTTTTTCTTTTTTAATCAATTTTATTAGAAATTTAGAAATTTTTTATTAAAAAATATTTATAAAAATATAAAATATATTAATAAAATTAGTTTTAAATTGCATATCTTAATCGTGCTTATAATTAGACATCAATCGTGTTTTTAATGTGCTCATGCTCATGTGAGGCCCTTACCGTGTTGTGTCCTTAACATGCTTCGTGTTTAAAAATTACACCAAGCCTAGCCCATTCAATAAGCAGGATGAGCTAGGCCCATTTAATAATCGTGACATACCGTATTGTGTTTTTTAACGTACCATATTTGTGTCGACCCATTATGCCCAACTTGTTTTGACATCTCTAGTTTGATGGAATGATAATTGAAATGGAAAGATAAATTGACAATTCTTAAAATTAAGTCACTTTTACATTTGGACGAGAAGTTATAGGAATGGCCAATAAAGACAATTACAGTTAACATAATAGAAATTCCATGTGATAAAGACAAAGTTCTAGCGATCCATCCAATGGAATCACACTACATGAGCAGAAATAAAACTACATCGTGGTCGTGCATCTGGCGTCACTGGGACGGATGAATCTGCAACTTTCTTGCCACGCAGAAAATTCCGGCATAGGGTCATAACAATCAGAATCGCAAATATGAGAAGGAAAATAATAACACACGGCAACAATTTTTTAGAAAAAAATTGACTCTTCAATGCTTGTTCTTCCGTTGCATTGTCACCAGCGTCTGCTGCAGTAGCAGCAAGCGCCAGGAGGGTTAGGCACAAAATTATACTGTGAACCTGTTAAAAACCCAAAAAAAAAAAAAAAGAACTTTAGACTTTTATGTGTCTATGTAATGATAAACAATCTATTATCAACTAAGAAGATAATTTTCTAGTATTGAGTAATGGAAAGAATGAATTAGTAATACAGAGCCAATATATTGACTGAAAATAAGGTGAACAAAATCTGAGGGAAGCTTGAACGTTTAACAAAGAAAAAAAAAAAACTCAAGTGAACCCGGATTATTCGGACACCATTGACTGCATAATTTTCAAACTACAGAATATTAATTTTAAACTTAGAAATAGTGAATCCAGGATTGTCCAAAATGTTGATTGCATTTTTTTTCCTTCCTTCTTTGCTAAGAAGCATTCCTAAAGACAAGATTACAGAATTCTTTAATTCTTTTGCTGAAAAAGAAAATCAAGTTATTAAAAAGAAAGATTACAGACATATGGCCTCCCTGCAGATTCAAATTACAAACAATAAAGTAAAAATTAAAAACTCAGAAGAAGTTGCTTGAAAGATTCAAAAGAGGATTTTTTTTTTTTTTTACCAACTAAATGAGGGGGAAAAAAACCTCCTCGTGGATGAGACTAATGAGTGTCAGTCAAGATCTAACTCAAGTAGGAAAACCCAAGGAACGAAAAACAGTTAAAAGTGTTTCCAAAGCAAAACCCATTAACCAGAATACTATAATATATGCCTATTTCTACTTAAATTAATTTGAAATCACCATTAAAAGTGCGAAATCCCAAGAAATGCTCTTTTCTTCATCCGATTGCACACGAAACAAAAAATGATGCTCAACATTGTTAGAAAAAAGCAAAATCTTAAAATATTCACCAAAACCGAAGCACAATTACCCAAAAAAAAAAAAAAAACACAGAAGTTTGGAAGAAGAGGATTACCTGAACGTTAGGGATGACCATTTTGCGTCGTGAGGTGAGAGCTGGTGTTTCTTCTCAAAGTCTCCGAGTGAAGTGATGAAGAGGGTTTTCCTCTTTCCTTTTTTGCAAAAAATTGGTCAAATTTCTCAAAGAAAGAGAGAAGCTTGGCGTGATTGGGTAGAGAAAATGAACGTGTGTTGGATGCACTCTCCATTGGAGAAAAACTTTTAGCCATTGCCAGAGGGATTGAGCAGCAGAGAATCTTTACTATTTTGGTTTCTGAGAAAACGAAAGAGAACAGAAAGATCAGCAAGAAGGGCGGGATTCATCATTGCTCCATGCTTACTTCCTAGGGGGGAGTCAGTGTTGCTCTGTTCTGTTGACGATGATGTGGTTAATTTCTCTTAAATCATACATTGATACCTTTTTGCTTCACTTCTACTTTTCAATTACAGTAACAAAAATCATTTTTGATTCGTATAGCCTAAAACCCACCACTTATAAAAACTGCAGGTATAGTCTATTATATAGTGTACTTCTACTTATAAAAACTGCAAACATAGACTATTATATATTATACTTCTAGTACTAAGATTGGTCTAAGCTCCCTTGAAACAAGAGGTTAATCTCATGCATGAACCTCCAACTTTATTTTTGAAGAATTTTCAAAAATGTTACCTTTTAAGATTTACTTTTTATAAATACAACATATATTTATTTGTGGTATAATATATATTATGAATGAAAGATTAGCGTAACTTTTTTAAGTATAGCATAAATAAACACAAATTTTTAAAAGTATGGCATAACATGTAATTTTCTCTTTAATTTTGCTAGAGATGCAATTGGGTCAGGCTGCCCAACAAGCACGAGGGCACGACATGAAAATTTTGGGCTCGGCATGCGATTGTATGGGGCCAAGCTAAGCATGACACGAGATGGTGGACTGCATCGGGCTCATAGTTTTAGACAGGTGGGTCGGACACTACACTACACGACAAAAAGTATTGAGTACAGTGCTAAAATATGACCCATTGAGCACATGGGTCAGCACGATGAATATTTCTTAATTTTTTATTATGTAGTTTTAATAGTTTCTCTATTTTTAAAACATTACAGTCTCCATAAACATGATCGAGGATTTTACAAGCTTGGATGATAGCTCTATATTTTAGTCAAATTTTTAAATAGTGTACTTTATATTTGTGGTTTTCTTTCGTTTTAAATAAAACATTGAGTTAGCGGCATCTAAGTTTTTTTTTTTATTTTTTGGAAAGTTTATTTATTTTTTTATGAATTTATTTTTTATTGTATAATATTTTTACTTGAAAAGTGTTAAAAATAATTACAATGCAAAAAAATAATTTAAAATGACCAAATGGCTCAGTAGGCTGGTTCCATGATATATTGTGCTAGGCACGATAAAAAGCACAAGCACGGCACGACACGAACATGAGATGTGCCAGCCGTTGGGCCAAGCCATGCCTATATTTTTTCAATCTTGAGCTGGCACAAGCACAACACGAAGTTTTAATGGTTCAGGTCTAGCACGACACGAAGCACTCTTGGGCCCAACTAATTATAGACCACGCCGGAACGATATGACACAACACGATTGACATCTCTAATTTTTAGCTTTTAACTGATAAAACATCTCAATTTTTTTGTTCATAGATTTGAACCACAATTCATACCTTTTTGTTGTAATATTTTCTCCAAAAAAAAAAATATGAATTTGTATTCAAACTTTATGTTGAAATCTATGAACCATCAATTTTGAACCATTAGATTGTTTCAAATTTAGTCTTTTCATGTGTTTCTTGCTAAAAAAAAAAAATAAGCGCAAAGCATAGATGTTTTATTAGCAAAGTTTTATTTTCTGTTGAAGTTCAAGTGCATATCCCCTGTTTTATGAGCGTAGTGTTGTTTTTTGTTTTGTTTGTTTTTTAATCAAGACTACGAGCAGATTTCGTCCCTCTTTTGGCATCTAACTAGCAGAGAGGACTAAGAATGAAAAAATTGATAAATTAGTGTCAACTTAAAGGGAAAAACTACAATGAGACTTTTGTTTTTTTCTCATTGATGAGAGACGTTTTTAAATTATTAGATGACAAATCAGTGTCTAAAATCCCAGGCAAAAATAAACACACACATATTTGCTCACAATCTTTTTTAAATTTAATAATTTGGTGGTGTGAGGGGTTGGTTGTGCTTGCAACTAGCAGGAGCCACCCAAACCACCTTCACGGCATACAAAATTTTGACAGAATTGCACCTCATGGATGGAGTCATAGTCTGCGACCTTCGCAACCACTAGGGCAAAGGGTGGTTCTCAACAATTGTAGCAACAAAATTAGGTCTAGAGGGTGGAGATTGTGGTTTGCAACCATTGTAGAGACAAAATCGGGGAAGAGATCATGGGTCGCAATCACTATCATGACGGAAATGTACCTCATGAGTGGAGGTCGTGGGTCGCAATGTAGTGATGGAACCTGTGGTCTAGACCACTATCGCGGCGAAATCGCTTGTGACCCAAGGCAAGTACCAATGTTGGGTTGCAAGCTGTGCGAGGTAGCCGGTGCTTGTGTGCTCGTGATCGGTAGTGCCCTCGGTGGATGTGGTGGCTCTCTAGTGAGATAAACAGAGTTGGTACTCGCACTGGCGACCTCCTCCGCCATCTCTGACGACTTTTGTTATTGTGGGAGATAAACCCTTTTTATATTAAAAAAAGTTTTTTTTAAAATAATATTGTAAGATTTTGTGTGATATGTCATTTTGATTGTACCGGTAGATCATGTATTTTATGCTCTTAGATTAAACCCAGTTGTTAGTATAAACTCTCTCGTCAATAACAACTTTTTAAAGAGTTTCATGGTATTCATGGAAACAAAGATTAGGAACTATTAAAATAAGATAAATAAAACGTTAACCAAGCTAATATTTTTTTAAATTAAAGGATACAAAATACAAAATAATAATGGGGATCACATAAATAAAATTCTCAAAAAATTAAAAATCTAGAAAAAAATTTCAAGAAAATGCCACAAAATATCCTAAATGACTATAATTAAAGCTATTTTGACAAAATATGGCTTTCGGAATATGGTCATGAAAAAACAAGAAAAACAACTTGGCTGTGGAATGTTGTTCAAAATGAAATAATAAGAATAATTATGACATAATCTGGCGTTTCTATCAAAATGCAGTTTTTCTTTGTGGTTATTTAAAAGACAGGAGTATCCTTATGTTGCAAATCACATAAAAATCTTACTCTGTCATAAAAATAAAGTTATTTTCACTAATGACCCTTGAAAATATTTGCTTATCTTATTTTGAACTGTGATATGTAACTTTAAAGGTCTAAACTACTTTGACATTTTTAAAGTACACAATTTCGACTCATCTATTAATATATTGTCTATTTTTAGACTAAATATAGCACGAGAAATGACATTTGAAAATTTTGAGGACAAAAATACCTAAAAAGAAATTTTAATAGAAGTGAAAAGGACAAAGTGAACTTGTTATTCATTTCAAGTCTCATTTTCTAGAGAAATTGATCCGTGACAAAAATTAGTCCTTCCACTTGCTAATTGGTGAAAGGATGACAAAAAATAGTGCCAAAGGCGTGTGTGGTGTGCAATTAGATTATTTAAGTTGTTTGTAAAATTATAGAGTTCCTTCGAAAGAAAAATATACGAAATATACCAAAAATAAAATATGAACACCATACTAAACCTTTCTTCAATAAGTTAATCTCTCCTTGAAAGCTACTGAAATGTCCATTCCATCGTAGTCACTCATGCCACATGTGCATCATCGATCTACTCCGTCCAGATCTAACACAGATGTAATGAGAAGTCTACCTTTACTATATCAGATGTCAGTTTTGAGACATTTTAAACGTCTAACCATTGTTTAGTGAGATTAATGGAAAGAGGTCAAACAGAAGCAAATGTGGTCATTTCACATAAGGCCTCCCAAGTGAGATTAACGAGGATTTATTATTTTTTATTTTTTAAATCTTGGGGTGGTAATAACTAGAAGGCAAGAACTAGTTTATTTTTCAAAAAATAGAGAGTCAATGGCTTGGTTTCTGGTTTTTTCCGCAAATGAAGATTGAAGAGGTCGTGTTACTGTTATGAATGATGAATAGAATTAAAGCGAGTTTTATAAGACAGTGTAAAGATTTTACATGTTACAGTTTTTAAATTTAAAACTTTAGTTTGAACTAAATTAACCTCATTTAACAGTAGTTGACTGGAAAAAATTTTTGTGAGGTGTCAAAATATTATTAGGAAAACTAAGGGATTCATAACTTAAACAGCAGCCACCAGATACATGAGCAAAATTTTGAAACATATTAAAGAGCTAAAAAGTTACAAATAGAATACAAGTTTCATGGACTAACAAATCTTAAAGAAATGTTTCCTTCCATCCATGGTGGAACGCCAGGATCGATTATGTAGAAATTCTAACATGGTTGCGCTCATAAGGTATTGAAAATAATCAGTAGCATCGTTTTAATAGCACCTTCCTGATTTTGTTATGAGGGTTTCTCAACAGCTTTTAGCTTCTCCAGCTGTTTCCGAAGATAGGCCTGTTTTAGCTTCTCACGATGGGCAGCTGCCTGTTCTTGCCTGCGCAGTTTGAGCTCCGATACTTTTTCTCTCGCTCGATTAGCTTCTTCGTGAACTTCCCTGAAGAAAAAATCAAAATAATCATGAGAAGGCTTGTAAACCAAGATCAAAATCAAGGAACAAGAATCTAAATTGACAACCAAGAATAGTTTTCCAAAAAAAAAAAATGACAACCAGGAATGACTAGTAGTTTAGGACTTCAATTGTTTTGCTTGGAATTTGAATCCCCAACCTACCATCAATGCCACTAACTCAGGTTTTTTTTTTTTTTTTCCAAAATACTCTCCTAAAACCTTTCATTTTGGAAGAGACAGAGATCAGAAAATAACTGTGAAATGCTAACCTAGTATATAATAAAAGAGAAATCCTACAACTATAGACATCATTGAACCCACTGGTCTTCTTTGAACCATAACATTATTTTCCCAGGAACATCCTACATCGGCTAATATTCCAATTTTGTGGAAACTGTATAATAAGCACAAATTTTCTCATAGAATACAACTTGCCCGTGCCGTCATTTGAAGAAAGAGTGGGAATCTTGCATGCATTTGCATTCAATCATGAGGAGCTGGCTACCTAAAGAAAATTTAGGTTCTAGGTAAAGACAAAAATGCAGCATCATAATTTTTCAAATATGATACCAATACAGGGATCATGTACCATAAATGTGCTATGTAAAAAAGAATATATTTGGTCTAAGCCAGTAAAAGAAATCGTATGTTACGTTAACAAAGACTCCAACTTTTCCGTCACACTTTCGTACCCTGAACAAAACATCCAAAAACCATGGATATTGGACCACAATAAGGTTGAAATGCAGTTCTAAGTTTATTAAAACAAATTCATGTTATTCAGGCTAATATAATGCAAGACCAGTTATGCATAAATGAAAACTGTATTTGAACAATTACCTCACAAAGCGCTTGTGTTCATTATCATCCATTGTGGCAGCAGTTTGGCCAAGACGCACGGATTTTGTATTAAACAGCATGGGATCATCATTATCATCGTTACCATTTTCCGGTGGTACAGCACCAGAAGATTCACGATGTCGCGTCTTCTGCGACTCATCCTCCTCAAGCCTCTTGCCAAAGAAATCCACGCAATACTTCTCCTTTTCTTCCTCATCAGACAGCTCACCCCTCGCCAGCTTCTCATATAACTCAGCCTTCCTCTCCAATGCTGCATAGCTAGCTGATCCATCTTTTTCTGCTTTCAGCTGAAGCTTGTCCCTGGTCATTTATCAAATGAGTAATCTATCAGCAAGCCAACATAATGTGTAGCTACAATAAAATCATTCCTAGAGACACTAAATACAAGAATGGAATACATTTCACCTCTAGTCATTACAACTAAAATGAAAAAGCAGTAACTCAGGGCATTCATAGGGAATTGACTTGTTAACATACTACAAGTTAATCATGTATCTCTCATCAGCTTATCATACTTTTTAAAAAGAACCAATTGGGGCTAAGGCAATGCTTTAAGACTAGCGAGAAAGTCACTATGTTTGGAAAAAAGAGGGAAAAAAAAAAAGGGGCGCAAACGGTTCTTATAGATAAGCATAAATCAGCTGTACAAGCACCGGGCACTAATTTTTTTTTTTTCCCTTTAATAACAAGACAAGTTGCAGCAAATAATATGGGCTCTTCAGGTTTTGAATCAATTTGCAAAAACCATATTCTCTAATTCCATCAATTTTTTCCTAATTCCTAATTCTTCAACTAAAATTTCCTAATTCCAATTAATCAAATTAGAGAGCGACAAAACAATAATTCCACCAAGAAAACAAAAATCTATAGAGAGAGAGAGAGAGAGAGAAGGAACGTACTTGAGGGCACGGGCTTCGACGCAACAAAAATCTATAGAGAGAGAGAGAGAGAGAAGGAACGTACTTGAGGGCACGGGCTTCGACGCCGGAGTTCTTGGAGGACAAGGGATCGTGAGGGGAGATTTTTTTCTTGGCACGGTGGAATTCGACGTCGGGGCCGGCCAATTCCTTGGACTTCTTGGCGTCTTCCTGGGACTTGTAAAGCTGGGCCTTAAGCTCCATTATTGACGAAGCTCCGACGCCGGAGATTGCCCTGTGCTTCTTCGGCATAATTGACGATTCCGTCAGCCATCCCAGTGACTCCACAACCACTCTCTTCTTCGCCTTCCCCGCTTCCTCTCCCATTTTTTTAATCTTTTCCTTTTTTCTGTTCTGATGCTCTGGTTTGAGATAATAAGAGACGAAGAGTGGGGTTGATTTCGTCTTTTGCTTTTTTTTGTTTTTGTTTTTTGTTGTTTTTTTTTTTGTTTTTTTTTGTTTTTTTTTTTTGTTGTTGTTTTTTTTCTTTTTTTTTCCTTCTCCCTGGGAATCGATGAGATTATCCTGTTTCTGGGGAATTCGAAGTTCGCGTCTCGGAGGGGAGGGCGGCTTTTCTAGCTGGGCTTAGGCCTTGGGCGGTGCCTCTGGGCTTGGGCTGGTATCGTCGTCTGGGATGCGTTTGTACGCCCTAAATTCCCTCCGCCTCAATGATACGACATGAGGAAATTGAAATTTAACACGACTTTAGAATATTTTAAAAATAATTATAATTACACAATAATTAGTGTAATGATCTCATATTTTATATTATATAATTACATAATAATATTTTCAATCCAATATAGAATATTCGCAAATTAGATCTACCAAATATAGATGGAAAATTTGATATTTAACTATTACCGGTTCATATATTAACTTTTTCTCTCATTTTTATAATACTATCATCTTCAAAATTGAGTTTATTTTTGTAATTTCAAGGATTAATAATTGTAAAAAAAAAAAGCAAAATAACCTTTAAATTAACATTTTATATTAAAAATCAAAATAGAATAATACATCAAATATGTTATTTTGATACTTTTTAGCGATTAATATGATACTGATATTAATATTTACATTGAACACCGTCTAATACCTCTCCTAAGATTCAATTCGAGATAAACGTAATCATTAGATTGCAGTGCTTGTGCGACCAAAAGAAAGAAATAGACATCCTACTCCCATTGAATGAAGATTGAAGACTAATGCTTAAATACTAGCCTTGACCAATGTCCAACTCCCACAAAGCTTTAAGAGTGAAAGTGTGTTTTGCAGTTTGTCTTAAAAAATGTTCCACTAGTAGTTTTAATTCTAGTCTTCTCATTTTTTGATAAAAATTTGAAAAAGTTTTATCAATCAAAGTAAGAAGAAAATTATAGAAACCAAAACACAACATATCCATTAGGAGAGGTCATTGCAGGTTGATTTTAGTCTCTATACCATTGATCCCATCATATTTTCTTTGAAACAATGAAATACCAATCGGCTCCAATTGTCGGTGTGGGGTGCCAAAGCAGAACCTGGAAAATTCTGGAATTTTCTATCAGTATCTATCAAATTTTTCTTTAAAACAAAATAATACCAACCGTCTCTGGTCGCCAGTAAATAACCCACCAAGTTACTGAAGCAGACTCGTCAGATTTTAAAGTGGAACCCGTCAGGTTCTAGAGTGTTCTCAAGTGAAATCTGCCAGATTATTTAGTCTGATAAAATTTTATATATAGATATATAGACCCTTTTTATATAGATAAATTATTTTCATTAAGCTTCTTGCACATTAATTGTTTTCCATAATCTTGATATATTAGAGGCCTCGAATTTAAATTTAAAAGTTTTTAGAAGCTCATTATATATCTTGAATTTATGTTTTCATTCGTGCATATTAATGTTTCTTAAATAATTCATTGACATGAATTTTGTTGGCTTCAATTTTGTGTGCTTACTTTGTTTTGAATGATTAAGTGATCTTGATGGCTTTAGATTGAATTTCACATTAATTTGTATGTTTATGTTATTGTTTTCTATTGTGTACATTTTAAAATTGTTTACAAATGTTTATATGATTTTATCAAAATTAATTTGAATTTTTTTTAACTTATTTAATTTATAGATAATTGATTTCTTGTTGTTTGTGGGCTAAAATCATCTTAAAAATAAAGTTTGAAATAACTACTGCAACAACAGCACGGGCTACATTTACAGCAGCTATGGTTGAATGCTACATGTGTAGCGTGGTCGATCGCGTCTTCACGGAGTCCAAATCTAGATTCGACCCGATGATGTTTTAAAAGAGGAAAATCCTCATTCTCATTTCTCCTTTGAACTACAGCCCTAAGCGCTGAATTTCAACTCCTAAACCACTCCACCTCATTTCCTCACTCTCACACTCATTTTCTTTGAGATTTTGTTGTTCAAACTACTCCAAAACTCTTCAAAACTACTCATTCTAGCCAAAATTTGAATCCTACACTCATTTCTCATCTCTATCTATTTTCAACCCGAATTTGTTATTTTTATCCTATTCTTGCTCATTTTATCAATTCTAATGACAGGTAAAGGTGAATCATCGAGGAAGCAAGGAAAGGGAGCGGTTTGTCACACCCCACCAAGCTGTGTTCCCTTGTGTTCAAGGCAAGAGCGTGAGTGAGTTAGGCTGACTTAGCATCGAGACTGTGCTAAGGCCGCACGAGTAGCTTGGAGAAAGTAAGCTCGTGACAGTTTGCCAGTGACAACAACGAATTCCATTCTAAGGAATCCAAAAATATTGGTTACCACTAGCATTAAGAATTATGAAACCAAAGCCTCTAAAAATATAATAGATAGTAGAATCATTGTATTTGAGGAAATGCAGTCATTAGACCTTAGAATTCTATTTGATCGTTTAGGTTGGTTAAGTATGGTGGAAACTAGGACTTCAGTTTACCTAGATTGGTCAAAAGATTTTGTACTCAACTGAAAGCCAATCCTCAAGACCTAATCATCACTTGTGAACTAAAAGGCAAATCCATTTTTCTAGATCCACTAGCCTTAGGTCAAGCTCTAGGTATTCCCAATGATGGTTTGCCTATTGGATCCCTAGATACTTTTGGTTTTGATTTTGATGCTCTCACTATATACAGAACTCTTATGAATGATTTTGAGACTGTCTATGCTCTAAAACCAAAGGCCAAATACTTACCTCCAGGACTAGAATACTTCATCATATTGTTTCGTCTAACTTTATTCCTAAGGTAGGTCATAGGGACGGGCTTACAGGTCTAGACATATCACTCTTATATTGTATTCTCTCGAACGTATGTCATCTGATCCTAATATGTTCTCTTGTGGATAGACTCGTTACTTTCTTGGCTCAATCACTTTGTAACTTATTTTGAGACTTTTTAGTCTAGCTACGCCTCCCACTGGTCCTATGTTGATGATCAATTTGCACATCTCAACAACAACACAAAGAACATTAATTCTACCATTATGAGAATTCTTGAGAAGCATAGATGCTTGAACATGCAAAGGTCACCTCCTTCTTGAGCTTTATTCAGCTTTTAGATTGATCTTTATGTTTTACATCGTTTTATGTGTTTTTGTTTTGATTTTGTATAGTTGAACTTATTTCTCAGTTTGTATTTCGGATGTTTGCGTATGATTTATACCTTGGCTATTTCTATGCAATGCATTTTAAGATTTTTGGTTTATGCATCTTTTAGTTCTATATGGATATTCTCCCTTGTTTTTTGTTGATGCCAAAGAGGGAGGGGATGTGAAATTTATCGCTTTAAGATTTTCGCTATCTAAATAATGTTCCTTGATATTCAATTATGTCATTGAGGGAGAGAATTAAATGATTTGATTATGTTTTCAGCTTTATGTTTTGATTAGGGAGGAGATTGACTCCTTCATGTTTTGAGTATCCTAGTAAGGGGGAGAACAATTTTCTTTTCTTTAAAGTGTCAACTTATGCTTGACAGGTGGAGCTTCAGGTAAAACTTATAGTAAGAAATTTTGATATATACACATTGTTAGCCAATTTATTTCATTATTTTTAATGGACGCAATTAATTGTTTGTCACCATTAAAAAGGGAAAGATTATTTGCCTCAAGGTTTCAACTTATTTTTTTTATTTATGTTTTGATGATAACAAATAATTATTGTTTAATTACTAATGATTTTATCTTGAGTATGTAGCTTTATTTTTGGTAAAAATATTTAGAGACTCAAGATCATTTGAAGTGAATGTCAAGAAAAAGATTCGGAGATTATAATATAAAGACGGATCAATTAAATTATGCATTTGAAGGTTGAAGTGAAGCATCAACAAGCATGAAGAATATGTCTAAATTTCATTTTTAAGCTTGTATGATGTTAGAGGTTGTATGAAATTTTATCAAGTCATTTGGCTTAAGTTTTGAACATAAATGTTAGTGTCGAAAGTATTTCTAAACATGAAAATCTTAAGTTCTTATGGACTAAAAATTAAAAAATGCTTTTAAAAATTGTTTGGCATTTTTCAAAATGTTTTTCTATCATTTTTAGAGCTAAATGTTTAATTTGACAATAAAATTAAATAAACTTTAATTTAAAATTGATTTGAAAATTTTTCTTAGCGCCAGGGCTTACTGCAAAGGCGTGGTCGACCGCACTATGTGTATGGCGGTCAACTGAACTCTCCGATGGTTATTTTTTTAGCTATTAAAAAAAGTCTCCAATGTTTAGTTTTCTAAGTTTTTGGCATAGATACCTTATTTTTTACCTTGAGGACAAATTTTTGACACCTTAAACTTGCATTGAATCATATTCTGTGTCTACAAGCCTTTGATCATTTTCTTGAGCCAAACTTGTCTAAAAATCATATTGTGTACTTACACATCTCCTAGTAATTTCAAATTGTATTTTATCTAATCTAAGGAGGTGTGAGTTAGTGCTTAAAAATTCTCAATTCTTGTAAAACTACGAGCTATAGATTTCCAAAGCCTTGTTAAATTTGGGGAAGTGTTGGTTAGCCAATCTCCGTAGAAATAGCAAAAAGTAAGAGATTGTGGTGAGCCTCAGGTAGAAAAAGTCACCGGTTGTAAAAAGGAGTGATCATGCTAGAAAGTCAATCGAGATAGTTGAAGAGGTTGAATTTAGCTTTGCTCAATAATATTAGATATATGCATATAACCGAGCTACTATAAATAGCGTTTGTACTTTACTTTCCTTCGCCTTTTATCTTTGAACATTTACATTTTATGGAAATTACTTGCATTATTTTTTTATTTATTTGTGTTGTAAATTTATTTGTTTGATAATTTAAAAAATTTCCAATAATTGTAAAAAAGTTTTAAAAACCTAATTCACCCACTTGGGTAGTCATTCTTAGGCTAACACTTCTGCATTGGGTTATGTGAATTGGAAGGTCGGCTGTGTGAACCGATTGGCCAGAGAGCATAACTAAGGTTACACATTTTGACGTGTTCTCAAGCAGATTTGAGGCCCTGTTACGAATTTAGAAGCCCTATCTAAGTAAAGTGGATGCCCTACCAGCCACTATAAATAGGAGACTTATTCTTATTGTTAATTAGATCACTAGAGAAATTTAGAGAGAGTGTTCTAGAGAAAAAAAAAACTCAAAAACTCCCGTAGAATTATAGTTCAACATTAAGAACTATAACGCTTAGCTTTCTCTTGTGGTTAGAAGGAGAAGTTACCAAGAGGAGAATTGAACGATGTGTGCTCATTCGTATTCCAATTGTGGAAAAGAGAATACAAAGAAGGCTAGTTAGTTGAGACTCTTCCGAATGCAATTTTTGTGTAGCAATTCTATCGAATACTTTTTTGCCAGAAGTGTGGTTAGCAATTCATCAAGATATGAAGATTTTTGATTAATTTATGTTACATAACATGTCTAACTCATTCTTAAAAAAAAAAAGCTTCTATTAAAAATTTTTAAAATTCCGTCGTATATTCATTTTTCAACATCTCTCTCTTCCTCTCTCGTTCTCCTTCTCCTCTACAAAAAGGACCAAGCACGTGAAGAGACCAATCACCCAACCTTTGGATGACAATGGGGGCAACCAAATAGCAGCGGCAGTGTTGCAACTCTAAAGAAAGAGAGAGGAGGAGGAGGAAGAGAGGGGAAGAGAAGAGAGAATAATGCTAGGGTTTCTAAGTGAGAGAAATTTGAAGATTTAGGATATTTTTGTAATTTTATGTAAATTTAAATATAGATTTATATCTACTTAGCCTATTCAATAATGTTTTTAAAATCTTATGGCCCGTTTGGTTCGAGTATTTGAATAGAGTATATGAATGAAGATTTAAATTTTTGTGAGAAAAAATTCTGTAGCAAAATGATTCGAACCGTGATTCAAGTATTGAAACAAACAAGCTCTTAGTTTTATAATTTCTATTGCTACATTATTTTAGTGTATTTGTTGCAATTTCCCCTCTGTTAAGGCCAATTATTTAAACCTTTGAAAATTAATGGCGAATATATCAAGCTTAGAAAATAATAAACCAACTTTAGTCTCAAACTTTGTTTTCCAATTTTACTCATTTTACATTTTCTTTCTATTTTTCCCTCTCCATTCTCTCTCTTTCTCACTCGAAGTTTCTCTCTCTTCTCAACGTTTCGCACCTGCGCTCTCTTTCCTCTGCTCTTGTGCTCTCTCTCTCCTCAACCTCTCGCCCTATCTCTCTCTCCCCTCTAGACCTCTCGTCCTTGCTCTCTCTCCTCTGCTGGTGGTGCCCCCAGCTGACGTAGATCATTATAATTTGGAGGCAAAGACTGCCAGAGAAGACTATCCTGCCGGAGATTTTATTGAGATCGGATTTGCTCAAGTATCGTCGCAACGGTGTGGGTGATTGCCATGTACAACGCGATTGCATTTTCTTATTTGCAGTTTGTTAATTTGTTTGGCTTCAAAGATTAGTGTTGATTTTAGTTGCATATCGTTAATTCGTTATGCATGTTGCAGAAGAGAGATTTTTTTATTTGCAACTTGTAAGTTATTTTGTCTTCAAAAGGATCAATGTTGATTGCAAATATATTTGACATTGGTTTTTTTTTTTTTTTTTTTGCTCTGAACATATGATATTGGTTTTGTAATTCATCTTGCGGGGGTTGAGAGAGAATTAGAGAGAGAAGAATCACTAAGGTCGTGTGTTTCGTACGTGGGAGAGAATTTATGTCTTAGTAGTTCAATTAGGGGCATATTTGGTATTTTATATAGGTGTAAATTTATATTTACGCTTAGTGGCTTATTAATTAAATATTTTATAATGTGGCCTACTAATTTTAATTAGTAATTTATTTTAGCCTAAACCCCTAGTTGCCCTAATATCTTTTGCCTCAACACTTAAGTAGACGTGAAAACGACAAAGAAAAAAAAAAAGGAAACAAAAAAAAAAAAAACAAATTGAAATTGTCCCCTTCACGCAACCTCTTGCCCTGTTTCGTTCTCTTTTTTGACAAGAAGAGGTTAGGAATGAGGGACTGTGACGCAAGATCGTTCTTTCTTTTACTATAAATAGCAAAAATAGTAAAGATTTCTAAGAGGAAAAAAAAAAAAGGAAGAAGAAGGAGAAAAGACTTCATCAAATCATCAACTAACAGGGCCACAACAATTACAAATATCTTTAATCCTTTGCTCTTTTTTAATTGGTAATCTTCTTTTCTTCTTTTTATCTTTTTCCTCACTTACTTTTGTAGTTCTTTTATTTGATTGAATTTTAGTACTACTTACATATTTTATAATTGAATTTTAAGAGAATTAACTATTATTATTTTTATTTTGAGAATAGAGTTTAATTAGTTATATACATTATACTTATTATGTTTATTATGTTGACATGTTTATTTATGATAAAGATAAGAATAAGTTAGTGATTGTAAGATTTTTAATGTAATACTTAGGTGTTTATTGATTGAAAAGTGTGGAAAAGTAATTCAAAAGAATAAGAGAAGAGTCTTCAATTACCATGAGGGAAATTGAAAATTATACTAAGTCAAATATGGTGGAATTTAATCCTAAACAACTGTCAACTGATTTTGAGTTGCGAACTCCAATACTAGAGTATCGTTCTAATATTCATGATCATGTTTGACGAGTGCATTTGCAAAATGGTCTTTATTAGCCTTAGGCCATAAATTTTCATTGACACAATTTGGAAAATAATGAAGAAAATTTAACCTAGGTGGTTTGATGAATATGCTTATTAGTTGGAATATAATATAATGAAAGATGTTGCATTTTGTCTTTGTTGTCATCTTTTCAAACTAAATAGTAGAGACCAAGTTGGTGGTGACTCTTTTGCTTGTAAAGGGTTTAAGAAATTTAAGAAGAATAAAATTTAGAAACATGTTGAAGGCCCTTGTGGTGCACAGAACCAAGCTAGGAAGAAGTGTGAAGCCTTGATAAACCAAAAGCAACATCTTGATTCATTTTTCTCAAAGTGGTCAGGAAAAATTCTGTAACGCCCCTATATGGGGGTTAACAATTTTTAATGAGATAAAATAAAAATAAATAATAAAAGTAAAACCTTAAAAATAAAATTTACCCGGGACTTAAATGAAAACTCTCAACTCAAAAATAAAAATATAAACGACAAATAAACCATAGTTTTAATGTAGCACCTTAAATTTAATAATATAAACTGTTGTCATCATCATTTTAACCCTCAACACATTATAATACAGTCACAGAAGTAACAATTGATGCTTACATTATCATGAAGAACATTCTCAACGATTGAAGCAGTCCCAATGTAATATAGTTACATCACTTCCTCAACTATATTTCTCGTAGCCACCTCACACTTAGTGAGTCCTGAAAAGATATAAACATAAGGGAATGAGCAACACTATGCTCAGTAGAGAAAGCCATTACTCACCTTTAGGTTTTTATCATTACCACATTAAAACCTGCATGGTTAGTAAGTCACATCATATTCCAGATTATGAGGTTTATTATGATCACATCTTATGGATACCGTAGTTAATCATTACCAAGTGTCATAATTACACATTTATACAAATATTACCAATCATCATTGTTCCTAGTTATCCATGTTAAATTGAGTATCACTCAACTCGTCGAAACCCAAATGGGCACACTTGATCACCCTATAAACATTCCAAGGGTGTTCCGGTGAGGGGACATCAAGCCCCGAGTCCTCACCAAATCGATTCCTGTACAGTGTGTTCTGGGACTTTCAACCCAAGGAAGCGTCATCACCTTCCCCCTATTTTACCTTTTAGGGTATTTATGCCCAAGGACGTAACCGTCGCCCTTTTCATGTCTCACAATTTCTCTATATTAAATCATTATTAATAGAGTTAATTTTCCTAACCATGCTTCTCAATTTATAACATGTGTCAATTCATTATGTTTCTCGCCGTACAATACAAGACGAGTCCATGTCATAGTTTCATATGTGATACACATATAATATCAGTTCAACATAGATATATATATATATTGCAGCAAAACAATCAATTTTAATTCTATAAAAACCTCACAAAAGATGAGTAAGAGAATCCCTACCTTTTAAGCTTATCAACAGTCTCTTAATCCTGGAATCAATTAACGTTAGCTCCATACTCCCTTGATCCTAAGGCGTGCATAAGGACAATTAAAACTAAAGCACAACATACAACTACATTCATAAAATTTATTTTAATTTAATCTTAGAATTTCAAGAAATAACCACTGCCCATAGAGGTATTATAAAGTTTAACAATATAAATTTTCTGTCTAGGGCATATACACTTAGACTTCATACATATGCTCCAAAATAGTAACAAACATATACTTAGGTTTAAGAACGCAAATTTGAATAATCCTTTAGTATAAAAGAAAATTTATAAATGAAAGACTAAATTTGTTCATAAGATTCTAACCTCAGATTATGGTTAGTTGGAAGCTTAAAATGGCTTTAAAACAGGTTCCTTTACTTCGGTATGACTGAAATTCTTGCTCAAATGGAGGTGATGGTGGCTGATTTTTATGGCTGCCTTGAAGAAGTTCTCTAAGTATTTTGCTTCAGCAAAGAAATATGAAGAAGAGTGTGGGAACCGTGGAAGAGAAAGGAAGAAAAGATGAAGTCTTTGAAGAGAAGTGATAGAAACAATTATAGAGGAGACATGTTGAAGCATGTCACGGAGGAAATAAAGAAAATGAGGGTCAAGAGTAGTTGGAAAAGATATCCTTATGTCTCATCTAAAGACTTTAACACACATAATGCCAATACGACATTTTTGAGATTTATTAGAAGTTCTAAGGCTTTTTAGTAATCATACTAAATAAATATAGGAGAATTTTAGAAAACTTAAAAATAGATAAAAATAAATATTATAAAATAAATTTAAATGAAGCAATTTTTTTTTATACATTAAAAATTAATTTAATTACCTCAATACCCGTTAGGAGAATAACGGGTGTCACAGCTCTACCCCCCTTAAAGAAATTTCGTCCTCGAAATTTCAATTCTAGTAATACTAGTAAAAATTATGATTCCAATTCCGAGTCTAAACCGTTAATGTTGTTTGTCTTCCAAATTTAAGTTATCGTATCTCCACTCATTTACTTGCATAATAAATCTTACTCCTAAATCCCTCAATGAGAGTATTTCTGACAAGTTTCAACTTGTAACACCGTATAATAGTCTAAGAATCTGATCAGGCATACATATTGACCATACCATGATTCCAGTCCTTCATTGTCCATGGACTGTGATTTACAATCACATTTAAGGAGATTGCTAGAGAAATTTTATATACTTCATCTTTAGGTTCCTTTCCCTTTTTAAGTAAGGAAAAGTCAAATATATTTGATTTCATACCTCAACTAATAAACTAAAACATAATCATAAAACATATATCACAAACACTTCTATTCAAAACCATACATTAAACTTATTCATAGAGATATTAAACGGAATCTCTGGTTGCAAACATACCCGACATATTTTTCATTAAACAGCTATCCTCATGACGCAAACATTCAACCCAAATAATATACTCATATTTCATATGGAATATCCCCATAACTGACTCTGGTACTTCCACATAATATTAACAGAATATTACACATTACAAACATGATACGGATACGTTTCGAGAGTACAAGGCACTCCGTATACCAGCTATCCATATCATGCATGCTTATAGGATACAAAAACATCGATAAACAAAAGATCGGACCTTAAGTAGGATGCGTTTCGAGAGCATCAAGTATTCCGTATCTAGCCATCCCAGCATTAGGCTCAATGAATCTAAAAGATTGAACAACGACGTACCACAAAAAACACAGAATACAAGGTAAACGGTTATTCGTAACACACGAAATAGGGACACACATGCCTACATGCCATAGATAAAACCAAAAGATTACAGATGGAGATTCAAATCAATTGGCCGCTCCCGGCTTTCCCTTTCCCATTCAAGCTTGGATGTTGCAGTGTCGGATTCTGGATGTATGATTTGCATTTTATCTATCAATTCCTCAGCTGTTGAAGTAGTAACAAAGATTTGTCTCTCCGATTCTGTAGTGATGTTTTCTTCCACAGCGTAATCTAGAAATTTCAAAAGACCGTCATAAAAACCCTTTACGTTCAGCAGACCCAAAGGTTTGGAATAAAAGCCCAACAATTGCCCACAAGCAACTATAAATATTTCCTCAAGAGTACCTAGACCACCAGGTAATGCTATAAAAGCATCAGAATTATAGATTATGTCTTTAAAATTTTTAGGGATACTCCTGACTCCTTCTCCCTTACCTATGGCTTCCTTACAAAGGTTTCCTTCAACTGGAATATGAGGCCAAATTTTTACATTAGTAGCGTCGCTAGACCTAGCTGCTAGTGCCATATTTACCATCATTTTTATACTACCACCCCCATAGATTATGTTAATCTTTTTGCGTGCTAGGACTTGCCCTAAGTGATTTGCAGCTTCTAAATAAGCTTTATCTTTTCCAAAGCTGGAACCACAAAAGACACAGACATTCTTTATTTTCTTCGTGGACTGGGAGGTAGACATATTTGGTTTATAGAAGTGGTTGCTTAATGTCTGCTCCACTTAGACTTCGGGTTCTACATGAGATTTTAAAGATGAGAAATACACAAAAAGGGCTAAAGAGATAGACGAGTAGGTAATGAAAAGGTAATCCAAAGATTTAAACAAAATCTTGTGCGGATAAGAAAGTAAGATAAGGTGATTGATAGTTTACAGAAAATCTGATTCACTTTTTGAAAAAGATTAGACTCTAATTGTATAACTTTTGACAATTGAGAACAATTTGACAGAAGACCCTCATGACACAACTGTAGACTTTTTGACAAATATACACCAAGTCTAGAAATTTAATATAAACGACAAATACTGTAGAACTTTTGAAATTTGAGACACAAATCTTGAAATATCTGGATAAGCTTTTCAAAATTCAAATATGTTACTGTACCGTATGTGACGTGTATGATAAGATAATATATTTTATTATATATATATATATTTAAGAAAACCATAAATTAAATAAGATATTAACACTTACTGTATCAATCTAATAATCACAATTATTTCAAACACAAAAGCAAATATTCTAAGTAAAAGAAAAACACAAACTGTTGAACATCAGCTAAAACTGCTTCAAATAAGTAAAGACTAAATAACCTTTATAGAGCGATGACTTATTCCCCATCCAGTTTTCTTATGGCTTGGCAAACAGGATCTAGAAATACCATATTCCTGAGGCGTTGTCTTTCTGTATAAAATTTAGGCCAGAGTTTAAAAATAGCTCCTTGAACATATCCACTAGGGTGACCGTGGAGAGGAGGATGGATGCTATCCAAGTTCTCCTTTGAAAGTCCATCCCTACAAAACCTTATTTTATCCTCTCTATTCGTAGACATATAACCAGGTGAAGTACATTTACCGTTACAATTTTGTCTTCCACATTTGTTACAAGTGACCACGATGGCACGAGCTCTTCTTTTCATTGCACTACGACTGGTACCCGTTCCTGGTAAACCGACATCTTGACTAAAGTCACTCGGACGGATTTTCCCTTCTATCAACATTCTCACATCACAAGGGATACCAAAACGCATAAGAATCCACAACCGAGTAATTCTAGCCTTGTATTTCTTTCTGAGAATCTTTTGGGAGAGTGATGGGAAATACTTTCTCAGGTGTTGGTACTTTGGGTCCATGATGAGATGAAAGAAGAGTAAATAGAAAGGAAAAATTAAGATAGTAAATTGCAGAATCCTAGAATTCCTTCTTCTTTTAGAGGAAAAGAAGAATTTTTAATGAAAAAGAAGAGGATTTGCGATTTAGAGAAAAAATAACAAATTAAGAGAGAAAAAGTGAACTCGGAGAAATAAGCTCCTATGCACAGTAAACGTATATGTAAACAATGATTAAACCACTGTATATGACACGTATAGAAACCACGTGGGAGAGACAGTGTGAATCAAACTGATTTAAGATTTAAACTAGGCCCAAATGTTCTTAGTTGAAAATGGTCAGGTTGTTTCGGGCCTTAACACATTTAGAACGAGTTAAATAACAAACATAAAATTGAAAACCAATTTGTATAAATCTTAAACCCAATTCAAAGCCCACTATAGATAAAGTTAACTATAAACAACAAATCTAATTTAACGACAACAAGGATCTTCCTGAATGATATTTAAAATCATTTCATAACAACATAATCTTCCAGCAACTCAAATAATTTTGTTTTAATCAAAACCTTATAGAACAATGCATACACCCATATGTTATTCATAATACTTAACATCTATCAATGGATTCATCATCATTACTACCAAGGGTTTAGAATGCGACTAACCTTGAAATCAATACAATTTACGTCTTTCAACGTAGACCATATCAACAAACAAAGACACTTGATGTTACTACTTAAGAACATCTACAATCCCCACAATTCTACTCATACAATATATAATTTCCTCATATAACAAAACCTTAGGTAACCAAAAGATTCACATCTAAACATCTAAAACTTAAACATTTTATCGTAATTATCCAAAATTATTATAAGTGCCTTAAGTATTATGATTTACTTAAGGAAACTCCTATTGGTCATTTTTCTATTGCATCTATATATAAAGATTCACTGATATACTTAAATACAATGTACGTAACAAAATATTCCAATTTTGAGATTCATGCATTCTAGACTTTACACAGTCTCAACAGACCAAAAGTCTAACATTTATCTCTCTCATGATTCAATACCATGATTCCCAACTTATATCATATTCCTCAAATAAATAGAACTTTCAAGAAAAGACATTGACACTTATGTGCTCCATCGAATCCACACATAATCATTACTTAGGTTTGAATCAATTACGAAAAATTTAGCATATCTATGTCAAACTTTAAAATCAATAAATCAAGCCTTATATTTCTTATTGTTTTTCACGAGACAAAAGGCTTTTAAATCCTCGTATCTATACGAATTTCTCATCGTTTATACGAATTAAATATGCTTATAGATCCAAATATTATACGAATCTCTCATAAGCATTCTACTTATAAACTCATTCCATATAATTATCATTCCCTTATAACTATTAATACTTTCCTTCTATATAATTATTGTACTCATATAACTATTGATATTTTCATTCTATGACATTTCCATGTTACATCCTTCTAGACTGTATAAATCAATGTGAAGGTTCATTTTGATGATGACAATGAAAATTCAGCTTCAAAACCATCTCAAAAATATTTTTTTTTAAAGTGGTGCTACACTCCCTAGGTTAACCGAACCTAGGCTCTGATACCAAAAATTCTGTAACGCCCCTATATGGGGGTTAACAGTTTTTAATGAGATAAAATAAAAATAAATAATAAAAGTAAAACCTTAAAAATAAAATTTACCCGGGACTTAAATGAAAACTCTCAACTCAAAAATAAAAATATAAACGACAAATAAACCACAGTTTTAATGTAGCACCTTAAATTTAATAATATAAACTGTTGTCATCATCATTTTAACCCTCAACACATTATAATACAGTCACAGAAGTAACAATTGATGCTTACATTATCATGAAGAACATTCTCAACGATTGAAGCAGTCCCAATGTAATATAGTTACATCACTTCCTCAACTATATTTCTCGTAGCCACCTCACACTTAGTGAGTCCTGAAAAGATATAAACATAAGGGAATGAGCAACACTATGCTCAGTAGAGAAAGCCATTACTCACCTTTAGGTTTTTATCATTACCACATTAAAACCTGCATGGTTAGTAAGTCACATCATATTCCAGATTATGAGGTTTATTATGATCACATCTTATGGATACCGTAGTTAATCATTACCAAGTGTCATAATTACACATTTATACAAATATTACTAATCATCATTGTTCCTAGGTATCCATGTTAAATTGAGTATCACTCAACTCATCGAAACCCAAATGGGCACACTTGATCACCCTATAAACATTCCAAGGGTGTTCCGGTGAGGGGACATCAAGCCCCGAGTCCTCACCAAATCGATTCCTGTACAGTGTGTTCTGGGACTTTCAACCCAAGGAAGCGTCATCACCTTCCCCCTATTTTACCTTTTAGGGTATTTATGCCCAAGGACGTAACCGTCGCCCTTTTCATGTCTCACAATTTCTCTATATTAAATCATTATTAATAGAGTTAATTTTCCTAACCATGCTTCTCAATTTATAACATGTGTCAATTCATTATGTTCCTCGCCGTACAATACAAGACGAGTCCATGTCATAGTTTCATATGTGATACACATATAATATCAGTTCAACATAGATATATATATATTGCAGCAAAACAATCAATTTTAATTCTATAAAAACCTCATAAAAGATGAGTAATAGAATCCCTACCTTTTAAGCTTATCAACAGTCTCTTAATCCTGGAATCAATTAACGTTAGCTCCATACTCCCTTGATCCTAAGGCGTGCATAAGGACAATTAAAACTAAAGCACAACATACAACTACATTCATAAAATTTATTTTAATTTAATCTTAGAATTTCAAGAAATAACCACTGCCCATAGAGGTATTATAAAGTTTAACAATATAAATTTTCTGTCTAGGGCATATACACTTAGACTTCATACATATGCTCCAAAATAGTAACAAACATATACTTAGGTTTAAGAACGCAAATTTGAATAATCCTTTAGTATAAAAGAAAATTTATAAATGAAAGACTAAATTTGTTCATAAGATTCTAACCTCAGATTATGGTTAGTTGGAAGCTTAAAATGGCTTCAAAACAGGTTCCTTTACTTCGGTATGACTGAAATTCTTGCTCAAATGGAGGTGATGGTGGCTGATTTTTATGGCTGCCTTGAAGAAGTTCTCTAAGTATTTTGCTTCAGCAAAGAAATATGAAGAAGAGTGTGGGAACCGTGGAAGAGAAAGGAAGAAAAGATGAAGTCTTTGAAGAGAAGTGATAGAAACAATTATAGAGGAGACATGTTGAAGCATGTCACGGAGGAAATAAAGAAAATGAGGGTCAAGAGTAGTTGGAAAAGATATCCTTATGTCTCATCTAAAGACTTTAACACACATAATGCCAATATGACATTTTTGAGATTTATTAGAAGTTCTAAGGCTTTTTAGTAATCATACTAAATAAATATAGGAGAATTTTAGAAAACTTAAAAATAGATAAAAATAAATATTATAAAATAAATTTAAATGAAGCAATTTTTTTTTATACATTAAAAATTAATTTAATTACCTCAATACCCGTTAGGAGAATAACGGGTGTCACAAATTCTTAGTAAGTATCAAAGCTGCTTGAATGCATCAGTTGATTGTGTCCGATTTCTTTTATGACAAGGGCTTGCCTTTCATAGTGATAATGGATATGAAAATTCAAGCAACCAAGGTGATTTTCTAGAGCTTTTATGCTTTTTTAGCTGATCATAATGATGAGACCAAAGCAGTTCCTAAAAATTCAAAATTGACATCATCTAATGTTCAAAAAGATATCTAAATGTTGCAGCGATTGAAATCATTAATGTTATCATAAAAGATATCGGTGATGCATTCTTCTCTATCTTATTGATGAATCCCATAATATTTCAATGAAAGAGAAAACGACTATTGTATTGCATTATGTGGATAAGAATGGAAATGTGACTGAACGTTTTGTGGGAATTGAACATGTTACTAGTACCACAGCTTTGTCACTTAAGGTTGCTATTGATAAATTGTTTTTTAGACATAGATCAAGATTTTCTGGATTATGGAGTCAAGATAAGGATGAGGCAAGCAACATGCAAGGAGAGCTCAATGGTCTTAAAACACTTGTTCTAAAGGAAAATCCAAGTGCTTTTTATCTTCATTGTTTTGCTTATCAACTTCAACTTGCTCTTGTAGCCATGGCAAAAAATTATATTCAAATTGCATCATTTTTTTAATTTGGTTATTAGTATAATTAATAAATGTTGTTGGAGCTTCATTGAATGTTGTTATATTCTTCATGAAAAGCAAGAGGACATAATTGCTAAAGCAATCAAGGAATGTGAGATTTCAAGCGGGCAAGGCCTAAATCGAGAAACTACTCTTAAACATCTAGGTGATATTTGTTGGGTTCACATTATGGTACTTTACTCAACTTAATTACCATGTCTTTACCTATGATAGATGTCCTTGGAATAATTGCAAATGATGGAACAAACTCCAAACAGATATTAGAAGCAAATTATATATTGGAATTCATGCTATCATTTGATTGCATTTAATCTGCATTTGATGAAAAAATTGCTAGACGCTACAAATGAACTATCAAAGGCACTTCAGAGAAAAGATCAAGATATTGTAAATACCATGGATTTAGTGAAAACTTGCAAGCAACAACTGCAAAAGATAAGGGACAATGGATGAGATCCTTTTTTTGATCATGTGTCCAATTTTTGTGGAAAACATAATATAGTTGTTCCAAACATGGAAGAAAACATTTGTAGCCTGAGGCCTATCATGATGGAAAGTTCAAGCCATCACAAGTTTGCAACATTTTCATGTGGAGTTATTTTATGCCGTCATCAATATGCTACTTCAAGAGCTGAATGATTGCTTCAATGAGGTAATACCAAATTGCATTTTTGTATAGCATGCTTAAGTACAAAAATTGTTTCTTAGCCCATGACAAGTGAAAGTTGATGGAATCTACTGAACATTGTTTGGAAGATTTGTCCACTACAAAGTTCATGATACTTGATGGTCAATTTGAAACTTACATCATTGATATAAGAGATCATGATCAGTTATTGGGCTTGAAAGGTATGGTGATCTTGTACAAAAAAGGTTCAGTCAGAAAAAAAACAAATGTCGTGTATCTATTAGTTTATTGACTTCTGACATTAGTATTGATTTTACTTATTGTCATTGCTATCGTGTAGAGGTTTTTTTGTTAGACATGTATGCCCTAAGGAGTAAAAATATAATTTGTTTTTTTGAAGACATTTTTATCAATAAAGAGTTTATTTATTATTCATATACTTAATTGTTGTCCTCTTTATGTTTATATTTGTTGAATATATGAAAAGCAAACAAAAGTCTAAGACTGTCAGTCTAAACCTTTGGAATCAGGCATATGATGGACAGATATACGAAAGACATGATTCTAAAGGTGACGATCTAAATTATAAGATTCACAATCGAGGGAATAAAGTTGGGCACTTTATTCATGCAAAGATTGTTATGTTGTCTATGTCCCTAATGGAAGATGATTTGTCTTGGCCATTTGAGATGAACTCCGCGAATAGAAACATTGGTGCATTGTCATAGGTAACTATGTATTAGATCGGGACATAAAGTGTAATTAATTGGGATTAATAATTCTGTCTTAGTAAATCTATTCACTTAAGACAAATATATGTGTTGTATCTTAATCCTGAGATGAATAGTGCGTCTGTTGTTTTAACTTATGTCTTTTGATGTACCAAAGGGTGACATCCATATTTTATAATGGTACACATACCGGTATGTTGCGGACATGACTTTTGATAGCATAGACTTATTATTCATAGATACGGAATCCATAGCTCTTCTTTAGAAGTTGATGATATCCTCTTATATGCGTTATCATGTAATTTGAAAACTAAAGCACTCAACCATGTGGATACATAGGTGTAACTGTTGGAAACAAAGTGCGCAGCGGAATTTTAAAATTTTTTCATCAGAGTAATTTCTAAAACACAAGTTTGACATGTTATATGTATAAATTAGACAGATCTTACTAACCTTTATGTGAAGAACCTCCGCAGTTTGTGAAGAGAAGTAACGTTCCAAAAGAGCCTCAACCAACTGGTCTTCTTTGCTATTCTCTATCCACAACCGGAGTGAGTGTGGGCTCACACGTACAGCTCTTCCACCGGTGACTCTCCTTCCAACCAAGAGAGAGAACCCAAAGCTAGTGTTTGTGATTTTTGAACAAAAGCTCTCATGGAGTCTTTAGATGCTCATTAGAAGAGTATCACTCTTAATATCTCAATTGATCTGAGTAAACCAAGACAGAATTATTAATCCAAATCAATTCACTTTATGTCCCGATCCAACATATTGTCACCTATGACAAAGCGTCAATGTTTCTATTCATGGAGTCCAACTCCGATAGTCAAGACAAACCATCTCCCAAAAGGGATACAGACAACATAACAATCTTTACATGAATAAAGCGCCCAACTTTATTCCCTCGATTGCGGATCATATGTTTTAGATTGTCACCTTAAGAATCGTGTCTTCCGCATAATCAGTCCATCATATGCCCAATTCTTAAGGTTTAGACTGACAGTCTCAGACTACTGTTTGCTTATCATACATTCAATAAACATGAACGTAAAGAGGACATGATTTGGTATATATATAAATGAATAAATTCTTTATTGATAAAAATGTCTCTAAAAACATATTACATTTTTACTCCTTAGGGCATACATGTCTAACAATCTCCCACTTGCACTAAGTGAGTAAATACAACAAATTTCGCATCCTCATAGCTTCCACATGCCTCTCGAAGACTCTCTCAGTAAGTGTCTTCGTAAATGGATCAGTAAAATTGTCCTCTGACGCGATCTTGCACATTATGACATGCCCGCCCTCAACGAAGTCCTTTATCACATGATACTTCCGATCAATATGCTTACTCTTCTTGTGAAATCTTGGTTCCTTAGCATTAGCTACCGTCGCACTGTTATCACAGTACAGTGATACCGCTTTATCCATACCAGGAACTACTTCAAGATCCCCAAGGAACTTGCAGAGCCACACAGCTTCTTTCGAAGCATCACTAGCCGCCACATACTTGGTCTCCATCGTTGAATCCGAAGTGCAATCTTGCTTCGCACTTCTCCAACTGATGGCACCGCCGCCTAGAGTAAACACAAACCCCGAAGTCGATTTCCTAGAATCCAGACAGGATTGAAAATCCGAATCAGTGTATCCTAGAGGAGTTAAGTCCTCACCCGAATACACAAGCATATACCCTCGAGTCTTTCTCAAGTACTTGAAAATATGCTTTACCGCAACCCAATGGTTCGGTCCTGGATCCGCCTGAAATCGACTTACAATCCCGACCGCATAACTAATATCCGGTCGTGTGCAAAGCATGGCATACATGAGACTACCCACTGCAGAAGCATAAGGCACCTTCTTCATGCATTCTCTTTCTTCATAAGACTTTGGAGAGTCTTTCTTAGAAAGAGTAATTCCAGACCTAGATGGTTGCCCACCTTTCTTGGAATCCTGCATTGCAAACCTCCTGAGAATTTTATCTATGAAGCCGGCCTGTGACAAAGCTACCATTTTGTTCTTCCTATCCCGAAAGATCTGGATATCGAGAACAAAATTAGCCTCACCCAAGTCTTTCATGTCAAACTACTTGGTCAACTATAATTTGACCGATGACAATGCCCCAACATCATTGCCAATTAGCAGAATGTCATCCACATAGAGCAGTAGAAAAACCACCTTCCCATCCTTAACGTGTTTGTAAACACATGGTTCATCCATATTTTGTGAGAACCCATAACTCTTGATCACTTGATAAAATCTTATGTTCCAAGAACGGGAAGCCTGCTTAAGTCCATAAATTGACTTCAGCAGCTTACAAACCTTACCCTCTTGACCCGCGACCTTGAACCCGTCTGGTTGTTCCATATAAATGGACTCATCAAGATAACCATTCAAAAAAGCCGTCTTGACATCCATCTGTCAAATCTCATAGTCGAGAGCGGCAGCAATGGATAAGAGAATCCGGATGGACTTAAGCATGGCTACAGGTGAAAAGGTTTCCTCATAATCGATTCCTTTCTTTTGCGTATAACCCTTAGCTACCAGTCTAGCCTTAAAGGTTTCGACCTTTCCATCCACTCCTCTTTTCCTCTTGTAGATCCACTTACACCCTATGGGTTTTACCCCTTCGGGAAGATCCATAAGCTCCCAAACACGATTAGTCTCCATAGACTTCATCTCTATGTTCATGGCCTCTATCTAGAGTTTTGAATCAACATCCTCCATAGCTTCTGCGTAAGTATAAGGATCCCTGTCATGTTCATCCAGTTCAGCCAAGAAGACCTCCCCATTGAACATATACCTCTCAGGTTGACGCCCGATCCTCCCACTACGCCGAAGCCCCTGAGATTGTTGTTCAGGTTTGTTTGGTTTTTCTACACCGATTAGAATGGTTTCGTTCGGAACCTCCGGAGTGAACGAATCACCCCTTAACTTCTCAAGCACCACTTTGCTTCGAGGTTTAAAGTCATCCATGTAACTCTCCTCAAGAAAAGTTGCATTAGTTGAAACCACGACTTTATTTTCCTTTGGGTTATAAAAAAAAACCCCTTTAATCCCTTTTGGATATCCTACAAACACGCAAACTTCCGAACGTGCTTCCAACTTATTCGGATCCTTAAACAGGACATGAGCTGGACATCCCCATATGCAAATATGGTTTAAGGATGTCTTCCGTCTTGTCCACAACTCGTGAGGAGTTTTAGGGACCGATTGTGAAGGCACATTGTTCAAAAGATAACATGCAGTTTGTAGTGCATATCCCCAAAAGGATAAAGGTAATGATGAATAACTCATCATAGACCTAATCATGTCCAACAAAGTCCTATTCCTTCTCTCTGCTACGCCATTCTGCTGCAGAGTGCCCGGCGTAGTAAAATGGGATAAAATCCCATTCTCTAATAAGTGTCCCAAGAACTCATCAGAAAGGTATTCCCCACCTCGATCAGATCTAAGTGTCTTTATGGGTTTACCCAATTGCTTTTCCACCTTAGCCTGAAACTCCCTGAACTTATCATAAGTTTCGCTTTTGTGGTGCATCAGGTACACATACCCATATCTTGAGTAATCGTCAATAAAAGTGACAAAGTACTCATACCTTCCTTGTGCCCGAATGTTCATCGGTTCGTAAACATCACTATGCACAAGTTCGAGAACCCCTTCGGCCCTATTGCCCTTAGACCCGTATGGTCTTTTGGTCATTTTACCCTCCAAACAAGATTCACATTGAGGTATAGATTCCACCTTTAAGTGACTTAAAGGTCCATCCCTTACCAACCTTTGAATCCTATTCAGGTTAATATGGCCAAGGCACAAATGCTAAAGATAAGTTTTATTAGAGTGAGAAGTTTTAAGTCTTTTTGATTCATTATCATTTATCTTAGCATTAAGCAATAAGTCCATCTTAGGTTTGATAAAATATAGATTATTTTGCATCCATCCAGAACAGATAAAAGATTTGTTTTTACAAATCACCACTTTTCATTAAAAGATACCACGTAGGAGTCTTTAAATAAAGAAGATACAGAAATTAAATTCCTTTTAAATTTAGGAACATAAAAACAATCTCGCAAAAATAAATTCCTATAATTATCAAAGTAAAGATGGACATCTCCCGCTACTTTCGCTATGACCAAGGATCCGTCGCCCATCTGAAGCGTTAAGTCTTCACGTAGTAGACTTCTCGTTTCTTTAAATCCCTGTAGAGAAACACAAACATGATTAGTTGCACTAGAATCTATGACCCAGATGTCACTGGATTCCTCAACTAAATAAGTTTCTAAATATAGAAGATCACACCTACCTCCCTTGGAAAGGAAGTCCTTGCAATGCTTCTTTATATGCCCGACCTTACCACAAAAGAAGCACTTAAGATTCTTTGGGTTCTTCCTCTTCTTCTTCTTGCTCTTGGTTGCAGCAGGAATAGAAGACTTCTCGTTCTTGGCCCGTTGCTTCTTTCCATTCCTAGAGTTAGGATTGGAACCAAAAGCAGCTACCATGTTTGCCTCACCACCAGCAGGAGACTCACTGATCAACAGTTTGAACTCCTGTAACTATTTCATCAGTTCTGTTAAGGTCATATCCCGTCTGTTACTTAAATTAAAAGTAGCTCTAAACAAAATAAATTCCTTAGACAGAGTCTCAAAGACCATAGTCATCTGAGTTTTAGCATCGATGTCGGCTCCATTGGTTTGAGCCTCAGCGAGGTAACCCATGACCAACATCATGTGCTCCTTTACAGATGTCCCTGGTCTCTGTCTACAGTTTAAGAGTTTTCGAAGCGCCCTTTGCCTCTTTATTATGGCCTGGCCTCCAAACATGTCCTCAAGATTATCCAGGATCTGCTTCGCAGTCTCACAATCTTGATGTTGAGCCTACAACATGTTGTTCATGCTAGCCATAACATAGCAATGGGCCTGATCATTAGCATCTTTCCAGCGATCGTACGCTTGGAATTGCTCATTACTTGAGTCTCCCATAGGCTTGGGAGGACAAGGAGTTGTCAGTACATATTTCAGTTTCTCAAAGGATAGGACGATGTCCAGGTTCCGTTTCCAATCGTTATAATTCCATCGGGTAATTGGTTTTTGTCAAGTATCGATGATATAGCGTTTTTAGACATTTTCAATCTACAATAAAGAATCATATACCAAACATGAGAAAACATATATAATAATTTAGTAAGATAACACAATCATGTAAAATCATACAAATATGTTTATGTGTCAAAACCTTGAAAATATCACAACCTTACAATGATAATTCCCAACTCAGAATTCAACAAGCTCCTAGGGGAGTCATGCCAAATTCAATTAGGAACACGGATCCCCTCCTGTTTAATATATGCCATCCAAGACCCGTATGATCCAGCATATACTAATAATCGTTTCTTTGACCATTAATTTTATTAACAGAGCTCCTAAGGGAGGTTAATAATAAAATTAACGTGAGTGTATAACCATCGTTTTAATATTTTATCCATGATTTATAATCACCACCTAGGGGTGTGCAACCATAAATCATACTAAAATGCCTTATCTTTTCAGAGATCTAATCTGGTACATGATAGAAATCCCTTCCTAGGGGTTGGGACTACCATGTTCTTCCTATGGACCAACGATGGAGGCCTTAGGTCCTCTCTTCGAAAACCTTCTCCCACTCAATCTTTTGAAGTCAAGGTTTTATTTTAAAATTATGCATGAACAATTTTAATATGAGTGGCACTCCCTATCCTTTATGACATGTTATCAATATACATGGTAAATCATATTATAATGCAGACAAGCAAAGCAATCAAGCAAAGCTACAAGCAAAATAATAATAACCATAATATTATGGTTCCACCCTAGAGAATAAAAAAAACAAAGATTACAAGAGAATAATTGGGACATTTATCGATTCTTCATTCTTGAATCCTCAAGCTGTAACCTTCTTCATGTAATACCCATCTTCAAGTCTTCAATCCCGTATGAATCAAATACTTCATATTTCCAGTCATATCTAAATTTAATGTTTCTCAAAATCGTCTAAAAAATAAAATTAAAACTGCACCGGAAAAATTGCACCTTTTTTGGACACTTGGCAGCTCTCGATCGGCAGGCCGATCTGGGTGATCGGCCTGCCAATTATGAAGGTTCGGCCTGTCGAACTGAAAGTTCAGCCTGCCGACAGAGCACCTAAAATTTCTGCCCCACTGTCAGCCTGCCAGACCACACGTCTGGCCTGTCGATCTGTGACCTTCGGCCTACCGAACTGTGACGTCTGGCATGCCGACCGAGCAGGAAAAATTATTCCAGAAAATACAACTTTAATGCAATTTATCAATTTTATTTTTAACAATTCAAAAACATAAAATTAGAGACTCAGGAAATACCTGGGGGTGCCATCATCATTCTTCTAGATCCATCTTCTAAATCCGTCTTCTCCGAATGATTATTTAATTACAAAAATTCTTACAAATTAAAAATTAAATAACAATTCCTAGACGGAGATGATAGTCCGTCATCTAATTACATGAAAAACCTAGATACAAATTCTAACCTCTAAGGAACCATAACCGGTATTAATTAATTAATAAATAATTGAACAATAATTTAATCAACCATAATTAATTAATAAACATTCACCACATAATACATGACAACATATATATTATATAAAAACCTAGAATGCCATCTCTCTATAAAATTCAATTCAAGCATAGGAGAGATAGAGATCACAAAATTTATGCATATCACATGATCACAAACTCGTAAATTTATGTAAAAACCATGGCTCTGATACCAATTGTTGGAAACAAAGTGCGCAGCGAAATTTTAAAAATTTTTCATCAGAGTAATTTCCAAAACACAAGTTTGACATGTTATATGTATAAATTAGACAGATCTTACTAACCTTTGTGTGAAGAACCTCCGCAGCCTGTGAAGAGAAGTAACGTTCCAGAAGAGCCTCAACCAACTGGTCTTCTTTACTATTATCTATCCACAACCGAAGTGAGTGTGGGCTCACACGTACAGCTCTTCCACCAGTGACTCTCCTCCCAACCAAGAGAGAGAACCCAAAGCTAGTGTTCGTGATTTTTGAACAAAAGCTCTCAGGGAGTTTTTAGATGCTCACTAGAAGAGTATCACACTTAATCTCTCAATTGATCTGAGTAAATCATGAGACTCACTCCCTTTTTATAGCCCTTGGTCCTGGGGTCAGTCCGTATTAGATTAGGTCTCAAAAACTCGAACAGAATCAAGTTCTGATCAATATCTGATAAGATCCGCATGAAAATGTGTAATCTTATCTCCCGCTAATCGGCAGGCCGAACATTCTGATCGACAGGCCGAACAAGCCAGTTCAGCAGGCCGACCATGTCATTCGGCAGGTAGAACTTCCGAGAAAAAATCTCAGCTAATATTTTATTTTCCACCCGAGATTCTAAAGGACAAAGTCTCAGTTTTGATTCAAAAAACCAATAAAGAAGATATCTGATCAAAACAAACTTTATCAAGATAATCTCTAAGAAAATAAATCAATTCACAATAATTCTACAAGTTTATCTTGATCTAATTTATCCAAAATTAAATCAACCGATAAACAGACAAGAATTATTTGATCCAATAATTCAACAAGTTTATCTTAAATTAATTTTTTACAAAATTAATTCAACCAATAAACAGACATGAATTATTTGATTCTCACAAATTTTAAACCAATCCGATAAATCTGACATAAGTCACCAATTATTGGAAAAGTACGTCGTGTCGTTACAGGATTTTGTGAGCTAGCAAAGGGGACCAAAATGGACCTATAAAGTTCAAGCTCAAGATAATTATGAAGCCCAATATCCCAGATATATATTTCATAATTTTCAACTCCAACGCTACTCCATTAAAAGCTTGGAGCTGCACTCTCGAACTTTATAGAATTACGAAGCTCGTGTAGCTAAGTCTCCATGACATATCAAAGTGTATCGTATCCCCATATGATAATCCATAATCGGCTTAAGGACAAGTTCTGTCTTACCTTCCTGATTATTTTTATCTTACGTTCCATTGTCTCACCATTAGAAAACTTACCATCCAAAGATAGTATACCATTCGGTTACACCTATGTATCCAAATGGTTATGCGCTCCAGTTTTCTAATTACAGGACAATACATATAAGAGGATACCATTACTCCTAAAGAGGAGCTATGGATTCCATATCTATGAATAACAAGTCTACGCTATCAAGAGTCATGCCTCCAACGTACCGGCATGCATACCACTATAGAGATGTGGGAGTCACCCATTGGTACATCAAAAGACACAAGTCGATACAACGGGCCCACTATTCATCTCAGGATTAAGATACAATTCAAGTGATTGTCTAAAGTGAATTGATTTGCCAAGACAGAATTATTAATCCAAATCAATTCACTTTATGTCCCGATCCAACACATTGTCACCTATGACAAAGCGCCAATGTTTCTATTCATGGAGTCCAACTCCGATGGTCAAAATAAACCATCTCCCAAAAGGGATATAGACAACATAACAATCTTTACATGAATAAAGCGCCCAACTTTATTCCCTCGATTGTGGATCATATGTTTTAGACTGTCACCTTAAGAATCGTGTCTTCTGCATAATCAGTCCATCATATGCTCAATTCTTAAGGTTTAGACTGACAGTCTCAGACTACTATTTGCTTATCATACATTCAACAAACATGAACGTAAAGAGGACAAGATTTGGCATATATACAAATGAATAAATTCTTTATTAATAAAAATGTCTCCAAAAACATATTACATTTTTACTCCTTAGGGCATACATGTCTAACAGTAATCGAATAGTGTACTATCTTTGGATGGTAAACTTTTTGATGGTGAGATAATAGAACGTAAGAGAAAAACAATCAAGAAGGTAAAACATAATTTATCTTTAAGCCGATTATGGATAATCCTATAGGGATATAATAAATTATGATATGCCATAGAGATTAAGCTATTTGGACGTCGTAATTCTATATAGTTTGAGAGTGCAGCTCCAAGCTTTTAGTGGAGTAACATTAGAGTTGATAATTATGAAATGTATATCTAGGGTATTAGATTTCATAATTATCGAGAGCTTAAACTATATAGATCCATCAGGTCTCTTTTGCTAGCTCATAATAAATCATGTGACGATACGGTGTGCTTTTCCAATAACTTGGTGACTTATGTTAAATTATCAGATTGGCTGAAATTCTATAACATCAGATAATTCATGTCTATTTATTGGTTGAATTAATTTTTTAAAAAATTAATTCAAGGTAAACTTGTTGAATTCTCGAGAATATTTATTTTCCTAGAGATTATCTAGATATAATTGTTTTAATCAAATAACTTCTCTATTAGGTTATTTGAATTAAAACTGAGGCTCTATCTCAAGAATCTTGGGTGAGAAATAAAAGATTCACTGGAATCATTTATCGTAAGTTCAGCAAGCTGATCTTTAGGTTTGACCTATCGATGGAGTAAGTTCGGCAAGCCAGTTTTGCCTATCGATCGAACAATTTATGATCACGCGTTTTTAGACATGATTTTTTTTATCAGATATTGATTCTAATTTGATTTTTTTTACGCCTTATCTAATAAGGACTAACCCTTGAACCCAAGAATCTTGATTTTTTAGGCCTTATCTATCCCAAGAATCTTGGGTGGGAAATAAAAGATTCACTGGGATCATTTATCGTAAGTTCAGTAAGCTGATCTTTAGGTTCGGCCTACCGATGGAGTAAGTTCGGCAAGCCAGTTTTGCCTGTCGATTGTACAATTTATGATCACGTGTTTTTAGACATGATTTTTTTATCAGATATTGATTCTAATTTGATTTTTTTAGGCCTTATCTAATAAGGACTAACCCTTGAACCCAACCTCTATAGGTAGGGAGTGAGACTCATAAGTTATTTAGATCAGTTAAGGAATTAAGAGTGAGCACTCTATACTGTTAGTCTTTAAAACTCCCTGAGAGCTATTGTTCACAAATCACGAACCTTAGGTCTGGGTTTCCTTGATTGGTTAGAAGGAGAGTAATCAGGGACAAGCTGTATGACGTGTGCCAGCATGCACTCTGATTGTGGATAGAGAATAGCAAAGAACACTAGTTAGTTGAGGCTCTTCCGAAACACCTTTTTCTTCATAGATCGCGAGAGCTTTTTAGCAACAAGGTTAGTAAGATCTGGTTAATTTATGCATATAGCGTGTCAAACTTGTGTTTTAGAAAATACTCTAGTATAAAAATTTTAAAATTTCGCTGCGTACTATTTTTCCAACATTTGGTATTAGAGCCAGTTTTTTACGCAAAATTTACGAGTTTATGATCATGCTATATGTATAAATTATGTAGTCTTGATCTCTCCTATGCTTGAATTTAATTTTTTAGAGAGTTGGCACTCTAGGGTTTCTATATATTTATATGTTGTCATGGATTATATGGTGAATTTTTATTAATTAATTATGGTTGATTAAATATTATTTATTTATTTATTAATTAATTCATGTTGGTTATGGTTTCTTAGTGGTTAGAATGTGTATCTAGGTTTTTCATGTAATTAGATAACAGTCTATCATCACCGTCTAGGAATTATAATTTAATTTTTCAAATTTATAAGAATTTTTGTAATTAAATAATGATTTAGAGATGACGGATTTAGAAGATGGATCTATAACATGGATGATAGCATTCCATAGGTATTTCCTAAGTCTCAAATTTTATGTTTTTGAATTTTTAAAATAAAATTGATAAATTGCATTAAAAAATATATTTTTTGAAAAAACGTGTTTTTTTGCTCGGTCGACGTGCCGAACCCTCAGGTTTGGCAGGCTGATGGTTGCAGATCGACAAGCCAGATTTTTGGCTTGGTAAGCCATCCGCGGGGCATAAATCTGATGGCTCTAGCGGCAGGCCAAACTTTCTGGTTCGGCAGAAGGTTCGACAGGCCGACCTATAAAGATCTACATGCGGGAGGGTCATGACTGGTAGGCCGATCATACAAATCGGCATGCCGGCAAAGAGGTATAAATTTTTCTAGAAAATGCGTGTTTTTTGGTGCATTTTGATTTTATTTTTGGGACAATTCTGAGAAACATTAAATTTAGATATGACCAAAAATATGGAGTATTCAATCTATACAGATTGAATACTTGAAAATGGACATTACATGAAGAAGGATACAATTTGAAGATTCAAGGATGAAGAATCAATAATATGTTTTGATTTATCTCTTATAATCTTTAATTTCTTTTCTCTAGGGTAGAAACATAATATTACGGTTGTTTATTATTATTTTGCTTGTGGCTTTGCATGATTGCTTTGCTTTTCTATATCATAATATGATTTGCCATGTATATTGATAACATATCATATAAAATAGGAAGTGCCGCTTATTTTAAAATTGTTCATGTATGCTTTTAAAATAGAACCTTGATTTCAAAAGATTAGGTGGGAGAAGGTTTTCAAAGAGAGGACCTACGGCCTCCATCGTTGGTCCATAGGTAGCACATGGTGGTTTCGACCCCTAAGAAGGGACTTCATCATGTACCGAGTAGGATCTCCAAAAGGATAAGGTATTTTAGCATGATTTATAGTTGCACACCCCTAGGTGGTCATTATAAATCATGAGTAAAATATTAAAATGATGGTTATACACCCATATTAATTTTCTTATTAACCCCTACTAGGAGCTCTGTTGATAGAATTGATGGCTAAAGAAACGATTATTAATATATGCTGGATTATATAGGTCCTGGATGGCATATATTAATCAGAAAGGGATTCGTAATCCTAATTAAATTTGGCAAGTCTCCTCTAGGCGGCTTGTTGAATTTTGAGTTTGAAATTATCGTTGTAAGGTTATGATATTTTCAAAGTTTTGATACATAAACACATTTGTATATTTTACATGATTGTGTTATCTTACTAAATTATTATTGTATGTTTGTTTATGTTTGGTATATGATTCTTTATTGTAGATTAAAATATCTAAAAATGTTTTATCTTCGATACTTGACAAAAACCAATTCACTGGTGAGAACTATAACGATTGAAAATGGAACCTAAACATCGTCCTGTCCTTTGAGAAACTAAAGTTTATGCTGATGACACTATGTCCTCCCGAGCCTATAGAAGATTCCACTAATGAGCAAATCCAAGGCTATGATCGCTGGAAAGATGCTAATGATTAGGCCCGCTGTTATGTGATGGCCAGTATGAATAACGTGCTGCAGGCTCAACATGAAGATTATGAGACTGCTAGGCAGATTTTAGATACCGTGAAGACATGTTTCAAGGCCAGGCCCTAACAAAGTGGCAAAGGGTGCTTTGAAAACTCTTAAATTGCAAACAAAGACCAAGGACGTCTGTAAATGAGCATATGATGTTGGTCATGGGTTACCTTGCTGAGGCTCAAACAAATGAAGTTGAAATTGATGTTGAAACTCATATGACTATGGTCTTTGAGACTCTGTCTAAGGAGTTTATTCTGTTTAAAGCTACATTTAATTTAAGCAATAGACATGATATAACCTTAACTGAGTTGATGAAGTAGTTATAGGAGTTCGAACTTCTAATTAGGGAAACTTCTGCTGGTGGTGAGGCCAACTTGGCGGTTGTATCTGGTTCCAATCCCAACCCAGGGAATGGAAAGAAGATACAGGCCAGGAACAGAAAGTCTTCTATTCATGCAAATGGTAAGAATAAGAAGAAGAACCCAAAGAAGCTCAATTCCTTTTTCTATGGAAAGGTCAAACACATTAAGAAGAATTGCAAGGACTTCCTTTCCTGAGGAGGTAGGTGTGATCTTCTGGTTTTAGAAACTTACTTGGTTGAGGAATCTAGTGACACTTAGGTCATAGATTCCAGAGCAACTAATCATGTTTGTGTTTCTCTGCAAGGGTTTAAAGAAACGAGAACTTTACGCTTCGAATGGGCGATGGATCTTTGGTATTGGCTGAAGCAGTGAGAGACGTCCATCTTTATTTTGATAATTATAGGAATTTATTTGTGCGAGATTGTTTTTATGTTCCTAAACTTTAAAGGAATTTAATTTCTATAGCTTTTTTATTTAAAGACTCTTATGTAGTTTCTTTTAATAATAAAATGGTGATTTGTAAAAAAAAAATCTTTTATCTGTGATGGATGGATGCAAAATAATCTATATTTTATCAAACCTAAGATAGACTTACTGCTGAACACTGAGATTAATGATAATAACTCTAAAAGACTTAAAACTTTTCACTCTAATAAGACTTATCTTTGGCATTTGCGACTAGGTCATATTAACCTAAATAGGATTCAAAGGTTGGAAAAGGATGGACCTTTAAGTCACTTAAAGGTGGAATCTGTATCACAATGTGAATCTTGTTTGGAGGGCAAAATGACCAAAAGACCATTTGGGTCTAAGGGTAATAGGGCCAAAGGGGTTCTAGAACTTGTGTATAGTGATTTTTATGGACCTATGAACATCTGGGCACGAGGAGGGTATGAGTATTTCATCACCTTTATTGATGATTACTTAAGGTATGGGTATGTGTACCTAATGCACCACAAAAGCGAAACTTATGACAAGTTCAGGGAGTTTCGAGCTGAAGTGGAAAAGTAATTGGGTAGACCTATAAAGGCACTTCATTGGATTGAGGTGGTGAATATCTTTCTGATGAGTTCTTGGGATACTTATTAGAGAAAGGGATTCCATCCCATTTGACTATGTAGGGAACTCCGCAATAGAATAGCGTGGGTGAGAGAAGAAATAGGACTTTGTTGGACATGGTCAGGTCCATGATTAGTTATTTATCATTGTCTTTGTCCTTTTGGAGATATAGACTACAAGCCGCATGTTATCTTTTGAACGATGTGCCTTCAAAATTGATTCCTAAAACTCCTCATGAGTTGTGGATAGGGAAAATGACATCCTTAAACTATATTCGTATATGGGGATGTCTGGCTCATGTCGTGTTTAAGGAAGCGAATAAGTTGGAAGCATGTTTGAAAGTTTGTGTGTTTGTACGATATCCAAAAGGGACTAAAGGGGGTTGTTTCTATAACCCAAAGGAAAATAAAGTTGTGGTTTCAACTAATGCAACTTTCCTTGATGATTGTTACATGGACAACTTTAAGCCTCGAAGCAAAGTGGTGCTTGAGGAGTTAGCGAGTGATTTGATCACTTCGGGGGTTCCGAATGAAACCAGTTGCAATCGGTGTAGAAAAACCAATCGAACCAAAACAACAACCTTAGGGACTTCGACGTAGTAGGAGGATAGGGCGTCAACTCGAGAGGTATATGTTCAAAAATGAGGCCTTCTTGGCTGAACCAGATGAACAAGACAGAAGTCCTTACACTTACAAAGAGGCTATGGAGGATGTTGATTTGAAACTCTAAATAGAGGCCATGAACACAGAGATGAAGTCTATGGAGACTAATCAGGTCTGGGAACTTGTAGATGTTCTCGAAGGGATAAAACCTATAGGGTGTAAATGGATCTATAAGAGAAAAAAAGGAGTGGATGGAAAAGTCAAAACTTATAAGGCTCAGCTTATAGCTAAGGGATACACACAAAAGGAAGGAATCGATGACAAGGAAACCTTTTCACCTATAGCCATGCTTAAGTCTATCCACATTCTTTTGTCCATAGCTGCTGTTCTCAACTATGAGATTTGGTAGATGGATGTCAAGACAGCCTTTCTGAATGGCTATCTTGATGAGTCTATATATAAGAAACAATCAGACAGGTTCAAGGCTAATGGTTAGGAGGGTAAGGTTTGTAAGCTGCTAAAGTCAATTTAGGGATTTAAGTAGACTTCCCGTTCTTGGAACATAAGATTTGATTAAGTGATCAAGACTTATGGGTTTGCACAAAATATGGATGAACCATGTGTTTTCAAACACATTAAGGATGAGAATGTGGTTTTCCTACTGCTCTATGTAGATGATATTCTAATAATTGGCAATGACGTTAGGGCATTGTCATTGGTCAAATTATGGTTGACCAAGTAGTTTGACATGAAGGACTTAGGTGAGGCTAATTTTGTTCTTGGTATCTAGATCTTTCGGGATAGGAAGAACAGAATGATAGCTTTCTCCTAAGCGGGCTACATAGATAAAATTCTCAAAAGGTTTGCAATGCAGGATTTTAAGAAAGGTGGCCAACCATCTAGGTCTGGAATTACTCTTTCTAAGAAAGACTTTCCAAAATCTGATAAAGAAAGAAAATTCATGAAGAAGGCGCCTTATGCTTCGGTAGTAAGTAGTCTCATGAATGCCATGTTTTGCATACGATTGGATATTTGTTATGTGGTTGGGATTGTAAGTCAATTTTGGTCAGATCCAGGACCCAACCATTGGGTTGCAGTCAAGCATATTTTCAAGTAAATGAGAAGGACTCGAGGGTGTATGCTTGTGTACTCCTTCTCTAGGATACACTAACTCGAATTTCCAATCCTGTTTGGATTCGAGAAGATCGACTTCGGGTTTTGTGTTTATTTTGGACGATGGTACCATTGTTTAGAGAAGTGTCAAGTAAGATTGCACTTTAGATTCAATGGTGGAGGCCGAGTATGTGGCAGCCAGTGATGCTTCGAAAGAAGCAGTGTGGCTCCATAAGTTCTTAGGGATCTTGAGGTAGTTCTTGGTATGGATAAGGTGGTATCACTGTACTGTGATAATAGTGCAGAGGCAGCTAATACTAAGGAAATATGATTTTATAAGAAGAGTAAGCATATTGATCGAAAGTATCATGTGATAAAGGACTTCGTTGAGGGCGGGCATATCTTGTATGCAAAATCGCATACGAGGACAATTTAACTGATCCATTCACGAAGACACTAATTGTGAGAGTTTGTGAGAGGCATGTGGAAGTTATGGGGATACAGGATTTGTCATATTTACTCACTTAGTGCAAGTGGGAGATTGTTAGACATGTAAGCCCTAAGGAGTAAAAATATAATTTGTTTTTGGAGACATTTTATCAATAAAGAGTTTATTTATTATTCATATACCAAATTGTTGCCCTCTTTGCATTCATATTTGTTAAATGTATGAAAAGCAAACAAAAGTCTAAGACTATCTGTCTAAACCTTTGGAATCAAGCGTATGATGGACAAATTATGTAGAGGACATGATTCTAAAGGTGAAGGTCTAAATTATAAGATCTGTAATCGAGGGAATAAAGTTGGGTGCTTTATTTATGCAAAGATTGTTATGTTGTCTATATACCTAACAGGAGATAGTTTGTCTTGGCCATCGGAGGTGGACTCCATGAATAGAAACATTTGTGCATTGTCATAGGTGATGATGCATTGGATCGAGGCATAAAGTGTAATTGATTGGGATTAATAATTCTGTCTCAAAAAATCAATTCACTTAAGACAATCATATGTCTTGTATCTTAATCTTGAGATAAATAGCGGGCCTGTTGTCTTGACTTATGTTTTTTGATGTACCAATTGGTGATATCCATATTTTATGATGGTATGTATACCGGCATATTGGGGACATGACTCTTGATAGCGTAGACTTGTTATTCATAGATACGAAATCCATAGCTCCTCTTTAGGAGTCGATGTATCCTCTTATATGCGTTATCCTATAATTGAAAGACTAAAGCGCTCAACCATTTGGATACGTAGGTGCAACTGAATGGTATACTGTCTTTGGATAGTAAATTTTCTGATGGTGAGATAATGAAACATAAGAGAAAATAATCGAAAAGGTAAGGCAAAATTTATCCTTAAGCCGATAATAGATAATCCTATGGGGATACAATACATTATGATATGTCATGGAGACTTAGCTATTCGGGTTTCGTAATTCTATATAGTTTGAGAGTGTAGCTCTAAGCTTTTAGTAGAGTAGCATTAGGGTTAATAATTATGAAATGTATATCTGGGATATTAGGTTTCATAATTATCGAGAGCTTGAACTATATAAGTCCGTCAGGCCCATTTTGCTAGCTCATAATAAATCCTGTAACGATACGGTGTGCTTTTCTAATAAATTGGTGACTTATGTTAAATTATCATATTTGCTGAAATTTGATAGGATTAGATAATTCATGTCTGTTTATCGGTTGAATAAATTTTGTGAAAAATTAGTTCAAGATAAACATGTTGAATTATTGGGAATATTTATTTTCTTAGGGATTATCTAGATATGATTGTTTTAATCAAATAACTTCACTATTGAGTTATTTGAATTAAAACTGAGGCTCTATCCCAAAAATCTCGGGTGAAAAATAAAAAATTCATATGGATCATTTATTGGTTCGGCAAGCCGATTTTCTAGTTTGGCCTGTCGACTAAACAATTTATGATCATGTGTTTTTAGACGCGATTTTTTATTAGATATTGACCTTGGTTCGAATTTTTGAGGCCTTATCTGATAAGGATTAACCCTTGGACCCAACCTTTATAAATAGAGAGTGAGACTCATAAGTTATTTAGATCAGTTGAGGAATTAAGAGTGATCACTTTATATTGTGAGTCTCAGAAACTCCCTAAGAGCTATTGTTTACAAATCACGAACCTTAGTTCTAGGTTTCCTCGATTGGTTAGAAAGAGAGTCACCCGAGAAAAGCTGTACGACGTGTGCCCACACGTACTCCGATCGTGGATAAAGAATAGCAAAAAAGACCAGTTGGTTAAGGCTCTTCTAGAGCACCTTTCTCTTCACAGATTGCAGGAGCTTTTTGACACACAAGGTTAGTAAGATCTGGTTAATTTATGCATATAATGTGTTAAACTTGTGTTTTGAAAAATACTCTAGTATAAAAATTTTAAAATTCCGTTGCGTATTATTTTTTCAACATTTTTTACTATAAACATTGTAACCGACTACACAATTGAATGGAAGATTAGTTCATGAATGATACTTTACTTGTGCATATCAAGAAAGCATCTTCAATAGCCTTGATAATGAGAATATACTACAACATTTTCAAAGTATGAATAACCCGTTGGGAACAATTGTAGTACATTGATAATTGTTGATTTGAATGATACTTTTCATGGCATGATACAAAGTTTTACAAAAACATATTAAAAACAAGTAAAACTTTAAAAAGCTCTATGATAATTATTTTTAGGCTAAACTAACAAAATAAACATTTCATGTTTTATTTCTAGAGTTTTGCTCCTTAGAAATTGGCTACATTGTTATACTAAATTCATACAGATTAATAAATTAAAATAAGAAAGCAAACCACTTGAAAATTTAATATTTATATATAAGAAAAATCAACAAACTAGTATACATTTGGTAGGAGGGATGAAAAGATGAAAGCATGGACAAGATATGAAGGAAGGAACGTGTAAAGAAAATGAATGCAATTTTCCTTAAAATTGTTTAGAATGACAAAAAAGGATAATGATAATCCACTCTTTTGCTTGGCATTAGATGAAAAGAGGAAGAAAAGATTGAGTTTTATGGATAAAAATACCATATTAACCTTTTCGTTAAATAAATATTTAAACAATATTTCATATACAGTTTCTTTTTAGTTATGTATTTGTCATGCTTTAACTTAAATTCAGAAGGCTTCTCACTTCTTTAATCTCTTCTTTAAAAACAAATTAATATATATATATAAAATACTAACAAAATAATTAAAAAGTTTGCGAGGAAAAACAAAACGTAAAAATTTAAGCTGATGGCTTATGCGTTTTTGTTTTATAATTTCCATATAAAAAATAAATAAATAACTCCAAAAGAAAATGTTAACAACAAAAAATGGAAAAACTCCCATTCAAAAAAAAAAAATTGGAATAGGCACAAAAGACATGTTGGAGTTGTTAAAATAGAGTATTGAACTTTGCAACAAAATGAAAGGTAAAGATACCATGAGGATAAAATGGAAATTTTATACCGCTTCTTTGCTCGTTGCCCAAGCCGTCTAACATTGGGGGATTGGTTTGTGTGGGCCTAGCGGATTCCCAATTCCTACCACCTTTATTTCCTCACCCCTCTCCATCTAAAGACACATTTTATTGCCAAATGCAAACGGCCAGACATCAAAAAGTTAAAAAAAAAAAAAAAAAAAAAGGAAACATGGAAACAAGCGTTTTATAGAACTGAACCAAAAATTGAAAAGTTCAGTGGCGTTTCTTCCCTGTTGCAGCTTCCCAAGCCTGTAAAACATGGTTCACGATTTCTTCTATACCAACCCCATGCTTTACCTGCTTATATATGTAAAGATTAGATATTCTTTACATGTTTCATGAATGTAATTACTATAGTACGTGTATCTCTCTGTTTAACTTGATTCTAGAAGTTGTATTTTGTCATTCAAGGTCAAAGAGCAAGAATATCATGCCACCTTCAAAACTTAAAACCTCAAAATCTTGTCTACAGAGCTCTAAATATAAACTGATTTTGCGGGGCATAAATGAAACCCTCTTAAAAGACATACGATCTTTTAGAAGAAAACACAAGGACACTACAGAGTCTCTTTTGCTTTTCTTGTCCACTTTGTAACAAATTCTAAGCCAGCAAAACATATCAGTGTATTGTGCAACCCCCAAAATACAAAGAGAAGAGACATTAAATTCTACTAAACATGCTCATGAAACAAAAATGCTACGGAGCCAAATAGAGTGTGCGTGAAACAAACCTGAGCAAAGACAAAGGGGCCACCATCTCGCATACGAAGTGCATCATGCTCCATGACTGCTAAATCAGCTCCAACTGCTGGTGCAAGGTCAGTCTTGTTTATTACCTGCAATTAGCTTTTTTTCATCCGATTGTTTGCATCCGAACAACTTCTTTGTAATGTTATAAATTAGTCAACATGATTAATATAGGACCACTAACTCACTAATGGGTGTAAGAAACAATGAAACAGCTATGATCATGGTAAAACACATACCAGGAGATCAGCTTGAGTGATACCAGGTCCACCTTTTCGAGGGATTTTATCACCGCCAGATACATCAATTATGTAAATGATATAGTCAGCCAGTTCTCTACTGAAGTTGGCAGCTAAATTATCTGCAGCCACAAAAATTTAAGAGAATGTTGAATCTTTGCTAATTGAGAGCTCCATATAACTCTTAGTTGCATACAAAAATGTCAGACCTGGGATTTTTTTTTACTGAACACTAACTAAGCATTTTGCTTTGTTTATCGAAATCTATAACGATTTCTGATTTTCCAACTAAAAAATAGCATAATTAGATCAGCTGTTTCCATTTTCTTCAAACTCCCCTGTAAAATCTAATTCCTTTCTCTTTTCCTTGTATATAGCTACAAGATTTTAACACCACTACTAGCCTTCAAATTGACTGGAACACTGATTTACATATTAATACATTGATTAAATGTTGTATTAAAGTCGGTCTAATTTGAAATATCATCAACAAAGTTTCCAAATAATAACAATTGCTAAAGTTACTAATGAAAATCAGAAAAGATTCATGTAAGTGCCATAACCACATGTTTTCAAATAATACCTCCCCCGGATTCACAAAGAAGTATGTCTGCCTTGAACAGGTTAGAAAGCTCCTCAAGAGGCCCAAGATTAATGCTGATGTCTTCACGAATCGCCGCATGTGGACAGCCTCCAGTTTCCACAGCACGTATCCTCTCCTCGGGAAGTGCTCCATTCTTCACCAAGAACTCACCATCCTCTTTTGTAAAAATGTCATTTGTCACCTGAAATATTTATGGTTATTCTATCTCCAAAGATAAAACCACTTAAATTCTTCACAAATAATTCATAAATGAATACACCCTTATATACTGATTTTGCAATAGTTGAGACCGTGAGTTATTTTATGCATTTAGGCATCTTTAATAAGACTAAACAGAGTAAACCTTTCAGAAATTCTTAATACTTGAAAAACATGATTTGAGAAAAGAAAATCTAGAAGCTCAGTAACAATGATAATCATAATAACCATATAATTCATTCAGATATGCCACTTACTGCAGCAAGACTATACTTGTCCCGCAAGAATTTACAGAGAGCCAACATGAGAGCTGTTTTTCTGCACAAACATGAAATAGAAATTTCATAAGAGCCGCAGGTTCATTTGATGTGTAAATTTGGAATGGTACGGTTTAGAACTTTATAGTTTGAACTGTAAGTTTTAAACTGTGTAGTTTAAACGGTGGTTTTGAATTAGTGTTCGGAATGCAAAGGTTTAAAACGAAAAGTTACGTTTAAAAAATTATGATTTATACGAAGGAAAACGAGAATAAGAATAATTTTATTGTAAAAAATAGTTTAAAATTGTCTAAACTTAAAGTGGGTAAAGTTTAGATTTTACGTATTTTAACCGGTTTGAAACTGTCTTAATTATTACTTCAGTAAATGTTAATTTGAACCGTCTTTGTAATTTGAAACCGTCTTGAAGGTTTAAAACGGACCCACTAAAGGGCACGTTAATTATTTTATTCAGTCAAAGCAATGCAAAAAAAAAGGTGCAAAAGTACTTTCAGTCATGCATATAGTTGTGATAATTATAAGTTAAAAAGGTCCTGAAAAAAAAAAAAATCATCAAAAGTTAGGGGGTTTTTATCCACATTGAACATTTTAGTAGGGTCAAATTGCCAGTAAATGATCAGAAAAGATGCCAGAAATGAGGCAGATACTAATCTCAAGCATCAACCGACAGCGTGTGAATTTAAAACATTCTATTTATTATTATCTTTTTCCCATAATCAAGAATTGTACATAACCCAAGAAAGAGACATTTATAAGCAATTGATAATTAAACAAATATTTTTCTTTGACGGCATAAACTCAAAAAAGCAAAAAAGAAAAAAAAGGGGAAAAAGAGTGATTACAAACCCAGTCCCAACTGGTCCACCAATGCCAATAGTGAAAGCTCTTTCATTGAAATCCCTGGTGAGAAGTGGAGGAGCTCTTTTGCTGAAGAACCCCGGAGAATATATGGGCTCGTGTGAGTGCGGCGCCAACCCATCGTGGCTATGGTACACCCTCCCGTCCGGCCCCACCCACGACTCTGTTTTCGGATCCCCATGGTGATGATGATCGTGATCATGGACATGATCATGGTGATGGTGATGATGATGGTGGTCGTGTGAAGCCATGGACTGCAAAGGTTTTGAAAGTACGGTTTGAGTTTCAACTCCGATGAGCGAGTGAAGAGTCAATGCGGTGTTGCCTTTGGGAATATACCATGAACGATTGGGGTGTATATTAAATTACTTAAATAACCTTGTTCAACCGAATAGTTTTTATAAATAAAGAATTTGATTATAGTTAAAACCATAAAATTATAATTAAAATTAAATATATTGTAATGTTTTGTTTTCACAAGATTTGTATTATATTTGAATCACAATTTTGTGATTTAAATTTGTGTTGTCAATGAGTTGAAAGTGATTTGAAACTTACTTCTTGTTGAGGGAAAAGCACAAGAATGCATTTGAATGTTCAAAAATGTCTTTTAAAATGTTTTTTTTTAAAAAAAAAAACTAACCTTTTAATTACAGAATATGATTTATTAAAGTCTAAATTACCTCCTTCTTATTCTATTTTGTGGTAGGCTACCCCACTTGTTGTGGTAGATTTTGGAGTGAAATCTAGTAGATGTTATTATGAAATCTACCTAATTATCTTATTTTTTATTCTTAATAAAAACATCAATATCTGCTGTCATCGGCTTGGGCAGTCAGAGTGAAATATGGTGAATGCCATAGCAAAATTTACTATATTATCATTTTTATTTTTTACTTTCAACAAAAAATACAACTGTCACTAATTGATAGTGTGGACCATTGGAGTGGAATTTGTTAGATGCTGAAGCAAAGTCAACTAGGTTATTTTATTTTTATTTTCAACAAAAAATAACAAGCATCTTCGATCGTCATCACAGACCCTAGAGTGAAATTCAGTAAATACCATAACAGAATCTGGTAGATTCTCATAATTCACAATATCCTTCTTTCAAAAATTACAGTAAATATCACTTTTTTAAAACTAATTGCAATAAATATTAGGCTTTGAAAATATTTTTAATAAATAGCAGACTTATGGTGTAAATAATTTATTTATCTTTTTACCTATAATGAACATATTTTTATTAAATTGCAGATTTATAGTGTAAATAATTTATTTAGCCTCTTATTTTTTAATACATTTACCCCTTTTTGTACAATGTAAAAAATTCTTATCTATACAATAAATAGATTTAAGGTGTAAATAATTTATTTGCCTCTTGTTACGGTAGACAGTAAATAAACTATTTACATGATAAATATTTCTTATCTATATTTGTTACTACAAATGTTTTCAAAACTTACTATTCATTTCAAAAAATTTCAAAAATCCGCTATTTCTTTTATTTTCACTTATTTTTTCGGGTCACTAGCGCATGTCTGCTAATTGGTTAATAATATGTCAGATATTGGACAAGGAGTTGTTTGTTTTGAGTACTCTTTGTACTAAATGAATTCAAATTTGGATTCGAGTATCAAAAATCCTTTTGATATATGTTTGTTTTTCCCAAAATTCAAATCCTTTGAGTATCAAGAATCCAAGTTTTTAGAGTTCTTACTTCTCCCTAAACTTTTGATACTTGGATATCTCTGCTATAGTAAAAACTAAAATTCTTTCTCCTATATTTGAGAGAAAAAAATCATAACTTCTTCCTTTGATATCAAATTGAGATGATTCCTTTTCCATTATGTTCCTAGTGAAGAGAAAAATAAATTAAGATCCATATTGCATATTTTTGGAGATCATTAACATTAAGATTTTATTAGATTTATTAATAAATCAAAAACTATTTTCAATACCTTCTTAAACACAAATTCTAATTTTATTCTATAATCAGATTAAAACGTAAATGCATACCCAAATGTCAATTCGGATAACAACTCAAATCACTAACTCAAATCCTAATTCAAATCACATTAACTCAAATCAAATCACTAATTCGAATCTATTTATCAAACGGCTAGAAATCTATTTGATTATATTTTGTAATCTACCATGTATTTTTTATATTTTTAATAATAAAAATAGGAACCATCTCTGATGGGTGTCGAGGGAAGAGCAAAGTTTTTTTTTAAAAAAAAAAAGCAGAAAAGGCCAAATTATTAAAATCACTTTTTTACACAAAAATCGCCAGAAGAAAAAAAAAAAAACCTAATGTGAATGTCTAGAAGGTTCTAAATTAAAATCAAATTTTAACAACATATAGCCAAAAATAGACAAATTTGAACGACAATCCAAATGTGAACAACAATAAAGGTTATGTATAAATACTCTTGAAACACCAAGCTCAAATCCAAGAAGCGAAAAAAAAAGAAAATAGAAAAATAACCACTAATGCTTTTGCACAAAATAAGATTGAGGATGAAGAAGTTTAGCTGGACTAATGGAGGCTGGAGGAGCCAGCACAAACACATTGGTGACAGACATTGCGAGCATATTAGACTCAAGAATCTGAGCAACATCATTGGAGAAACAGCGCTGCATTGACGGGGTTGAACTTAGACTAGGAAGAACTCGCACGAAGGTGAAGATGTGACGTCGACTATGTTTCAACCCTCCATTTCTTAACATTTTGAACCAATTTTTCAAACCATGTGTGCCACTCATAAACATATGTAACATTTATTAAAAAAATTACACAAAATGTCCTGAAAAAAAAAAAGAACAATATTTATTCTTTGAGAATAGAAGAACAACACTATAAGGAATCTAAGAGACGATCAATAAATGGAGTTGTAATAGATAATGTTGAAGAATTTGGATGTATGAAGAAGAGAATAGATATTGAATTTTTGGATAAACGAAAGAGTGTTTGAGGCGTATATGAACACTTTCTTTATAGGTTTTATATACCTTCACTTCTAAAAGTTTGCAAACGAGTTTTATGATAAATTACCCTCAAGATACAACAAACACTTGAATAAATATCTAGCAATATTATTATATTCTAGAACAAGATATGAAATGATCTCTAAAATTCTATAGACTTAATAATAGACAAGGGTGTCATTTTATGAATGAACACAACTAGTTTAATCCATACAGCCTTTATTTAAAGGTACCTCTTCATTTTGTAATGGTATCTCTTCATTTGTATAGGTATCTATTCAAGTATCAATACAACTATTACAACAGACATGTTTGTTGCTAATAGATGTTCAAGTTCATATGAAAACGTGTAACCAATGAAAGTACCAATTCGAAATAACACAAAAAACACATTATTTCATCATGAACTTGCTCGGGAGGGCGCCACAACGCTAAGTGTACTGGAACAAATTTCGTGTGCAAATCAACCGGGCGCCATGCTGTCGGCACCTGGGAGTTAGGTGCTCTTTCTTGAATCGTACCATTTTACACTTCTAGCACCATGGCTTCCAATATGAGCATCGTGGCACTTTGAGCTTAATCTAAACACATTAAAAATGTGTTTTCCAACTCATATTAATATGATATTCGATCTCAAACTTATTAGCGAAACATATCACAATCTCTAAAAATCCCCCTAGATTGTAATATTTCTCCAAATTCAACAATTATAAACTCATATATACAAGAAGATATCTTTCGATTTTAACTTTCAATTAGTGAACATATCTCAAAGTATTCAAAAGACAATAGTGTGCTTTGCATTAAATGTTGTCTCTTAAGCAAATACCAGAAATGTATCACATATAAGACATCCAAGATTTCAAATTATGTTCTAATCATTTATCACTATTTTGGCCTTGTGCTCGATCTTGGATTCATCAACATTTACAAGACTATACTATAGTCTTGTTAGAAACGACACCTTTTCTTATGTTCATTTAGGTGAAGTTTCAAATAATGTCTCTAGCTACTATGAGACATTAAGTGTATACACTCAATCTTAACCATGTAGCTACTTACATCAAACATCTTAGAGGGGACAACTAAATTTTGGATACTTACCCGGTCATATAGCGATGACTTGTTCTCACCCAGTTAACTATAGAACAGTAGTACAACTATTACATAGTTGGGTTAACATCATCGGTGACTCTTACACAAAAGGTTTTAGTTTCATTCCACTATATGTGTCCTTGATTAAGCCTCTTGAAAGACATTTTGTCAAGGGATCTGATAGGTTCTTGTTAGTCCTAACATAAGCATTAATAACACCATTGGTTATTAATTGTGTCACATATTCATGTCTCAAGCTAACATGTCTAGACTTTTTATTATAAACTTTGTTATAAGCTCTAGATGATGTAGCTTCACTATCACAGTATAAAAAAATAGATAGCATCGATTGTAGCCACAACTCAATATCGAACAATTAATTATCAGCCATTGTGCTTCTTTGCTTGTAGTTGTAAATGCTATAAACTCACTTTCTATTATTGAGTGAGTTATGCACGTTTGTTTCTTAGAAACCCAAGACATGGCTCCTCCTGCAATTATAAAAAACTAACCAGATGTAGATTTATTATCACTTGCATTAGTTGTCTAACTAGCATCTAAGTACCCTTCTAGTACGGTGAGATAGTCATTGTAAAACAAACCCAATTAATGGTCCTTTTAAGATAGCCAAGTATCCTACTAATTGTATTCCAATGTTCAATGCTTGTGTTACTCGTACATCTAGACATTTTGCAAACCGCAAATGCAATGTCTAGTCTTGTATAATACGTAGCATAAATAAAGCCACCAATCTCACTAGTATACTCAAGCTATGCTATTGCTTGGCCATCAATTTCTAATAATTTAATGCTAAAATTATATAGGGTGTTTGCTCTTTTAAACTTCAAATGTTTGAATTTAAGAAACACATTCTCAATATAATGAGATTGGCACAATGATTAACCCGAACTATGCTTCCTTACTTTCACACCTAAGATAGTATCTACTTTTATCTTAAATTATGAAGTTAGATATTGCTTAGGATCATTCACTCCTTACATGTTTGCTTCAAAGATAAGCAAGTTATTAACATACAAATATAGAATCACACCAAAATCATTTGTAAATTTAAAATATATGCATTTATCTGCATTATTATACTTAAAACCATGAGATATTATAATCGAATCAAATTTCTCACGCCATTGTTTTGGTGCTTGCTTTAATCCGTAAAGCGACTTGACTAACTTGCAAGCCTTACTTTCATTTCCGGGCAATACAAACCCCTTAGGTTGTTCCATATAGATTTTCGCATCAAGATCACCATTTGGAAAAGCCATTTTTACATCCACTTTGTGCACAAACAAATTCTATATCGAAACAATTGTAAATAGCACCATAATAGATATCAATCTAGCTACTGGATCATATGTATCAAAGTAGTCTATACCACGCTTTTGTTTAAAGCCCTTGGCTACCAATCTAGCCTTGAAAGTTTGTATAGATGTATCAGTGTTGTGTTTTCTTCTAAACACCTATTTATTGCTTATCGGTTTCAATCCTGGATGGAGATCAACTAAAACCTAAGTTCTATTAGACATTATTGAATCCATTTCATCATTTACAATCTCTCTCTAAAAGGAGGCATCTCTAGATGACAAGACTTCACTAAACGTCTTTGGATCTTTCTCAATGTTTAGCAACAATAGTATTTTGTTAAGTATACTATTTCTATATTATTCAACTAAGAAAGTTAAAGCTTGATGAAATAAAATTTGGTGCTAAACTGTTATCTTTTCTTTCACATTGACTTCTCCTCGGTTTAAAAAATTCCATAGACCCGTTCCTTTTATTAGTGGAGGTATTGGGAGTATAGTCACATCGATAATCAACATTAGATTTCAAATTAATGGTAAAATGAACACTAAATTTATTTTCAATAAATTCAACATCTCTAGATGCCACAATTATATTAGAATCTAGATTTAATAGTCTATATGCATTGGAATTTTAAGCATACCATACAAAAATAAATTTAATTCATCTTGCATCTAACTCTGATGATTTAGAGTCATGTATTCTATAGAAAGTTAAAAACCCTAAATCCTTAAATACATCATGTTTGGTTTCCTTCCTTTCCATATTTCATATGGAGAGACATGTGTTTTTACATAAGTAATCCTATTATGAACATAACATGTAGTAAGTAAAGCTTTCTCTTATAAGTTATTAGGCAATTTAGCATTAAGAAGCATAGAGATAATCTTGTCGGTAAATATCCTATTCTTTCTTTCAAGCAATCCATTTTGTTGAGGAGTAAAAAAGGCTAACTTTTAGTGAATAATAGTATGCTCTTTGTAGAAGGCATCAAACTCATTTGAAAAATATTTATCACCTCTATCACTTAAAATCATTTTGATCTTTTTATCTTTTTGATTCTCAACTTTAGCCTTGAAAAGTTTAAACTTATCAAAGGCATCATCTTTTGTTCTAATTAAGTACATATATGTATATCTAGAATAATTGTCAATAGAAATGATAAAATATCTTCTTCCTCCTCTTGTCATTTTTGCTTGAATGCAAATTTCACACTTATCATGTTTTATATACTTAAAATTAATCAGATCATGTTTAGACATGTATTTCAAAGATCTAAAATTTAAGTGTGCGAAACGTGTATGCCAAACATCAAAGGAATCAACCATATAAGCGGAACTCATAACTTTATTATTATTATTAATGCTAAGTTTATATATGCTATCACAGAATACCCTTTTCCTACAAATGACCAATTTTTAGATACAATACAAGTATTCCCTTCAAATACAATCTTAAGTTCGTTCTTACACATGAGACTTATAGATAGAAGATTATTTCTAATATTAGGAACATGGAAGACATTGTTCAAAGTAACATTCTTCATGGAAGTGAAGTTAATCTCCACCACAGTTTTCTCGGCAACCATTGTTACATCACAGTTTCCATTAGAACCGTTTGTCCTTCTTTTTCAATTGCACATGATAAGAACAAGTTCTTGTCATTGCAAACATGAATGGTGGCGTCAGAGTCAAGCCATCAATTAGAGGGCTTTGTTGCAGCCATGTTAGTTTCGGTAAACATGCCAATTTGCCTCTCCGAGAACATAGCACATATTTCTTTGAATTTATCTTCAATGACATTGGCTTTGTTAGAGTTAACATCCTCCTTTTTTTGTATCTATACTCATTTTGACGATGACCCTTCTTTCCATAAAAAGACAACTATTGAAAAATTTCTTTGGGCCATTACCAGACTTTTTGAATTTTTGTTGTTGTTGACTTTAAAGTTCTTTGAAAACTTACTAGCATCCTCAATATTAACTTTAGAGGAATCCATAATCTTTCCACAGTGGAGTTTCTTTCTGTAACCGTTCCAACTTTAAGATAATTTAGCAATAATTTGCCTCACTTGAAATGATTCAAAAATCTCTACCCTTTATAACAGATGTAGATGTAAATATCAATGAAATTTCAAAAATTTTGGTGGAAATTTCGAGATTCTGAAATATCTTTCAACTACAATATCGATTTTGAAAAAAATCAAAGAAATATCAAAATTATCGATAAATGTCAATAAAAATATCAATATTGAAAAATCTGTAGCATATTTTATATAAAATTTCGGTACATATCTTGGAAATTTCAACTGAATTTTAATAATATCAAAAATTACAAAATTTAATAGATTTAGTCGTCTAAATAATCAACCAGTATTCCATACTTTCAATGTATGAATATTTGTCCTACACACATTATGAATGCTAACATCAATGAAGATAATATTTTTATGAGCTTACAATCAATGATTTTGGAATCAAATTATAGCAGCTTCTTCATCCTTCTCTTTATCCATACAATCAGGAATTTAAAAGTATGATGGTTATGGAATTTTTAATTATCCTCATCTGCTTCTCAGGCAATCAATTGAGAGAATTCATAGTTTCCTATTTGTGGAAATACTATGAAAGAAGTCAACAAACCTATATGTGGCATTTTCATAACTATATTCATCACTTCTTAAATAACATGGCATACCACCTGTCTTAATTAAATCAAGATAGAATCTCAACCTTGTTTGAGCCTTACAAACCTTCCTTTTGCTATTGACAAATCTAATATCTATGAAGTTTATTATGTAAGTCATATTTATTTATGTTTCTTTTTAACATTTATTGTATCTTAAAGCATTAGAGATATATTTAATATAAAATTTCTATAATTTCCATAATTTTTGATGAAATTTCCATCGATATCGATATTTTCTCCAAAATTTTCATAAAATTGAAGCACCGATAGTTTTAACAATATTGATATTTTCATCATTGCCTTCAATTCACAAATCTTAGTGACAACATATGGTAATTTATGAATTTGACAAAAAATGGACTTTGCATCAACCATAACAAATTCCAAAAATTTTGGAATTAGGAATTTGTTTATACCCTCCTTCTCAATTTTGTATTTGTGTTCTAGAGAGTTCCAAATCTCCATTGGAGGCTCCATGTTCTGGTAGAGATCATGGCAATGATCAAAGAGTGTGTTAAGAATGTGTCCTCGATAGATGACTTCATTGTCTTCTATTGTTTTCCTAGCGGCCTTCACTTCGTCAGAATCATCCTCCTTCAATTCTAGGAATGGCTTCATCTTTGGATCAAGCATATAAGCAATTTTGAGGATAGTGAAAAGAAAGAACAACTTCCCCTTCCAACGAGAAAAGTTAATGCCAATAAAACGATCAAGTTGCAAGTTCAGAATGAGTAAGGATGCCATGTTCTTGTCAACCTCCATCGTAGTTGGTTAAAATTTTTAAGTTTGTTGAAGAATTTGAGTGTATGAAGAAGAGAATGGAGATTGAATTTTTGCACAAATGAAAGAGTGTTTGAGGCGTGTATGAACACTTTCCTTAAAAGTTTTATTTGCCCTCAATTTTTAAAGTTTGCTAACAAGTTTAATAGCAAATCACCCCTAAGATATAACAAACACTTGAGCACAATATCTAGCAATAATGTTGTGTTCCAGAATAAGATTTGAAATCTGTAAAATTATGGAGACTTAATAATAGATAGGAGTTCTATTTCATGAGTAGACACAACCAGTTTAATCTATACAACCTTTATTTAAAGGTACCTCTATTGGGATTAGTGCTCATAAAGCATGTCATTTTATCCTAATTGGACATTATGAGAAATAAAGTATTGCATTATTAATAAATAATATTCCTTGTTGTTCTACATAATATATATGTTGATATATATATGTATGCAAGTATCATAAAGGCTCCAATACTTGTGAAAGTCCATAATCGTGTATATGAAGTGTTCATAATACAAAGGATATGATTATATGTACTTAGTATAAACATTCATTTATAATCAGTAGATAAAACTAGACACTTTATCTTACCTAAGATTGTAATGTTGTTTGTTCTCAATTTGGTGAATAATCTTATCCAGATTATAGTAATGGTGATTACTAGATGGAGACATCAGTGTGTTTGGAACATATTAAACCTAGGCCAAGATAGAGTTTAATTTCTTGTGTAATTCTAAAATGAGAAATTAGAATTTTGTCGTTGATAATCATTTTATGGATCTTACCTTAATCTTGAGGTGATTAGTGGACTCACATCTAATTATTATGTCTTTTGATTGCCAATGAATGAGATATGTAACATCCATGATCTATACCTCTTTATGGGAGACATACTAATATAAGTAGTTAAGAACATTACTCACAGATATGGAATTTACAACTTTTATAAGATAGGATGTTAAGATAATATTCCATGTGCATTAATTCAGGAACTTGGATGTTGTGATATCGCTATTTGATATAGGATATCAAATATTACCTTTAATCATCGTTTATGATTTATTCATAACAAAGTCATCCATTAGAGAATTAATAGAACTCATAGAGAAGGAAGTAATTAGAGAGGTTGTACGGAAAAACCATAAACCTAGCTCTCATTATAAATATTATTGTAGAGGGTATCACATGGCAAATGATTATACAAATATTACTGTTGAGGGTGAGCTTGGCGCCACCACCGAGGAAATAAACTTCGGTGGTCGGCCCATAAGCTCAGCAGAACTCCGGTAAGCTTGCTTCAACTCCTCGCCACGACGCGCACCCCTCCCGAGGCAGCACGCCACGAAGGCTTCCACCTCGGGATATACACTAGCTCGGGTCGGGTGATTCCTACTCGCAAGCAGGCTGCCACTCGCCATTATAGGCCAACACAAGGCATTTAACTCGTCGTCTAATGGAGTCTAATCCGTCGGACGAGGGACACGACACTTGTCACTTACAGCCTGACACGTCTTGATGTGACACCCAGGTCATGGGTAAAACCCACCTTACACCCGATCCAAGTGGTGGCCTATAAATAGGATGCATTTATGGCATTCTAGAGAGACTTCTTCTTCCCACCTAACTGGCTGCCGCCCTCTGTCGAGCAACCCCTGCCTTGAGCTTCGGAGAGCCCTTGTTTGTTGACTAACCCTTCTATTTCCTCTGAAGCATCCCTCCTCTTATAGGTGTCTCCCCTCCGGCAGAGGCGAATCCAAAGAGAGGTCAGACCATGCGCAGCCGCACGTGGAGTTAATCCGACGCCAGATCATGGTAAGCATCAACAATTATCACATGGCAAATGATTATACAATGGACGACCTTGATGATGACATTTGATGTTTTAAGGTTCCTTATAATTCTATATATACTTTAAAAGTGCAACCTCCTTTCCTATAGTGGCACAGACGGAAGTTAATAATTATAATTAATTTAATCATGAGATAATTAAGTGTAAATAATTATTAGAGCTTAAATTATATATGTGTATTAGGTCCCCTTACTCTATAACATTCTTTCAGATGTATTAATGGAATTTTTTTTTGGATTAATCTCGTCAATAGGGGCAAAATTGCAATTTCACATAAAGGTCTACCAAGACTGTGTGTGGCGCCACACACTAGAACTATGGGAGTCCAAGGTGGTGCCATATCCATGATTTAAGTATCAAATAGATCACGTGATGTTCATGTAATCTTTATGTTATTCTAGTGCAGAAAAATATCTTTCTCATTGGTTGAAATAGATTCTGCATATAATTATTTGAGTTATTAGATAATTTTAATAATTGAGAAAATCATGGAAGATATTTCTTTTAAAGTTTTAATAAATAATATATTAGTTTAAACCAAAATCAGATCTTAGACAGATTCTGGATAGATACATAATCACACTTAATTAGGTAGTTAGGACACATGTCATCCTCCCATCGGAGAAATGATAGATCATGCCTAACCACTTTAGTAGCGGACATGATTCTCTCTAAGAAAATCTCTCTGAAGATTTCTTTCTAACCACCTAGCCAGTATGTCTATAAATAGGCCTTGGAGATTCTATTTTTTATGAGACTTTTCTCTAGCTTTTATCTAGTGTTTCTTTAGCTTTCCTATTTAGAGTTTAAAGAATCTCTACCGAGAAGAAAGGTTGGAAGGAGATATTGTGGAGATAATCTAAGAGATCTCATCGGTGTCCACATACTTGTTGATCCAGATGAGGAGAATAGCAAGAAAGATCTAAAAGTTTTGGAATGCTTGATCATCTAGAGCTATTGCTGAACCCCTAAGTTTGTGTCTATTCAATTATTTGTATGTAGTATCATGAAAAGGATTTTGAAAATTAAAAGAAAAAAATTAAAACTCTATTATGCTTCATTTTTCATGATTTTCGAGCCCACCATCCAACAACCTCTTCATTTGTAATGGTATCTCTTTATTTGTAAATGTATCTATTTATGTATCAGTGTAACTATTATAACAAATATGTTCATTGCTAATAGTTGTTCAAGTTTGTATGAGAGCATATAACAAACAAAACACCGCTTCGAAATAACACAAAAACACCTTGTTTCATTGTGAACTTGCTCCAGAAGGCACTGCAACGTTAGTTTTTCAGCACCGTGGCACCAAGTGCACTGGAACAAATTTCATGTGTAAATTAGTTGGGCGACGCGACGCCCAAGAGGTGATGCAGCGCCACTTCTAGCATCGCAACCTCTAATGTGAGCACCACGGCACTTCGAGCTTAATCTAAACACATTAAAAATGTGTTGTCCAACTTATACCAATGTAATCTTTGATCTCAAACATATTATAGCAATATATTACAATCTTTCTAATAGACAAGCTATCCAATAGGAAAAGTACTCTCCTTAACTCACATCTTTAGTTTTGTGCTCTTTTGATTTTTTAGATTTTGGTCGTTTAATGTTAATCTTTGACAATAATACCAAGAGAGAGAATGAGTTTCAGTTAACGCTCGCAGAGCAATTGAAAACAACGAAATGTTTGTTTGTTTGTTTGTTTTTTTTTCCTTTCTTTCTCTTTTCTCCCATTTTCTTTCCTATTCTTTTTTAAGATGTTTAGAAGAGTAGTTTGAACCATCAGTTTAAGTTTGAAAACTATAGCATGTGAGAACTTTACACTGTAGCTTTTTACTGTAACATATGAGATCTTTACATGGTAGCTTTTTTACTGTAACATGTGAGACCTTTACATTGTTAGTAGTTCAAACCAAACTCTTACAAAAACCTTATTACTTTTTTTTTTCATATATATTTGTTTTTTCTCACTCTTGTTCTATTTTCGTACATTTTTTTCTCCTTAATTTTTTCCTCCTTTTTTTGTTAACATGCTTAATACGCATGTAGGGAGCGCATGCTTTTCAACTAGTATATAAAATAGGAGTGAACATTTGTTTAGCATGCTAGGTTTTTGTCAGTTTAGTTACAACTATCGACGTTATTGATTTTTTTATTTTGGAAAAACGATAAGGATATTTCTTTAAATTTCCCTTCTCCAAATATGAAATTATCTAATTATTGGACCATATAAGTATAATGTTGTGATAAGATAGACTAAAGTTAATTACTAATGAATTTCCCATCTGAATTAAAACAGGACATGATCATGAGTGTATGTATCTATTATATAATTTATTTGATATGATAGACTAGAGTTAATTACTGACTAATTTCTCATCTGATCTAAAACAGAACATGACTCTGTATGTGTATGTATTATACAAGTTATTTAATATGATAGACCAGAGTTTCTTACCGACTAATTTATCATCCAATTTGAAACATGACATTATCATGTGTATGTATTTTTATTGTATAATTTATTTGATATGATAGACTAGAGTAATTACTGACTAATTTCTTATCTGATTTTAAAAAGGACATGATCGTGTATGTGTGTGTTTGATATGATAGACTAGATTTAATAACCGGCTAATTTATCAATCGATTTAAATATGTTTGTGTATATATTATATAACTCATTTGATATGATAGAATAGAGTTAATTATTGAGTAATTTTTCATCTAAATTAAACAAGACATGATTATGTGTGTGTATATATATATCATATAATATAGGCTAGAATTAATTACTGACTAATTTCTCATCTAATTAAAAATGGGACATAATCATGTGTGTGCATGTATATTATATAATTTATTTCTCACAGTACTACGTATAAACAATTCCTATCTTCTCATGTAAAAATTCCTTTTAACCTAAGATTAAAATCTCATATTTTTGCATTCCAAAAAGAAAGAACATAGCGAGAACGTACAGTGAAAGGGGAGCCCATAATCGATAATAAAAAATATATATGTTGTTTGATAATTGATCAACACAGAAGATGATATACAATCATGACCCATCTACATGCACTCTACTTCCCATAGAACCACGTCTATAAGAAAACAAACCTTTAGATACCATAAATTTTGTAGGAAGAAACCCTGTTTTTGGCCACATATAAAAATGGCCATGTTCATCCAAAAAATCCCTTAGAAATAGTAAAATCCCACATTTCCACACTGGAAAAATAAATTTTTTTAAAAAAAGGCAGAGAAAAAGAAGAAGTTATATATAAGAATACTACTACTTTTGATGCATGCAATCCATAGGGTAGAGAATGCGACATTACATATTGTCGGTTTACTTTTTACTGCCACGGAGTGCATGCATCAAAAAAGTAAAACGCAAAAGAGAAAAAGCGCACCCAATGGCCACCACGTAAAAAGAAGGGGGAAAAAAATAATCCCACGTTAGTCAAACAAGTTCCTGAGTGCGTTTCGCTTTGCACATGGTTCAGGCAACAACTCCTTTTGATTTTGCCTCTGAGGAATTATACCACTTTCTTGATGAGGGGAAATAGCTTCAAGATTGCCCAGAACCACTCCTTGCTTTTCCATGCACTCCTTTTTGTCTTGAAAGAGGTAAAAGAAAGCAATGAAAGAGACCTCTGCAGTGAAGAGGATGGTCCAAAGTCTTGGGTTTCTAGACGTTTTCTTATGGTAGGCCTCTAACCCTGTATAGATGTTTATAATGCCAACCAGTGATATCAAAGTCCCAAGGATCCAATGCACAAAGTACCACACTTTCCTTGCTTTCTTTCCCCTGCATATATGTGCCAATAAGTTTATGTATAATATATTGTCTTGCAACATAAAAGAAAAATAGATCCAAACTGAAATTTATAACTAGAGAATTATGGACAGAAGTTAAATTTACCGTGAACCATAACAAACTTAAGTTGTGTTCGGATTATAGATTTGAACAGAAAATTTTGGTTCAAATATATAAAGCATACACAAATTAGCTTTGCATCAGTACTTTTTATTCGAATTTATAAACCGAACTCTAAAAAGTTTGAATTGAGGTTCAAACTCATGATCTAAAGGAATGCTTAGATGCCCTTTGTAGAGAAAAGGATATTAATACTAATAATAGGATTTGGGTACTTGGACTTTTACCTTTGAGGCCTGAAAAATCCGATCATGCCTTGTATCCATATGGCACTATAGAGTACTAGACCTATCCTTTGATGACTATTGTTGAATGAATTCTCAAAGTGCTTTATAGACATCACAGCCCCAGCTGAAGCCAGAAGAACTGAAAGCATCTGCTGGGGATGAAAATAATTAGAACCCAAAAAATGAAAGAAAATATAAGCAGCAATTGAGAAAAGAAAGTTAACTTTTTATTTTCGTAGTTTTCATCAATAATTTTCAATGTCCATTGTATATATATTTTAATAATATTTATGTCTTTATAACTGTATAAAATTAACCTAAAATGTTTATGATTTTGTCATCAAGTGAGTGTGTGGTTTACGTGATATCATAGTGATTATAATTTACTTCGCAGTGAACTTGACTCGAATATATGTAACGTATAGTTAATAAAGATTTGCAATTTATAAAGGGACAAAGGGAGGGAAAATTTGTGTTATTTAAATTTAAAAAAGAAATTGATCATAACAAACATTTATCTGTCCAATAAAAAAAATTATTTTCTTTTCTTGATATTCAAGTTATTCACGATATTAATGTGCTTGGTTGAGTTTAATTACTGTATGCTAGAAAACTGTGGGCTATAAAACATTTTAAATATAAACGAAATAGTGGACACCATCATTAAAGTTAAAGCAGGGTATGATGATGTTTCATACCAAAAAAATAAAACATTAATTACAAGTTTACAGCAAGCATTTTCTAGAATTACAATAGAAGATCATAATAAGAACTCGTCTAATGGAGGGAATTTTGTTTTAAGTTCATGAAGAGGTACTTAATTTATTTTCTGAATTAAGGTGTGTTAATGAACAATACGAGATATTTCATATAAACATTTACAAATAAGACATGGAACTTGCCTGTAGAATAAAATGGAGATAGAAGAACACCTTGGCTCTAATTGATCCTTGTTCCTCTCTGCTTGATATTCTGATGGCAAGTATCCCAACAGGCATTAAGAAACCCATTGAAATCCATAGAAGAAGCCCGTGAATTGTAATGTGGGATATCATCTGAGGACTCAACTGCAAATTAATAAAAATATATATATGTTGCAATTAATATTTCTGAACATTATAAGGCCTTTGCTAGACTCATATCATGTCAAGCTAATGTAAATTTCATATTAACATAAGAAGATCAAGAGGGTGGAGAATTAAATGATTTTAAGTTCACTAAGCTTGAAAATGTTTCTTACCTCATGAAAATTGTTTTTCTTGAGCTTGTGACTGCTGGATTGGTTTCCCTCTTCATAGGAAAAGCAGGCAGCTATAGGAAGAAGATGAAGAAAACAATACACAAAGATTGTGAAAGATGCTTCCTTGGGAAAACTCTGCATTCTTCAATACCCAGTTGAAAGCAAGCTTAACAAAACAAACTTGCGAGTTATAATTATTACTACTCTCTCTCTCTCTCTCTCTCTCAGGTTTTCATCATTGATGTTTAGAAAGGATATCACTATGTATATTGAGCTATAGACTATAATATATATATATATATATATATATATATATAAATTAAGGAAAAGTTACGTTAGTGTTTCAAGAGAGATCATCACTGCATTTACTTTTCTGAAAGTCATGAATGAGTTTAATGTCAATGATGTAATAGAGATAGATTTATGAGATAGCCATTGCGTATCTAGGCTAGCTATTTATGGTTGTTTGGTGTGAGAGAGAAGATGTATATGCGGGGAAAAAAAGAGAACTGAAAGTGGATGAATTGTGGAGGGCATAGTAAAATTGTACGAAAGATCAAAGATTTCAACAAAGTAGGTTTGACATCGATTTATATAACTTTTGTGTCTCAAAAGGAGGAATTTAAGGATTACAGAAATCACCTATGAGTCAAAGTTAAAATGATTGGAGAGTTGAGTTTAATTAGCAGAAACTAAAATTACTTATAGCTGAAACGAGGTTTGTCTAGAGGCAGAACCTCCTTATAGAACACAGTCGTTACTAACTATATATTATTTTCCGGGTATGTCTTTGCATTTTTTTTTCTTTTTCTTTTCAATCTCATATAAAATTATAAAGCATAATTAACAATATTTCAATACAAATGATACCATAAGTTTTCTAAAATAAAATTATAAATCACTAAAAAGTTATAAAATTTTACATATTTAAAAATGATGGTTGGATGGAAAATGATTTATTAAGTTGAAATTTTGTGAAAATAGTAAAAATAATAATCAAGGAGAGATGTATGCCATGATTCAATTGTCACTGCTTTCGATCCGAAAGGCAATTGAACCAAAGCACTTCAAACCTCGTCAATTAAGGCATAAATAATTCAAGGTCCATTCCAAACACTAAAATATGCATTTTGGATGAAATTTTAATTAGAAATATAAGAGCTCAAAAGATACAAGATTTTTTTAGGGTAAATTATCACGTTATTCCCAACCTTTCATAAAAGTATGATTTTGGTTTTCAACTTTTTATTTTTGATTTATTGGTTCCTAACTTTTCATTTTAGTTGCTGAATGACCAATTTAACGGTTTAATTATTAATTTTAGGGACTAGTTTGTCACTTTTTTATAAATTTGGGAACCAGTTGTCATCTTTTTAATAACTTGAGCATCAGTTTGTCGCCGTTTCCATCCAACATTAATTGTTTGACTATTAATTTGATCCCTCAGCAACTAAAATTAAAAGTTAAAGATTGATAAATCAAAAATAAAAAGTTAGAAACTAAATATTCACTTTTGTGAAAAAGTTATGGACTATTGGAGCAATTTACCTTTAAAAAAAAATATAACAAAGCAAGTATTTAGTGTAAAAGCATGCTTTAAAGTAGCTGAAGAATAAAATTATCCTAAAAGGTAGATTGGAGTTTGAAGACTTGATGATTATGTAAGCCTAGTTCTATATAGGCTTATTTTTTTTTATTTATTTAGTCTTGTATTAATTATCTGTATATTTTATCAATGTGTGTTTTAATAGTTATGGCTCTCTCCTACGTTTCCTTGTACTTTTCATATTTCTCAAAATCGCACATTGTTTTTAAAAGTTTTCAAAGTCGTAAAAAATATGTTTTGACACTATCTTTGATCACTATTTTTTTTAAATTAAGATTTTGAAAATATACATGTGTAATGTCAGAACTTTGGTTAGAGGGGGTGCTAGTAGTCTAGGCTGTTACTAAAACTGGGCTTCCTAGTTTTCTCTACCTTTGACCAGTTGATAGGACGTAGTCCACTTGTCGGCCCGTACTATTTAAACAGACAGAATTCTGCCAATTGGAAATCAATCTGTAACCACTCTTTTCATATTTTTCTCACTTTTGAGGCCATTTTGAGTTTAAAAAACAAAAAAACAAAACAAAACAAAAAACGAAAAACAAAACAAAACAAAAAACAAAAAAAAAAACGAAAAAAAAACTTGCAATGTCATATTTATACAACTCTTAACTTGTGGAAATCACTCTCACTCTCTCTCAAGCTCTCATTGTACTAATTTTCTTTATTTATTAAGCATTTATTTTAAAATCACTCTTGAATCTTACCTATTTGTTATTTGCATTGATTGAGTGAACACATTTTCTCTTATGTTTTTCCTTGTATCAAAGCTTTGTGAGAGAAAAACCTTGAGAAGCTAACCTTCGAAAGCTTATTCAAGTGTATAGGCTATGAAACCTTATGGGAATTGGATCTGGAAAGGAGTGTCAACCTCCTTAGTTAAAGATTGGCAATTTTGGAGGGCTTTATGATCCTTGAAAAAAATTAAATCACTATTTATATCGATGTGATCGAGCTAGACAAACAATCTAATATAGTGGATGGGGCGAAGTAGCTGACTATCACTTGGAGACAATGGCTAAAGGCATATTGTTGAACCACTATAAATTGTGATTTCATTTTGTTATTCTTTCTCCTTTGTATTATTGTTATTTTATATGTGGTAGACTGATTGAGTTGTTGAAATTATTAGATTAGTTTGATTTGACATATAGTAGCTTAAGTTGGTTTATCTATCTTTTGTCATTTTTATGCACAATTGGACTATTGAAGATTGGGAAATATCTTTTGTCATTTTTATGTGCAATTGGACTATTGAAGATTGGGATATTTCTTGTAGGCTGTTGCTTTTGAGATTTGTGTTATTTGTCAATAATTTTGTAGAAACTTTAACGTATTAGCATAGTGGAACTAGAAAGGAAAGAACTCTTATTCTCTTTTACTCTCTCTTCTACACATTTATTGTTAGGAAAAACTAGCAAAAATTTTACAATCTAACCACGACTCTCAATTGGATGTAGAATAAACTAAGAGCACTCGGTTTATAGACAATGAGAGGAGCAATCAATTCTAGAAGCTTCTATTATTTTAAATTAAATATTACATATTTAATTAAAAAAAAGTGAACTTTCCCATTTCTTTATTTGGTGTAGGCTCCATTTATAGATACAGTATCTGTATGTGTGGCGCACCATTTAGCAGTCAAGAGAGAGAAAATGCATTGCTTTGTTGCCTAGTTTGATTTGTTTTCAAATTTCAAATTCCTAATTTCGAAAAATCAAGTTCTTAAATATTAGAAGCTTCTAGAAACAAAAAAACTTGGTGATCAAGACTTGGATAGTACAAAGAACCCTTCTCTGTGTGTGTATGAGCCACATACACAGTGGGTCCCTATATTCAAAATTAATTTATTTTGAGTGATTATTAATTTAGAATTATAAATTAATCAATTAAATTAATAATTTCATTTGTCCAAATAATGTTTGCAAAGATGGAGGGGAGACTAATGGACCTATAATTTTAAGCTCCAATAAAACCAATATATTCATTAAATTCTTAAATGAATATCGTGCACTTTTATTAATTCCAAATATTACTCCACTAAAAATTTGAAATTCCACTTTTGAGATTTTAGATATAATTACTCATATTTTAAAGTCGTCTATTTGATACAGTCTTGCATATATGTAATTCATAATTAAAGTTAAATAAAATCAATTAACCTTTCTAATTACATCTTTAATCTTGAGTGCTATTAATTCTCTAATGAATAATAAATTTGTGAATTTAATCACAAATTTAAATGCTATTATAATTTAAGACCCAAATCAATACTCCAAAAAATTATTTATCTACTTCTTGTTAAAAAAGAAATAGATTCCATGTTGTAATATTAATATTTACCATTACAAACATGACCTTCAGCGACGAAACTATTAGTGACAATATTTGTCATTGCTAATAGCCTACTATTTGCAACGACAAGTCATCGCAAATAGCTGAAATTTATTTACTTGCAAATAGCTGAAATTTATTTACTTCAGACATGTCATTGCAAAAAATAATAGCGATAACATACCGTCAAAAAAAGTGGTTTCAAAACCTTGTCCATTTTTTTCTAGCTAAATCTAAATGGCATCATTTGGGTAAGTAATTGCAACTACACTTTAGCTTTTTGCAACGACACAAAAAGTTTTGCATGTAAACCAAAACACTAAACCTCTTTCCTCCATTTTTTCCAATTTCTTCCCTCATTTTTCTCTAATTCTTTCTTCTTCTAAGAGCATTATCCCACCTAAACCCTCAGGACAAGGGAAAAAAAACTCATTTTCTTTCACAAATAATCCCAATAAAACTCCAAAAAAAATTGTCAAAACTCCTCAAGATTCTCAAAGATTCTCATCCGGACATCTTGCCTCCGCCCCCATCATGGTTGCCACAGCTCTTCACCGCTATCATGTTGGTGTCCCCTTGAATTTCCAATCCCCAGTTTAGAAGGTATTGGATTGTATAAGTTTTTAGTTTTTTATTTTTGAAAAATGCTGAAATATATTGAAAAATTTGTGTAATGTTAAGAAATTTGTGTAATGTTGGAAAATTTAGATTGTGATTTTGATATGATTAACGTGGTTTGATTGTGATAATGTTGTAATAATTCTTGTGGCTTTGATTTGTGATTTTGTTGATTGTGTTTGTTTATTTAGGTGATTTTGATTATATATTTTATGTTTGGAATTTTGTTAATATAAGGTTGTTGTCGATGAAACTTTTTTTTTTTGGTTATAGTCTTTATTATGTTTAAGTTATGTTTTAGTTTTTTTTAGTGAATTAAGTTATGTTTAAGTTAGTTGTTTATGTTTGGAATTTTGTTAACATAATGCAAGCTAGTAATAAGAAAATTGAAATAAGAAATATGTAAAATCTTGAAGTTAAAAAAAGAACTAATTTAATTTATTAAAAGTTGTTATATAATTAAAAAAGATTAAAATATTGATATGAAAATTTAAGATTTAAAATTAATGATTTAATTAATTAAAATATTAAAAGATATTATATGATTTAAAAATTTAAAAAAGGGGACATAAATTAGTTAGTGAACCAATAAATGATATTATTTGATTTTAAAAAAATTAAAATAGGAATGTAATAAAAATGAAAAAAAAATGATTGTAGAATTGATTTACAAAATAAATCTAATTAATGAATATACGAATAGATGAGAAATAAATTTTTTATAAAATTAATTAGCGAATATAAAATAATATTATATAATTTATTCTTTCAAAAGTAAATGGCATGAAAAAACAAATCTAAATTAGAATTATATGTTATTATAAAGTAATGAACAAAATTAATATGAAGTTATACAATTTAATAATCATGGTTGTTTATAAAAATTTGTCAACTAATTTTAATTAAAACAATTGAAAAAATTGGTCATAAAATAATTGTAAAATTTAATGCGATTTCATAAAATTTTAAAGAAAAATTGATTTTTTTATAATATAGTTTGATATGTGACTGACTGGATAGTCACAAGAACAATGTATTCGGGAATGACTTTATGTTTTAATTTTGCACGTACATGCATGAATTAACCTTTGACCCATTCCAGGATTAGTATGTAGTAACCGATAAGTGAATTGTCCTGTTTGGAGAGTTTGGTATTGTAATTTATGTGTTTGTCATTCAATTTCACTCGCACCTTTGGTAGAGATTTTAGTACGTCTTCCTTTATTCTCCATGTATATGCCTTATAGCACACTTAGGAGAACTAAGGGGAGATGCTGTCGAAATTTCTACAGAAAAGGAGCGTCGTAGGATGAGTGATAAAGCGTAGATTACAAGACTGATGTTGATATAATCTTGAAAGACAAGTCCTGTTGGTAGAGGTTTCAGTATGTCTTCCTTTGTTTCTCTATATCTATGCCTTATAGCACACTTAAGAGAACTAAAGAAAATGCTGTCGAAATTTCTACAGAAAATGGGCATTGTGAGATGAGTGACATAATGCGTAAATTACAAAAATGATGTTGATGCAATCTTAAAAGACAAGTCCCCCAAAGAAGATGACGACTCTGATATATTGGTGATGAGACTATAAAAGTGTATATTTTCTAAGGGTAAAATCATTTATTTATGCTTTTGTTTCTCATTAAATCCTTTAATTAATAACATTTTTTGTTAATAAGTATTTTTGTATCTTAGTGTTAAAATGTGTTTAAAAATGTGTTTTTAGGTTTAATGATATTTTTGGTAATTTTTAGAGTTGTTTTGGTATGTTAAATAAGTGTCTGGTTTGTAAATAATTAAAACCGTAAAAAGATTGTTTTGTAATTTTATTTTGAGTCATAAAATATTTGTAAATAAGTTTTGAGTTTGTAAATATGTTTTAATATGTTTCTAGTAATTTCTAAAAATAATCTCGAGTCTTAAATAACATATCTATTAAGGTTTCTTAATTTTTGAAGTTTGTAATTAATTTTGTGTGTTGTAATGTAAAATAAATATTTTCAATATTTTTGTAAATATTATATGTGTAAAATAATCAATTTTGGTGTGTTTGTGAATTTTAGATTTGAAATCTAAAAAAAAAAATAGAGCAAAATGGCACAAAAAGGGACAAAATCGGACATCAAATGCATCGAAAACAATTAAAAATTTGATTTTGAAATTGGCTAGACATGTGGCGTTACAAGGACCATTGCATTCACTGCTAGAAGGATCTCAACCGTTCGTGTGTCACGATTGCAGCACTCGTTAGCTGTGCATCATTAGTGCGTTACACGTGTTGTTTTTGGTTGGCAAGTGCATCACACGCGCCGACAAGTTCCACTCGTGTCAGAGAGCATCTCAGCAGTGTTGGATTTTGTGCAGGCGTCTTCACAAGCGTGTGTTTTTCTAGCCATTGGATCGGATGTCGTTGACCGATTTGATGGTTAGATTTTGTGGGCCACGTGCCCCGCCTAGGCCTAATTCTCCTTCGCTTCTTTCGCCCGTTGGATCGCCATTTTAACAGTTAGGATCGCACCTGATTTGTGCATATGCCCTTTGAGCCACAACAGATTACAAACTTCAATTCGCACACTCATAAGGGAATCTCAGCGTGGAAAAAAAAGGTGAAGAAATGGATCATGATCCAATTTTGAACAGTAAAATAAAATAAAAAGATAAATAAACAGTGCCTTTCAAGGCCTATAAATACCAGCGGGGGGGTAAGGGGGTTTCTCCCCTAGTTCTGCGCAACTTTGGGCCTTAAGGCCCTTTCTCTCTCTTTCTTGGTTTTTTTTTCCTCTGCTAAGCCTCTGTTCAGCAGTACCCACTTAGGTAAAAATAATAAAATAATATTTAAATTAATGTAGAGAATCTAGTGAAGTAAAAAGATAATCTTATATGCATAGTATTCTGGTATGGATTTATCTCTATATCTGTTTTGTAATGCTTATATTTTGTGGAATAAATTATATCATTTTGTTTTTAATTATTATTGTTAATGTTGTTATGCTGTCCAATTATTATATAAATTCAGTCATGCTTTCTTTATGCAATTTAATTATGTTGCATAATTAATATTAATAATACTGAAGTCATGCTCCTTTATTAAGTTGAGTTGGTAATTCTTGATTTATTGTAGACAAAGGATGACATAGTGTATTCTTAAACCAATTAATAAGACGAGGTGTTGTTGGAATTAATGCAATAATTTATTCCATTAAAACATATTAATTTTGATTTATTGTTATCTTTTCTATCTTAAAGTTATGTTAATTATAATTGAGTAACAGTGGTTATAATTTTCATAATTAGTGCACCTAATCGTTAGTGAGAGATGATTAGTTTGCTACTTTTATAAGAAGACCCTTACTGCATTATGGCTTGCTATATTGTCGCTTTCGGTTGACTTATAGAAATACTAAAAGTGCTTGCAATTAATAAGAAAAGATATAATAAATCAAATACTTTAGAAAATTATTAATTAGAGTTAAAATTCCATACTAGTTGCGAAACATACAAAAGATTCTTAAAGCTTCACCGCTTTAATTTTATGTTTTAAATTTTGAAATAAAAGAAATAACAAAAATATTTATTTCATTTTAAACATTGCTTTCAAAAACTACTTGCCTCTTTGACCGTTTATTTTTAACAATCTCTCGAGTTATAAATTTGTTCACCTCTCTGTTGATATGACAACCTTTTTATATTACAAACGTCCACCGTTTAAGAAGAAAAACATTTTGGGGTGTTACCACACAAAAAATTTTAGCGTCGTTGCCAAGGAGGTGCCATTACTCTGTCAGATTACTAAATTAAGTGGGAAAACAGGTAAGTGATCTATCCTTATCCTTTGTAAATATTATTTTAATTATTTGCATTTTTAATTAGCGTGTTTATTATTACAAAAATTAAAATAAATAAAAAAATTAAATAAAAAGAAGGGCAGATGCTTTTTACTCACTACTTTATTCGTTTCGGATAAAGAAAAGTTTAGTGTCTTGTCTTTTGTTTTGCAAGTTTAGGTAATTGTAAAATTTATTGGATTCTATGAAAAAGGCCCATTGTTGGGACTTGATCCCATGACCATAAGGCTAACACCCTTGCCTAAGACAGTTGAGAATTCTAAGTGTGTCCGATGTAACCCCCCAACGATCTAGGAATCTGATTAATTAAGTATTATTTAGCTTGAAAATTTTTCTTTCAAAAAAAAAATTTAAAACATAAAAATAAAAAAAATAAAAAAAAATAAAAAAATGTATTCGGAAATTTATCGACATTTTGTTGTACATTTTTCTCAACAACACTTGAAACCATTTTATAGTGCTTGGTGGAGATTTAAAGACTTTCTAGATAGGTTTCCTCACCACGGTTTTGCTCGAGATTATCTTTTAGGATTTTTCTATGATAGGTTAAGTCCTGAAACAAGAAATTGGGTAGAAATAGGAGATGGTACCACCGCTTTTTACCTATTAACTGTTGACGAAGCCTATTATATGTTGGAAGATATGGCTGAATATGATTATTAGAGATTGAATAGTTGTAGGAACAATTTAATTTGAAAGAACAATTCAAACTTTTTAGAACCTTGGCCTGGAACTCAACCCAAAATTTTAGAGTCAAATTTTGAATTGCAAGAGATATATAGTGACCCAAATATGGTGAATCTAGAAGAAACCTTAGAAACATTGGAAGAAACTTTAGAAAAATTTATGGAAACTATGAGGAGAATAGAACTAGATAGGCTTGAATATTCTCTTAAGGCGTTTGAAGAAAATTTTTTAGGTGAAGAAGAAACAATTGTCCCAGCCATTGAAGAAGAAAATTTAGAACTCACATATTTTGAGGAACAACCTTTAGGAGAGGAATGTGAGGAAGGAAAATAAGATGTAGCTGTAAAATAGAAACCATCATTACCTTTAGTCATAGGTTCTCAACGTTAGTTACCACAAGAGTTCACCAAAGACCATTCTTACCAAGATCCTATGTGGCCACCACCTCCTTCATCACCTCTAGCATCGTTTTTAAGGACCTACCAAGAACATAAAATGAGTCTAAGTTTCATGAGTTTAAATGTTTCATATTTTGCCAATCTTGAGGGCATGTTCACACAATACTCATATGTAGTGTCTTTTGACACTTACTATAGGAGGAAGCCGCTCTTTGACGACTATCCAACCGAAGCAAAGTTGAAAGAAAGATTTGCTAAATTCAAAACATCAAGCGATGGGAAAATAGTTACAAAGTAATATCTTTACCTTCCTTTTTTTGTAATATATTTTTGTATGTTTTTGTGTGCTATTTTTATTTTCTTTAAAAAAATAAAAAATGATGAAATTTATTTTGATAATTTAAAATGAAGGCTATTAATTAAATGTGTTCAGAATGGCTGAGTTAAGGAGTTAAACTCTTTTCTCTCGAGATGCATTCTAATGAATTTAATTTTGTTAATGCTATTTGTTTGGATTTTCAAAAAACTTTCAATAAAAAAATGTGTGGGTTGATTTTTCATTTTAATTTTCCTTAAAAAAATCTTTGAAATTAAATTACTTAATAATTCAATTAAAATGGTTGAGATTAAGGAGAATATAATTGATGTGATTAATAAATATTTTGTATTGATTAATAAATATTTTGTACTTACGGCCTCTTGAAACGTATTTTGAAGAATTTGAAAAGTAATTTTATTTTTCAAACAAAAAAAAAATAAAGTCTATGGAATCTGAATTTAAAAGACCCAGTTTATAATATATTCTTGTGTGTTTTGTTAGTTTTTAGTTTAATTTGTTAAGTTTGCTACAGATCATGTCTACAGCTCTACTGATTCAGGTAATATTTTTGTTGTTCTCACTATTCTTTTTATGTGTTGGGGACAATGTACATTTTAGGTTGGAGGGAGAGGTTGTGCTTCAAAATTGTGCTTCAATGTTGTGCAAAAATGTGCTAATTTTTTTTTTTATTTTTGCCCATATTTTTTTAATTTTTGCTCCAGATTTTTGTGTGTGAGTCATAAAATTAAAAAAATTAAGAAATGTTTTGTAAATATTAGTTTCTCAGTAATTAATGTGTTATTATTTTGTTTTGATTTTTGAATTTTATATTAATGTAATATCATTTCTCTATACTTTGAATTATTTAATTTTATGGACTCTCAAAACTTTAGTTTTATTTAACATGTTTATGTGTTTATTTTTCCAAATGTTTCTAAGCCATTCTTTTCACACACCACTGTAATGTTTAATTGTGGTGGTAAGTTAAAGCTATGAATATTTGAGTTTTATTATTTTGTGAAAATGAAAAATTGTAGGCAGTAATATTTTCAAAATTAATTAACTAATTAATAAAAATATAAAAAAGGAAAAAATAAAAAAAAAAGAGAAAAAGAAATAAAAAGAATTGTAAATAAATAAAATGTGTAATTATGTAAATTAATGAATAAAGTTGGATAAATTTAGTTTCGTAGCCTCTTTAACTTGAGTAAGTAAGTTCTAAGAGGTGCTTCAACATCTAGTACCATAGACCAATTGGTCTGGGAGTTACTAACCCAAAACTCGTTAAATGGGTTATGGAGAAAGCTTATGGGAACCAAATATTACACTATCCACAGTTGTAAAGTTTGTTTAATTTTTGTAAATATTTCTATTTTATGTTTCTGCTCTTTAATTATTCTAAATAAATAAATTTAAAATGTTGCTGCCTGCAAGGGTGATTTGAATCAAAATATCATAATAATTTTATTCTTAGTTTTGGATGAAACTTCATAATTATTCATTATCTCATTTTGTACTAAGTTTGGCTTATATACATTTTGTTAAATATCATACAAATTGTTCAGATAAAATTTTTGTTTTGTTACTCTATTTAGTTAGATTAGTCAAATTATAGTTAAATGGTTTCCATTGTGTGATTATTCAGCAAATCATTTCAAAATAATATCACTTCAATTGTTAGGGACTAGCAATAAGCTGGTTGGGGGGGTGTGATGAGACTATAAAAGTGTACATTTTCTAAGGATAAAAACATTTATTTATGCTTTTATTTCTCATTAAATCCTTTAATTAATATCATTTTTTTGTTAATAAGTATTTTTGTATCTTAGTGTTAAAATGTATTTAAAAATATGTTTTTAATGTGTTTTTATGTTTAATAATATTTTCGGTAATTTTTAGAGTCGTTTTGGTGTGTTAAATAAGTGTCTAGTTTGTAAATAATTAAAACCGTAAAAAGATTGTTTTGTAATTTTATTTTGAGTCATAAAATATTTGTAAATAAGTTTTGAGTTTGTAAATATGTTTTAATATGTTTCTAGTAATTTCTAAAAATAATCTCGAGTCTTAAATAACATATCTATTAAGGTTTGTTAATTTTTGAAGTTTGTAATTAATTTTGTGTGTTGTAATGTAAAATAAATATTTTCAATATTTTTGTAAATATTATATGTGTAAAATAATCAATTTTGGTGTGTTTGTGAATTTTAGATTTGAAATCTAAAAAAAAAAATAGAGCAAAATGGCACAAAAAGGGACAAAATCAGACATCAAATGCATCGAAAACAATTAAAAATTTGATTTTGAAATTGGCTAGACATGTGGCGTTACAAGGACCGTTGGATTCGCTGCTAGAAGGATCTCAACCGTTCGTGTGTCACGATTGCAGCACTCGTTAGCTGTGCATCATTAGTGCATTACACGTGTTGTTTTTGGTTGGCAAGTGCATCACACGCGCCGACAAGTTCCACTCGTGTCAGAGAGCATCTCAGCAGTGTTGGATTTTGTGCAGGCGTCTTCACAAGCGCGCGTTTTTCTAGCCATTGGATCGGATGTCATTGACCGATTTGATGGTTAGATTTTGTGGGCCACGTGCCCTGCCTAGGCCTAATTCTCCTTCGCTTCTTTCGCCCGTTGGATCGCCATTTTAACAGTTAGGATCGCACCTGATTTGTGCATATGCCTTTTGAGCCACAGTAGATTACAACTTCAATTCGCACACTCATAAGGGAATCTCAGCGTGGAAAAAAAAGGTGAAGAAATGGATCATGATCTGATTTTGAACAGTAAAATAAAATAAAAAGATAAATAAACAATGCCTTTCAAGGCCTATAAATACTGACGGGGGGGTATGGGGGTTTCTCCCCCATTTCTGCACAACTTTGGGCCTTAAGGCCCTTTCTCTATCTTTCTTGGTTTTTTTTCCTCTGCTAAGCCTCTGCTCAGCAGTACCCACTTTGGTAAAAATAATAAAATAATATTTAAATTAATATAGAGAATCTGGTGAAGTAAAAAGATAATCTTATATGCATAGTATTCTGGTATGGATTTATCTCTATATCTACTTTGTAATGCTTATATTTTGTGGAATAAATTATATCATTTTGTTTTTAATTATTATTGTTAATGTTGTTATGCTGTCCAATTATTATATAAATTCAAGCATGCTTTCTTTATGTAATTTAATTGTGTTGCATAATTAATATTAATAATACTGAAGTCATGCTCCTTTATTAAGTTGAGTTTCTGCTGCATTATAGACATAGACTGGCACAGTAAATGCTTGATAATTCTTGATTTATTGTAGACAAAGGATGACAGTGTATTCTTAAACCAATTAATAAGACGAGGTGTTGTTGGAATTAATACAATAATTTATTCCATTAAAACATATTAATTTTGATTTATTGTTATCTTTTCTATCTTAAAATTATGTTAATTATAATTGAGTAATAGTGGTTATAATTTTCATAATTAGTGCACCTAATCGTTAGTGAGAGATGATTATTTTGCTACTTTTATAAGAAGACCCTCACTGCATTATGGCTTGCTATATTGTCGCTTTCGGTTGACGTATAAAAATACTAAAAGTGCTTGCAATTAATAAGAAAAGATATAATAAATCAAATGCTTTAAAAATTTTTTAATTAGAGTTAAAATTCTATACCAGTTGCAAAACATACAAAGGATTCTTAAAGCTTCACTGTTTTAATTTTATGTTTTAAATTTTGAAATAAAAGAAATAACAAAAATATTTATTTCATTTTAAACATTGCTTTCAAAAACTACTTGCCTCTTTGACCGTTTATTTTTAACAATCTCTCGAGTTACAAATTTTTTCACCTCTCTGTGGATACGACAACCTTTCTATACTACAAACGTCCACCGTTTAAGAAGAAAAACATTTTAGGGTGTTACCACACACAAAAATTTTAGCGTCATTGCCAGGGAGGTGCTATTACTCTGTCAGATTACTAAATTAAGCGGGAAAACAAGTAAGTGATCTATCCTTATCCTTTGTAAATATTATTTTAATTATTTGCATTTTTAATTAACGTGTTTGTTATTAAAAAAATTAAAATAAATCAAAAAATTAAATAAAAAGAAGGACGGATGCTTTTCACTCGCTACTTTATTCGTTTCGGATAAAGAAAAGCTTAGTGTCTTGTCTTTTGTTTTACAAGTTTAGGTAATTGTACTCAACCCAAAATTTTAGTGTCAAATTTTGAATTGCAAGAGATATATAGTGACCTAAATATGGTGAATCTGGAAGAAACCTTAGAAACATTAGAAGAAACTTTAGAAATTTTATGGAAACTATGAGGAGAATAGAACTAGATAGGCTTGAATATTCTCTTAAGGTGTTTGAAGAAAATTTTTTAGGTGAAGAAGAAACAATTGTCCCAGCCATTGAAAAAGAAAATTTAGAACTCACCTATTTTGATAAACAACCTTTAGGAGAGGAATGTGAGGAAGAAAAATAAGATGTAGCTGTAAAATAGGAGCAATCATTACCTTTAGTCATAGGTTCTCAACCTTAGTTACCACAAGAGTTCACCAAAGACCATTCTTACCAAGATCCTATGTGGCCACCACCTCCTTCATCACCTCTAGCATCGTTTTTAAGGACCTACCAAGAACATAAAATGAGTCTAAGTTTCATGAGTTTAAATGTTTCATATTTTTCCAATCTTGAGGGTATGTTCACATAAGACCCATATGTAGTGTCTTTTGACACTTACTATGGGAGGAAGCCGCTCTTTGATGACTATCCAAGCGAAGCAAAGTTGAAAGAAAGATTTGCTAAATTCAAAACATCAACGATGGGAAAACAGTTACAAAGTAATATCTTTACCTTCCTTTATTTGTAATATATTTTTGTATGTTTTTGTGTGCTATTTTTATTTTCTTTAAAAAAAAATAAAAAATGATGAAATTTATTTTGATAATTTAAAATGAAGGCTATTAATTAAATGTGTTCAGAATGGCTGAGTTAAGGAGTTAAACTCTTTTCTCTCGAGACGCATTCTAATGAATTTAATTTTGTAAATGCTATTTGTTTGGATTTTCAAAAAACTTTCAACAAAAAAATGTGTGGGTTGATTTTTCATTTTAATTTTCCTTAAAAAAATCTTTAAAATTAAATTACTTAATAATTCAATTAAAATCGCTGAGATTAAGGAGAATATAATCGATGTGATTGATAAATATTTTGTACTGATTAATAAATATTTTGTACTTACGGCCTCTTAAAACGTATTTTGAAGGATTTGAAAAGTAATTTTATTTTTCAGACAAAAAAAAAATAAAGTCTATGAAATCTGACTTTAAAAGACCCAGTTTATAATATATTCTTGTATGTTTTGTTAGTTTTTAGTTTAATTTGTTAAGTTTGCTACAGATCATGTCTACAGCTCTACTGATTTAGGTAATATTTTTGTTGTTTTCACTATTCTTTTTATGTGTTGGGGACAATGTTCATTTTAGGTTGGGGGGAGAGGTTTTGCTTCAAAATTGTGCTTCAATGTTGTGCAAAAATGTGCTAATTTTTTTTTTTTTTGCCCATATTTTTTTAATTTTTGCTCCAAATTTTTGTATGCATAGTATTCTGGTGTGGATTTTATCTCTATATCTGCTTTGTAATGCTTATATTTTGTGGAATAATTTATATCCTTTTGTTTTTAATTATTATTGTTAATATTGTTATGCTGTCCAATTATTACATAAATTCAATCGTGCTTTCTTTATGTAATTTAATTACGTTGTATAATTAATATTAATAACACTGAAGTCATGCACCTTTATTAAGTTGAGTTTCTACTGCATTATAGACATGGACTAGCATAATAACTGCTTGATAATTCTTGATTTATTATAGACAAGGGATGACATAGTGTATTCTTAAACCAATTAATAAGACGAGGTGCTGTTGGAATTAATGCAATAATTTATTCCATTAAAACATATTAATTTTGATTTTTTGTTATCTACTCTATCTTAAAATTATGTTAATTATAATTGAGTGACAGTGGTTATAATTTTCATAATTAGTGCACCTAATCATTAGTGAGAGATGATTATTTTGCTACTTTTATAGGAAGCCCCTTACTACATTATGGCTGGCTATATTGTTAGTTTCGGTTGACTTATAAAAATAGTAAAAGTGCTCGCAATTAACGAGAAAAGATATAATAAATCGAATGCTTTAGAAAATTATTCATTAGAGTTAAAATTTCATATCAGTTACGAAATATACAAAGGATTCTTAAAGCTTCACCGTTTTAATTTTATATTTTAAATTTTGAAATAAAGGAAATCACAAAAATATTTATTTCATTTTAAACTTTGCTTTCAAAAACTGCTTGCCTCTTTGACTGTTTATTTTTAACAATCTCTCAAGTTACAAATTTTTTCAGCTCCCTATGGATACGACAACCTTTCTATACTACAAACGTCCGCCATTTAAAAAGAAAAACATTTTGGGGCATTACCAATTGGTAGAGGAGGATGAAATTTCAAAGGAGTACATTGATGAGGAAGGCATTGATTTGAAGACGATGATGACATAAATGTTGGTGGCGAGAGTATAGACATGAACAATGATGATGAATAGAAATTATGCATAGCATAAGCAAATATAAATATATAGTATTTATATAGTTACTTAAATACGATATTAAACTTATTTTAATTTATTAACAAGTATTCATGCCTGGTCCAGTCACTACTTATGTTAGCTCGTCAAGAGAGCACAGCCTCCACTCAATCCATATAGACTTCCTTCGCACTGCCAATCAGCTATGCTAAAACCTAATTACAAAATTGTTAAATTTATTTAGTCAATATTATATAATAAATAAATATGATATTAAACTTCATTGTCTCTAAAATGTTGATTGATTTTTACAACACTGGATGCCACACTTCGATGACGTACAGGTCGATATAAGGCAAAAGGTCATGAAATCATAACAATTGTGGCGAAGGAAGGAAAGATCAAAGTTAAATTTGACAAGAAAGGAACCACATGGAAGGCAGTTGGAGAGCCTGGTTCCTGGCTACATTCAACATTCACACTAGAGATATATGTGAGCTATTTCATGATGTTTGGAAAGATGTAGATGCCTAGAATAAGAGATCCATAAAGGATTGCCTTTTGGTATTCATCTAACTTCATTGTTATAAATCTTTCTAGAAGTTAAACATAATAAAACTACTTAACATGAATGTGTTGCAGGATTGGTTTAACATTGATTAAAGCTACAAGGAAGGTATCCTTTGTGCTATAGTTGATAGAGAGATAGCCAAGTGCTACAAGGACTAGAAGAGTGACTTGCATGACTATTTCAAACAACTTGGTGGGAAAAAAAAGCATAGTAAAGCCAACCCCCCAAAGAAGCTTAGGAATCCTGATCATTGAGGCTCTTGCTACAATAGGTTCATGATAAGTTGATTTTCTATACACAATTGGAATGCTTTTAACTTGATATTTTGATGGTTTTTTTAGAGTTTTTGTACCTTTTTTATTTATTTTTTGTGTGAAGATATGTTCAATAATATGTTTTCAGTGTGTTTATATGTTTAAGTGTATTTTTAGTAATTTTTAAGTGTGTTTTGGTTTTTATTTATCTACGTGCTAAATAAATATGTGAAAATATTTATTTAATTTTTGTCTTTTTATGTTGTAAAATAATAAATGTTTATGGGCTTGTTTGCAGGGAAAGTCAGAATTTGGGACAAAAAAGGAAACAAAAGTACAAGATACTTGAACCTTAGGGTTAACTCCACATGCGCTTCCATTTTCTTCATTTGGTTGTTGACTCAACACCCAAATCATGAGATTATAATATCATGTTTTGTAATGGATGTGGAATGTGCATCCATTGGTAATGAATATTATATTGTAATATCATGCTTTTGTAGGGCTATATAATGTGTGAGCTCAAAGCTCCTCAGAGCATCCCATCATCCAGAGCTTAGTAGTTCTAATAAACAGAGACCTAGGAGCTCTCTTCTCCCATCTTTAGGAACAATGCCCTAAAGGGGAAAAAAAAAAGAGAAAAAAATATTTTCTTTTGTTTTGAGTGTTGTGAGTATGGAATGAGGGCTCACCACTTGTAAGATATCCAGGTTCCTTCTAAACTCTATCTTTTGTAATATATCAATGTTTATTTTAATATTTTTGTAGTGTGCTTTTATTATTTTGTTTGTCTTATTTTTGTTGGGATTGTGATGTAACTTAAGTTATGAGCATTTTATTAAGTTTAATAATAATAATGTAAATTTATTAAACCTCATAATTATGTTGACTATTTACACTGTACATAATGCTTTTAATTAGCTAGCCACTTGTTAGATGATTAAATAAATCATGATAAAGCCGAGAGGAGATTTGTGATTAAAGAACATGTGTAGATTACCATAAATTACATATAAGATAGAGATATACTTACATGGTTTGTATGGTCCCAATAAAAATTACCACTGATCATAATGAACTTAGGCACAATCAATTCATATAGAGATATAGTGCATTTTTATGTTTAGGTATTTTTTGTGTAACATGAGAGAGAGCACTGAATACAATAGGGAATTCGACCATCAGCATAGTATGAGATATCGTAATAATATGTTTAATTGAATAAGATCTGATTAATTTTAGTGAAATCATAATTCTCAACATTTTTAGGATTTCTTTTTCCTATTTTGTTTAAATTCTCTTGTTAGATTTATTTTCTTTAATTTTAAAGTTTAGATTTTTATTGTTCAAATTATTCTAGAGTTAAATCAATTTTGGTAATTAATAAAAACTAACACAATCCTCATAAGAACGATATTTTAACTCATTACTTTATTACTTGTTACAATTACGTGCACTTGCGTATTTAAAATTTCTACAACAGTTCATGTCCTCTAAGTTTCAAGTAATTGCATATCTGCTAAATTGGCAATGTACTACATATACTAATTTCAATTTTGCTAATGCTAAATGTAACTATAAAAAACAAATTACAATAATTGTGGCAACCAGAAGTTGTCAAGTTTATATGGTCGGATATCTTACTTATAGCATCACAACAAAAAGGTGAATAAGACTTTTTAATTACTATTTATAGTAAAATCTAACTTTAATAATCGAATATATAATTCTAATACATTCAAATTATTGGATAGGCCAATACGACGATTCAACATCTCATGTTTGTCATAGATAACTACGGTAGCATGCATCGTCACAGGGTCATCTAGGTCAATCCCTAAGTAAAGAAGACTTTTGTAAGTATTTTATTTCTTATATTATCTTCTCTTATTCAAATTAGTATGTATATTCATAACATGTGTTTACTTTTATTTATATAAAATTAGATGGAGGGGGAGAGATTAACCCAGAGAACGCAGTCTGCTTCTGATTCATCTTTGTAAACTGTTAACGAGAAGTAAATTTTAGAGTAGGAGGGTACACATAGAGGACATAAGACTGGAGTATGCCCTACACTCTCGAAGAAGATTTACTTTGGCACTTCTTCATCCTCTGGCTCCTAGTCAGACATAACATCTTTGGTAAGTGTTGACCTGAACATGGAAGAAAATTTACGAAGATTGTACGATCAAAAATTACAATTGTATGAGAACCAAAAGAAGATGATGGAGTTGCTGGCCCAGTACCCTAATGTCCAATTCACGCCTTTAACTTGTCCTTAACCTTATGTAACTCTAAGTTCTCCGCCTCCTCTAGACACCGCTGATGGCAACGATGATGATGTTAGTGATGCTATAAATTTGGGAGATTAGATCGTATTTTGTTTTTATTTATCTACTCTATTTAATATTTTTTATACATTATGTTTGATTTTATTCTATTCATAAAACAATTTATTATCATTTGTATATTTTAATATTAATTAATTTTCATTATTTTAATATAATTTTATTGTATAAAATTAATAAATTTTACTATTAATAAAATAACAAATTAAAAATTTAATCAAAATTATTCAAAATAAATTCATTACATTATTATAAATAAGTAAAAAAAAACAAAAAAAGAATGTATTTGCGATGACTAAAGAAAAAACCAAAAATATTGGCGATGGTATTTCAAAAAAAGTCATTCCAAAAGAATATCCCATGTTAGCATTAAGCAAGCATTTGCGACAACATGTTTTGAAACTATCGTTACAAAAATTTGAATCCACTTCAGCCCAATGAAGCAACCAATGATTTAATTGTAGTAACGTTTACAATTGTGACAACATGTTGTCATTGCAAATAAAGTTTTTTGCCATTACTATTTGCAACAACATGTCGTCGTAAAAGATTTATTTGCGACGACTTTTAGGTTTTTGCAATGACAAAACAACCCTGTTTGTTGTTGTGATTTCTGATTGCTTACTGCATTATGCCTTTAGAATACATGGGATAGAATTAGATTTCAAATCCATTTTGAGTAAATCAAAAGGCACAATTCTATAAATTGGATTTTGCTAACACTACAACAAATGTTGCTTTGCACGGGGTTAATTAGAAGGCAGTTTCCTTTGAAACCATTGTAAAAAATTATGCGGCATAGGAAACGTCCATGTTTTTAGCACTTTAGATGACAGTTTCTATCGTCTAATGTAAAGATATTACGTTGGTTTTATATAAACCATTGTCTAAAGTGTTCATTAATTTCCCCTTGGAAACAACATCATTCTCTCTCTTGCACATTTGATATTTCTCTCTCTCACTCAGCGCCACTGCTGACATCGTTATCGCTTCTCTATTGCCTCTTCATCGCGTTCAAGTCTCCTTGCCTCTCAAGGTACCATTGTCGCCATCGTTGCCTCTCATCACACCTCACAGTCCATTGTCCTTGCTTTTTCATCGCCATTGCCTATCGTTGTCGTCGTAACCATCGTCGTTGGTTCTTCATTAATGGGTAGATATTAGTTTATTGTGTATTCATTTTTAGTTTGTTTTCTATTTGTTGATATTTATTTAATATATTTTCTTCAATAGTTGTTTAATTGATAATTAGGTTTTATATATTTAAGTTTTTATATTTAAAAATTGTTTCTATGTTAATTTAGGGTCATTAGTTTTAATTTTTTAGTGTTATTAGTTTAGTTTCATAAGTTTTAGTCTTAATGTTATTGGGTTTTATTTGTTAGTTTTAGTTTTATATGTTGGTTTTATATGTTTGTTTTTATATATATATTTTAGTTTTAGTTTTATATGTTAGTATTATATATTAATTTTATTTGTTGGTCTTATATGTTTAGTTCTAAGTTATTTTTATTAGCTTAAACTAAATTGTTTGATGTTAATTTAGCGTTATTAGTTTTAATTTTTTTTGTTAGTTTTAGCTTTAGTTTTAGTGTTATTAATTTTAGTATGTTAATGTGTGTCAATTTTCATGTGTTACGATGTTGGGGTATGATTTTAATGAATACTATTATTGATTAAGAATTCAACATGTTAGATAACAAATTTGTTGATATGGAGGAGGAAATGATTGGACAAGAAGATGGTTTGACCTCTGATAAAGGGGGCAATTTAATCTGGATACGGATGGAAAAAGAAGAGCAACATTGATGAAAAACGTTTCAAGGTTAAGATCGAAAGGTATAAAAATACAAGTTAGATTCGATTAAAATGATCAAAGTAATGGGAAAGTGGGGAATGAGCTCTAAAGTCATATTGAAGTTTTAGTTTAAGAATATGTTCCTTCGACAACAAAGAGTGGCAAGGTATTGTTGCATCCTTCATCATTCCTGGGACCATCGAGAAGAAATTGATGACAAGCACTGGTAAATGGTGAGTGACTTGCCACAACGAAAAGAAGACTTTCATTAAATGCCACAAAGAAGACCCCAATATTTTCAAGCTCCCAACAAAAGTAATTATAAATTACACTTTTATTAGTTTAGACCAATGGAGGGACTTTGTAAAATACAAGCTTAGTGAGGAGCAAAGAAAGTTGTCAAAAAGAACAAAAGACAGAAGAGATGAGTTCGATCTCTAGCACTCTTGGGGTTGTTCAGGATATAAGAAATCAAAGCGTGAATGGGTAAGTAAAATTTATTTACTTCATTTATACAAATTTTGTAATCCTTCTACAAATTTTAAACAACCTCACTTTTTAATGTAGATGAGAATACACATCACCACTATGCCTCTTCTTTGTCATGATATTTGGAAGTTTATCCAACCAAAAAATGATGGATCTTTTAAAAATCCAAGATGCAGAAAGATTGGCCAATGAATTTTAAGTTACTTAATGTTTTTAACTTTTAATATTTACTGTGTGTGATTTTAACTTGTACTAATTTCGTGATTAATAAGATGATTATGAAGAGCAAGCCTCCCAAGGCACGTTCCAATCTCAAGGGATCAATAATATATTGACCGTCGTATTGGGTAATCCTAAACATTCGGAATAAGTATGAGGTCAATTTTAGTTTGTCAAGCAGTCCTAATATTTTCATTCTACTGAAAGCTCAAAGTCCAATGCAGCGTTGATCGAGCTGCTTCAGAAGAGTTGATCGAGCTTTTTAAGAAGGTGGAACTGATGGAGTCTGAATTTTTCGAGTAGGAGGAGATTATGAAAAGCCAAGCTTGAGGGAATTTCACCTCCCACAAGGAAGAAAATGCGACGCCTATGGTAGAACAATGTACAAGTGCAAAAACAAATTGCATGGTTCATACTATGTGATTAGAGAGTATTTTACTCACAAATCAAGTATGTCTTAAGCTTTAATATTGCAAAAATCCTCAAGTATTGTGTTAGTTTGATTTTTTGGTGTTATTTTGTAAAAAATAAAATTTGATGTAGAGGGAGTTTTAGCATCATCTTGGAGTGAACAAAAGCAAAAAGACGCCAAATCAATGCCTATTTATGCAGCTAAGATAGAGACTGGGCACTGTAGCCCCAAAAATTTAGTTGCAGCCCAGCTTTGCATTGCTAAAAACGGGCATTGCAGTGCCCAGTTGAGTGCATGGCCCCGTGCAGATTTTCCCTACGGCTGCGTGCACACACTGAGTACGCTGTGTATGGAACCTGCATGGCTGCACGTCCTAAAGCCCTTTTCATGCTAATTCTTTTTTTAAAGGCTAATTTGGCTTAAAATTTGATCCAAGGGCTGATTATTAATCCTAAAATGATGCTTAATACCTTAAAACCCTAGAGCCTATATTTTCAGGCAAGGAAGCCTCCATTTTTTGAGGAGGATGTTGGAAAAATAACACGCAGCAAAATTTTAAAATTTTTTATACTAGTGTATTTTTCAAAACACATGTTTGATACGCTATATACATAAATTAACCAGATCTTACTAACCTTGTTTGCTGAAAAGCTCGATAATTTATAAAGAAAAGTAACGTTCTAGAAGAGCTTTAATCAACTAGTCTTCTTTGCTATTCTCTATCCATGATCAGTGTGTATGCAGGCACACTCGTATAGCTCTTTGAGAAAACCCAAAGCTATAGTTCGCGATGTGTGAACAATAGCTCATAGGGAGTTTCAGAGTCTCACCAGTAGAGTCTCACTCTTAACCTCTTAATTGATTTAAATAACAATGAGTCTCACCTCCCTATTTATGGAAGTTGGGCCCAGGGCTTAGTCCTTATCAAGTAAGGCCTCAAAAATTCGAATTAGGATCAATATCTGATAAAATCCGTGTGAAAACATGTGATCTATTTATCGCTCTATCGGTAGGCTGAATTGGCAGATCGGCCTACCGAACTTACTCCATTGGTAGGTCGAACTTCAAAATTGGCCTACCGAACTTACGATAAATGATCCCTGCGAATCTTTTATTTCCCACCCAAGATTCTTGGGATAGAGTCTTAGTTTTAATTCAAATACCTAATAAAAAAGTTATCTTATTAAAATAATCATATCTAGATAATCTCTAGGAAAATTAATATTCCTAAAAATTCAATAAGTTTAGCTTGAATTAATTTATTCAAAATTAATCCAACCGATAAACAGGCATGAATTATGTAATCCTGATAATTCAATAAGTTTGTCTTGAATTACTCTTTCATAAAATTAATTCAACCAATAAACAGACATGAATTATCTTATTCTATCAAATTTTCAGCCAATTTGATAATTTGATACAAGTCACTAATTATTGGAAGAGTACATCGTATCGTTACAGGATTTATTATGACCTAGCAAAAGGAACTTGATGGACCTATATAGTTCAAGCTCTTAATAATTATGAAACCCAATATCCTAGATATACATTTCATAATTATCAACTCTAACACTACTCTACTAAAAGCTTAGAGCTGCATTCTCAAACTATATAGAATTACGAAGCCCGTATAGCTAAGTCTCCATGACATATCATAATGTATCGTATCCCTAGAGGATTATCCATAATTGGCTTAAGGATAAATTATGTCTTACCTTCTTGATTATTTTTATCTTACGTTTCTTTATCTCACCATCGAAAAGCTTACCATCCAAAGATGGTATACCATTCAGTTACACCTATGTATCCAAATGGTTGAGCGCTCCACTTTTCTAATTACAGGATAACGCATATAAGAGGATATCATCTATTCCTAAAGAGGAGCTATGGATTCCATATCTATGAATAACAGTTCTACGCTATCAAGAGTCATGCCTCCAACGTACCAGCATGCATACCAACATAAAATGTAGATGTCACCCTGTGGTACATCAAAAGACATAAGTCAAGACAACAGGCCCATTATTCATCTCAAGATTAAGATACAATGCATATGATTGTCTAAAGTGAATTGATTTGCCGAGACAAAATTGTTAATCCAAATCAATTCACTTTATGTTCCGATCCAATGTATTGTCACCCATGACAATGCACCAATGTTTCTATTTGTGGAGTCCTCCTCCAATGGCCAAGACAACCATCTCCTGTTAGGAATATAGACAACATAACAATCTTTGCATGAAAAAAGTGCCCAACTTTATTCCCTCGATTGTAGATCTTATGGTTTAGACCATCACCTTAAGAATCATGTCTTTCGCATAATTTGTTCATCATATGCCCAATTCTTAAAAGTTTAAACTGACAGTCTCAAACTTTTATTTGCTTATCATACATTCAACAAATATGAACGTAAAGAGGACAACAATTTGGTATATAAATAATAAATAAATTCTTTATTGATAAAAATGTCTCCAAAAACATATTACATTTTTACTCCTTAGGGTATACATGTCTAACAAAGGAGGCATAAGTTTCTATAGAGATTTTGGGCTGATTCCAAAGAAGAAAATGGGAAACATAAAAGGAAAAATATTTTCTTTCTTTTAGCTTAGGATTTAAGTTTTAGCTTTTAGATTTTGATTTTCTTTTTAATAAATCATCATGGAGATGTATTTGGAGATCAAGAAGTTGGAGTGGAGAAGAAGAAGAAAAAGCTTGGAGCCTGTGACAACTCCAAAATAGGTTTTTTATTCTCATTTTCTTCTTTGTATTTTTGAGAATTGTAAATGTTGAACCCTTGATGTTGGTTTGTTTAATTCTAGTTATGGAATAATTTTTTTTTTCTAAAGCTTCGATTCTACCTTATTATTAAGTGTTGATTTAATCTAAGTGGTGTTTTCCATTTTATTGTTGTTGTGGGAGGAAGCACAGGGATGGATACTCTATGTATAGAGGTGCTTTATTGTAGGACAGTTAAGGAAAGTAATGTACATATTATAATTAATGCGTCTTATGTAAGGGACACAACTTTACCTTTCGAGACTAAGGAAAATAAGGTAGTGAGCAATGCTTTTGGAGGGTTTGTTGGTTGGCCTAAAGTATGGATTCAAATTAGGTAGTTAAGTCATATAAGCAAAGCTTCGATTGACCAACCCCATCTGTCACGCCCTAAAATCCAGAAGGTGACGTGGTAGATTAATTAGGTTAAATAAATTAATTTTTTAATAAAAATCATCATTTTAAAGGTATTAAGTTAATTATAAGAATGTAGGAAATTTAAAACTTTTTAAGATATTTGTTAAAATATGAGAGCAGGCAAAGCGAATTAAAATATTAAATAAACAAACACCATTGGGCCCCACTGGACCCATATTAGAGTGTACACACGGTATTAACAATATTAAATACATAACCACGGTCCAAATAAAGGGTAATAAATTAAAATAATATATGCCTTATTTATAAATAAATACCCTAGATAGTGATGTCCTAATCCTGTAGTTTTCTTCCTGGTTCTTCAGTCTTCCCTAAGCTGGATTCCACCTAGAATGGGGGGAAAGGTTTTTTAACAAGAAAAATATGAGCGAAAGGCTTAATAGGAATAAACTTTTGAAAACATTTGATTTAAACATGTAATTCATTTTTAAACAAAAGCTATAAAACAAGAAAAATAAATAAACAAATGACTAACTGAAGCTCATTAAATTTATTCATACCGATTAATCATTTATTCATCCATAGACAATCTCATTATCATGTTTTTGGCAAAGCCATATGAATCACCACCGAAAGTGGCCCAGCTGGGTTTCGAAACCTGCTCCGAAGGTCGCGCTCCCCACGACCCGATCTCTGTACATGACATCACGCTCTATTTTATCATTCCAAACGGTACTAACCGTACGTTCGGTGTCATATCATTATCATGTCTCATTTATCGGATATTCTCATTACGTTCAATATGATCATTTATTATTTAGACAATAATGAAAATAAGTAATAAACTTCATTTCTTGAAAACATTTAAAAGGAAATGCTTTATGGCCAAAATCCTTTAAAAAATGGCTGCCAAGGAGAAGGGATAGAAGTCCTACCTCGATATCCCGTACCAACGTTCAACACTGCAATCTCGATCTGCTATACATTAGCTCCATAGAACCACAAACAATCTTAAATAGGAACAAAATTTATCAATATTTAGCTTAAGGGATTCTATATCCCTAAGCTATCTCATGGTGTCTTAGTATGCTTTTAGAGCTCACAAAATCATCTCATGAGTTAAAAATCTTGACCTAGGTTTTAAAGGGTAAAAAACGGGCAAAAAGAGTCATTTTTATGAGGTCTAGACGGCCTGTCGAAACCCCTAGTTTGGCCTACCCAACTCTACAGTTTGGCCTACCGGCCATCTAGGACCGGCCTGCCAACTAACCTATGTTCAGCCTGCCAAACCTATGAATCTAGCTTGCCGAACTAGAAAAACTTGGGAGGTTCGAGACCTCGATTCTCGGCCTCCCCAAGCCAAAAAATCAATCCTAAACTTGTTTTTCAAGCCCCAGAGCATCCATAACATTCATAAATGATAGAAAAACATGCTAGAATACATTTAAACACATTTAAGCAAGATTTACATGAAAATTTTTTAAGGAATCCAAAAATGGAGAAAAAGGTCAAAACTTGATTTAATCCAAATTTTGTTCAATCAAGCCTAGATTCTAGATGATTTGAGTTCTACTAACTTAGATTAAGGGTTTCCTAAACTCAAGAAGCTCGGATTACAATATTTTAAAGAGGTTGAAAGATTTGGGACAAAAGTTTAAAATTTGAAAATCAAAGAAACTAACATCTAATCAAAGCTTTAAAATGGTTTTATGGCAGCCAATCATGCTCCTAAGCTCTCAATCTAACTAAGATTTGAAGCTTGAACTCAAAATTTTGAATCAAAATAGAAAGAGGGAGAGAAAGAGATAGGGCAGCATGGGAGAGAGGGAAAAGAGAGAGAAAGAGAATCTGAGAGTGTGAGGGAGAGTGAGAGTGAGAGAGGGAGATAAATAGAGGGGAAGTAGTGGCTTTGCAGAACAAAACCGTGTCCCTAGCACATGGTTTTGTAATTAGGACATATCGACTATTTGACAAATTATTTTGTTTTAAAATTTAGAATATCATATGGAAATAACTAAAAGTGGGATAAATTTAAAATATCATAAAATACTTAATTTAAGTTCAAATTTACATCAATGCATATTAATCCACCATCTAAACACCAATTATGCCTAATTACATTTTTTGGGTGTTACACCATCATTCAGGCAAAGAGCCTATGGTGCCTATGGACGAGCCAATCATAAGTATCCTACAAAGAAACTCAGGGGAAAAAGAAGCAATAAATGGAGGACATAATGGAGGTGACATAATCAATGGATAGTTTAAAAGAATTACCTCTAAACGTGACAAGCTTGTATAGGTATTCAAAAACTCTGTGGACACCTCCAACACAATTATGCTAATGTTGCCTTTTGACATGACCCAGAGTGATGATGAACCCCTATAAATTACTGTCGAAGACTTTGTTTGGTTCATTGGCTTTACTCAAATAAGTGTTTTAGGTGTCATGGCATACATGAGATAGTTAATTATATTTACACTTTTTCATTGATTGTTAATAACGTGGTCACTTGCTTTTTATAACTTGTTACTTGTCGTCATCTAACAATCTTTGTCTTTTGTATGTAGTTTCTTATGGCAATATTACCAAAGATTCAATTGGCTTAGCACGTATGATTTCGTCAACCCCTATATCACCTCTTATGTGCTAGGCATTTTGAGCTTTCAATTCAAGAAATAACAAATTTGGAGGAAGTAGAAGCCAACAAATGTTAATTTATGCTATATAATGGTGGGGGTCCATTGGTTATTAGCCTCCATTTACCCCCAAGAAGATCGGGTTTTATGGTTGATTAACTTGGCCAACTAGTATGCCCCGACTTTAGCAAAGTGATTCAATTGTAAGTGTAATCTTATTAATTATATTATTTACTATTGTTAGCTTATGACATCTATCTTTTGATTGATTGTATTTTAACGAATTGTATTTAGGGCCTTCAATATGTGGAAATTAAAGACAAGCACTAAAGTCACCTTCAATAAGCCGTATAGATACATTAGGTTTTAATGACTAAATAAGGTAATAAGCATTCAAGTATAAATAAAATTGTAATTAAAAATACAATTATTGTTTTATTTAAACTAATGTATTCTTAATTTCTTTTTTAGAATATGCCCCTACAATGAGACAAAGAATGCCGCTACTTTGTGATAAGATACATTAGAGATGTTATCATGAACGGGGACTACAAGTCTTGACAATCGAAGATTTTTATAAATACCATTTAAGTGAGGTGATTGATGAATGGGCAGGGCTTGTAGAACAATTTATTAGAACTAATTGAATTTTTATTTTATACAAGTATATTTTTATGTAAGGTGTTATATTTTGTTATGTTTTAATTTGTTTATAAATTATGGCTAATTTTATGTTATCAGTGAATTATGAAACCAATGAAAACAAATTGAGTACTGAAGGGCCACTCATAAACAAAGAAAATAAAGCCCGGTCATATGATGGTCAGAGCAATATTAGATGATTGTTTTAGAATGAAACCGATATGTAAAGTTAATTTTAGATGACAATTTATGTAGAAAACTGTCGTCTAATATCAACCAACTTGTGCCTTATTTGGCCTAGGTCGACATTATAAGATGGTATTATTTGCATATATTTTATGTCTTTAAATTAGACGATGGTTCAGGTGTCTGTCGTCTAATCTGTAGGTAACTATTTTACACCATCATCTAAGGTGTTGTTTATACTAATAACTCAGGATTAAGATCATTTTATACATGATTATCGATCTATGTAATTAAAACTTGCTATATTTTAATAGAAATTATTTTGCTGTTCATATCAAATCATGTCCAATCCTACGTAATCTCATCTATACAGTGTACTTATTTAATGACTTACTACATTAATATTAGCTAAAAGACTGTTCCATTCTTAATGGAATGACTTGTACAAGTAACTCTCAATTAAAGACTCTATACTTTAATTGAATAATTAATTATATACCACCGATAATTTTAATTATTATCTTGTATATAACACTTTATATAATATTTGAGGTCAAATAGATAATATAGAATTTAAATAATATTCAAAAAGTATTCAAAATACATACACACAAATATATAAAAAAAAATCACTTTATTTATTTATATCCATTATAAAAATATCACATGTTTTAAGGGCATCTATCTTAATATAAGGTACTTTTTCTTTCTTCCTCATAGTTGGATCCCATTACACCCTCTCATGAACACGTGAAACTAATAACCCCTCAAAATCATATTATGTCTATTGTTGTTACTAGATTCACTAGCTCCTATCATCCACAAAATTCAGCTTACCCTTTCAAAACTAATTCTCTACGACCTTATGTTTTAGGCATTTCCACCAATAATTCCAATCAGGCAAATACTGGTGATAACATAAGAAATCTTCAGGTTCCTACTCATACAATGCCAACTCATGTTGATCCCATGCAAGGTAAGTTTCCCTCAAATGTGCCTCCAAATTTTTTATATTTGTCATAATGCCTAATAAATCTACAGAAATAAGGATAAAATAAAATAAATAGATGAAATAATAATAATAATAATAATAATAATAATAATAATAATAATAATAACAATAATTAATAATAATAAATTAATTAATTAAAATAAATTAAAATAAGATTACATAAAATAAATAAAAAATAATATATATGTAATTAAGCAAAATTAAATAAAAATATCAAGAACATAGCAAAAATTTTTTGCATTCAAGGACATAAATAACTCTATTTTTATAGAGTTATCACACCTTCAAACTTAATATTTTGCTTGTCTTGAAGCAAAAAAAAAAAAAAAGAAGAAAAAATAAGAATAAGAATAAAAATAAAAATAAACTAAAGGCAAATTATGTTAAAATGGTGATCATCCCAAATTCCTCAAAATTTGACTAAAGAGCATAACCTAGGGAAAATTTCAAACATTGCCCAAGCATTGTAATTAACCCTAGAATGTGTGCCATTCCAATTGGATTTTTCAAGTGCATGTATAGCCTTTTCACTCTTTGTTGTATGCAATTTGGATAAGCTTATGCAAATTTGAAATTAGCAACAAACTCAAAAACACAAAGAAGTGCCATAGGTTTGTTTTTCATGTCTCTCTTTACTAATGTAAACCAACACCACACCAAGGATGCTTAGGACTTCATTAGCTTGTAATATAAGGCTTAGGTAAAGGTAGAATGAGGGAGAATTTGTGACTCAAAACACCCTAAGCACATTAATCATTCTAGGACCCTTGTAGAGTTCAATTCTTCACTTCTAAGTAACACCTCCAAATTTAAGTAGAACTCTCTTTTATCATCCACTTTATTCTTCTTCTTTGTTTTTTTTTTTTAATGTTTTTTTGCTTTTTACTATTACACCCCCAAACTTGTTTGATTCTTTCTTTTTATGAACCAAGGGTGAAGCACCTTTTTTTTTTTACTAAAATAAATATGTAACACAAAAAAAGAACACTTTCTGAACTCCACCCTTCCTCCCATAACTTAGCATAACTCTAAAATAATTCCTAGCAAGATCAATATGCTTATAATAGGATAAAAGAATGTAAATTATTTAATTGGCAAGACTAGAAATGTAGCTAACAAAAAAAAAATGATATACTAAGGCTCAAAGGGATAGACTAGGGGTAAAAATATGTCTAGGTAGGCTCAAAAAGGCTCAAACGATCCAAAGATAGCCTAAATGATTTCCCTAATGAGGTGAGGCCTAGGATTTCGCCTCGAGAGCAAATCAAACAAACTCTAGGACTTGGGAGATAATTGAAAATCACATAATCACACAAACATTCTTCAAAATTATATACAACTCAAAGATTAAGACATAGTGCTCAAAATGAAACATCACAATCTAAATGAATCAAACTCCAGCACTAAGCACAAAACCAGACAATATTCACATTTTTATACAAGTAATGCACAATTTCCAATCATAAGATCCGTTTAGTAGTGTTTTCAAAATATATAAAAATGGTTTTGTAAATAAGAATTTTTTGGGAATTGTACTAAGAATGTTTTTGAATTTTTTGTCTCAAAAAGCATGCAAAAATATTTCTACAAACTCTTAAAACAATACCAAATGAGGCCATAATTCTCATCATTGAATAGGGAGAAATCACCAAAGAAAGCACAAAACTTCTAGTTATTCAAAACTTTTTATATTTCAAACTATTTAAAAATTAAAGAAACAAATAAAACAAAATTTTAATCTTCCCTCCAAACTCAATATGCACAAAACCCTCAATGTGTAAAAAGCATGAAAAAATAAGAATGTTTAAAGAAAACTTCCCTTGTTGATGCTCTTTGGTGCTTAGGCATGGCTTTGATCCTTGAAGCTCATTTGTCACCACCTGCATCTCCAACTTCCATTGGCTCTACCGCTTACTCCTACAAAAGAAAAAGAGAAAAAAAAAAAGGTAAAAAAGTTCCAAAACTTGAAAACAAAAACTCAAAATTTAAAGCAAAGAAAAAAGTTTAGACAACTTAGGTTGCCTCCTAAGAAGTGCTTGATTTTAAGTCATCAGCTTGACTCTTGGAAAGGCACTCGTCAAAGAATGGCTTCCGCCCATAGTAGGTATCATAGAACACCACATATGGGTCTTGGTTGTAAATGCCCTCAAGCTTGGCAAAATGTTGAAAACTTTGGCACGTTGTTCTAACTTGACTTGGTTTCGAATGATGGGCTTGGTAGGAAAACTTCAATCTACGCTCGAGCTTATAGAGAGTATAGTATGGTGATGATGGTGATGTGTGCCAAAAAAAGGTCGCTTGGTGGTGTATATGTTAAGACCATTGATGAGCTCCAATCAATGGTTCCATAAGCTTCTTCATCCGCCAATGACTTTTGCATCTTTGCTTCTTGTAGGAATGCCTCTAATGACCCTCCTAAATGTTCTTCACTCTCCACTTGTCTTTCCATCTCTATCCTTGTGATTTGATCCTAAAAAAGCTCATGGTTATGGATAGACATCTCTTGATTTACCAAGTGAGTAGGTGATCGAAAGGGATTCCACCTTAGTGAATGTTTGAGTAAAAACATCTTTGAAGGTATATTGTTCTTTATTATGAGGAATCATTTCCTCTAAAGGCTCAAATTCCCAAGAAAACTCCACATGATTCGTATTATGCTCTTGACCTTGGTCGTTTGGGTAATCCAAATAGCAATCATCATCACACCATACTAAATCCTCCATCAATTGACGACCACAATGAGGATAAGATATTTCCACTTCCTTCTCTAGGTGGTCTTCTAAAATTGTGGTCCTAAGAAGCTCTATTTGTTCATCAAGATACTGCCAAAAATCGTTGACTTAATGATTTTCCTCGATGGTGGTCTTGAATCGGTCCAAAACAACTTCTAAAGGTGTCTTCTCTTCTTATTGGTGGTAAAAGGATTGGCCCATCATGTTTGGGTGGCTACTACATGAAGAGTTTTGGCAATGGTCATCAAAGGCCACCATATCCTCTAATAGGTAATAAGCTTCATCATCGATTCGTATAAAGAAAGGACTACCATCGACAATGGCCCCGTGGTCTATCCAATGTCTAGTTTCATCACACAATCCACAATAGAATATTTGAAGAAAATACCACTTTGGGAAATTGTGATTGGGAAACCTTTTTAGCAAATCTTTGAATCGCTCCTAAGTCACGTAGAATGGTTCCTTGTCATGTTGGACAAATGTGGCGATACTAAAATTCATCTAGAATGGATTCATCTTTTTTTAATAAAAAAACAACAAGACTAGAAATAAAATCAAAATCAAAACAAAAGAAAAGAAAACAAGTGAAAAAATATAAAATTTAAATTAATCCTAAAAATAATTAGTATCGATACCAAAATTAAACAAAACAATTTCTAGCAATGATGCCCAAAACTTGCTTGGCTGGGATATGCAAATCCACAGAATCGTTCAAACAATAAAGTGTACCAAAAGTATGGATATCGTTCTAATTGAGATTGTGTTTGATTTTCATTATTTACCAAAATTGGATTAGCTCTATCATTATTTGAATAATCAATTAAGAATAAAAATAAAAACTAAAACTAAATTAATAAAATTGAAATGAACTAAATGAAACTAATAAAGTAAAATGAACTGAAATAAAATGCTCTAGGGATTCAATTTCACCTAAACATGTCACTAAGCATCCATTAGTCACCTTAATTGTATTGTTTGGTTGAACAATAACCGAAATCTCCTAAACTCTCCAAAAGCCCTTTCCGGTAGTCAATTGGAAATATCCTATGTTAATAAAGTAAACTATATTCCTATATCTACTACTTAATTAGAATTTATTAGGTCATTAGATTTCGTCAATGGCTACATAATTATAGTAGGTATATTTCTATTCCACTAAGACTACGTTACTCTATGATGGTCTAACGTGTACATCCCCCTCTCGGTAGTTATTTATGGCTTCCTAATCGACTAACTAGTGATTAATCAACTAGAAGCATTAACACCACATAGAATAATTATTCAACATAAATTAGATAATCAGAATTAATTTGCATAAATAGAAAAAGAAAAAAAAAAGCTAAATTGAAATCCTTAAAACACTAATAATCAAGCCATCAACAAAAATAAAAATAAAAGTAAAAGTAAAAGTAATAGTAAAAGTAAAAATAAACAACACCAATATTCAAGCATTTTTAGAATATACAAAAATAAGAAAAACAAAAATAGGAAAGAAATCACCAAAATAGAGGTGTTAGACACTCTAAGCTTCCGCTTTCCTAAATCTTCTTCTTTCTTCCTATTTGTATTCTCCAAAGTACTCTTCAATGATGTTTTTAAAAGAAAAATAAAATTTACTAAATCTAAAACTTAAAATAAAAAAAACTAAAACTAAAATAAAACTTAAACTAAATATTTTTTTCTTTTTTTCTCATTTTTCTCTCTTTGGAAGCTCCCCAAAAGAAAATCTGAGCTCAGGCTCTGCTGGTGTGAAGGCAAAAGCCCCTTTCGGCTTATGGCGGCTGGTATATATATTTCCCTCAGGGGTTGCGTTAGCCAGCAAAAGAAAAAGCAGCTAGAGTTTCTGACATACTGATGTTGTCGAGCTGTAATTGGTGGTTGGACGAAGTGCGGGCGACATGGCAGAATAACATTTGCTGGGGAAGATAGGAGCATGGAGACGAAGTGAGGCGTGAAGCACATGATCTCACGCTAGTTGAGTGCAAACTGGCTTAGAGGACGCGTGGTGGCCGTTGGGTGGCTGGGCGTTGCTTTTGGTCTGCTTGGAACGCTCCTTTGCCGGAATGACTTGCATGCGCAAATCTCAACCATTCCAAGAGTTGATCGGACGGCTGATCGCTTGACTTCTTTCGCTGGTGGCTTTGCGTGAGTGGTCTTTTCTTTGGAGGATTCAAAATTCGAATTATTTTGTCTTTTTGACCCCATTTAATCTCTAAACGCTCCTACCACCTAATTTAGTTTGCACAATTGAAATAAAATAAAATAAAAGGAGGAAAATAATAATAATAATAATAATTTAATTAAAATAAAAAAATAAAAAAATGAAATCAAATTAACAAAAAAACGAAATAAAAAGTATAATATATAAAAAAGAACAAAATATCAAAAAAATAAAAAATATGTGTATTTAATAACATAAATAACTCTATTTTTATGGAGTTATAATATTTCAAGGACTCAACATATTACAAATACTCACAAGGCCATTTTCACCCCAAAAACAATAGCCATACCTCCAAAAAAAAAAATGCCCTCTCAGCTTGGAAACACTCTAATCCTCTCATTGGAAAATCAAAAGCTTCAATTTCTAGGGAGGTCTCTCTAGAACAAGTTTCTAAGAATTCCTCCCAATGATGTCAATAAAGCAATATACTTTCCAAGGAAAAACTTCCATTAAAAATGAAATACATATATCCATAGCTATATTCAACTCCCTCAGGTCAACTTTGTCTCTAGTGCAATAAACGACTTCACCTGAGACATCATATTCCCTTACTATTTCACACAATTGGCCTAATAGACTTGTCCTCGCCTCCACAAACCGGTTACGATTATCTCCAAAGCTGTTTGCTTGCTTAGAGATCTCCTTCCGTCGAGTCTTCATCACCTTGGGGCCAAAATCACAACGAGTGTCACCCTTGGAAACTTCTCTCCTTGGTGTTATATGAGTTAGTCCATACCCAGCTGAGACCAACACTTGCTGCTTTCAAAGACAACGACTGAGGCCGCTTTTCATGTCAGAGACATGATCTCACTCTTACTAGTCTTTACCACCCGACATGCTGTCACATCACACCTGACTTGGACTAACCAAAAGAGACGATGAGAGCCGTACCCTCCACGTCAGCAAGCCTACCACGACCCACCAATACTAATCCCATTTTTCATTCTTGCATGAAACACATAGTCATCAACTTTCATTTTGTTTGTGACAAATTCCAAAACGATGATCCTTGTGTCTCACATGTATCCTCCAATGATCAACTTGCAATTTTCAAAACTAAGCTGCTATCACACCACAGATTGTAGAATCTATGGATCAAGATTCACATTCATTTTGGATTGTCCATCTTATAAGCAGGGACGAAGCCCCCCCTTTTTTTGTAGGGGGGCATAAGTTAAGAATGTGAAAAACTCTAGAAACTATCAATATATTAATTTTTAATACTATAAAATAGTTAGAAGGACATGCATATTCAATTTATTGATTTTTTTATTTCTTAAATGCAAAACTTTCTTTAAAGTTTAATTTTTTTCTTGATTTACAATTCTCTTTTGAGTTTGATTTAGGGGGGAAAAAACAGTAAAACACTTATGAGAAATGATTTTGCTGGAACAAAACTGATAATAAATTATTTAGGGAGTGCAAAAAAGATGCATAAAAATAAGTTTAAGCAAAAACACAATAAAGCGTTTTAGTAAGGCAATTAGGAAAATATATTATGAAGGTCATGTTTATGAAAAAATAGTATTATTTTAGAGAATTAAAAGTACATTTGAGAAACATTATTGAAATTGGGCAAATTAAAAATAGAAGATTAGTAAGGTACATATAAAAAATAATTTTAATATGAATAAATTAGAGAAAAACTTGTTAATGATGGGGGCATATACAAAATTTAATGAATGAGAGAGGACATATATGAAAATGTTTTTAAAACTTACACGCAAAAGCATAAATTATCAAAAATTCTGTGGAGGCCCCTCGGGAGCTCCTCCGCCCCTGTTTGTGGGGTGTAATAAAGAAAGTCGATATTTCTTATATTTGACAAGCTGTACACATTTTATGTTAGGTAGTTTCTCCATTTTTTTAAAATTTGTATAGGTGTGATATTCTTTCCATATTTGTAAAAACTCTTATGCATATATATTTTGTTCCTTCTTGTATAAATGAAAAATGGGAAGCCATCCATGCAATTTTTCTATTCTCTTGAAGTTTCCAAGCCTCATCCGCTTGCAAAACGCTCTGTAAAAATGCTTTGATTTGATGCCTGAACAAAAGCTAATATAATTTTCACACAATCAATTAAGGCCAACTTTTGGGTACAAAAATTTTATTGCTCATTCCCCCTTTATATAAATCTGAAACGTTAATGATGATAAAGAGAGATTAATCATTTTCACTTGTCCTCCTTTATGCGATGAAAATTGAACCCTTTTTTTTTTTTTTGGGAGGTCTATCATGGGGTGTTATTTGTCTCCACCAGTAGAGTGCATTCTAATGGTTCATATTAAATTTGAGTGAGGGTTCACATGGTCTTATACACTAAATTATAGCCTCAAAATAATTTTTAAAAAGAATGGAAAATTTTCAAGATCAATCCTATCACGTATCTAAGCTTGGGTGGCGACGTGACGGATTAATTAAATTAATCAAAAATATTAACTAATCTCGCCTATTAATTATTAGGGTTATTTATGAAAAGTGTAAGTTTTAAAACTTTTTGGATAAAATGCCATTTGATATGTCCTAAAAATGATGTTATGAATTACCTCAATATTATACTAATTTAAAGCATAAAACCAGCGAGAACAAGTCGGACCATCCTGACCCACATTGTGCATACACATATTATCGACAGAAATAAGATACAAACCACAATCCAACCAAATAAATGATGTTTATATACCACATGCCTTAATCCAATGAACAAATATCTTGACTAAAGCTTCTAAGGTCCGCTCGCGAAGTCAGTAGCATTTTAGTCGGTGGTGTACTGTAGACCACCTAGAGGGGGGAAAATTTTAAAACAATAAAATCATGAGCGAAAGGCTTAATAGGACTTGGGTTTTGAAATCATGTTTTATAAAAATAAAACAAACGAATTAAATTATAATTACAAAAACATTAAATAATTTAACAAAATCATACCTACCTCTCACCATCTGAAAGCATCAGAATTTACCATAACTGACAAATCCAATTTCATGCTTACCGTTCATCATCTGTGATTAACTCAAATCATACGATATCATATTATATTTGCAAAGCCTATAAATCATCACCGAAGTAGCCCAGCTGAGTTTCGGGACCTGCCCGAAGGTCGTTTTCTACACGACCTGATCTCTATGTGGCATCATGAACTATCATATCATTCCAAAAAGCGCGTCTGACTCATTCGATACTAGATCACTGTTTAAGTCTCATATTATCGAGTTTTCTCATTTACATCCATTATTTTGTTCATTATGATCGTATCATCATTCAATAGTTATTGAATGACTGAATAAATATATCTTAATCGTTCCTTAAACTCATTTAAAATCATGGCTAACAAAGAATGAGAATCTAGAGTCTTACCTCATTTTCCAGCATGATAGCACTCACACCGTAATCCTGACCCGCTATACGTCAGCTCCTCAGAACCACGAACAAACCTAGAGGTGAACTAGATCCGTCAATATCTAACTTAGAGTATTCTATAATGATATGCTATCTCAAGGTGACTTAGTGTGCCTTTAACGTTCACAAAATCATGTCACAAGGTCAAAGTCACTATTGATGCTTTAAACGGTGAAAACAAGTGAAAAATAGTCATTTTTATATACCTCAGTCGGCTTATTGATCTCTTTGGTCTGACCTGGTGAACTTTTGAAGTTCGACCTTTCGGCCACCCGAGTTTAGCTTGCTGAACTATTTGAGTCTGGCCTACCGAATTGCTTGAATCTGACTTGCCGATCTGTCGAAATCTAGAAAATTTTAGATTTCGAACCTTGGCCTCTAGAGCTCAAAAGCTCATTAAAACCTACTTTTCTCAATTCTTAGACCATGGGTAATGTCCAAAAACAATAAAATAGCATGATAGAATATTTAAACACTTTTTAACAAGTTTTTCATGAAAATTTTCAAATTAATTCGAAAAAGAGAAAAGGGAAAAACTTTATTTAGCTTGATTTTTGGTTTAAACTATCTTAGATTCATGGTAAAAGCAATTCTACAACTTAGGTTAAACGTTATTTGAGTTAAGGAAGCTTCGTTTACATCATTCAAGAAAGATTGAAAATTTTGAAACAAAACTTTGAAACTTTGAAATTTCAAAAAGAGAGGGAAAGTGAGCTAACCTCAATCTGTAATGCCCGCCCATTTTATGTAACGGACCACGTTAAGTTAGTAACGTTGTTAAGGAATGTTATTAATAAATAACGTTATATGATATGATATGTGATGTGCATGTTACTAACTTTTTTTATGTCAAGTTTTGTGAAAGGTGATGACCGCATGGGATCGTTGTGCTCTAGTGTTCATGTGAAATTTTAAGTATATGTTTATTTATGATGCAATAATGAATGTATGTTTTATTGTATGGCATTTAAGGACAGTTTGGCAGGCCAAACTTTTAAGATCGGCAGGCCGAACTTCTTGCTCGAGATCGACAAGCCGAAGAAACCCACCGGCAGGTCGAACTTGCTGGAATCGGCAGGCCAAAGAGGGAAAATCGGCAGGCCAAATACGGCTGACAAGCAGTCAGCAGAAATTTCTCCAAAATTATGGTTGAGTTAATTACATTAATTGGATGATTTAATGTGATTAATTGGCATAATAATGGAATGTTTTTATCAGTTAAGGAAATTAAAGGGTTTGACTTCGCATTAATTTGTATAATTATAAATGGTTTCCTATTTAAATAGTGCAAAACATGGTAAGTAATGAGTGGGAGTTTTGACTTTCCTTCTTTCTTTTCTCTCCTTCACGCAAATTGCCCCTAACAGTCAGAAATTCTGACTTAATGGAGGGACATAATGAAGGGCAATAAATTTCATTATGATTGTTACGTTAAAAAAAAAATTATAACGTTCTTCTCCTCAGAATATTTCTCTCTCTCTCCCTGTGACACCCGTTATTCTCCTAAGGGTATTAAGGTAATTAGATTAATTACCTAGTATATATATAAAAAAAATCAAAAAATCTCTCATAATTCGAAACTCTCTCTCTCTCTACTTTCTCTCTCTAAAAAATTCTCTCTCTCTCCTCAAAGATCGTCTGAGATTTCGGCATCCGTTTTCGACACCTCCCGCACCAATGGAAAGCTCTCGACGAGCTGAGTCCAACGAGGTGCCGCGCCGCCCAAAACGCCGCCGGAGGAGACCACACGCGCCGCCCAAAATGGCGGCAAAACCCATTTCTTTTCGACGAGATATCTTCGCCGTCCGACGTCCGATCGACGTGATTCTTGTTCCTACACGACCACCGTGATGAGAGGAACAAAACCCACCCTTGGTGGCAGCTCAACAACCGCCGGATTGCTCCGCCCGCCTATTGCCTGCCAGTGCACCGCCGCCCCCATGGTGGAACTCCGCCTTGCCGGAGGAGGTGACTGACACCACCCCTCCCAATGAGTTCAGAGGATCAAGGGGAGTAAAACCCCTCGATCAATTGCACGGAAGGAGCCGGTTTCGCCGGAGAACGGCCAACGCCGCCGTCAACCGCCGCGGGAGCCTCCGTTTTGGCTCTTCCCAGCCACGTTTCTTCAAATTGGATGAGGGGAAATGCTCATAGGAGGATGGGTAGCAAAATCCCTCAGCCAATTTCAGGTTTCCATCGTCGGAGAATCAAGATCGGAGCTCATCCATTTCTACCGACGTTGTACTTCACGACCCGCTATGTTAGAGGCAGAATTGGGTGAAATTGACCCCGCCATTGGACTCAGAAGGGTCGATTTAGGGGGGGTAGGCCCGAGCCCAGCTGCCAACGGACCCCGATTGACACCGGTCAACGACTGGTCAAAGTCGGTCAACTCCGGTCAACGGTGGTCAACGTCGGTCTACGGTTGGTCAAAGGCTAAATTGGAATTTTGTGATCCGGACCTCCGATCGAAGATCCGAGACCGCCTCCTGACTCGTTTCGATGCTCTGGATGCAATGGTGACCTCCGTTTGAGCAAATTCCACTCCGATGAAAATCATCCGGTACCGACTGCACGCGAAATCGAGGCGATTCAAACAGCAGTATCGGAGTCCAGAATGACGTTTTCAAGAATGTATGATCTCCAGGAAGCATTCCTAGCCATTCATAGTCGCTCGAGGAGCACTACAGAGGATGCTTCGTAGATACAGCGAGATACAACTGGATCTGCTTTGCTTGGAGTTCAAGATCAAGGGAGTATGGAGTTAACGTTAATTGATTCCAGGATTAAGAGACTGTTGATAAGCTTGAAAGGTAGGGATTCTCTTACTCATCTTTTGTGAGGTTTTTATAGAATTAAAATTGATTGTTTTGCCGCAATATATATATATATATATCTATGTTGAACTGATATTATATGATTATCACATATGAAACTATGACATGGACTCGTCTTGTATTGTACGGCGAGGAACATAATGAATTGACACATGTTATAAATTGAGAAGCATGATTAGGAAAACTAACTCTATTGATAATGATTCAATATAGAGAAATTGTGAGACATGAAGAGGGCGACGGTTACGTCCTTGGGCATGAATACCCAAAAAGGTAAAATAGGGGGAAGGTGATGACGCTTCCTTGGGTTGAAAGTCCCAGAACACACTGTACAGGAATTGATTTGGTGAGGACTCGCGGCTTGATGTCCCCTCACCGGAACACCCTTGGAATGTTTATAGGGTGATCAAGTGCGCCCATTTGGGTCTCGATGAGTTGAGTGATACTCAATTTAACATGGATACCTAGGAACAATGATGATTGGTAATATTTGTATAAATGTGTAATTATGACACTTGGTAATGATTAACTACGGTATCCATAAGATGTGATCATAATAAACCTCATAATCTGGAATATGATGTGACTTACTGACCATGCAGATTTTAATGTGGTAATGATAAAAACCTAAAGGTGAGTAATGGCTTTCTCTACTGAGCATAGTGTTGCTCATACCCTTTTGTTTATATCTTTTCAGGACTCACTAAGTGTGAGGTGGCTACGAGAAATATAGTTGATGAAGTGATGTAGCTATATTACATTGGGACTGCTTCAATCGTTGAGAATGTTCTTCATGATAATGTAAGCATCAATTGTTACTTTCTGTGACTGTATTATAATGTGTTGAGGGTTAAAATGATGATGACAACAGTTTATATTATTAAATTAAAGGTGCTACATTAAAACTGTGGTTTATTTGTCGTCTATATTTTTATTTTTGAGTTGAGAGTTTTCATTTAAGTCCCGGGCAAATTTTATTTTTAAGGTTTTACTTTTATTATTTATTTTTATTTTATCTCATTAAAAACTGTTAACCCCCATATAGGGGCGTTACAGAATTTTTGGTATCAGAGCCTAGGTTCGGTTAACCTAGGGAGTGTAGCACCACTTTAAAAAAATATATTTTTGAGATGGTTTTGAAGCTGAATTTTTATTGTCATCATCAAAATGAACCTTCACATTGATTTATACAGTCTAGAAGGATGTAACATGGAAAGGCCATAGAATGAAAATATCAATAGTTATATGAGTACAATAATTATATAGAAGGAAAGTATTAATAGTTATAAGGGAATGATAATTATATGGAATGAGTTTATAAGTAGAATGCTTATGAGAGATTCGTATAATATTTGGATCTATAAGCATATTTAATTCGTATAAACGATGAGAAATTCGTATAGATACGAGGATTTAAGAGCCTTTTGTCTCGTGAAAAACAATAAGAAATATAAGGCTTGATTTATTGATTTTAAAGTTTGGCATAGATATGTCAAATTTTTCGTAATTGATTCAAACCTAAGTAATGATTATGTGTGGATTCGATGGAGCACATAAGTGTCAATATTTTTTCTTGAAAGTTCTATTTATTTGAGGAATGTGATATAAGTTGGGAATCATGGTATTGAATCTTGAGAGAGATAAATGTTAGACTTTTGGTCTGTTGAGACTGTGTAAAGTCTAGAATGCATGAATCTCAAAATTGGAATATTTCGTTACGTACATTGTATTTAAGTGTATCAGTGAATCTTTTGGTTACCTAAGGTTTTGTTATATGAGGAAATTATATATTGTATAAGTAGAATTGTGGGGATTGTAGATGTTCTTAAGTAGTAACATCAAGTGTCTTTGTTCATTGATATGGTCTACGTTGGAAGACGTAAATCGTATTGTTTTCAAGGTTAGTCGCATTCTAAACCCTTGGTAGTAATGATGATGAATCCATTGATAGATGTTGAGTATTATGAATAACATATGGGTGTATGTATTGTTCAATAAGGTTTTGATTAAAACAAAATTATTTGAGTTGCTGGAAGATTATGTTGTTATGAAATGATTTTAAATACCATTCAGGAAGATCATTGATTGTCGTTAAATTAGATTTGTTGTTCATACTTAACTTATCTATAGTGGACTTTGAATTGGGTTTAAGATTTATACAAATTGGTTTTCAATTTTATGTTTGTTATTTAACTCGTTCTAAATGTGTTAAGGCCCGAAACAACCTGACCATTTTCAACTTAAAACATTTGGGCCTAGTTCAAATCCTAAATCAGTTTGATTCACACTGTCTCTCCCACGTGGTCTCTATACGTGTCATATACAGTGGTTTAATCATTGTTTACATATACGTTTACTGTGCATAGGAGCTTATTTCTCCGAGTTCACTTTTTCTCTCTTAATTTGTTATTTTCTCTCTAAATCGCAAATCCTCTTCTTTTTCATTAAAAATTCTTCTTTTCCTCTAAAAGAAGAAGGAATTCTAGGATTCTGCAATTTACTATCTTAATTTTTCCTTTCTATTTACTCTTCTTTCATCTCATCATGGACCCAAAATACCAACACCTGAGAAAGTATTTCCCATCACTCTCCCAAAAGATTCTCAGAAAGAAATACAAGGCTAGAATTACTCGGTTGTGGATTCTTATGCGTTTTGGCATCCCTTGTGATGTGAGAATGTTGATAGAGGGGAAAATCCGTCCGAGTGACTTTAGTCAAGATGTCGGTTTACCAGGAACAGGTACCAGTCGTAGTGCAATGAAAAGAAGAGCTCGTGCCATCGTGGTCACTTGTAACAAATGTGGAAGACAAAATTGTAACGGTAAATGTACTTCACCTGGTTATATGTCTACGAATAGAGAGGATAAAATAAGGTTTTGTAAGGATGGACTTTCAAAGGAGAACTTGGATAGCATCCATCCTCCTCTCCACGGTCACCCTAGTGGATATGTTCAAGGAGCTATTTTTAAACTCTGGCCTAAATTTTATACAGAAAGACAACGCCTCAGGAATATGGTATTTCTAGATCCTGTTTGTCAAGCCATAAGAAAATTGGATGGGGAATAAGTCATCGCTCTATAAAGGTTATTTAGTCTTTACTTATTTGAAGCAGTTTTAGCTGATGTTCAACAGTTTGTGTTTTTCTTTTACTCAGAATATTTGCTTTTGTGTTTGAAATAATTGTGATTATTAGATTGATACAGTAAGTGTTAATATCTTATTTAATTTATGATTTTCTTAAATATATATATAATAAAATATATTATCTTATCAAACACGTTACATACGGTACAGTAATATGTTTGAATTTTGAAAAGCTTATCCAGATATTTCAAGATTTGTGTCTCAAATTTCAAAAGTTCTACAGTATTTGTCGTTTATATTAAATTTCTAGACTTGGTGTATATTTGTCAAAAAGTCTACAGTTGTGTCAAGAGGGTCTTCTGTCGAATTGTTCTCAATTGTCAAAAGTTATACAATTAGAGTCTAATCTTTTTCAAAAAGTGAATCAGATTTTCTGTAAACTATCAATCACCTTATCTTACTTTCTTATCCGAACAAGATTTTGTTTAAATCTTTGGATTACCTTTTCATTACCTACTCGTCTATCTCTTTAGCCCTTTTTGTATATTTCTCATCTTTAAAATCTTATGTAGAACCCGAAGTCTAAGTGGAGCAGACATTAAGCAACCACTTCTATAAACCAAATATGTCTACCTCCCAGTCCACGAAGAAAATAAAGAATGTATGTGTCTTTTGTGGTTCCAGCCTTGGAAAAGATAAAGCTTATTTAGAAGCTGCAAATCACTTAGGGCAAGTCCTAGCACGCAAGAAGATTAACATAATCTATGGGGGTGGTAGTATAAAAATGATGGTAAATATGGCACTAGCAGCTAGGTCTAGCGACGCTACTGATGTAAGAATTTGGCCTCATATTCCAGTTGAAGGAAACCTTTGTAAGGAAGCCATAGGTAAGGGAGAAGGAGTCAGGAGTATCCCTAGAAATTTTAAAGACATAATCTATAATTCTGATGATTTTATAGCATTACCTGGTGGTCTAGGTACTCTTGAGGAAATATTTATAGTTGCTTGTGGGCAATTGTTGGGCTTTTATTCCAAACCTTTGGGACTGCTGAACGTAAAGGGTTTTTATGACGGTCTTTTGAAATTTCTAGATTACGCTGTGGAAGAAAACATCACTACAGAATCGGAGAGACAAATCTTTGTCACTGCTTCAACAGCTGAGGAATTGATAGATAAAATGCAAATCATACATCCAGAATCCGACACTGCAACATCCAAGCTTGAATGGGAAAGGGAAAGCCGGGAGCGGCCAATTGATTTGAATCTTCATCTGTAATCTTTTTGTTTTATCTTTGGCATGTAGGCATGTGTGTCCGTATTTCGTGTGTTACGAATAACCGTTTGCCTTGTATTCTGTGTTTCTTGTGGTACGTTGTTGTTAAATCTTTTAGATTCATTGAGCCTAATGCCGGGATGGCTGGATACGGAGTACTTGATGCTCTCGAAACGCATCCTTCTTAAGGTCCGATCTTTTGTTTATCGATGTTTTTGTATCCTCTAAGCATGCATGATATGGATAGCTGGTATACGGAGTGCCTTGTACTCTCGAAACGTATCCGTATTATGTTTGTAATGTGTAATATTCTGTTAATATTATGTGGAAGTACCAGAGTCAGTTATGGGGATATTCCATATGAAATATGAGTATATTATTTGGATTGAACGTTTGTGTCATGAGGATAGCTGTTTAATGAAAAATATGTCGGGTATGTTTGCAACTCTGAGATTCCGTTTAATATCTCTATGAGTAAGTTTAATGTATAGTTTTGAATAAAAGTGTTTGTGATATATGTTTTATGATTATGTTTTAGTTTATTAGTTGAGGTATGAAATCAAATATATTTGACTTTTCCTTACTCAAAAAGGAAAAGGAAGCTAAAGATGAAGTATATAAAATTTCTCTAGCAATCTCCTTAAATGTGATTGTAAATCACAGTCCATGGACAATGAAGGACTGGAATCATGGTATGGTCAATATGTATGCCTGATCAGATTCTTAGACTATTATACGGTGTTACAAATTGAAACTTGTCAGAAATACTCTCATTGAGGGATTTAGAATTTATAGTAAGATTTATTATACAAGTAAATAAGTGGAGATACGATAACTTAAATTTGGAGGACAAACAGCATTAACGGTTTAGACTCAGAATTGGAATCATAATTTTTACTAGTATTACTAGAATTGAAATTTCGAGGACGAAATTTCTTTAAGGGGGGTAGAGCTGTGACACCCGTTATTCTCCTAAGGGTATTAAGGTAATTAGATTAATTACCTAGTATATATATAAAAAAAATCAGAAAATCTCTCATAATTCGAAACTCTCTCTCTCTACTTTCTCTCTCTAAAAAATTCTCTCTCTCTCCTCAAAGATCGTCTGAGATTTCGGCATCCGTTTTCGACACCTCCCGCACCAATGGAAAGCTCTCGACGAGCTGAGTCCAACGAGGTGCCGCGCCGCCCAAAACGCCGCCGGAGGAGACCACACGCGCCGCCCAAAGTGGCGGCAAAACCCATTTCTTTCCGACGAGATATCTTCGCCGTCCGACGTCCGATCGACGTGATTCTTGTTCCTACACGACCACCGTGATGAGAGGAACAAAACCCACCCTTGGTGGCAGCTCAACAACCGCCGGATTGCTCTACCCGCCTATTGCCGCCGTACACCGCCGCCCCCATGGTGGAACTCCGCCTTGCCGGAGGAGGTGACTGACACCACCCCTCCCAATGAGTTCAGAGGATCAAGGGGAGTAAAACCCCTCGATCAATTGCACGGAAGGAGCCGGTTTCACCGGAGAACGGCCAACGCCGCCGTTAACCGCCGCGGGAGCCTCCGTTTTGGCTCTTCCCAGCCACGTTTCTTCAAATTGGATGAGGGGAAATGCTCATAGGAGGATGGGTAGAAAAATCCCTCAGCCAATTTCAGGTTTCCATCGTCGGAGAATCAAGATCGGAGCTCATCCATTTCTACCGACGTTGTACTTCACGACCCGCTATGTTAGAGGCAGAATTGGGTGAAATTGACCCCGCCATTGGACTCAGAAGGGTCGATTTAGGGGGGGTAGGCCCGAGCCCAGCTGCCAACGGACCCCGATTGACACCGGTCAACGACGGTCAAAGTCGGTCAACGCCGGTCAACGGTGGTCAACGTCGGTCTACGGTTGGTCAAAGGCTAAATTGGAATTTTGTGATCCGGACCTCCGATCGAAGATCCGAGACCGCCTCCTGACTCGTTTCGATGCTCTGGATGCAATGGTGACCTCCGTTTGAGCAAATTCCACTCCGATGAAAATCATCCGGTACCGACTGCATGCGAATCGAGGCGATTCAAACAGCAGTATCGGAGTCCAGAATGACGTTTTCAAGAATGTATGATCTCCAGGAAGCATTCCTAGCCATTCATAGTCGCTCGAGGAGCACTACAGAGGATGCTTCGTAGATACAGCGAGATACAACTGGATCTGCTTTGCTTGGAGTTCAAGATCAATGGAGTATGGAGCTAACGTTAATTGATTCCAGGATTAAGAGACTGTTGATAAGCTTGAAAGGTAGGGATTCTCTTACTCATCTTTTGTGAGGTTTTTATAGAATTAAAATTGATTGTTTTGCCGCAATATATATATATATATATCTATGTTGAACTGATATTATATGATTATCACATATGAAACTATGACATGGACTCGTCTTGTATTGTACGGCGAGGAACATAATGAATTGACACATGTTATAAATTGAGAAGCATGGTTAGGAAAACTAACTCTATTGATAATGATTCAATATAGAGAAATTGTGAGACATGAAGAGGGCGACGGTTACGTCCTTGGGCATGAATACCCAAAAAGGTAAAATAGGGGGAAGGTGATGACGCTTCCTTGGGTTGAAAGTCCCAGAACACACTGTACAGGAATTGATTTGGTGAGGACTCGGGGCTTGATGTCCCCTCACCGGAACACCCTTGGAATGTTTATAGGGTGATCAAGTGCGCCCATTTGGGTCTCGATGAGTTGAGTGATACTCAATTTAACATGGATACCTAGGAACAATGATGATTGGTAATATTTGTATAAATGTGTAATTATGACACTTGGTAATGATTAACTACGGTATCCATAAGATGTGATCATAATAAACCTCATAATCTGGAATATGATGTGACTTACTGACCATGCAAATTTTAATGTGGTAATGATAAAAACCTAAAGGTGAGTAATGGCTTTCTCTACTGAGCATAGTGTTGCTCATACCCTTTTGTTTATATCTTTTCAGGACTCACTAAGTGTGAGGTGGCTACGAGAAATATAGTTGATGAAGTGATGTAGCTATATTACATTGGGACTGCTTCAATCGTTGAGAATGTTCTTCATGATAATGTAAGCTTCAATTGTTACTTTCTGTGACTGTATTATAATGTGTTGAGGGTTAAAATGATGATGACAACAGTTTATATTATTAAATTAAAGGTGCTACATTAAAACTGTGGTTTATTTGTCGTCTATATTTTTATTTTTGAGTTGAGAGTTTTCATTTAAGTCCCGGGCAAATTTTATTTTTAAGGTTTTACTTTTATTATTTATTTTTATTTTATCTCATTAAAAACTGTTAACCCCCATATAGGGGCGTTACACTCCCTCTCTCTGTTCTGAGACATTTTTTGATTTCCCTATCTTCCTCTTCTCTTCTTCACGAAATTTCCCTCTCTCTCTCTCTCCCACGAAAATTTTCTGAGTATATTGAAAGAAAAGTCTTATTTCATTGGTTGAATTCAAGAATTTTGAGAAGAAACTTCAAGGTATGAATTTAGTTTTCTGGTATTTTTGAAAAGAAATTCTTCTCCTCGTTTCGTCTACAATATCCTCTCTAGGAATTGTATTTTTGTTCTGAGTTTTTATTATGATGTTCATGTGATGTTTCTTCACGTTTCATGTCATATGAATGTTTTATGAAAAATGGATATTTCTGTCTTCTACCCTTCACAGTAATGTTACTGTTTAATTTTGATGAATAAAAATGTAATGTTCATTCAAGAGGTAAATATGATGTTTTCATGAAAAGTTGTTAAAATATGCATATGTATGAGTATGTAAGATGAATGTATTTTATGATTATGAAATGTTTTGATAATGTTGTTTTTGGGATTTTTGTATTATTAAACGTTATATGTATTTACATGATTTTATGATAATAAAATGATTTTATGCATGATAATATGATGATCGTATGGAGTTCTAAATTAAATATATGTGTTTTAAATTATTAGAAAATGTTTTTCAAAAAGATTTTCATGTTTACAATGTATGAAATGTTTTGATTTTTGAGGAAGCATGTTATGAATAGCGTTTACATGTTTTGATGATAATTTTATGATGATGATTATGGGATATGTTTGAAATGTGATGAATGTATACATGAGTGTATGTATATGTGAATATTACATGAATGAATGTTATGTGTATGGATATTTCATGATAAGTATTAATTTTTATTGCATCTTTAAATGGATAAATGGCTTGAACACTCAAGGAAGCGAGCACATGGAGACCGCGGCGTCGTCACCAAGTGCATTTTTAAGGTTAAGTAAGCTATCGTTAAGGTAAGTATATTCTGACCTGCAACATGACACCTTTTACAGGGTTTGATGATATATTTACAAGGATATTCATGATGATTTTATGATGATTTTCCTTAAAGGATTTCTTATGAAAGATTTTCATGATTTTAAAGATATGCATGTATGATGATGAAATGTTTCAAAGAATGAAAAGTATGCATATATGTATCACCTAATAAGTGTTGCACACCCAATGCTATGAAATGTTATGTTACGATGTCATGTTTGGTTTGGGATTAGCTACCCTTCTCCTCTCATGACGGCGCGCCTATGATGATGTTATGGTGCAACACTTGGGCCCTTAAGATAAAATAGAATAAGTTTTAAAATGGTCAACGTTATGAAAGATATGTTCTATGAAATTGTGCTTAAGGCACTTTTATGATATGATGACAATGATGATGATGATGATGTTTATGAAATGTTTTAAATTGTGAGAATATATGTACTTACTAAGCATTAGCTTAATAATGTTTTATGTCATGTTGCAGATAAGGGTAAGAAAATCATGGACTAAGAGGAGGACATGAGAAGGCGTGTGAGCAACATGAACGATGAATTGAAATCGGAAGCACGCTAAGAAAAAAAAATGATTTTATGATTTAATCAAGTAATATATTTTGAGCATATATTTTTATGTTAAATTTTAAGAATACTTATATTATGGTTTTGTAAGATATTTTATCATTTTTAATGAATTATGAACTTCTGCTATATTTTACGTAAAGTTGGTATGTTTTAAATTATGTTTTTCAAAGGAATTTGGTCTCGGACTGCCTGTCGAACTCTGTGGCCGGCCTGCCAAAGACCAGAAGTTCGGCCTGCCGATCGAATTTTTTGGCCTGCCGAACATGGATGAATTTTTGGTCCGAATTGCAAAGCCTCTGCCGGCCTACCGGTTGAGGGAACTCTGGCCTGCTGATGATGTTCGGCCTGCTGAAATCCCAAGTTCGGCCTGCCGAACTATGGGAATAAATGGATTTCAAATGATGTGATGATCAAAGAGATTTAATGTGATATTTTATAAGTCTTGATTTTTACAACTTGACAAACCTATATTAATAAATAAGTTTATGATTGATTTAAGTATAATTGAATAAATTATGATATGGAATAACTTAAATATTGTTATTCTAAACAATGATAAGTTTAAAAAAAAAACATATGAATGGATCCTAGTAATGTAAGTTTAAGTACTTTTAAAAATCAATAGTAACGATTATATTTGATATTATTTATAAGTTTAAAGTTTATGCATGTACGAATGTAAGTATGTAACGACATCTGTGACGTCCGAATTAAGGGGCGTTACAGGCTTTGGTATCAGAGTGAATCTTTCGATTACAATTCATATCGCCACACGTCAATCCAAGTCCTCCAAGTAAGTATGTTATTAAGTTAGATGTACTGATGCAAGTATGATGATAAGATTAAGGTTTGAATGATTAATGACATAGTAGTGAAAACATGTCTCATAAATGGAAGATTATTACTAAGTCCTAATTATTTTAGGAAATTTACGATGGACGGCCATAGAAGAATGCAGACCCGCACCCAGACCAACGAAAGACTCATGACGATGATTGTTGAACTGCAAAGGCAGTTGGAGGATCAACGAAGGGAGATTGCTGCATTAAGGGCCAATGGCCAGAATGGTGAACAACGAGGCAATGATGTGCCTCCTCCTCCTCCGCAGCCACAAGCACAAGTAAACGAAGTCCCAGCTCCTGCTACTGAACCAAGAGCAGCTTATCAGGAACCTCTTCTGGTCAGATGGAAGAGAGTCAAGCCAGCTGACTTTGAGGGTTCTAAGGACCCGTTAGTCGCTCAAGGATGGTTAAAGACGATTGAGGCCACCTTACGACTCATGGATTTCACGGACAATGAAAAGGTCCTCTGTGCCTCGTACTGCCTTACCATGGAGGCCAGGATATGGTGGGATGGCATCGAATAGAGCAGAAATGTTGAAGAGATGTTATGGGCTGACTTTGTTCATGAGTTCAACACGAAGTTCTTCCACATGAATGTTACGAGGAAGCATTATGAGGAGTTCGAAAGCCTACGCCAGGGGGATATGACAGTCACTGATGTGATGACAAAGTTTGACCAGCTTGCTTGTCTATGCCCGAGGATGGTTATGAACAAAGATGAAAGGGTCAGAAGGTTGATCAGGGCCCTTAGACCAGACATTGCTGCAATTGTTGATGGGGCAAGTCCACATGAACTCAAGAATAGGTTGTTATGAGGGCTCAACGTGCTGAGTTCCATCTGTTGAAGTTAAGAAGGAATCAGCCTCAGCCTAACCAGCAAGCCAACAATTCTAACAACCAGAACCGCCCTCCCCATAGGAACAAAAACAACAACAACAACAGCAACAACAACAACCAGAACTGGAGAAACAGTAAGAGGAAGGGCAATCCTCAACAATAGCAGGGTCAAGACAACAAGAGGCACAATGATGGTCAGCGCAACAACAATGACAAGCGATTCCAACCATGTGCTAAATGCGGAAAGAAGCATCCAGGGGAATGCCAATTGGGGATAAACCAATGTTTCATATGTGGGCGTGAAGACCATTTTGTAAAGAACTGCCCCAAGTTGATGAATGCTAATGCCCCGCAAAGAGCTCCTCCTTAAGCCCAGTTGCATCAGATGCAAGCCTCCCTTAAAGGGCCACTAATTAGTCAAGGGAGACTTGAAGCCCCACCGAGAAATGCCCGAATCTATGCCATGACGAAAGAACAAGTGGCTGCTGAAGCCTCCAATGTGGTCATAGGTCAGATAACAAGCTTATCTAATGATGTTTATGTTCTTTTTGATACGGGTGCCACGCATTCTTTTGTATCTATGTCACATGCTAAGAAGTTAGGGGTTCGTTTAGAGCCTATGAGACAGGGATTCACTACGACACTACCCTCGGGGAAGTGATATTATCCACGCACTGTTTACGTGCTGTACCCCTATGGATTTCTAATAGGGAACTTTTCATCGACCTCATTGTGATCGACATGCATGACTACAACATGATTCTTGGGATGGATTTCCTAAGTAAGTATAATGCCGCAATCGAATGCCGAAAACAAAAGGTGATCTTCCATCCTGAAGGTGATCAGAAATTCGTTTATGTTGGCGAGACCAGAAAGAAACCCCATATGTTTCTATCGATAATGAAAGCAAGGAAGCTTTTAGCAAGTGGCTGCATGGGCTATCTGGCGAACGTTGTAGACAAAAGCCAAGAAGGAAAGACAAGAATGGAAGATGTACATGTTGTTCATGAATATGAAGATGTGTTTCCTGATGACCTAATGAGTCTACCGCCAGAAAGAGAAGTTGAATTCGAGATTGAGCTCGCTCTAGGCACCAAACCAATCTCTAAAGCGCCTTACAAAATGGCCCCGGTAGAATTAAAAGAGCTTCACATGCAATTAAAGGAGCTACTGGACAAGGGATTTATCAGGCCAAGTCACTCACCATGGGGTGCTCCAGTTTTATTTGTGAAGAAGAAGGATGGCACCATGAGACTCTACATCGACTATAGAGAACTGAACAAGGTGACGATCAAGAACAAGTACCTGTTGCCTCGAATTGATGATTTGTTTGATCAGCTCAAGGGTGCATCAGTGTTCTCAAAGATTGATCTACGATCAGGATATCATCAGTTGAAGATTAAAGAAGGAGATATCCCCAAGACTACTTTCAGGTCAAGGTATGGTCACCATGAATTTGTGGTTATGCCTTTCGGTCTGACGAATGCACCTACTGCCTTTATGGATTTGATGAACATAGTATTCAAGGATATCCTCGATAAATTTGTTGTTGTATTTATCGATGATATTCTTGTCTACTCTAAGAATCAAGAAGAACATGAGGAGCATTTAAGGATTGTGCTGGAGACTTTAAGAAGACACCAGCTATATGCTAAGTTCTCTAAATGCGAGTTTTGGCTTGATAAAGTGTCATTCTTAGGGCATGTCATTTCAAAGGATGGGATAATGGTAGACCCTGCTAAAGTAGAAGCTGTACTCAACTGGAAGCAACCAATGAATGCAAGTGAAATAAGAAGCTTCTTGGGTCTAGCAGGTTACTATCGGAGATTCGTAGAAGATTTCTCCAAGATAGCAGCTCCACTCACAAACTTAACTCGCAAGGGAAAGAAGTATGAATGGACAGATGCATGTGAAAAGAGCTTTCAAGAACTGAAGAAAAACTTAACGACGGCTCCAATGTTGGCAATTCCTGAGGGAAATGATGGGTTTGTAATCTATAGTGATGCATCCAAGATGGGCCTCGGAGCTGTATTGATGCAGAATAAAAAGGTGATTGCTTATGCTTCAAGACAACTGAAGGATTATGAAAAGAACTATCCTACTCATGACCTCGAGTTAGCAGTAGTCGTTTTTGCGTTGAAGATATGGAGACACTATTTGTATGGAGTCCAATGCAACATCTTCACTGATCATCAAAGTCTGAAGTACTTCTTCATGCAAAGAGACCTGAACATGAGACAACGAAGATGGCTAGAGTTGGTGAAGGATTATGATTGTGAAATCCTTTATCATCCTGGTAAAGCTAACCGAGTAGCTGATGCTTTAAGTAAGAAGTCAGTTGCCACGTTGATGTCAATGCAAGCAATGTCTCCACCTTTAAGGAAGGAAATTCTAGACTTCAGTTCAGAACTTATAGCAGGCCAGCTATCAGCACTCTCTCTTGCTCCGATGATGTATGATGAAATTCGGAGTAAGCTAGATGACGACGTAAGCCTTGTAAGAATCAAGCAAGAAATGAAAGAAGGAAAATGTCAAGAGTTTTGTATTACGGATGACGAAACTCTGTACCTTAAGGACCGTTTATGTGTTCCCAACGTTGATGATGTAAAGGAAAGGATCTTGGCAGAAATTCATGACACTCCTTACTCTATTCATCCAGGTGCAACAAAGATGTATAATGATCTAAAGGGTAACTTCTGGTGGTTTGGAATGAAACGTGATGTTGCAAAGTATGTGAAGAAATGTATGACATGTCAGCAAGTAAAGGCTGAACACTAGAGACCTGGTGGTGAACTACAGTCTATCCAAATACCGGAATGAAAATAGGAAGAAATAGCTATGGATTTTATTACCGGCTTACCCAGAACTACGAATGGTTGTGATGCAATTTGGGTAGTTATGGATCGGCTGACGAAGACGGCGCATTTCATCCCTATCAAGATCACTTACTCGATGGAACGGTTAGCGAAACTCTATGTTAAGGAGATTGTACGACTTCATGGGATTCCCAAGTCAATTATCTCAGATCGTGATGGTAGGTTCAAATCTAAGTTTTGGAAGAGTGTCCAGACTGCAATGGGAACCAGGCTTCATTTCAGCATAGCTTTTCATCCTCAGAATGACGGCCAAACAGAGAGGACGAACTTGATTTTAGAAGATATGTTACGAGCTTGTTCTCTCGTTTTGAAGACCAGCTGGTGTAAAATGTTACCGTTAGCAGAGTTTGCTTACAACAACAGCTTTCAGGCGACAATTGGAATGGCACCATATGAAGCACTGTACGGACGAAAATGCAGGTCACCTATATATTGGCACGAAGCTGGTGAAAAGAAGTTGATGGAAAGCGTAGATGCTGAAAGAACCGACTTTGTGAATGAAACGTCGGAGATGATAAAGTTGATAAGAAGAAGAATAGAGACCGCTCAAAGCTGACAAAAGAGTTATGCTGTCAAAAGAGGAAGACCTTTTAGAGTTCGCCGTAGGCGAATATGTGTTCTTGAAAGTTACACCAATGAAAGGGGTTATGAGTTTTGGAAAGAAAAGCAAGCTAAGCCCAAGATTCATCGGTCCTTATGAAGTTGTTAAACGAATAGGCAAAGTAGCTTATCAGCTGAAGTTGCCTTCTGAAATGTCCGCAATGCACGATGTATTTCATGTCTCCATGCTCAAGAAGTATGTTCCAGACCCTACGCATGTGATTGAGCCACAAGTGATCGAGATACGTGAAGACTTAAGTTATGAAGAAAAGCCAATAAAGATACTCGATCGGAAAACCAAGACTTTGAGGAATAAAGAAATTCCATTGGTCAAGGTATTATGGCAAAATCAGCAAATTGAAAAAGCTACATGGGAACGAGAAGATAACATGAAAGTTATGCATCCGCATTTATTCTAAGTTTCGAGGACGAAACTTTTATAAGGTGGGGAGAATTATAACGCCCGCCTATTTTATGTAACAGACCACGTTAAGTTAGTAACGTTGTTAAGGAATGTTATTAATAAATAACGTTATATGATATGATATGTGATGTGCATGTTACTAACTTTTTTTATGTCAAGTTTTGTGACAGGTGACGACCGCATGAAATTGTTGTGCTCTAGTGTTCATGTGAAATTTTAAGTATATGTTTATTTATGATGCAATAATGAATGTACGTTTTATTGTATGGCATTTAAGGACAGTTTGGCAGGCCAAACTTTTATGATCGGCAGGCCGAACTTCTTGCTTGAGATTGGTAGGCCGAAGAAACCCACCGGCAGGCCGAACTTGCTAGAACCGGCATACCGAAGAGGGAAAATCTGCATGACGAACACGGCTAACAAGCAGTCAGCAAAAATTTCTCCAAAATTATGGCTGAGTTAATTACATTAATTGGATGATTTAATGTAATTAATTGGCATAATAATGGAATGTTTTTATCAGTTAAGGAAATTAAAGGGTTTGACTTCGCATTAATTTGTATAATTATAAATGGTTTCCCATTTAAATAGGGCAAAACATGGTAAGTAATGAGTAGGAGTGTTGACCTTCCTTCTTTCTTTTCTCTCCTTCACGCAAATTGCCCCTAACAGTCAGAAATTCTGACTTAATGGAGGGACATAATGAAGGGCAATGAATTTCATTATGATTGTTACGTTAAAAAAAAAATTTCTAACGTTCTTCTCCTCAGAATATTTCTCTCTCTTTCTCTCTCTCTGTTCTGAGACATTTTTTGATTTCCCTATCTTCCTCTTCTCTTCTTCACGAAATTTCCCTCTCTCTCTCTCCCACGAAAATTTTCTGAGTATATTGAAAGAAAAGTCTTATTTCGTTGGTTGAATTCAAGAATTTTGAGAAGAAACTTCAAGGTATGAATTTAGTTTTCTGGTATTTTTGAAAAGAAATTCTTCTCCTCGTTTCGTCTACAATATCCTCTCTAGGAATTGTATTTTTGTTCTGAGTTTTTATTATGATGTTCATGTGATGTTTCTTCACGTTTCATGTCATATGAATGTTTTATGAAAAATGGATATTTCTGTCTTCTACCCATCACAGTAATGTTACTGTTTAATTTTGATAAATAAAAATGTAATGTTCATTCAAGAGGTAAATATGGTGTTTTCATGAAAAGTTGTTAAAATATGCATATGTATGAGTATGTAAGATGAATGTATTTTATGATTATGAAATGTTTTGATAATGTTGTTTTTGGGATTTTTGTTTTATTAAACGTTTTATGTATTTACATGATTTTATGATAATAACATGATTTTATGCATGATAATATGATGATTGTATGGAATTTTAAATTAAATATATGTGTTTTAAATTATTAGAAAATGTTTTTCAAAAAGATTTTCATGTTTACAATGTATGAAATGTTTTAATTTTTGAGGAAGCATGTTATGAATAGTGTTTACATGTTTTGATGATAATTTTATGATGATGATTATGGGATATGTTTGAAATGTGATGAATGTATACATGAGTGTATGTATATGTGAATATTATATGAATGAATGTTATGGGTATGGATATTTCATGATAAGTATTGATTTTTATTCATCTTTAAATGGATAAATGGCTTGAACGCTCAAAGAAGCGAGCACATCGAGACCGCGGCGTCATCACCAAGTGCATTTTTAAGGTTAAGTAAGCTATCATTAAGGTAAGTATATTCTCACCAGCAACATGACACCTTTTACAAGGTTTGATGATATGTTTACAAGGATATTCATGATGATTTTATGATGATTTTCCTTAAAGGATTTCTTATGAAAGATTTTCATGATTTTAAAGATATGCATGTATGATGATGACATGTTTCAAAGAATGAAAAGTATGTATATATGTATCACCTAATAAGTGTTGCACACCCAATGCTATGAAATGTTATGTTATGATGTCATGTTTGGTTTGGGATTAGCTACCCTTCTCCTCTCATGACGGTGCGCCTATGATGATGTTATGTTGCAACACTTGGGCCCTTAAGATAAAATGGAATAAGTTTTAAAATGGTCAACGTTATGAAAGATATGTTCTATGAAATTGTGCTTAAGGCACTTTTATGATGTAATGACAATGATGATGATGATGATGATATTTATGAAATGTTTTAAATTGTGAGAATATATGTACTTATTAAGCATTAGCTTAATAATATTTTATGTCATGTTGCAGATAAGTGTAAGAAAATCATGGACTAGGAGGAGGACATGGGAAGGCGTGTGAGCAACATGAACGATGAATTGTAACCGGAAGCACGCCAAGAAAAAAAAATAATTTTATGATTTAATCAAGTTATATATTTTGAGCATATATTTTTATGTTAAATTTTAAGAATACTTATATTATGGTTTTATAAGATATTTTATCATTTTTAATGAATTATGAACTTCTGCTATATTTTACGTAAAGTTGGTATGTTTTAAATTAAGTTTTCCAAAGGAATTTGGTCTCGGACGGCCTACCGAACTCTGTGGCCGGCTTGCCGAAGACCAGAAGTTCGGCCTACCGATCGAATTTTTTGGCCTGCCGAACATGGATGAATTTTTGGTCCGAATTGCAAAGCCTCTACCGGCCTGTCGGTTGTGGGAACTCCGGCCTGCCGATGATGTTCGGCCTGCCGAAGTCCCAAGTTCGGCCTGCTGAACTGTGGGAATAAATGGATTTCAAATGATGTGATGATCAAAGAGATTTAATGTGATATTTTATAAGTCCTGATTTTTACAACTTGATAAACCTATATTAATAAATAAGTTTATGATTGATTTAAGTATAATTGAATAAATTATGATATGGAATAACTTAAACATTGTTATTCTAAACAATGATAAGTTTAAAAAAAAAAAACGTATGAATGGATCCTGGTAATGTAAGTTTAAGTACTTTTAAAATCAATAGTAACGATTAAGTTTGATTTTATTTATAAGTTTAAAGTTTATGCATGTACGAATGTAAGTATGTAACGATATCTGTGACGTCCGAATTAAGGGGCATTACACAATCGATGTTTTGCAAGGATTCTTGGTGGCTTGAGCTTCGATTACTTACCCCAAACTAGCTAGCAATTCAGAGAAGTAGAGAGGGAAGAGAAAGAGAGAGACAATGAGAGAGAGAGGGACGAAAAAGAGAGTGAGGGGGATTAAATAAAGGGGGACAGTAGGGTGGTTCATTGGGAATTTTTTAAATTATTTGGTCACAAAGTGGAAAATAAAATAAATTATTAAAAGTCATCAAAATTTGTTCAAAAGAGTTAACAAAATGCTAAAATTCACTTATGGTAATTTTTAACAAACTTTAAAATTGGATAACTTACAAATTGGTTAAAAGTGAAATTGATCAGAAAAATACCACAAAACGAGTAGATAAATTCTAAATTGAAATTTGGCACACTAATCCACCAATTTATATATTAATTATACTTAACAAATTTCATAGCATTACAATCCTCCCCGTAAGACCCATGCTCAATCATTGTGGATTCCAACCTCCGACGAGCCAATCCTATTGCTTTGGACCTCTGGTGAGCCCAGTCCTATCACTCTTGAGTCTGACAAGCCTAGCTTCATCAAGCCAAGATCCCACATGTCCAACTCCGAGAATATTGAAGAATGGGGTCAAATTTTCATCATCAAACTGGAGGAAAGTTTACATCAAGTCCTCCCAAGTCATGACGGAGGGGCTCGGGGGTGCTTCGCAATGGGGTTCATGGAGGCTCGACCATGATCGTAGGCTTGACAACATTTGTGGGTGCTACGACGAGATTTGCAGAGGCTTCGATGACGTTTGTGGGGCTTGGAAGCCATGGAAGCTCCTCAGAGTTTTGATCATAGGGTTTTGCTCATGCTTGAAATCAAAGGTTGCGATTAAAAGTAGTATTAGATTGATAGTTAAAATTGATTTGGGTAAGAAATTTATATAAAAAATAAGTGTGATTAGTTGTGGCTATTTCTATTTTGACCTCCATACACAACATAATTTTGAACTGTTGGTCTATGGTCGGAGGGTCTAAAATGTACACATCGGTTCACTCCACTAGTGGAGAATTTTTTCGTCCTCCACCATAGCATTTCTCTCTTTTTTTTAAGAAAGATATTTTTTTTTATAATTTTTTAATAAATATGAAAAAATAGTCAATGACAAGAGTATACTGCTTTGAACCATCGCAAAATTTCATTTTAATATTATTTTAATCAGACAAAATGCTCATATTAGAGATTTCATATCATATATTTTTTAAAATTTTAATTGCTTTGAAATGTCTTGAATTAAAATTCAACGAAGGAGTGATGGTGCTGATCGATGTTCTTTTGGAAATCTGACATTTGTTTGCTTCGGATGTGGTAATCATGAACTGAGGGCCATACCTACAAATTCTTGCAATTATGTTTCCTTCCCTCCCTCCTTTCTTTCTTTCCTTTTTTTCTATCCTTTACGTAAGTTTCAATTGATTCTTGTAGCTTGAGTTTAAAAACAGTTTCATTTCGATTGATTCTTGTAGTTTCACAGTTTCATTTAAAAATAAATAAATAAAAAATAAAATAAAATAAGAAATAGATTTCTCTAGCTAGTTCTACACATTGCTCAAAAAATCAAACTCCACATCACTCCTAACAATATTATTACACTTTTCAATTTGTATGTTGTTTGGCTTTAACACCTAAAAGCAATCAACATGATGACAGTGGGCACAGAAGAATTATAATAATCAAATAATAAACATAAAATATGGGGATCAAAACAAAGGTTTCCCGTTTATTAGATATACATAAACTCAAGATAAGAGCTATCACGAAAGAATATGAAATTTAAATAATAATTCCTAACTTTTTACCAATAAATTAATGTAAATTTGTATAATAAGACCCACTAAAAAAGTCTTATAAATAAGACCCTTTTTTTTAACTATTAGGTTAAAACTAACTGTTTAAAACATTCTAACTCCACCTAATAATAATAGATCTCTCTTATCAAATCGAAATTAAAATTTAAAAAAATAATGAATTAATAGAAGGAAAAAAAAAACAAAAACAAAAACAAAATGAAGAAAAAAATAAACCCCCCACGGGAAGAGTCTTCTTGACTGATGGTGGAGAGTATCGACACCGTCCTTGTCTGGCGGAGGGGTAGCGGCTACCCAAGGTTTAATTCCAAACCAATGGTTGCGGTTACGGACGAAATCATGGCTGGGCAACCCGACGGCTCACAACCTCTATCGCGATGAGGTCACAAAGAATCATGACGGTTGGGCTCAAAATTGCGGCTGGCAGCTGGGCAACCCGACGACTCACGAGTCGTGAAGAACAGCGATTGTTGGGGCTGAAATCGTGGCTAGCGGCTGGGCACGGCTCACGATCCTTAGTCATGATAGGATCGTGAAGAATCGCAATGATTTGTGACCTTCAGCTCAAGCGAAGCCCACCAATTACGGAGGTCGTGACAGACTATTGCAAGGAATATCTCGAGGACTCGAGGGGATCTCGAGCTAATCCGTTGTGGGGTTGCCAACGAGATTAGAGTCATCGGAGATCCAAAGATTTTTTTTCTGAGCTTGATTTGTTTTTTGAATTTTGAATTTTTGAGTTTTAATGATTTGATATAGTTGGACTCATTTTATTAATTGTGGGCTTTTAATTTTTTACGATTAAATTCAAATCAAATAGATATAAAAGGGTCTTATTAATGAGAGCTTTTGGAGGGATGTTGTCATAATCTTCTGTAATTTTAATTTGTTCTAAAGTGGCAAAAAATAGAAAAGCTCAAAATACAATGAGGACTTGTAAAACTTTAGGAGTTTTAATTTTCATTTATGTTATAATATTATTATTAGGTCTGTTTTCAGTACTTGAAAGGTACATATATATATATATATATATATATATATATATATAACATAAGTAAATTAGCGTGTAAGAAACTATACGCGTCTCTATTTTATATGTATATATATATATATATATATATCTATATCTGTACTTATACATAAAAACACGAATGTGCTTTTGCACATAGACACGTAACCTGGTTTTTTCCTTTTTTTTTTGCCTTATACTTTTTTTTTTTAAATTATTCCAGATCTGGACCCATTGTTAGAGACACAAACTAACACAAAGAGTTTTTCAACTCTAGTAGGGGTTATTCTGACAAATTTAGATTCAAGTCAGGTTGGACTCTACAGTAAAGGAAAGCTCAACCAACAAATGCTTCTCTATATACAAGACTCAAACTTGAGACTTTGCTTAAGGAAGAATAGGTTTTTTATCACCCAATCTCACGTGTTGTTGGTTAGTTAGTTATTTATTTATTACTCTTTTCTTTAATATTTTTTCTTTTTTTGTCTTCTTTTTTCTATTTACATGTTTGTCCTTCATTTTTCTCATTTTGTGCTTTTTTGCCTTCTTTCTAAATTTTCTTATTAATAATTTTTTCCCTTTCAGTAGAGAATATTTCAAACGATCAAGAGAGTTATAAAATAAAACTAAATTTTATTGAATAGATTTTTTTTTTATTTATTTTTATACGCGCGAGACGCCTGCTTCTCATTAGTACATATGAAAGTGGGAAGAGAATTTTTGCTCTGGCTATGAATAGGTCATACGAGCCATTTCCACCTCTCCTTTAATTTTTTCTTTATTTTTTTTTAATTTCATCTTTTTTCCCCTTGCTTTACCTTTTATCATTTTTCTTTTTCTATCTGTCCTTACGTCACTCTCATTATCTCTTCTTTTTCTTTTCTTTTCCTTCTTCCACTTTTAATCTCATAAACCTATATTTAAGATATATTTTGCTATATTGCTTTCCTTTAATTTATTTTTATTACGATATCTTTTCTAAATATATCATGAATTAAAAAAAAATCTTTTTCTATTAGAATAAATTGCTCTAGTGATTCTCAATCTATTTAAAAGATGACTCAATATTTTAGATTTTTTTTAGCTAAAACGACATTGAACTCTTAAAATCAATATAAAATAACGAACCTAATTGACCCTATTTTCTCACTTTTGGCAATCACATGCCAACACATGATTGAATATTAGAGGTATTTTAGTGAAATAATAACTTTTCATTAAATTTTTGATATAAAATTAAACTAAATTAAATTTTAAATTATAAATTATAAAACATAAAAAGGAATAATTCTTAAAAAAAAAAAAACCCCCACTCTGCACATTCCCTACCCCCCATCCCCCACCAAAAAAAAAACAATAGGTCTTACCCTGTCGTAATCTGCTGTCCTTCCGAGGCATTTTTAAAAATGACCTTTTGAAAAAAAAAATTTTGGTCAATGACCTCTTTTTTTTGGACAGTTTTTGGCACAAAAAAAAGGTTTTTTTGACATCAAAACGGTTCTATTTTTTTTCATCCTGTTGAGGTTCCTTATCCTGCTACAGTCATTTTCCTTCTTTTGTTGAAAAAAACTGAGACAGTTTACCTACACAGAAAAACGTATTTTTTTTTCAAAAATAAAAAAGGACTTTTACTTAATTTGAAATTTTTTTTTACCCTTTCGTCAAAATCATCCTGTCCTTCTCCTCCTTCTCCTCCTCCTCCTCCTCCTCTTTTTCTTCTTCTTTGATGACCCCCTCCGTCGTCTCCTTCCTCTCAAATTCACCCCTAAGTCAGTCGCTCTCCCCCCTTCTCTCTCTCTCTCTCTCTTTCTCTCTCCCCCAATCCACACACACACAAAGCACTAGACCCGCCACCGTTCAGGTATTGCCCAGCCCAAGATCCACCTCTAACGCTGCTGGAGGGGCTGTGGCCACCTCCCAATGCCATTCACAAACAGTTCAGGCACCACAATGTCTGATAATTCTTGATGTTTTGATTTGAAATTTGATTTGGATCTCAATTTGGAGAAGCCTATTAATGGGTTTCAACTTTTGGTTTGGGACCCAATTTGGAATCGAGTTTGTCCGGAAGAATTTGACGAAAGGACTCACTAAAAACTTAAATTAGAGAAGTAGACCTTTTTTTTTTGGTAAAAAAAAATGTTGACATGTCTAATTCTCTCCAAATGTCTAATTCATCCCTCCACATTCTCTCCTACATGTCTAATTCTTCCTCCCACGTCTGCTTCCTTCCTTCCTTCCTTCCTAGAGCATTTCTTCAAATTCTTCCGCCAGGTCCATCCCTGCCCTAATCCCCTCATTTTCTTCCTGGTTCTTCCTTCATTTCTACTCTGCCGCCCAAGCCCAACTCCCAGTTCTCTTTCCTTCCTTTCTCCACCGAGGCTGAGGCTCTCTTCTTCTCCCAGCTCTCTCTTGCTCGAAATTTCTCCACTGCTGACCCTCTGTCTTTCCTCTTCCAGCTCTCTCTTGATCGCCTCCAAACCAGAAGCCCGCCAACATCAGCGTCAGCCACCCTTCATCGTCGTTCCCTTCACGTTGTTCCACGCCGCGAGCCACGAGAAGTCCAATGGAGGTAACCCATTACATAGATATAGTGTAGTGTTTTTTAATTCTCCTTGTTTACTCTTCAATTTGCTAGATCATAATCTCTTCGTTAAATTATTTTGGGGATACACAAGCAACAAGAAGAACCTATGAGAATATCAATAGGTAATCGCTACTTGTCTTGTATGCCAAGAACTTCTCCAAGAATGACATATGCAGGGATCTTTTTTTCTCTCAAATTTGTAGAGGACTTTCAATCACCCTCTCTTTTTTGCATTGGAAAAAAAGTAAAAAATAGAAATCATCAAAAAATAATTATATTTTCTCCTTAAGATTTCCTAGATTTTGATCATAGTTAGCAATATCAGTTGCTGTATACTTGATGGTTTTATTCTTGCTGTTATGAATATATCAAAACTTCTATTTTAATTTTATTTGTCCTAGGGACATTTTTGATGGTCATTTGTTGTATTTTATCTACAAGAGAAAATAGATAAGTTTGCATAAAGTTGTTCAGCAAAAAAAAAATTGTTAAAAAGAACTAGAAAAGGCAAATTTTAAAAGTTAAAATTGTCAAAGATGACTATAAAAAGTTTCACAAGGAATCTGGAGGCATTCCCTTTTTGGATTTTAGATTCTACACACATCGTGCTTGATCTCTTGTTTAGCGACATTACTTCAGTTTTTTTCTCTTCTTTTATTTTTTTTCTTTGTGATATTAAGAGTGGATAGTATAGGAAGTACCCACATTGTAAATTGCGCATGAAACTGTAGGATACCTACTTTACAATGGGTGAAAAGTTCCCCATTGCATCAGTTATGAGACGAGAAGAGAAAAATTTCCCTTCGACAAGTACCGTGACCTATTGTGAAAAGTGGTTAAAAGAAAAGCATTCAAGTTATTCAACTGTTCATTAACTACTTAAAAATCTACAACTTAAAACATGTAAAAATTCATGTTCTTATTCTTTTGCAAAGAAATTAGAGTCCAAAAAAGCCAACACCCCATATATATGCTGATATGCTCATAACTAGGATATATTTACAACATAGTTGGCATTCCTATTTCTACGTATAGGCCAAGTCAAATGTTGATGTTAGCAAAAAAAAAAAAAAAATGCCTGTTTGTTTGTTTTGGTCTTGATAGGTTACCTTTTGTTTTGTCAGTTAGGAGTATGTTTTCGTTTTTCTCTAAATTCCTCATGGTTATTTATGATTTAGGTAGGGTATGCCAAACAGGCTAATTGCCAATAAGAACTAAACTGTGCTGAATTGGTTTAAGTTCACTAATTGATTTCTAACATGACCACTTTCTTTGACTAATATCTAAATTTTACTCTCTGTTTGTATCTGTATGGTTATTTCCAATAATTGTCTCTTCTAATTCCCTTGTCGTCATATGTTTTAGGATTACCAGCAAACACAACCAAAAGTCACTGTTCTTGATCCTCCAAATGCCATAAAACGAGATTTAGATATCTGTATGCTTGTTTTCTTTTATATATATATATATATATATATATATATATATAAAGAGATTTAGATGCACATTACTCTAAGTAAGAACATTTTGTTGTAGAGTTAAATATGTTTACCATTGCATTAGTTATACTATCAATTAGTGCTTCTGTGTTTTCTTAATTATTCAAGCCTATTTACAGTTATGATTCAGATTGTTGTTGGATATCTCTTTGCCACCGGCAGAAAATAAGAAATCTTAAAAGGGATTTTATGGATGATATGCATTTCATGCTTGTTACCTTGGATGTTTATGCTGAATTTTGTTTCCCTTTATTAAATGGTTTAAAGAAAATGATGGAAAGTTTATGATTATTTTCATTTCCTCTCGTATTTGCCATACAAATTCACAAATAAATATTATACTGCAACTAGAGTTGGAACTGACTATTACCCGTTTAATGCAAGATGCTCAATTCACAATTGGTATCTGCTCGAGGGACTACCATGGCGTGGCTCCAGACACTTTTTTGTCGGCTGCGACTAGCTATCCTTGGAATTATAGGTGCTTTTCATACCCAAAACAGTCCCCTTCACACCAATGAAAAATCTGTAGGATAGCACTATAGGGTGTTTTTGGAATTGTACTATTATTCATTTTGATTGCAGTTCTTAATATTTGTACTTGGGTTTGCTTCTGTTTCATTCTCGTCTTTTTTTTTTTTTAACTCTCATTTGTTGTTTGTTATAATACCTTACTGTTAGATGTAATAATACTTTTTTTTCCCCTCGTGGTGTTGGAGACTTCAGAAAATACAAGACTTTGTTTTTTTTTTTGCCTTCTTTGGACAAGAATATGTTTGGGTTATTTGCTGGAATTCTTAGTAGAAGCAGAGCAATTTCTCTACTTGCCCCAAAATGGGAAGTAATGCAACAAATAGTAAATATTCCCTCAGTGGCATGCCCATAGATGGTTAATTACATGTTTTAGGGAAACCAACTACACAACAAAGAATTTTTTTAACCGTCTAATGAAATAGCATTCGACATATCTACGGACATTATAAGTTACTCCAATCCTATTAAGAAATATTTACATTGCAAATAAAAGCGCAAGTACATTATTTACATTATAAATCTATTTAATATATAGATAAATATTGTGCAAACAGTTATGGAGAATTGATACACTTTGTAAACTAATATTCCAAAATGAAAGTACTGATTTTTCTTAATAACTGTTTATTTGTAAACTAATATTCTTTTGTTATGGAGAACTGATTCACTTTGCATAATGAAAAGATCAGTTGGGCCATTTGATGTGCCCCAGCCTGGAATTTTGACAATATCCCTTCAGTTTATTCAAACTTTGAGAAACACTCTCAGGTCTTAACTAATTAGACCCTTACAAATTCAGAAAACATAAAAAAAGAGGGTCGATATGGGTAGACATAGGGTCGACATACGTCCATCTTCCATGTTATATTTGTACATTTTTTTATTTCATGTGTGAACTCTCATCCTCGTAATGGGTTGAACATTATTAAAGAAGAGGAAGATAATGTTCCTTCTCATGCGATGATTCTTTTAAACATGGAAACATGTATAGAAATCCCATAGGTAGAATTTTGTTTTAAATATTATACATGGGGAGTGATATACGATGACGTGAAATTTTGACCATAGGATGACGTGAAATTTTGACCAAAAAGACACCGAGGTCGACATGGGTTGACATTGGGTCGACATGGGGTCGACCCCATGTCGACCCAGGATTTACAGTGACCTCTCACTTGACGTGTCCATCTTCTATCTTATATTTGTATATTTTTTAACTTTATGTGTGAACTCTCATTCTCGTAATGGGTCGAACATTATTAAAGAAGAGGAAGATAATGTTCGTTTGAAAGATGTTCCTTCTAATGCGATGATTCTTAAACATGGAAACATGTAGAGAAATCCCACAGGTAGAATTTTGCTTTAAATATTATATATGGGGAGTGATATACGATGACATGAAATTTTGACCAAAAAGACATCGAGGTCGACATGGGTTGACATTGGGTCGACATGGGGTGACCCCATGTCGACTCCATGTCGACCCAGGATTTACAGTGACCTCCCACTTGACGTGTCCATCTTCTATCTTATATTTGTATATTTTTTAACTTCATGTGTGAACTCTCATCCTCGTAATGGGTTAAACATTATTACAGAAGAGGAAGATAATGTTCGTTTGAAAGATGTTCCTTCTTATGCGATGATTCTTAAACATGGAACATGTAGAGAAATCCCACAAGCAGAATTTTGCTTTAAATATTATACATGGGTAGTGATATATGATGACGTGAAATTTTGACCAAAAAGACACCGAGGTCGACATGGGTCGACATTGGGTCGACCCCATGTCGACCCAAGATTTACAGTGACCTCCCACTTGACGTGTCCATCTTCCATGTTATATTTGTACATTTTCTAACTTCATGTGTGAACTCTCATCCTCGTAATGGGTTGAACATTAAACAACATAAGGAAGATAGTGTTCCTTTGCCTATTTCCATTCTCATGTTGCACATGAAAACATGTAGAGAAATCCCGCAGGCACAATTTCTCTTTAAATATGATACATGGGGGTAGTGATCTAGGATGGGATGAATTTTTTACCAAAAAGACACCGAGGTCGACACGGGTCGACATGGGGTCGACATGTGTCGACTTCGGATTTATAATGACCCCCACTTGACGTGTCCATCTGCCATGTTGTATTTGTACATTTGTTAATTTCATGTGTGAACTCTCATCCTCATAATGGGTTGAACATTAAACAACATAAGGAAGATAGTGTTCCTTTGCCTATTTCCATTCTCATATTGCACATGAAAACATGTAGAGAAATCCCACAGGCACAATTTCTCTATAAATATGATACAGGGGGGTAGTGATCTAGGATGGGATGAATTTTTACTAAAAAGACACCGAGGTCGACACGGGTCGACATGGGGTCGACCCCCATGTCGACCCGTGTCAACCTCGGATTTATAGTGACCCCCACTTGACGTGTCCATCTGCCATGTTGTATTTGTACATTTTTTAATTTCATGTGTGAAATCTCATCCTCATAATGGGTTGAACATTAAACAACATAAGGAAGATAATGTTCCTTTGCCTATTTCCATTCTCATGTTGCACATGGAAACATGTAGAGATGCATCATCTTAATACTTCGATGCCGATTAGATATGAAAACTAAATCTTCGCAATCTTTTACAACTTCCTTCAACTTTGAAAAGAACCATGTCCAAGATGCATCATCTTCTTTGTCCACAATCCCCTAAGCGATGGGATAACAACAACGTTCACTGTCTTGAGCTGTGGCCACAACTAGCATGCCTTCGAATTTTCCCTTCAAAAACGTTCCATCGACAACTATTACTTTCCTCATGCAAACAAATCCTCGTATGCAGGGTCCCTATGCCACAAAAAGATATTTAAACCTGTTTGAATCGTCAACCTTAATGTGGGTAATGGTGTCGTGGTTTACAGACTTGAGCATATGACAGTACGATGGAAGGATGGCAAAACTTTCTTCGGACGTACCCCTTATGAGGTTAATTGCATGCTGACGAGCCATCCAACCTTTGTAGTAACTAAAATCTATTCTGAATTCGCTACAAATATAATTTCGTATTGACTTAGGCTATGGACCTTATGGTACACCTACAAATTGACTTTTGATGCACTCCCCAATAACAGAGTATGATGCTTGCCTGTGCTTTGATGAGCGTTTTTCTAGCGAAGAAGAGTGAATTCCACAATACTTACGAATAATAAACATGTTTGACAGTGACAACTTACATGCCCGAACACGCCACTTACAATTTGGATCCACACACTCCACTACAAGTAAATTTTTGCTCAATTTTTTTGTTAAGAACTCAAACCTTCCTTGTAAAGCTATAACATGACGTTTTGTCCTTAACTCTCTCTTGCTTCTAAAGTGGTCACCAACTTGTAAATTAGACCTATCATTGCATGTAAAACTATTCAAAGCTGAGGATGATCCGACTTCTCTTTCATTTAAAATCATGAGTGGCTATGGAGGAGGCAATGGACCCATGTCAATAGGAACTAAGGCATTATCGTCTAAAGCAACATCAACAAAAAATTCATCATCTGGCGGATTTATCTAAATTTCTTCTTCATTAGTAGGAGCTGAGGCAATCTCCTCTTGAATTACAATATCCCTTTCAACAAAATTCATATCTTCTTCTTCTTCCACCTGAACATGCAGAGGTACTGTGCTACCACTTAACTTAAGTAACCCCATAAAAACTAATAGGTCCTCATCATCAGAAATTTTAATCGGCTTCATCTTATCAGATTGTTTTGGCAGCAGGTAAGTTATCTTCAATGACTTATTTCCACGCTCAATCTTAGCTTTTGTACAAATCTTGTTAATTAACACACTCAAATCAGGACTCTCCTCTTCTAACATAATTCCTTTCATTTCACTTTGCGCCTCACACCACACCCAACAAGTTTCCAGCTCATTCCAATATCCTCCAACGTCGAAATAAATTGGTAACGGTGCCATTTAGTTACCGAACTACAAAACAAAAAAAAATATTAAACAATGACTTTTAGGCAAATCTTCAATGCTAGTTTAATCAAAAGATGCTATTAACAATTCTAACCCAAACAAAACAAAGCACCATTGCAAGAATAACAACTAATGCTATTAGCAATTACATAGATATAGGTAAATTTGTGGTTGTTATTTGGTGATAGATAGCCTTATTTGGGGTTAGACATAGTTCGTTAAGTTCGACAGTATTTAAAAAAAATTAATGCATTTGAAAAATAGCCCTTATCACATGTGGTGGGACCCTGTGTTATATAATCAAGAACATAGCAAAATTAATTGTTCCTAAATATAGTTTGGTTTCAACTAAAAATATATGGTTTGAATTGCGCTGTTAAAAAAACATGGTGACGAATGATACATATGCATCCAAACATTACTTGCACACATTTTGTATAGAATCCTAATATGCTCATATCCCAATAATATTAGCACTAGTATATATGATTGAATTGAGGACAAAAGGAAAGCCCTCTTTCTCATGATTGACCAAAAACAACTAATTCCTTTTGACTGAAACTGCCCATTAGTAAGTGGGGCAATAAGTTCTGCTATGAGTTTTGTCCATAACACATTCATCAAATCAGCCGCTCAAGCATAAGCATAAAGATTACAACTAAGACTAAGCCATAGACATGGCATTATTAAACAGAGATTATAAGCAAAAACACACACATATTAAGTAATATATATATATATATATATATATATATATATTTATGCAGCACTTTTTTGTTCCTATTATCAGTACCCAACTTCATAACTAAAGTTTCACCCAGTATATGACCAACTTCATAAGCAAATTTTACAGAAACTACTTCATAATCTCAAAGCTAAGGAATGCATCTATCAACATGTTAGATGGTTCATAATCTACTTTTACTTTATTTTTACATGTTAGATGGTTCATAATCTATTTTTACGCTTGGAATGCTACCTGCATTCTTACTCTATTTTTACATGTTAGATGGTTACCAATGACCATAGGTTCATAATCTTTCTTCTTTGCGACAATAGTTGGGTATACCTTTGCACATTGTAGAAGAAATAAAAGAATCTGAAATACCTGGTACATCAATGGTGGAGATGAGCTGCTACAGATTTGGGACTGAAGAAGATGGAGAGAAGATGGAGCAGAAGAAGAAGACGAGCTGAATTGCTCAAGGGCATCAATTGAAGAAGAGAACAAGATCTAGAGAAGTTCGGTGGTCCACCGCGAAGGCTGGAGACGAGGGAAGAAATGGGGGAGAGGTTGATTGGGATGGCTGTAGGTGAAGGAAAAAGAAACCAGAATGGCAAAATGAGGGCAAAATTATATTTTTAGATGTGAATTGAGGGTTTTTCAATTTTCTTGCTGATTAGGCTTTAGGGATTCAGGGTTTTTTTTTTCCCCCACAATTTTGGTTGTTGAGGTGGCTTTCCAACCTGATATCTTCTTTTAAGTTCTTTTTGATGACATGGCTTTCAGGCCATTTAGCTAATTTTAAGATTTTTGGGTCTACTTATCCATAAACACTTCTTCTTTAACCCTTTTATCCAAACGTCCCTGTTTGGAAATTTGGTCGTAGTATTAGAATTGGGTTTTTCTTTTCTTTTTTCTTTTTCCTTATTGACTGTTAATTATATTTTTGGTATTAATTTATTGGGTTAATTTTATTTTGGGACGAGGTTATTTGAAATTGGGATGGGAGACTTGGTAGCTTATCTTTGTCCTCCTATAAATTTTTGCGAGAGGTTGATTTGATTCAAGCTACAGAAATGGGGTTGAAAGCAAGCTAGTTGCAGCTCGAGGAAAAAGATCAATGGGTTTTTTGTTTTTTTTTTCAATTTTTGTTAAATAATAGTGGATTTAATGGGGGTTGTTTTAATGTTTTTGGAGTAAATCATGCGCATATGTGATGGGCACGTAATCGTTAAAAGCGAGAAAATAAGCAGACTTCAATTAAGTTTGACATTTTGCATATTTTTTAGAGTTTGAGGTTGTCTCAACTAAAAAAAATGCACTATAAAGTTATCTTTTAAATAAATAGAGACCGTTAATTAGAGCAATTTACTCTTTCTATTATTTGATCCTTTTTTTTTTTCTTATTTTCATCCCTTTTTTTTTCGTTTCTGTTTCTTCCTCTTTCATAAAAATTGACCTTAGTAAATTATGTTCTTAACTGTTCAATAGGATATTTTCTCTTCAATGTGCTTGGACTAAACATTTTTCTCTTTCTTATATGTACACACTAATTGGGTTTTTTTTTTTTAATTTGTACCGATCAATATATTTTTTCAACAATTTGTTCTATTTATCTTTTTGAATACTATATCGACAAAAACATACATCTTGAAACGTAAAATCATATACATCTACAATTCTTTAAAAAAAAATGTTTTCCAATTTTCTCATTGAAAAAAAATTCCTCTAATATACCCTATTTGAAAATCTTTTTCAAACTGTGCTCTACTTAATACTAATGATTTCTTGCAGTCATATTAAGAACATTATCTTTTTTTTTTTTTAACCTTAGTGTTGAGGGATATGAGCCTTTCATCTTTAAATAAAATTAGATTTAGTTTTTACTGTTATCCTATGCCTGTAATCATCGAACAATTTTTTAAATGTAACTTTTATAAATAATTGTTTTACTAAAATGTCTTTTTCTTGAAATCTTTTATAATATTATTTTCTTATGTATATCTCTAAATAATTATCTCTTTAATTTTTTTAACACAAAATCTTTTTTAATTTATAACTATATAGAAATCTTACACCATTAAGTATTAATTATCCAAAGAATATTATTTTCAAAGAATTTAAAAAAAGTTATAAAATGAACTCATTAACACTTAATTTAGGAAAAGTATATAATACTAAGTATAAAACTATAAAACTTTTCAAAATTAGATGAGAAAATTACATGACATGTCATCTTATAAGGTAATCTACTGATTTATGCAATAAAAAGTAAAACTTAAAAAATTTAATGCATCAAATTTTGATGTGCCATAAATTTTAATCTCTTTTAAAAGAAAAAATCCTCTTCTTTTATCCTCTCTTTCTTTCCTTTGCCACCGATTTTCTCCCCCTTTCTCTTCCCTCTCTGTAAAATCTTTACATTCCTTTCGATGAAGCTCCAACGGCACACAGATTCGGCATTGTCCATCGTTGGCAACAATGTTCAGCTCCAATAGAAGCTTCGGCAAGCGCAGAGGAGCTTCGACGGAGATGCGATCGTGGTGAATCGCTATGCCAGGCTTTGCTGGAGTCTTTGTTGAGATCAAAGACGAAGAAACAGCGGTCAGCGACGAACATACAGGAGCTTCGGCGAAGATGTAATCACGACAAAGAATTGTGATGGTTTCATCTTTAACAGCGATGGTGCTAGCGCAAGAAAGATCGCGATTTGGTATTGATATGCCTCAACTCAACCAACACCTCCTCGTTGCAGATTTGAGTCGTCGAGCTCGACAAGAAGCTTTGTCATCATCACGGCAGAGATCGAACGAGAAAGCAAAGGAGATAGAAGGAGGGGAGAGGGAGTCGGATGGGTAGTTTGGAGATCTATGTCATCTAGCTCGATACGTAGCTGCGGACAGGAAAGCTAGAGGAGAAAGGAGGGGAGAGAGAGAGGAGAGAGAATCAGGTGGGTGGGACTCGTTTAGTGAGAAGAAAGAGGGAAGAGATAGAGAAAGGAAGGAGGAGAAAAAATATTCCCGGTTGGACGGGTATGTTTGTTTGATTTTTTAAATCATGGTTTGAATTATTTTGTTATAGTAATTTCTCTCATAAAAGTTTAAATCTTCATTCAAATATTCGTATCAAACGCATCCATAATATATCTTGAAGAAAAACAACATTTCCCAGTAAAGCGCAAAAAAATTACTTCAGAAAACCAAAAATATTTAGATGAGACATCAAATATTTGGATGGGACACAAAATATATCTCACCAAGCTTAAGCTTATGATATAAGAATTTGTTACACGTATAAATAAAAACTGTCTCAAAAAAGGACATTTAGAATAAATATATATTATTATTACATAGAATAAATGCTTTAACAGCCCAGTAAAGTGAAAAATAATGGGTATAAATTTTGGATCTCTTCTTCTTAATTTTTCTTGAAGTAATTATGCAAACAGTCTGTTTTAATAACCTCATGTCTATAAATATTCACTTTTACATGATACTACAAATATATCTATTTTTAAAATTACAGGACTTGTGATACTTTTTATGTCCTTTTCATATATTTTAGGCACATTCCTTGTATAATTAGGTGGATTTCCTTATTTTTTAGTTGACCTTGTCTTTTTTTTAATAATTAATAAGGTAATTTTGCGATTAAATTTCTAATAGTTTAGACTGCTTTCATTTTTTATTCTATATTTATATTTTCAATTTTAATTTCCAACTTCATTCTTGTTGAACGTGTGCATTACGATTGTTGTTTTGCTTGGCGTTATTCATCAGGATTGCTCTTCTCTTTTTTTTCACAAAAATTGTTTTTTTTTTCACCTAAACGGTTGCTTTATCATTTCCCCTGCTTCGTTTCACATCAAATTGAACATTGGTTCTTTGTTGCTATATCTATTTCTTTTTCGTTTTTTTCATGCCATTGGTTTCAAGTAAAGAGTCTTTTTTGGCTTTTTAAAATTTTCATCACAAAGATATATAAGTGAATACTCTGGTGCTTCAGCAAAAAAAAAAAGAAAAAAAAAAAAGCAAATACTATGATGAAATGTTCAACTCACAACCATAATCCTCGTTGAAACAATGTTGTGTACAAATTTTCATTATGATAGTGACATGTTCATTCTTTTGTTTGTCATTGTGATAATTATGTAGTCGCTATTATAATTATTATTCCTTTTTTGTTCTATTTTCATTATTACTTATGCCTTCATTATGTAACAAAGTTATTAATTATAATTATGTATTCATTATCAAAATGATATTTTTTTTCGATTAGCCTTTCAATTCTTTTTTTTTTTCCTCCATGTACACATTAAGCTTTAAATCTTTATCATAATTTTCTTATTCATCATGTTAATAAAAGGTATTTGACTTATTAAAAACTTTCACAAAATACAAAGAGGAGCCGTTGATGTAGAATCAGTGTGAGTAGAAAGATTATTCATTATGCAGCATTTTTTTGATATTCTATGCACTTAAAAAAATTTGTAGATTTAGAAGCTTCCTTTTAGAAGAGGAAAAAAATAAAATAAAAGTTTCATTATAACGAAGCATTTGACTTATGGTTCTGAATTCGGTTATGGTGGTCCTCCAAACCCTTATTTCTCTTTTGTTTATTCAGTTTTCTTTTTTTTTTGTTTTTTCTTTTTTTTTTTTAGTTTAATAATAAATATGTAATCTTAAAAAGTGTCATTTCAGACAGTTTTGTACTAAAGGAGTTTGTGGACAATTTTAGATTTAAGGTGCTGTAATTTGAATGTTATGTAAATGATCTATTTTTCTTTTCTCATGTTTAGCTCAAATTTCAGTTCATCAGCAATCATTCTCACCAAAGACGGAGACCGTGGGAACTTCTCCTGTTTGTTGAATGAAAAATCAAATTTTATTGAGCTGTGTAAGAGAAGACAAGAAAAAAAGGATTCCAACCCATAACAAACAAGGGGTTGTATTTCCTCATGTACAAAAATATTTCTCTGCATAGATTTCATTCTGTATTATTGACAAGTTTGGTGCATTTAGTTCTCAATCAGATCGTGGTTACTTGTTTAGGTTTATTACGTTTATGTATTTTTGTGTAATTTCTTGTCAAACTTATAGCTTTTGAGTGCATGCTCTGTAAGATTTTAGGTGGGTAATGGGTCAATTAAAAGAATCTAAATTGGAGGCAAAAGGGCGTTTTGACAAAGCTGTGACTTTATTTTCTTGTTGATCTCAATTTTATTTCTTTTGCAGAGTCACCTGCATATATGTCAATTGAGCGTTTTGAAGGACATGTTTTGCCCATCATTTTAATAGTTAATAAACATCGAAAAACTTGTTAAGAAATCGATAATATAGTAAATGGTCATCACAAATAGTCACAATTAATGGTATAGATGTGTCAGGGCCCCAATCCGTTTTCTTTGCACTCGAAAAGGGCAAATTGGGAATAAGGCAAAATCGCGGGGCTTGGTGGGAATTGGAGAGAATTAGTTGTCTAGGATTCGGTTTTGGTTCAGCAAATTTAAGGGTACTGAAGGGAATCTTGTATTGGCTCACTCTGAGCTTGGGAAGGTGGAAAGGCCTCGAATGCTCTCTGTTTGTTTATTTATTTATTTTTTCTAGCTTGTAAATACCGTAATGGGCGAATTCCACCATTGATGGTGTGATTTTCAATAAATAAAAGGAGGCCAGCCCTTATTGTGGTCATTTTCTATCATTTTTCTTGTATTCAATTCATTAATCACTGCATAATAGGGAGAGATAGCTAACATTTTGGTGTCAGAGCCACTAAGATCCATGGCGGCTTTAGCTGATCGCGTCACAAGTCTTGAGTGCCGCATTGAAAATCTCCATGAGATGGTGAAGACACTTGGCCCTCTTATCGATCCAGTTCTCCAACTCCAAGCAGATGTCATGGCACTCGGGACTCATTTGGGTAAAGTACAAGACTCCATTGTGTTTGGACACAATGTTGACTTGCCTGATATAAGATATGGCGGTTGCTCCTCCTCGTGGTGACCCCCTACAAGATCGCAATCGTCGTCCTCTGTCCTCGGCCCATGCTCGTGGTCCCGTCGACCAACATGGTAAGAAACTGAAACTTCCCATTTTCTCTAGTGAAGATCCTTATGGGTGGTTATTTCGGGCGAAGTGTTATTTTGCCATTAATGATGTTGACGATCAGGAGAAGGTTCTGGCTGCTTATGTAAGTAAGTATGGATGGTCGTGCTTTGGGCTGGTTCCAATGAGTTGATGCTCAAGATCCTTTTATTGATTGGCGCAACCGCCGTGCCGCCATTTTATTATAGCGCTTTAGTTGGTCTAAAGAGGGCAATCCGATTGAAAGCCTTATGGCTATGAGACAATCCGACACGGCAGCTAACTACAACGAGGCTTTCGAGTCCTAACACGTGACGTTACGAGGTATCCGAGATCCTGTTTTCAAAGGGGCCTTTCTAAATGGGTTTTGAAAAAACAGTCGGTTGAAGTAAAGATGCACAGACCCATTAATTTGTAGGAAGTGATGGATCTAGCCCAACAAATTGCAGACAAGAATGATGCTGTGGAACGGATGTGTAAGCTTCGAGTGGGCCGATCCTGGCGATCAGGAAGTTTGGGCCGGTCCTCTAGTGCAGGCAATTTGGTTCCTTCTTCCTTGTTCCTTGGCCTACTCCATGAGCCTTCTTCAATCCACCATGTCCAAGGAATTTTCCTTGTCGTCCAGCACAATGTCTGGTTTTCTCTCGCCTTCGATGGGTTCATTGGGCGATTCTCAAGGGGGGCCCCATCGGTTAACCGAGGAGGAATTTAGCCAATTGCGAGCTCGAGGATTTGTTTTCGTTGCGACGAAAAGTAAAACTCGGGGCATCACCACCCCAATCGCTAACTTCAACTTCTCTTAGTGGCAGACGACCATCCGGTTGAGGACGGCAAACCCATGGCGAATACTGAAGAGAATCCTCCACAACAATTCCCTAAAACGGTAAATATCTCTCTTAACTCCTTAATGCATGTTTTCATGAAATATTTGTCAAATATATTTTACGAGTCTAATTTTTTACTTGTTAAGTGAAAATTCATTTAAGTATATTTATGCTGTAGGTAAAGACAGTTAGCAATATTTGATGAATGGTGGTAAACGTAAGACAAATAATGAAGATGAGAATAGATAATGTTTATATAAAAGTAATATATTTCTACGTTTTAAGCTTACGAAATTTTATGCATTTTAAGTTTACAAAACTTTATGGAATTTAGTTTACAAGATTTTGTGTATTTATTTTATGAAATTGTGTATGCATTTATAAATAAATGAAAATACATAAATATGGTTCAAGAACCGAGGTTGTAACCATACAACCCTAGTTTAGAAAAGTTTTAATATTTTAAAATGCTGCAGTAAAAACTGTAATAAATATATGAAAATTTCTAGTAATAAGTTACAACGTTTAATTTTAAAAAATGCTTTTGAAGGTTTATTTTAATTTTAGAAAAATGTTTAAAAAATAGTTTTAAATAATTTTCTTATGTTTTAAAAGAAAAAACTGTAACTTAGAAATATTTTAATAAAAAATTTTTCTTAATCAATTAAGAAATGTATCAAAAGAAAGTTTTAAAAGATTATTATTATGTTAGCATTTAAAGAATAATTATTATTGCGTAATTATTATGCTTTAAGAAAATCAACATTTCTTTAAAATAAATATTTTATAAAACCATTATTAAGATTTTTTTTAAATATTCTGTAATTTAAGTAATTTACATTAAAGTATGTTTAAGTTGTTAATCGACCAACGGCCAGTCGTTACAGCTTGGGCGCCATTTTATTGTACTCATGGGCCAACCAAGCTTGCTTTTTCTGAAGGACCAACGTGTTCTTCCTCTGGACCAGTTGAAGTGGATTGCGAAGCTTTTTGGTTTGATTTTGAGGTTCAGTTCAAACCGGGGTCGTTGAACTGTGTTGCTAATGCGCTTTCGCGTTGGAATGATGAGCTAGTGACTGAATAGATGGCTTTGTCTATGCCACAGCTGCTGAATTGAGACGAGGTGCGCCAAAGCCAACTGGTTGATCCTACATGTATAGATTTGTTATTCAATCTTCGGTCTCAACAGCCAGTTCGGCCTGTTTATGTTCTGCAAAATGATTTATTGTTCTATCGCTGGCGTGTGGTTCTGCCTTGAAATTCTCCTTGGATTTCTCGATTGTTATTCAAGTTCGATGACTCTCTGGTGGGTGGCCATTCGGGATTCCTTCAGACTTATAAGCGTGTTGCCAATAGCTTGTTTTGGTCGGGCATGAAGGCTGATATCTGACGCTATATGGCTCACTGCAAGGTTTGCCCATGTTTTACATTCAATCTTCCAGGCGGTCTCCTGCAGCACTTCCAATTCTCAGCCAGGTTTGGGAGGATGTTTCTATGGACTTTACAGGTGGTCTGCTGGGGTCGAAAGGGATGGACACAATTCTGGTGGTTGTCGATCGACTGACAAAGTATGCTTATTTCTGCCATATTGCCCATCTGTATACTACCAAACAAGTTGCAGAGGTGTTCGTTCACAAGATGGTCCGCTTACATGGCTTGCTTGACTCCATAATGAGTGACCGTGATCCCTTGTTCTTGATCACTTTTTGGCACGTATTGTTCAAACTCCATGGGACAAAGCTCCACACCAATTCAGCGTACCATCCTGAATCTAATGGAGAAATCAAATTTGTCAAATATTGTCTCGAGACATATGACGTTGCTTCGCGAGTAATAAACCCAAGCAATGGCTGTCATTTCTCCCATGGGCCGAATACTGGTTTAATACTACCTTCAATGCTTTGACACAACCTACTCCTTCCGCCTTGTGTATGGAATGTTAGAAACCAAAATAAAACCAGAATACTACCAAAATCGTTCATGTTAAATCATTGAGAAAAATAATTCCAAATTGCGGAAGCGTACCTTGATTAATGATTTGGATTGTTGAGGGTTATTGTCTTCCAATCCAATACGTACTCCTTGAAGTTTTCTTGAAGATGGGATTTCAGAGAAAACAAGAAAAATAAAACGTACGTCTGGATTAGGGACCATAACCTGAATAAATAACTTTAGTTATGTTAATGTATTTCCAGTTTTGCCCATCATAAAATCTAAAAATTACAAATTGGTATCTACACATATATTATTAATAATAATGACCCATACATTATATTAATACCCAAAAGCCTTTTAACTTTACCTTAATTATATCACTTTAATTTAGGTTTTACCTTAAGATATAATTAAATAACACATTTAAATACATATGTAGGCCCACATGAAAAATTAATTTCCAACAATCTCCCACTTGGGCCACATATGTTGCTTTGCAAAAATGTGTTTACCTTAGTGAGCTCAACTTTTGCTATCACAAATAAGGGTATTCCTGAACAATCTCGTCCATTGATCATACCAACATAGGACCAAAGCGGTATTTGTCACAAATATAACGTGACTAGACCCATCTATGATCACACATATCGATATAACCAAATGACATAAATCAAGTATGGATGTGTAGCATGGAAATTACATGCAAAGTGATCTAAACATATCTATTTCCAGCTGGTCCTACTTTATATCTGAATGAGATCAAAACCGTACCAAAATCAGAGTGTAAGTAAACTGTATTCTTTATTTCTGCAGAAAACATATACAAACACACAATGTCTATATATAAAGAAAATCAGCATTCAAATACAAACTCCCACTAAAACTGCATATCATCAAATAACTGAACACCCATGTGAGCAGTGTGCTCATGAAAGACCTTGGGTGGAAGCCCTTTAGTAAGCGGATCCGCTATCATAGAGTTTGTACCAATATGCTCTATAGACACCTGGCAACTATGAACTCTTTCTTTAACAACAAGAAACTTAATCTCTATATGCTTTGACTTTGAAGAGCTCCTATTATTGTTGGAATATAAGACTGCAGATTTATTGTCACAAAACAACTTAAGTGGTCTTTCTATACTTTTCACAATCCGCAGCCCAGTGACAAAGTTTCGCAGCCATATTCCATGATTAGATGCCTCATAACATGCTATAAATTCTACCTCCATAGTGGAAGAAGCTATGAGTGATTGCTTAGCACTCCTCCAAGAAATAGCTCCTCCAGCAAGCAAAAAAATATAGCCCGAAGTGGATCGACGACTATCTTGATATCCAACAGAATCTGAATCCGAATAACCAATGATCTCGAGTTGGTCTAACCTTCTAAATGTAAGCATGTGATCTTTTGTTCTCTGTAAATATCGCATAACCCGTTTGGCTGCTTTCCAATGATCCATTCCAGGGTTACTCAAATACCTGCCCAATAATCCAACAATGTATGCTATATTTGGACGAGTACAAACTTGAGCATACATTAGACTCCCAACAGCTGATGCATATGGGATCTTTTCCATTTTCTTAACCTCAAGGTCGTTCTTAGGACACTGACTTAAACTGAATTTATCTCCTTTAGCCACAGGGGTATCTCCTGGTTTACAATCCTGCATGCCAAATCTTTTAAGCACCTTTTCGATATAGCTCTTTTGTGAAAACCCAAGTATACCCCGAGAGCGATCTCGGTGTATTTTAATTCCTAACACAAAAGAGGCGTCACCAAGATCTTTCATTTCAAATTTCTTTGATAGAAATCTCTTGGTTTCATGCAATAAGCCTATATCATTGGTGGCAAGCAGTATATCGTCAACAGACAATACCAGGTGAATACGCTTACTCCCACTGAACTTATGGTATATACAGTCATCTACAGTGTTCATCTCAAAACCAAATGAGACTATCACTTGATGAAATTTGTAATACCATTGACGAGAAGCTTGCTTAAGCCCATAGATGGATTTCTTCAATTTGCAAACCATCTTCTTTGGGTCTCCCGACTCAAAGTTTTCTGACTGCACCATATAAATCGTTTCATCAATGTCACCATTTAGAAACGCCGTCTTAACATCCATATGATGTAGCTCAAGATCAAAATGCACTACAAGTGCCATAATTGTCCTAAAAGAGTCTTTCGTTGAAACTGGAGAGAAAGTCTCTTTATAATCAATGCCTTCCTTTTGAGTAAAGCCCTTAGCAACAAGACGAGCTTTATATCGCTCTACATCACCCTTCGAATCCCTCTTGGTTTTAAATATCCATTTACAACCAATGGGCTTCGCACCTTCAGGTAATGGAACGAGATCCCAAACGTCATTGTCCTTTATAGACTTTATCTCATCCTTCATGGCATCCATCCACTTTTGAGAGTTAGAACTATGCATGGCTTGACGGACATTGATCGGATCATCATCCATCAATCCAACACTTTCCTCATGTTCTTGGAGAAATACTATGTAATCATCCGAAATAGCACTTCTCCTCTCTCTAGTGGATCTCCTTAATGACACAAGTTCCTGAGGTTCTGGTTCTTGAGGTTGTTGAGTTTGTACCTGAAGGGGTTGAATGACTATGTCTGGTTGTTCTTGATATGCAATTTGATAAACGTTAGGGATAGAAGCCTGAACATTATCAAAAGCAATTATAGGAATCGGAACCAATCCCTCTTGTACAAAAGGAACATGATCGAATTCATCCTCAAAGACAAAGTCTCTAACCTTATTTCTCCCCCCAAACTCAACATCCTCAAAGAATGTTGCAATTCTCGTCTCAAAAATAGCCTTAGTAGTGGGATCATAAAATTTGTAACCCCTTGACCGTTCAGAGTATCCAATGAAATAGCAGCTCACTGTCTTGGAGTCCAATTTCTTTTCATTAGGCCTATAAGGCCTTGCTTCTGCTGGACAACCCCAAGTATGTAAATGCTTCAAACTAGGCCTTTTGCCAGTCCAAAGCTCATAAGGTGTTTTAGATGCTGCTTTTGTTAGTACTCTGTTAAGAATGTAAGCTGCAGTCTTGAGTGCTTCACCCCAGAGGGATTCAGGGAATGTGGAATGACAAATCATACTCCTCATCATGTCCTTAAGTGTCTGGTTTCGTCTCTCAGCTACACCATTCATGCTAGGTGAACCTGGCATGGTATATTGAGGGACTATCCCGCATTCCTCTAGGAATTTAGCAAAAGGTCCTGGACGTTGTTCACCTGATCCGTCATATCTGCCATAGTACTCACCACCACGGTCAGATCTAACACCCTTAATTCTTTTACTGAGTTGAAGCTCAACCTCAGCCTTATATGACTTGAACACATCCAAAGTCTGTGACTTCTCATGTATGAGATATAGGTAGTCATACCGGGAGTAATCGTCTATGAACGATACAAAGTATTGTTGACCATTCCATGAAGCCACAGGAAATGGTCCACAAATGTCCGTATGTATCAATTCTAAGACATCCGTAGCTCTATTGGCACCCAATCCCCTTTTGTTTGTCTGTTTCCCTTTAATACAATCAACACAGATTTCAAAATTTGTAAAATCAAGGGAATTAAGAATTCCATCTGACACAAGCCTTTCTATCCTTTTTCTTGAAATATGTCCTAATCGCTTATGCCATAATACATCAGAATTCTCATCGGTTAATTTATGTTTTATGCCACGAGAATTAACATGCAAGGTTTCGTTATAAGAAGCAACTGTATCAAGCAAATATAGGTTATCTTGAAATAATAAAGAACCGGTACCAACAACATTTGAATTTAAAGAAAGACTAAACTGACTATTTCCAAATGAACAACAGTATCCAGATTTGTCCAAAGCAGAAATAGAAATTAAATTTCGCCTAAACGACGGTACAACAAAGGTGTCTTTCAAATCCAAATAATAACCAGAACTTAACAATAACCTAAAAAGCCCTATTGCTTCAACTTCTACCGATTTGCCATCTCCCATATATATGAATCTTTCAGCATCAATTGGCTTTCAGTAGCTCAGGCAACCCTGCATAGACACACTTATATGAGTAGTGGCACCTGAATCAATCCACCAAGTGTGTCTTGGCATTGAAGTTAAATTAACCTCAGAAAAAACCAAATTGAGAAGCATACCTTTCTTTGCACGCTAAGCATGATACTTGGTGCAGACCTTCTTCATGTGTCCAGGTTTACCACAAAAGAAACAAGCAACATTTCCATCATTTTTATCCTTATCTTGTTTCTTTTGTGCTGGACCTTTAGCAGCTTCATTGTTTTTCTTTCTTTTCTTTTTTTGTCCTTAGAGGTGCTAGCCAAGTGAGCACTTTCAGTCTTCTCTTACTTCAGTCTTTCTTCCTCTTGCACACAATAAGAAATTAACTCATTAAGAGTCCATTTCTCTTTCTGGCAGTTGTAACTGATCTTGAATTGGCTGAATTGTGCAGGAAGAGAAATCAAGACAAGATGCACTAGAAGATCCTTAGAAATTTCTAGATCTAATGTCTTTAATCTTGAAGCCAGATGAGACATTTTCATAATGTACTCCCTTATGTTTCCTTTTTCTTTGTACCTCATTGAAATCAGGCTCGCCAAAAGCGTGCTTGTTTCAACCTTATCATTCTTTGCAAAGCATTTTTCAATTGCCTCAAGGAAACCCTTGGCAGTAGTAACCTCATCAGGCACAGTGCCCCTGAAGACTTCTGGAATGCCTCTCTTAATGATCATCAGACTCATTCTATTAGAACGATCTCATCTTTCAAGTTCCTTTTTATCCTCAGCGGAACTAGAATCTGTAATAGTGGGACGTTCAACCCTTATGGCTAAGTCCAGATCAAGGCAACCGAGAACGATCAACACATTCTCTTTCCAGTCCTTGAAGTTAGTCTCATTCAGCATAGGAATGGAATTAACATTTGCAAATATCGAGGAAGATGATGCTACAGCTGAACAAAGAACAAAATCACATATTCACATAAGAGTTCACATAAAACAACCAATAAAATTCAAACAATGATTAATCTCATCACAAGAAACCTGTAACAACATTAATATTTAGTCTTTGGACAGAAATATTAACTTGTAAGTGGTATTCTTGGTGTAGTGATAAAATATTAACAATAAATCATATCAAATAATAAGCTAATCTTTGGATCTACTTATTATTTATATGCCAAAAATAACTATATAATTGTTACATATTTATCACCACATGTATGAATTTAATTCGGCCAAATATTAAGCTTCCTTTGGGCCGATTAATATTTGCATGAATTAAATTCACACAACCATCTTAATATTACAAATTAATTAACATTCACAAAAGAGGCTACTTTGGCAGCTTATTGGTTCAATTAATTAATTTGATAATATTAATCATCTAAAAACACAATTTGAATTTTAAAGTTGCATCCAAAATTGACCACAAATTTTTTTTTTTTAAAAAAAAGTCAACTGGATCAGGTCAACAGTCAAAGTCAACGTTGACCGTTGACCATTGGCTGTTGACCGTGGAGGGTCAAAGGGCCGGGTTGGGTTGTGGACCGGGTCAGGTTTACCCAGCCGGGGTCCACATTCAGCGCCCCCCCCCCCCCCCCCCCCCCCGCCCCCCCCGGTTCTCTACATTTTTTTTTTTTAAAATTCTCGGGTCACCTAGGGGTTGAGGCCCTGGGTGACCAACTGGTCACGAGCCTCTTCGGCCCGTGCAACCCGTTGTAGTTCTGGGCCGAAGCCCAGAACCTCCCACACTCCCAGGGGTCGCGACCCCTGGGTATCGCTGCCATGCGGTTGGCACTGCCAACCGCCAAAGGTACTTCGTCAGGCAGTCGAGGCTCTCCTCGCCGGCGGGACGTCACGGCCGCACCCAGACGGCACCGACACCGGCGGCGGAACAGCAAGCCGCCGACCAAACCCAAAAACAGCCGCCTCTCTCCCTTAGGAGAAACTCAGCAGGGCCAGCTGAGCAGCCCCTTTTTGGCCGCCGTTTTCACTTCTTCGTCGCGGCCAGAGACCGCCGCTCTTCCTTTCTGGCCAGGCCTGAGGGTCTCGGCCGAAGTTCCTTGCCGGCGGCAGTAAGATTGCCGCCGGTATACCAAAGGTTTACTCATCCCACACACAACGATTCTTTCAGAATGACAGTGAGTAAATTATTTTTTTTTAATTGAATGCAGCCTTGATTCATATAATGCATAAACGACAGCCTCAATTAATGCACTTCATCATGTGTTCAATACGTACGTAAATATGCATTCACATAAAAACCAAACAACCATAACCTTATTCAACCGAAAATTTTAACCTAAAAATTTGAGAAAATATTTCTCAATAATTCAACATGAAACCGCTCTGATGCCATTTGTTAGAAACCAAAATCAAACCAGAATACTACCAAGATCGTTCATGTTAAATCATTGAGAAAAATAATTCCAAATTACAGAAGCGTATCTTGATTCATGATTTGGATTGTTGAGGGTTATTGTCTTCCAATCCAATACGTACTCCTTGAAGTTTTCTTGAAGATGGGATTTCAGAGAAAACAAGAAAAATAAAACATACGTCTGGATTGGGGACCATAACCTGAATAAATAACTTTAGTTATTTTAATGTATTTTCAGTTTTATCCATCATAAAATCTAAAAATTACAAATTGGTATCTACACATATATTATTAATAATAATGACCCATACATTATATTAATATCCAAAAGTCTTTTAACTTTACCTTAATTATGTCACTTTAATTTAGGCTTTACCTTAAGATAACATTAAACAATACATTTAAATACATATGTAGGCCCACATAAAAAATTAATTTCCAACATGGAAGAGATTCCCAGTTCTTTACTGCTTCCAAGATTCTCCTTCGGTGGTGGAAGATGTTAATGGGCAGCTCTGTGAAAGTAATCAGTTCCTCGACTTTCCTCAAGGATCACCCGGTCCTTGCACAGCAGCGAATGAAATGCTATGCTAACACTGTCGCCGTGAGCTCTCCTCTGCCCCTGAAGATTTGGTTCTCCTCAAGCTCCAGCCTTATTTTTTGAAGTTGTTGGCACGCAAGATGAAGGAAAAGCTGGCTCCTCTCTTTTATGGCCCCTTTACTGTGTTGGACAAGGTCGGACTGGTTCCCTATCGGTTCCCCTGTCTTCCTCTGCTCTCGTCCATCCTGTCTCCCATATATCTCAACTTGAGGGCTTTAAGGGACGCAATTACAAGGGACAGCCGCTGCCTGAGCAGCACTTGGATGACCTGGAATTGTGGGTGGAACCAGCTGTAGTCCTACAAGCCCGTTCTGTGGCCGTTGGCGGATGCAATGTGTCGGAAGATCTCATCAAGTGGGCGGGATTGCCAGATTGGGAAGCTACTTGGGAACCAGCAAACCTCATTTGAGCTCAGTTCCATGACGTCAACCATGGGGAGAAGGTTGATCTCAAAGAAGGGGGGCGGGGGTATTTTTAGTGCCCCAAACCATTTTGTTTACACTCAAAGAGAGCAAATTGAGAATAAGGCAAAATCGGGGGGCTTGGTGGGAATTAGAGAAAGGCTTGGTGGGAATTGAAGAGAATGTGTTGAACTACCATTTCTGTGTTGGATTCGGTTTTGGGTCAACAAATTTAAGGGAGTGCATGTGGGGAGAGAGAGGTATCGGGGGAAATCTTTTATTGGCTCACTCTGAGTTTGGAGGGTGGGGAGATCTTGAATGCTCTCTGTCTGTTTCGTTTTCCTTTCCAGCTTGTAAATACCCTAATGGGCGAATGCCACGATGGTGTGATTTTCAATAAATAAAAGGAGACCAGCCCTACCTCTGGCCAATCTACTTTTTTTTTTTTTTGGTGTTCAATTAACTAATCACTGCATAACAGAGAGAGATACCTAACAAGATATCACTAGAGGAGAAAAAAGAAAAGAAAAGAATGATAATGCATATATTTGGTAATGTAATCAATGTGGCAGGTCAACTATATAATATTAATTCATAATTTTTGCCACTAACTTATCTTGAGTAGTCTTATCGGATTAGAACTATCCAATTCTATAACTCTAATATCAAAATTATGGCTAATGTACCTAACAGAGGTGTAAGGGAAAGTGATATTTTCTGAATTTGATGCTAGTAAAGATAGTTGATGTGTAATTTTTAATGAGGCCTTCCCATGATCTGTGATTTTAGATGCGCAAGCGGATGATAATTCCAAAAACAAATAGACCAATCGAAAAAAGAAAAGTGATACTTGTTGGGAATGTAATTTTTCAATTCATGCTATTAAAGATTAACATTTAGCATGAATTTGACAGTGTTTGGGGACGGATCTGACTCAAGAATATCATGTTAGAAACCAAAATCAAACTAGAATTCTGCCACGATCATTCATGTTAAATCATTGAGAAAAAATAATTCTAAATTACGGAAGCGTACCTTGAATTCATAATCTTGGATTGATGTGGGTTATTGCCTTCCAATTCAATACGTATTCCTTGAATTCTTTTCTGAAGATGGGATTTCAGAGAAGTAGGAATTTCTGAAAACTTTCTGAATGAATGATACGTATGAATTGAGGACCATAACCAAAATATATAGCTTTAGTTATTTTAGTGTATTTTCAGTTTCGCCCATCATAAAATCTGGAAATTACAAATTGGTATCTACACATATAATATTAACAAATATAACCCATACATTATTTTTTTAATACCCAATAAAGCCTTTTAACTTTATCTTAATTATATCACTTTAATTTAGGCTTTACTTTAAGATAACATTAAATAACACATTTAATTATATATGTGTGCCCACATGAAAAATTATTTTCTAACAATCTCCCACTTAGGTCACATATGTATCTTTACAAAAATGTGTTAACTTTAGTGAGCTCAACCTTTGCTATCACACATAAAGGTATTCCTGAACAATCTCGTCCATTGATCATACCAACATAGGACCAAAGCGGTCTTTGTCACAAATATAACGTGACTAGACCCATCTATGATCACACATACCGATATAACCAAATGACATAGATCAAGTATGGATGTGTAGCATGGAAATTACATGCAAAGTGATCTAAACATGTCTATTTCCAACTAGTCCTACCTTATATCTGAATGAGATCAAAACCGTACCAAAATCAGAGTGTAAATAAACTGTATTCTTTATTTCTGCAGAAAACATATACAAACACACAATGTCTATATATAAGAAAATTAGCATTCAAATACAAACTCCCACTAAAACTGTATATCATCAAATAACTGAACACCCATGTGAGCAGTGTGCTCATGAAAGACCTTGGGTGGAAGCCCTTTAGTAAGCGGATCCGCTATCATGGACTTTGTACCAATATGCTCTATAGACACCTGACCACTTTGAACTCTTTCTTTAACAACAAGAAACTTAATCTCTATATGCTTTGACTTTGAAGAGCTTCTGTTGTTGTTCGAATATAAGACTGCAAATTTATTGTCACAAAATAACTTAAGTGGTCTTTCTATAGTTTTCACAATCCGCAGCCCAGTGACAAAGTTTCGCAGCCATATTCCATGATTGGATGCCTCATAACATGCTATAAATTCTGCCTCCATAGTGGAAGAAGCTATGAGTGACTGCTCAGCACTCCTCCAAGAAAATAGCTTCTCCAGCAAGCAAAAAAATATAGCCCGAAGTGGATCGACGACTATCTTGACATCCAACAAAATCTGAATCCGAATAACCAATGATCTCGAGCTGGTCTGACCTTCTATATGTAAGCATATGATCTTTTGTTCTCTGTAAATCTCGCATAACCCGTTTGGTTGCTTTCCAATGATCCATTCCAAGGTTACTCAAATATCTGCCCAACAATCCAACAATGTATGCTATATCTGGACGAGTACAAACTTGAGCATACATTAGACTCCCAACAGCTGATGCATATGGGATCTTTTCCATTTCCTTAACCTCAAGGTCATTCTTAGGACACTGACTTAAACTGAACTTATCTCCTTTAGCCACAGGGGTATCTCTTGGTTTACAATCCTGTATGCCAAATCTTTTAAGCACCTTTTAGATATAGCTCTTTTGTGATAACCCAAGTATACCCCGAGAGCGATCTCGGTGTATTTTAATTCCTAACACAAAAGAGGCGTCACCAAGATCTTTCATTTCAAATTTCTTTGATAGAAATCTCTTGGTTTCGTGCAATAAGCCTATATCATTGGTGGCAAGCAGTATATCATCAACATACAATACCAGGAGAATACACTTACTCCCATTGAACTTATGGTATATACAGTCATCTACAGTGTTCATCTCAAAACCGAATAAGACTATCACTTGATGAAATTTGTAATACCATTGACGAGAAGCTTGCTTAAGCCCATAGATGGATTTCTTTAATTTGCAAACCATCTAATTTGGGTCTCCCGACTCAAAGTTTTCTGGCTGCACCATATAAATCGTTTCATCAATGTCACCATTTAGAAACACCGTCTTAACATCCATCTAATGTAGCTCAAGATCAAAATGCGCTACAAGTGCCATAATTGTCCTAAAAGAGTCTTTCGTTGAAACTAGAGAAAAAGTCTCTTTATAATCAATGCCTTCCTTTTGAGTAAAGCCCTTAGCAACAAGACGAGCTTTATATCGCTCTACATCACCCTTTGAATCCCTCTTGGTTTTAAATATCCATTTACAACCAATGGGCTTCGCACCTTCAGGTAATGGAACGAGATCCCAAACGTCATTATCCTTCATAGACTTTATCTCATCCTTCATGGCATTCATCCACTTTTGAGAGTTAGAACTATGCATGGCTTGACGGACATTGATCGGATCATCATCCATCAATCCAACACTTTCCTCATGTTCTTGGAGAAATACTATGTAATCATCCGAAATAGCACTTCTCCTCTCTCTAGTGGATCTCCTTAATGACACAAGTTCCTGAGGTTCTGGTTCTTGAGGTTGTTGAGTTTGTACCTGAAGGGGTTGAATGACTATGTTTGGTTGTTCTTGATATGCAATTTGATCAACGTCAGGGATAGAAGCATGAACATTATCAAAAGCAATTGTAGGAATAGGAACCAATCCCTCTTGTGCAAAAGGAACAGGATCAAATTCATCCTCAAAGACAAAGTCTCTAACCTTATTTCTCTCCCCAAACTCAACATCCTCAAAGAATGTTGCATTTGCCGTCTCAAAAATAGCCTTAGTAGTGGGATCATAAAATTTGTAACCCCTTGACCGTTCAGAGTATCCAATGAAATAGCAGCTCACTGTCTTGGAGTCCAATTTCTTTTCATTGGGCCTATAAGGCCTTGCTTCTGCTGGACAACCCCAAGTATGTAAATGCTTCAGACTAGGCCTTTTGCCAGTCCAAAGCTCATAAGGTGTTTTAGCTGCTGCTTTTGTTGGTACTCTGTTAAGAATGTAAGCTGCAGTCTTGAGTGCTTCACCCCAGAGGGATTCAGGTAAGGTGGAATGACAAATCATACTCCTCACCATGTCCTTAAGTGTCTGGTTTCGTCTCTCAGCTACACTATTCATGCTAGGTGAACCTGACATGGTATATTGAGGTACTATCCCGCATTCCTCTAGGAATTTAGCAAAAGGTCCTGGACGTTGTTCACCTGATCTATTATATCTGCCATAGTATGCACCACCACGGTCAGATCTGACGCCCTTAATTCTTTTACTGAGTTGAAGCTCAACCTCAGCCTTATATGACTTGAACACGTCCAAAGTCTGTGACTTCTCATGTATGAGATATAAGTAACCATACCGGGAGTAATCGTCTATGGACGATACAAAGTATTGTTGACCATTCCATGAAGCCACAGGAAATGGTCCACAAATGTCCGTGTGTATCAATTCTAAGACATCCGTAGCTCTATTGGCACCCAATCCCCTTTTGTTTGTTTGTTTCCCTTTAATACAATCAACACAGATTTCAAAATTTGTAAAATCAAGGGAATTAAGAATTTCATCTGACACAAGCCTTTCTATCCTTTTTCTTGAAATATGTCCCAATCGCTTATGCCATAATACAACAGAATTCTCATCGGTTAATTTACGTTTTATGCCACGAGAATTAACATGCAAGGTTTCGTTATAAGAAGCAACTGTATCAAGCAAATATAGGTTATCTTGAAATGATAAAGAACCGGTACCAATAACATTTGAATTTAAAGAAAGACTAAACTGACTATTTCTAAATGAACAACAGTATCCAGATTTGTCCAAAGCAGAAATAGAAATTAAATTCCGCCTAAACGACGGTACAACAAAAGTGTCTTTCAAATCCAAATAATAACCAGAACTTAACAATAACCTAAAATGCCCTATAGCTTCAACTTCTACCGATTTGCCATCTCCCACATAGATGAATCTTTCAGCAACCCTGCATAGACACACTTATATGAGTAGTGGCTCCTGAATCAATCCATCAAGTGTGTCTTGGCACTTAAGTTAAATTAACCTCAGAACAAACCAAATTGAGAAGCATACCTTTCTTTGCACGCCAAGCATGATACTTGGTGCAGACCTTCTTCATGTGTCCAGGTTTACCACAAAAGAAACAAGCAACATTTCCGTCATTTTTATCCTTATCTTGTTTCTTTTGTGCTGACCTTTAGCAGCTTCATTGCTTTTCTTTCTTTTCTTCTTCTTGTCCTTAGAGGTGCTAGCCAAGTGAGCACTTTCAGTCTTCTCTTGCTTCAGTCTTTCTTCCTCTTGCACACAATAAGAAATTAACTCATTAAGAGTCCATTTCTCTTTCTGGCAGTTGTAACTGATCTTGAATTGGCTGAATTGTGTAGGAAGAGAAATCAAGACAAGATGCACTAGAAGATCCTCAAAAATTTCCAGATCTAGTGTCTTTAATCTTGAAGCCAGATGAGACATTTCCATAATGTACTCCCTTATGTTTCCTTTTGCTTTGTACCTCATTGAAATTAGGCTCGCCAAAAGCGTGCTTGTTTCAGCCTTATCATTCTTTGCAAAGCATTTCTCAATGGCCTCAAGGAAACCCTTGGCAGTAGTAACCTCATCAGGTACAGTGCCCCTGAAGACTTTTGGAATGCCTCTCTTAATTATCATCAGACTCATTCTGTTAGAACGATCCCATCTTTCAAGTTTCTTTTTATCCTCAGTGGAACTAGTATCTGTAATATTGGGACGTTCAACCCTTATAGCCAAGTCCAGATCAAGGCAACCGAGAACAATCAAAACATTCTCTTTCCAGTCCTTGAAGTTAGTCCCATTCAGCATAGGAATGGAATTAACATTAGCAGATATTGATGAAGATGATACAGTAGCTGAACAAAGAACAAAATCACATATTCACATAAGAGTTCACATAAAACAACAAATAAAATTCAAACAATGATTAATCCCATTACAAGAAACCTGTAACAACATTAATATTTAGTCTTTGGACAGAAATATTAACTTGTAAGTGGTATTCTTGGTGTAGTGATCAAATATTAACAATAAATCATATCAAATAATAAGCTAATATTTGGATCTACTTATTATTTATATGCCAAAAATAACCATTTAATTATTACATATTTATCACCACATGTATGAATTTAATTCGGCCAAATATTAAGCTTCCTTTGGGCTGATTAATATTCGCATGAATTAAATTCACACAACCATCTTAATATCATAAATTAATTAACATCCACAAAAGATGCTACTTTGGCAGCTTATTGGTTCAATTAATTAATTTGATAATATTAATAATCTAAAAACACAATTTGAATTTTAAAGTTGCACCCAAAATTGACCCCAGAATTTTTTTTTTTTTTAAAAAGGTCAACTGGATCGGTCAATGGTCAAAGTCAACATTGACCATTGAGGTCAAAGGGGACCGGGTTGGGTTGTGGACCGGGTCAGGTTAACCCAACCCGGGTCCACATTCAGCCCCCCCCCCCCCGGTTCTTTCCTTTTTTTTTTTTTTTTTAAACCAGGTCACCCAGGGGTTGAGGCCCTGGGTGTCCAACTGGTCACGAGCCTCTTTGGCCCGTGCAACCAGTTTCCAGTTTTGGACCGAAGCCCAGAACTCTCCTCATGCCCAGGGTCGCGACTGCCGGAAGTGATCCCAGGCAGTTGCAACTGCTGCCGCCGAAATCCACCCCCATCGATCTGCCAACAGGCGCGACTTGACGGTCGCACCCAGAGAGTGCCGGCGTCGGCGGTGGAGCAGCAAGCCGCCAGCAAAACCCAAGAACAGCAGCCCTTCTTTTTCCCTTTGGCGTGACCAACATCGCCGGCTTAACAACGGCTTTTGGCCGCCGTTTTCTCTCCTTCGCAGCGGCCAGAGGCCGCGGCTCTTCCATTCCGGCGCCGCCTGAGGGTCGGGCTGAATTTCCTTGCCGGTGGCAGTGAGATTGCCACTGGTAGTCCGACGGGTTACTAAACCTATATGCATAACGATTTCATCGAATATGCAACACTGTTTTCATCGATTCTTTTTTTTTTTTTAAACAATTAATGGCAGCGTTGATTTATGACCGAATGGAAAGAGAAAACAAAAGTCCTTAGCAACAATTTAATGCATATACGGCAGTTTTCATTCATGCACAGCAATACGTACAGTGTCCATATTAATGAATCCATATTAAACAAATCAAACCTTATTAAAGAATCCACAAACATAACCTTATTCAACCAAAACTTTTGAGAAAAATTTCTCAATAATTCAACTTGAAACGGCTCTAATGTCACTTGTTAGAAACCAAAATAAACTAGAATTCTGCCACGATCATTCATGTTAAATCATTGAGAAAAAATAATTCCAAATTGCGGAAGTGTACTTTGAATTCATGATCTTGGATTGATGTGGGTTATTGCCTTCCAATTCAATACGTATTCCTTGAATTCTTTTCTGAAGATGGGATTTCAGAGAAGTAGGAATTTCTGAAAACTTTCTGAATGAATGATACGTATGAATTGGGGACCATAACCAAAATATATAGCTTTAGTTATTTTAATGTATTTTTAGTTTCGCCCATCATAAAATCTAGAAATTACAAATTGGTATCTACACATAAAATATTAACAAATATAACCCATACATTATTTTTTTAATACCCAATAAAGCCTTTTAACTTTATCTTAATTATATCACTTTAATTTAGGCTTTACTTTAAGATAGCATTAAATAACACATTTAATTACATATGTCTGCCCACATGAAAAATTATTTTCTAACATATCATGCACACTTTTTTCTTTTTTCGGACCTTTCCTTTTGGGTTTTTTCAAGAAGGTTTTAATGCGGTCTTTTCTCAAAATTGAGTCTTAGATCTTGAGGCTCTCGTAGACTTTTGTTAAAATTTTCTTTTTAGCTTTTATGCTTGTTTTTCTCATGATTTTTTTGGCTTGTTTTCTCCTTGGGGTTGCCCTTTTGTTTTTGGTTCCCATTTTTGGTGTTGGATTATCGGCATGAACATAACTAAAAAGCTATGACAAACCAACTTTTTCCTTCAGCCATGCTTAGAATAATAATATGTCCCAACATATAATCTCAAAACACACATGCCATACAAATATAGGCCCTGGTTTTTGTCCAAACCTTGAGCTACATACAGTTCTAACTGATTGTTACTCTTGCAAAAATGTTCTTTTTCTGAGTTGATATACTTTTACGAACTGAAAAGAGAGTAATAAGAAGTGGGTGATTGGTGCAACCTCTAATTAAGATAGAAGGTTACAGCTGCACTGCAACAATATTATAAGTTTCTCCAAATTGATGATGATCTGCCATTGTTTGTACAAAGTCGTGCTTCTAGAATAAGAGGGTCATCCCATAATTATTCGCCCATAAATCGTTCATTTGTAGATCTCATTGCCAATTATGATTGATCACTACACAGTAATGCAATATTATGGATCACCGCCAATTCTAGGATATATATATATATATATATGTGTGTGTGTGTCTGTGGCACAAATAGCTTGTCAAATACATAGGTCTCACATGAAATCAATATTTCATAGCGAAAAGTGAGAAGTTAAAGTATATATTCCACCTCTTGAAGATTAAACTCATCGGTCTGATCAGCTTGTCTTCTTTTTCCCCTCGGCAAAAAATTTTGTTGTGAAATGCGAAATTTGCATTAGGTTATATGATTAGAATAAAAAATTTATATTTTCTTCTAAAGTTTGGACTTTGTAACAATTTCCTTCCCAAATTTTAAAACGTATATTTGTTTTCCTTCGACTTGAAGCCACGACAAATTTAATCCTTCCGTTTTGTAAAGAACATTGCCACGTGTTGGGATGACATTTCCTCAAAATCTCAGGAAAAAAAAGTCAACGGAGTCCCCAAGTGAAGGCCACGCAAGGCAACAAGCTATTGCAATCGCCATTAGATGGCTCTTCTAAGTGGACTTGTGATCTTACAACTGATCATGTGCCCAACCTGCTAATTATCTCTCCCTTGCGCCATGTTGTCCACAATGAGCCGAGGCTCCTCCATCCCCCTTCTTGAAGGGGTCCTCTTGCAATTTACATAAAATAGCAGGATTTTTTTTTCCCTAAAAATTCTTATAATATTTGATTATAGTGATAGATTTTTTATTGTTTCCTAATAGTTAGGTTTCAATTTTTTAATTTCTGCTACTAAGATTCATTCTGGTAAATTTTCATTTCACACGATTTTGTTTAAATTTTAAGCTATGAGTTGTACTTGATCGGATCACCTAAAAAAAGATTGTAAATTTCCAGTGGTTCATCATTTAGTGAATTGAAAGCTCTTTTCATTTGGGATTAAACTGACTGGACAATGAGGTTGTTAAAGTCTTTATTTTCCCTTTTAAAATTTCTTCGTCATAAGGATTTAAGTAACATAGGCGTCATTGTTTCACTAACTCAACATTATCGTATGATGTTTGACTATAAGATGCAATTATTGGGCATGAGATTAACAAATATCTAGAAGCTTCACACCACAGAGCCTTTTAAGATATTGTATTCTTGTTGGTAATGTGTGTTTTTAAATGTTTAATTTGATTAAAATTACATTCCAATTAAAGGTATGCAAATTTAGTAAAATTTGATACAAATTTGACCACTCAAAATAGTATCATACGAATACAGTAAACAATTCCGGAAAACTTGATTATGCAATTTGTTTCTTTTTAATGTTACGATCAACTTTAGGTTAACATCACATAACGTAGATGCCATTCTAGGCCTCAAATGTGTGTGTGTGTCTGTGGATAGAGCAATTTTACAACTTTTAGGCGGGGCAATTATCAAATATGCAAATTGATATATGAGCTGCGAGAACTGCACAGGCTAATTATAAGAACATCATTTCAAACATCCCAATAATTTCTTTTAATTTGAATTATATAATGAGAATCATATGAATTTATCCAAAACACCCAATAAGAAAATTATGAAATAATAGGCATATAATATATGATATAAATATATATATCGAGAAAATTAACGTATTGTTGGGTTAGTTCATATATTTTATGAAGCACCAACTTAAGTTTGTTGCATAGCGACTTTTAAGTCTTCGGTTATAGTTGTTCTTATTGGGAAAGAATGCATTTCTCTGCAAACTATTTTTTGGATTATTCAAGATCCGCTTACTCCAAAAAGAATTAAAAACACAAATGACATATATTAAGAAACATTCGAAACTTGTTAATTTTTGCACGTCCTTCTCATCTTAATATAAGCTATTCAGAATATCAATTCATGATCAAATTGTTGGTGCAATTTGCAGATGCAACTTCCATAACATTAAGTACTGAAGACGACAAGCAGGATAAATAACATTTGTCTTCATTAATTTTCACTTTAACCATTGCCAAGTGGAGGAAGACTTTGAAGAAGACTTAATTAAAAAAAAATGATTGAATTATATAAAAATTTCAACGAACGGTATGCAGAACCCACAGATTATATACAATAAGTAGCACAAAGAATTCACTTCGGAGCAAATGCTATGGCTTGGACATATTCCATGCACCCACACATGACGTACATTATATGCATGTGTATATATTCAATCACCTATATATATATACACACACACACGTATTTATTTATTTATATATGCACATAACCAAAAGAGAAGAGCACTAGTACAGCTTTGAAATGACAAAGATAATCATCAAAATTGTACTCATGAAAATGTAGAATTACTCTTGCGTAGTACCTCTGCTATTGTTACCTTCCATTTGCATAGCTCTTGCAGGGAAGACGATGACGATGAGTAATAGTACTTCTGACGTGAAGTCGCCGACTTGCATAGGAACATGCGGGAACCTAAAAGCTCCTTACCCTTTCGGAATCGACGATACTCGCTGCGCCAAGGATGAAAATTTCACGTTCACGTGCAACTGCAGCTTTTCTCCCCCTAAACTCATTCTTGGACGGAACATAGAGGTTCTTAACACGCCTATCGTTGCTTTAACAAGTCTGCTTTGGTGGGCTATTTCGACCAGGAAATTACCTTGGCAGAGGACAGCCTTACACCTTCTCCACCTCCGAGGACAAGCTGATTGCCCTTGGCTGTGACACGCTTGCCTTCATGAACGATGCTGAAAACAATTTCGGGAGCGGCTGCGTCTCCCTTTGCAGCAAGAAGGTCGACGTTGCAGTGGAGGGCTCTTGCTCAGGAAGCGGCTGCTGCCAGACATTGGTTCCGAAGAAGCTCAAGAAGCTCCAGATAACGTTCAGTAGCTCGTGCAACCAAAGCAAGGTTTGGAAGTTCAACCCTTGCGGATTTGCCTTCTTGGTGGACCAGAGGACTTTCAACATCTCGAATATGCAGCTTGATTTTTGGCCGAAAAAGGTCGAGAATTCGATTGTTCTGCTAGACTAGGTGGTGGGGAAGGAGAGGTGTGAGGAAGCAAAAATGAATATGAACGAACCAGGACATATTTGCAGAGAAAATACTGATTCTTTGTACTCTGATAATGCTCTCGGATAGCGTTGCCGGTGCTTGGATGGATTTAGAGGGAATCCGTATCTAAAACAAGGATGCCAAGGTGCCTAATTTGATATTAAAAATGCATGATTTATGTGAATGCTATGTTACATATGTTTTAGGAGCATAGTTGAAACTAAAAGTTAAAAATTCAAATTTCATAAAAACAAGTGTAAAAAGTCTGGTTTGAATTTTTTTTTTTTTTCAACTTGAACTGAATTCCTAAACGCCACATTTAATATCAGATTCTCTTATGGCTGTTGTACTTATGGGCCAATACATTATATGATAATTTTGTAATTAACCGTCATACTTTTTTCCTGCTAGATATTGACGAGTGCAAAGAGCCAGAAACATTTCCGTGTGAAGAAAAATGCAAAAACAAGATTGGAGGCTACGAATGCAAATGTCCTCTTGGCATGCATGGGGACGGTAAAGTTGGTTGTCAAGGATTTAGTGTTTTGCCACAGGTAGATACATATTTTCTAGTATTAATTTACAACTGTGAATTACCTGTCTTATTTTGTAAATCTTTAAAATATTCTCATACTCCTTCTATGGTTGGACCTTATACATGTAGAAACATTTTTAAATATTAGACCTTATCAAAATCACGTCCAAATAAAAAGTGCCTAGAACGATAGTTTTTAATATAGATTTGACGGCTAAAAAATAGAAACTTATCAATTGTTTTTTTAAGTCCTATCTAGAAATTTCCTAATCTCACATCTTGGAATTCCTTTTCTATGATGAATAATCGAATCTCTCACTATCTTGCAATTAGTGAATCGAATGTAATATGAAATATTTTCCTATAATATCTTAGGCGAAGGATATAAAATCTAATACCAACTTTTGTACTATTTCATAAACTGTCATTCATTTAAAAGATTGACCTCATTAGTCAGATTGTATTTGTCAATCAAAAATTACAGCTATATCTATAATTAAGATTACAGCTGATGTCTATAACGTTATTCGTATGCAGATGTTGTTTGATTTATTATCCCTTTGCTCATTACTAGTCTTTAAATAAAGAGCGTTGCTTCGTTAATTTGGGTTGTTTTTTGTTGTGCACAGTTAATGGAGCCAACGTTATCCTTGTGATTATTGCTTTACTCATTTTCTATAACTGTAAGAGAAGAAAAAGGGAGAAAATATTCAAAGAAAACGGAGGTTTGGTGTTAAAGAATTAGAGAGCAAGAATCTTCAGCACGGCAGAACTAGCCCAAGCAACCAACAATTACAATAAAAATCAACAACTCGGCAGTCGTGGTTTTGCTTCAGTTTACAAGGGCATTCTAGTAGATCAAGATGCTACAGCGGTAGCGGTCAAGAAGCCCAAGGATGCAGGTACAATTCAAATAAACCACCAGCAATTCTCGCAATTGTTTCACAAGTTAATCATAAGAATGTTGTCAAACTCTTAGGCTTATGTCTAGAGACCAAGATCCCACTTTGGTTTACGAATTCGTTTCCAAGGGGACGCTTTTGCAACACATCCACGACAATAGATCAGCTATGTTAAGATCATGAAAGACCCGTTTGAAATCTTCTAGCACTTGACTACTTGCATTCTTTTGCACGCCCACCAATCATTCATAGAGATGTCAAGTCCACAAACATTCTCTTGGACAAAAATTGCACTGCAAAAGTCTCCAATTTTGAAGTCTCAGTTCTGATTCCACCTGGCCAAACTGGAATAGCCACCACAGTGCAGGGAACTCTTGGGTACTTAGATCCCGAGTATCCAAAAATGGGCACTTTAACTGCAAAAAGCGATGTGTATAGCTTTGGAGTTGTTCTCGTAGAGCTTATAACAGAAGAGAAACCAGTCTCAAGTGGAAGAACTAGAGTAAAAAGTAACATCATTCAGTACTTTGTTGTGAAGGTTTAAGAAAAGCGCTATAATTATGTGGATGCAATCTTGGACACGATAGTTTTTCGTGACGAAGATGAGACGGAACAAATTAAAGCAGTGGCTGAGCTTGCAACAAAGTGTTTGGAAAGCAGTGGAATTAAAAGGCCATCAATGAAAAAAGTGGCGAAGGAGCTTGCAAGGCCAAATAAACTCAATATTGGAAACTATAAGGTTCAGGAAAATGGTGAAGAGTTGGAGCGATTGCATGATGAATCGTTACCGACCAGCCACGAGAGTAGTAAGCACGGTCGCAGCTCGTATGAGCTAGTGGAATATACTACCTATGATGTGATGGGATATGACACAGAGCCATCAGTTTCTGTCACCTAGATGATTAATTAAAAATACACTCTTGAGATAAGCTATAATAAATCCAATTATACATAGCAGGATCAGCATCCAATAATTGTCCTGCAAGCCGACACAGGTTTGCTTTCAAATTAATATTGTGTCTTCTGCAATCAAGTTAATTTAACGTGTTCTGCTTGATTACTGCTTTGTTATATTTATATAAATTTTTCAAATTTCTGTTAAACTATCTCTGCTATGTCATCATATTATCTCCTTGAAGTAGTTGTTCGATGCAGCAAAGAAAGAAAGAGAAGGGGGAAAAATAAAAATTAAAAAAGACTTTAGGGTTCGTTTGTTTTAGGGATTCGAATCATGCTGGTTTGAACTTTTGAATTTGAGATAAGAAATTTGAAAAATGTGATTTAAACTAAAATCCGAATTTACTTTTAGATATATAATTGATTTTAAGTTTGACAAGATAATAAAATCTGGAACCGTATTAAAAATGCATTGAAAAAATAAAATTAAGTATAGTGAGAAAAATAAGTCCAAAACTAAATAATAATAAGTTTAAAAACCTTGAAAATAGGGAGAGCTCGATTCTTAAAATTTCACACTTTTGATTCAACAAGTCTAATCAACGGTTCAAAACAAACTGAAATTTTTTTACCAAACACCCTCTCGTCTGAGTGTTTGAGTTTGATCTCGTCTGAGTGTTTGAGTTTGATCCATGTGAGATGTTGAAACAAGCGGTTCCTTAAATCACCTGCCTCCTTCCCTGTTTCACCACTCCCTTGTAAAATATTTGCTACATGTTTAGATTAAAAGTCAACATAGGCCATCAACGTCTCTCAAAATCTGCATACCAAGTCAGTTCATGTGCCAAGTTTGTCATGACCATAAGGTTATAACAGCCAAAAGAATCAAATAACTTGATCAGAAAGAGACATTGACCAAGACCTTTCCTTCACTTGTCGGCTTTAAATATTGTGTAATGACATGCCATTGAAGGAAGACTTTGACTAAGTCTCCAATGAAAGTGATACACATACGCGGAATATTTATAATAGAACAAAAAAACCCTTTTCATCTGCATGTATCAGTTTAACATATAATGTATTTTTTAAAGTAAGACCTATTATTTTGTTAATGATAGAGTTATAACCTCATAAGGTTTAATAGGATTCTTCATAGAATACTCAACCAAAGACGAAAACTAAAAAACAAAATAAGACATAACAAAGCATAACAAAATAACTAAAAATTACAGTGTCCATGTATTAAAGATAGAAGAAAGTAGAGAGTGTCATCTATAGGGGTGAGCTATCCCAGAGCTTTAAAGATAGAAGAAAGTAGAGAGTGTCTTCTATAACTGTGAGCTATCTTAGAGCTTAGACAAAGATGTACATATAACATTAAAGTAGCCTAGAAGTACTTGTGCATGTTGCTGTTATCACGGCCATGGACATGCGTGGCTATGCCGCCGCTACCACGAGAGGTGCAACTACTGCTGCTACGGATGTTGCTAATTTGGATAGTTGCAACAACCAAACTTATAATACCATTTTGATATTTTTCCAAACAAGATATGCTAATGCAATGTTTTCTTAAAACACATGATACTAAATGATAAAGAAAATCTAGATTAAAATAGTATTATGTATTGAAGTATAAATTAGAATAACATATTAATAGCATATTTGAAAGAAGAGTTTTAATTCTAAAATTTGAACCGTACAACATAATTTTGCTTTATACTGACATATAAAAGTTTTACATTATTTACTGTTTAAACTCTAAACTACAAACCACTTTCTCAAAAACCTTTTAAAAATTTTTCATATTTTTTGGCGTAGACTGGAGATGGTTGATAACGATTTCCTATTTACGTAACAAAATCATGCACACTGCCAGGATATTGACGAAGACTTTGGAGACGACGAAGACTTATAAGTCTTTTTAATAATGCAGTTTGAACTTGGACGAGGCCTGTCTTTTTAATAACGCAGTTTGAACTTGGACGAAGACTTTGGGGACGACGAAGACTTATTAAGTCTTTTTGGTGATGCAGTTTATACTTGTAATAATAAGTTTGAGAAATTAGTTACAATTTGAAGTTAAAACTTAAAAATTTTAGTATGTTATAGCTTTTTTTTACAACAAACTTTTGTTTTTTTCGTAATATATAAAAATTTTACACTATAACAAACTCTTTTTTTTTAACATACGTAATTCAAACTAAGTTTGTTTTCAAATTTAATGAAAGAAAATACTATAACAAACTTAGTTTATACTACAAATTATAATTCAAACTATATTTTCCAAATGGGCAATCAAAAAGAATTCAAAAAAGAAAATTGTGGCATACTATAGATCAGATTCTTTGTCAAAAAAAAAAAATACATATATATATATATATATAGCCAAGTTTTTGTGGTATAAATCACGCTACTAATAGGGCTTGACTGCTTAACAAGGGTTCAAAAGCACTTGATGTCGGTCAAAAATCGCCGTTAATTTGTACCCTCTAGAGTAACTTTCTCTTTCTATATCTTAACCATGGATCATGCTAATTATTGTTGTTCCATAATTTCATACCTAGCCTTTGTTTGGCTTTTTAGTTTTAAGTCATTAATTTTAATTATAAACAAAATAAAACTCTCAATAACTACAATTAAAAAAATTACTACAGTGAAAAGCTCTTTATATTATATTTCTTAAACTTAAAACTTCAATTACAATTGAAGTGTCGAACGGTCTATAAACTTTACTTGTAACATGTTTAGGAAGTGAAGTCCTAATTTTGAATCCTCTCTCCAAATAAATAAATGAAATTGCATGTGAAATCAAGGATTAAAATATGACAAAAAAGCAACAAAATCTAATCTTTTAAGTAATTTATGGGATAGATAGTTTAGTTAATTCCTTATTTTTTTTCATTTAACTAGGTCTAACCTTTAAAAAAAAATACAATTTGGTTCACTAATCATTAATTTTGATTGTTAAAAAATGTTTTGACCACTTCAACAAGGTATTTTAGTGAAATACCTAATATATTTAAAAAAAATTAAAATTGAAACATAAAAAATCAATAACATAAAAAACAATAAATATATATTATTAAAATCATATTTTTTTCTAAAAAAATCAGATTTTTTAAACGAAAATCATATCAAATTCTTTGATTCCCTAAAAAAAATCCCAACAACAATCTTTATTTTTTTCGAAAATAACAAACCTAAAATTTTAATCTTTTCTTTCCTCCTTGCCACCGTTATCGATTAACCCAGCAAAACCCATCCTTTTTTTTTTGTGCAATCAGATCAATGTTTGTTGAATGAGCAATAGTTTGATTTGTTTCAAAAAAAAAAAAAACTCAAATGCCAAACCCTAATCTAACACACACACACTCTCTCTCTCTCTAGTCCAACAAAATTTTCTCCTTCCCAGAGCAATATCAAGTTGCTGTCACTGTCACCATCGAAGGCTGCCTTCGCCAAAGCTCCATCGCGTGAGAGATGACGTTTCAGTCTACAACATCGCCTTCTTCACTAGTGCCAATCAACAATCGCGAGGCGTCCTTCTTCTCTGACAGCAATTCAACCTTCATGAGCCTTGCTCCTTTCTCCTCAATAACAGCTCGTTGCCGTCAATTTTTGCAAATCCAACTCTGATCTTGCAAGACCTCGCCTCCAATCCAACAATGGCAGTGCTTTTTGTGATTTGCTTTTGCTTGGGTTTGTGATTATTTATACAGGTTTGACATGATGTTGTTGGGAAGGGAAAGGGGTGGTTGGGTAGAGGTAAAGGGGGGCAGTGGGCAGGGGTGGGCGACGGAGAGGGAGTTGGGGTTTGGGGATTTTTTTCTTTTAGCTTGTTGGTTTTTTTTTAGATTTTTTTTTTTTGTTTTCTAATTTGTATTTTAATATTATTTATTATTAGTGTAGGGGCAATTTAATAAATTTGATTAAAAATTGATGTTTAAAATTTTTTCTCATCCAAAATTAAACAGTTGAGACCAAATTGCATTTTTTTTTAAAGGTTAGAGCCAAGTAAATTAAAAAAATAAGATAATGATAGAATTAGACCACTATTTATTGAGACTAAAAATAAATAGACCAAAATATAACAATGATAAGTAAACAACCTATTTCGATTAAAACGGAATTTGTTTTGGTATAAAATAACGTAGAGAAAAATACGAAACAACATTGAGATAATAAAAAATCAAAAGAGAAGAAGAAAAAGAAAAAACAATGAGGTAAAATTAAAAATTTAAGTGTTTAAAAAGAACACGTAATTCAAAAAATGCAATGTACTTAAATACTTTTGGAAGTGTGTTAGTTCTTTACATTAAGAATTAAAACTTTGTTATTTAGTGTAATTTCCTTAAAAAAGTTCAAGACTAAATTGTACATTTTTAAAAACGTCAGGAATTAACCGAACTATTTATCCTAATTTTTGAACAATTTATGTGATCTTTGACTGATTCCAACCTCACAAATTAATAATAAAGTAAAAGATCAAATAACAGAAGGTAAGTGCCTATATATACACAGAAACACAAATCACCAATTAGAACACATAAACGTTGTCAGGAGGATAACACACACCTAATAAAAATGGTGCAGGAGTACTTGTTGGTATTGCTCTTACTGTGGCCATGGTTACAGGTAGGAAGTACGGCGACGACGATAACGGTGACAACAAATACAACTTATTTGGATGTGAAGCCGCCGAGTTGCGAGCGAACATGCGGGAACGTGACAGTGCCTTACCCCTTTGGAATCGACAATTCTAATTGTGCCAAAGACGACAAAAATTTTTTGCTCACATGCAACCGCAAATACTCTCCCCCTAAACTCATTCTCGGAGACAACATTGAAGTTGTCAACATTTCAGCGGAGGAGGGCACCATGAGCGTCCTTATCTACAACGCCTACGCCTGCCACAACGAGTCCGGTTTATCAAACTATTTCGAACAGGACATCAAATTGGGAGCAAACAGCCCCTTCACTTTCTCCAACACCCAAAACAAGCTCATCGCTCTCGGCTGCGACACGATCGCATTCATGGACGATGCCGAGGGAAAATTTGGAAGCGGCTGCATTTCCTTGTGCAGCAACAACGTTAGCCTGGCCAAGGAGGGCTCCTGTTCGGGCTTCGGGTGTTGCCAGACCTCGGTTCCAAAGAATCTCAAAAGGCTGCAGATAGAGCTAACGAGCACGTCAAACCACAGAAAGGTTTTGTGGTTCAATCCATGTTCGTATGCCTTGTTGGTGGACCAGAGGATTTTCGATGTGTCAAAGATGCGGCTCGATTTTTGGCCCGAGGACTTGAAGTATTCGAATGTTCTGCTGGACTGGGTGGTGGGGAACGAAACGTGTGACGAAGCCAGAAGGAATGGTGGATCGAGTTATGCATGTGGGGACCATACTAACTGCTCTTATTCGGACAATGGTCTTGGTTATCGTTGCCATTGCTTGAAAGGATTTTCGGGTAATCCATACGATCTCCAACAAGGATGCCAAGGTAATTAATTGATTAATCCTGCATAATTATAGAATGGTATTATTCTCTGCCGGTAGTTAACAATCCAAGAATTAGGTGTGATTTATTAATTTAGATCAATGGTTAAAAACAAGGCAACACCAAAAGAGTTGTAGTCTCTATTATTTCGGTTTCTAACCTAAGTATAATAAAAACATGAGATAATCCTATAATTATACTTCTTAGTTTTCATTATTTCTCAATTTGTCCTTTTGTTTTTAAAAACTATGAAGGAATTTTTTGAATTTGAAAAACTTGTTTTAATTTTATCATTTGTAGACTTTTTAACTTAAAAACATAGAAATAAGATGAAAATACTCTTGACTAAACCTAATTTGTTTATAAAATATATGTTTTTTTATTTAAAAAAAATTAAAACAATATATATTTTAAGATTTAAAAAGTTATAAAACTTATCATTTTTTTTAAAATTTGATATTTTATTTTAAGATTTTTTTATGTTTTTAATATTTAAAATATTTAGCATAACTATTTAAGGGTACTCATGTTGTTTTGCTCAATTTTTTCTATTTATAGGGATAAAATTAAAATAAGCTTTTAAAATTTCAAGAATACTTTTATAATTTATAAAAACAGATAAACAAATTAAGAAATAATTAAAATTAGCACGTACAATTATGTGATTAATCCATAAAAAAAATTATAAAAACAACCAATCTATTTTATTTAAATCCAATCTCTCACCTTATACTTTAAATATCGATGAAAATGTCGTATATTTCACAAATCTCTTATACAACCAAATCTTTTTTTTTTTTTCTAAAAAATGTCCCACCTTTTTCTCATTTGAAATAATGATTTTTTAGATTTTTTTTTTAAATAAATCGATTTGATAAAAAGACCTTATCCAATGATCTTTACTTTAGACACAAAATTTAACCCACTAATCATATAATTTCACATAAATACATAAGTTAATTTTTCAAATCAAAAATCAAACCATACACAAATTTCAAGTATTAACTTTGCCCAAACACAAAATAACTTCAAGAACACAATTAACCATATAAAATTAACTGCCATGAGACAAAAAAAAAAAAAAAAGGCTTCAGTTCCAAAAACCCAGATGCCAAGAAGAACGCCGTCGGAAGGAGAGCCGCCGAGAGGAACGTGGGTGGTCTCGACGTTCGCAAGTTGATGCGAGAATCATCGTCTGTGGGATCACGTTCGCTTAAGGTGGTAGCTGCGACCCACCACCGCGATTTCCATGGCGTCGAGAGGAGTGGTGTAGGAGTCATGGAAATCAAGCCGAGGGGGAAGTGAGCAACGCGAATGGGCGTGGAGGATATAGAACTCGTCTGGTACAGTAGAGTTTCCACAACAAAATATGTCAGCTTCTCTTTAATGTCATCAGCAAACAAACAATTTTCAGTCACTTTATTTCTATAGACAGCCAAACAAAAACGAAATCAATGTAATCCTCATAATGTGAGCCTTCTTTGATTTCGTCATCAAACAAAAAATTTTCAAATTCTCGACAAGAGCCGATAAAAAAGAACGCAATCTAATCTAATAAAAGGTGATCCCAAACCCTAATCTGGCGACTGTGGACGGAGCGTACTGCCTCTAATGCCGCTAAGGCGTGAAGGCGCAGGAGAAAGCAAACGCCACGAAGTCTGAAGTGCAGACGAGGGTTGGGCGGCGCGATGGATCTCCGGTGGAAGGCTGGGCGAGTGGTGAGCGTGAAGGAGATCGATGAGGATTGGAGCCTGGGGCTGCTCTGAAAAATTTGGGGCCAAAAATTTATAAATCTGAGCTAATGTTAGGATTAGTTTGGTTCAAAGGTCAAGCTTTAAAGTTAATTGGATCTATAGTTGAGATTTAAGGGTTAAAGAGACAATTTGTTCAATTATGTTTATTGAATTAAAATATAACTCTAATTTATAAAAATTTTATAAATGTCTTGTAATGATATTACTAAAATTATTTACATGTAATTATATAGTACAATATGTAATATCATTAAGATAATTATTATATCATTAAAGACTATTTTTAAAATATTTTAAATATTATGTTAGATTTTAATTTCATAACAATAATTGTGACATGTATTGTAATTTTTTTGAGATATTTAATTGGATAAACCTTAATTATTTATTAAATTTGGAGTAATTTATAATTAAGAAATTACAAAAGATGAGCGTAACCTAGTGTAGTGCTCTTCATTTTTGTTTTTATAGAAAGATTTGTTAGTAGCCATTAAATCAAGATATAATAGCCCTAACAAAAATTCTCCACTGTGTGCCCTCCACCATAGCATTTTCCTATATATATATATATATATATATATTCTGTTTTCTCTTGTTACTTTATTTTAGGATGGATTTATTCATTCTAGTTTTTGTTGATTTTGTAATTTGTTTTAATTTTACTTTCCCGCTAGATATTGATGAGTGCAAGGATCCGGACACATACCCGTGTGAAGGTAGATGCAAAAACAAGATTGGAGACTACAAATGCAAATGCCCTCTTGGGATGCACGGTGATGGTAAGGTTGGTTGTCAAGGATTTCGTGTTACAGCAGTGGCCTCAGGTAAAGTAAGATGCATGCACTTCTAGTAATTACATAGAAACGTAGTAAAAAGAATTACATGGGGGTAATTACATATATTTATCTCTTATTTAGTACATAGAAACGTATTAATAAGAATTACATAGGGGCAATTACATATATTTATCTCTTAATTTTTATTCGCAATTATTTCTTTATTTTTTAGAATAAACAATAGTATTTTTAAATTTTCAAAAACTTGTTTTAATTTAATTACTTGCTCACAGTTTGTCAAACTAAAGGGAAAAAAAGACAAAATACGCTTTTCTAGACTGCATTTTTTATATATTTTTTTTTCTTGATGAAATTTAAAAAAAAAACATTTTAAAAATTTAGAAAATATAAAAAATCAAGATTAATTCTTTTTATTTTACGTTTTGTTTTAGGTTATTTATGTTTTTGGAATTTTTAAAATATTTTTCTTAGATTATTGAAGGGTGTTATTTGTCCTTTGGTTTATGTTTTCATGAGATACGGAATCGAAATAAGTGAAGATTTACCGTTATTAGAATATGGGTACAAGCTGCAACCACATAGTAAATAAGCTATCTGCGATGTCAGCTAGAATTTCCCTTCCTATCACAGCTCGGATATTCAAACACTCTTGTAATATCTATTTGAAGCCTCCCCAAAAAGAATGTATTCATAAACTAACCAGAATAACAAAAATAGATTACTGAAAATACAGAATTTTCACAAATGTCATTTTTTAACTTGTTTTTAAAAACTGTAACGCATGTTTAAATGTGATACAACTTAAACATATTATATAAGTAGTAGTGTAGTAATTTTTTTTTTAATATGACATAAATGAATACATTTTTTAAAAGTATAACATAACATATAATTTTTCTCAAAAAATTAGAAAGCAAATTATCAGGGTACAAATATTAATTCAAAGACTAATATAGTATCAAAATCATTATTTATATTATGTTTATGAGTGTGTGTGTCTATATATAGACAGTGACAAAGTCAAGATTTTTTGTTAGGGGCTACCAAAATCAAAGTTAATAGTGTTTTATAATTGTTATCGAGTTCTCGTGTGTTGAAAATATCAGATAGTTATCTTATTTTCAAAGCTATTTGAAGATGTCTTTTTCAATGTACACTAATAAAGTATCATTCATCAATTAATTTCTCATTCGATTATATAGTTGATTCTTCATAACATTTATAGAAAAATCTTTAATATTATGATATCTTGTGTTGTAGGGCGTTAGTTTCATTTTAAAGCTATTTAAAGATTAGGCGAATATTGGGCACTAAAGTGAATTTTTGAAATTATTAGGTATAGTTTTTTATATATGTAACTTTTTAGGGGGCTGTGCAAATTTCAGTATTTTTGCGTTATATAACTTATATGCCTATATATTATACATGTAAAAAAAAAAAAAAAGGGATTGAGGGGGGCTTGAGCCCCCTTTTAAGCCCTCTTTGTCTTTGTCTATGTATACGGATGAGTTTTCAATTATTATGATTTTTTTTATCAATAGTTACCAACCAATTTCTAAAAATTTTAGAAATATGCGCATACCTTAATTATAATTGATAATGTGGTATTTTATACTAATATTGAGAATTTACAGCTGAAGAAGTCGTCTCTCATTGTTAGTAGTATCGGAAGTATATTTCCAATTTTGTTCACTTCTTATGTGTTATTTAATGTGTGGCGTTCAATAATTTTTGGCCTACAGTCATTGGAGCAAGCATTTCCGTTGTGATTATAGCTCTATTCATCGTCTACGAATGCAAGAGAAGAAAACGTGAAAATTTATTTAAAAAAAATGGAGGCTTGGTGTTAAAGCACCAAAGAGTAAGAATCTTCAGCAAGACAGACCTAGCCAAAGCAACCAGCAATTACAAGGAAAATCAGCTCCTTGGAAGAGGAGGTTTTGCTTTCGTTTACAAGGGATCAATTCTAATAGACGAACGGAGTATTCAAGTTGCTGTCAAGAAGCCAAAAGAAGACGATAAGATTCAAATAAATTGCCAGCAATTCCACGAAGAAATAGCCATTGTTTCCCAAGTTAACCACAAGAATGTCGTTAAGCTCTTAGGCTTATGTCTAGAGACCAAAATCCCATTATTGGTTTATGAATATGTATCCAATGGAACGCTCTCCCAACACATCCACAGCAAGAAATCAGCTGTGTTAAGATCATGGAAAACCCGCTTGAGAATTGGCACGGAAATTGCACTCGCACTTGACTATTTGCATTCTCTTGCTCACCCTCCAATCATTCATAGAGATGTGAAGTCTACCAATATTCTCTTGGATGAAAATTACACAGCCAAAGTCTCGGATTTTGGAGCGTCCGTGCTCATCCCACCAGGGGACACCGGCATAGCTACAACAGTTCAAGGAACTCTCGGATACCTCGATCCAGAGTATTTGAACACGGGCACGTTGACTACAAAGAGCGATGTGTACAGCTTCGGTGTTGTTCTTGTCGAGCTCATAACAGGAGAGAAGCCTACCTCAAATGGCAGAACCGGCGCAAAGAGTAACATCATTCAATACTTCATTTCCAGAGTCAGGGAAAACAGCCACAATTATGTAGAAACAATTTTAGATTGCGAGGTTGCCGGTGATGAAGACGACAAAGAACAGATAGAAGCAGTGGCGGAGCTTGCAGCAAGATGTTTGGAGAGGAGCAGCACCAATAGGCCATCCATGAAGGAGGCGGCAGAGGAGCTTGGGAGACTGTACAAGCTCAATGGAACGTTGAAGACTCGCAACAATGATGAGGAGACAAAGCGATTACTCGATGACGCATCTCCTAGCAGCCATGAGAATTTTAAACATAGTCACACTTCGTATGAGCTAGTTGAATATACCACCTACGATGTGACTGGATATGACATAGAGCCATCAGTTTCTATCAACTAGCTCACAAAACCGTAGGACCCTTGAGCTGCGGTGCTCTAATGGGTCGATGCAGAAACTAAAAACATGTCTGTCCCACATTATGTTTCTTCCAGCAAGTTCATGTATTATGTTTCTTCCAGTAAACTAATAATTGTAGTTTGTTAAATAAGAGATGTTTAGAATAATTATTACGTTTCTTAAGTTGAGAGTAGCAAAAAAATAGCAAACGTTAAACAGCTCTAGACGGCTTGTAATACAGACAAGATGGAACTGAACTTATCTGATGACACGCCTCCACCAAAATATAATATTTTAGCACCACGCCCGAAAATAAAAGCAAAACTTAATGATCATTAATTACTACGAACTCACAACTGAAACAAACGACAACCATAATCGAACAATGTAAAGTATAGTAAGCAAACAAGAATTTGAAACCTTGAACTTAACCAGTTTGGGGTTCTAAGATGCTCAAATGACAATATCCGATAAACAATAACAAAAGGGGACAAAAAAAAAGTTTCTACCAAAAAGATCCAGGAATAGCCTCCCTTTAACTTCTCTTTAAAGCTTGATCGTCAAATGACCAAGTTACATGAACAAGTTGGGCCTTGATGCCTTGTATGTGGTCTTCAGCTTCCTAGTAGGTGGCCTAACCTTCTTGAACACCAACGGGAACTTGATCTTCGAGTTGTGAAATTGTTTTGTGCTCTCTCTCTTGCAAAGCTTAGCTGGCACAGTTGCAGTCTTGATAATCTGGATGCAAGGGAACCTGACTCTGTGCCGAGAAGCCATCTCATTGTACATCTGCTCTACCGCACCATTTAGGGTGGTGTCACGGTATTCCTTGTACATGTTATGGTACCCAGTTCGGCTCTGATAACGCAACCAAATACCATAATTGTCGATTTTGGTAGGATTCTTCTCAAAAATCTGCAAGCAATTGTCGTATATTTGATATAGAAACTCATAATAACAATTTGAACAAGTCAGATGACAATTAATTACAAAACCAACAAAGAAAAATCAACACTTGATTCTGAGAATATAAATGTGAGTTTCCCTTCTCAATGTTCTAGACTCAGTGATAAGACTAAAATGGAACTGTCACTAGTCTAAGAAAACGTATGATTTCACAAAATACAATATGCTAAATCTAATTAAAGATACAACAAATTACAATACAGCCCTTCTACTCCAGCTACAATTGCCACGTATAATTGGGACTTTAAATTTTAGTTTATCTGGTATGCAAAGAATTTACCATCACACTTTTTCCTCTCACTGTATGCTCTTTATACTCCAGAGACAACAATATAAAGTGAGGCAGACAAGCGGTAAAACACTCGGACCTTAACATAAAATAAATGAAGATGCAAATACACCTGACAAAAAAATGATTGAGGACCCAGAAAATAAAATTGAAAGTTCGTCATTCTCTCTAATTCAGGGCATTCTCAATCTTCCCCCAATTTCCAATACATCATATACAACACGAAATGAAGCATATCTTTAGATTCATATCAAACAAATATCAGAGTGATACATTAGATAATAACAACAATGATTACAAGACCATGTTACAAACATAAAAACTTGCCATTTTCCATAAAAAAAAGGAACAACAATTTATCACATGACAAAGATAAATGATCAAATAGAATACATTTTTCAAGCATTAACGTCAACATGAGCATACCTCGTTGATAGCAAGAACTTGTCCGTTGCTCTTCTTAACCTTCTTCAGCTTCCTCAGAAAATACCTAAAATCAGATTCATGGACCCAAACCAAAAACGTCAAAACCACACAAAACGTCAATCATTCAGATGATAATCAAAAAGCTCCTCTTACCAGAACTTGGACTTGGCGCGAACCTCGTTGGTGGCCCAGAGCTTCATGCGGTAGATCTTGGGATGCTCATCGGATTCTGATGGGAGAGCCCTTCCCACAACCTGGTACTGGTGAAACTGCGTAACAAAACCCACATACAAACCCATTTCAAATTCTCAAGTCATTCAAAAAAATATTTAAAAAAATGAAACTCAAGTCTCGAAAGTTGGATCGATAACAAGAACGAAAAGGTTTCATTTTCTCGGGAAGCAAACAGGGAGTATAAGAAAGGGATAAATCTGAGGAGGAACCGTTAGCAGCTTACCCTGAAAGTAACCATTTCTGAGAAACAGAGAAGACGGGAAGGTTTCTGGGGTCTCCAACGCTGTCTCTCTCTCCCTCTAGTGCTAGAAGTGAAATCTAGGGTTTTCTATTGTACATATAGGAGCTCGGGCTGAGGGACGGAAAAACCCTAGGCCGTAAATCATAAGTTAGAGTAACTCATGAAGTGATGGAAACTTTATCCAACTCAGATGATTACATGCGGACCCTCGAGCCCAATCGAGGCCGGTTAGAGCTTGGGCTGGATTAAGCCAGGCCCGTTTACACACTTAGGAAGATTGTGCCGTGTAATTGGAAGGGCTAGTTAGAGAAATGCGAGTCCTGTGTCATTGTTTTTTAATCTTACTACTTTTATAAAAAATTTTAAGACATATTAACCCTGTTGTTTTTGTTCTTAAAACTTTTAAAAATATTTTTACATATTTTTTGATGCAAAAATTTTAAAAACAATCTCTGCATAATTTTTTAAAAATTCTCATTTTTTAAAATAAAAATATTTTCGCTTATTTTGAAAACATTACTAAACGGCCCTAATTTCTATAGAGTATAAAAACAATCACAAGTATTTCGGGTAAAAATAAGGCAAGCAAGTGTTATCTAATTGTATCTTGGCCTTTTTAGCTAAGATATGTAATATGAATCAAATGAAAAAAACAGTAGTGGTTAAACACAATAATGATAGTAAAGAAATGATATACCATCTAATTTACTCGTAATTAGGACAATGAGGGATTCAGGCCCAATAAAACGATGATAATAGACCAAAGTTTTTAAAACATGGGAGAAGATAATTAGGGGGATCAAAAAAAAATTAATTGCATAATATTTGTAAATTCAAATTTATCAAAGAAGAAAACATAAAAAATAACCCAAATTCAAATTCCATTTTCAGATCCTATCTCTCTCTCTTAACCATTTCTCCATCGATTTGCCATCTTTCTCTCTCTTTAGGCAGCTTCGTTGAGTCTCCAACAATGGTCCTGCACAATTTTCAGCATTGCTATCTGTTGGAAATCAAATACATAGTGGAATTTTAAAAATTTTATAATAAGAACCTTTTTCATAAGTTAGCTGGACATGCTATATACGCTAAATTAACAATAGATCTTTGTATCTCTTGTAGACCAAAAACCATACATCTAACTAAAACAAAATCAACAGAACTGCTACTTGAGAATTGTTACCAGAAAAGCTTCAACCAACTGGTCTTCTTAATTATTATTCTTTTCTATGATTGGAATGCGAAGGGGCACACTTCGTTCAACCTTCCTTCTAGTAACCATTCCTTCCAATCATAAGAAAGAACCAAGAATTGAGGCTTTTGATGTTGACCAATAATTCTATGGGAGATAAGAGTTCCCTTTCTAAATTCTCTCTAAATCTCTCTAGTGATCTAAATAACAATAGAAAAATGTTTCCTATTTATAGAGGTCAGAAGGACACTCATTCTTATCAGATTTGGCTATAAACTTCGAGTTTGGATCAAATCTTGTCAAAAAAAGCATCAGGCATGGATTATTGTCCTAACAAGGGTGGTCAATTGCCAATGCTAAGGCCGATTGACCATGCTGACGTGGCATATCATGTCATGTGTGTTTTAGCTTCTGAGATTTATCTAATGAATTGAAATTTAAACCAATTGGATAATTACTACTTTATTTGACCCAGATATCTTTCATAGAGCTTCAATTTTAATTCAAGTAGCATAATGAGAAAGTTATTTAGTTAAAACAGTCATATATAAATAATCCTAAAATAAATAAAATATATTCAAATAATTTAACATGTTTAGTTTAAATTTATTCATAAAATTAATTCAACCAATGAACTAACATGAATTATTAAATCCAATTAACTAAATTCAAGCCAATCTAAGAATAACATAAGTTACCAAGTTGTTGGAAAAGCACATCATATCATTATACGAAAATATGTAAGCTAGTAAAGGGGACCCGATGGACATATACAGATCAAGCTCCTATAATTATAAAATAACATATCCTCGAACATGTATATTTAATAATTATCAACTCTAAAGCCATTCTACTAAAAGCTTAGAGCTATATTCTAGAACTATGTATAAATTACAAAACTCCAATAAGTCTTTCGTCCATGACATATCATCATGTGCAACATTCCTATAGGATATCCATAATCGGCTTAAGGATAAATTTCGTTTTACCTTCTCAATTATATCTATCTTATGTTCCTTTGTCTCACCATTAGAATACTTATTATTCAAAACTAATACAAATAGTATACTATTCAGTTAGACGTATGTCTCCAAAGAGTTGAGCGCTCTAGTTTTCAATTACAGAATAATGCCTATAAAAGAATATTAGTCTCCATGAAAGAACCATGAATTCCATATCTATGAATAATGAGCCTACGTCATTCAAGAGTTATGTCTTTAATATTAATTTATGATATCACCCATTGGTACATCAAAAAATACAAGTCAAGAATACAAACTCATTAATTTATTTTAAGACTAAGATGTAACATATATGATTGTCTAAAATGAATCCATTTATTTAAACAAAATTATTAACCAATTCAATTCATCTTTAATTCTAATCTAATATATCGTCACCTATGACAATATACCAATGTTTCTATTTGTAGAGCACTACTCTGATAACCAAAACAAGCAATCTCCTGTCAGAAATATAGACAATATAAGAATCTTAATATAAATAAAGCACCTAACTTTAATACCTTGATTGTGGATCTTTTATATTTAGACTACCATCTTAACATTCATGTCTTTTGCATAATCTATCCATCATATGCGCGATCTTAAAGGTCTAAATTGATAGTAACTTCTCTTTGCTTATCATACATTCAACATAAATAAACATAAAGAGTACAATATTTGTTATATGGCATAAGTAATAATTCTTTATTGATTAAAATGTCGTAAAGCACAATTATATCATTTAACCTTTGGGCACCTAGTCTAACAATCTCCCATTTGTCCTACGTGAGTAAATGTGACATGTTACACATCCCCATAGCCTCTACATGCTTCTTGAAGGTCCTCGTAGATAGTGTCTTCATAAAAGGGTCAGCTATATTGTCCTCAAATGTGATTCAGCTCATAGTAACACATCCATCCTTGATGAAGTCCCTTATCACACGATACCTTCAGTTTATGTGCTTACTCGTCTTGTAATATCTTGACTACTTGGTATTAGCTATTCTCGTACTATTATTACATTATAGTGTATTCGGCTTAGCCATACTAGGAATTAAATCAAGATCCCCAAGGAACATAGAGAGCACTACTGTTTCTTTCAAAGCGTCATTGGTAGCCACATACTTGGCCTCCATCATTGAATCAACATTGCAACCTTGCTTAACACTTCTCTAAACGATGGCTCCTCCACCAAGAGTAAACACAAACATAAAAGTTGATCTTTTTGAATCTAGACAAGATTGAAAATCTGAATTAGTGTATCTAAGATGTATTAGATCCTCACCAAAATACACTAACATATAACCTCTAGTCCTTCTTAGATACTTGAAAATATGCTTGACTGCAACATAATGGTTTGGTCTAGGAACCGATAGAAATTGACTTACAATCCCCATTATATAGCAAATTTAAGGTTGTGTGCAAAGCATAGCATACATGAGACTACCTATTGTTGAAGCATAAGGCACCTTCTTCATGTACTCTCTTTCCTCATCATTCCATGGACCATCCTTCTTAGAAAGAGTAATCTCATACCTAGATAGTTGTCCATCTTTCTTAGAATTTTGCATTGCAAACTGCTCAACAATCTTATATATAAATAAAGCCTAGGATAAAGCTATTATTTTGTTCTTCATATCTCAAAAGATTTGGATTTCCTAAGTCCTTCATGTCAAATTGCTTGGTCAACTAAACTTAGACTGATGACAACACCCCTACGTCATTGCCAATAAGCAGAATGTCATCTATATAGAGCAATAGAAAATCCAATTTGCCATCCATAATGCATTTATGAACATAAGGTTCATCCACATTTGTTCAAAACCATGTTTTGACCACTTCGTTAAATCTTAAGTTCTAAGAATGAGAAGCTTGCTTAAGTCTATAACTAGACTTAGCAATATGCAAACCTTATTCTCTTAACCCTTAGCTTTGAACCCGCCTGGTTGTACCATTTATATGGTCTCATCAAGATTGCCATTCAAGAATGCCATCTTGACATCCATTTGTCAAATCTCATAATCGAGAGCGATAGCAATGAATAAAAGAACAAGGATGGACTAAAGCATGACTACATGCAAAAAAGTTTTCTCATAATCTATTCCTTCCTTTGCCGTGTATTCCTTTGCTACTAATTTAGCCTTATAGGTTTTGACTTTCCTATTTGTACCTCTCTTTCTCTTATAGACCCACTTACACCCTATGAGTTTTACCCTTTTGAGAAGGTCTGTAAGCTCCCAGACTTGATTCGTCTTTATAGACTTCATCTTAATGTTTATAGCTTCTGTCTAGAGTTTTAAATCAACATTCTTTCTAGTCTTTTTGTAAGTGTAAGGATTCCTGTAATGTTTAACTGGTTTAGCCAAGTAGACTTCACCATCGAACATATACCTCTCAGTTAACTCTCGACCCTCCCACTACATTGAGGTTCCCTAGGTTGTTGTTTAGCCGGTTTTTTCTACACTGATTAGATCGATTTCCACTAGAACCATTGAAGCGATCGTAACACTTACCATCTCCTCGACTACCACTCTACCACGAGGTTTAAAGTCATGTATATAACTTTCTTCAAGGAATGTTGTATTCATTTAAAACACAACTTTATTTTTTTTTTGATAGGTTATAGAAATAACCATCTTCTGAGACTATAAAAGCATACATTTTTAAAAGGCAAAAATCATTTATTTACGCTTTTATTTCTTATTAAATCCTCTCATTAATAACATTTTCCTATTTTATGTTGTTTTTGCATCTTAGTGTGAAAAAGTACTTAAATATGTGTTTTTAACATGTTTTTATGTTTAAATATATTTTTGATAAATTTTAGAACTGTTTTTGTGTGTAAAATATTTATTCTATGTCCAATCAGCAAAAATCGTTAATTTTTACTTTTATTTATAGTGTGTTTTAAGTTTACAAATATGTTTTAATATATTTTTATAATTTCCAAAAATATTTTTGAGTCTTAAATATTGTGTTTGTATAAAATCAAATGGGTCTGTTAATTTTAGAATTGTGTTCTTATTTTTAACATATTTTATGTGTTTTAATATTATTTAAATATTTTTATAAATATTAAGTTTGTAAAATAATTAATTTTATTTCAATTATTTGTTTTATCTTTGAAATCTTAAGGAAAAATGGAACAAAGCTGTATTAAAATGGGCAAAATTATACAATAAATAGAAGCTGCATCAGCGCTTATATCAACACGACATCATCAAAAAAATTCAACTTGCATTGCAAGTTGCAGAATTTGTCATGTTATATAGTTATAACTAATAAAATATAAAAATATTGTAAATAGTGAATTTCAATTCACTATAAAAGGGGGCGCATCTTCAGTTCCTTCAACCCCCACCCTACCCCTCTTTTTCTTCAGTTTTTCAAAAACTGATCTTTTAACTCAGCAGATCCTTTTTTTTTTTAGAGGAGATGCTACTAGAGCACTCCTCCAACCCCGCTTTTAATATTTAAATGATGTATAAAATAGAGTCAAAAGTCTAACAAGACAGAGAGATGATCTTACATACATAGTTTGGTATAGTTTTTAACTCTATATTTGTACTATAATGTTTATTTTTTTGGAATGAATAGTTTTCTATCAATTCTTCCATAAATTATGTCATACTTTCTTTATAAAATTTAATTGTGTTGATAATTAATATTAATAATACTGAAATCATGCTTGTTTATTAGGTTGAGTTTTTGCTGTATTACAAGCATAAACTAACATAGTAAATGCTTAGTAATACTTAATTTATTGTTGATCAATAGTGACATAGTGTATTCTTAAACTATTTAATAAGACAAGGTTTTGCTAAAATTAAAGTAAAAATCTATTCCATTAAAAATATATTAATTTTGATTTGTTATTATCTTTTTTATCTTAAGATTATGTTATTTATAACTATAGCAACAATGGTTATAATTATCATAGTTAGTGCACCAATTCACTAGTGAGAGTTGATTGTTTTATTTTTTTTTTTATGGGGAATCCATTACTGCATTACGTGTTGCTATATTGTTGCTCTTGGAGGACTCGTAGAAATAATAAACGTGCTTGTTTTAAATGAGAAGAGATTTAATATTTCAAATACTTTAAAAAAATTATAATCAAAGTTAAATTCTATACCGGTTATGAAACATATAAGTGATTCTCAACACCTTACCAAGTTTAGTTTTATATTTTAAATTTTAAATCAAAAACCATACACAAATTGTTTTGTTTTAAATCGTTAACTTTTTAACTTAAATTTTGAAAGTCTTTTCACTTTGAGGTACAACCTCCCTGTGAATTTGATCTCGGACTCACCGAAGCTTTATTACTTGAGATAATTTGAGCTTAGGTTTACAGTGTGACATGTTTTGGTTGCATTAAATTTTTGGCATCGTTACCAGGGAGATGTCGTTACTTTAATAGATTGCCAAAACGAATAGGAAAACAAGAAAGTGATTTATCCTTATCTTTGCAAATATTATATTTGTGTGTTAATTATTTAAAAAATAAAAAATCAAAAAATTAAAAAAAATTAAAAAGTCACTATTCACATAAGTATTCATAATTACCATTTACATCACTATTCATAATAAATAAATAAATAAATCTAAAAATTTAAATAATAAAAAAGAGAGTAGATGCTTTTCTTTCGCTTCTATATTTGTTTCGGATAAAGAAAAGCTTAGCGTCTTATCTTTTATTTTGTAAGTTTGGGTAACTGCAAAATTTGTTGAATTATGTCAGAAAGGCCCACCGTGGGTTTTGAACCCACGACCACAAGATTAAAACCCTTGCCTAAGAAAGTTGGAAACTTTAAGTGTGTCCGGTGTAACTCCCAATAGTCTGAGAATCCAATTAATCTACATTATTCAACTTGAAATTTTTTTTAAAAGAACTTCAAAAATTGTAAAAATAAAAAAATAAAAATTTTCAAAAATGAAAAAAATGTTTTAGGAAATTCATCGACACTTTGTTGCCAATTTTTCTAAAAAATGCTTGGCACCACTTTTATAGTGTTTGGTGAAGATTTAAGGAATTGCTAGATAGGTTTCCTTACCATGGTTTTTCTTGGGATCACTTGTTAGGAATCTTCTTGGATGGATTAAGTCCTAAAATTAGAAATTGGATAGAAAGAGAAGATGGATCTATCACTTTTTACCAATTACCTGTAAACAAAGTCTATTATATGTCGGAAGATATGGCCGAGTATGATTATTAGAGATTGAATAGTTTTAAAACCAACCTAGAGTGGGAGAACAATTAAAATATTTTGAAACCTTGGCTTAACACTCAACCTGAAATTTTGGAGTCAACCTTTGAACCATAAAATTAATTAGATACTTCAAATAGGGAAAATTTAAAAATTCTAAGAAAATACTTAGAATTTGTGAAGGGTATATTAGGAAATAAAGAATATTTAAAATCTACCCACTTTGAGGAGCCTAGTTTGGGAAAAGAATTCTTGGAGATGTTTGAAGAAGACTGTCTATTTAAAGATGACACAAAAGACTCAAATATAGAAAAGGAACAATCATTATCTTTAGTCTTAAGTTCTCAATCTCAGTTGCCACAAGAGCTTACCAAAGACCATTTATACCTAGATCCTATGTGGCTACTACCTCCTCCACTAGCAGCATTTTTATGGACCCACTAAGAATGTAAAATGAGTCAAGTTTTACAAGTTTAAATATTCTATATTTTACCAATCTTGAGGGCATGATCACACAATACTTATATATAGTGTCCTTTGACACATATTATGGGAGGAAGCTGTTGTTTGAAGACTATCCACTAGGAGTGAAGATGGTAGAGAGATTTACTAAATTCAGAGCATCAAGCGATGGGAAAAAGCTTTCAAATTAATATCTTTACCTTCGCTCTTTTGTAATTTATGTTATAATATATTTATGTGTGTTATTTTGTTTTTCTTTAAAAAAATTGAAATTTATTTAAAAAATTTAAAATGAAGGCTATAAGTTAAATTTGTGTAAAATGGTTGAGTAATGAAGGTTATAGTCAATTTTGATTAGCTAGTACTTAGTCCCAGCAGCCTCTTAAGATGCATTCTGAGAGTTTGATTTTGTAAATGTAGTTGTTTTGATTTTCAAATAAAAAAAGTTTTTTTTTTTGTGTGTTTTATTTTGTATTAAGTTTGTCACAGATTATCTCTATAAATTGTGTTGATTCAAGTAATATTATTCCTATACTCACCTTCTTTTACAGATTAAGGACAGTATACAATTTAGGATGGGGAAGAGGGTTATGCAATGTCGTGCAATGATTTTGTGCCAAAATTTTTCAATTTTTGCTCAAATTTTGTTTTTAAGTGTCATTTATCAATTTTTGTCAATTTTGTGAGTCATTTTAAAAAAATCTAAAGAAATTATTTTGTAAATATTAGTTTCTTAGTAATTAATGTGTTATTATTTTGATTTCATATCAATGTGATATCATGTTTCTATTCTTTGAATCTTCTAAACTTATGGACTCTTAAAACATAGTTTTTATTTAAGATGTCTATGTGTTTATTTTTCAAAGTATTTGTAAGTCATTATTCTCATACACACACTATATAATGCTTAATTGTGGTTGTAAGTCAAAACTTTAGATCTTTGAGTTCTATTATTTAGTTAAAATAAATAATTAAGGGCAACAACATTTTTAAAACTAATTAATTAATTAATTAATCAAACAAATTAAATGACAAATCAAAAATTAAAAAAAGAAGTAAATAAATAAATTATGTATAAAGTTGTAAATTGATGAATAAAATGCAGATAAGTTTGGTTTCATAGCCTCTGTAACTTGAGTAAGTAAATTCTACGGGGTGCTTTCACACTTAGTACCTTAGGCAAATTAGTTTGGGAGTCACTGAGTCAAAACTCATTACATGGGTTATGGAGAAAGCTTAAGGGCGCAAGACATTACACTATACACGGCTGTAAAGTTTATTTAATTTCTGGTTATATTTTTGTTAATATTTATGTTCTTTTGTTCAAATAAATAATTTTCAAGTATTGTTGTCTGCAGGAGTGATTTGAAACAAAATAATAGAATGATTTTATTCTTAGTTTTTTTATGAAACTTCATGATTATTCATTATTATTTATGCAATAAGCTTGGCTTATTTACATTTTGTTAAATAGCATTTAAGGTGTTTTAAATAAAAGTTTTGTTTCATTAGTTTTTTAAGTTAGGTGAGTTAAATTAGAGTTAAATGGGTTGTATTGTGTGGATGATTTGTAAATCATTTCAAAATTCTATTGCTTTAATTGCTAGGGACTAGTAATAAACTAGTTGGGGAGTATGATAAGACTGTAAAAGTGTACACTTTTAAAGGTTAAAATCAATTATTTACATTTTTATTTCTTGTTAAATCCTCTCATTGATAGCGCTTTCATGTTTTATGTTGTCTTTGTATTTTAGTGTGAAAAATTGCTTAAATATGTGTTTTAAATTTTTTTTTATGCTTAAGTATATTTTCAATAAATTTTAGAGTCATTTTTATGTGTAAAATATTTGTTCGTATCCAATCAGCAAAAATCAGTAATTTTTGTAAAGTAAATTTATTTTCGACCTTAATATGTTTTATAGTGTGTTTTAAGTTTACAACTATGTTTTAATATATTTTTAGTAATTTCTAAAATATTTTTGAGTCTTAAATATTTAGTCTATATAAAACCAAATAGGACCATTAATTTTAAAAGGTTGTTCCTATTTTTAGTATATTTTGTGTGTTTTGATGTTATTTAAATATTTTTATAAATATTGTTTATAAAATAATTAGACAACAAATAAAAGTTGCATAAGCACGACATCATCAAAAAAATTCAACTTTCATTGCAAGTTGCAGAAGTTGTATAGTTATAATAATATAATAAATAAAATAAACATAAAAATATTATGAATAGTGAATTTTAATTCACTGTAAAATAGGGTGCACTTCCGTTCCTTCACCCCTACCCCACCCCCACAATTTTCTTCAGTTTTTCAAAAGTTGAGCTTTTAACTCAACAGATACTCTTTTCTAGAGGAGATGCTACTAGAGCACTCTTCCAACCCCACTTTTAATATTTAAATAATGTCTAAAATAGAGTAGAAAGTCTAGTGAGGTAGAGAGATAATCTTGTATGCATAGTAGTCTAGTATGGTTTTTAACCAATATTTGTATTATAATGTTTATATTTTATAGAATGAATCGTTTTCTATGTTTTAAATAATTATTGTTAATGTTGTTATGCTATCTAATTCTTGCATAAATTATGTCAAGCTTTCTTTATGTAATTTAATTGTGTTGCATAATTAATATTAATAATATTAAAATCATGCTGGTTTATTAAGTTGAGTTTTTGTTGTATTATAGACATAAGCTAGCATAGTAAATGCTTGGTAATACTTGATTTATTATCGACAGAGAATGGCATAGTGTATTCTTCAACCATTTAATAAAATAAGGTTCTACTAAAACTAACACCAAAATCTATTCCATTATAAATATATTAATTTTAATTTGTTATTATCTTTTCTATCATAAGATTATGTTAGTTATAACTGTAGTGACGATGGTTATAATTGTAATTGTTAGTGCACCAAATCACTAGTGAGAGGTAATTATTTTATTATTTTTATGGCAAGTCTATTACTGTATTATGGCTTGTTATATTATCGCTCTTGCAGGACTCGTAAAAATAATAAATGTGCCTGTTTTATATGAGAGGAGAATTAATATTTTGGATACTTTAGAAAATTTATGATTATAGTTAAATTCCATGTTGGTTATGAAATATATAAGTGATTCTCGACGACTTACCAAGTTTAGTTTTAAATTTTAAATCTTAAACCAAAAATCACAAAAGTATTTGTTTTGTTTGTAAATCACTTACTTTTTTAACGTAAATTTCAAAAGACTTTTCTTCTGAAAGTACACCCTCCTTGTGGATTCGACCTTAGACTCACCGAGCTATATTACTTGAGATAACCATGGTTTAGTTTATAGTGTGACACAATTTTGATTGCATCATCACCTTTTGTCCCTTTTGAACATCCACAAACATGTATACTTCTAAACATGCTTCCAATTTATTCATTTCCTTATCTAGGATATGAGTAGGACAATCCCATATTCAAATATTGTTTAAGGATGTCTTCCTATATGTCTATAACTCTTGAGGAGTTTTAGGAACTTATTTTAAAGGCACCTTGTTCAAAAGATAACATACAGTTTGTAGGGCGTATCTCCAAAAAGTTATTGGCAATATTGAAGAACTCATTATGGACCTAATTATGTCCAACATGGTCCTATTCCTTTTCTCAACCATGCCATTTTGCAACGGATTGCCAGGCGTAGTCAATTGTGATAATATTCTATTCTCTATTAAGTGTCCTAAGAACTCATCGGAGAGGTTCTCTCTACCTCGATTAGATTGAAGTGCTTTTATGAGTTTACCTAGTTGCTTTTATGCTTCACTCAAAACTCCTTAAACTTGTCAAAAGTTTCAATCTTATGATGCATAAGGTAAACGAATCCATATCTCGAGTAGTCATCAATGGAAGAGACAAAATACTCGTTCCCTCTTCGTGCCTTAACATTTATGGGACAACAATCACTTTGCATAAGTTTTAATACCCCTTCAGCTCGATTGCCCTTAGACTCAAGTAGTCTTTTGGTCATTTTTCCCTCTAAACAAGACTCATACAGCAGTGTAAATTCCACCTCTAAATGGTTTAGAGGTTCATTCCTTACCAATGTTTGAATCTTATTTAGGCTAATATGACCTAATCACAAGTGCCAAAGATAAGTTTTATTGGATTGAGAAGTTTTAAGCCTTTTGGAGTTACCATTAATTTCAGTGTTTAGTAGTGAGTCTATCTTAGGTTTGAAAAAAAATAGACTGTTTTGCATCCATCCACTACTAATAAAGGATTTGTTTTTACGAATAACCACTTTATTATTATAAAAAAAAAGTTAATAAGAATCCTTAAATTAAAAAGCAACAAAAATTAAATTCCTTTCAAATTTAGAAACATAAAAACATCCTCTCAAAACTATACTCCTATAACTCTCAAAATAAAGATTGACGTTTCCCAATGTGTTTCAACAAACACTAAGGTCTCATTGCCAATCTGCAACGTGAAATGCTCATTTAACAAACTTCATGTTTTCTTAAACCCTTTTAGAGAAACACAAACAAGATTAGTGTCTCTAGAATCTATGACCCAAATTGTTACTTGATTCTTCAACTAAGCATGTTTTAGTAACCAGAAGTTCCTGTTTACCTCTTTTTACCTAGAAAGTCCTTGCTATTCTTCTTCATGTGCCCAATCTTTCTGTAAAAAAAAAAGCGCTTGAGCTTCTATTGGTTCCTCTTATTCTTCTTCTTGTTCTTGCCCTTCATTGGTGAAATAGAAGACTTCCCATTCTTAGTCTTTTGCTTCTTTCCATTCCCAAAGTTGGAATTAGAACTAGATACAACCACCAAGTTCACCTCGCCATTAGCAGGAGCTTTTCTAATCAGGCTTTCAAACTCTTGCAATTACTTCATCAGCTTAGTTAAGGTTATATTCTATCTATTTATTAGATTGTATGAAGGTCTAAATAGGATGAACTCCTTAGAAAAAAGTCTCAAAAATCATATTTAGTTGTGATAGCATCAATGTCTGCTCCATAGGTTTGAGTCTCAGTGAGGTAGCCCATGACCAATATTATGTGATCCTTCACAAATGTCTTTGGCTTTAATCTACAATTGAGATGCTTTCGAAGAGCCCCTTGTCGCTTCGTTAAGGCTTCGCCTCTAAACATGTCCTCAAGATTGTCAATGATTTGTTGAGCAATTTCATGATCTTCATGTTCAGCTTGTAACATGTTATACATGCTAGCCATAATATAGCAACAAGCTTGATTGTAAGCATCTTTCCAGTAATCATACGCTTGGATTTGCTCATTAGTAGTTTGCCAATATGTGCGAGAGGACAAGGTATGGTTAGCATTAATTTTTGTTTCTCAAAGAATAGGACAATGTTCAGGTTCCTTTTCTAATCATTATTTTTCTTGTCGTTTAATGTCTTTTTATCAAGTATTAAAGATAAATCCGCTTTAGACATTTTGATCTACAAAAAAAAAAAATGCATTGACTAAGCATAAGGAAACATACAATAATAATTTAGTAAAGATAACACAAACATATAAGCAAACATATAATATGTTTATGTGTTAAAACATTAAAAAAATCACAGCCTTACATTAAAATTCATAACTTAGAATTTAACCAACCTCCTAAAGGAGACTTGCCAAATTCAAATAAAAACACGGATCTTATCTGATTAGTATATACTATCTTAGACTTGTCTTGGTCTATAACCATACTAATAGTTGCTTTCTTTGGCTATTTATTTTATTAACAGATCTCCTAGTGGAAGTTAATAATAAAGTTAATCTTGAGTGTTTAATCATTGTTTCAACTACTGTATCCATGGTTTATAATTGTCACTTAGGGGTAAACAATGATAAAACATGCTAAAGTAAATTATCCTTTTGGAGATCCAATCTAGTATATGATGAATTCCTTCCTAAGGATCAGAACTATCATGTGTTACCTACAGACCAATGATGGAAGTCTTAGATTCTCTCTTCAAAAACCTTCTCCCACTTAATATTTTTAAAAACAAGGTTGTATGTTAAAAACATGCATGAATAATTTTTAATGAGTGGCACTGTCTATTCTACATGACATGTTATTAACATACATGGCAAAACATATTATAAAGCAAACAAGCAATGCAATAAGCAAAGCTACGAGCAATGTAATAAAAAAACCACAATATTATAGTTCCATCCTAAAGAAAAGAAAATAAAGATTACAAGATTTAATCAAAATATTTTATTGATTCTTTATCTTATATCTTCTCATTGTATCCTACTTCATATGGTGTTCATCTTCAATTTCAATCTAATATAGATCAAAATTTATTCTTTGGTTATCATACAATTTTCTTTTTATTTTTCTCAAAATTGTCTCATTAAATAAACACATCACTAAAATAACAAAAAACAGATTTCTACCATTTAACGATCCACCGCCCAATATCGAAGCCAGTCTAGCTGCGGCTAGTCGACCGTGCCCTGTATAAGGTAGTCGATCGTACAATCGTAGACCAGACTTGAGAACTTATTTTCTTAATTATTTATAGTTGTAATTTTAATAACAATTAAGAAAAACTCATGAAAAATTTTATAAACATAGAAAATAAATAAAATTGCAGTTATCTCCATATTATAGATTCGTCTTCAATTTGAATAATTATTTTAATAGAAATTTACAACCAAAACCTACATCATTTATAGTTTATAAAATTTCTATAAAATAAAAATAGCAAACCCTAGATGGTGATGATTGACCGCCATCTAATTACACGAAAAATCTAGGTACATATTGTAACTTCTAAGAAACCATAACTAGCAAAATTAATTAATTAATAATAATAATTAAACTAGAAATTTAATTAACAATTAATAATCAATAAACATTCACCACATAATCTCATTACAACATAACATAATATAGAAATCCTAGAGTGCCAACTCTCTAAAAAATTCAATTCAAGTATATGTGAGATTAAGATCAGATAATTTATGTGTATAGCATGATCACAAACTCCTTAAAACCACGTCTCTGATATCAATTGTTGGAAAACAAATGCGTAGGGGAGTTTTAAAAATTTAATAATAAGAACCTTTTTAATAAATGAGTTAGACATGCTATATACGATAAATTAACAATATATCTTTATATTTCTTATGGATCGAAAACCACACATATGACTGAACTAGAAGAGTATCAACCAATTGGTCTTCTTTGCCACGACTGGAATGCAAGTGGACACATGTCGTTCAACATTCCTTTAAGTAACATCTCCTTCCAACCACAAAAGAGAACCCATAATTAAGGTTCTTGATGTTGAACAATAATTTTATGAGAGATGTAGAGTTTTTCTCTTTAAAAACTCTCTGGAAATCTCTCTAGTGATCCAAAAAATAATAAAAAATGTTTCTTATTTATATAGTTGAAAGGGCAGTCATTCTTATCTAAATGTCAGCTTTTGGTACATTAAAAAACATAAGTCAAGAATACAGATTCATTAATTTATTTGAAGATTAATATGTAATACATATGATTGTCTAAAGCAATCAACTTATTCAAAAGGAATTATTATTCAAATCAATTCAATTTTTAGTTCCAATCAAATATATTGTCACCTATGACAATATACCAGTAGCTCTACTCATAGAGCGCTACTCCAATGACTAAGACAAGTCATCTTCTATTAGAGATGTTGACAATGTAACAAACTTAACAAAAATAAAGTGCCCAACTTTATTCACTCGATTGTGGACGTTTTATATTTAGACCATCACCTTAAGATTCATGTCTTTTGCATAATCTATCCATCATATGCACAATTTTAATAGTTTAGATTGATAATCTTAGACTTCTATTTGCTTCTCATATATTCAACATTAATGAACATAAAGAAAATAATACTTGATATATGACATAATTAATAATTCTTTATTGATTTAAATGTCTTAGAAAACAATTACATCATTTAATCCTTAAGGCTTCTACTCTAACATTATCATCAATGTTAGAGAAGTTCAAAAAGATGAAGAAGGTAGCGAAATCATGGTGAGACCATACAGATTTTGTGGCGGTTGGGAAACGAGTTGCAAGCTAGCTCTGGTGGTCGACGACCTTTATGGTGCCTGTAAAGCTTTTGTCAACAGAGCTTCACGAGACTACTTTCAATTGAGGAAATCAATAGAGAAAAAGAGAAGGAGAGCCATAGAGCATGGAAGAAAGAGAGAGAAATGTTTTTGGGGAAGGAAGATATAGAGGAAGATAAGAGTATCAACGATGCTTGGTGAGTTTCAAACGATGACGAAAATAGAGGAGAGAGAGTGACAGGGACAAAGAAGATAGAGATAGAGGAAGAGAAGAGCAGCAGATATCAGAGAGAGGGAAAAAAAAAGAGAAAGGATGAGGGGAATAAAGGGAGAAAAAGAAAGAAAGAAAGAAAGAACCCATGTGTTTAATTAGAATACTATAATTAAGCATTTAAAATATGCTATTTATTCTTAATTTTTAAAATATGTTATTTACTTTAAAAAGTTTCACAAAACTGCTATATAGTACAATTTCTTTAAAAACTTAAATAAATAGTTTATTTAAGAAAAAATCTAAATTTATATTCATTAAACTTTTAAAAAAAAATCCCTACTCAATTTCCCCCTTATCTTCTTAATAAAAACCCTAACACTTATCCTCTCTACCCCTCTCTCTTCCCCTTCTTACTCCTCCTCTTTTTCTCTCTCTCCTCCTCTTTTTCTCCTCATAACAAAGTTTAAAGTAGTCTCTTAAACCTAGACACCAAATCTTAAGTCCAATGATGCTAAAAGAGCTTAAAAAGTCAAGAAAGCTCAATCAAAGCTCTAACTTATTTTAATGCTTTCAATCTTAATTGGAGCTTTTTTGAACACCCACTTGGACATGATCAATCAACACACAGATTCTAAAAACTTTAAATTTTTGCATATATATAAGTATTATATATGTTAGAAAACGAGTATGTAGCGGAATTTAAAAAAAAATTAAATCAGAGTATTTTCTAAAAACAGAAGTTTGACATGCTAAATACATAAATTAATGACAGATCTTACTAACCTCTTTTGTATGCCGAAGTAGGCTCGAAATCTGTGTAGAGAATAATGTTCTACAAAAGCCTCAATTAACTAGCCTTTTTTGCTAGTTTGGATCAGTTTCAGAGTAAAAGCACATGAAATGCGTATCTGTCTCTAACTACCGCAGTCAATTGCGATACAAAGGCGCGGTTGACTACGCTATCGTGATGCTTGAGTTCGAATCTAATTCGAACTCCTCAGGTTGATCTGATAGAACCCATCTCAACCAATTGGATAAATCCTATCTTCTTTGACCCGGGTATCATTTATAGAGCCTCAATCTTAATTCAAATAATCTAATAGAAAAGTTATCTGATTAAAATAATCATATACAGATAAACCCATAAAAATAAAATACTATCCACAATAATTCAACATGTTTGTCTTGAGTTATTTCACAAAATTAATTCAACCTACAAACTAACATAAATTATTAAATCCAATTAACTTGAATTTTAGCCAATCTAATAGTTTAACATAAGTCATCAATATGTACGAAAAACACACTGCATCGTTACAGGATTTATTATGAGCTAACAAAGGGGACCCAATGGACATATATAGATCAAGCTCCAATAATTATAAAATAAAATATCCTAGATACACATTTTATAATTATCAACTCTAACGCTACTCCACTAAAAGTTTAGAGTTGCACTCTCGAACCATATCAAATTATGAAGCTTCAATAAGTCAATCGTCCACGACATATCATAATGTGTCACATCCTTATAGGATTTTCATAATCATCCTAAGGATAAATTTCATTTTACCTTCTCGATTATTTTATCTTACCTTCCATGATCATACCATTGGAATACTTACTATTTGTAGATAGTATACCATTTAATTACACCTGCGTATCCAAATGGTTAAGCGCTTTAGTCTTCTAATTATAGAATAATGCATATAAGAGAATATCGTTGACTTTACAAAAAGAGCTATAGATTCCATATCTATGAATAACAGGTCTACGTCAATCAAGAGTCATGCCTTCAATGTACCGCTTACGTACCTTCATTAAATCAAGATATCGCCCTTTAATACATCAAAAGACATAAATCAAAATAATCAGCCCATTAGTAATTCAATATTAAGACATAACACATATAATTATCTAAAGTGAATTGATTTGCACAAATAGAATTATTAACCAAATCAATTCAACTTTTGTGTTCCGATCCTATAGATTGTCACCTATGACAATGCACCAATGTTTCTACTCACGAAGTCCTACTTCGATGACCAAGACAAGCCATCTCCCGTTAAGGATGTAGACAACTGAACAATCTTAGTATGAATAAAGCGTGCACATGAAATGCATATCTGTCTCTAACTGCCGCAGTCGATTGCTATACAAAGGCGCGGTCGACTACGCTATCGTGATGCTTGAGTTCGAATCTAATTCAAACTCCTCAGGTTGATCTGATAGAACCCATCTTAACCAATTGGATAAATCCTATCTTTTTTGACCCGGGTATCATTTATAGAGCCTCAATCTTAGTTCAAATAATCTAATAGAAAAGTTATTTGATTAAAATAATCATATATAGATAAACCCATAAAAATAAAATATTTTCCATAATAATTCAACATGTTTGTCTTGAGTTATTTCACAAAATTAATTCAACCTACAAACTAACATAAATTATTAAATCCAATTAACTTGAATTTTAGCCAATCTAATAGTTTAACATAAGTCACCAATATGTACGAAAAACACACTGTATCGTTACATGATTTATTATGAGCTAACAAAGGGGATCCAATGGACATATATAGATCAAGCTCCAATAATTATAAAATAAAATATCCCAGATACACATTTTATAATTATCAACTCTAACGCTACTCCACTAAAAGTTTAGAGTTGCACTCTTGAACCATATCAAATTATGAAGCTTCAATAAGTCAATCGTCCATGACATATCATAATGTGTCACATCCTTATAGGATTTTCATAATCATCCTAAGGATAAATTTCATTTTACCTTCTCGATTATTTTATCTTACATTCCATGATCACACCATTGGAATACTTACTATTTGTAGATAGTATACCATTTAATTATACCTGCGTATCCAAATGGTTAAGCACTTTAGTCTTCTAATTATAGAATAATGCATATAAGAGAATATCATTAACTCTACAGAAAGAGCTATGGATTCCATATCTATGAATAATAGGTCTACGTCAATCAAGAGTCATGCCTCCAACGTACCGCTATACGTACCTTCATTAAATCAAGATATCACCCTTTGATACATCAAAAGACATAAATCAAGATAATCGGCCCATTAGTAATTCAAGATTGAGACACAACACATATAATTATCTAAAGTAAATTGATTTGCACAAATAGAATTATTAACCAAATCAATTCAACTTTTGTGTTATGATCTTATAGATCATCACCTATGACAATGCACCAATGTTTCTACTCACGAAGTCCTACTTCGATGACCAAGACAAGCCATCTCCCGTTAAGGATGTAGACAACAGAACAATCTTAGTATGAATAAAGCGCCAAACTTTGTTCCCTCGATTACGAATCTTATGATTTAAACCATCACCTATAAGATTCATGCCTTCCACATAATCGATCTATCATATGCACGATTCTTAAAGGTTTAGACCCATAGTTTCAGACTTTTGTTTGCTTATCATACATTCAACAAAAATGAACATAAAGAGGACAACATTTGGTATATGAATAATAAATAAACTTTTTATTGATAAAATGTCTCAAAAAACATATTACAACATTTCACTCCTTAGGGTTCTATGTCTAACAATCTCCCACTCGCACTAAATGAGTAAATATGACATATCTTGCATCCCATAAAGGATCAGCTAAATTGTCTTCATATGCAATTTTTATACTGTAACATGCCCAGCCTCAATAAAGTCCTTTATCACATAATACTTCCGTTGAATATGCTTACTCTTCTTGTGAAACCTTGCTTCTTTAGCATTAGCTATCGCTGCAGTGTTATGACAATACAGCGATGCACCTTATACATAGTAGGACTACTTCAAGATCCCCAAGGAATTTGCAGAGCCACATTGTTTCTTTCGAAGCATCACTAGTTGCCATATACTCGGCCTCCATCATTGAATCTGAAGTGTAATTTTGCTTGATACTTCTCCAAATGATGGCACTACTACCTAGAGTAAACATAAAACCAAGAGGAGATCTTCTTGAATCCAGATAGGATTGGAAATCTAAATCAGTGTATCTTAGAGGTGTTAGATCCTCACCTGAATACATAAGCATATACCCGTGAGTCTTTCTTAGGTACTTGAAAATATGCTTGACCACAACCTAATGGTTCATTCCTGGATCCAATTGAAATCAGATTACTATCCCATCTGCATAACAAATGTCTGGTCATGTATAAAGCATAGCATACATGAGACTTCTCACAGCCGAAGCATAAGACACATTCTTCATGTATTTTCTTTCTTTATAGACTTTGATGACTCTTTCTTAGAAAGAGTAATTCCGAACCTAGATGGTTGCCCACCTTTCTTGGAATTGTGTATTGTATACTTCTCGAGAATTTTATGTATGTATATAGCCTAGAATAAAGGTGTCATTTTGTTCTTCTTATCTCGAAAGATCTAGATATCAAGAGCATAAATTAGCTTTACACAAGTCTTTCACGTCAAACTGCTTGGTTAACAATAATTTGACCGATGACAATTTTTCAATGTCATTGCCAATTAGCAGAATGTCGTCCAGATAGAGTAGTAGAAAAAACACCTTCCCAACCTGAATATGCTTGTAAACACATGGTTCGTCCACATTTTTTCGGACCCATAAGTCTTAATCACTTGATCAAATCTTATATTCCAAGAACGAAAAGCCTACTTAAGTCTATAAATTAACTTTAGCAGCTTATAAATCTTATGCTCTTGAACCTTAGCCTTGAACCCGTCTGACTATGCCATATATATGGACTTATCAAGATAGCCATTCAAAAAGGTTGTCTTGACATCTATTTGTCAAATCTCGTAGTCAAGAGTGGCATCTATAGATAAGAGAATATGGATGGACTTAAGCATTGCTACAGGTGAAAAGTTTTCTCATAATTGATTCCTTCGTTTTACATGTATCCCTTAGCTACTAGTCTAGTCTTATAGGTTGTTAGACATGTATGCCCTAAGGAGTAAAAGTGTAATAAGTTTTTGAAGACATTTTTATCAATAAAGAATTTATTCATTATTTATATACCAAATCTTGTCCTCTTTACGTTCATATTTGTTGAATGTATGTTGAGCAAACAATAGTCTGAGACTGTTGGTCTAAACCTTAAGAATTGGGCATATGATGGACAGATTATGCGAAAGACACAAGTCTTAAGGTGATGGTCTAAATCATATGATCCATAATCGAGGGAATAAAGTTGGGCATTTTATTCATGCAAAGATTGTTATGTTGTCTATATTCCTTTTGGGAGATGGTTTGTCTTGACCATCAGAGGTGGACTCCGTGAATAGAAACGTTCGCATGTTGTCATAGGTGACAATGTGTTGGATCAAGACATAAAGTGAATTGATTTAGATTAATAATTCTGTCTTGGCAAATCGATTCACTTTAGACAATCATTTGTGTTGTATTTTAATCCTGAGATGAATAATGAGCCCGTTGTCTTGACTTATGTCTTTTGATATACCAAAGGGTGACACCCACATCTTAATAGTGGTATGCATGCTGGTACATTGGAGGCATGACTCTTGATGGCGTAGACCTATTATTCATAGATATGAAATCCATAGCTCCTCTTTAGGAGTAATGATATCCTGTTATATGCGTTATCCTGTAATTGAAAAACTAAAGTGCTCAACCATTTGGATACATAGGTGTAACCGAATGGTATACTGTCTATAGATGGTAAGTTTTCTAATGGTGAGATAATGGAACGTAAGATAAAAATAATCAAGAAGGTAAGACAAAACTTGTCCTTAAGTCGATTATGGATTATCATGAGGGAATATGATACACTGTGATATGTCATGGAGACTTAGCTATACGAGCTTCGTAATTCTATGTAATTCGAGAGTGCAGCTCCAAGCTTTTAGTGGAGTTGCGTTGGAGTTGATAATTATGAAATGTATATTTGGGATATTGGGTTTCATAATTATCGGGAGCTTGAACTATATAGGTCTATTTGGTCCCCTTTGCTATCTCACAACATCCTATAACGACACGACGTGCTTTTTCAATAATTGGTGACTTATGTCAGCTTTATCAAATTGGTTAAAATTTGGAAGAATTAAATAAAAAAATGTCTATTTATCGGTTGAATTGATTTTGTAATAAATTAATTCAAGATAAACTTGTTGAATTATTCGGATCAGATAATTCTTGTCTGTTTATCGGTTGATTTAATTTTGGATAAATTAAATCAAGATAAACTTGTAGAATTATTAAAAATTGATTTATTTTCTTAGAGATTATCTAGATAAAGTTTTTTTGATCAGATAACTTCTCTATTGGGTTATTTGAATTAAAACTAAAACTTTATCCTATAGAATCTCGGGTGGAAAATAAAAGATTCGCAAGATTTTTATTCGACAGTTCGGCCTGTCGATGAGACCTGTTTGGCCTGCCGATCAGGTGGTTCGATCTACTGATCAACGAAGGATAAGATTATGTGTTTCCACGCGGATCTTATCAGATATTGATCCGAATTTGATTCTGATCTGAATTTTGAGACCTAATCTAATAAGGACTGACCCTTGGACCAACCTCTATAAATAGGGAGTGATTTTCACGAGTTACTTAGATCAATTGAGAGATTAAGAGAGATACTCTGTTAGTGAGAATCTGAAAACTCCCTGAGAGCTTTTGTTCACAAATCACGAACACTTGCTTTGGGTTCTCTCGATCGGTTGGAAGGAGAGTCACCAGAAGAAGAGATGTACGTGTGAGACCACACTCACTCCGATCGTGGATAAAGAATAGCAAAGAAGACCAGTTGGTTGAGGCTCTTCTGGAACGTTATTTCTCTTCACAGATTGCGGAGGTTCTTCAACATACAGATGTTAGTAAGATCTGGTTAATTTATGCATATAGCATGTCAAACTTGTGTTTTGGAAATTACTCTGATGAAAAAAAAAATTTAAAATTTCGCTGCGCACTATTTTTCCAACATAGGTTTCGACTTTCCTATCTGCTCTTCTCTTTCTCTTGTAGATCCACTTACAACTTATGGGTTTTACCCCTTCAAGAAGATTCACAAGTTCCCAAACTTGATTAGTCTCCAAAGACTTCATCTTAGTGTTCATGGCTTCTATCTAGAGCTTTGAATCAATATCCTCTATAGCCTCTGCACAAGTGTGAGGATTCATGTCATGTTCAACCAATTCAGCCAAGTAGGCTTCACCAATGAGCATACACCTCTCGGGTTGACCCTCGATCCATCCATTATACTAAAGTCCCTTAGGTTGTTGTTTGGTTAGTTTTTCTACATTGATTGGATTGGTTTCAACCAGAACCGCTGGAGTGATCGAATCAATCACCAACTCCTCAAGTATCACTTTACTTTGAGGCTTAGTGTCGTTCATATAGCCTTTCTCATGGAATGTTGCATTCATTGAAACCACAACTTTATTTTCTTTTAGGTTATAGAAATAACCCCTTTAGTCCCTTTTGGATATCCTACAAACACACAAACTTCCAAACGTGCTTCCAACTTGTTCGCTTCCTTATATAGGACATGAGCCGAACATCCCCATATGCGAATATGGTTTAAAGAGGTCTTCCTACCTGTTTACAACTTGTGAGAAGTTTTAGGAACTGATTTTGAAGGCACATCATTCAAAAGATAACATGCGCTTTGAAGTGCATATCCCCAAAAGGATAAAGGTAATGTCAAATAACTCATCATGAACCTAACCATGTCCAACAAAGTCATATTCCTTCTCTCAACTACACCATTCTACTGCGGAGTGCCCGACGCATCAAATAGGATAAAATCTCATTCTTTAATAGGTGTCCCAAGAATTCCTCGAAGAGGTATTCTCCACCTTGATCGGAACGAAGTGCCATTGTTGGTTTATGTAATTACTTTTCCCCTTTAGCCCAAAACTTTCTAAACTTGTCAAAAGTTTCACTTTTTTGATGAATTAGATACACATATCAGTATCTTGAGTAATAATCAATAAAAGTGACGAGGTACTCATACACTTCACGTTCCTTGATGTTCATGGGACCACAAACATCATTATGCACAAGTTCTAGAACCATTTTGGCCCTATTGTCCTTAAACCCAAATGGTCTTTTGGTCATTTTGCACTCCAAACAAGACTCACATTGTAGTATAGATTCTACCTCTAAGTGACTTAAAGGTCCATCTCTTACCAACTTTTGAATCCTATTTAAGCTAATATGACCTAATCGTAAATGCCAAAGATAAGTTTTATTAGAGTGAGAAATCTTAAGTTTTTTAGAGTTATTATCATTAATCTTAGTATTAAGTAGTATGTCTACCTTAGGTTTGATAAAATAGAGATTGTTTTGCATCCATCCATCACAGATAAAAGATTTATTTTTACGAATCATCACTTTATTAGTAAAAGATACTAAATAAGAGTCTTTAAATAAATAAGCTACAGATATTAAATTCCTTTTAAGTCTAGGAACATAAAAATAATCTTTCAAAACTAAAATACTATAATTATCAAAGTAAATATAGATGTCTCTCTCTACTTTAGCCAATACTAAGGATCCATCACCTATCCATAACGTGAAGTGCTCATTTAGCAAACTTCTAGTTTCTTTAAATCCCTTCAGAGTCACACAAACATGATTAATCACACTAGAATCTATAACCTAAGTGTCACTTGATTCTTTGACTAAACAAGTCTCAATTACTAGAATGTCGCACCAACTTCTTTTAGTTAGGAAGCCCTTATAACTCTTTTTCATGTACCCAACCTTCTTGTAGAAAAAACACTTTAGTTTCTTCGGATTCCTCTTATTGTTCTTTTTATCCTTGCTATTTGCTAGAATAGAAGTTTTCCCGTTATTAGTCCTTTGCTTCTTTCTATTTCTAGAATTAGAATTGGAACCAGATGCAACTGTTAAGTTCGCTTCGCCACTAGCTAGAGCTTTCTAAATCATATTTTTTAACACCTGTAGCTACCTTATTAGCACAACCAATGTCACATCCTATCTATTGCTCAAGTTATATGAAGCTCTAAATGGGATGAACTCCTTAGATAGAGTCTCAAAGACCATAGTCATATGTGAATCAGCATCAACATCCACTCCATAAGATTGAGCCTCAACGAGGTAACCCATGACTAACATCATATACTCCTTCACAAGAGTCTCCAGTCTTTGTTTGCAATTTAAGAGTTTCCAAAGAGCCCCTTGTCGTTTACTTAGGGCTTGCCCTCTAAACATATCTTCAAGATTATCCAAGATCTACTGAGTAGTCTCATAATCTTTATGTTGAGCCTATAGCATATTATTCATGCTAGCCATAATATAGCAGTAGGCTTGATCATCAGCTTCCTTCCAGTGATTATACGCTTGGATTTGTTCATTAGTGAATTCACTAGTAGGCATAAGAGGACACGGTTTGGTTAACACAAATTTTAGTTTCTCAAGGGATAGGATGATATTTAGGTTTCGTTTCTAATCATTAAAATTCTTACCAATTAACATGTTCTTATCGAGTATCGATGATAAAACATTTTTAGATATTTTAATCTACAATCAAGATTCATGTACCAACTTTAAGCAAACATTCTACAACATTTTAGTATGATAACGCAAACAAGTAAACATACAATTGTATTTATGTGTCATAACTTTGAAAATATCACAACATTACAATGATAATTTCTAACTCATAATCTAACAAACTGCCTTATGGAGACTTGACAAATTCAATTAGGAGCACAGGTCCCCTTTGATTAATATATGCAATCCAATACCCGTCTGATCCAGCATATATTCATAATCATTTCTTTGGCCATTAATTTTATTAACAAAGCTCCTTGGGGAGGTTAATAACAAAATTAATCTTGAGTGTATAGCCATCGTTTCAACAACTTTATCCATGGTTTAAAATCGCCACCTTAGGGTGATCAACGATAAACCATGCTAAAGCAAATTATTTTCTCAGATATCCACCCTAGTACATGGTGAAATCCCTTCCTTGGGGGTCGGAACCATTATATGCTACCTATGGACTAATGATGGAGGCCATAGATCCTCTCTTCAAAAACCTTCTCCCACTCAATATTTTAAAGGTCAATGTTTTATGTTAACATGTATGAACAATTTTTAATGAGTGGCACTCCCTATTCTACATGGCAAATTATATTATAATGTAAACAAACAAAACAACATGCAAAGCCAGAAGTAAAATAATAAATAAATTATTGTACTATCATGGTTCCATCCATGAGAAAAGAAAATAAAGATTACAAAAGATCAATCAAAATATATTATCGATTCATCATCTTATATGTTCAAGTTGTATCCTTCTTCATGTGGCATCCATCTTCAATTCTTCAATCCCTTATAGATCAAAGGTTTATTTTTCTGGTCATCATAAAATTTCATGTTTCTCAGAATTGTCTGAAAAATAAAATCAAAAACTATACTAAAAAAACACAACTTTTTTTTAAAAATGTTATGCCTCATTGCCGGCCTGTTGAACTAGGAGTTCGGCCTACCGACCTGAAGGGTTCGGCTTAACGATCGAGCTGAACCAATGTTTTTCCAGAAAATAGTTTTTAAGTAGTTTTTTCAATCTTATTTTCAACAATTCAAAAACATAAAAATTTATAAACACAAAAAAAAATAATGGAACTCCTATCATCTCTATCTCCTAGATCCGTCTTCACTTCGAATGATCATTTAGTTACAAAATTTTACAAATTTAAAATTAAAATAATAATTCTGAGACGGTGATGATAGACCACATCTAATTACATGAAAAAACTTAGATACACATTCTAACATCTAAGGAACCATAACTAGCACAAATTAGTTAATTAATAAATAATTAAATAAAAAATTAATCAATCATAATTAATTAATAAACATTTACCACATATTACTATCCATAGATAGTGTACCATTTGGTTACACCTACTTATTCAAATGGTTGAGCGCTCCAGTATTACAATTACAGGATAATGCATATAAGATAATTTCATTAACTCTACAAAAAGAGCCATGGATTCTATATCTATGAATAACGAGTCTACGTCAATCAAGAGTCATGCCTCCAACATACCGGTATGCGTACCTTCATTAAGTCAGGATGTCACCCTTTGGTACATCAAAAGACATAAGTCAAGATAACGGGCCTATTAGTCATTTCAGGATTAAGATACAATACATATAATTATCTAAAGTGAATTGATTTGTATAAACCGAATTATTAATCAAATCAATTCAACTTTTATGTCCTGATCCAATAGATCATCACCTATGACAATGAACCAATGTTTCTACTCGCGAAGTCCTACTTTGATGACCAAGACAAGCCATCTCCCATTAGGGATATTGATAACATAACAATCTTAGCATGAATAAAGCGTCGAACTTTATTCCTTCGATTGCAGATCTTATGATTTAGACCATCACCTTTAACATTCATGTCTTGCGCATAATCTATCCATCATATGCACGATTTTTAAACTTTAGACCAACAATCTCAAACTTTTGTTTGCTTCTCATACATTTAACAGAAATAAACATAAAGAGGACAAAATTTGGTATATGAATAATAAATAAACTCTTTATTGATAAAATGTCTCCAAAAAGATATTATAACATTTTACTCTTTAGGGCACTATGTCTAACAATATATACCAAGAGCATTTATATATAGAATATATACACACATAAACACTACAACATTGTTGTGGAATGAGAATGAATACAAATAGAGGGACATAGAAGAGAGAGGGGGTGTGGAAGATGGAGAGAGAAAGGAGGGTTGAGAGAGGTCTGTCCTTTGTTTCAAAGGGTAAAAAAGTAAAACTTGTTCTTTTAAAATTAAAATTAAAATTAAAATTAGCCTATTATTTAATAATGTTTGTAAATATGCTACTTCTTTTTGAATGTGTCTAAAACTGGACTATTTGTTATAATTTGCCAAGAAATTATCGTAAATAGCAAATTTTATTAATTTATTAATAAATAATGTTAGATGATTTGAAAAAGTAAAAAAGAAAGAAGCACATTTAACATAATTTGGTTTTTTACAAGTACCAAAACACAAAAATAGCCCCCAAAACAAATCAAATCTTTTTCCTCTCTCCTTTCTATTTCTTTGTCTCCTTTCTAATTTTGTATTCATCCCCCCTTTCCCTATCTCTCTTCTCTCCCCCCTCTCTCCTCCCTCTCTCCTCCAATTTGGATTTCTCATTTGACTTGCTTATCGATGTTGTCACGCCTAGAGGTCCATGCAAAGACAGAATCATGCTCGGAGCCATATGTCGAGCTTGAGATGATAACCGACCACCATGACATAATAGGCCACGATGATCTTGACATCAACGTGTGGTGACAATGATAACGAGGCTAGCATGTTAAACGTCCTCCTTTAACCCAGTGTGGTTCTTTCGTCCTTTGGTTTTCTTTGTTTCTATCTGGCACAGGTCTCTTTCTCCAGTGTGGATTTTGACCAATGCTAATCTATTTTCTCATCTGGTTTTCTATGGTTTCCTTACGACACATGAGCTGTTGAAAACAAAGGATTGCAATCTCCTAGAATGCCACCGCTTCATCAATGTTGACTTGCTCATCTATGACAATGGAGCTTGTTAGACCTCATAGATCAATGCCATGAGTGTGATCTTGCTCATTTTGTTTTGTGAGATTTTTGTGAATCTGTTTGGATGTTGAGAAAATGCAGGAAAAGGAAAATTGGTTGATGTCTTTAAAATTATTATAAAGTAATTATATGAGACAAAATGTTACAATGTTATTTTAGCTATTATGTAATTTTTACTATTTTTGAAACACTCTGAAACTTTTTACTAAATTTTAATTCCCAATTGTCCTATTGTTGCTATCATTATTTCCTTTCATATAATTCTAAAAAAAAAATTTATAGCAAATTTTAAAGTTTTCTTTAGAAAACCAACTATATACTACAATAAATTTTAAACTCTTTCATTTGTTATAACCTTTTTTAGATAGTTGTAATTTACTATAATTTACAGAGGAAAGAAGAGATAAATTAAATGCATAAATAATTAAATAAAAATTTATTTATTTTATTAAATACAACAAAGTTTCTTCTTTTACTTACTCATTTTATATATCAATTTTTTAAAAAATAAAAATCTAAAAGAATGACATAAACTAAAAAAATGTAAGTTAAGCAAGTACATTTCTTAATTTTCATAATTTTTTATGACGTATCCCAAAGCATATATTCTACGTTGACGTTTAATTTTTTTAATATTTTTGTGAATATTTTTAAATATTAATATTATATTATTTTTTGAATACCTTTATATACGATATATCATTCTTGCTCCCACATCTCATTAAGGATGTTAAAAAAATGGATTACACAAAGTAAGGATTAATTCATAATTCAATCCATCACTGCAGATTAGAAAATTTCAATTCAAAACTAGTATGTGAGACACCCTCAATTCAATCCAAAAACAAAGGATTTTGTAAATTGAATTATGCAAATTCACAAATTGAGCTTTTAAATTGATTAAAAAACTAGAAATTGAAGAGAAATTGCAGCAAATAACAAATTTCATTTAGTGATTGATAAATAATTTTGGAGGTTTTCTAACAGTGGAGTAAACAGCATATTCAATCTTAGTTCATTTTATAAGCTATCTAAAAAAACTAAAAATACCCCAATTTTTTGTTGTTTTAAATCCCAATCCCTCTTTTCTCTCTCCTCTCTTGCGAGCCTCTCTCACTCTCTTTCTCTCTCTTTGTTAGTGGCCTACCATCTCATCATTGTCGTCATCGATGTCACTAGATCCAAAGCTTGCAATGTCATTGCAATACTTTTCATCCTCTCTAGCATCACCAGATAGAGAGAATGTCATTGTCTTCATTGCATTTTCCTTTATCCTCGTGGCCATAAGCAAATTAGATGATCTTGAACTTCGGCATAGTGAATCTTTAGTGTCCCAGGGTCCGAATATCAAAGGCTAGCTCTCAAGTCTATTGTTGTTGTAGATTAGCTCGTAGAATGTCAAAATCATGAAGGTGAGCTCGTCGGAGGCCTTACATCCGAGTTCATTGTTGTTGAGGTTCGTCAAGTCATCATCGTAGATAGAGATCTAGTGGCGATGGCAAGCTCTATGCTTTACGATAGTGGATTGATGACATTAAGACAATGCTAGAAATGTAACCTTTGCTAGGTTTTTTTTTTTTTTTCAAGAGGCGATTGCCACCAAGTGAGTGTTTGTATTACCATGTGAAGGTGGGATTTGATATATAAATCGAGTCTACAAATTATTGAATAGATATTTGTAATGCAAGACAAAAAAGAAAAGAACAGTAAAGATTTTTTTGATCTATTTCAAAGTATATTATGAGATTTGTTTGTTTAATAAAATTCACATTTTTAGTGAGGTTCGATAAACACGGTATATATCAGTTGATGATGTTGTCAGAATTATTTTGATTAATGTGTATAAATATGAGTATTTATCTATAAATATGGTATTTATCGGCCGCTAGTGACACTGTCTATGTCGGTGAAGTCTGACAAAGTCGTCGATAAATTTTTGTTTTATATAGAAAATATTTCTAAGAAAATATTAGTGTTTGGCTATGGGTTGTACCTAAAAATCTCAATAAAATCAGTAAAAATGCAATGAAATAAGGTTTTAAAATTTTTCTTAAGCTTTCCAAATCCATCTTATGATGCTATATACAATGATTGTATAAAACACAAAGTTACAGGTTTGGCAACAGTTGTGGATGATCAAGCATTCCAAGACCATCAAATCTTCTTTGTTATTCTCCTCCTTCTAAGTCAATTAGTGTGTGGCTATCGGTGTGATTTATTGAAAAATCTCTAAGTATCTTTATTCAACCCTTTTCAGCAAAAATTATTCAAACAATAAAGGGAAGAACAAAAGAACACTAGATGGAAGGTAGAAAAAAGCCCACAAAAAATAGAACCTCCAAGGTCTATTTATAGATGCATTAGTGGGAGTTAGTTGGAGAAGAATCTTACCAAGATTTTGCAAAGAATCATGCCTACTAAGGGTCGCTATGTGCGATTGAAACGCCCTATAAATCGGACGTCACAGATATCGTTACATTCTTACATTCATACATAATTGAACATACTTAACCAGGATCCATTCATACATATATATATATATATATATATATTATATTCATAACATTGTTTAAATCACATTGCTTAAATTATACCATACAATAAATAATTCAAATATACTTAAATTACTCATGAACTTATTTTAATAGAATAAATATACCAAGTTATAAAATCAGGACATATAAAAACACCACATAATATCTCATTAATCATCATATCATTTAAAGTTTACTTATTCCCACAGTTCGGTAGCCCGAACTTGGGACTTCGGCAAGCCGAACATGATCGGCAGGCCAGAGTTTCTCAACCGGCAGGCTGGTAGAGACTTTGCAAACCTGGCTTAAAAACTCATCATCGTCCGACAGACCAAAAACATAATCGGTAGGCCGAACTTTTAGACATCGGCGGGCCGACCCAGCCAAAAATCCTTGGAAAACTTGTTTTGTAAAACAAGACCATCCTTTCATAAAAATACAGAAGTTCATAATACTTAAAATAATGAAATAAAATATAAAACATAGTTCAAGAATCCTTTAAATATCTATCATAAAAAAAATTGTGTTCAAAATATGAAACTTAGTTTAAAATATAAAGACGTTCTTCTTAGCGTGCTTCCGGTTACAATTTATTGTGCTTAGTGCTCACATGCCTTCCCATGTCCTCCGCCTATTCCATGATTTTCTTACCCTTATCTACAACATGACATAAAACATGATTAAGCTAATGCTTAGTAAGTACATATAATTCTCACAATTTAAAACATTACATAAACAACATTTTCATCATTGTCATCATATCATAAAAGTGCCTCAAGCACAATTTCATAAAAATATATCTTTCATCCCATTGACCATTTTAAAACATCTTCCATTTTATCTTTAGGGCCCAAGTGTTGCACCATGAACATCATTGTAGGCGCGCCATCATGAGAGGAGAAGGGTAGCTAATCCCAAACCAAACATGACATCATAACATATCATTTCATAACATTGGTGTGCAGCACTTATTAGGTGATACATATATATACATAATTTTTCATACTTTAAATCATGTCATCATCATACATGCATAACTTTAAATCATGAAAATCCTTCATAAGAAATCCTTTAAGAAAAATAACCATAAAATCATCATGAATAACATTGTGAATAAATCATCAAACCTTGTAAAACGTGTCATGTTGCATGTGAGAATGTACTTACCTTAACGCTAGCTCACTTAACCTTAACGTGATTTGGTGACGACGCCACAGTCTCGAAGTGCTCTTTCCTTTGAGTGTTCATGCCATTATCCATTTAAAATACAATAATATTAACACTTTTCATAATAGCGTAAATCATCCATACATATATCATCTATTCATATAACATTTTTAACATACATAATTCATAACCCTAACTATCAAAACATAAAATTATCATCACATAAACATGTTATCATCATTTTCTTAAATCATAAAAATTACCTTAAACATGTTAAAACCAAACCATACATTACAAACATGAACATCTTTTGAAAACGTTTTCTAATAATTTAAAACACATACATTTTAAAATTCATACAAACATCTTATTATCATGCGTAAAATTATTTCATTATCGTAAAATCATTTAAACATATATATAGCATTTCCTAAACAAAATCCAGAAATAACATTGTTAAAATAGTTTTCTCATAGAAATCTCATAGCATAAAATATACTCACCATAACATAAAATACATTCATCATACATTATACATGCACGTTCTTGACAACTTTCATGAAAAACATCATTCATTTACCTCTTGTATAAACATTACTTTTTTTTATGCATCAAAGTTAAACAGTAATATTTTATTGTGAGGGGTAGAAAATAGAAAATTCATATTTTTAATATAAACACCGAAATAACATGAAACTTGGAAAAACATCACACAATACATACATGAACATCATATTGAAAACATCAAGGCAAAAATACAATACCTATAGAAAGATATTGCAAACGATTGGAAAAGAAGAATTCTTTTCAGAATTAATGGAAAAGTTCTTACCTTGAAATTTCTTCTCAAAATTCTTGAATTCTACCAACAAAATATGACTTTTTCTTTCAATTTTCTTGCAGAGAATTTTCGAGAGAGAATAAATGGAATGCGTGAAGAAGAGAAGAGAGAGAGAAAATCAGAAAAAAAATGTCTCCGATAGTAAATGAGAGGAGAAAATAATGTGTGAGGAAAAGAGTCGTTAAAATTTTAACGTAACAAGCATAAAGAAATTCATTACTCTCCATTAAGTCAGAATTTCTGACTGTTTGACAGCCTAAGGCGTGAAGGAAGGAGAGAAAAAAAAGTCAAACAAATTATCACATCTTACCATATTTTGCCCTCTTAAAATAGGAAACCATTTAAAATAGCACAAATCAATGCGAAGTCAAACCTTTTAATTTTCCTTAACTGATAAAACATTCCATTAATATGCTAATTAATCACAATTAATCACTCATTTATCGTAATTATGTCAGCCATAAGTTTGGAGAGATTTCTGCTGACTGCTCATCATCCGTGTTCGGCCTGTTGATTTTCCTCTTCGGCCTGCCGGTTCCACCATATTTGGCCTGCCGGTCTTTGGCAGACTTTTCGGCCTGCGGAACTTAAAAGTCCGGCCTACCGAACTTTCTTTAAATGCCAAACATTAAAACATTCATACATCATTGCATCATAATTAAACATACATTTAAATAATCATGAACACTTGAGTACAACGATTCCATGCGGTCGTCACCTGTCATAAAACTTGACATAAAAGTTAGTAACATTAAAAATCATATATCTTTACATATAACATAAATTATTAATAAAAATCATTAACGTCATTACTAACTTAACATGATTCATTACATAAAAATAGGTGGGTGTTACAAATCTCCCTACCTTATAAAAGTTTCATCCTCGAAACTTAGAATAAATGCGGATACATAGATCTCATGTCATCTTCTCGTTCCCATGTAGCTTCTTCAATTTGATGATTTCACCATAACACCTTGACCAACGGAATTTCTTTATTCCTCAAGGTCTTAGTTTTTCGATCGAGTATTTTCATTGGCTTTTCTTCATAACTTAAGTCTTCTCGTATCTCGATCACTTGTGGCTCAATCACATATGTAGGGTCTATAACATATTTCTTGAGCATGGAGACATGAAATACATCGTGCATTGCGGACATCTCAGAAGGCAACTTCAGCTGATAAGCTACTTTGCCTATTCGTTTCACAACTTCATAAGGACCGATGAATCTTGGACTTAACTAACTTTTCTTGCCAAACCTCAAAACTCCTTTCATTGGTGTAACTTTCAAAAGCACATAGTCGCTCACTGCAAACTCTAAGGTTCTTCTTCTCTTGTCAGCATAACTCTTCTGACGGCTTTGTGCGGTCTCTGTTCTTCTTCTTATTAACTTTATCATCTCAGAGGTTTCATTCACAAAATTCATTCTTTCAACATCGACGCTTTCCATCAGCTTCTTTTCACCAGCTTCGTGCCAACATATAGGTGATCTGCATTTTCGTCCATACAGAGCCTCATATGGTGCCATTCCAATTGTCGCCTAAAAGCTGTTGTTGTAAGCAAACTCTGCTAACAGCAACATTTTACACCAGCTGGTCTTATAATCGAGAGAACAAGCCCGTAGCATATCCTCTAAAATTAAGTTCGTCCTCTCCATTTGACCGTCTGTCTGAGGAAGAAAAGCTGTACTGAAATGTAGCCTGGTTTCCATTGTAGTCTGTACACTCTTCCAAAACTTAGATGTGAACCTGCCATCACGATCTGAGATGATTGACTTGGGAATTTCATGAAGTCGTACAATTTCTTTGACATAGAGTTCCGCTAACCGTTCCATGGAGTAAGTGATCTTAATAGGAATGAAATGCGCCGTCTTAGTCAGTCGATCCACAACTACCCAAATTGCATCATATCCATTCGTAGTTTTGGGCAAGCTGGTAATGAAATCCATTGCTATATCCTCCCATTTCCATTCTGGTATTTGGATAAACTGCAGTTCACCACCAGGTCTTTGGTGTTCAGCCTTTACTTGCTGACATGTCATACATTTCTTCACATATTTTGCAACATCACGTTTCATTCCAAACCACCAGAAGTTACCCCTTAGATCATTGTACATCTTTGTTGCACCTGGATGAATTGAGTAAGGAGTGTCATGAATTTTTGTCAAGATCTTTTCCCTTAAATCATCAATATTGGGAACACATAAATGATCCTTGAGATACAGAGTTTCGTCATCCACAACACGAAACTCTTGACATTTTCCTTCTTTCATTTCTTGCTTGATCCTTGCAAGACTTACATCTTCATCTTGTTTCCTCCGAATTTCATCGTACATCGTCGGAGCAAGAGAGAGTGCTGATAGCTGGCCTACTATAAGTTCCAAACCGAAGTCTAGAATTTCCTTTCTTAAAGGTGGAGACATTGCTTGCATTGACATCAACGTGGCAACTAAATTCCTACTTAGAGCATCAGCCACTCGATTAGCTTTTCCAGGATGATAAAGGATTTCACAATCATAATCCTTCACAAACTCTAGCCATCTTCGTTGTCTCATGTTCAGGTCTCTTTGCGTGAAGAAGTACTTCAAACTTTGATGATCAATGAAGATCTTACATTGGACCCCATATAAATAGTGTCTCCATATCTTCAACGCAAAAACGACTGCTGCTAATTCGAGGTCATGAGTAGGATAGTTCTTTTCATAATCCTTCAGTTGTCTTGACGCATAAGCAATCACCCTTTCGTTTTGCATCAATACAGCTCCGAGGCCCATCTTGGATGCATCACTATAAATAACAAGCCCATCATTTCCTTCAGGAATTGTCAACACTGGAGCCGTTGTTAGCCTCTTCTTCAGTTCTTGGAAACTTTTCTCACATGCATCTATTCATTCATACTTCTTTCCTTTACGAGTCAGGTTCGTAAGTGGAGCTGCTATCTTGCAAAAATCTTCTACGAATCTTTGATAATAACCTGCAAAACCCAAGAAGCTCCTTATTTCACTTGCATTCATCGGTTGCTTCTAGTTGAGAACGGCTTCTACTTTAGCAGGGTCAACCATAATTCCTTCCTTTGAAATAATATGCCCCAAGAATGACACTTTATCCAGCCAAAACTCGCATTTGGAGAACTTTGCATAAAGCTGGTGTCTTCTTAAAGTCTCCAACACAATTCTTAAATGCTCCTCATGTTCTTCTTGATTCTTAGAATAGACAAGAATATCATCGATAAATACAACAACAAATTTATCGAGGAAATCCTTGAATACCTTGTTCATCAAATCCATAAAGGCAGCAGGTGCATTCGTTAGACCAAAAGGCATAACCACAAATTCATGGTGACCATACCTCGACCTAAAAGCAGTCTTAGGGATATCTCCTTCTTTAACCTTCAACTGGTGATATCCTGATCGTAGATCTATATTTGAGAATACCGATGCACCCTTGAGCTGATCAAACAAATCATCAATTCGAGGCAACGGGTACTTGTTCTTGATCGTCATCTTGTTCAGCTCTCTGTAGTCAATGCAGAGTCTCATAGTGCCATCCTTATTCTTCACAAACAAGACTGGAGCTCCCCATGGTGAGTGACTTGGCCTGATGAAACCTTTGTTAAGTAACTCCCTTAATTGCGTGTGAAGCTCCTTTAACTCTGTCGAGGCCATTCTATAAGGCGCTTTTGAGATCGGATCGATGCCAAGAGCGAGCTCAATCTCGAATTCAACTTCTCTTTCTGGCAGTAGACTCGTCAGATTATCAGGAAACACATTTGCATATTCATGAACAACATGCACATTTTCAATTCTTGTCTTTCCTTCTTGGCTTTTGTCTACAACGTTCGCTAGATATCGGCTTTTGTCTACAACGTTCTCTTTCTCATAATTGCATTCGATAGCAGCATTATACTTGCTCAGGAAATCCATCCCAAGAATCATGTCGTAGTCATGCATGTCGATCACAATAAGGTCGACGAATAGCTCCCTATCAGAAATCCATAGGGGTACTATATGCAAACAGTGTGTAGATAATATCACTTCCCCGGAGGGTAGTGTCGTAGTAAATCCATGTCTCATAGGCTCTAAACGAACCTCTAATTTCTTAGCATATGACATAGATACAAAAGAATGCGTGGCACGCGTATCAAAAAGAACATAAGCATCATTAGATAAGCTTGTTATCTGACCTGTGACCACATTAGAAGCTTCTACAGCCACTTGTTCTTTCGTCATGGCATAAATTTAGGCATTCGTCGGTGGGGCTTCAAGTCTCCCTTGACTAATAAGTAGCCCTTCGAGGGAGGCTTGCATCTGATGAAGCTGGGCTTGAGGAGGAGCTCTCTGCGGGGCATTAGCGTTCATCAGCTTGGAGCAATTCTTAACAAAGTGGTCTTCACGCCCAGAAACAAAACATTGGTTTGTCCCCAATCGGCATTCCCCTGGATGCTTCTTTCCACATTTAGCACATGGTTGAAATCACCTGTTACTATTGTTAGGCTGGCCATCATTGTGCCTCTTGTTGTCTTGGCCCTGCTGGTTTTGAGGATTACCCTTCCTCTTGTTATTCCTCCAGTTTTGGTTGTTGTTATTGCTACTGTTGTTGTTGTTGTTGTTCCTGTGGGGAGGGCGGTTCTTGTTGTTTGCATTGCTGGCTTGTTGGCTAGGCTGAGGCTGGTTCCTTCTTAACTTGGACATATGGAACTTAGCACGTTGAGCTCTCATCACAACCTGCTCTTGAGTCCTTGGCGGACTACCCCATCAACGATCGTAGCAATATCTGGCCTAAGGGCTCTGATCAGTCTTCTGACCCTTTCACCTTCATCCATAACCATTCCTGGACATAAACAAGCAAGCTGGTCAAACTTGGTCACCACATCAGTGACTGTTATCTCCCCCCGGCGTAAGCTCTCGAACTCCTCATAATGCTTCCTCGTGACATTCATATGGAAGAACTTCGTGTTGAATTCATGGACGAAGTCAGCCCATGTTATCTCTTCAACATTTCTGCTTATTTCGATACCATCCCACCATATCCTGGCCTCCATAGTGAGGCAGTACGAGGCACAGAGGACCTTTTCATTGTTAGTGAAATCCATGAGTCTGAGGGTGGCTTCGATCGTCTTCAACCATCCTTGAGCTACCAGTGGATCCTTAGAACCTTCGAAATCTACTGGCTTAACTCTCTTCCATCTAACCAGTAGGGGCTCCTGATAAGCCGCTCTTGGTTCTGCAGCAGGAGCCGGGACTTCTTTTACTTGTGGCTACGGAGGAGGAGGAGGCACATCATTTCCTCGTCGATCGTCATTCTGGCCATTGGTCCTCAAGGCAGCAATTTCCCTTCTTTGGTCCTCAAGTTGTCTCTGCAACTCAGCAATCATCGTCATGAGTCTCTCATTCGTTTGGGTGCGTGTCTACATTCTTCGGTGACCATCCATCGTAAATTTTCCGAAAAGAATTAGGATTTAGAAATAATCTTCCAATTATGAGATAGGTTTTCACTACTAGATCGTTAATCATTAAACATTTAAACCTTAATCTTATCATCATACTTGCATCAATACATCTAACTTCATAACATACTTACTTGGAGAACTTGGATCGATGTGTGGCGATATGAATTGTAATCGAAAAATTGCTCTATTACCAAAGCCTGAAACGCCCCTTAAATCGGACGTCACAGATATCGTTACATTCTTACATTTATACATAATTGAACATACTTAACCAGGATCCATTCGTACATATATATATATATATATTTTATATTTATAACATTGTTTAAATCATATTGATTAACTTATACCATACAATAAATAATTCAAATATACTTAAATTACTCATGAACTTATTTTAATAGAATAAATATACCAAGTTGTAAAATCAAGACTTATAAAAACACCACATAATATCTCATTAATCATCATATCATTTAAAGTTTACTTATTCCCACAGTTTGGTAGGCCGAACATGATCGATAGGCCAGAGTTTCTCAACCGGCAGGTCGGCAGAGACTTTGCAAACTTGGCTTAAAAACTCATCATCGTCCGGCAGACCGAAAACGTAATCGACAGGCTGACCAAGATGTTCAGTAGGCCGACCGAGCCAAAAATCCTTGGAAAACTTGTTTTGTAAAACAAAACCATCCTTTCATAAAAATACAGAAGTTCATAATACTTAAAATAATGAAATAAAATATAAAACATAATTCAAGAATCCTTTAAATATCTATCATAAAAAAAATTGTGTTCAAAATATGAAACTTAGTTTAAAATATAAAGACGTTCTTCTTGGCGTGCTTCCGGTTACAATTCATCGTGCTTAGTGCTCACACGCCTGCCCATGTCCTCCACCTATTCCATGATTTTCTTACCCTTATCTGCAAGATGACATAAAACATGATTAAGCTAATGCTTAGTAAGTACATATAATTCTCACAATTTAAAACATTACATAAACACCATCTTCATCATTGTCATCATATCATAAAAGTGCCTCAAGCACAATTTCATAAAAATATATCTTTCATCCCATTGACCATTTTAAAACATCTTCCATTTTATCTTTAGGGCCCAAGTATTGCACCATGAACATCATCGTAGGCGCGCCGTCATGAGAGGAGAAGGGTAGCTAATCCCAAACCAAACATGACATCATAACATATCATTTCATAACATTGGTGTGCATCACTTATTAGGTGATACATATATATACATAATTTTTCATACTTTAAATCATGTCATCATCATACATGCATAACTTTAAATCATGAAAATCCTTCATAAAAAATCCTTTAAGGAAAATAACCATAAAATCATCATGAATAACATTGTGAATAAATCATCAAACCTTATAAAACGTGTCATGTTGCAGGTGAGAATGTGCTTACCTTAACGCTAGCTCACTTAACCTTAACGTGATTTGGTGTTGACACCGCAGTCTCAAAGTGCTCTTTCCTTTGAGTGTTCATGCCATTATCCATTTAAAATACAATAATATTAACACTTTTTATAATAGCGTAAATCATCCATACATATATCATCTATTCATATAACATTCTTAACATACATAATTCATAACCCTAACTATCAAAACATAAAATTATCATCACATAAACATGTTATCATCATTTTCTTAAATCATAAAAATTAACTTAAACATGTTAAAACCAAACCATACATTACAAACATGAACATCTTTTGAAAACGTTTTCTAATAATTTAAAACACATACATTTTAAAATTCATACAAACATCTTATTATCATGCGTAAAATTATTTCATTATCATAAAATCATTTAAACATATATATAGCATTTCCTAAACAAAATCTAGAAATAACATTGTTAAAATAGTTTTCTCATAGAAATCTCATAGCACAAAATATACTCACCATAACATAAAATACATTCATCATATATTATACATGCACATTCTTGACAACTTTCATGAAAAACATCATTCATTTACCTCTTGTATAAACATTACTTTTTTTTTATGCATCAAAGTTAAACAGTAAATTTTACTATGAGGGGTAGAAAATAAAAAATTCATATTTTTAATATAAACCCCGAAATAACATGAAACTTGGAAAAACATCACACAATACATACATGAACATCGTATTGAAAATATCAAGGCAAAAATACAATACCTATAGAAAGATATTGCAAACGATTAGAGAAGAAGAATTCTTTTCAAAATTAACGGAAAAGTTCTTACCTTGAAATTTCTTCTCAAAATTCTTGAATTCTACCAACAAAATATGACTTTTTCTTTCAATTTTCTTGCAGAGAATTTTCGAGAGAGAATAAATGGAATGCATGAAGAAGAGAAGAGAGAGGAAAATCAGGAAAAAAAAAATGTCTCAGATAGTGAACGAAAGGAGAAAATAACGTGTGAGGAAAAGAGTCGTTAAAATTTTAACATAACAAGCATAAAGAAATTCATTACTCTCCATTAAGTCAGAATTTCTGACTGTTTGACAGCCTAAGGCGTGAAGGAAGGAGAGAAAAAAAAGTCAAACAAATCATCACATCTTACCATATTTTGCCCTCTTAAAATAGGAAACCATTTAAAATAACACAAATCAATGCGAAGTCAAACCTTTTAATTTTCCTTAACTGATAAAACATTCCATTAATATGCCAATTAATCACTCATTTATCGTAATTATCTCAGCCATAAGTTTGGAGAGATTTCTGCTGACAGCACGTCAACCGTGTTTGGCCTGCCGATTTTCCTCTTCGGCCTACCGGTTCCACCATATTCGGCCTGCCGATTGTTCCCATCGGCCTGCCGGTTCCACCATATTCAACCTGTCGATTGTTCCCATCGGCTTGTCGGTCTTTGGCAGACTTTTCGGCCTGCCGAACTGTCCTTAAATGCCAAACATTAAAACATTCATACATCATTGCATCATAATTAAACATACATTAAAATAAATATGAACACTTGAGCACAACGATTCCATGCGGTCGTCACCTGTCATAAAACTTGACATAAAAGTTAGTAACATTAAAAATCATATATCTTTACATATAACATAAATTATGAATAAAATATCATTAACTTCATTACCAACTTAACGTGATTCATTACATAAAAATAGGTGGGTGTTACAGCGATCTCCAAACTTCCAATAGGAAAGCAACGCATGTCACAATTACTTCCAACTGTATGATTCTGTGTTCATCTGGTATCTGTCTGAGATCTGATTTTGGTTTAGATGGAGATATTATTTATTATAACTTTTAAAATAAACGTATTTTATGATTTTCTTAATTATTTACAATATCTAATAAAATAAATAGTTATCCTGCAGTATTCATTTTAACTTTTGAAAAAGATATTTCTCCTACAATTGGTTTACTACTAATCACATGAAAATCATACAAAATATTTGAATCTTAAAATCATGAAGCTAGATCCCACATGTACTCGTAGAGTGCATAGTTGACGCCACACATAGTGCTAATTGTGCACTATGTAAATTTCCAATTCTCTCCCTACAGATCAGAAATAATCTAAGAAATTTCCCTTGACCCATCTGGAAGAATGTTATGGAGCTAGCAAAGGGACCCAATAGATATATATAATTTTAACTCTAATAAACATTTATAATTTATTTGTCTCATAATTAAATTAATAATAATATTAACTTCGGTTTACGCCACTATTGAAAACCAAAGCTGCACTCTTAAATTGTATACAATATAATATGGAACCTTAAACATTAAATGTTGACAATAATATTGCCATGTGATAATACCCTCTACAATAGTATTCATAATTAGAGCTAGGTTATAATTTTTCGTTCTTCTTTGTCCATAAGTTATGTTAATTCTTTAATAGATAATCTTTTTATGAACAAGTTGTAAACAAAGATTTAGGTAATATTTGATATTACCCTTATCAAATAGCGAGATCTCTATATCAAAGTCCCCAAATTAATACTCATGAGAATATTATATGAACTTTTTTATCTTTAGGAGTTGTAGAATCCATATCTAAGATAAATATTCCTAACTACCTATATTACTATGCCTCTAATATACTGAGTTTTGATCATGAATTTATAGATCTCACTCATTGGAAATCAAAATACATAATAAATAGATGTGAGTTCAATGATCCATAAAATGATCTATAATGATAAAATTCTAATTTCTCGTTACAAAATTACCAAAAAAAAAATCTATCTTGGTCTAGGTTTAATGTGTTCTAAACACACTGATATTTCTATCCAGTAATCAACACATTACTATAATCTGGATAAGATTATTCCACCAAGTTAAGAATAGACAACATGACAATCTTAAGCAAGATAAAGTGTCTAGTTTTATCTACTGATTATAAATTATGAATTATACTAAGTATACTTAATCATATTCTCTATATTATAGACACTTCATATATATGATTATGGAATTTTATAAGCATTAAAACCTTTATGATATTTGCATATCATGGAGAATGTTGCAGAATATCATTTATTAATAATCTAATACTTTATTTCTCATAATGTCTAATTGGGATAAACTGACATGCTTTTAAATGCACTAATCCCAACATCAGCTGTCATTGATACCTATGATTTTTGGTGACATTGCTAGTAAATTTTTGTATTTATATGGAATTATGGTATTTTTCACATTGATACTGTATTTCGCGATTGTCGATGGTTCGTTGACATTATTAATAAATTTTTGTATATTTTAGGTTATATTGTATTTTTAGGGAAATACTATATTTTCTAGCCACAATGCGATGTCACTTGGAAAAAATTATATTTACATGAAAGTACGATATTACTACATTAATACTATATTTTGCGGTTGTCTATGGTCCTGATATGTCACTAGTGAACTTTTGTATTTTGGGGGCAGTTTTGGCGATGTCATCGTGAAATTTTACGTATTTACATAAAAATATAGTATTTTCATACAAATATTATATTTTCCAACCGCCAGTAGTCTGGTGGCATCACTAGTAAATTTTTTTTGTATTTTCGGGAAAATATGTATTTCTTCTCGGCTATCGGCAACAATGTCAGTGCCAGTGTTGTTTGGCAATGCCATTGGGAAATACTATAATTCTTAGCTACTATCAGCGTTGATGAAGGAGGAGAGAGGGAGGTGGGGAAGAGAAAGATGTGAATATATTTTGAAATTTTATTTTCAATTTCTCATGAGATAAATTTCAATTTCTCATGATATATTATTTGATACACATTTTAAAAGTATGACATTATCTACTAATTTTTTAACCCGAATATGCTATTTTCATTTCTCCCAAATTAATATTTAAATTAACAAAACATGACATAACATAATGCAATAAAATGCAACATCTTATGACTAAATCAAATGCAAATCTTTGATTATAAACTAAATTGTAACATTACAATCCATTACAACAAACAAGCAAGTATGAGGATTGAGCAAAAAATTGGACTTTTTTTAGTTAACAAACAGTTTTAACTTTTAAGCTTATACTAAACACTGCCGTAGTATTTATATATATATATATATATATGTGTGTATATATATAGTTTAGATTTATAGATTGTATAGATTTGAAGATGCTCAAACTGTAATCCAATTCATACATATCGAATTGAGAAAAATTCTAGTCTCTCACCAATTTATAATCTTCATAATCTATTCAAATCTGATGAATTGGCAAATTATGTAAATACCCCTACGCCCCATAGTCACAATCTCGGGATATGTAGTAAAAAAAAAAAAAAAAGGGGGAAGGAAAAGAGAGAGAGATATGAAATGCCCATGAATAATCTCTGTTGAGGGGCATGAAAATTTATATCCGTTCCTTGCACGCTTTATTCTTGTTCCCGGTTTCTCCTTTTAAATTATTGCACAGATAGCATTTCAGTCAACTTATCGTCAATATTCCAGATAATTCAGATTAGTTGCCGGAGTCATCCATTAGATGAGCCCAACTCATCTACCAGAGTCAAAACCGCATGCACTGGAAGAAGATGATTGAAGAGAAACAAAGACGTGAGCTCTGCATCTAGCCAGATACCACATATGAACCACAGATGATTGCTTTTTCCACATCATGAATCATAGTTCGATAGCCTTATGAAAGCATCAATATTTTTAGATTGATTAACAATAAACTCAATTCAAGGCTTCGTGTAACTAATATTCAAGTGAACTTAGTCCTCTGCTTATCATGCTTGGACATTTTTATTCAGGATAATTTTCATCTTTCCCTCCGACCTATGTCACTTAGGTCACTTTGCCTCCTGACTTTTAAAATGTGTCGTTCTATTCTCTCAAACTTTGTTTCGTTAACTAAAAAACCTCCCTCTATTTAACTTCCGTTAAATTTAACCATCTTTTATTGACTTGGCTATGTAATTTAAAAGTACTTAAAAAATAAATGAATAATAAATGTCCTTTGGGCCTTTACATGTCAGTCTCCTTCCTAAATGCAGGAAGTCTAGGAAGAACCTTTTTAACAATAGCTTTCCTTGATAGCCTATCATAATCCTCTTCCTTTGTTTGTTGTCCCTCGTCCTTGTCACTAGAAGAACAATTAATCTTTCTTTCAAAACCTCCTCCTCATCTTCAGATTCCTCAACAAAAAATTCATTTTCATCGTTGCTAATCACTGGTCTTTTTTTCATTCTAGTTGCTAAACCTTTCAAGTTATTCTTGATATCATCACCCAAAATTATATGATCATCTGATTATTCATAATCGATATCCACAGACCGTGGTAGATCATCATCGGACTCGAATTCGTTGCCAACTTCATTATCCTCTGCTTCACCTTCACACTCAAGTTCATTACCTTCATCCACTATATAAGCTTGGCTTTCTAACATCTGCGCGCCCATTGGATGATCACAATATATATCAACTACCTTGTAAGCAGAAGATTGTCATTAATGTACTTCATTAACATTTGGCCAGTGTCAGAATACACTAAGTCATCAGCTCCAAGAATGTTGCAATAATACTTAGCTCCAGGGACATTATCCAGCTTCTTCTTCGTAATTGAATCTAGCTCTACCAGAGACATGTCATCAGCAACACAATTATCTATGCACGAAACCAAACCACCCCAATAAGCTTCCCTACCACCGACCCTCATCATAATTCCACTATAGTGAATTTTCAAAGTGAATAAAGTTGAACTTGGCCCTGTCATTGAGAAAAAACTCAAACGAATATTTACTTCGTTTTGAAGAGCTAATTAGATAATAAAATATTTTATTCACATAAAAGGACAACTAGCATGGATTTCCTATCTCTATATAAGCAACAGACCTTGTAAGCATCAAAAGCTCATCATAAATCAAGTACAGTGAATTGTCAAGGTGATTATATTTAAATTTGGATCTGCCGATTCAAAAAGAAAAAAAGGAGAGAAAAACCAACTTAATAGAATATTCGCTCGGTTTTCAATAACTAATTAAATAATAAAAAAATTCCATTGACACAAAAAGGCCACTGGCGTGAATTGCATATGTGTGTGTATGTGTCTGTGCAAGTATATAAACCTGATGCTTGGAAAGTACAGCCCCTTTGAAAGGACAAAAAGATCAGAAAGCACATTAAAAGCTTAACCACCCTACCCCACGTGCCAGCCATTCAACAAGCACAATAAACAATTGGTTTATTTAAAAATATGCCGTCCAAGTTGCAGACTTGTCAACTTTTCTAAACTAAAAGGACAGAAAACTTACCATATCGTGGAATTTCAAAATTTCCCTCACAAATAATTAAATTCATCAATTTTAGACACAATATGATACGATGACACAAAATAAAACAACATAAGATAAATAGTTTTAAATTACACATATATTAATTAAGTCATAAATAAGTTAACACAAAAAACATAAAAATAAAAGTGTTGGATCGTGGTAACACGTTTAATACGTTTTAATACGTTTGTAGCAAGTTTAAACTTAAAATAAAAAAAATTAGTCATAAATAGGTTGACACGAATAACATGAAAATAAACGTGTTAGATTCGTGCTAGCACGTTTAACACGTTTATAGCATATTTAAACTTAAAATAAAAAAAATTGTGGGACTCGTGCTTTTAACACGTTTATAGCACATTTAAACCTTGCTCCCAAGGTTTAGTATGCCGCCAGCCCACCACCTAGGTCATTCAATGTTTTTGGTTAAAAAAGGGCTTCTAATATATTTATTTTGGTTTTAAGGTCTTGAACTCAAAATCCCACATCAAAAGCAAAGAGAAACCTTCTCCTCTTTTTCCTCTATATAAACACTACCCGTCCGGCTGCCTTTAAAAGCGTTGGTGTCCTTTGTGTTTCAAGGTGGTGGCGTTAAATTTTTTTTTTTGTCCAATCTTGTTTCGTTAAATTTTAAAGATTAGAAGAAAATACAATTAGCAATAATAAGGACTTTTTAGTTTATAATACAAAATTTATATAGTAAAAAATATTTAATTTTTAAAATTTTTTTAGTCAAATTTTTTTAAAAAATTATATAATAGAAATTTATAAAATAAATTTTTTTAATTGTATCGTGCAGTGTTAAACGTGTTGTAGGAGTGTCGTATTCGTGTTTGCATTTTAAGCACGTTCATTAATCGTGTCGTGTTCGTGTTTGGTTTAATCGTGTCTTGTTTAAACGTGTTGACACGAACACGACAGGAAACACGAATTGCCAGCCCTACAAACAATGCCCATCTTCAATCTTTCGTTCAACAGAGAAAACTTTTTTGAAAATATGTGGCTGCACTAGGTAATCAATTTGTGTTGAGTATAATCTTGATTAGTTTCTAGGGTTAGGGTAATTTTATTTTCCCACCAATATATTAGCAAATCAGTGTTAAAATATGTTCTTTATTAATTGTTGGTATTACGATCGAATAAACAAAAGTTAATCAAATTTAACAGAAGTTGAAAAGAAGAAGGTTTTTTGCTAAGGGATAGAATTACATATTTCAAAAATCAGAGGGTAAACTGACATAAATGATATAGGTAAGCAGAAAAGATGAAAATTATTCTTTTGTTTAAGATGCATAATACTTGACATTGAGCTCATGTTAAAACAAAAAAGGACATCTATATTAACTGGACAGAATACCACCTTTCAGCCGTTAGGCATGCATCATCTCATGTGCTAGGATTGACCGTGCAATCAGTCTGGATCAACAGAGTTTTGGTAATGCATTGGTAATACTTTGCTATTTCAGTATCAGAACAAACGATGCTCTCTGCTCAGTCGCTTGTGTTATCCATTCCTCAGTCAGTTGGAAATTCGGCCTGTCCCAACGAAACATCTTCCAATAGGAGAATAAGTCTGAGGGCATTGAGTTGTTGGAGATGGTGATAGTCAACACAAACTCCTACATAGTGCTGAAGTAGCAGATGAAAGACGTGAAATCTGCGTTGTTCTTCCTGTGGCGTTTGAATCGTTGACCAAAATTCGGGGAATTGTTGAGCATCTCAACAATTTCCGATCAAAACTTAAAAGTAGTGTGGTAATAATTTTAAATTTCAGAGGCATACGTCATTTGTTGCAGTTGAGGAAGTCGAGGGCATGCATCTAAATTTCATAGTTGAGGAGTATACTGAGAAGACGACCAAATTCACAGACAACTCATGAAATTTGTGGCAGATCTTTTAAACTTTCACCAGTGTTAGAAACTTGGTGTATATGTGTTTCTTAATAGAATTCATGTCTTGTGGTTGTAGGCACGGGTATAGTATAAGGGTAAAACCATATCCGATTCTATCTAGAAGTCAAGAGTTAAAATTTTCCGCTCCAAATTCAAAAAACAAAAAAGAAAGTATTTATGCCTCCAGTAATGAGTATACAAAAATAAGCTCCGTAAGAAATTTACTACTTTCCCCTTGCTCTAAAACCCAATTTTTGAACAACAAAGTTTTCTTTTGTGCAAGAAACGCACAGACGCAGATACAAGGCCCTTTTTTTCAACGGACCTTTCGATTATGTTTTCGTTGTAAGATTGACGGCTAAACTATGGGTTGTTGATTATCGAGAAATTATACAAAATAGCAGTTTTTATCCACTAAAGAGTAAATAATGTCAGGTTTTTTAAAAAGTAAAATATGGCAGATTCAATGAAATGTGTTATTTTTGAACGTCTAAAAGCCCAAAAATACTCCTAAATTCATAAAACAACTCTGATTTTTTTCTTTTTCGTTTTCCTTTCTCTTTCCTTCTTCATTTCGTTCTCCTCCATCTCTCTCTTTTCTCTCTCTGAATCTGCTCCCTGTCATCATCAATCGAGCCACCGGTGTCAAATCAAACCTCGCAATGAGGAGTTTCTCTCTCTCTCTCTTCCCCTTCTTTCTCTCTCTTTCGTTTTCCCTTCTCTCCGTGAGATTCCAGCACCGAAGCCAGATTGCAGAAGTTCAGATTGTGACTAACTTAGTCAGATCTCCGTCAGGTCGCACCAGTGAAGAAAGATCAAACTCACACGACACAAGTCGCGTCACTGATATGGCCGTCTCTCCATCACGATCTCTTTTTCTCTCCTTCTCCCTCCTCTGCTAAACATCACGACCTGATTTTGCCGATCTGCCTCATCGGTTCTGCCGTTTGTCGGAGCTCTTGAGACGAGATCCATAGAGGTCCACAGCTAGGTGATGAGACGGCATTGCGATCGGAACGTCACTCACTATCAGTGTTGATCTTTGCAAGAGCAGAGGTCCGCGACGATATCCATTTTAAGGTCCGTGACAATGTCTGCCTCGGGTCTTCAACTTCAGCGGTGTACTCATCTTCAGATCACAATGTAAGTGTCCAAAAAAAGGCTAAGAGAAGTTGATCCTTTTAGTGGACACCTGATAGGAGTTGGTGTAATATTCCTTTTTTTTTTTTTCGTTTTTGTTAAAAATGACACATTTATAAAGATATATATTTACCGTGGACGTAGCCAGTGCCGTGATGCCCGACGACGTCATTAGTAATTTTTTTTATTTTATGTAAATATAGTATTTATGCGGTAATACAGTATTACCAGGTCAATATTGTAGTTCTCGGCCATCATCTATCCAACAGAGTTACTGATGAAATTTTATATTTACACAGTAATATAATATCACCAAGGAAATATTGTATTTCCTAACACCTGGCAGTTTAGCAAAATCATTGATCAATTTTTTTGCTTACACGGTAACACTGTATATATAGTGAAATATTGCATTTCCTGACCGTCGGTGGTCTAACAAAGCAGTTGTGAAATTTTGTATTTACACGGTAATATAATATTTTAAGTGAAATATCGTATTTTCCTGCCGCTGATGATCCAGTGAAATTGCCGATAAGTTTTTATATTTACATGGTCATACAGCATTTCAAGTGAAATATTGTACTTTTCAGCCGTCGGCGGTCCTGTAAAGTCGCCACTGAATTTCTATATTTACACGGTAATGCAGTATTTCAAGTTAAATACTGTATTTCTAGACCGTCAGTAGTCTAGCAAAGTCTTCGGTGAATTTTTATATTACACGGTAAATAAGGTATTTCTTGATAAATATTATATTTCTCAACTGCTAGCGGTCTAGCAAAATCGCCAGTGAATTTTTATATTTACATGGTAATGCAATATATTATATTTTATATATTTACACGGTAATGCAGTATTTCAAGTTAAATACTGTATTTCTAGACCGTCAGTAGTCTAGCAAAGTCTTCGGTGAATTTTTATATTACACGGTAAATAAGGTATTTCTTGATAAATATTATATTTCTCAACTGCTAGCGGTCTAGCAAAATCGCCAGTGAATTTTTATATTTACATGGTAATATTGTATTTTTTGACTACCAGTGGTCTAAAGAAGTCGTTGGAAAATTTTTATATTTATACGGTAAATATGATATTTCTCGGCCACCGACAGTCTGGTGAAATTGCCGATGAATTTTTGTATCTACACAGTAAATACAGTATTTCTTGATAAATATTGTATTTATACAGCTGACGGCGGTGTCGACAAGAAAGGATGATGAGAGATATAGAGGATAAAAAGATAGAGATATTTTGAGATTTTTGTTCTCAATTTCTCATAAAATATTACTTAATTTCAATGATATACTATATATTACAGATTTTAAAACAATATGATATTATTTACTAAGGTTTAGCCTAAATATACTTGTCACGCCCTGATGAGGACATCACTAGCACAAGCAAGAGCACGTGGGAGACATATTCAGATCCAATTCAAGTTCCCATTGGTCCGGTTACGAGAGCTCGTGCGAAGAAGTTTAAAGAAACGCTTATTGGGCTGATTCAAGCAACTTGGGCTCAAGCCATTGCATGGAGGCCCATTGAGGGAATTGCATGCGAAAATCAGACTAATAAATGCGTGATTCAAGCTATAGAAGGGATTGAGTAATTTTCCATTTCAGTTACTTTCCCATTTTGAGGCGACACATGGCGAGAAGAATCAGTTTTGACCTTTTAATGTCTAGTTTCCTTTTTTTCGTTTCTGGTATTTCTATTATTGTAAGGCTTTTAAGCCATTAAGGGAACTTTCCTTATTAAGTCTAGATTTGACTTTTGTTAAATGAGTTTCCCGAAAATTCCATGGGAATTAGGGGCTGAAAATTCGCATAGGAACCCCTATATAATTGTAACGAATTTCAATCAATGGAGACAAGTAATAACACATAATTTTGAGGTTTAATTCTCTTTGGTTCCTAAACGAACTATTCAAACTTATCGGAAATTTTCCGTGGCGTTCATAGACTTATCAATCAGTCCATCCATAGCTGATTGTGGCATCCTCACTACCAAGACTTATCAATCAGTCCCTCCATAGCTGATTGTGGCGTCCTCACATACCAAGGTTCGTGCTTCTTGTTGGGCATCGGGTCGCGGTTCCATTCGAAACCGGTTAGAAATTTGATCTTGGAAACCAACTTCGGTTAGGGTCGCGTCAGCTCTTGGCGTGGTTCGTATCATATGGTATCAGAGCCAAACCTCTGCTGGTCGGTGGGCGCATGTACAAAGGTTCCCTGCCACTCGTGTGGGTTAACGACGGAGTTGGCACGAGGATTCCCTGCCGCTCGTGTGGGTTAACGACGGAGTTGGCACGAGTTGGCACGAGGACGTGCAGTCTAAAGGGGTCGGGAATGATGTGTCCCACATCGGTTAGAGAGGGTGGTCTTGGGTGTTTTATATATGGGTTCACAATCCTCCCCTCATGAGCTAGCTTTTGGGGTGGAGTTAGGTGGGTTCATATCATAGACAAAGGAACTCCAACGGCAGGTAAATGAGTTGATGGAGAAGGGACACGTGAGAGAAAGCATGAGCCCGTGCGCCGTACCAGTTTTACTTGTGCCTAAGAAAGATGGGACTTGGAGGATGTGCGTTGATTGTCGAGCCATCAACAACATCACGGTAAAGTATCGACATCCCATTCCTCGCTTGGATGACATGTTAGATGAATTGCATGGTGCTTGTGTGTTTTCTAAAATTGATCTCAAGAGTGGATATCATCAAATTCGCATGAAAGAGGGAGATGAGTGGAAAACGGCTTTCAAAACAAAACAAGGCTTGTATGAGTGGTTGGTAATGCCTTTCGGTTTAACCAATGCGCCTAGCACATTTATGCGTTTAATGAACCATGTTTTGCGAGCTTTTATTGGAAAATTTGTTGTTGTTTATTTTGACGATATCCTTATCTATAGCAGCAATTTGGACGAACATATTGAACATTTGAAACTTGTTTTAGATGTTTTGCGGAAGGAAAAGTTGTATGCTAACCTCAAGAAATGTACCTTTTGCACAGATAAGCTTGTGTTTCTTGGTTTTGTTGTTAGTGCTCAAGGCATACAGGTTGATGAAGAAAAGGTGCGAGCCATTCAGGAGTGGCCGAGTCCAACTAGTGTGGGAAACGTACGGAGTTTTCATGGACTTGCTAGTTTCTACCGGCGGTTTGTGAAAGATTTCAGTACTATAGCCGCACCACTGACTGAAGTGATCAAGAAAAACGTTGGGTTTAGATGGGGAGAAGAGCAAGAAAAGGCATTTCAGCTACTCAAGGAGAAGTTGACAAATGCTCCATTGTTATCTTTACCTAATTTTGCCAAAACTTTTGAGATTGAATGTGATGCTTCAGGTGTTGGAATTGGTGCTGTTATAATGCAGGAAGGGAGACCAATAGCATATTTCAGTGAGAAGCTGAATGGGGCAACTCTTAATTACCCAACTTATGATAAAGAGATGTATGCATTGGTTCGGGCATTAGAGACGTGGCAGCACTACCTATGGCCTAAGGAGTTCGTGATTCACACTGATCATGAGTCCCTGAAACACTTGAAGGGCCAGCACAAGCTGAACAAGAGGCATGCTCGTTGGGTAGAATTCATAGAGACGTTTCCCTATGTCATTCGCTACAAGCAAGGTAAGGAAAACGTCGTTGCCGACGCACTTTCTCGCAAGTATGTCTTAATCTCAACTCTTAATGCTAAACTACTGGGTTTTGAACACATTAAAGAGTTATATGCTGATGACCATGACTTTCGTACTGAGTATCAAGCTTGTGAGAGATCTGCTAGTGGTAAGTACTTTAGGCATGAGGGATACTTGTTTCGGGAGAATAAATTATGTGTGCCTAATTGTTCATTAAGAGATTTGCTAGTGAGGGAATCCCATGGGGGAGGATTGATGGGACATTTTGGAGTAATGAAGACTTTAGCTATGTTGCAGGAACACTTCTATTGGCCACATATGAAACGAGATGTTGAGAGGCTTTGTGGTAGATGTGTAACTTGTAGGCAGGCTAAATCAAGAGTGCAGCCCCATGGTTTATACACCCCTTTACCAATACCTAGTGAACCCTGGATTGATATTTCGATGGATTTTGTGTTAGGTTTGCCTAGGTCCAAACGGGGAAGAGACTCAATATTTGTGGTCGTGGATAGGTTTTCAAAGATGGCTCATTTTATTCCATGCCACAAGACAGATGATGCTTCCAATGTTGCTGATTTGTTCTTTAGGGAAATTGTGAGACTTCATGGTATGCCTAGGACAATTGTTTCTGATAGGGACACCAAGTTCTTAAGCTACTTTTGGAAGACTTTGTGGGCTAAGTTAGGGACTAAGCTATTGTTTTCAACTACTTGTCACCCTCAAACCGATGGTCAAACAGAAGTTGTGAATAGAACCTTGTCTACTTTGTTGAGGGCTGTCATTAAAAAGAACATCAAAACATGGGAGGAGTGTTTACCACATGTTGAGTTTGCTTATAATCGATCTATTCATTCTGCTACTCAATTTTCACCTTTTGAAATTGTTTATGGTTTTAATCCTTTAACTCCTTTGGATTTAATGCCATTACCTTTGTCTGAGCATGTGAATTTAGATGGAAAAAGAAAAGCTGATCTTGTTAAGCAGATACACGAGAAGGCAAGACTCAACATCAAGCGAAGGACTAAACAATATGCTGAACAAGCCAACAAAGGGCGTCACAAGCTCGTCTTCGAGCCCGGTGATTGGGTGTGGTTGCACTTACGCAAGGAACGGTTTCCGGAGCAAAGGAAATCCAAGCTATTGCCTAGAGGGGATGGTCCTTTTCAAATTCTCGAAAGGATCAATGATAATGCGTACAAGCTAGACTTGCCAGGTGAGTATGGTGTAAGTGCCTCCTTTAATGTTTCTGATCTAAGTCCTTTTGATGTAGGCGACGATTTGAGGACAAATCCTTCTCAAGAGGAGGGGAATGATGAGGACATCACTAGCACAAGCAAGAGCACGTGGGAGACATATTCAGATCCAATTCAAGTTCCCATTGGTCCGGTTACGAGAGCTCGTGCGAAGAAGTTTAAAGAAACGCTTATTGGGCTGATTCAAGCAACTTGGGCTCAAGCCATTGCATGGAGGCCCATTGAGGGAATTGCATGCGAAAATCAGACTAATAAATGCGTGATTCAAGCTATAGAAGGGATTGAGTAATTTTCCATTTCAGTTACTTTCCCATTTTGAGGCGACACATGGCGAGAAGAATCAGTTTTGACCTTTTAATGTCTAGTTTCCTTTTTTTCGTTTCTGGTATTTCTATTATTGTAAGGCTTTTAAGCCATTAAGGGAACTTTCCTTATTAAGTCTAGATTTGACTTTTGTTAAATGAGTTTCCCGAAAATTCCATGGGAATTAGGGGCTGAAAATTCGCATAGGAACCCCTATATAATTGTAACGAATTTCAATCAATGGAGACAAGTAATAACACATAATTTTGAGGTTTAATTCTCTTTGGTTCCTAAACGAACTTTTCGAACTTATCGGAAATTTCCGTGGCGTTCATAGACTTATCAATCAGCCCATCCATAGCTGATTGTGGCGTCCTCACATACCAAGACTTATCAATCAGTCCATCCATAGCTGATTGTGGCGTCCTCACATACCAAGGTTCGTGCTTCTTGTTGGGCATCGGGTCGCGGTTCCATTCAAAACTGGTTAGAAATTTGATCTTGGAAACCACTTTTGGTTAGAGTCGCGTCTGCTCCTGGCGTGGTTCGTATCACGCCCCGGAGTACGGGAGGTGACGTGGCGGAATATTTAGATTAATTAAAAGAGGATTTAAATAAAATTAAGGGTTTAAGATTCAAATTACATGAAAAATAAGAAGATTTTCCACCACATTTTATAAAAATTTATAGATGTTCAACAAATAATAAAAATTAAATAAAAACCGCGAATATGGGTTCCACAACCCACAACTTGTGCACACACATGGTACTGACAATATCATAAATACAATTACAGTCCAATTACAAATAAAGTTAAGTCTTACATGCCTTGATTAAATAATACAAAATATAAGATAATCCTCCTATTGCTCCTGAGTTCGGTCCGAAGAATCTTCTCCAAACCTAAATGGGAAACCACCTAGAGGGGAAAGTTTAAAACAGATAAAACGTGAGCGAAAGGCTCAGTAGGACTATGTTTTATAAAAATAGTTTAACGCAAAGGAATGCAGCATTATTAGGAGTTATTCAAAGGAAACTTAAATAAATAAATAAATAAGTAAATAAACAATTTGAGTAGAACCGTCCTGGCACAGAACAGTCTACTCGTCTAATCAAAACACCATTTTACTTTTACCTAGGCAAACCATGTTATCACCACCGTAGTGGCCCAGCTGGGTTTCGGGACCTGCCCCCAAGGTCGATCGCTACACGACCCGATCTCTGATATGGCATCATGCCTTAGTGTTTATTATCATTGTCATTCAAAACCCAATTACCGAGTGTTGTCAGTTACATTTATTATGAAGTTCATTTCATAATCACGGCATATTAAAATATAGCCGATAAAACCCTTTTCAAACAACTGTTGAAAACATTTTGATAGAAATCCTTTTCAAAGCCAAATCATTTTGAAATTAGGCTACCAAGGAAATAGGATAGAAGTCCTACCTCAATACTCGTGCCGGTGCCCCACACCGTAATCCCGGTCCGCTATACGTTAGCTCCACGGAACCACGAACGATCCTAGATACCAACTAAGTCAATCAATATCTAGTTTGAGACATTCTATATTACCAAACCATTTCATGATGTCCTAGTGTGCCATTTGTACCTTTAAAATCATCCTATACGGTTGGGATTTAAATCAGGGTTCAAAACAGTGAAAACGGGTGAAAATCACATAATTTTCCATGCCTCGGTCGGCCTGCCAGACGCCCTACTTCGGCCTACCGAACTGCACAGTTTGGCCTGCCGGAAGCAAGGTTCGGCCTGCCGAACATTTCCCCAGATTCGGCCTGCCGGTCGGAAGAACACCGGCCTGCCGATCATCACTCCGGCCTGCCGAACATGAACTTCGGCCTGCCGAACTGGGAAAATCCAGAAATCCCAGCCACGGGTTTCTCGATCCCCAAAATCCAAATCTGGATTCCAACCTGTTTTTCTCAATTCCCAGGCATGAAAAACAACTATAGTTGATAGAAAAAAATTCTAAAACATGTTTGGACTCATTTAAACAAGATTTAAACTCAAAATCCTCAAAAATCCAAAAATGAGAAAAAGAGGAGAAAATAAAAAAATCTTGAATTCAATCCGTTTTTCTTCAATCTAAGCTTAGATTCTAGTTGTTCTAAGTTCATTTAACACAAATCCATGGTTTTCTAAGCTAAAACAATCTTAGATTTCAAAAATGCACAAAATTGGAAATTTTGTAAAAAGTTTAGAATTTTCGAATCTAACCTCGAATCGAAGCTTCAATCCGCGATCTCGGTTGTCGAATCACGTCCCCGAGCTTCCTCCTCGCTAACCCGAAGCTTGGATTCGAATGTGGTTTCAAAATTTGAGAGAGAGATTGAGAGAGAGTGAGCTGCCGAGAGAGAGAGGGAAGAGAGAGAGAGAGAGGCGTGGAAGTGAGGAGAGAGAGAGAGAAGAGGAAAATAAATAGAGAAAATCGGTGGGCGGTTTTACTGTGCGAAAACCATGTGCCGCCCACGGTTTTACAAAACGGAGTATTTTTAACATTTTACAAATTGTGGTGTTTTAAAACTCAAAACATCATTTTAAAGCAATAAGAAATCATTTAAATGCATTGATTTAGCAAAACAACCAAAAATTAAAAATCCAACCAAATAATCTAATTAGTGTTAAAACATTAATTATGGCACACTAATTCATCATTTACATTTACCTTAACATTAAACAAATTTCGGGGCGTTACAATACTATTTTGCTTTTTCTTCCTTTATTATTGCATCTCAGAGGTATCTATATGCGTGCATAAACATGACTATTTTTTCTGTTTTGTTTTCTTTTTTCTTTTTGAAAAAAAAAATTGAAACTGAATTAACCACGACTAATTGTGTAAAACTTTCTAGCACAAATAGGTTCTCTTTAAAAAGCTTTCAAATCTTTTTTTTTTCAACTGCTGCTTCTCTGGTAGTTTCAGTCATTGGTAGAAATTAGTGTTGCAAGAACGGGCCGACCCGGCCCATTCTCCTTAGGCCCACACGGGCCACAGGCTGGGCAATTTTGTGGGTCGGGCTGGGCCGGCCCATATTAAAAATAACTTGGCCCGGCTTGGCTCGAGGGCTAATTTTACATGGGCTATGCCAGGACGTGCCGTGGGCCGTGTCGGGCCGTGCCGTGGGCCGTGTCGGGCCATGCCATGGGCCTTAAATGGGCCGGCCCATCTTGGCCCATCATGGGTTTAAATGGGCCAGCCCATCTAAGCATATAATTTTTAATTTTTTTATTTTTGAATTTTTGTCTAAGCATATAATTTTTAATTTTTTAATTTTTTAATTTTTAAACAAGATAACAAATATAAAAGTTTGAATAGTTAAAGGAAATATAAAAAAAAAAGATATTTTATTTACAATTGCCTCATTAAAAACTTTTCCAAGGAAAACCCAATAGGACAAAGCCTTGGTAAGGAAAAAAGAGTACAATCGGGATAATTATACATAAGATATTTACAAAATTACTAAAAATAAAAAAAAAACATAAAAACATAAAAAATATTGTTCATAACTAATTACAACATATTACTCCCAATGGAAGTATCAGAAATGTCCAAATTTTTGCCCAGGGGGCCCAGCCCCCTACAACCACGGGAGGGGGGTTTACCACCCCCTTCCAACCACCATGTCGACCTTACCGCGAAGGTCGATCTGCGTACAACCTCTGCGTAGGGGTAATCTACGTCAGAGTAATAATTAAGCTCAACACATACTAACAATACCTACAAGAGAAAAAATTAAAAAAAATACAAAGAAAAGAAAAAGAGCTTGTCAGGCCTATTGCAATGTGATGTGTATGGGGGAATCTAATGCTATGGTCACTTACGGGTGAATATGGCATTTATATATATTATATAATATTTAATTCTTACATGTATCAAATAATATATATATTAAATGTATAGTAACAATGTGAAAAAATTGAAAAAATAATATATATATTAAATGTATAGTAACAATATAAATATTAAAGCTCCACACATACTAACAATGCCTACAAGAGAAAAAATTAAAAAAAATACAAAGAAAAGAAAAAGAGCTTGTCAGGCCTATTGTAATGTGATGTGCATGGGGGAATCTAATGCTATGGTCACTCACGGGTGAATATGACATGTATATATTATATAATACTTAATTCTTACATGTATCAAATAATATATATATTAAATGTATAGTATTTTAATGTGATAATACATGACCTACAGATTCAGTATCTGATTCTCAACTTTAATTCTCAAAAGCAAAGCATGCCTACAAGGAAAAAAATAAAAAAAATAAAAAAATGAAAAGAAAAGAAAAAGAACTTGCCAGACCTATTGTGATATGATTGCATTGGAAAAATCTAATGCCATATTCACTCACGGATGAATATAACATGTATATATATTATATAATATTTAATTCTTATATATATTAAATGTATAGTCTTTTGATGTGATAATACATGACTTACAATGGGCCTTACATGACTTACTGGAGAAGGCCATACTCAGCTATGTTCACCTGTGAATGAACATAGAAAAATATATCTAAATATATATATATATATATTTATATGAAATTGGGTCACAATGGGTTGGCCTATTGTAGGCCTGTATGGGCCTAGATGGGCCGGCCCAGCTTGGGTCGATGGGCTGGCCCATTGTGGGCCGGGATGAGCAGACCCATTGTGGACCTAGATGGGCCGGCCCGGCCCGGCCTAGCCCATGCCCAGCCCTGCCCAGCCTCGCCCATGATTTTCCATGGGCCGTGCCGGGCCGGCCTATGGGCCGACATATATTGGCCTAGCTCAGTCTACAAGTATTTATGGCTCGTGTTGGGCCGTGAACAGTGCAGGACCGTGCCGGCCCGGCCCATCATTGTAGCAGGATGGGCTCGGGCCGGCCACGGGCCCCGGCCCATTGTTGCATCTCTAGTAGAAATTAAGAAGAAAACCAAGTGTATGACTACATTTTATGAACACACAAAGAATTTCAAAATATAGGCTAAGACTACCTCCCAAGTTTAACTACAGTTTACTAACAGATGTTTACTCTGCGGCAGGAGAGGAATATATACAATGATCTTCACGATCCATTTTGGAGCTCACCAAGCATGATGAGTTCCCTTTGTTACGCCAAGAGTTACAGCAATTACAGCTAGTATGGACTGAAAATGCAAGAACGCGGAATTCAATAAATTTAAAAATGAAAAAGAAAAAGGAAACAAGGGAAAAGAAGGGAACACCATAAAGTGGTCAAATTTGGAGCGAACAGCAGTTGAAGGAAAGTATGTGCATAAGTGCATCTTCCTTCTATAAAAATTTGGGACAGCGAGACTTAAACAAAACAAGTGTCTATGATAATCTACAGCATAGCAAAATGAATTCAGCACTATTCCAACAAACACTGATCGCATCCAAGTCATCAACCACAACATGACGTGTTTGTATTAACTATCCGATGAAACAGAAATGCATGCAACAATAACAGATGGCAGATAATCAATAGTATTGACACAGGTCATGGTTGTAAGACTTTGATCGGTAATAGGTGTATATGAACTTTTTCTTTCTGAAAGCCTATATTTAGTTGAAATACCCCACAACGTGCACAATCTTAAGAGTTCTGAATGTAAAAAAGAAAAAAAAAAAAAAAAAGAAGGAGCTTGGTATTGGTACACGATTAAAGGGATAAGGATCTACCAGGAAATGGAAAAATATGGCCATGTAAAATTTACTATTTCAACATGCAATTGCAAAATGATAGAATTTTATCACTTTGAAACTTCATATTGACATTGCAAATCATAAAACAATCACAAGTGAGGTTCTATGCGCCACTCAGATTCCCAACCAACATTTGTGCATGAAGTAGTTGGCAAGACAAACGAGGTTTTGTACTCTCTCTTTCGTTTTCTTCTTCTTCTTCTTCTTCTTTTAATTATTAATTTTCTCCTTTCACAGGAAAGTAGTCCGCAATAGGAGGCTCACATTAAGGACCAATGTAATTTACAATAAATTAGAACCCCCCTCTCAAATCGAAAAACACCCAAGGAATGGCCATGAAACTTGTGCATGAATTCACAGCATGCAAGTAAAACATCAACTGGCAATTATTACAAGCACTGAACTGCATGGACATCCTAAACTAGATACCATTTTTGTGTTAAAGTATTCTCTGACATTTATAAAAAAAAAAAAAAAAAAGCGCTTCAAAGGGCCACTGAAGATTCTATACGAATTCACTGTATAGACCAGGAAGTCGAGAAAAATTCATTTTTACTGCTGCTATTTACATTACAAAAACATGCACAAATTAACAAATCGTGAACTAAGAGTAGGCTTTTAGTAAAGTTGGCTGAACCAGACAAAACATTTGCTCAAGTTCATTGACGTTAGACTCGTCACCAAGAATAAGATACTTCAGACAATTTAAGTTGCAAAAAGAAAAATGAAATTCAAGAACATTTGTAGCAAACAAATTTGAAGCAAAGAGGATACTTACAGCGTGTTGGGGAATTAGGCATCTCATAATTCCAATGATCACAAGAACGAATAATTGCAGAAAAAAATAGGAGAAAAAAAGAAAAAAGAGACACCAAATTTTTATACAGGTTTGTCCAAATTTGAGACTATATCCTATTTCTGTCGCTTGCAGATTCCACTATGATGAAGGACATTACAGATTATAATAGAAGTTTCTCACACACTCTTAAATTGTGTTTACCAAAACTCTCTTCTACCTAACACCCTGTGGGAATTTTTCTCTCAACAATGGGGCTCTCACAAAAAATTATGCCTCACACCAAGTCACACACCAACCCTATCCACCTTATGTCTATTTATACCCCAAAGGAGAGTAAAATAGTAACTAATGAGAAACCTTAATAGTTTCCCATTTTTGGGACGTTTGAGTTCGACTCTAAGTCAAAATTTTGCAACAAACCAAACTCTGGGTGCCACGGCCCTCATTTTGGGCGCTGCGGCGCTACTGAATTTGGGCGAGCACAGCGCCGCGACACTGTCAGACGGGCGCCACGGCCCTACTTTTGGGCACCGCGGTGCTGTGTCTCTGCCCCCTACTTTCCTCTTTTTTTTTTCTTCTTTCTCCTTTGCTAGATTGATTTGGCTTCATTATTCAACAATCTCTCACTTAGAGACTAATCAATTACCATGTCTCCCACTACAGCGGCAACACCTTTTCATGCCTTACAGAGAAGTCCAAGTGAAGTTACGCACAACTTCGGTTTCTCGATCGGAACCATCTTGGTGAGCATATCTCTGGATTCTTTTACCACCAGTCTTGGCTTATACTGTTTGCTGCCATCACTTTCATCTTTTATCCGATATATCCACTTGTTGTGCAAGGCCTTTTTGCTCTGTGGTAACTTTGTCAATTGGCATCCCTCATGGCTAACTCCCACTTGACCGAATCTTTAGCCTCTATGGCTTCATCATAGCTCTCTAGCTCACCTCTATCGGTCAACAAAATATAATACAGAGAAGGGGAGTATCTCTTCGGTGGCCTGATAGTCCTACTAGACCTCCTGATTGGAATGGCAGGAGTACTCTGGTTTCCTTCTGGAGCTAAATTCTCTTGGTCTTCAACTTTTGGATTTTACACCTCCACTTCAGGAAGATCCTTCAATAGAATCACCTCTAGCTTCTTGTCTTCAAAACCTGAACCCCTGGAGTCAGTACTGTCTCTGTCCTTATACAGAGCACCTTCATTGAAGACCGCATCCTTGCTCTTGATAATCTTTTGATTTTGGTCATCCCAAAGGCGATAACCAAACTTAAATCTGCCATAGCCAACCAGAAAACACTTCTTTGACTAAGCATCAAGTTTACTTCTAGCAGCAGGATTAATGTAAACATAGGAAACACACCCAAACACTCTTAAGTAAGAGAGATCAACCTTTTTACGGCTCCAGACTTTTTCCGGTAGCTTAAACTTTAATAGTGTGGATGGAATTTTGTTGATCAGATGAGTTGCTGTATTAATTGTCTTAGCCCAAAACGACTTTGGCAGCCCCACATGCAACCTCATGCTTATGGCACGCTCGTCTAAAATCTTGTTCATCCTCTCAGCTACCCCGTTCTGTTGTGGTTTCCTTGGAATGGTTTTCCTCATCTTTATTCCATTCTTAACTCAATACCGCCTGAAGTCATTATCTATGTATTCTCCCCTATTGTCAGACTGCAAGCACTTCACCTTTAAATCTGTCTCAGTCTCCACTATGGCTCTCCATCTCTTGAAAGCATCAAAGACATCATATTTGTTTTTCAGAAAGTAAACCCATACCTTCTTGCTTAAGTCATCAATAAACGTCATATAATAATTTGCGCCACCAAGGGAAGTCACCGTTGTAGGCCCCCACACATCAGTGTGAATTAGCTCCTATTTCTTGGACTTGGGCTCTTTACCTATTGTTGAGTAGCTAACTCTCTTCTGTTTACTAAAGATGCAGGCTTCGCACAAACTGCAATTTTCAATCATGGTAGTTTTTCTTTACACTGAAGCACCATCATTCCCTTCTCACTCATGTGACAGAGCCTATAATGCCATAGCTCGATATTGGCAACAGAATCAGCAACTGCTATGGTATCTCTGCAACTAGAGTTCGTGTAGAGAGTTCTAGCATTGTGTCCCCGAGTAACAACCATTGCTCCCTTCGTGACTTTCCAACCTCCACAATTGAAGGTCACTTTATGTCCTTCATCATCCAGTTGCCCCATTGAAATCAAGTTGCGCATTAGTTTGGGAACATGTCTCACCTTATGAATCTTCCATACAGACCCATTAGGCATTTTTAAATTGACATCTCCAATGCCAACAATATCCAAAGGTTTTATGTCAGCAAGATAAACCTTATCATGATTTTCGACAACATAATTCTCTAGGATATGACGGTGTGCAGTGGTGTGGAATGATGCTCCTGAATTTATCACCCACGAGTCAAAAGAATTGTCAACAGACAAGATTAAGGCATCCTGTGTCTCTTCCATGGCTGCGTTAGCGGCGTCATTATTGTTGTCTTCATTCTTCCTTAGAGCCCTACAATTCTTTTTCAAGTGGCCGGTCTTTCCATAATTCCAACACTCCATAGTCCTACCGTTCCTTGACTTGCTTCTCCTATTCCTTCAATTGCCTCTCTTGCCATTAGCCCTGTTGGAATGCCTTTTAAGTTTTCTGCCCCTATTATGAACATTAAGGGCCTAGTTTGATGTTGACGCTTCACTTGAGTCCTTCCTACAAACTTCTTTCGCCAGAATAGAGTTTCTGACATCAACAAACTTCAGTTTTGCATTCCCAATCGAATTTGTAATGGTCACCCTCATAGGTTCTCAACTATTTGGTAACGAGGCCAAGAGGATTAGGGCATTGATTTCATTATCAAATTTAATCTCTACTGAGACCAATTGGTTCAAAACAGTGTTGAAATTGTTTAGATGCTCTACCACCGAGGCACCTTCAGGTGTTTTTAAATTAAAGAGATTTTTTATGAGATGTACCTTGTTATTGGTTGAGAGCTTCTCATACATCTCTGATAGAGCCTTCATCATCCCTGTTGTAATATTCTCCTTCACAACGTTGTGGGCCACATTCTTTGATAGGGTTAAATGAATCACACCCAACACCTATCTATCAAGGAGATTTCACTCCTCATCCTTCATCCCTTAGGGCTTATTACCCAAGGGCAAGTGCAGTTTCCTACTGTAGAGGTAGTCTTCTACTTGCATCCTCCAATAAGAAAAATCTGAACCATCAAATTTGGTGATACCGGCTATCAAACCTTCTTCTTCCGTCATCACTCTTGATCAAAACCTCCGCTCTGCTACTAGTTGTTGAGAAATTAGGCGTCTCCTAATTCCAAAGATCGCAAAAACGAATAATTGCAGAAAAGAAATAGGAGAAAAGAAGAAAAAAGAGACACCAAATTTTTATACAGGTTTGTCCAAATTTAAGACTACGTCTTATTTTTACCACTTGCAGATTCCACTATGATGAAGGAGATTACAGATTACAAGAGAAGTTTCTCATACACTCTCAAATTGTGTTTACCAAAACTCTCTTCTACCTAGCACCCTATAGGAATTTTTCTCTCAACAGTGGAGCTCTCACAAAAAATTATGCCTCACACAAAGTCACACACCAACCCTAGCCACCTTATGTCTATTTATACCCCAAAGGAGAGAAAAATAGCAACTAATGATAAACCCTAGCAGTTTTCCCTTTTTGGGGCATTTGAGTTTGACTCTAACTCAAAATTTTGCAACAAACTAAACTCCAGGCACCGTGACCCTCATTTTGGGCGCCGCAGTGCTACTTGAATTTAGGCGAGGGCCACGGCGCGGAGAATGAGATGGAAGGACCAGCTGATTTTTGTACAATAGCCAATTTTGGAAAAATGCATAGCTAGGTTTGGAGAGAGGATCTGCCTACAAAGATTGAATGATGTCCCTTAGCATGGGATCGACCTTAATAAAATGTGCTTAATGAGCCCTTAGTAATTGATTTTGAATAAGGATATTGGAATTAATTATTTTAGGTATTCTTAAAGCATAGCACGGCTTACCATCCACAGACCGATGGGCAAACCAAGGTGGTGAACAGGAGATTGGAATCTTACTTATGCTGCCTTGCTAATTCCAAGTCGAAGGAGAGGGCTCGGTGGCCCTTTGGGTAGAGTACTCTTATAATACTTAGTTCTATACGGCTCTAAAATCAATGCCTTTCAAGGTGTTGTATGGCCGAGACCCTCCCCCACTCCTTTGTTATGAGCCAGGGACAGCCGTATACTCCGATGTTGACTAGCAGCTTCATGCTTGAGATGAGATACTAGTTGAGATTAAGGCTAATTTGTTGGCTACCTAGCAGTGTATGAAGTTCCATGCTAATGGTCATCAGAGAGATGTTCATTTCGTAGTTGGTGACTTAGTTTTTCTTATGCTAAGGCCTTGAAGTCTTTGGCTGCTCGTCCTTTTGAAAAGCTAGAACCGTGCTTCTATGGCCCATTCCTAGTCCTCGCTTGGGTCGGTCAAGTGGTATACCGCCTAAAACTTCTTGTCGAGTTTGCCATTCATCTAGTCTTCCATGTTTCACAACTAAAGAAGGCGGTGGGTGACTTTGGAGGCCTATTGACTTTCCCACCATAATTGATAGATGACCTTGAGCTTTTGGTGGAAACCGAAGATATTCTGGGCATGCGTTCAGGCTCCAAAACTGATAGGTCCCACCAATTTCTAGCTTTCTACCTTGTGGACAAGGTGACTTTCTTGGCGGGGGTACTAATAAGCCTCCAATCATGTCCACATATGCTAGGTGTGCAAAGCCAAGGAAGTAATGCAACATTGTTTAGGCTATTTCCTCTATTGTTTTCTTTTTGTTGTTTGAGCATCAGTTTTTATTATTAGGCTATCTCGTTTATGTGTTTTTTTGGAGTCATTTAGTGCATTGAGTCAGCTACACCTTTGGAATAAATTAGTGAGGTCATGTAAAGGGAGGTTAGGGAGACTCTAGTGAAGTCAGGAACTAGGGAGAGAAGCGAAACCTCTCGAAAGCTTTTGCCGTTGCCATATCAATCTGAACCTACCATTCATTCCAATTCAAATACATTTTCCCAATTTCCTATCCAATTACGAGTTGACAGTTATCACCTCTCAACTAAATCATACTTGCTAGTTCTCTTTCCAAAAGTGCCAACAAGTACTAAATAATCTACTTTTTTTAACTAAAACTCTTGGCTTTAGATAACTGTTCCTAACTTAACAAGATTTCGGATCATTTTCCATTTATCTCAAAGTCAGATAAAACAAACATAATGAATCTTGACGTCAAAAATTAAAAGTCATCAATTGAAAGATTATTGTGTAGAATTGCTTTAGTTTAAGGTTGCATATAAAGTAAATTTTTGGAGGAGATCATTATACATGGACGAGATCTCTGTAAGGTCTGTCGGACATACATGCCCTTAGGAGTAAAAATTTAATATGTTTTTAGAGACATTTTTATCAATAAAGAATTTATTTATTATTCATATGCCAAATTGTTGTCCTTTTTACATTCATATTTGTTGAATGTATGATAAACAAATAAAAATCTAAGACTATCGGTCTAAACCTTTAGAATTAGGCATATGATGGACAAATTATACGGAAGACATGATTTTAAAAGTGACGATCTAAATCATAAGATCCGCAATCGAGGGAATAAAGTTGGGCATTTTATTCATGCAAAGATTGTTATATTGTCTATATCCCTAACGGGAGATGGTTTGTCTTGGCCATCAGAGGTGGACTTTCCAAATAGAAATATTGGTGTATTGTTATAGGTGACAATGCATTGGATCGGGACATAAAGTGTAATTGATTTAGATTAATAATTTTGTCTCGGCATATCAATTCACTTTAGATAATCGTATGTGTTGTATCTTAATCTTGAGATGAATAGTAGGTCAATTGTCTTGACTTATGTCTTTTGATATACCAAAAGATGACATCCACATTTTATGTTGGTACGCATGCTAGTATGTTGGAGATATGACTCTTAATAGTGTAGACCTTTTATTCATAGATACGGAATCCATAGCTCCTCTTTAGGAGTTGATGATATCCTCTTATATGCATTATCCTGTAATTGAAAAACTAGAACGCTCAACAATTTGGATACATAGGTGTAATCAAATGGTATACTATTTTTGAATAGAAAGTTTTCCGATGGAACGTAAGAGAAAAATAACTAGGAAGGTAAGATAGAATTTATCCTTAAACTGATTCCAGATATCCTATGGAGATATGATACATCATGATATGTCATGGAGACTTAGCTATTTGGGCTTCGTAATTTTATACAGTTCGAGAGTGCAACTTTAAGCTTTTAGTATAGTAGTATTAGAGTTGATAATTATGAAATACATATCTAGGATATTGGGTTTCATAATTATCGGAAGCTTGAACTATATAGGTCCATCAGGTCCTCTTTGCTAGCTCCTAATAAATCCTATAACGATACGGCGTGCTTTTTCAATAAATTAGTAACTCATGTTACATTATTAGATTGGCTGAAATTCGATAGGATCAGATAATTCATATCTGTTTATCAATTGAATTAATTTTGTGAAAATTAATTCAAGATAAGTTTGTTGAATTATCTAGAATATTTATTTCCTTAGAGATTTTCTGGATATAGTTGTTTAAATCAGATAACTTCTCTATTGGGTTATTTGACTTAAAACTAAAGCTTTATCCAAAGAATGTCGGGTGGGGAATAAAAAATTCGTAGAGATCATTTATCGTAAGTTCGGTAGGCCAATCTTGATGTTTGGCTTACCGATGAAGGAAGTTCGGCATGCCGATTTGTCAGTTCGGTCTACCAACTGAACGATAATTTGATCACGTGTTTTTATGTAATTTTATCATATATTGATCTAAATTTGAATTTTTGAGGCCTTATCTTATAAGAACTATCCTAGGTACGTCCTCTATAAATAGAGAGTGAGACTTCACAGTTGTTTAGATAAGTGAAGAAATCAAGCGTGAGCACTCTATACTGTGAGTCTCTAAAACTCCCCTAAAGAGCTATTGTTCACAAATCACGACAGAAGTTTTGGGTATTTCTCAATTGGTTGAAAGGAGAGTCACCAAGGAAGAGCTATACAAGTGTGCCTACACATACACCGATCGTGGATAGAGAATAGCAAAAAAGACCAGTTGGTTAAAGCTCTTCTAAAATGTTCTTCTCTTCATCGATTGTAGGAGCTCTTCCGCATACAAGGTTAGTAAGATTTAGTTAATTTATGCATATAGCATATCAAACTTGTGTTTTGAAAAATACTCTGATTAAAAATTTTTAAATTTCCGCTGCGTATTGTTTTTCCAACAAGGTGTTCATGTCATCCATCTTCAATAACCAACAACACATATCCACACAATCTTTGCTTGGCAACAACTATAGAAAATCATCATGATGATTTAATCCATCTTGGTTCAATGAGCATGATACTTTCTTATAATGTAGCATAAAAAAAAAAAGAATATATTACTTTGCTATTGTTGTTACCTTTTTAGGTAAAATGTTGGAGAATGATTAGTTTGTGATTTTGTTGGCAATGAGTCTCAAGGTGGAAGAAAAAAATTTTCAAAAATATATTTGAGGCCTTTGTAGTGCCCACAACAAAACTTTGGACAAATATAAAACCTTAATAAATCAAAGTCAATATATTCAAACAACTTTCTTCAAGCCATTAAAGTAATCTTTAAGCTCATAAGCCTTGATAATTAACTTAAAACTTGAATTATTCATAAGTGTTCTAAAATGGAGTTTACATGATTGAAAATCATTGATGAACTTGCTCAAAATGAGAGAAATGAAAGAAATTTTTATCGCAAACATAGTGAAGTTATTGTGGTGACTGTTAGGATATATGCTCTTAAAGCACGTGATGTTTTTGTAAAGAACATATTTATGAATAAATAAAGTGAAATTTTTATTTTATTTGTGTGCATATATTTTGAATACTTTATGAATATAATTAAAATTATATAATTGTTTGTGTGACCTTAAATATTATGTAAATATTATATATAGGAGGATGATATTCAAGGATGACAATTAAAAAGATTAGTAATATATTAATTATATATTATAATTAATTATTCAATTAAAGTATGAAATCTTTGATTGATGCTACTAGTGTAAGTCATTTCCATTGAGAAAAATTTCTGATTTGTCAATATAGTGAGCCATTAAATGAGAAATGAGATTATGTAGGATAAGGAAATGATGTGATATGAACAGCTAAATAATTTCTATTAAAATATAGCATGTTCTAATACATTAACTGATAGTTATATATAAGATGATCTTAATCCGAAGTTATTAACAGACTCCTATTTATGAAATTTTGTCTTTTGATGTACTCGGTATGGTTTTGAGTATCTAATCCTATCCCTTGTATTTTGGAGGCATAGCAAAGTAAGAAACCGGGAATGTTACTAATACAATATTGAATCCATTCCTTCTTTAAGAAGAAATAGATAAATAGTTCTCTTAAGTATTGATTCGAGTCTTGAATAATATGAGCGTTCAATTCCTAATTAAGTTTATGAATTATTATTCATTAGATAATTAATGACACTAAAAGATAAAGATGTAATTAGATCTAGTTATGAATTATTCGTCGAGGATCTGATTATATTAAATGGATGACTCTAAAATATGAGTAATTATATTTATAATTTCAAAATGCAATTTCAAGTTTTTAATGGAGTAACATTGAAATTAATAAATGAGTAATATATTAACTAAAGAGTTTAATTACTATAATAGTTTTATTGGAGGTACAAAATTATAGGTTTATTAGTCCTCCCGCCATCCTTGTAAACACTGTTTGAACAAGTTAAAATATTAGTTTAATTAACTAATTTAGAATTAAAAAAATTCTAAATCAAACATAACTCAAAATAAATTAATTATAAATTAATTTATAATTATTAAATAATGAAATTATTTAATAAATAATAATTAATTTTAAAGACATATAGTGGGTCCTATCCACTGTGTGTAGTGTGTAAATACATAGGGAAGAGTTCCATGTGCTGTCCAAGAGATGTTCACCAAGCTTCTTTTTTCTAGAAATTTCTGATTTTGATGAGTCTGATTTATTCAAAATTAGAAATTTAAATTTAAATTATGGAAACAAATCAAATTGGGTAATAAACAAATTTTCTCTTCCCTTCATCTTCGTTGGTGCCACACACAATTAGAATATATATATGTGTGGCATGTAAAGCAGATAATGAAAGTTAAAGTTATCTATTTGATGTTAATTAAATGTGTAATATTTAAAATTAAAATAAAGAAATCTTTCTAAATTTATTGGATCTCTCATTTTCTAATAAATATAAGCCTCCCTTATTCATTTTGTACATAATTGAAAGTCTTGGTTAGACTGCAAAGACTCTGCCAATAACCCTAGCAGTAAGCGTGTAAAGAGAGAAAGAGAAAGAAGAATAGTTCTTCATTCCTAGTCCTGTTTTGCTCATATATTGAGATTACACCCACACCTACGTATATTTGGTGCTACAAAGTAGGCGAGAAAGAATGGTTTTGTATTGAGATTACGCCCACACCGACTTAATCACTTTAACCATATAAGCATAAATTGTATATATATATTTGTTAAACATTAAATTAATATATTTATAGTGTTGTTTTACAAAATTTTTATGAAAAGTTTTGTTATATACATTCTGTACTTTTACCATGTATTTGCATATATTCTCTAAAATCGTTTTAATAAACTAACACTAACAGTAGGAAGGGGTTATATATATATATAATCACTATGATTTTTCTTTTTCCTTTTTACGCCAGCTTATTGACATAAAAAATACAAACATGTGTCTTTACTAAATCTAATTTGAAATTAATTAAATAAAACAATTATTTCAAACAGAGAGGTCACTTATAAATTTAGAGAAATTTAAGAAATATGCTTTTGTATTTTTCTTTTATTTCCCCTAAAATTGTGCCCCTCTTAATTTAATGATAAAGGGAGAATTAAGTATGAATATATCCTTAGGTTTTTTAGGGAGGAAAATCCTTACCTCCTTTGCCGTGGGGCATTACTCTACTGTTCTCTCATTTACTACATCCCTCGAATTGTTGGTCCAAATTTAATATATATTATTCAAATTCCAATTTTTCATTTATGAAGAGATTATACAATTATATTTAAGAAGAAAAAAATGCAAAGAGTCTAACAGCTAAAATAGAAAAGGGAACAAACTACAAGGGAACACTTTAGCATATCAAACGACTAGGAATTAAGGAATGAAGCAAATAAAATCTTGGCCCTGCCAACTGAAGAGTACATATCGAGGATTTTAACACATCTTCGTTTTTATTTTATATGCCTAGAATAAAAAATTACAAAAATGATAGTGAATGTCATTTTTTCGAAACTTATTAAATTAAATAACAAGTTTTGAAAATATTTATAGTAGATAGCAGTATATGGAAAATTTTACTTAGTAAAAACATTTTTTACTGGTAATTTTTTTACTATTATTTATTATAAATATTTTCAAAACCTGATATTTATTTTAAAGAGTTTTAAAAATCTGATATTTCTTTCCTTTTTTTTAATAAATTCCTAACTCTACTAAATATGTTATTAAAAATAACTTTGTTGTGTCCGAAGCCACATTATTGCAAATATTTTAGGTGTACATCAAGATGTTATTTAGGAAGTTGACCTTCCTATGACATTGCTTTTCCACTGAATGGCATCATTGAAGACAAAAATGTTCCGTATTGTTGCAGCTTGTACAAACGCATGTATTCCATGTGCCCTCAATAATCAATGTGATAACATTCTCTGATTCTTTCATTATTTTTACTTAAAAGTGCACAATTAAAATATGGGGAGAACATACTACAGCTATAGCCAACCCAATTCTTGAATTGACAAGATTATGAGCCTCGCATTTGATTTCAAGTGTTGCATACATAACAATGGGGTTTCATTTGGTTGGATAGCTAGCTTCCCTTTCCAAGGCAGTCCATCGTAGCAGAAGAAAGGAACAAAAATAAAATATGTCATGGAAAGATAGGCAGCTAATAATCTTGTATTCCCAATGATGGTTTGACTTTTCAAGAAAGAAAGTAAATTTGTCTCTATTTGCAGCTAGCTGGCTGCGAAGTTATTTCTGATTTCTTCGTAAGACCCAAAGAAAAAGAAAGGGTTTCCACAATTTCGAAAATTCAAAGGCAGGTTGGAGATTTTCTATTAAGCTATTAACAGCCGGACATGTATTGGAAAGGGTCCCATGTCGTTCGATCTAGAACAACATACTCGACCTTAATGACCAGGAGGTCCCAGATGCTAATTTATGTTGTGTTTAATAACATGAGTTAGAATTAAAACGTTTTAGTTACTGTAGTATAAAACTCTCATATGTTACAATATCAAGAAAAAGTATGATATTGTATAAAACTTTCACATACTATAGTATTTTTAACTAAAATTGGTTTCAACCATTGGTTCTAACCAATACTTCCAAACACCTTATTAATATTGAGAAGGACCGGCAAGTCGATGATCTCTCACCCAGAAGCTCATGACATCAGTATCCTTTGCTATAACTGACGCTAGGGAGCTTTGACGTCCCAAACTATTAAGCCAAACAACATCTCGAGGATTGCATCTTAAGATGTTGAGATAGGTCATCTCTCAAGTCACGTGTCACAATGTAGGGGAGACCAGTTATAGCATGACACGTTTTTTGATGTCAAGGCAACCACTGCTAATAAAACGCGCATCCATCAACTTGCCATGTGAGAAGGAAAGACATGCAAACGTGCATGAATCCGAAGAACATGATAAAAAGGATGAACAAATCATATGATTAGGGCAAATCGAGTATAAATAAAACATAAATTTTGTTAGAAAAGATCCTTCTCTCTCTTCAGGATTTTCTCCTACTAAAATTACTTGTTATTACTATTTTCAAAGTACTCCTTTTATTGTTTTCCTAACTTAAGTGTCGGAGTGTCTTTTGCACGCCAACCTCTGGTGTCCCCCAAGGAGAAGAAGTGAGGAAGATGACCAAGTCAACGGAGCATGTAGAAGAAAATTGATGTTTAGAAATTCACTCCAACATTATTCTAATTAAATGAATTGTTTATACTTAAAAGTTACTGTCATACACTAAATATAAGGAAACCACTATTATAAATCATCTATAAATAATGTCTTAATTTTTTGAACTTATAATTTTTTTCCCTTACAAATTTTTTAAAAAAAAAAGTTAGCAAGCGTAGAGGGTGAACTCTATAACTAATCAATTTGTTACAAGGGCCAGTAGCCAAATTCGAGGGCAATTGAAGTGGCTAGTCGATGGTCCCGAGTTATTAAAACATAAAAATGTAAATTGCATAAAAATAAATAAGAAACAAGAACACTTATATTTATAGTGGTTTACTTATTATGTGAAAATTATATTTCGATAGAAGTAGAGGTTTCATTATAATATAGAAAAAAATACGAGTATAATGGAGAATAAGAATGAAAGAGGACTGGAGAGGATTTTATGAGTTTATAAGTACAAAAAAGGACGGAGTAAAGACAGTATAATCTCCTATTCGTGTTAATTTGTTCCTTCATAGCCTCTTGATTGTACGTTGATTTGGTTCTTGACTTAAGGAAGAGTAGCTTCCTTCCCGTTGAATTTCCTTAATGCATTCACCTTTTTTTGGATTGGGAAGCATTCTCTGACACAATTCTTGATTCTTGATTCAATGCATTTGGTCGTCGCCCTTCTTAAAAGTCAATCGATTAGATCGAAGGAGCATAAGGTACTATATTCAAATTTTCCTAATCCATACATATGTTAGCCAGAAAATGAAAAAAATAATAATAATAATAAAATAAAGGATCTCCCTAATCCGTACCAATACAAAAATACTTGACGTGAAAGATTGCCTACCACTTTGGATAATGGCCAATTAATCAATTGAAAGTTGTTGTTCAATCATTTCCTTCTTTTTTCCCCCCTTTCATCGATATTACGGTTACAATTATTTTATAAGCTCATTGCAATCCTTTCCAATTCACAGGGATATATTTCGTAATTGACGAAATTGACGGGGTGTGGACAAAAAAGTGGCCCAAGGTCTATATTAATCTTAAAAGTTGAAATAGATAATAGTCTAATCTAATTAATGTCAATTTAAGTATTTGTTTTTGTCTTTAGCTTGTTTTAGCTTAGCAAAATTTTTCCTCCTCCTTGATCTTGTTGCTCAACTTCGGCAAAGGCAACCGTCCAAAGGTCACGATTGCATTGTGGCTTACAAAGATTCAAGGCTCATGAGTAGAGATATTGCTTGTTCAATTGTTCATGGCAATCATATTCCCGACCTTGCTAGTTAGTTGGGGGTCACGTTGAACAGTTACTAGGGCGTTAGGTTTACCCGTTTTAATAGAAAAAATTATAGTTTCAGAATTTGAGTGATTAATATGATATTTGGTGCATAGGTTTAGGCCAATTCAAACTATGAAGGCGGTTTAAACCAATATTTAATAGATCAATAACTGAAGTAGTTTAAACCTTATACGGCGGCTTTAAATCAGCCAAATTCTCTAAAATCCAAATTTTATCTCCCCTCAGTTTTACATGGTTTTCCATATTTTTTATATTAAAATTCATTTTCATTCTCAGTTTTTTTTCATTAACCACAGTTTTCTAATCACCAATTCTCGTTTTAAACTTGATATGATATTTTATTCTTGTTTTAAATTTTTTCATTCTAAAGTCATTTTAAAACCACCGTTTTAAACCACGTGGTTCAAAATTACCAGTATAGATTGTAAAATTCAAAACCACACAATTTCAAACCTGCATAACAAACGAACCCTTGTATTTCTAGTCCTACTTGATAGTTTGAATTAGCAATCCAAACTTATACAAGTTCTTGCAAGTTGCACTCGCAAACAAACCTTACCACATATGCTGCACCCCAATTAAGAGAGTTCTTTGTTGCAACGAGGATGTAGGAATTTGGAATTTTGAATCTCATGTGTAATAATTTCAAATAATAACAGTAAATATACACCCCTCTTATAATAAGTAAAATAACTATTCCCACTCAAGAACAAACGTTGTGACATTTTTTTTTTCACGAACATTACTCATAAATATGAGTCCACACCTTTTCACAAAAAGAAATAAATAATGTTTTTATGGGTATTAATTCTGGTCTTTGAGTCAAAGGCACGACTTTGTAAATGCTGCCGCGGGCTACTATGAGGGTCAAAGGTACCTCGACACACGTATGGCTCACAACAAGGGGTGCTAGTCACGTGCGCTGGGAGCAACAGGTTTTGCAGCAACAATTATTGTTGTGTTCTCTCTCCTATGGTTTGCAGAAGGTTTTCTTCTCTCCTTTCTTGTTAAGAGTTTTGGCCCGTTTGAAGTGGCTTAATTTGCTTACCCAACTCAAAAAAGTTACCTTTAAGCCGGTTTAGGTAGACAAGCTATTTAGTAGTTTTTATACGCATTTTTGCAACAAGCCTCCTCTTTGGTTTTTACGAAAGCTTTTTTTTTTTTTAACCTTTTAATCTTATATTTGTGAATAAAACAATTATAAATTCTGTTTATATCCTTATATTACATTTTTTTATATAACAGTAAAACTTTTGACTCATTTAGCTAAACAGATTCAAAAGCTCTTCTCAAATCAAAAAGTACATTTTCAGGTGCTATCTAAATACTAATTACAAAGCTTTAGCGTTTGTTTGGGAAATCAGTTAGAATTTGAAGTGAAACCTAAATATTGTAGCATGTGATAGCTTTATACTATAGCAAACTACTGTAGTATGTGAGAGCTTTACATTATAGTAAAATAAACTTGTTTTTTATACGAGCTTTCCAAACAAAGTATTAGATTGTGCTTCTCTTCTTCCACTACTTAAAAGTAATAACATAAGCTATGGCAAATGAGCCTTTAGGCTTTTTTTCTTATTTGGAATATTTACCTTCTAATACCCTTTGTTTTAGGTTTATACGAAAATTATAATATCTTTAGTTTTTATTTATTTGAATGTATACCTTTATTTTAGATTTAATATACAAATATATACCTTACCTCAATCAATAATTGATTTTGACCTTTATGATAATATTATCCTTAATAAAAGAGAAAAATAACTAACATTTTCAAAAATAAGAAGAAAATAAAAACAAAATCACGTAATATATATATATATATATATATATATATATATATATGAGTGTATTCTAGATAAAGCCCTAGTTTAAAGTTTTCCTTAAGTTTTTATTTTTTCCTACTTGAGGATATGTTGGTTAATTTCTTAAGTCAAAATTAAAGGTTGACTGAGAAAAAAAATATAAATTTGCATGTGAAATCTAATATGAAAATATATATATATACACACATATATACATATAAATTTTTAGGGAATATAGAAGTAATTTGAGGAGATAAAAAACACGAAGTATAATATTTGAATAAATATAAAACACGTGTAGAAAAATAAGTAACCCTTCTATTTTCTTTTAATGTGGAGTTGCACTTGGCAGCTATTTGAGCGTACGTTAGGGTCACATGCGAAATGCTATATATATATATATATATATATATAAATTATCCGAGTTAGTGGTTTTTCCTTCACTTACAGATATTTTAATAGTTTGGGAATGTCGTTGTCAATATTAGGAATCAAATTTTTACCTACTAAACCAGTTTGAGAACAAATTATGTCAATTAATTCTAAAACATATACAATGGGCCATGAAGCACATAGCCTAGTTGTAGAAGACTAGAAGTGCGTGCACGTGGCTAAATTCTAACGATCGCGAATTTGAGCCGAAGCGATTTTAATGGGGTAATGTATGCTACGAAACGATCATTGTATGCAATTTCTATTTATCGGTAAGGTGGGCAATACGATGGTCCAATTTGTTTACCAAAATTTCTTTCAAGAAAAAATTACAAAAGAAGGTTTTCGGGTTAATTTTACAAATAGTCTTTGGAGTTCACTTTAAGCCATAGTTTAGTCTCTAATATTTAAAATGTTCTATTTTAATGTCTAATTTTTAATTTTTTTTATTTTTGTCCCTCTATCAGTTCAGTGTTAAATATTTAACTAAATATTTTTAAAATATCATACTTTGGTCCCTAATTTATTATTTTATTTCACTTTTGATTCTTTTTTTTGGAAGGTATTGTTAAGAATCTATATAAAAAAAGGAAAAACTAAAACAATAATTTTGATTCATAGAACTAAAATAAAGAACAAATTATCATTTTTTTTAGATTAGCTTTAATGTTTTTTAAAGGTAAAGTTGAATGGTTGATGTAAATATTTATGCAAGTGTATGTATAGTAATTATATAAATTATAATACATAGCTTGTTATTAAAAATGCATGATTATATGATACTTATATATCGGTATTAAAAACTCAATTTATCTTTTTTTAAATTAAAATTTATCTTATTAATAAGCTAATAAAATTGTCCTTTGTTAATTGCATCGCATCATGTGACACCCGTTATTCTCCTAAGGGTATTAAGGTAATTAGATTAATTTTTAGTATATATATAAAAAAAAATCAGAAAATCTCTCATAATTCGAAACTCTCTCTCTCTCTACTTTCTCTCTCTAAAAATTCTCTCTCTCTCCCCTCAAATATCGTCCGAGATTCCGGCATCCGTTTTCGACACCTCCCGCACCAATGGAAAGCTCTCGACGAGCTGAGTCCAACGAGGTGCCGCGCCGCCCAAAATGCTGCCGGAGGAGACCACACGCGCAGCCCAAAGTGGCGGCGAAACCCATTTCTTTCCGACGAGATATCTTCGCCGTCCGACGTCCGATCGACGTGATTCTTGTTCCTACACGACCACCGTGATGAGAGGAACAAAACCCACCCTTGGTGGCAGCTCAACAACCGCCGGATTGCTCCGCCCGCCTATTGCCGCCGTGCGCCGCCGCCCCCATGGTGGAACTCCGCCTTGCCGGAGGAGGTGACTGACACCAGCCCTCCCAATGAGTTCAGAGGATCAAGGGGAGTAAAACCCCTCGATCAATTGCACGGAAGGAGCCGGTTTCGCCGGAGAACGGCCAACGCCGCCGTCAACCGCCGCGGGAGCCTCCGTTTTGGCTCTTCCCAGCCACGTGTCTTCAAATTGGATGAGGGGAAATGCTCATAGGAGGATGGGTAGCAAAAACCCTCAGCCAATTTCAGGTTTCCATCGTCGGAGAATCAAGATCGGAGCTCATCCATTTCTACCGACGTTGTACTTCACGACCCGCTATGTTAGAGGCAGAATTAGGTGAAATTGACCCCGCCATTGGACTCAGAAGGGTCGATTTAGGGGGGGTAGGCCCGAGCCCAGCTGCCAACGGACCCCGATTGACGCCGGTCAACGACGGTCAAAGTCGGTCAACGACGGTCAACGGCTGGTCAACGGTGACTTGGATTTTTGTGATCTGGACCTCCGATCGACTATCCGAGACCTCCTCCTGACTCGTTTCGATGCTCTGGATGCAATGGTGACCTCCGTTCGAGCAAATTCCACTTCGATGAAAATCATCCGGTACCAACTGCACGCAGATCGAGGCGATTCAAATAGCAGTATCGGAGTCCAAAATGACGTTTTCAAGAATGTATGATCTCCAGGAAGCATTCCTAGCCATTCATAGTCGCTCGAGGAGCACTACAGAGGATGCTTCGTAGATACAGCGAGATACAACTGGATCTGTTTTGCTTGGAGTTCAAGATCAAGGGAGTATGGAGCTAACGTTAATTGATTCCAGGATTAAGAGACTGTTGATAAGCTTGAAAGGTAGGGATTCTATTACTTATCTTTTGTGAGGTTTTTATAGAATTAAAATTGATTGTTTTGCCGCAATATATATATATCTATGTTGAACTGATATTATATGAGTATCACATATGAAACTATGACATGGACTCGTCTTGTATTGTACGGCGAGGAACATAATGAATTGACACGTGTTATAAATTGAGAAGCATGGTTAGGAAAACTAACTCTATTAATAATGATTTAATATAGAGAAATGGTGAGACATGAAGAGGGCGGCGATTACGTCCTTGGGCATGAATACCCTAAAAGGTAAAATAGGGGGAAGGTGATGACGCTTCCTTGGGTTGAAAGTCCCAGAACACACTGTACAGGAATCGACTTGGTGAGGACTCGGGGCTTGATGTCCCCTCACCGGAACACCCTTGGAATGTTTATAGGGTGATCAAGTGCGCCCATTTGGGTTTCGATGAGTTGAGTGATACTCAATTTAACATGGATACCTAGGAACAATGATGATTGGTAATATTTGTATAAATGTGTAATTATGACACTTGGTAATGATTAACTACGGTATCCATAAGATGTGATCATAATAAACCTCATAATTTGGAATATGATATAACTTACTAACCATGCAGGTTTTAATGTGGTAATGATAAAAACCTAAAGGTGAGTAATGGCTTTCTCTACTGAGCATAGTGTCGCTCATTCCCTTATATTTTTATCTTTTCAGGACTCACTAAGTGTGAGGTGGCTACGAGAAATATAGTTGAGGAAGTGATGTAGCTATATTACATTGGGACTGCTTCAATTGTTGAGAATGTTCTTCATGATAATGTAAGCATCAATTGTTACTTTCTGTGACTGTATTACAATGTGTTGAGGGTTAAAATGATGATGACAACAGTTTATATTATTAAATTTAAGGTGCTACATTAAACTGTGGTTTATTTATCGTTTATATTTTTATTTTTGAGTTGGGAGTTTTCATTTAAGTCCCGGGCAAATTTTATTTTTAAGGTTTTACTTTTATTATTTATTTTTATTTTATCTCATTAAAAACTGTTAACCCCCATATAGGGGCGTTACACATCAATATTGTTATATTTAGTTTTCTACTATAAATTTTTTTAAATTTAGTCTTTAATAACTCTTAGTTATAACACAAAGACTAAAAGTGAAACAAAATAATAAATTAGAGGACTAAAATAGGATATTTTAAAAGTTTTCTATTAAATATTTAACGTTAACTAACGAAGGACCAAAATCAAAATAAAGTAATAAATTAAAAATCAAAATCAGACTTTTTAAATGCTAAAGATTGAACCAGGACTAAGAGCCATAGAGGCTATTTATGAAATTATCCAAGGTTTTACCAGAAAAAATATATGGTCAAATCGAGTATACAATTGCAGTGAACGATTTGAACACAACTTAACTTGATACGCTAATTATTAGATCACAAGTGACACAAGCACCCTTGGAATTCATAGATAAAATAAGATACGTTTTCCATCATCTTATAAAAAATTAAGATTCAAAGTTTCGAGATCTCCAATCGTCAGCTTTGATAACATTTATTACTTTTTGAAAAGTAGAAGAAAATGAAGGAGTTCTTGTAAAGCATATACCAACACGCATCTTGTGACCCAAATTACCCTAAAAATTAAGGGTTTCTTTTTCCTCTCTCTCTTTCTTTTCTTTTCTTTTTTCTTTTTCATTTTACTTAGTACGACATTAAATAATTAATACATATTTTATGATAAAAATTAATACATACATTGATCATTGCTTGTTTAGTAATTCAATTAGAGAATTTTTATAAATTTCGTTGTTGAAACTTACTTTATATAAATTCCACATATGCTTAATGCTTAAGTATGCGCAATTTAAACATAAATATGAGAGAAGTAGTATAATACAACCATTTAAAGTGTAGTATGAATGAACATATCATTTAAAAGTGTAGTATAACATGTAATTTTTTTTTTCTGTTCTTCTCTTCTTTCTCCAATTAGATCAATGCACCGCAGAACCAAATTTTGAAAACCAATTTTTGTAAAGCCAATTTTAACAATATTATAAGTTGCTTCCCTCTGTGATAGCTTTGTCGCATATGCGTTTGCAATCTACATAATTTCTCCGCAAAGACTTCCCATAATTGTTTTAGCATCTTTATTTTTCCAATTAAAGTGCTAATGGATAAATCATATTCAACGCTTAATGAATATCCTTCCTGTATGATGTAACTTATACTTTGTTAGTGTCCCAATCTCACCATAAAAATGCATATTAAAATCATAAGCTTTGTAAATGTCTATCTGCAACATTTTAAATACATTTAAAGTATCTTTTCTCTAATTTCTTAAAATTTCAATTGGAAAGTTGATGACAAACTACTTTGAGACACTTTAAAATTCGTCTTCAATTCTTAATGACAACAATACTGAACCATTTTTTTATAACTACTCAAAATTTTTATGGAATGTTCAGTACTAACGTATTATTTTCTTGCATTATTCATAATCTCACTCATTTGGGTTTCATGTGCATCAAAATTCCATTTTTCTCATAGGACAAACATTTGTTTCAATCAATTTTTCTTCAAAACCATATGTTTCTCAAGCATCTATTCCTCAGCTTCAGAAAAGTCACTCTGTCCACCATAGTCATACATGCAACTACTAAAATCTCAAGTAAAATCCTGAAAATGCTCGAAATATGTATTTTATTACAGATACAAAATGCATAAACAATGGTATGTTACTAATTGTTGGGAAGTCAATGCTTCTACCATTGATGGATCTTGATTAGTAATAATAGTCTCTAGATTTATTTTGCCCAACATTGTTGTAATAAAAGCATCAAAACATTACCCAAAGGTCTTCCTTGTTTTATCATATAATAATGCAGCTCTAAAGTCAGTAGTATCAAAGCTAAACAACATCATCTAAACATGAGTAATCTAAGTTCAATCTCTCATCTCTTCATTTGCTTGCAAAGCACAAATAAAGCCGAGATCTTCTAATTGCATTTGTTAAAAACACTCAAAAATACCGTGTGTATCTTTAAATTTTATTATAATTGGTCTTTTAGTCCACAAATAATTTTTTAATCAATGAGAACAAATTCAAGATTTCACATTCGCCCACTCTCTCTGTCCTTAATTCCAAGATTGCTTTGGGACAGAGGGAGGGAGTGTTGCAGAGGCACATATTATGTGTAAGCATTGAGAACAAATTAAGATTTTCACGTCCGCCAACTCTCTCTACCCTTGATTCCAAGCTTTTGCTTTAGAAGGGAGATAGAAAGTGTGCACATTATTACATATATATGCACTCATTTTCTTTACCAAATTAAGCATTGGAGAGTGCATTAGGCCCTGTATAATTTTGTTTTTTTTGTTTTTAAAAGAGATTTATAGCGTGTTTCGAAGTTTTTGGTTCAAATTTTGCTTTTAAGAATTTTTTGTAGAACCATAAATGTATTTTCAGTGTTGTTGTCAAATAGACTATTAAGCCGTATTCTTATCTCAACAGGGTCAAAACCATGAGCATTTCTCAATCGAGAGTTGGTGGTTGCGGCCGCTTTTATAGGCGTTGATTGAAAAGTTACCTCAAGTTCAACAATCAAATAATTGCAAATTTTCTGATTTCAACAGTTCTAGTGAATATTTCCATTATTATAACTTCATGCGATTCCAATTTTTTTTTTTTTAAAGTTTATACGATCCACTTTCAATTTTCAGAGACAACTCATAAGATGAAGCCGATGGAGTTGATTGGCTCCACGCGAGCATCAACCGTAAAAAGAAAACGACAAATATATATATATATATATATATATATATATTTTTTTTTTTGCTTCAAAAGCCAAAAACGTAATAATTCTACAGAAAACAAAGTACACAATTTTTTTTTTCTTTTTTAAATAAATATATCCGATTGTTTGGTTCCACCACAGCACACCCATCGAAAATTATCCACCAAAACAATAAGCCAACACAACTCTCCAAAGAATCCTAGCTGTATTATGCACGCCTTTTGCAATAAACAAACGAACAAAACAAAATGACCAATTTACCCTCCGTAAGCGCGGGACACTACAGCCAACACCCGCCGCCGTCGTCGTGTTCTTCTTCATCCTGACCTCTGTTATTTTCGCGGTTTTCTTTACAGATACTAGGAGTGGTAAGAAAGTTGAACTTTGACTGCGATCAAGGCGAAGAGAGCTCCGGCCACCGGCTGCACCGCCGGCGAAGAGAAACCTTGCAATCGTCCTTGGGACAGATGGTGGGGACGTAGACGATGTCATCGCAGCCGTCCGTTCGGTGCCTCTCGAAATTTAGAAGTGTCGTGAACATCGCAATGAACAGGACGAGGTGGTTGAGTGCGTACCTCTGCCCCACGCACTGGTGAGCTCCGGCGCCAAACGCCAGGTAATTCCTCTTGTAAACCCGGTCCTCCTGCCTCAGGTCCGAGAACCGGTCCGGATCAAAGCGGTCCGGCTCAGTGAACCCTTGCAGGCACGAGTCATAGGTCGAGGGAAACACAATGGCGCCCTTGGGGACCGTGTACGACTCGGTGAGACGGAAATCAACGGCGGCAATGTGTGGGACCAGAGTCGCCGGAGCGCGGTACCGGACCACCTCACGCGCCACCGCATGCGTGTACTTCATACTCGCCAACATCTCCGCAGTGATCGGAGAGTCCGATTCCGGGGACCAAACGCCGGTGACCTCGTCCCGAACTTTGCGGAGCACCTCGGGGTGGGAGTCGAGCAGAGCCACCGCCCACAACAGCGACGAGGTGGAAGCGTCCTGAGCCGCGAAGAGGAAGTCGAAGAGATACGAGCCGATATGGAAGTCGGTGACGTTAGCCGGCTTCGGGAGACCGGCTTCAGTAGCCGCCGTTTCCTCCCTCACGGTCTCTTGCATCCAGAAGTCAACGAGGCAGGTCGGCTCGTGGCCGCCGCTCTCCATTCTCTTCCGGCTCCGCTTGGCGCAGCCGGTGAGGGTTTCGATAAGCCGGCTGACGGCGAGCCGCGCGTTTCGGAACGCCGTGCCGGGGAGATCGATAGGGAGCTTCATAAGCCCAACGTTGAAGAAGTTGTAATCGGACTTGAACCTCTCGCGGGCCTCCTGGCCCAAGTACGGCCCAACGAAGACCGTCTGCGAAGTCTCCAGATTCATGTCGCGAACCAACAGCCGGAGAGAAATCGAAGAAGACGACGACGTTTCCGTCGAGAGTCTCTCCCATTTCTTGAGGTGGTCGAGGATTATAATCTGCTGCAACGCGGTGTAGGTGGAGAGCGCTTTAGGAGTGAAGTTCGGAGCTATCCGACGACGGAGATCCTTGTGCTCTTGTCCAGTCATGTAGATGAGATTATGATCCCCGAAGAGCTTCTTGCCAAAGGGATGTCCGATTAGGGCAAAGGCGTCTGGTCGGACATTGGCGAAGATCTTGTGGCAGAGCTCCGTGTCTCGGATGAAAACGATGAACTTTCCGACTATATAGTCGGCGCAGAACCCAAGACCGGATGACTTGGCGACAGCTGATTGGCGGTCCCAGAACGCAGTGGGGTCACGGACCAATGAGACGGCGTTTCCGATAAAAGGAGGAACAAAAGTGGGACCGGAAATGAAGCGTTTTTTCTTCAGATAAGAGATCTGCTCGAGAAATAGAAGGAGAAAAAGTAGAGAGAGAAAGTAAGGGAAAAGTGGAGCGAGAGAGGTAAGGAGGGAATTGTAGGCAGTCATTTTTCGTTAGGGGATGTTTGTATTGTTGTTTTGTTTTGTTGGGGTTGGGGGTTGATGGATGGATGGATGGATTTGGAAGGTGGTGGTATTTATAGGAGGATGTCTGGGCAGCGGTCAGAGGGTTGGATTTTCGGCTTCGTCAAAAGAGGAGAAGAGGACAGTCAAAAATTGAATTGCGAAAGGTTTGAGAATTGAGCGAATGGACCGATGATGGCGTGTTGGAAGAGAAATGCTGTGTCAGATTCCTGGAAACAGATGAACAGCAGAGGAAGAGGGCCAGCCAAGGGGCCTCTGCGGATTTGCGCAGACTAGAAGAGACCGCAGACAAGCGGCATTTCTGAATGGCTTGTTTTTTCTTGGGGTTCGGAGGATTCTGATTTCTGAGTCCTTCCTCAAATATTTTCCAACAGACTCTAGAGAATAATAACGCCAGGTACTTGTTAACGCCGACTCGCTACTAATTTATACATAGAGATAAGGCCTTTGGAGCCACGTCTTAAATTTTAGTTTACGGTTCCGATTAATTTTTCAACAGTATTTTGTTTTAGTATTTTTTTTATGTGTTGTGATATTTTTAATTTAAATACTCAGTTTTAACTTAATTTTTAAATGGCTATAAATTTTGAAGTACCAAATCTACATATAAATAATATTTAAAAACACCATATTTAACAAAGGATCTAAACTCTATATTCTAGGATTTATATTTTATTCTTCCGTGACGCTTATTTTTATGGTACTTTATATTGATTGCTCCTACGTATGAGACCCATAGGTCTGTTGGATATTGTATTCAAAATAGGTGAAAATGGTTATGTTTTATAAAATAAAAATTTTAAAAAAATTATACTAAGAGTATTTTAAAATTTTTGTCTAAAATAAGTGCAAAAAGGCTTCTAAAAATTTTTAAAATAATACCAAACAATGTATCTGTGTCTGCACATTTTTCTTTAGAAAGGGAGAGATGGAAAAAAAAGGGCCCACGGTGGGGTTGAGATCCAGCTGGATAAGGGGGACAATGACGTGGTGGATCAAGCCCTTCTATGCATTTTGCTTGTTATATATACTTGGTGACGCTGAATTTGATTATCATTTTTTTAGCTGGTAAATTATTTATTGGGAGTGTGAGCTTAGGTGTTAGAATCATGTGGCTCACACGGATTATACAAGTGATTATGTTACTCGTAATTGTTCATTAGAGTCAGTATGGTATTATTGCACCTTTTGATATGAGACGGCCGAATGCAGAAAGGCATTCAAACTATTTTTTATCTCTTTTATGAAAAACAATAAAGATAGCATGTGCCATTAAAAGGCCTTTTTGGTTCATGTTGATTTACTAGATATCTTTATAGTTAAAACATTTTCTAAAAAGTGCTTTTAAGATGCCAACTACAATTCCTATTTTTTTTCGTTTGTTTCGTTGGTGCTTTTTCAGGTGAAAAAAACAAGGGGGAAAAATTAGTTCAACGCCACTCAATTAGAAGCTAGCACTACCCCTTAGATATTTAACTAGCCACTCCGGCCCCTTTTATTTTATCTGATGGTTTAAGATTTTCAATTAGTGTTATATCCTCTAGACTAACACCTGAGTTCTAAATAATTTTTCTTCTGTTAGTTTAGGTAGCGTTCTAAAACTTGAAAGTTTCCAATAACAAAAATAGGGATATAAATGGTATGATCTTTAATTTGAAGCATAAGATACTAGCTTACAACAATATACATAAACATATAAAGAATTAAAGATTTATTACAACCCCATATATAATTTGGTTGTCTGCAAAACAAGAAGTTAAAATAAAGTTTAAACAACATGACTGTTTTTTACACACCAATACATGCGCACCCACCTGGTGTCCAAATAAAGGATTGTAAGGGCTCAGTCAACTCCCCTATTAACTACTGATCCTAGAAGTTACCTGCAACACAGGAAATAAGTCTAATTCAAACTAATAGTAATTGTTAATAGTAAACCTTTGTCAACAATAATCTTAACAATCTTTGGTGATGTTTATGTAAAAGCAAGGAAATAAACATACTGAAAAATAGAGAACACAAGAAATTATAGTGGTTCACTCCTTAAAGCTACGTCTATTGTTAAAGAGTTTTCTCACTAGTTCTTTGAGTGTATAGAATGATACGGGAGTAAGAAGTAACGTCTTTTATAGAGGTTTTTACCCCTATTTATAGACACAAAGCCTCGTGTAAAAAACAATTAATAAAAAAAATAAAATAGTTCCAAAATAAAATTAGGAATATTTAACTTCCCATTTCTATTCCCACTAGCTCTACGTTGGACTTCCAATATTATGCATGAAGGGCTCAATTCCCTAATTTCATAGAGATTCTCTTGCCCATGTCATAACTTAGACTCCTTAGCCCAATGAACTTGGTCTCTTTGTCATCTTGACTTCCTATCCTCTTGGGTTTGTGCCAATTTCAATAGGAACCCACGAATAGCTTGCCTACTTGGTCAAGATGCCTTCTTGACCTTAGGCCCTTATCGGGCTATTTCTTGATCTCGTCTGTGGGCCTTGGCCGGTCAAGATCACCCACAATAGTTGCCCCCAGCGTGACATATCTCTTTGAGTTGCTTCATGTTTCTGAGGTCGAGAATTTGACAAGTCTCATGCCATTTAAGAGTCGAGCTTGTTCCAATGCAAGGGTTGCTTATTGAAGAAGCCTTTGATTAATGCTATGATTGCTTGCCTGATCCTTTGACTTTTAGGGCAGCCAAACAGTCGCATCGACTGCAACAACTGTCATGTCCTTGTGTCAAGCATCGTTTTGACTATAATTGTTGGGTTTAGTGTCATAAAAAAGCTATGACATTGTATATATTGTTAATAAATAAATAAAGTGACATTTATAATTATTTTGGTTGCTTATATGTATTATGAATACTTTTATAAATATCGAGAAAATTCCATGATTATTTATGTGACTATAAATTTAGCATATAAGTGTTATATGCTTAGGGATAAATTTATAAATAATAATCTAACTAGTCTGTAATAATTAATTAAATATTACAAGTACGGTCCAATCTCATTTAAAATGAAATAGTCATTATCTGGGCTATTAATGTAAAGACATTGGATTGGAGGTACTTCATATAATGAGATTATATAGGACTGGACCAGATAAATTATGAATCTCAAATAATCATCCGTTACAAATAGAGTATTCAAATTTATCACTATGATGATCATATATTTGACAGTCTTAATCTTGAGTATTTATTAGACTCCTATTTATGACATTATGTTTTTTGATTTACATGGTAAGATTTGTCTACGCACAGATCATAACTTAGTATCTTGGAAAGGTAATGTAATAAATGGCTAGGAATAATATTATACAGATATGGAATCCATTCCTTCCTTATGAAAGTTAGAAAAATAGTTCTCTTGAGTGATAATTTAAGGTTTGAGCAGTAGAGCGCTCGTTCATAATAAGATTATGAATTAATTGTTCATTAGAGAATTATTGAAAGTCAAGGATAAAGATGTAATAAGAGAGGTGAACGGAAATTGAACCTAGCTCTTATTATGAACTATTTATGGAGGACTGACTTATTTGTAATGATTATATCAATGGACTACTTGCTAATTTTCTTTGAGTAATTTTACTATAATCTCAAGAGTTCAGTTTCAGGTTTTTAGTGGAGTAACACTGAAACTAATAAATTTGGCACATTAATTAAAGAGTTTGATTAATTGTCAAATTTATTGAAGCTTGGGTTATAGGTCCATAGGTCCCCAATGCCACATCTGTAACACTATATTGGATTTATGAATAGAATGAATTATATATATTTAGTTTAGAATTATTAAATTTTGAATTAATTATTTTACACTTGAATTATTAATGTGACACAGAAAAATGTTCTCAGTGACACATAATGTAATGTGATAAATGTTGTCACATTTAATTGAGCATTAGTTAATTAATTAATTTTAAAATCTATTCTTAAATAAATATGATTTATTTTTCAATTTAGATTTAGATATATATATATATATATATATGGTTTTGAACCAAATTTTATTTATATATAAGATTTTATTATATATTAATATATTAATATATATATATATATATAACAAGTTAAACGAATTCGGGCGAATTTGTTAATGTTTTATTTTTTAACCTTTATATATATATATTTATATATATATATATAAAAGAAAACTTACTTTAAAAAAAAAGGAAAAGGAAACGTAAAGTTACGCTTCACGTTTTCCTTTTATATATATATATATATATATATATATATATATATCTCGAATCAAATAGTGATTCAGGGAAAGAACAGAAAAAAGAAAAAAAAAAGAGAGAAGGGGAAAGTAAAAATGTTACAATCATGCAAAATATATACTTTCCCTATACATCTGATATGGTGGTTATTGCAAATGAGAAATTAATTGAAAAATTACTAATGGCTCAGATATAAAAAAGGAGAGATAACAATTATCTCAAGACTTTTTTTTTATTCACATAACTTTTGCAAAATACCCAGGGATAAAAACTAAGAGTTCTTCTCTGAAAAAAGAGGTCTGCTATCTCATGTGTTGAGTACATAGCAGATTCAGAAAAGTGTGAGAAAAATTCATGCTTGTAGTTTGACGCCCACTCGTCTTTCCATTGGTGTGGAGGCTTGGATTGGAAGATCGTGGTATCAAAGAGGAAAGCTAGGATACCCTGATAGTCTTCAAAAGGTTAGTAAAATTTCCAAAGCTTTCTATTATTAATTAAAATTATATATCTATTCCCGATGAATAAAGTTTTCAGAAAATTTTTATTTGTCAATGATCCGTTCCTTCCACCGCGTTTCATATTTTAATTCAAACAAATAGTATCAGAGCGGGTTATAGCATATATAATTTTAATTAAACATGATTTTATTTTTGATAATTTCATGTTCATGATGCATGTTTGTTTTGATAATTTCATGTTCATGATGCATGTTTGTGGGCACTTTGCATCTTTGTAAATTTTTGTTCATGAGATGAATGGTTATTTAATGAATGGATTTTTGGTCGTTAATTATATGGTCCTTTTGGATTGATAATTTTATTTTCAGTTTGATTAGATCAATCTGTGTAAACCCATAAAGGAATATAGGCTTTTTGTAATTTATTATTATTATTATTTTTTCTTTTCTTTTCTCCTCTCCTTCACCTGCTACACGTGGAGCGATAAAGAAAAAGAAGTTCATTGGATCTTTTGGCCTAGTTAAGAACTTTGGGCCTATCAAATTTCAAAGCTAATCCAACAGATTGTTGCACAAGAAACCACTTGATGAAGACTGCAAAATTGGAGCAAGGAATTATGTATAAATTACAAGAAGACCCCTGTAATTTTTTTCTCTCTCTTATTTTTATGGGTTGTAATTTTAATTATCCAAAAGGACCTAGCCAAAAATCTGTTGTTTATTTTCATGCTTTATTTTCGTGTGATGATTGTGATAACATGTTTATGTATTATAACATGTCATCTAAGAAAGTGCCCACTTATAGTTATTGTAACATGACATGCATACACTAGCATATTATTTTTAAAAGGAGTTTATAAAATGATTTAATATGTGTAAGAATTAATTTAATGAGATTAAATTAATTGGGTTGGTTTTATAGAATCTGAATTTATTAATCAACCGAATAATGTGAATTTAGTTTTAATAGTTAATACTTGGTAAAATTCACATTAGTTCTAAGTTATCTAATTTTAAATTGTTTAATGTTGGGAACCTTAGACAATTCATAATAAATTTAGATTTTTAGAAAATCTGGTAATTTATTTAAGTGTAAATAGAATGGGATTCTATTAACACATAATATAATCTAGTAATTAAAAATTGTTTTTATCTACTAGAATTATGAAACATATGATGTTTTATAAGATAAAACACATCTTTTAAAATAATGAGTGGGAGAAGGTAATATGACAATATAACCTACGATCTCCACTATTAGCACAACACCGTGAGATTTAAGTGGCGCCTTACGACACTTTGATTTCGTCCTCCCTACGGAGGGTGTCCATTTAAATCAATATCAAGGTTGGCTTCCTAAAGATAGGATTTTATAATGTATTTCAAAATTGACCTACCCTACCTACGACAACAATTTTGAGTTAAGTTGTTAAAATCCAAAATAGTAGGATACACTCATAAAGACATAATTAAATTGTTAATTATATCTTGACCAAATATAAACGGTTATTAATAAATATAGAAAATATGAGATATTTTGAATATATTTATTAATTGAGAATGTCTCAATTCAATTCATAAATAATTTAACCTACCATATGACGGCAATTTATTTATTAAAATTGAACAATCGTGGAATTAGTAAAATTTTTTGTGTTTTTTCATATGCATCATGTTTACTATTCTAAAACATATATTTTATGATGTTTATGCAACCATTTAATTTATGTCATTTTATTTATTTATTACAGCAACAATGCCAAATCCAATCATCGCTATTCTCTCAAATGAAAAATTAACTAGAGAAAATTTTGTCAAGTGGAAGAGTAACATGAACATTGTACTAATTTGCAAAAATTATAAGTTTGTCCTGATGGAGGAATGTCCTCCATTGCCTACTGCCAATGCTCCTCATAATGTACGAGAAGTATATGATCGTTGGATCGAAGCAAATAACAAGGCCCGCTGTTTTCTTTTGGCTGGCATGTTTGACATGCTTAGGATGAAGCATGAAAGCATGGAGACTGCTTATGAGATAATGCAGTTTCTACAAGACATGTTTGGCAAGCCTTCTGAAAAGGCACGCCACGAAGCCGTTAAGGCGGTAATGAATGCCAAAATAAAGGCAGGGATTTCGGTCAGAGAGCATGTTCTCAACATGGTTAACTATCTCCATGAGGCCAAGGTGAACATGGCAGTAATAGATGAAGCCACACAAGTGGGGATGATTTTGGAAACCCTCTCCCCTACATTCCTTCAGTTCAAAAGCAACTATTTCATGAACAAGCTGAAATATAATATGACTGAATTGCTTAATGAGCTCCAAACCTTTGAGTCTATTTCAGAAGAAAAGACTAAAGAAGGTGAGGCAAATGCTGTAGAGGCTCAACCCTCCTTTTCTGCTTGACAGAATAAGAAGAGGAAGAGGACTGAAGGAAGTGGTAAGTCTAAAACTGAAGGGCAACCTAAGAAGAACAAAAGCAACAACAACAAGAGCTCAAAGCAAAAGAAGCCCAAGGGAAAATGTTTCCACTGCGGCATAGTTGGGCACTGGAAGAGAAATTGTAAGAAGTATCTTCAGGAGCTCAAAGAAAAGAAGAACAACGGTAATCAGATTTACTTGTTTTAGAAGCTTGTTTAGTTGAAGATGATACTTTACCTTGGATAATTGATTCAGGGGCAACTAACCATGTTTGTTCTTCTTTGCAGATGCTTAGTTCTTCAAGGGAGCTTGTCGACGGGGAACAAACGATGAGAGTGGGAACGAGAGAGGTTGTTTGGCAAGAGCAGTGGGAGTTGTTAAACTTTATTTTAGAAATAAGTTTTTAATTTTAGACAATGTTTATTACATTTCTTGTTTTCGTAGAAATTTAAATTCTGTTTCTAGGTTGTTTGAACAAATGTTTAATGTTTGTTTTAATAATAATTATGTTAATATTTCTAGAAACGGTTTCAATATTTGTTCTACGCATCTAGAAAATGGACTTTACACTTTAAGGCCCAATGAAAAATCACTACTCAATACCGAAATATTCAAAGTTGAACAACCAAAACCTAAGAAGCAAAAGATTTCTTCTGATAATGAAACATACCTATGCCACTTTAGATTAGGTCACGTTAACCTTGACAGAATTAACAGACTGGTAAAGAAAGGTCCTTTAAAAGAGCTAAAAGTTAGTTCTCTACCAGTTTATGAATCCTGTCTTGAAGGTAAAATGACTAAGAGGCCTTTTTCTACAAAAGGCGAAAGGGCCAAGGAACCACTTGAGCTAATACATTCAGATGTCTGCAGGTTCATTGAATGTACAAGCACATTGTGGTTATGAATATTTTGTCACATTTATTAACGATTATTCAAGGTATGGTTACATATACCTAATGCAAAGGAAATTTGAAACTTTTGGAAAGTTCAAAGAATTCCAAGCGGAAGCTGAAAAGCAATTAGGAAAGATGGTTAAGAGTCTTCGATATGATCGAGGAGGGGAAGACCTTGATACTGAATTCAAGGACTATATGATAGAACATGGCATTCTATCACAACTCACCGCACCTGGAACACCACAACAAAATGGTGTTGCAGAGAGAAAAAATCGAACGTTCCTTGATATGGTGAGATCCATGCTCAGCTACTCATCATTACCCACTTCATTTTGGGGATATGCACTACAAACTGCAGTATATCTTCTAAACATAGTTCCATTTAAGTCTATTTCAAAAACACCTTTAGAGTTATGGAATAGTCGCAAACCGATTATGCGACATATCCGTATATGGGGGTGTCTCGCACATGTGCTGAAAGAAAAGACCGGGAAGATAGAACCATGTTATGAAGTATACTTATTTGTGGGATACCCAAAGGGAACGAGGGGAGGTTTGTTTTATAGTCCACAAGAAAAAAGGTATTTGTATCGACAAATGCCACTTTTCTTGATAATGATTATATGACGAATTATGAACCTCGTAGCAAAGTTGTACTTAAAGAGTTACTTTCTGATCAGATCAGACCGCAACCGACAACCATTTTCGAAGGACAAAATGAGGAGACCACATCTCTCGATCAGAATGTCATACCACCTTGATGTAGTGGGAGGGTTGTGAGACCACTTGCTCGCTACAGGGAACTTGGAGAGCAAATGTTGCTATCTCTGATAATGGTGAGGATGATCCATTGACATATCATGATGCAATGGAAGATTCTAAGAAGGAGAAATAGCTGGAGGCTATAAATCTTGAAATGGAGTCCATGTACTCCAATTCAGTCTGGGGTCTTGTAGACTTACTTGAAGGGATAAAACCCTTAGGGTGCAAATAGATTTACAAGAAGAAAAGAGGAGTGGATGGGAAAGTTGAGACTTTCAAAGCTAGGCTTGTGGCAAAGGGTTATACCCAAAAGGAGGGAGTTGACTATGAAGAAACTTTCTCGCCTGTAGCTATGCTTAAATCCATTCGGATTCTTTTATCCATTGTTGCTTGTATTGATTATGAGATATGGCAAATGGATGTTAAGATTGCCTTTTGGAATGGCTATCTTGAGGAAAGCATCTATATGGTACAACCAGAAGGGTTTGTAGTCAAAGGTCAAGAGCAAAAAGTTTGCAAGTTGCAGAGGTCCATCTATGGACTCAAGCAAGCTTCAAGATCTTGGAACTTGAGATTTGATGAAGTGATCAAATCTTATGGTTTTGATCAAAATATTGATGAACCTTGTTTTTACAAGTACATCAAAGATAAGAAGGTGGTCTTCTTAGTTCTTTATGTAGATGATATCCTACTCATTAGGAATGATGTAGGCGTATTATCTGATGTAAAGAAATGGCTTGCCAACCATTTCCAAATGAAAGATTTAAGAGAGGCAAGTTATGTTCTTGGAATCCAACTCATAAGAGATTGCAAGAACAACTGTTGGCGCTGTCTCAAGCATCAAATATCGATAAGGTGCTTATAAGATTTCGATGCAAAACTCCAAGAAAGGTAATTTACGTACACGTCATGGAGTTTATCTTTCAAAAGAGCAGTGTCCTAAGACACCTCAAGAGGAAGAAAACATGAGACGTGTACCCTATGCATCTGCAGTGGAAAGTCTAATGTATGCCATGTTGTGTACAAGACCTGACATTTGCTATGCGGTGGGTATAGTCAGTCGGTATCAATCCAACCCAGGATTAGATCATTGGGTAGCGGTTAAACATATTCTCAAGTATCTTAGGAGAACGATAAACTATATGCTGATATATTCTGGTGAGAATTTGATTCCCATTGGATACACTGATTCTGATTTTCAATCAGACAAAGACAAACTTAAATCTACGTCTGGATCAGTGTTTACTTTTGGTGGTGGAGCCATAGTTTGGAGAAGCATCACACAATCTTGTATTGCTGATTCAACTATGGAAGCTAAATATGTGGCAGCTTGTGAAGTAGTTAAAGAAGCTGTTTGGCTCTGTAAGTTCTTAAATGACTTGGAAGTAGTTCCAGGCATGGATAACTACTCACACTACATTGTGATAATAGTGGTGCAGTGGCAAATTCAAGAGAACCTAGAAGCCACAAAAGAGGAAAGCATATAGAGAGAAAATATCATTTGATTAGAGAGATAGTGCATCGAGGCGATGTGAAAGTTATGAAGATAGCGTCGGAAAACAACCTTGTTGACCCTTTCACCAAGACGTTACCTGCAAAGAGCTTCGAGGCACACTTGGAAGGCTTAGGTCTTAGAGACATGTCTCACCTGCTTTAGGGCAAGTGGGAGATTGTTGGGTTTAGTGCCCTAAAAAAGCTGTGACATTGTACATATTGTTAATAAATAAATAAAGTGACATTTATAATTATTTTGGTTACTTATATGTTTTATGAATACTTTTATAAACATCGAGAAAATTCCATGATTATTTATGTGATTATAAATTTAGCATATAAGTGTTATATGCTTAGGGATAAATTTATAAATAATAATCTAAATAGTCCGTAATAATTAATTAAAGTTTAGGATCTTTAATTAAATATTACAAGTACGGTCCAATCTCATTTAAAATAAAATAGTCATTATCCAGGCTATTAATGTAGAGACATTGGATTGGAGGTACTTTATATAATGAGATTATATAGAACTGGACTAGATAAATTATGAATCTCAAACAATCATCTGTTACAAATAGAGAATTCAAATTTATAACTATGATGATCATACATTTAACAGTCGTAATCTTGAGTATTTATTAGACTCCTATTTATGATATTATGTTTTTTGACTTGTATGGTAAGATTTGTCTAAGCACAGATCATAACTTAGCATCTTAGAAACGTAATGTAATAAATGACTGGGAATAATATTATACAGATATGGAATCCATTCCTTCCCTATGGAAGTTAGAAAAATAGTTCTCTTGAGTGATAATTCAAGGTTTGAATAGTAGAGCGCTCGTTCATAATAAGATTATGAATTAATTGTTCATTAGAGAATTTTTAGAACTCAAGGATAAAGATGTAATAAGAGAGGTGAACGAAAATTGAACCTAGCTCTTATTATGAACTATTTCTGGAGGACTGACTTATATATAATGATTATATCAATGGATTACTAGCTAATTTTCTTTGAGTAATTTTACTATAATCTCAAGAGTTTAGTTTCAGGTTTTTAGTGGAGTAACATTGAAACTAATAAATTTGGCACATTAATTAAAGAGTTTGATTAATTGTCAAATTTATTGGAGCTTGGGTTATAGGTCCATAGGTCCCCAATACCACTTCTATAACACTATATTAGATTTATGCATAGAATGAATTATACATATTTAGTTTGAAATTATTGAATTCTGAATTAATTATTTCACACTTGAATTATTAAAGTGACACAGAATAATATTCTCAGTGACACATAATGTAATGTGATAAATGTTGTCACATTTAACTAAGCATTAGTTAATTAATTAATTGATTAATTTTAAAATCTACTCTTAAATAAATATGATTTATTTTTGAATTTGGATTTAGATATATATATATATATATATAGTTTTGAACCAAATCTTATTTATATATAAGATTTTATAATATATTAATATATTATTATATTTATATATAACAAGTTAAACGAATTTCGGCGAATTCGTTAACGTTTTTTTTAACCGTTATATATATATTTATATATATATATATATATATAAAAGTAAACTTACTTTTAAAAAAGAAAAAGGAAAAGGAGACATAAAGTTACGTTTCACGTTTTCCTTTTATATATATATATATATACATATCTCTCTCAAATCAAATAGTGATTCGGGGAAAGAAAGAAAAAAAGAAAAAAAAAAGAGAGAAGAAGAAAGTAAAATGGTTACAATCATGCAAAATATATACTTTCCCTGTACATCGATATGGTGGTTATTTCAAATGGGAAATCAATTGAAAAATTACTAGTGGCTTAGATATAAAAAGGGAGAGATAATAGTTATCTTAAGACTTTTTTTTTATTCACGTAACTTTTACAAAATACCTAGAGAGAAAACTGAGAGTTCTTCTCTAAAAAAAAAGTTTGCTATCTCATGTGTTGAGTACATAGCAGATTCAGAAAAGTGTGAGAAAAATTCATTCTTACAGTTTGACGCTTACTAGTCTTTCCATTGGTGTGGAGGCCTGGATTGGAAGATCGTGGTGTCAAAGAGGAAAATTAGGATACCCTGAGAGTCTTCAAAACGTTAGTAAAATTCCCAAAACTTTCTATTATTAATTAAAATTATATATCTATTCTTTATGAACAAAATTTTCAGAAAATTTTTGTTTGTCAACGATCGGTTCCTTTTATTGTGTTTCATATTTTAATTCCAACAATATGGGCCATTATATCATTTTTGGATTTTCTTGCCTAAAATCTAGATCGTAGGATGGAACCTTTAGTTGCCTTAATCCTTAACCCTTAGATCGAGCATTTTATGATCCAAGGCCCTCGATTCTATCATCCTATTGCTTATAAAATTAGGAATTAGAACTTCACTTTCCATTTTCACTCCAAGTTTTACTGTTACTTTGTAAGAATTGTACTAGACGTTTTGAAAACTTCAAGTTTCAGTTTCGATTTTTTATGTGTGCTTTTCCTCCTTCGAAGAGAGTCCTTCAATACCAAGAGTCACTTCACCAAGCATCGCAAAATAGTGAGTTCTTGTGTCCCCTCTTTCTTCTTAAACTTCTGTTGTGCCTTTAATTTAGAAATTTTCCTACAGCAAATGTGTTAGCACATAAAAATAGGCCTAATAGATGCTTAGATTGACTGTTTGGCTCATAACTTGGTGTTTGATATACTCTTAGGAATTTTGTCTTTAGCTCAAACTCTCGATAGAGGATAACCTTTTGAATCTTTTTTCTCACTTCACCAGATCATGTCGTTACCTAGTGCTCCTCGAGAGGTCGAGTCTTCCTTAAGGGTTCATCCTAATGCTGTCAAGGTTGCTGACGCTTCTCATTGAGGCGACGATCTAATGCCTGAGGATGATCTTGTTTTCAAGGAATGGATGACTTTGGTAGCATCCCTTTGACAAATAGTGTAGATAAAATGGTTAGTAGTGTTCTTATCCCCTTTGTGTCACTGTTCTAGATCCTAGATACCCTTGTCCAGTTGCCATTGACCCTCAATCTCAAAGAAGGCGTCATATGGGGCAACAACATCGGTTGATGAGCTGTTGGCTATTTTTAGTAAAGAACCACCTTTAGAAAAGGCAAGAAACACAAAGTCGGCATGTCGACCCCATGACATTGACAAGGTATTTATGGAAGGTCAAATCAATGGTCGTTACTTTGAGTTTGTAATTCCTAATGAGCAACAGGTGTGTGACAGTCGGTCAAACCTTCCCTTTTCATCCTTTTCTGAAGAGGTTATGCTACAAGCTCGAGATGTCGCTGACGCAGCTATCTCCCAATTTTTGGTATATGTTCTTGGGAATATGGATCTTGTGATACTTACACTTCAAAGATCCCCTTGGATTGGAGTTCTTATATTGTTACCGTATCAGCCAATCACCTTCCAAGGGGTATTACTATGCTAATGCCTATAGTCAACCTAAGGACAAAGTTCCTCCTATAGTTTTAGACCTACCCACTTCCAGCCATGACTAGGAAAAAATGTTCTTTTTGCTTAAAGGAGACTTCAACATTCATCTTTTGGACGGTGAGAAAGGTATGGAGAGAAAGAATACAAGGTCAACACCACATGGAGGATACCTAAACTTGTTGAACACATGGTTCTTTCAGTGACAAGGCAACTTAGGCTCAGGCATATAGCTAAGTTGCTTGAAGAGCAGAGGAAAATAACCAACCTTTTAACAGTCACGAATAAATGGAACTTAGGCCTTTTAATCAACCTTCCTCTACCATCCTGGGTTATTCTAGGCTAGCTTCCCCACGGCGCATACATAGAAGGTAGGCTTTGATCTTTTATCGAGCTACGTGGGGTCATGGCTTTGTTCTAATTACCTATACTAATTCTTTTCCTTTTGTATATATACTGAACTTGAAGCTTCCTTCTTTGTCTAAGAAAAGTTTAGGGTCTTTCCAACTGAACCTCGTTGGGTAGTGGGTCTATGTCCAAAAAGCCTAATCCTAAGAAGGATGCAAGCCGCCGCTCTACTAAGAGCCCTTTGGCCAAAAAGCAAAAGGTTGATGAAAATATGTTAGGCCCAAATGTTGACTAGAGAAAGCTCTAGTGGTCGAGATTCATGACCGTGCCTCTCTACCACAATAGAACCTCTCCATCTTTTACCTAGAGGTTAGGCATTTGATCCCAACGTCATCATGGCTGATGTAAGTGACACCCAAGTTGGAAGTATGCTAGATCTCTTTCCCCAATTTAGCCTTGCCTTTTAGGTTATTTACGAATTTATTTTTAAAAAAGATTAGGCTGTAGCTGAGAAGTCTCCTCTCTTAGAGCATCATCGAGAACAAATTGGTAGTCTGGTCAAAGTGAGTGTTTTCAAACCCTTTCAAATTCTCACTTATTCTTATAAGATTGCCCTTTTAACCTTGTCCTTTCTTGCAGGTTCTTATGATGGTTCTTATCTCTTATAGCGAGGTCAAGCAATTCATGAACAATACGGAGGGGCCCTGCAAGGAGATAGAGTCCCTAAAGGCCCCCCTTGACGTTGAGAGAAGCGTAGTCAAGGAAGCGACGGACAATGAGGTTAAAACCAAAAACTTTTTGTAGCTCGAGTAAGAGAAGACCAACATTTGTTGAAGAAAATGGCTGACCTTACTATGGAGATCAAAAGGGAGAAAGAAAAGCTACTTAAGCCGAGGAAAACTTCAAAGCTATAGTCACCGAGGCAGAAAAAAAGAGGGCTAAAGAAATTGCTGAAGCTAAGGTCACTACTGTCGAGAGGTACTAAAGCTTTGAGGAATTCCTAAACACTTAGCAGGTGATCCTCATGTCAACGAGTGAACAAATTGTGGATCAAATCTGCGCTGTTCATTTTGACTTAGACCTGTCCTTGTATTCCTCGGATGCCTCGACTTCAGCAAATAAATTGACTACCAACGTGAAGGCAAAGAAAGTTCCAACAAAGGGAGAGCAATGAAGTTTTATTAATGGATATGGATATGGAGGCCTTTCGGCACTTTTGTAATAATTTTTGGATTTTAATATAATTTATGTTTTCTTTTCATTCTTGCCTCTCAACATCCATCAAAGAGGTAGACATTAAGGGTGTGTTTGTTTCATGCATGCTTTGAGCTCAATGGACGCAAATTTGGATTCGAGTATCAAAAATCCTTTAGATACTCGTTTGTTTCCCTCAAAATCTAAATCATTTAAGTATCAAGAATCCAAGTTTTTAGAGTTCTCATCCCTTTTAAACTTTTGATACTCAGATATCTTTGCTACAGTAAAAACTAAAATTCTCTCTCTTATATTTGAGGAAAAAAATCATAACTTCTTCATTTGATATCCAATTGAGATGATTCTTTTTTCACTGTGTTCCTAATAAAGAGAGGAATAAATCAAGATCCATATTGTATATTTTTTAAGATCATTAACATTAATATTTTATTAGATTTATTAATAAATCAAAAACTATCTTCACTACCTCTCCAAACACAAATTTCAATTTTATTCCGTACTCAAATTAAAACTTAAATGCACATCCAAATGTCAATTCGAATAACAATTCAAATTAGTAACTCAAATCCTAATTCAAATTACACTAACTCAAATTAAATCATTAATTTGAATCCATTTACCAAACAGACCCTAAACAACGTCGATGTCACAAGTAGATTTAAATCTTTTAAAATTTGTAAGCGTCGAATATCATTGGTGCATTACTTTAAAATGTACCAAGACCTACAATAAAGGTCGAGACTTACCGGGGCCTTTAACCTTGCCTATCTCTTTTAAAGCAAAAGGGAAGAGGGAAATTTATTTGGGGCCTTTAACCTCTTATGTCTCCTACCCCTATGTCAAATATTGAGTCTTTAAACTCATTTTTTGACATAAAATAAATAGCTTTTGGTGAAAAAATAAAATGGACAACATAGAAGTAGTAAATGCATAACTCCTTAGAAGTTTTCTTTATTAATTCATAAATATCCAATGTTTGACATTTTTGAAGCAGACATAAAGGAAATAGACTTAAAAGGGCATAATTATAGGCACAATTATTACTGATAATACGGTTGCAAATGCTTAGTGTTCCACCGGTGTTCAACATGTTGTCCTACCATTGTTTCCAGTACATATATTATGATGTTTCGAGCCTTGTAAGGCCCTTCCCAATTTGGACCAAGGGGACGTATTTCTCAACTTTGTGCTCAAGGTCACCTTTCTAAAGTCCAAGTCTCCTATAGCAAAACTCTTCATCCTAACCTTCTTGTTGTAATATCTTGCCATTCTCTATTAATGAGCAGCAAAACACATATGGGAGTTGACCTTCGCTCCTCTAGCAGGTCGAGCTCTACATCCATTAACAGTGCATTTGCTTCCTCATCATACCCAACAACACGGCTGTAGGCATGATTATTTCGACTAGCAAGATTGCTTTGAGACCAGACGTCAAAGAGAATAGGCTCACCCGTAGTCATTCTACTTGTTGTTTGTAGGCCCACAATATCTTTGGTAATTCCTTCGCCCATCTTCCTTTTATGTCATCAAGGTGCTTCTTCAAGGTATGCTTTATGATCTTACTAACAGTCTCAACATGGCCATTCAACTATGGGTAGATGATAGCCAAGAAATTCTTGTGTATGCCAAGATTATCACAAGATTTCATCATATTGGCATTATCAAACTGCTTGCCATTGTTAGAGACAAGTAAATGTGGCACACCAAAATGGTAAATGATGTGAGACCAGATAAAGCATGTGCAATTAGATTTTGTTATTGTGGCAAATGCTTTACCCTCATCTTGTTTAGTATAATAGTCGACCACCACTATGGCAAGCTTAAAGCCCCTAGGCACTGTGATAAAAGAACCGATAATAGTGATTCCCTAGTTTGCAAAAGGCCAAGGATTTAAGATCGATGTCAGATTTTTTGAATGAGATCTTGTTATGGTAGCATAACGCTGGCATTTGTCACACTTGTAGGCATAGTCAATAGTATCTTTTTCAAGGACGGCCAATAATACCCTTGTCTCAACGCTTTGTGGACAAAAGATTGCCCTCTAGAATGATTCCCACACAAGCCTTCATGGATTTCTCTTAGAACTCTTAAAACCTTGTCCTTGTCAAGACAACAGAGAAGAGAAGGTGAGTTACCTCGCCTGTATACCAGCCCACCATGTAGGAGGTAACAAACCAACCTATAACGGGTTCATTTGGCTTCAATTGGGTCAACGAACAACTCTCCATTTATTAAATACCTTATTATTGGGGTTATCTAGGTATCTCTCTACACAATTAACATTGTTTCCTCTTCTTCTTCTTGCTAAATGGTAGAGATTTCCAAGACCTCAACATAAACGACTCTTACTAGCTTTAAGTCCTTTGATGTGGTGAGATGAGCTAGAGCATCAACATTACTATTCTTGACCCGCAGTATATGTTTTATCCTGAAAGATTTAAACTTTTAAAGTTTGTATTTTACCTTTCGTATATACTTGAGCATTACCATGTCTTCAGGCTTATACTTATCCAAGATCTAGTTCACAACGAGTTGAGAATCGCTGTTAATCTCTAATGCGTCAGTTTTCAAATGGCAGGTGAAATCTGATAATAACGCCTTTACTCAGCCTCATTGTTAGATGCACTAAACATAAATCTCACCATGGATGTGATTTCATCATTTTTTGAGCTCACCAAATAACCCCTACGCCCGCACCATGTTCATTCGATGAATCATCAACATACAACTTCTAGCTAGGATTTTTTTCATCTTTTTTCTCCATGTCTCTTGGTTAAGCTGTAAACTCATCAACAAAGTCAGCTAGGGCTTGTCCCTTGATTGTTGTCCAAGGCTTATAGTCAATATCATATTAACTTAGCTCAATTGACCATTTCAACAATCGACTTGAGGTTTCTAGTTTTTGCAAGGCTTGCCTTAGCGAATAATTAGTTAAAACCACTAGTTTATGTTCCAAGAAATACCTCTTTAGCTTTCTCGTCGATGTAACTAAGGCTAATGCAAGCTTTTTTATTTCTGGATAGCATGTTTCCACGTCAAGCAAACACTTGTGTGCATAATACACAGGTAGATGAGATTTTCTTTCTTCTCTAATTAAAATAGAGCTCAAGGCATGAAGTGAAACAACTACATAAATGTATAAGGTCTCCCTCAGTAGTGCTTTAGAAAGCAAAGGGGGGTTTCCCAAGGTACTCATTCAGGTGTCTAAATCCTTGTCGTATTCTTTCATCCATTCAAACGGCTTCCTACCTTTCAAGACAACAATGAAGAAACACATTTATTGGTTGCCCTTGAGATAAAATGATTGAGGTTTGTGGCACAATTTGTCAACTTTTGCACCTCCTTGGGCTTCTATGGTGCCTTTATGTCCAACAATTCCTGGATCTTGTCCAAGTTAGCCTAACTGCCTCTGTGGCTAAGCATGAACCCTAGAAACTTCCCCAACGCCACTCCAAATATGTACTTCAAGGGTTTGAGCTTCATCGTGTACTCCCTCAGGATTTGGAACATCTCATCCAAGTGTGTCACATGCAAACTTGCTTTCATAGACTTTACTAGCATATCATTGATATATACTTACATTGTTTTCCCTATTTGCTTGGTAAACATCTTGTTCACCAAGCGCTGATATATTGCCCCTATGTTTTTCAATTCAAAGGGCATAACAACAGTGATGAAAGAAATGTGCTCTTGATCTTGTGAGTGCATTAGGATCTGGTTATAGCTTGAATAGGCATCCATGAAACTCAGCAATTCATGCCTTGCTGTGGCATCAACCAGCTAATCAATCTGTGGGAGAGGAAAACTGTCATTTAGGCATGCCTTGTTAAGGTTGCTAAAGTCTATGCATATTCTTCATTTCTCATTTGTATTATGGATAAGAATTGGATTGGAAATCCAATTAAGGTAATGTAATTTCCTAATAAACTCATTTTTCTCTAGTTTGCCGATCGCCTCTCAGAGCGCTTCATACCTCCCGAATTCATTAGTTGAATCTATTGCCTTTTTAGGGGTAATTCAAGTCAATATTAAGGCAATAACAGATGATCTCTAGGTTAATTCCCACCATATCTTCATGCGCTCAGGCAAAGACATCTAAATTCTTGCTTAGAAATTTTGTGAGCTCATCTTCCTATTTCTTCATCAACGCCTACCCAATCCTTGACACCTTTGACAGGTCTTGCTCGTCCACTTTTATCTGGACAAGATCTTCAGCTAGTTATGTTCCTATGATCTCTTCCTTAAATCTCAAGTCTGAGTTCTCCATTATAGGTCCCTAGTGCACCATCCCCGTTTTCATTCTCTTGGGGTTTGCATATGTATGTACAATATCAGAGTAAGTTAACCTTGACTTGTACTGGTTTCCCCTCATCTCGTCCACTCCTTCCGGCATGGGAAACTTCACTTCTTGATGATAGATAGAGGTAATGGCCTTTAAAGCCCTTAATGTTAGTCTCTCGATAACCGTGTTATATTGGTCTCCTCCTTTAACCATCATAAATTTTGAAAGCACAATCATCGTTCTAGGTTCATCTCCAACTATAACCAACAGTTTAATTGTTCCCTCAGGAATTATGCTGTCCCTAGTGAACCCATAGAGTGGTCGGGAGTTTGGTGTCGTTTGGTCCAATGAGATCCCTATTTTTGTTAAACAATTAATGCATATTATCTCAATGGATCTACTGTTGCCCACCAACGACACAAAGTGTAACTTCCAATCATTGCCTCAACCACCAAGGCATTGTTCTACGGGAAATGGACCCTATGTATATCTCCTTTGGAGAACACTATCTTCGTTCCTTCAGACTTCGGTGCCTTACTTAGTCTACTCGCCGACATATTTAAACACCTCTGCTTAGACTTTTCTCTTGCCTCATGGGTGTAATTCTTATGGGGTAATTTAGAGTCACCGCCATGGTATGGTCCGCCAAAAATTGTATGAATCACTCCTGTTGGCACATTGCCATCATTGTCTTGGTGGTCGTCTTCACGCCGCCCTTATCGTTTCTCTGGTCGTATAGATGATCATTCCTTTTTTTATTCAATTTGTTTTTGTCAGCTCTATACCCCTTGAGCCAACCTTCTCTAATTAGCCTTTCTATCTTATCCTTGAGCTCTATGCACTCATTGGTGTAATGTCCCACATCACCATGAAGGCAGCAATACTTATTCTAGTTGTGCATGTTTGGGTTTGTCCTCATCGGGAAAGGACGCTACAGATAGGGCCTATTGTTGATCCTACAATAGATGTCATCTTTTAGGGCTATTAGGTCATGATAGTTGTCTTATCTCTACTGAGACCGAGGCCTGCCTTCCTCTTGCTTTTGCCGTTTAGTGTTATCTATGTTAACGACCTGGCTTGGCTGCGCTGATGGAGGGTCATAGACCTGTGCCTTTGAGTTGTTATACCATGAGGGTTTCCCCTTTTCTTTCCACCCTTGTTTGACCCTTGTCCACTACCATTGTTGCCTCCCCTTATTGTACACCTAAAAGCCAAGCCTTTTACTCTTTCTAGTTTACAAATCCTCAGGCTTTTTTCTAAAAAATCCTTGTGTGTCTAAGGGCCCTTGTAGTCAACATCATCCTTGAAGGGAATATCTGTGCACATGTTGCTTAGGGCCCCCATTAGGGTGACGTCCTCCAAGATTCCCCCATCGTATCCACCGTTTTAGTGAATCTTGTGAGCCAATCTTTTAATGATTTATTTGGCCCTTGAGTTAGGAAGCTGAGCTTCTCCTTTGATGGGGGTAAAGCCCTAACACCTATGAACTAATTCAAAAAGGCTACCTTCAAGTCATGGAAGCATGTAATGCTCCTAGCTTTTAAGGACCTGAACTATTATCTTGCTAATCCTACAAAAGTCTGGCTAAATGCCTAACACATGACCTCCTAGGGAACTTTGTAGTGCTCTATGTAGGACTCATAAATCTAGATATGGTCATCTAGATCCGTTAGTCCCTCATATGTTGTCATCTGCAGAGGTTTAAACCTTTCTAAGAGAGGTGCCTCCATGACTCTTAGAGCGAAAGGATTAGAATACATAATCTCTTCCCTACGATAGATGTCCAATTTGTCTTCTAAGTCTCCAATGTCCCATAAATCACCTAATCTCTCCCATTGGAAGTCCCAAGGTTGTCTACAACTATTGGTTTACATGTTACGATATTAGTTAGGGGTCAACTTGAGGGTTATTCGCTGGCTGATTGATAGCTAAAAGGTCGACCATATTGGGGTTATTTCTCAACGAGATAGCTCTCGTTGCATGTAGACGGTCTCTCAAATCTCCCATTCGTAGCTGATCCCTCAAATCGTCCCCATTTTGTGCGAAAGCCACCTCTTGCCTAGCTTCATGTCTCGGCAGGAGAGAAGGGATACACGTGTTCTGTCTTTCCTAGTTCGATTGGTCGACTCCTTGATCTTAAGCTTGGGACGCTATCCACCTCCTTTCCTAACCACCCATAGAATTAGCCCTCCTGTTGCTGCCTCCCTTAGTCTCTTTGGTACCCTTAAAATTAACCTCAGGCCACTGTCATTTTGGTCATAGGCCTGATTTCCTTGTTCTTCTAGTTCATCACCTGTAGGGTTACCACCATGTCCTTAGATAACATCTAGGGCCACTGAGATCTTCTCAAGCAGTCTACTTATTCTTTCCACTCTTTGTTCCAAGAGGGTGGTTCGTGAAGGCTATCGGCCTCTCCTTGATCTTCCAGCAGCTCCTCCGACAGATTGATTATTGCCTTGGGTAATGGAGTTGTTGTTGTCTCTGATACGATTGGTTCGCATAGTCGCCATGATGATTGTGAGAAAACTTTTAGGATATAAGGTTCAATTGCATAATTATTTGGCCCTCCTTCTAGCTCCAATTATTGATGGTAAAAATTTGTCAACAATAATCTCATTAATCTCTCATGGTGTTTATGTAAAAGCAAGGAAATAAAAGTACTGAGAATTAGAGAACACAAGAAATTATAGTGGTTCACTCCTTAGAACTACGCCCACTTTAGAGTGTTTTGTCACTATTTCTTCATGTGTATAGAATGATATGGGAGTTAGAAGTAACACCTTTTACAGAGGTTTTTACTCCTATTTATAAGACACAAATCCTCGTGTAAAAAACAATTAACAAAAATAATAAAATAGTTCCTAAATAAAATCAAGGATATTTACTTTCTTGATTCTATTCCCACTAACTCCACGTTTGACTTCCCATATTATGCATGAAGGGCTTAATTCCCTAATTCCACAGAGATTCTCTTGCCCATGGCGTAACTTAGACTCCTTAGTCCAATGAACCTAGTCTCTGTGTCATCTCTTTTCCTATCCTCTTGGGTTTGTGTCAAAGCTTCAATGGGAAGCCTCAAACAACTTGCCTACCTTGTTGAGATGTCTTTTTGACCTTGGGCCCTTATCAGGCTCTTTCTTGATCTCGCTTGCAATTCTTGGCTCGTCAAGATCACCCACAACAATAATAACTATAAGCTAGAGTTAAGCAAATAAAAAGGGTTTTTGTGTCATAGGTCTCTAAACTTTGTACTCTTTGATATTTAGGTTTAGGTCTCCATTTTAAGAGTTTGAATACTCGGGTCCTCAAACGTATACCATGTCAGTGCCATTAGTCTGCATTTTAAGAATTCAGTTTGTTGACACTTTTAGTCCTTGTTTAAAGAATTTAGAAATTTAGATTCCTAAACTTTTAGGCTGTTGGTACTATTAGTCTTATTTTTCAGTTGTCAATTAATATATGTTGTGAGAGTTGTTAATATTTTAAGGCTTTTTCCTACTTTAGGTCTAGAAAAACACTTTTTTTGTGTGTGTGGAAAGGTTTCCAAAAACTCTTCTTTTTTGAAGCATAACTTATTGAGAGTGTTTGGGAATATAGTTTGAATTAAAACATTGTAGCATGCGAGAGTTTTACTCTATAGTAATTTTTTGCTTTATATTGAAGCATATGAAAGCTTTATATTGTAGAAGTTAGAACTTATTAGTTGTAACTAGGTTGCTAAACAAAGCCATTATTTGTCAAAAACTAATGTTAAAATATTCTACGATGAAGTTAATTATGATAATTAATGATAATAAAATGATTGATTATAAACAAAAAACAACAATTAATTCATAAATATCTTTGAAGAAATTAAACATCCAGTTCATTATATTTTATGAAAATTGATTCAAATTATGATAAAGTAATTAAATAACTATATTCAACAATTAGTTATTCAATTCCTTACGTTTCTTTCTTTAATATAATTAAGGATAATAAAAAGTATGTGATTGAAAACTATGTAAATGGCAGCTAAATATTAAACACCATTTATATGTTAATGCCTAAATTTCCATAGCCCTAATTCAACAGTTTAGGTACGTATTTTTGGTTTGGGTTAATCTAACTAATTTTCGTTTTGATAAATATGTAGAAAGATTCTAATTCATCCTATTTTGATTCCTCGTTTTTGCCGTGTGAAACAAATAGTTAGTCTTTTTAGCTTTTTATTTTTATATTTTTATTCCTTGTCAACTGTCGACATACTTTAATTTTCAAAGAGGAAACTTCCACACCTTTTAAAATAGTAACTCAAAAGTCATTCAATAAATTTTGAAATGATTTTCTAGGATATATACAATTGCTATTTTCATGATTTTCATAGTGGCATTTACTCCCTCTTTCTTTTCAAACTTCTATATTAGAGTGTTTGAAAACTAATAGTTGGAATTAATAAGTTAGACATAAATTATTCGGTGTGATAAATGTTGGAAGTAAATATGAAACGCAGTGGAAGGAATAGATCATTGACAAACAAAAATTTTCTAAAAACTTTGTTCATCGAGAATAGTTATATAATTTTAATTAATAATAGAAAGCTTTGAGAATTTTTTATAAATCTTTTGAAGAACTATCAGGGTATCCTAGTTTTCCTCTTTGACACCACGATCTTTTAAGCCAAGCCCCCACACCAATGGAAACACGAGTGGGCGTTAAATTGTAAAAATTAAATTAACTTTACACTTTTTTAGATCTGCTATGTACTCAATATATGAAATAGCATACCTTTTTTTTAGAGAAAAAACTCTCAGTTTTTCTCTCTTAGTATTCTGTAAAAGTTGCGTGAAAAAGACTGATTGATTGATGAGATAACTGTTATTTTTATCTTTTTATATCTAAGCAGTTAGTTATTTTTAATTAATTTTTATTTATTTTAAATTTAAAATAAGCACCATATTAAATATATGGGGAAGGGATATACTCTACATTCTTTATCTTTTTTTAATTTTAAAAACACGTAAACATGATTCTTTTAATATATATATATATATATATAATGCATATACGATTAAGTTTTACAATAATATATATAATATATATAAATTTATGAAATCAGTGAACATGATTTTCGTTCCTGTGATTTTCGTATATTACATATATATATATATATAAAATTAACACTTAGATATATATATATATATATATATATATATTTAAATTCTTAAATAAATCATATTTATTTCAGAATAGATTTTAAATATAATCAATTTATTAATTAACTAATGCTTAGTTAAATGTGACAATATTTATCACATTATATTATGGTCACAGAAAACATTTTTCTATATCACAATAATATCTTAAGTGTGAAATAATTATTTCAAAATTCAAGAATTCCAAATTAAATATGTAGAATTCATTCTATGTATAAAATCTAATACAGTGTTATAAAGGTGGCATTAGGGACCTATGGACCTATAATCCAAGCTCCAATAAATTTGACAATTAATCGAACTCTTTAATTAATGTGTCAAATTTATTAGTTTCCATGTTACTCCACTAAAGACCTAAAATTAAACTCTTAAGATTATAGTGAGATTACACAAAGAAAATTAGGAAGTAGTCTATTGATATAATCATTACATAGGAGTCAGTCCTCCTTAAATAGTTCATAATAAGAGCTAGAACGAGCGCTTTACTATTCAAACCTCGAATCGTCACTCAAGAGAACTATTTTTCCAACTTTCATAGAGAAGGAATGGATTCCATATCTGTGTAATATTATTCACAACCATTTATTACATTATGTTTCCAAGATGTTAAGTTATGAACTGTGTTTAAACAAATCTTACCATACAAGTCAAAAAACATATGACATAAATAGGAGTTTAATAAATACTCAAGATTAAGACTGTTAAATATATGATCATTATAGTGATAAATTTGAATACGCTATTTTTAACGAATGATTATTAGAGATTAATAATTTATCTGGTCCAGTCCTATATAATCTCATTATATAAAGTACCTCCATTCTAATGTCTCTACATTAATAGCTTGAATATGACTATTTCATTCTAAATGAGATTGAATCATACTTATAATATTTAATTAAAGATCTTAAACTTTAATTAATTATTATGGACTATTTAGATTATTATCTATACATTTTATCTTTAAGCATATAATACTTATATGCTAAATTTATAATCACATAAACAATCTTGGAATTTTCTTAATGTTTATAAAAGCATTTATAATACATATAAGCAACCATAATAATTATAAATGTCACTTTATTTATTTATTAACAATATATATAATATCACAGCTTATAGGGCACCAAACCCAATAATCTCTCACTTGCCCTAAAGCAAGTGAGACTTGTCTCTAAGACCTAAGCCCTCCAAATGTCCCTCAAAGCTCTTTGTCATTAAGATCTTGGTGAAAGGGTTGGCAAGGTTGTTATCCGATGCTATCTTCACAACTTCTACATCGCCTCGATGTACTATCTCTTTGATTAAATGATATTTTTGCTCTATATACTTTCTTCTTTTGTGGCTTCTCAGTTCTCTTGAATTTTCCACTGCACCACTCTTATCACAATACAATGTGAGTGGTTTATCCATGTCTAGAACGACTTCTAGATCATTTAAGAACTTACGGAGCCAAACAACTTCTTTAGCTATTTCACAAGTAGCCACATATTCAGCTTCCATAGTTGAATCGGCAATACATGATTGTTTAATGATTCTCCAAACTATGGCTCTGCCAACAAAAGTATACACTGATCTAGACGTAGATTTACGTGTGTCTTTGCTCGATTGAACATCAAGATCAATGTATCCAATGAGAATCAAATTCTCATCAGAATATACCAGCATATAGTTTCTCGTTCTCTTGAGATACTTAAGAATGTGTTTAACCGCCACCCAATGATCAAATCCTGGGTTGGATTGATACCGGCTAACTATACCCACCGCATAGTAAATGTTAGGTTTTGTACACAACATGGCATACATTAGACTTCCCACTATTGATGCATAAGGTACCTGTCTTATATTTTCTTCCTCTTAAGGTCTCTTAGGACACTACTTTTATGAAAGATTTACTCCATGATGTGTAGGTAAATTATCTTTCTTGCAGTTTTGCATTGAAAATCTGACAAGCACCTTATCGATATATGATACCTGAAACGGCGCCAACAGCTTGTTCTTGCGATCTCTTATGAGTTGGATTCCAAGAACATAACTTCCTTCTCCTAAATCTTTCCTTTGAAATTGGTTGGCGAGCTAGTTCTTTACATTAGATAATATATCTACATCATTCCTAATGAGTAGGATATCATCTACAGGATATCATCTACATAAAGAACTAAGAAGACCACCTTCTTATCTTTGATGTACTTATGTACAAAAGGCCCATTAATATTTTGAACAAAACCATAAGACTTGATCGCCTCATCAAATCTCAAGTTCTAAAATCTTGAAGCTTACTTAAGTCCATAGATGAATGTTTGTAACTTGCAAAGTTTTTGCTCTTGACCTTTGACTACAAACCCTTTTGGTTGCACCATATAGATGCTTTCCTCAAGATAGCCATTCAAAAAGATAGTCTTGATATCCATTTGCCATATTTCATAATCAAGACATGTAGCAATGGATAAAAGAACCCGAATGGATTTAAGCATAGCTATAGGCAAGAAAGTTTCTTCATAGTCAACTCCCTTCTTATAGGTATAACCCTTTGCCACAAGCCTAGCTTTGAAAGTCTTAACTTTCCCTTCCTCTCCTCTTTTCTCCTTGTAGATCCACTTACACCCTATGGGTTTTATCCGTTAGGTAGATCTACAAGTTCCTAGATTAAATTGGAGTACATGGACTCTATTTCAAAGTTCATTGCCTCCAACCATTTCTCCTTCTTAGAATCTTCCATTGCATGACGAAATAGCAATATATCATCCTCACCATTATCAAAGATAGCAACATGTGCTTCTCCAATTTCCGTGTAGTGAGTAAGTGGTCTCACCTCCCACTACGTCGAGGTGGTATGACATCCTGGTCTGGAGATGTGGTCTTCTCATTTTGTCCTTTGACAATAGTTGTGGATTGCAGTCTGTTCTGATTAGAAAGTAACTCTTCAAGTACAACTTTGCTACGAGGTTTATAGTTTTTCATATAATCATTCTCGTGAAAAGTGGCATTTGTTGACACAAATATCTTCTTTTCTTGTGGACTATAAAACAATCCTCCTCTCATTCCCTTTAGGTATCCTACAAACAACTATACTTTAGAACATGGTTCCAGCCTACCGGTCTTTCCTTTCAGCACATGTAATGAACACCCCTATATACGAATATGTCGCATTCTAGGTTTGCGATCATTCCATAACTCTAAGGGTGTTTTTGGAATAGACTTAGATGGAACCATGTTTAGAAGATATACTGTAGTTTGTAGCGCATATCCCCAAAATGATGTGGGTAATGATGAGTAGCTGAGTATGGATCTCACCATATCAATCATTGTCTGAATTCTTCTCTTTGCAACACCATTCTATTATGGTGTTTTAGGTGCGGTGAGTTATGATAGAATACCATGTTCTATCATGTAGTCCTTGAATTAGTATTAAGATATGCCCCTCCTTGATCAGGTTGAAGAGACTTCATCGTATTGCCTAATTACTTTTCAGCCTCTGCTTGGAATTCTTTGAACTTTTTAAAAGTTTTAGATTTCCTTTGCATTAGGTACATGTATCCATACCTTGAATAATCGTTAATAAATGTGATAAAATATTTGTAACTACCACATGCTTGTACATTCAATAGACCACAGATGTCCGAATGTATTAGCTCAAGTGGTTCCTTAGCCTTTTTGCCTTTTTTAGAGAAAGGCCTTTTAGTCATTTTACCTTCAAGACAAGATTCACAAACTAGTAGAGAACTAAGTTTTAATTCTCTTAAAGGATGACCCTTTACTAGTCTATGAATCCTGTCAAGGTTAACATGACCTAATATAAGGTGCCATAGGTGTGTTTCATCATCAAAAGAAACCTTTTGCTTGTTGGGGTTTGGTTGTACAACTTTGAACATTTCGGTATTGAGCAGTGATTTTTCATTGGGCCTTAAAGTATAAAGCCCATTTTTCAGATGCGCATAATAAATATCCAAACCATTTCTAGAAATATTAGCGTAATTACTATTAAAAGAAATATTAAACATTTGTTCAAACAACCTAAAAATAGAAATCAAATTTCTATGAAAATTGGGAATGTAATAAACATTGTCCAACATTAAAAACTTGTTTCTAAAAGAAAGTTTAACGACTCCCACTGCTCTTGCTTAACAACCATTCTCATTCCCACTCTCATCGTTTGCTTTCCGTCGGCAAGCTCTCTTGAAGAACTAAACATCTGCAAAGAAGAACAAACATGATTAGTTGCCCCTAAATCAACTATCCAAGGTGAAGTATCATCTTCAACTAAACAAGCTTTTAAAATGAGTGAATTTGATTTACTGTTGTTCTTCTTTTCTTTGAACCCTTGAAGATACTTCTTGTAGTTTCTCTTCTAGTGCCCAACTACACCATTGTGGAAACATTTTTGTTTGGGCTTCTTTTGCTTTGAGCTCTTTTTGTTATTGTTGTTGCTCTTATTCTTCTTACGTTGCCCTCCATTCTTAGATTTACAGCATCCTTTAGTTCTCTTCCTCTTCCTATTTTTTTGAGCAGAAAAGGAGGGTTAAGCTTCTACAACATTTGCCTCACCTTCTTTAGGCTTTTCTTTCAAAATAGACTCGAAGGTTTACAGCTCATTAAGCAACTCAGTCATGTTATATTTCATCTTGTTCATGAAATAGTTGCTTTTAAACTTAAGGAATGTAGGGGAAAGGGTTTCTAAAATCATCCCCACTTGTGTGGCTTCATCTATCACCATCCCATTTACCTCGGCTTCATGGAGATAGCTAACCATGCTGAGAACATGTTCTCTGACCGAAACCCTTGCCTTCATTTTGGCGTTCATCACAGCTTTAATGGCTTCATGACGTGCCTTTCTAGAAGGTTTATCAAACATGTCTTGCAGAGACTATATTATCTCATAAGCAATCTCCATGCTTTCGTGCTTCATCCTAAGCACATCGACATGCCAACCATAAGGAACGGCCTTGTCGTTGCGTTGATCTAACGATCACATGCTTTTCGTACATTTTGAGAGGCATTGGCAGCAGGCGGTGGATGACATTCCTCTGTAAGGATAAACTTGTAATTTTTGCAAATTAGTACTATATTCATGTTACTCTTCCACTTGACAAAATTATCTTCGGTTAATTTTTCATTTGAGAGAATAAAGGTGATTGGGTTAGACATTGTTGCTAAAATAAATAAATAAATGACATAAAATAAACGGTTGCATAAATATCATAAATATACATTTTGAAATAGTAAATGTGATGCATGATGCATATAGAAAAAACACAAAAAATTTTTTTATTAATTCAACGATTATTCAATTTTAATAAATAAAGTGTCACCGTAGGGTAGGTCAAATTATTTATACATTGAATTGAGACATTCTCAATTAATAAATGTACTCTAAATATCTCAAATTTTCTATATTTTTTAATGACCGTTTATTTTTTGTCAAGATACAATTAACAAATTAATTATATCTTTATGCGTGTAACCCACTATTTCAGATTTTAACAACTTAACTCAAAATTGGCGTCGTAGGGTAGGTCAATTTTGAAATATATTATGAAATCCTATTTCTTGAAAGCCAACCTTGTTATTGATTTAAATAGATAGCATCACGAGGCGTCACCTAAATCTCATGATGTTGTGCTAATAATAAAGACCGCATGTTATATTGTCATATTATCTTCTCCCATTCATTATTTTAAAATGATGTGTTTTATCTTATAAAACATCCTATGTTTCAAAATTCTAGTAAATAAAAACAATTTTTAATTACTAGGTTTTATTTTTTGTTAATAGAATCCCATCCTATTTACACTTACATAAATTACGAGATTTTCTAAAAATCTAGATTTTTTATGTATTATCTAAGCTACCCAACATCAAACAATTTAAAAATTAGATAACTTAGAATTAATGTGAATTTTACTAAGTTTTAACTATTAAAACTAAATTCACATTATTTGGTTAATTAATAAATTAAAAATCTATAAAACCAACCTAATTAATTTGATCCCATTAAATTAATTCTTACAACTTTTTTTAAAAAATGAATTAATATGCAAGGTATGCATGTCATGTTACTATAACGATAAGTGGGCACTTTCCCATATGACATGTTATTATGCATGAACATGATATCACAAATATCTCATAAATTATAGCATGAAAATAAATAATGGTTTTTTGACCAGGTCCTTTTGAATAATTAAATTACAACCCATAAAAAAATGAGATAAAAAAATTACAAAGGTCTTTTTGTAATTAAACGTAATTCCATGCTCCAATTTTAATGGATTTCTTCGTGTGGGTTACCGTGTAAAAACTGGTGGTTTACTTTTAAATTTTACAGGACCAAGTTTATAACTAGGCTAAGAGTCCATTGGGTTTTAAAAGGTAACCTAGTGTAATTCTTCTTCTTCATTGAGATCTACATGTGCAGCAACCTTTGCCTTTTCCATGGGAGTGCAATAGAGGAGAAAATACTTGTGTGCCATTGGAAGCTCCAAAATCGACTCCTTCGCCAGAGTTCTTAACCATCGACTAGAACTGCATTTAGTTGAACCAACACCGAAGTCCTTGAAGGAGGCAACACGGTTCAAGCCGATGACAAAAAGTTGCTGCATTTGGGGCCGAGGCACGGAAAGCTTCAGGCCAATCGTAAAGGCTATAGGCCGAGAGCTGGTGGCCCTCATGGTCGAGCCACCGCGCCTACGAGCCAGAATATCCACAGCTCTTGATGTTAGACATGTGCCCTAAGCAGTAAAAATGTAATATATTTTTTGGATACATTTTTATCAATAAATTTTTTTTTATTGTTTATATACCAAATCTTGTCCTCTTTATATTCATATTTGTTGAATGTATGATAAGCAAACAAAAGTTTAGGACTGTCGGTCTAAACCTTTAAGAATTGGGCATATGATGGACAGATTATGCAAAAGACACGAATCTTAAGGTGACGATCTAAATCATAAGATCCGCAATCGAGGGAATAAAGTTGGGCACTTTATTCATGTAAAGATTGTTATGTTGTCCATATCCCTAACGGGAGATGGTTTGTCTCGGCATCGAAGGAGGACTCCGCGAATAGAAATATTGGTGCATTGTCATGAGTACGATGTATTGGATTGGGACATAAAGTGAATTGATTTGGATTATTAGTTTTGTCTCGGTAAATCTATTCACTTTAGACCATCATTTGTATTATATCTTAATCTTGAGATGAATAGTAGGGCCGTTGTCTTGACTTATGTCTTTTGATATACCAAAGGGTGACATCCATATTTTATGTTGGTACGCATGCCTGTACGTTGGAGGCATGATTCTTGATTGTGTATACCTATTATTCATAGATATGGAATCCATAGCTACTCTTTAAGAGTAGATGATATCCTCTTATATGCATTACCTTGTAATTGGAAAACTAGAGTGCTCAACCTTTTAGATACATAGGTGTAAATGGTATACTATCTTTGGATGGTATGTTTTCTGATGGTGAGATAATAGAACGTAAGAGAAAAATAATCGGGAAGGTAAGACAAAATTTATCCTTAAGCCAATTATGGATAATCTTATGGGGATATGATACATTATGATATGTCATGGAGACTAAGCTATACAGGCTTTGTAATTTCATATAGTTTGAGAGTGCAGCTCTAAGCTTTTAGTAGAGTAGTGTTAGAGTTGATAATTATGAAATGTATATCTAGGATGTTGGGTTTCATAATTATCAGGAGCTTAAACTATATAGGTCTATTAGGTCCCTTTTGCTAGCTCATAAAAAATCCCGTAATGATACGGTGTGCTTTTCCAATAATTGGTGACTTGTGCCAAATTATCAGTTTGGTTGATAATTCGATAGGATCAGATAATTCATGTATGTTTTTTGGTTGAATTAATTTTGTGAAAATTGATTCAAAATAAATTTGTTGAATCATTAGGATCAGATAATTAATATATGTTTATCGGTTGGATTAATTTTGAATTTATTCAAGATAAACTTGTTGAATTATCAAGTTTATTTATTTTCCTAGAGATTATCTAGATATGACTGTCTTAATCAAATAACTTCACTATTGGGTTTTTTGAATTAAAACTGAGGCTTTATCCCAAGAATCTTGTGTGGGAAATAAAAGATTAGTAGGGATCATTTATCATAAGTTCGGCAAGCCAATCTTTAAGTTTGGCCTGCCGATGGTGTAAGTTCGGCCTGTCGACTGAGTGATCAATAGATCACGTGTTTTCACACAGATTTTATCAAATATTGATTCTGATTCGAATCTTTGAGACCTTATCTAATAAGAATTGACCCCTAGGTCCAACCTCTATAAAAAGGGGGAGTGAGACTCATCGTTGTTTAGATCAATTGAGAGATTAAGAGTAAAACTCTACTGGTGAGAGTCTGAAACCCCTTATGAGCTATTGTTCACACATCATGAACTATAGCTTTGGGTTTTCTCAATTGGTTGGAAGGAGAATAGCCTGGTGGAAGAGCTGTACGAGTGTGCCCACACACACACCAGTCGTGGATAGAGAGTAGCAAAAAAGATAGTTGGTTGAAGCTCTTTTAGAACATTACTTCTCTTCACGGATTACGGAGCTTTTTGGCAAACAAGGTTAGTAAGATCTGGTTAATTTATGCATATAGCATGTCAAACTTATGTTTTGAAAAATAAATTTGCAAGTTTGTGATCATGCTATACGTATAAATTATGTGATCTTGATCTCTCCTATGCTTTAATTTAATTTTTTAGAGAGTTGGCACTCTAGGTTTTCTATATATTTATATGTTGTCATGGATTATATAGTGAATGTATATTGATTAATTATGGTTGATTAAATTATTTTCTAATTATTAATTAACTAAGTAATTAATGCCAGTTATGGTTCCTTAGAGGCTAGAATGTGTATCTAGGTTTTCATGTAATTAGATGGTGGACTATCATCTCTGTCTAGGAATTATTATTTAATTTTAAATTTATAAGAATTTTGTAATTAAATAATCATTTGGAGAAGACAGATCTAGAAGATGGATGATAGTGTTCCCAGGTATTTCTTGAGTCTCTAAAGATTTTATGCTTTTGAATTGTTGAAAACAAAATTGAAAAACTGCATAAAACTATATTTTCTGGAAAAATATGATTTCTGCTCGGTTAGCATGCCAGACTTCAAGTTCGGCACACTATCCATAGGGCAAAAATCTAGTGGCTCTGGCGGCAGGCCGAACCTTTCAATTTGGTAGGCCGATCTATCATGTCCGACAAGCCGACTTGATAAGATCGGTTGGTCGGATGGTCAGAGAGCTGTAAATTTTTCAAAAAAGGTGCTTTTTTGGTGTAGTTTTAATTTATTTTTGGGACAATTTTGAGAAACATTAAATTTGGATATGTCCAGAAATATGGAGTTTTTGATCTATGCGGGATTGAAGACTTGAAGATGGAAGCTAAATAAAGAAGGATACAATTTGAAGATTTAAGGATGAAGAATCGATAATATGTTTCGATTTATCTCTTGTAATATTTATTTTCTATTCTCTAGGATGGAACCATAATATTATGGTTATTTATTATTATTTTGCATGTAGCTTTGCATGATTACTTTACTTGTTTGCATTATAATATGATTTGTCATGTATATTGATAACAGATCATATAGAATAGGGAGTGCCGCTCATTAAAAATTGTTCATGCATGTTTATAAAATAAAACCCTAATTTCAAAAGAATGAGTGGGAAAAGGTGTTCAAAGAAAGGACTTACGGCCTCCATTGTTGGTCTATAGGTAGCACATGGTGGTTTCGACCCTTAGAAAAGGACTTCATCATTTACTGGGTTGAATTTCCGAGAAGATAAGGTATTTTACCATGATTTATGGTTGCATACCCCTAGATGGTGATTATAAATCATGGATAAAATATTAAAACAACGGTTATATGGTCATGTTAATTTTTTTATTAACCTCCCATAGGATCTCTGTTAATAGAATTAATGGCCAAAGAAATGATTATTAATATATGCTGGATCATACAGGTCCTGGAGAGCATATATTAATCAAGAAGGGATCCGTATTCTTGATTGAATTTGGCAAGACTCACTACAAGAAAAACTACATTTTATGACATATTATTTATGACATGTTGTTTTTGAATATCGTTGAAAAGTACATACAACGACATCTCTAACAAAGATGTCATTAACGATATTTGAAACAACAATTAACAACATCTATATAGATGTCGTATTAATGGTCTCCTTTTAACGACAATAGTTTAGTGTTGTTAAATTATTTAACGACAAGTAGGAGATGTCGTCAAAGCCTTTGAGATTCTACGACACCCCTTATAAACGATATTGGTCAAGATGTTGTCTATAAGGGGTGTCGCGGAATCTTCAAGGCTTTGACGATATCTCCTACTTGTCGTTAAATAATTTAACAACACTAAACTATTTTTGTTAAAAGGAGACCTTTAATACGGCATCTATATAGATGTCGTTAATTATTGTTTTAAATGTTATTAACGACATGTTTGTTAGAGATGTCGTTGTATATACTTTTTAATGACATTCAAAAACTACATGTCGTAAATAATATGTCGTTAAATATAGTTTTTTTTGTAGTAACTCCCCTAGGAGCTTGTTGAATTTTGATTTAGACATTATCGTTGTAAGGTTGTCATATTTTTAAGGTTTTGACACATAAACACATTTGTCTGCTATACATGATTGTGTTATCTTACTAAATTATTATGATATGTTTGCTTATGTTTGGTATATGATTCTTTATTACAGATTAAAAATGTCTAAAAACGCTTTATCATCGATACTTGATAAAAACCAATTAACCAGAGAAAATTATAATGATTGGAAACAGAACCTAAACATTGTCCTTTCCTTTGAGAAACTCAAATTTGTGCTGACAACTCTTTGTCCTACCGAGCCTACGGGACATTCCACTAATGAGCAAATCCAAGCGTATGATTGCTGGAAAGATGCTAATGATCAGGCCCGCTGCTATGTTTTGGCTAGCATGAATAACATGCTGCAGGCTCAACATGAGGATTATGAGACTGCTGGGCAGATCTTGGATAATCTAGAAGACATGTTTGGAGGCTAGGGCCTAATAAAGCGGCAAGGGGCGCTTCGAAAACTTTTGAACTGTAAGCAAAGACTGGGGACATCTATAAAGGAGCATATGATGTTAGTCATGGGTTACCTTGCTGAGGCTCAGACCAATGGAGCTGAAATAGATGATGAAACTCGAATAACTATGGTCTTTGAAATTTTGTTTAAGGAATATCCCATTTAGAGCTACTTTTAATTTAAGCAATAGACAGGATATGACCTTAACAAAGTTGATGAAACAGTTATAGGAGTTCAAACTGTTGATCAGGTAGTCTCTTGCTAGTGGCGAGGCCAACTTGGCGGCTGCCTCTAGTTCTAATCCTAACCCAAGGAATAGAAAGAAGCAATGGGCCAAGAAGAGGAAGTCTTCTATTCCTGTAAATGGCAAGAACAAGAAGAAGAAGAAGAAAAAGAACTCAAAGAAGCTAAAGTGTTTTTTCTATGGGAAGGTTGGGCACATAAAGAAGAATTATAAGGACTTCCTTTCCCGAGGAGGTAGGTGTAATCTTTTATATTTAAAAACTTGTTTGGTTGAGAAATCCAATGGCACCTAGGTCATAGATTCTAGAGTAACTAAGCATGTTTGTGTTTCTCTACAGGGGTTCAAAGAAACAAGAAGTCTCCTTTGTGAAGACTTCACGCTTCAGATAGGCAATGGATCATTGGTCTTAGTAGAAGCAGCGGGAGATGTCCATCTTCATTTTGATAATTATAGGATTTTAATTTTGCGAGATTGTTTTTATGTTCCTAAATTTAAAAGGAATTTAATTTCTATAGCTTGTTTATTTAAAGACTCCTATTTGGTTTCTTTTAATAATAAAGTAGTGGTTTGTAAAAACAAATATGTTTTCTATTCTGGATAGATGCAAAATAATCTACATTTTATCAAACCTAAGATGGACTTACTGCTTAATGCTGAGATGAATGATAATAACTCAAAAAGACTTGAAACTTCTCACTCTAATAAGACTTATCTTTGGCATTTGCGAATTGGTCATATTAACCTGAGTAAGATTCAAAGGTTGGTAAGGGATGGGCTTTTAAGTCACTTAAAGGTGGAATCTATACCACAATGTGAATCTTGTTTGGAGGGTAAAATGACCAAAAGACCATTTGGGTCTAAAGGCAATAGGGCCGAAGTGGTTTTGGAACTTGTGCATAGTGATGTTTACAGACCGATGAACATCAGGGCACGAGGAGGGTATGAGTACTTCGTCACTTTTATTGACGATTACTCAAGGTATGGGTATGTGTACCTAATGCACCACAAAAGCAAAACTTATGACAACTTTAGGGAGTTTCGGGTTGAAGTGGAAAAGCAATTGGGTAGACGCATAAGGGCACTTTGATCTGATCGAGGTGGTGAATACCTTTCATTGAGCTCTTGGGACACTTATTAGAGAATGGAATTCTATTCTATTTGACTGCACCAGGCACTTCACAACAGAATGGCGTGGCTGAGAGAAGAAATAGGACCTTGTTGGACATGGTCAGGTCCATGATGAGTTATTCATCATTACCTTTGTCCTTTTAGAGATATGCACTATAAACCACATGTTATCTTTTGAACAATGTGCTTTCAAAATTGGTTCCTAAAACTCCTCATGAGTTGTGGATGGGAAAAAGGACATCCTAAAACCATATTTGTATATGGGGATGTTCGGCTCATGTCTTAGTTAGAGATGCCAATAAGTTGGAAGCACGTTTGGAAGTTTACTTGTTTATAGGATATCCAAAAGAGACTAAAGGGGGTTATTTTTATAACCCAAAGGAATATGAAGTCATGGTTTCAACTAATGCAACTTTCCTTGAGGAGAGTTACATGGACAACTTTAAGCCTCAAAGCAATATGGTGCTCGAGGAGTTGAGGAGTGATTCGATCACTCCGAGGGTTCCGATAGAATCCACTCCAATCTACGTCAAAAAACCAAATGAACCCCAAAAACAACCTAAGAGGCTTCGGTGTAGTGGAAGGATCAGGCGTCAACTCGAAAGGTATATGTTCAATGGTGAGACCTTTTTGGCTAAACTAGATGAACATGATAGGGATCCTTACACTTACGAATAGGCTATGGGGGATGTTGATTTGAAACTTTGGACAAAGGCCATGAGCATAGAGATGAAGTCTATAGAGACTAATCAGGTCTTGGAGCTTGTGGATATTCCTGAAGGGTTAAAACTCATAGGGTGTAAGTGGATCTACTGTAATACCCAAGCATTTTTACTACATTAAAAATTTAATAAGTTAAGAATTATATAAGACAAAAATACAGTTTAAGGAGAAAAATACTGTATAATAATATGAAAAATTATACAGTATTAAAATAATATAATGTAAGGAAGTACACTGATAAAGTTTGCAGTATGAAAATTACACTGCAAAAGTAACACAGTATAAGAATTGGTTTATTTAAGGTTAAACAATACAAAAATTGCACTGTTTAAGTTGAAACTGTATAGGAATAATACTGTTTAGAGAATATAGATAAATAAGGAAAGCTGTAACAGTATAGAGAATGTATCAACAGTATAAGAAAAATACTATCAATATAAATTTAGACTGTACAAAGTGAGATAATATTGGAATTACATTATATGATGGATGTGGATAAGTATTGGAGGCTATAGGATGTTATAAACTGTATAAAAAGGAATACCAGCAATATAGGAAAAATACTGTCAGTATAAACTTGGACTGTGTAAAAAGTTAATGGGACACCTTGAAAGTTTTGATTGGGCCACCACATCCACTAATGTGGCCCAATCACATTTGGCCACCCAAAGTAACCTAATTGATTACCAAGGTGATGACTCATCACCTCTTTATTTAAAAAAAAGAAAAAGAAAAGAAAAAAAGGGTCAATTTACTTATTATATAAGAAGACCAATTGGTCTCCACGGTGGAAGAGAAAAACGTGAAAAGAAGGAAAGAAAGGAAAGAAAGAAAGTAAGGAAGGAAGGAATAAAAAATAATGTTTCATTTTTCCCCTCCAAAAACCGTCCCCTCCATGAAAGTTTCCTCAAGAAATTTAGATGAATTCTAAGCCTCCAAGGTATGTAAGAAACCAAGAGCAAATGCTCTTAAGAAGAATAGAGAGTTTTAAGGTAAAACTCAAAACTTTTCCCTATTGTATACTAGGGTTTTTGTTCAAGTTTTGATGGATTTTTATGGTGAGGACGAGCTTGATATCAAGGGAACTTTGAAGGGTTTCAAGCAAGGAAAAGTGAAGACAAGCACCTTGCATGGATTAGGTAAAATCCTAATCTTTTGAATTAAGTTAAAGTTTGTGTTTTATATGCATATTAAGTGTTTGATGAAATGTTTAAGCCATGGCATGTAATATGGACAATATGGCATGGTTGTTTTATGTTATATGTTGATGATGATGATGATGGATAGAAGAAAGTAAGGGTTTTGGTGAAATTCCAAAAGGGACTAAATTGCAATGAAAAAAGAATTCCCGACAGATTTAAAAATCAGCCAAAAGTCCCTCTAAGTGATGGAATTTTAAGAAAGCTAAAACATGAAAGTTGTAGAACGTATTGAAACTATTAGGGCAATGTGAACAGTTTTTTAAAATTCTGTTCGGTTTTGAAGTTATGAATTTTATGATATTTTAGGAACAAAATTTTAAGAAATGAAAATGTTATAAAAAGTCTAGAATTTGACCATGGTGCCTTTGTAAGTTTTATTCCTCATGAGAAACTGAGTGTTTTGGTATAAATTGGTCATTTTTGGTTCCGAGGGCAAAAATGTAAATATTTTTGTGTTTCGGGCCAAAACCGTAAAATCGTTTGAAAACTGGGTTTTTCGCCAAGAAATGTAGAATGTTTACACTGCTATCGGCAGTGAGTGATTAAGGATGCTAAGTTCTAAAGGATTCAAAATTTAGTCAAAGAAAAGAAGGAAAGAAAACGTTAGGGGCAAAATGCTCATTTTGTAAAAAAGGCCAAAACAGACCCGAAACGCCTGATGTCAGGAAACGTTTCTTAGTGAGAGTTTTTTCATAATATGTAGGTAATAGAATGGTAAAGTTAAGCAATGGGTTTTATAAAGTTACAAAAATTGACGAAAACCGCACAAAGGGTAAAATCATCATTATCAAGGAAATGGCCAAAACGGAGTCGAATACTCTAAATTAGCATAACGTCCTTAGGCAAAAAATGTTCTGTAATGCGTTAAGTAACAAAATCGTTAGTGAGATAGAAAATTTAATTAAGGGACACTTAAGAATAAAAGTAACCTTGTGGGTTACAAGGTTAAAAGGAAAAGTAACCTCGGTGGGTTACAAAGCTAAGTGAAGGAAAGGTAAACCGATGGTTTATAAGGTTAAGCAAAGAGAAGGGTAAACCGATAGGGTACCAAGTTAAGTTAAGAGAAAATAAATGTTTAATGTTTACGTTTTATTATCAACCAAGTAGATTGATAAAAAGAAAATTAACTGATGAGTCGATTGTCGTTTGATCAGGACACAGAGGCCGACTAACGAAAGGAAAAGGAACAGAATAGAGAACGCTAGAGCATAGTCCGGGTAAGTTTCAAACCTCACCTACAATATGAAGTAAATGATTTTTAAATATTTATGTGTACGTTTGTAAATGAGTTTGCAATTATTATGCAAGTTTCTTTTAAAGTATGTTTGCATTATTATGCAAAAAGTTTTAAAGTACAAAAGAAGATTTGCAATGAATTTGCAACTATTATGTTTAAAGTCTATTTGCAGATTGATAATGTTTTTAAAGTATGTTTGCATAATGTTTTTAAAAGTTCAAGTTATGATTTTCAATGTATTTAAAGTATGTTTGCAATTTTTTTTTAAAATACATAATGTTTTACAGTATAAGTTATAAGTTTTTTGTCGCATTTGTTATGTAACAAGTTGCATTTGTTATGCAATAAGTTTCAGAGTACAAGTTATGATTTGTAAAGTGTGTTTGCGTTTTATGTTGCATTTGTTATGTAATAAGTTGCATTTGTTATACAATAGGTTTTATAATACAAGCTATGATTTGCAAGTGTGTTTGCATATGATGTGATTGCATTTGATGTGCTCACTAAAATTAATAAGAAGGTAACGTAAAGATAAAAAGAAAGTGTCGTACCAGCCTCCTTGTTGTGAGATAATAAAAGTAAAGTTAAAGTTTGACCTCTTAGATGTGAGGTACATGACCTCGATGTTCGATGGTCTCAAGCCTTCCATAAGGGAAGCATCATGTTTTTGATCTCATGATTCATGATGTTAGTACGAACACTAAAGTAAGATAAAGAAAGATAAGGAACAAGGATAGAAAGTTAAAGTAAGATAAGGAAAGTTAAGGAACAAAGATAGAAAGTTAAAGTAAGAAGAGAACGTTCATAAGACACTCATAAATGAAAGTTCATAATTGAGCATAAATGGAATGATGCATTTTGATTTTGCTTGAATTCCTTTTTATGAAATATTTATATGTTATGTTATAAAAGACATTTTGAGAAATGTTTTACGTTAAATGTTTATGAAAAATATTTTCGTGTTTTCAAGATAAGGTTTATGAATGACGTTTTAAGAAAAACGTTCAAGAAATATTTTACAAAAAATGTTTATGCAAAATGTTTCAAAAATGTTTTATGAAAAACGTTTATAAAAAATGTTTTTAGAAATGTTTATGGAAAACATTTTTGAAAAACGTTTTAGGAGAAAGGCTTTTGTGAGAAAAGTTTTTAAAGCATGTTTTAAATGATTTGTGAGCTTATGTTTGAACTTACTGAGCAAAAGCTTAATAAAAGTTTCTTCATGCTGTAGGTAGTTTTATGGGTGACCAGTAGAACCCGTTAGAAGAGCTAGGTGCTGAGGAGGACAAATGTGAGGATTTGGGTATGGACACTACCACAGTTTGCTTCCGCTACACAAAGAAAAGGTTTTTCACTGTTTAATATAGTGTTTTCAAACTTTTAAGAAAATCAAAATTTTAAGATAATCAAAGTTTTAAGAAATGTTTTTAAAACTTTTACAATATATTTACGAAATATTTTATTTTATTATAAAGTGAATTTTTAATCAATGATTAAGTAAATGTTTCTTAATAAGTTTTAAGAAATGATTTGAAAAGGGTTTAAAGTCAAGTGTTGAGTGAGGTCTCAACTTGAAATACGACAGAGCTCACATCAGTTTTAAAGATTGTTTAAAGAAAAAAATTTTTAATTCAATATTTTTCTTGCTAAGTAAGTAAGATTAATGTTTAAGAAACAATGTTTAAGAAAGTTAAGTGACTACCCAAAAAGACAGGTCGTCACATCTACAAGAGGAAAAGAGGAGTGGATGGAAAGGTCAAAACCTTTAAGGCTAAACTGGTAGCTAAGGGATACATGCAAAACAAAGGAATCAATTACGAGGAAACCTTTTCGCCTGTAGCCATGCTTAAATCCATCCACATTCTCTTGTCTGTAGCTGCTGCTCTCGATTACAAGATTTGACAGATGGATGTCAAGATGGCCTTTCTAAATGGCTATCTTGATGAGTCCATTTATATGGAACAAGCAGTGGGTTCAAGGTCAAGGGTCAGGAAGGGAAGGTTTGTAAGCTGCTAAAGTCCATATATAAACTTTAGCAGGCTTCCCATTCTTGAAAGATAAGATTTGATCAAGTGATCAAGACTTATAGGTTCGTACAAAATGTGGATGAACCATATGTGTACAAACACATTAAGGATAGAAATTTGGTTTTTTGCTGCTCTATGTAGATAATATTTTGCTGATTGGCAATGACATTGGGGCATTGTCTTTGGTTAAATTATGGTTGACCAAGCAGTTTGACAAGAAGACTTGGGTGTGGCTAATTTTGTTCTAGGTATCCAGATCTTTCAAGATAGGAAGAACAAAATGATAGCTTTGTCCCAGGCCAGCTACATAGATTAGATTTTCAGGAGGTTTACAATGTAGAATTCCAAGAAAGATGGGCAACCATCTAGGTCAGAAACTACTCTTTCTAAGAAAGACTGTACAAAGCCTAAAGAAGAAAGAGAATACATTAAAGGTGCCTTATGCTTCAGCAGTAAGTAGTCTCATGTATGCCATGCTTTGCACGCGATCAGGTATTTGTTATGCGGTTGGGATTGTAAGTCGATTTCAAGCAGATCCAGGACTGAACCATTGGGTTGCAGTCAAGCATATTTTCATGTACCTAAGAAGGACTTGAGCGTATATGCTTGTATATTCAGGTGAGGACTTAACTCCTTTATGATACACTAACTTGGATTTCCAATCCAGTTTGGATTCGAGCAGATTAACTTCTGGTTGTGTGTTTACTTTGGGTGGTGGTGCCATCTATGGAGGAGTGTGAAACAAGATTGCACTTTGGATTCAATGATAAAGGCTGAGTATATGGCGGCTAGTGATGCTTAGAAAAGTAGCAGTGTGGCTTCACAAGTTCATTAGGGATCTTGAGGTAGTTCTTGGTATGGATAAGGTAATATCACTATACTGTAATAATAGTGCGGTGGTAGCTAATGCTAAGGAACCAAGATTTCATAAGAAGAGTAAGAATATTGATTGGAAGTATTATGTGATAAAGGACTTCGTAGAAGGCAGGCATGTCACTATGTGTAAAATCATGTCAGAGGACAATTTAGCTGATCCATTCACAAAGAAACTTACTAGGAGTGTCTTCGAAAGGTATCTGGAAGCTATAGGGATGCGAGATTTGTTATATTTACTCACTTAGTGCAAGTGGGAGATTTTTAAACATGTATACCCTAAGGAGTAAAAATGTAATATGTTTTTGGAGACATTTTTTATCAATAAAGAATTTATTTATTATTTATATACCAAATCGTGTCCTCTTTATGTTCATATTTGTTGAATGTATGATAAGCAAGCAAAAGTCTAAGACTATCGGTCTAAACCTTTAAGATTTGGGCATGTGATGGACAGATTATGCAGAAGACATGATTTTTAAGGTGATGGTCTAAATCATGAGATCTGCAATAAAGGGAATAAAGTTGGACGGTTTATTCATGCAAAGATTATTATGTTGTCTATATCCCTAACGGGAGATGGTTTGTCTTGGCCGTCGAGGAGGACTCTGCGAATAGAAACATTGGTGCATTGTCATGGGTGACGATGCATTGGATCAAGACATAAAGTGAATTAATTTGGATTAATAATTCTATCTCAGCAAATCGATTCATTTTAGACAATCATTTGTATTGTATCTTAATCTTGAGATGAATAGTGGGCCCATTGTCTTGACTTATGTCTTTTGATGTACCAAAGGATGACATCCACATTTTATGTTGGTACGCATGCCGGTATGTTGGAGGCGTGACTCTTGATAGCATAGACCTATTATTCATAGATATGGAATCCATAGCTCCTTTTTAGAAGTAGATGATATCCTCTTATATGCGTTATCTTGTAAATGAAAAACTAAAACGCTCAACCATTTAGACACATAGGTGTAATCGAATGGTATACTATCTTTAGATGGTAAGTTTTTCGATGGTAAGATAATAGAACGTAAGAGAAAAATAATCGAGAAAGTATGACAGAATTTATCCTTAAGCCAATTATGGATAATCCTGTTGGGATACGAAACATTATGATATGTCATGGAGACTTAGCTATACGGGCTTCGTAATTCTATATAGTTTGGGGGTGTAGCTCTAAGCTTTTAGTGGAGTAGTGTTAGAGTTGATAATTTCGAAATGTATATCTGGGATATTCGGTTTCATAATTATCGGAAGCTTGAACTATATAGGTCCATCAGGTTCTCTTTGTTAGCTCATAAAAAATCCTATAACAATATGGCGTATTTTTCTAATAATTGGTGACTTGTGTCAAATTATCAAATTGGCTGAAAATTCTATAAGATCAGATAATTCATGTTCGTTTATCGATTAAATTAATTTTGTGAAAATTAATTTAAGATAAACTTGTTGAATTATCAAGATCAGATAATTGATGTTTATTTATTGGTTAGATTAATTTTGAATTAATTCAAGATAAACTTGTTGAATTATCAAGAATATTTATTTTCGTAGAGATTATCTAGATATGACTGTTTTAATTAGATAACTTATCTATTGGGTTATTTGAATTAAAACTGAGGTTTTATCTCAAGAATCTTAGGTGGGAAATAAAAGATTTGCATGAATTATTTATCTTAAGTTTGGCAGGCCGAACGGAATTATTTATCTTATGTTTGGCAGGCCGATCTGCTAGTTCGGCCTGCCAACCGAGTGATAAATAGATCACATGTTCTCATGCGAATTTTATTAAATATTGATTTTGATTTGAATTTTTGAGGCCTTATTTGATAAGGACTGACCCCTAGGCCCCAACCTCTATAAAAGGGGAGTAAGACTCATTGTCGTTTCGATCAATTGAGAGATTAAAGGTGAGACTCTGAAACTCCCTATGAGCTATTGTTCACACATCACGAACTATAGCTTTGGGTTTTCTCAATTAGTTGAAAGGAGAGTCGCCTAGTGGAAGAGTTGTATAAGTGTACCCACACACACACCGGTAGTGGATAGAGAATAACAAAGAAGACAAATTGGTTGAAGCTCTTCTAGAACGTTAATTCTCTTCATGGATAGTGGAGCTTTTTGGCAAACAAGGTTAGTAAGATTTGGTTAATTTATCCATATAAGATGTCAAACTTTTGTTTTGGAAAATAATCTGGCATAAAATTTTTTTAAAATTTTGTTGTGTGCTATATTTCCAACACTTGAGACCACGGCTAAGCCGTAACACCTCCATAACAGCAGCCACGCGGTGCTCTTGGCCAAGCAAAAGCGACTCTTTGCCAATGCCGTTTTACGTGGGTTGTAGTGTGAAATCATGAGTGCTCTTATACGTAACGGGTTTTATGTGTATGTGAAGCATATCATCAATGAAGGAAAAAAAAAATTGGCTGCATTAAGTAATGTTTTCCTTAATAGTTTTACATAATGGTTTCATTTACAGTTAGTTACTATTCTTTAAACCATCCATGAGCATTGCAATATGCATACAATAAAAAGTAAAGCCCACTTTTGAAAGAAAAAGAAAAAAATATTAAATGAAAATAACAATAATTAATTACAAAAAGCCTATGCCCCCTTATGGGCTTACACAAATTTGATCTAATCAAAATAAAATTAAAAATACCAATCTAAAAGGACCATATAATTAACAACAAAATATTCATTTATAAAATAACCATTCATCACATGAACAAATAATTGCAAAAATGCAAAGTGCCCACAAACATGCATCAAGAACATGAAATTATCAAAATAGAATAATGTTTAATTAAATTTATATATGTTATAACCCGCTCTGATGCCATTTGTTGGAAGTAAATATGAAACGTAGAGGAAGGAATGGATCTTTAACAAACAAAAAGTTTTTAAAAACTTTGTTCATCGGGAATAGCTATATAATTTTAATTAATAACAGAAAGCTTTGAGAATTCTTTACAAATCTTTTGAAGAACTATCAGGGTATCATAGCTTTCCTCTTTCACACCATGATCTTCCAAGCTAAGCCTCCACACCAATGGAAAGACAAGTGGGCGTCAAACTGTAAGAATAAATTAACCTCACACTCTTCTAGATTTGCTATTATTTAACACATGAGATAGCAGACTTTTTTTTTTTCAGAGAAAGAACTCTCAGTATTTTGTAAAGTTACGTGAAAAAGATTGATTAATTGATGAGATAATTATGATATCTATCTTTTTATATCTGAGTAGTTAGTTATTTTTAATTAATTTTAATTTATTTTAAATCTAAAATAACCACCATATTAAATATATGGCAAAGGGATATACTCTACATTCTTTATCCTTTTTTTTAATTTTAAAAAACACTTAAACATGATTCTTTTAAAATATATATATATATATATATATATATATATCATACATATACGATTAAGTTTTATAATAGTACATATAATATATATAAATTTACGAAATTAGCGAATGTGATTTTCGTTCACGTGATTTCTATTTATTGCGTACATATATATTTAAATTAAAAAATAAATCACATTTATTTAAGAATATATTTTAAATATAATCAATTAATTAATTAACTAATGCTTAGTTAAATGTGACAACATTTATAACATTATATTATGTGTAATAGAGAATATTTTTTGTATCACATTAATATCTTGAGTGTGAAATAATTAATTCAGAATTCAATAATTTCAAATTATATATGTATGATTCATTTTATGCATAAAATCTAATACAGTGTTATAAAGGTGGCATTGGGGACCTATGGACCTATAACCCAATTCCAATAAATTTGGCAATTAATCAAACTCTTTAATTAATGTGTCAAATTTATTAGTTTCTGTGTTACTCCATTAAAAATTTGAAACTTAACTCTTAAGATTATAGTGAGAATTACTTAAAAAAAAATTAGCGAGCAGTCCATTGATATAATCATTACTTATAAGCTAGTCCACTATAAATAGTTCATAATAAGAGCTAGGTTCAATTTCCGTTTACCTCTCTTATTACATCTTTATTCTTAAGTTCTAATAATTCTCTAATGAACTGCTAATTCATAATCTTATTATGAACGAGTGTTTTATTATTCAAACCTCGAATCATCACTCAAGAGAACTATTTTTCCAGCTTCTAAAGGGAAGGAATGGATTCCATATCTGTATAATATTATTCCCAGTAATTTATTACATTATGTTTCCAAGATGCTAAGTTATGATCTATTTTTAGACAAATCTTACCATGTAAGTCAAAAAACATAATGTTATAAATAGAAGGCTAATAAATACTCAAGATTAAAATTGTTAAATATATGATCATCATAGTGATAAATTTGAATACTCTATTTGTAACGGATGATTATTAGAGATTCATAATTTATCTGGTTCAGTTTTATATAATCTCATTATATAAAGTACCTCCAATCTAATGTCTCTATATTAATAGCCCGGATAAGTCTATTTCATTCTAAATGAGATTGGACCGTACTTGTAATATTTAATTAAAGATCTCAAACTTTAATTAATTAGTACAGACTATTTAGATTTTTATCCATAAATTTTATCTGTAAGCATATAACACTTATATGCTAAATTTATTGTTACATAAATAATCATGGAATTTTCTTGATGTTTATAAAAACATTCATAATACATATAAGCAACCATAATAATTATAAATGTTACTTTATTTATTTATTAACAATATGTACACTGTCACTGCTTATAAAGCACCAAACCCAACAGTAAACCCATCCAATAGAAATCTAACATTTAGGTTGTTTTATTCTTGTCCGCTTTTATGATATATTTCTTTTTCCTGATATGTTGTGTAATTAATTGTTGCTTTAAAATTATCATAATTGCTCTACTTAAATATCTTATATAAATGGATCAAACATTAAATAATTCTTTTAATTTTTAAAATATTTTTTTAATTAAATGTTATTCCATCATATGATTAATGCTTCCTATTCGTTCTTCTTGTGGTGGATTTAATGTTAAATGTTGCTTTTATCATGGACAAATGCATATATTTTCTTTTTGGGTTATATAATTATACCTTTTGTTAAGGTACAATTTGATCAGTCCTAAATTATATAAAAACCCAAAATGTTGGCCTGCTGTTGCGATTAGAACAAGTCAAATAAAATGAAGCGACTTCATTTTACAATGTAAGAACAACATGTGTAAATGGAGTTAAGGCTTCGAACGATTTGATCCTAATTGATATGTGTTCGGATGACATTCTATTATTGTTGAAGGTTGTATCCAGGTTGGTTTCCCAAGTATTCGTTCGATGGAATCGATTGGCATAAACTGACAGTTATTAGCACACTTAACCATGAACTGAAACGTGGGGAGAGCATGATTCTTGCGGCCTATCATAGACTGACGCGTGTCCCACTATTGCGATTACCTCCAACGCCATCACTCCATTCTACCAGTTGGTTGGAAGCCATGACTCTCCGTATTTTCTATATAAGGGGATACCGTCTTTAATTGTACATGTGAAGAACATCATATACAAAAACTCTATCAAATATACTTTTTATTTTTCCACCCTTATAATATGTACTCTCTGAATTCAAAAAATAGTGAAGAACAATGGATGTAGCTCTTTTTACAGAGTGAACCACTATACATATGCATGTATGGTATCTTTTATTTCTTCTACACTATTTTACTTCAAACAATTTCAATTTGTGAATTATTTTCTACAATTAATTTGACAAGTTTATTTTGAAGCTAACAGATCCAAATAATAGTGATTTGAGGGCCCTAAACTACTAAATGAAACATACTAACTTGGATTAACACTTTTTGTATTTGATTGTAGATCCAACATTTACAGTTTGGCGCCTAACGTGGGGCCTTCAGATTGCCAACACTAGGATCTCCTAGCTCAACCACAAATGGCAAAAAACTCTGACAAACAACAAGCACTATAAATTTCGAGTCAAAAGACTAAAGCAACTCTTCAAGCAAGCCAGCAAATGGAAGCCCTTATAGCAAAAGTAGAAACTCTAAAGAAAATGCTCCAGGAGCAAGCTATGCATTCACAAGAACATGACAGAAGATTGGAGCAACTTAGAAGTGAGAACTCGACTCTGAGGAGCCAGATCAGTTATTAGAACTCACAAATGGCCTCGCTATCATACTATTACCTATATTATGGGTATTCGGCATTCCCAGCAATGACAGAAGCACAGTGGCAGTATCAGATGCCACAACCAGTCAGACAGTAATTCTCCTATAGCCCCATCAGGAGGATGCAGCCGCTATATATCCCCTCAAATCTAGTGCCAGCAACAATGATCACAGCAACACCAACGACTATAACAGCAAACCTAGCAACGGCCACTACGACAATGACTACAGCAATGATAGATACTCGTCCAGAATCGAACCGACAAGTTACTAAAATGAATAAAGAACAAGAAATAATAGTTGAACCAACAATTCGGTTCAAAGCTACTTCGACACCAACTGTCCTGACTCTTCAGTCCATTCAACAAATAATGAAGGAGATGCTTGAACAAAACACAAAGCTCGTGGAAGAAAAGATCAATTAGAAATTATCAGAAACAACAAGGAAGACCCCAGTACTAGATGACATCTTGAAAAATATTCAAGAAACCCAATTCATGAGGAGGATTACTTTGGTTGTCCCTCTAAAATATGACAATCTTGTTTTATCTCGCTTCGATGGAACCTCTAATCGAAAAGATCACCTACTGCAATACAAGAATGTAGTAAGCGCGATGAACATCCTGGATTCTATTCTAGATGAGATGATGTGCAAGCTGTTCGCATAGAGTCTCAAAGCCCCAATGCTTCAATAATTCAGCAACCTTCCCACCAGCTTGATCGACAGCTTTGAGGACTTGGTAGATTCGTTCATCAAAGCCTATTCTGCACACATAAAAATTGATAAGACGACCAAGGACCTATGGTCGGTCATACAGAGCCTAGGCAAATCGTTGAAGGTTTACATTAAGAGATTTAGTAAAGCGCTTTTAGAAATTTCAAATTTAGAAGATGGAACGGCTAGAGAAGCATTAAAGAAAGAACTCTTACACAAGTCCTCTTTTAAGAGCAACATTTGATCTAATTATCCTCAGACCATCCAAGAAGCTTTGAATAGGGCAAAAAGGTGGATTGACTTGGAAGAGGAAAATGAAAGATGTGAACAAGAGCTCACAAGACATAGAGTTCAGAACAGGTGGGGCGAGAAGATGTAAAAACAATAGGCAGATCGAAGAGAATGAACTAGGACACCACCAAAAAAGGAATAGAGAAGGAAGGAAGAGAAGCCACAGTCTAAGAGCAGGCCGCTATCCCCACCAAAGTATGCTCTAAGTATATCTCCGTTGGAAATCATCGCACAGTTAGAAGGGAAAGACTATGTTAGATGGACAAAAAAGATGGCTTCGAGTTGCTCCCGCGACCATACGAAGTATTGCGAGTTCATTAGGACACAAGGCACCTAGCAGTCGACTACAAAGCATTGAGGTATGAAATCGTAGAACTACTCACAAAAGGACATTTGAAGGAGTACTTGTCCAAACAAGGAAGGAAAGTTTATGGGCTCTATAGAGAACAAGGAGGATAGAGACCCCATAAGGCTCAAGAGAAGACGCCATCACCACCACCAATAAGAAAAGTGATCAAAGCCATTTGTAGGGTCTTAGTTTTCAACGACAATTTTGCTAATCAAATGAAGGCTCGCCAAAGAAGAGAATGTCAAGCAAGTACCAATACCAGTACCAGTACTATTATGGTGAGCACACAATTTCATTTCGATGTGTCGAGGCATTTGGGCTTGATAGTCCACATGAAGATGCCTTGGTAATAAAACTCAACATCGCTAACTACAAAATCAATAGAATACTAGTTGACAATGGGAGTTTCGCCAATATTTTCTTTCTTTCGACGCTGAAAGAGATGGAAATTAATGAAGGAGAAATTGAGAAATCTACTACCTCCTTAGTCAATTTTAATTGCGAAGCAACCACAGCTGTTGAGAGGATCAAACTGCCCGTCTTTACGGCTGAGGAGAATAAAATGACAAGCTTTCTCGTCATGGATTTTCCTTTGGGATACAACATTATCCTTGGGTGACTTGGATACATGCAATGAAGGCAGTCCTATCGACCTACCTCTAGCAAATAAGGTTTCCGACGAAGCAAGGGGTAAAAGAAATGCTTGAGAGTCAAGAAGCAACAAAGAGCTACTACGCCACAGCTATGAAGCAAAAGAAAGCTTTATAACAATTATAGACACAACCATTGAATGGATCGAGTAATTAAGATTATGTCAAATTAGTGCTAGAGTAACTTAATGAAGTCTAAATCGATCCAAGAGCTGAGAGATGAACAGTAAAGATCGGGTCATAACTTGATGCCAAGGTAAATTCTAACACAATTAATTTGTTGAAAGCTAACAATGAGTGTTTCACTTGGTTTCATGCAGATATGCTTAGAATCGACCTAAGCATAATCTCACATCAACTCAACATCGATCCTAACCATTAACCTGTGTGACAAAAAAAAAAGAAAGCTTGGAATTGAGCGAAACATCATTGTAAAAGATGAAGTGAAAAAGACTACTTAAAGTTGGGTTCATTCCTCTTGTGCAATACCTAGACTGGCTTGTAAATGTAGTGATCGTCAAAAAGAAGAATGTGAAGTGGCTGATATGCATAGATTTCACAGACTTAAATAAAGCCTGCCCTAAGGATAGTTATCCATTGCCACACATCAATCGACTTATTGATGCGACAGCCGGTCATGAAGTTTTGCGCTTTCTCGATGCTTTCTCTAGTTACAACTAGATCCTTTTGCATCTTAAAGACCAGGAGAAGAACACTTTCATTACTGAGCAAGGGATTTTCTGTTTCAAGTTTATGCATTTTGGTTTGAAAAATGCAAGAGCTATTTACCAGTGCCTAGTCAATATGATGTTCGAATAGCAGATTGGTAAAAACATGGAGGTTTATATTGACAACATGCTGGTGAAATCTTTGCAGGCTAACCTCCAAGTTCAACATTTGTAAAAACACTTTGATGTTCTCCAAAAGTATAACATGAAGCTGAATCTAGACAAATGCATGTTTGGAGTTGCAAGCGGAATGTTCTTGGGCTACCTCGTTACAAAGTAAGGAATCAAAGAAAACTCAGATTAGATTAAAGCTTTCCAAATGATGCCTTCTCCAAGAAGCAAGCTCAAGATTCAAAAACTTACAGGACGAGTCACTGCACTTAGTTGATTCATAGCCCGGTCCTTAGACAGATGCCTCCTATTTTTCCAACTGCTTAAGAAGAATACAAAATTTGATTGGAATGAACGATGCGAGGAAGCATCCCAAGAATTGAAGAGATACTTGTCTACAACGTTGATCCTGTCGAAGCCCAAAGACGAAGAGCCACTCTATCTCTACTTGGCAATTTCAAAGACTACGGTGAGTTTGGCCTTGGTTAGAGAAGAGGATCCAATACAGAAGCATATTTTCTTTGTTAGCCACACGATGTTTGATGCAGAAATGAGGTATTCTGTTATTGAGAAGCTGGCCTTTGCACTTGCATGTCGGCTCGAAAGCTTCGGCCATACTTCCAAGGTCACACCATCATGGTACTATCATTGTTCCCGATGCAAGCCATCCTACATAAGCCTGACGTCTCTAGAAGATTGACGAAATAGGCCGTTGAGCTAACAGAGTTTGCTATTGAGTATAGACCTCGAACAACATTGAAGGCACAAGTACTTGCAGATTTCATCGCTGACTTGACTTACAAGACAGACCTGGATAGACCGAAGAAATGGATTATCCAGGTCGATGGAGCTAGTAACAAAAAAGGATCAGAAGTAGGAGTTCTACTACAATCACCAATAGTTGAAGAGATTGAGCAAAGCTTTTAGTTTGGATTTAAGGCAACAAACAAAGAGGCCAAGTACGAAGCCATGGCTGCTAATTTAAGACTTGCTGCGGTGCTAGGGGCTACTAAACTTGTAGTGGAAAGCGATTCCACTTTGATTAATAACCAGATAAAAGAAGATTACAAAGCTTAAGATGAAAAAAATTATTTCTTATCTGAATCTAGTAAACAAGCTTAAGGCCTAGTTTGACAATTTTGAGGTAAAGCATGTTCCTCGAGAAGAAAACACCTAAGCGGATGCACTTACCAATTTGGGATAGTCGATCGAAGTGAACAAAAGGAGAGTTATCCCTTTTGAATGCATCGACCACCTATGCATCGAATTGGTTGAAGAAGCAAATTATGTGGATCTGAGGGACGATTGGAAGACTCCTATCGAGCTATACATACATGATGGTTGGCTCCTAAAGACAAGTAGATTGCGAGGAAGATCAAAATACAAGCTACGAGGTACTGCTTAATTGATGAAAAGCTCTACAGGTATTCCTTCACAAGTCCTTACCTCCGTTACCTTGGAGAAGATGAAATCAAGAAGGTCATTGGAAAGTGCATGAAGGCTCGGGCAGCTACCACTCAGGGGAAAAACCCTTGTGCAATAAGGTCAAGAGGCAAGGTTTCTATTGGCCAACCATGCAAAACGATTATGAGAGCTTCGCTAAGAACTGTGATAGCTGCCAGAGACATGCGCCTACCATCCATCAACCTGTTGAGGAACTTTCTTTGATCAACTCGCCATACCCTTTTATGAAGTACTTGATGGATGTCGTTAGACCATTCCCTCCTACCCCTGGACAAGTCAAGTATCTTCTCATTCTTATAGATTATTTCTCTAAATAATTTGAAGCTAAAGCTTTTGCGGATGTTAAAGAGCGAGATGTTGAAAGATACATTTGGAGAAATATAATCTATCAATTCAGAGTGCCAAGGGAGATCGTCATCAACAGTGGCTCGTAGTTCATTTTGACATCCCTCAAAAATTTTTGTTACGAATGGGATATTTTTTTGAGCTTCTTCACACCAAGATATTCGTAGGGCAATGGCCAAGCAAAACCAATGAACAAGACTATCGTGAAGAACCTGAAAAAGAAATTGGAGGCCAACAAAGGGCATTGGGTCAAAGAACTCCCCATCATGTTGTAGGCTTATCGAACGACTCCGAGAATGGCGACTAGCGAATTCCCATTTTCTCTTGTATATGGAACAAAGGTTGTCATTCTTGTAGAAGTAGTAGCTCGAGATCTTCAAGTCCACTACTTGCTTCTAAACAAAGTAAAGAATGAAGAAATGATGCAGGACGCATTGGATCTGATAGATGAAAAGAAAGACAATGCATTTTATCACCTCGGTCGTTACCAGCAAGCAGCTACCAAGTACTATAACTACAAGGTGAAAATTAGGAAGTTCTTGGAAGCTGACCTCGTACTTAGAAAAGTCTTCCAAAACATGAAGAAAGCCTATGTAAGGAAACTAACGGCCAATTAGGAAGGTCCATATCGAATATGAAACGTTGTTCGAGACAAGGTCTATAAGTTAGAAAAACTAGACGGTTCAATCATTAACAAAAGCTGGAATGCCCATCACTTGCGGAAGTACTATGTCGAACTCGCTCTCAACCTACTCCCCTTTAGATCTTACATTTTTTTATTTAATGTAACTAAACTACATTTGGCTTGATCCCAACAAACAGGTATATAGGCAGCTTGTGAATTATAAACGAGTGCAGCCACTTTATTATTTCAAACACTATTTTCCTAGGTTTGCCTTCATGTTTCCTGATCAGCTTGTTTGAATTTGACTATGTGCCACATCATCATCAGTCCCAACTCTGGACTCGATGAACTTGCCCCAAGTTCATTTTTTATCGCCATCAACATAGCTTAGTCCTAACTATGGAGTTGATCAACTAGCCCTGAGTTTGATCTTTTGCCACCATCAACGTGGTTTGGTCCTAACTCTGGACTCAATTAACTCATCCTGAGTTTAATCTTTTTTGGCCATTAACATGGTTCAATCTCACCTTTGGATTGTTTTAACTCTGTTTGATCTTACATTGTCATTTTATGAATATGATCAATTCCCTAGAGTTTGATCTTACACTGCCATTCTCATGGCTTGGTCCAAATATCGGACTCGATCAACTCACCTGAAGTCGATCTTGCATTGCCATCATGGCTCAATCCTATATCGCTACTTAATGGCACCATCGACGATTTCAAACTTGATCGAATACTACCACCTTCACGGCTCACCATTTTCATGGCTCCTAATTAGCACGCTAAATGCTTAGCCTATATTCATCAACTTTATGGTTCGTTACTAGTCAAATCAAATTTCAAGTTTGATCTCACTTTCAAATTAACAGTTACATGGCGTATGCTATAAAACTTCAGCATGCTAAACCATCTTACTGATTTAAATTTTATGCCAAGTTCTTTTAAGTTTGATTTGAACAGGTATAGCTATTATTCGATTTCCATTTATGTTAAACGATCTAAAGTTGAATTCATGGAAAATTAAATTCTATGTGATATTCAAAATGATAAAAGCTGTTCGGTACAAATTGTTTGAATATTACAAAACAATCAAAATAAATTCTCTTAAAGGATTTATCCTTCCTTTGTTTGATCATTTTCCCCTTTAGCAGCCTAGACAGGTGGGGCCTCGACAACTGGCTCGCCTAGCATTGATACTTTGACTCTTTCAGGGCTATTTCACCCGTATCAAATTCCTCGACATCAGAGTCATGCGACATCAGCTCCTCGGGCTACGCAATTTCTTTCTCAATGGTCAGACCGCTTAGCTTGCCCGACACAAACTCTTTCAATGTTTTGAGCCTTGTTGTGAGGGAAGAATTGCTGTGGATATCAAGTAATTGCTCTTTGATCTCCTCGATATCTTGGTCCTTGGCCTCCACTGCTTTCGTTAAATTGGTGACTTCTCCTCTTTTAAACGAAGGTTGCTACTTAAATTGAGAACCCTCTTATTCGACCTCGTCAGGGCACCAATTACATCGTCTAGCTTTCTCTTCTCATTAACCCTCTCGGACTCAGCTTTTTTGAGTTCTTCTTTAAGCTTCTTGTTTCTTACAATTAGTTGTTCGTACTTGTAGGTGACTTTGTTCATGAAGATATTGTGTAGCTGAAGAGCCTGCATAACAAAAAGGCTTAAGCACAAGTGAAAGGAAATTCAATTTACAATTTAGGGATAAGACTTTATGCCCTTCCTATCCCAAGACCGTAGTCAATTTGTTATAAAGCCAAGTGAATGACTTCCAGCCAAAGGTGTCTTAGTCTAGCGTGAAGTTGAAGCTTTTCGACGCTCTCAATGCCGCCTCCTTGTCCTAGAGGATGCTAACTTTTTTTGAGACGTCAAGGGCTTTATCAACAATCCTTACTTCGACGGGAGCAGAAGGCTCTGTCCTTTTCCTCTTCTTTGATAATGGCAGTTGAATGTCGAATGGAGGTAGCAAAGGAAGGTCGGATGTATCAACTAGGGGAGCCGATTCTTTTTGGACTAAAGACTCACTAGCATCACTCTTTTTTTTCTTCTTCATTGCTCTCTCTGCAGCTTTCCTCTTCCTTACACTGTCAATCGAAGGTAGCATAACCTTCATTGCCAATAGTGCAACATCTGTGAGAAAATCGTCTTCGTCAAATGGAGGAGTAATGTATTTAGATGGACCATATAGCCGCTGAAGTACACTGTGGCAAACAAAGAATCAATCGACTCATTTTAGAAAGCAAATAGGAATAGTTGTTGGGATTCACGAAACCGTTTCCAAATAGATGACTTTTCGAGTTAATCAGGGTGAGAGATCTTAGTCTAGGTCCGCCCTTTCAATGCAGCAGTGCCTCCAACATTGCTTGAAACCTTTGCCCAATGGGTGCTGGATGGTTTATCTCATAATCTAGTAGCAGACAAATGTTTTTAAGGATTAGTTGGAATTACTGCTTGAAATAAATATCAAGTGTTAATACTTACCAATGTGACCAAATGTGAATGAAAAAGGGAATCGAGTGGTCAATTCGATCGAATCACGATTAATTGACATGAAGAAGTATCTCTCTTCCTAATGCCTATCCGTGTTAAGCGACCCCTATTCTTGTTGTTCGGCTTTAAGAAGTAGCATCGACGGAAGTCGTGGATATCAAAATTGACGCCAGCTTCTTTGGTAAGCATTATAAGGGTGATCCGTAGTCGTACCCCATTTGGCATAAGCTGAGTCTTGGAGATATCATAGTGATTAACGACCTCTAGCATGAACTCTGGAATTGGCAATCAAGTCCAAGCTCAAACCACTTCGTTTATACACAAAACTAGTTGTCGTTTTGTGTATCTGCTTGCTCCTAAGGATAGGGCAATCATATGTTGACTAAAGATGGAATTCTATACTTCGACTTGATTGGTAAGAGTTCCCCCTCAATTAAGACCAATTTTGGATTTTTCGAAAAGAATGATACTCCTTTCATTGGGGAGACATATTTTCTCTTTTCGAGCATTTCGATCTTATCGACTCGAATTAGTGGTCAAGCTAGCCTGTCTCTTTTTTCCATTGGATTTGCTGCCTCTCTATTGGTACCAGCACCGCTTGCTCTAGAGCACGATTCGATTATGGATTGTTCCTTAATCCATTCCTTGATTTCTCTTTCATCACTACTCGACAAAGAAGTTTTGCCACCACTTGAACTTGAATTAAGCTTAATAGCTTTCGACATCTTTGTAGAAACAGATTCTTACAAGGAAACCTAGGGTTTCAAGGATCTAAGGGTTATAAGTTCCTAAAATCTAAGAGAGTCTCAGGAGTTCTAAAAGGTTCTAAACTTGAGAGAGCCAAAGAGGCAAGAAACTATAGATTTTCTAGGAAAATGAGATGGAAATGGCATCAAAATGCTTGAAATCAAATGAGAAACAAACCTACAAAAAGAAAAATCACAAGCAAATCAGAAGAAAAGAAAGAAATCTTGCTTGAGAATCGCAGGAAAGCTTGAGAAAATGGTGGAAAATCACCTCAGGTTCGAATAAGAAAAAGAAAATGGAGAAGAGAGAGAAAATAACTGTTATATATTGTTTGAAGGAGTCTGATAAATGGTTGAGATCAATTTAGGGCAAGTTGATCTGAGGACCAAGATTTCGTGTCTTTTTGAGTTCCCGCTCAAACTGAGGCGATGTCCTTTTGAATCAAGCGTATACGTTAGCGCTATAGAGATATTTTAGAGCCTTTTAATTGTATTGCGACCCGTGTTGTGGGTAGTTGAGTATCATGATTTCCCAGGGAAGGGTGATGATTCAAGTGTAAATGCAAAATTTTAATCAGGATCACGTGTCGTCGAACTAAAGCTTGAGATCTCATCACTCTTGTAGTTGATTAAATCAACTAAGGAGTGGGGGGCTAACTATTGGGGTAAAATTTGGTCAGACTTAAATTGTCAAAAAGCCCAAAATGATGGCCTGCTATTGCGATTAGAACGAGTCGAATAGAATGAAGCGACTTCACTATACGACGTAAGAACAATATGTGTAAATGGAGTTAAGGCTTCGATCGATTTGATCCTAATCGATAGGTATTTGGATGACATTCTGTTATTGTTGAAGGTTGTATCTAGATTAGTTTCCCAAGTATTCGTTTAATGGAATCGATCGGCATGAACTAACAGTTATTAGCTTGTTCAAACATGAACTGAAATGTAAGGAGAGCATGATTCTTGCGGCCTATCGCAAACTAACACATGTTCCACTATTGCGGTTACCTCTAGCGTCATCACGCCATTCTGTTGGAAGCCACGAATCTCCTTATTCCTTATATAAGGGGATACCGTCTTCAATTGTACATACGAAGAACATCATATACAGAAACTCTGTCAAATTTACTTCTTATTTTTCTACCCTTGTAATCTGTACTCTCTGAATTCATATAATAGTAAAGAACAATAGACGTAGCTCTTTTTACAGAGTAACCACTATAAATCTACGTGTGTGGTATCTTTTATTTCTTTTGCATTATTTTACTTCAAACAATTTAAATTTGTCAATTGTCTTCTACACTTCATTAGCAAGTTTGTTTTGAAGCTAACAGATCCAAAAAACTATGATTTGAGGGCCCTAATCTACTAAAAGGAATATATTAACTTGGGTTAACACTTTCTGTATTTGATTGTAGATCCAACATCTACACCTCTTAGTTTCAACTATTTCTTAATTTGTCCCTCTATTTTAAGAAACTACAAAGTTTTTCCTTAAATTTAAAAAACTTGTTTCAATTTTATCCCTATAAATAGAAAAAATTTGGCAAAACAACATAATTACCTTTAAAGAGTTATGAAAAATATCTCATGAAAATAAAAACATAAAAACTCCTAAAACAAAAGATCAAATTTCAATAAAAAGTTCTTAAGTTTTATGACTTTTTATATATTAAAATATTTTTTAAAAATTTTCTCAAAAAGAAAAATATAATTTAAAAATAAACTCGATCTAATTAAGGGCATGTTTGTTTTATCTTCATATTTTTTCTGCAAGGGATAAAATTGAAACAAGTTTTTAAAATTCAAATGATACTTTTTAGTTTCTTAAAACAAAGGGATAAATTGAGAAGAAGTTAAAACTATGAAGTATATTTATGTAATCAACCCTTTTCTTTGTCCAAATTATGTTTGAACAACTAAAAAGAAGAAAATCAATCCAAGTAGAAAAGCAAAAATTAAAATCAATATATATACAGTGACAGAGTCAAAAAAATATTTTTAGTGGGCACTATAAAAGGATTTAGATTTTTTAATTTTATAAGAATATAATTATATGTTTCAACTGTTGTGTAGTGGCACAATTATAACTTTTTTTGTAAAAGTTAGGGCACAATTGAAATTAAGAAGGAGATAACTAACAGACTTCAGGTTTCACTTACACCTTACACTTCTGCTAAGTCTAACGAGGCTCAGGTGTGGAGCTTTTTACTGTGGACCGAGACTACACAAAGGTAGAACACCATAGAAACTTAGTTGACTTCATAAACCTTAATTTTGTTTTACACAAAAATTAAAAGTTAAAATTTAAAATTTCAAAATATGAGTGCCCCCTACCCACTTCGGTGTGCCATCGCTATTGTGTGTGTAAATATATATATGTACACACACAAACATATTATAATTTAGATGTCGAAAGTACGAAAATAAACTTATATATTGAAATATAGTAACGCCTTCTTAGGAAAAAACATTGTAGTGCCTTATTTTGAGCCTACTACTCTACGCGGAGCTTTATATATGGCGTTAATAATGCATCATTCCTTTTTGTAAATTTCATAAGCAGTTCCCTCAGTAATACTATCTTTCCAAATAAATTATCACTTTCAGTACTTTACCAATCTATGATCAAGTGTTCTTACTAATTCTATGAAGAAAGTAAGAAAGCTTAAAACCTTCGAGCATGTTTTGCTTTATAATATTAACAAGATTATAATAAACAGAAACATAATCCAAACAAAAAGTTCTACATGTTTTTAACTTGTTAGTTGATAAATGCTAATGCTTAGAAATTAGAAGGTGAACCGGTATTGATAAGAATAAAAAAAAAAAAAAAACCAGATCGTCATTCACATAAATTTAAATGTAAAGCAATATTTTACAAATAAAAAAGTTATTTAAAGTTAAATAATTAATATAGTAAGTTTAGGTTGAGTAAATATGGTGATTCTGAATCGACAATTAATGCATTATACATTAGAAAAGAGAAATATCAACTTAAGAAGGTAACAAAGACAAAACAATCTAAATGTTAAATTTCTATTGGATGACTGTACCACATAATCATAATGACGTGGCATACCCAACCTACTGAAGAAGTTGGAACCAAATATTGTAGCATGTAAAAGGTTTATACTATAGCATGTTTTTGTTTTATACTATAACGTATGAGAGCTTTATACTATAGTAGTTGGAACGACTTTTTCAAACAAAGCAATATATATTTTCCTAAATTGTTAAATTATTCTATTGACATTTTTTTAGCTTGCATTGTAAGGTACTTGAATGAACAGAACATGTGTTTTTAATATTAAATTTGATCAAAAACACATCAAATAATAAAAAAAGATATACAAAACGGATAAAATTCAATATAGATCATATGATTAAAAAACAAGCCCTCACTGTTGGATTCTTTCAGGCCCTACGATAGAATTCTCATGTTCTTTTTAATAGTTAGTAATTGATATGTTAGTGTGAGGGCGAGAGGCTGCATGATATCGCTACAACAGATACTTCGTCTTATTCTCTTTGATACTAGACTTAAAAAACAACTCAGAGAAATTTAAGAAACAGAGAAAAACAAACTTTCAATTATAAGATTAAAAAAAAAAGTATATGTTTTTGTTCTCACTCACCCTGCACTAAGCTCTTGAACCCACATCCATAAACCGATACACCGTTGTTTCTTGCAATCCATTAAATCGGTTTTTTTTTTTTAACGTCATCATCTCTGTTCATATTAATTACATGAAAACTTGGTTGTTTGATTAATTGGTCATTTTAGTTCCATAGTAAGGTGACTTGAGAATTTGTAGCTGTAAGATTGACAAATGGATTTGATATTAGTTGTAAAGATGTGCTTTTACTCTTGAACCTATTATAACCATGTCGTTAAAACTGCTATGACAGGCTCAAATTAAAAAAAAATAAGAATAATTAAGCGCTGTTTAATTTGGTTTTAAAAAAAATTGCCTTATCAATTTCAGTTTTAAATTAAAGGCAATTTGTCATGTTCTCTTTGAATAATTTGTTTATGGCTGACCTAGAACATATCTTAGTCAGAAGTAAAATTTGGTCGGATTTGAATTATGTCATCTTATGATTTTTCATAAATCCCATTGTCGTCCTTGTTTTCGTTAAAAACTTAGGTGTAAACATAATGTATGGTGGTTATTAATCTGTTGGTCAAATCCCACTGTCATTGTCACTAATTAGTACATTTTTTGACTGTTGGGATCTTTCTTACATGTGTCCTCACACATGGGCAAATGTACCAATGCGGAAAAGAATTGCAAACAACATAAGAATAGTTATTAATTTCCCAATCCAATTGACAATTTTCTGTTCGTAAAATCGCTTCATATGCTCTTCCCTGGTAATCTTTCTATATATAAGCATAACATATAAATTTAAATATTTAAGGTTATCAACACTAATAGCCCTTAAATTTTAAAGTCTATTTTGTTTTGTCTTTTGAATTTTAAAAATCATCATTTTATCAATTGAACTTCAAAACTCCTTATTTTGCCTTTTAGCTTTGAAAATCACCACTTTGTGTTATGAACTCTCAAAGCTCCTCACTTTGCCCCCAAATCTAATCTCAGATTTTCTATACAAAAAGACAAAATTAAGCCTATATGTATAAATCATGTACGCTTAAGTCTATATATTTAAACGAAAAACAACAGACTCAGGGGCAAAGTAAGGAGCTTTGAATAGTTTCGAGGTAAAGTGATGAATTGTAAAGTTCAGGGGCACAATGATGAGTTTTAAGAGTTTGGAGGGTAAAATTATGATTTTTTAAAGTTTAAGGGACAAAGTGAGAGATACCTCAAAGTTTAAAAGCCATTTGTGTTGTTAATAATCTAAATAATTAATAAAAAATATTGAGCTAATCTCTAGTCCGATACCGGACCAATCTAATACTTGTAACTTTTTTTGTTTGCAAATATAACTCTGTTCGTGACATTTAATTTGTTTACATGTATTACTTAAAGAATGTAATTTAACATGTAACATTTTAGGTTATATTTTAACAAATAAATATTACATGTAATATTGTAATATTGTAAGCTATATTTTAACAAATTAAATATTACAAAACGTATAAATAAAATTATATTCACGGATGAAAAAGTTGCAAATGACAATCTAACCAATGGCTGCATTTGAACCAAACCAGAGAATGTACGAAGGACCCTCTTCTTCTTCTTCTTCTTCTTTTTTTTTTTTTCTTTGCTTGTAGGTCTAGAGCCGACAAGATTAAGCTCTAGAATTCTAGATTAAACAGTGTTACGTCCCCAAAAAGGCAAGTAGAATAATGTACGCAAACGACAAATAGAACTATTGGAACGATGATATCGTTAGTTATTTAGCCAATTTCCACTTAATAGTTGACGTGACGTTTAGTCATCTATCTCCTTCGCATACGTCATCTTAAATTTCCTTCGTTTTACATTTGATTTTGATTTTGGGCATTCTCTGGCTAATTTTTAGGATTCGAGGATCACAACTTGTAAAGTAGCAAAGAAGAGAGAGGGAAAAAAAAAAGGAAATAAAGTGTAGAGTAAATTAATAGTTTAGATTATAAACAGTATAAATTTTTAATATATTATAATAAAAAGTTACAAAATATAACTCTCATATGTTATAGTTCTTAAACTCAAACTAATGATTTAAATTATAACATGTTCTTAAACCTAAATTGATGATTTAAATTATTCTCCTAAACAATGAAAAGAGTCGGCAAACAATTTTTTTGGTTAAAAGCAAAAGATACTTCTTATTGATTAGATCTATATTGAAAACTACACCAATTTTGCTTCTACAATTAACTAGCCAATCACATCTACGACCATCAACGGATTGGTGCAACTAAAAAGATATTTTTTTACTCCTTTTCTTGTAGGATGCCTCTTAATTTTAATGTAGCAGTCTTAATATAGAAGGTCTTGCCTAGCCAATAAGTTATGTAGCGTTGGACCCATAGTAATTTGCCTGAAATTGAATTCATTCTTTGAGTATAATTAGATTAGAGCCTTTTTGTTCTATTCGTAGTCTCCAAGATTTCTTTTGGGTATGATAGAGATCAAGATGGGTCGTACCAATGATCTCCTTTAAAAAATAAAAATTAATGATTAAACCTACCACAAAAAATTGTATAAGCACACTCGATTAATTACACAACTAACTTTTACAAACAGCGCCTAAATTAACTAATCGGGACAACTCCCTAACAATTTTCTCTCTAATTAGATTCTTGAACGTCTATGCTCAAGCTAAATTCTCTACTCTAAGTTTGCCCCTTAACAACCCAACTTGGAATTGGATATTGTTTTGTTAAGAAGTGTGCAGCCTAATTTCACGCCCTAGAAATTATCACCTTAGAAGGGCGAAGCATTAGGCCATTCTGACTGAGAGCGCACGCTGGAGTGCTAACTAAAGTGCACAGCCGCTCAAGTTCAAGGCCTAAAATCCAAAGCGGCGTGAAAACCATGCACAGCAGTGCCGGCAAGGGGGTGCGACCATGTAATATCATAGCCTGACACGATAAGGTCCTTTTTTGGGGTTTTTTTGTTGTTGTTTCCTCTTTCTTTTTTTCTTGAAATGTTGTTTCCTCTTTCTTGTAAACCTATAAATAAGAAATTGTTTGGCTTATTTGTACAACTCAGGAAAATAGAAAGAGAGAGAAAAATGTACAAAGAGAAGGCGTATAATTTTCTCTGGTAAATTTTTTTATCATCTAATTGAATTATTTTGTAGCAGTTGAAAGCGAACATAACACTCACATTAAGGGTGAACTACTATAAATTTTGTGTATGCTCTTGTTTTATTTTTTCGTTTCACATATATTTGCTCTCGGTAGAATCAAGGAGTCTATCTCGTAACATATCTTAATGCAGACATTTGAGAAGATCTAAAAAACACCTCTTGAGTTTTAATTGAATCCAATATTTGCCCTTTGTATTTTGATAATCTAAAAAGTATCCCCTATGTTTCAAAATTATCTAAAATTTATTCCCTACGTTTCTTAAAAAGGTTGTTCAAAGATTTTGAAAGATTGAAAAAGAACTCAAAAATTACTATTTGATTTTTATTTTAGTCTTCCATTTTTAAAATTTTTTACGAAAATATGTATAGGTATATATATATTTAAGCAAAAAAATTTAAGAAAAAAGGAGCTAGTGTGTTTGGATGACTGCAGAGAAGGATTTAATATAGAGCTAGGCTAATTCAATAACTTCAAATTTAACTAGCCATGCGCAGACGTCGTAAGGGCGTAGATTCTATATAGGGCTAAACCAATATGATATGTTAAGTTTTGAATTTTTTAACCAAATAGTTTATTTTAATGAATTTATTTTACTTTTTCTCTCTAGATTTAAGTTCTTATTTTGAATGTTCAAATTTAACAAGTAATCTTAAAGTACATTTATGTCATGTTTAACCATTTGACCAATTAAAAAGGTTATATTTTACTTCTTTTAAAAAACTTATAGGATATTTTTGAAATAATTTAAAAACATAAGGTATCCTTTTTGAGTTATTAAAAGCATAAGGATAAACGTTGGATTTAGCTAAAACTCGGGGGAACTTTTTGAATTTTTTTGAAAACTTCTCCAAGTTGGTCAAGAGAGGCACATGCTTGAGTTTTTCTCAAAAACTCGCTAACAAAGGGAGAATTAAGTTCAATATTTTTTTTCCTAGCCTATTGTACTAGATTTGCAGCTTGAATATCATTCTTAGGTTATCATTGTTGGTGTTCTAGAACAATTTAAAGAAAAATATGAAAACGTGATAAAGATGCAGAAAACCCGGTTAAAGCAATAAGGTTGAAAATCTTCTAACAGAAAACACTATGCATATAAAACTACTACATTCCTCGTATAGTCCTTGGTACTGAATGGATGTACGTGTGGGCATAGAAGGGATTAAGGGTTTCTAGGAGTTCACTCACTCACTTTTCTCTCCCATTAATCTCAATACATGAACAAAGCGAGAATGGCAATGTAAGAACTCTTCTTCTCTTTCTTCTCTCTTTCTTGACACGCCTATTATAGGGGTTTTGGCAAAATTTTTGAAACCTAACCAAGACTCTAAATTGTGTGTAGGATGAATAGATGAGGCCTCTATTTATAAACAATGAGAAAACCAATTAATTATGAAAGCTTCAATTATTTTAAATTTGATATCACATATTTAATTAAAATAAAAGAGATAGCTTTCACTTTTCTTATCTGTATCTAGAGAAATACTGCTTGCTACCAAATCTAATTTGTTTCCATGATTGAAATTTTTAATATTGAAAAATATTATCAAATAATTTCATTAATTAATAATCATAAATTACTTCATTATTAATTTATTTTGAGTGATTTAATTTAGAATTTCATAATTCTAAATTAATTAATTAAACCAATAATTTCACTTATTATACAATGTTTACAAAGATGGCATAGATTAATAGGCCCATAATTTCAAGCTCTAATAAAAACTAATATACTAATTGAACTCTTTAATTAATATATTATTCTTTTATTAATTTTGATGCCACTACAATAAAAACTTGTAATTGCACTCTTTATATTATAGATATAATTACTCATATTTTAGAGTTGTCTACTTGATATAGTCATTACACATAAATCAAGACTCTACAAAATAATTCATAATATAAGCAAAGTAAAATCTGTAAATCCCTCTAATTATGTCTTTATCCTTTAGTGCCTTTGATTTTCTAATCAATAATAAATTCATGAACTTAATCACAAATTTGACTGCTCATACTGTTCCAGACCTGAGTCAATACTCAAAAGAATTATTTATCTATTTCTCATTAAAGAAGTAATGGATTTAATATTGTAATATTAACACTAACGACTACCTACTTCATAATGCCTTCACAATACATGGAATAAAATTATATTCTTGAATTCGTAATAAGAAAATCAAACAACAAAATTCTATAGAAATTTGCTAATAACTCGTGATTAAGATCATTTTATGTGACCATTGGTCGATATGATTAAAGCTTGCTTCATTTTAAGATAGATTATTTAGCCGCTCATATCACATCATCTCCCAATTCTATAAAATCTCATTATGCACAATGTACTCATTAATGACTCACTATATTAAAAGTTTAAATAAGATCATTCTATTCTCAATGGTAATGACCTATATTCATAATGTTCAATTTATATACTTTTATTGAATAACTATGCATATACTACTAACCACTTTAATAATCATTTTTAAATATTATCTTCCTACATATAATACTTACATACAATATTTAAAGTCACGTAAATAATTATAGAATTTTAATGATATTCATAAAGTGTTCAAAAATTGATGTGCGCAAATATGATAAAAAGTTTACTCTATTTTAATTATAAATATGTCCTTTACAAAAACATCACATACATTAAGAGTATATATCCTAACAATCACACCAAATGATTAGTGTTTTTAGGCTGATGTAATTTAACTCACGCATTTAAAATTAAATCCAAGAGATTTGTACCATTAAATTTACTAAAATTCTATACTTAACCTTGGTAGAGGTTAAATTGAATTTCCTTTTTTTGAATGCCAATAAATGATATTAGGCCCTAGAAACAAACAAAAACCCAAGGTAATCTCCAACCTCTGCTCCATATTTGTGCCTAGTCAACATCACAAAAAGCAGTCAAATCCAAACTTGAAGAAGGACAATTGCAACTATGTTGATAGTTGATTGTATAAAATGAGGTTTCAAGAAATGTTTTGCAACTAGAAGTAGTATGGGTAGCCTATTAATTACAGTGTCTCAAATTAAACTCCCAATGATGGCAGAGAGAAAGGACCGCATTCTACTTTGGGGTGGAAGAGTTGCTTACTTGTTAAATTAACGTGAGGATGGCTCCCTTGACCCGGTATGGTTAAGGAGTAAGGTAATGTTTTTATCATTAGCCAAGAGTGGAATTAGAAGAGCTTAGTCAGAAAGCAAGCCAGTGGTATTAGAAAAACAAGCTTGCAGGTTGTAGGCCTATTTGCATTGGTTTAGCCTCATCAAAAGAAGGGAAAGCTAGAGCCTATGTATCATACTTTTTCAATTAACCTAATGGTGTTTGTTGGATGGAGGGAATTCCTTTTCGTTAATCAGTAAACCAATGCATGCTTACCCTACCTTTAAGCCAACCTTCTTTCATTGACTGATGAACTTAACTTTATGCTCCGATTTTTTTACTTTTAAGCTATACTTAATTAAGAAGGACCTCCGTCATGACTTCTTCACTTCCTCCACTAAGAGGTTGTGTAATTTTAAACTTATTTATCATCTTAGTCAATTATTTTGCAGTAGTTGAAAGTGAACGTAACTCTGACATTAAGGGTGAACCACTATAAATTTTATGTGCGCCCCTGTTTAATTTTTCGTTTCGCATATCTTTGCACTCAGTATAATCAGGGAATCTAATGTGCAACATATCTTAAGGAAAACATCTGAGAAGATTTCAAAAACACCTCTTGAGTTTTAGTTAAATCCAATATTTGCCCTTATGCTTTGATAATCCAAAAAGTATACCCCCTATGTTTTTAAATTATCTAAAATTTATTCCCTACGTTTCTTGAAGAAAAAAAAAAGAAACCTTTGACTAGTCAAAGTATTGAATTATCAAAACAATCTTAAAATTTACTATTTTATTTTTATTTTAGTCATCAATTAAGTTTTTTACAATATACATATAAATATATACGTAAATAAAATCAAGAAAAAACGGAGCTAGTGTGTTTGGATGGCTGTAGAGAAAGATCTGATGTAGAGTGTGGCCAGTCCAACAACTTCAAATTCAACCAATTATGTGCACACATGTAAAGGCACAGATTTTATATAGGGCTAAACTGATTTGATATGTTAAGTTTTGAATTTTTTTAACAAAATAGTTATTTATTGAATTTGTTTTACTTTTTCTCTCTAAATTTAAGTTCATATTTTGAATATTTAAAATAATGTTTAACTATTGATCTTAAAGTACATTTATGTGATGTTTAACAATTTGACCAATTAAAAGGGTTATATCTTACTTCTTTTTAAAAACTTAGGTGATGTTTTTGGAATAGTCTAAAAAATAAGGTATACTTTTTGGACTATTAAAAACACAAGGATAAACGTCGGATTTAGCTAAAACTCGGGTCATTTTTTTAATTTTTTGAAAACATCTCCAAGTTAATCAAGATAGGGTATACGCTTATATGCTTGAGTTTTTCTCAAAAACACCCTAACAAAGTGAGAATTAAGTACAATATTTTTTTCTTGGCCTATTGTACTAGATTGCTGCTAGAACTATTGTCCTTAGGTTATCACTATTGATTTTCTAGAACGATTTTAAAGAAAATTCATGGAAACATGGCAAAGGCACCGAATGTTTATAACAAAAATCTTTCATAGAAATTTTATAAAATAAAGCTAAAGGGCATATTAATTTAATGCTCAATATATATATATATATATATATATATATATAATTTATATTTACCCAGTTAAAGCAATAAAGTTGAACAATGTCAAACGAAAAATACTGTCTATAAAACTACTACATTTCTCGCGTAGTCCTTGGCATTGAAGGGACAAACGTGTGGGTGTAGAAGGTGTTGAAAAATAATACGCAGTGAAATTTTAAAAAATTTTATATCAGATTATTTTTCAATACATAAGTTTGACACGCTATATGCATAAATTAACTAGATCTTACAAACCTTTTATGTGCCAAAAAGCTCCTGCAATCAGTACAGAAAAGTAACATTCTAGAAGGACCTAAACCAACTGGCCTTCTTTGCTATTCTCTATCCACGATCAGAGTGAGTGTGGGCTCACACATACAGCTCTTCCACCACGGGACTCTCTTGTCAACCAATTGAGAGAACCCAAAGCTAGTGTTTGTGATTTATGAACAAGAGCTCTCAGGGAGTTTTCAGAATCTCACCAATAGAGTTTCACTCTTAATCTCTCAATTGATCTAAATAATAAAGAGACTCACTCCCCTTTATATAGAGGTTAGGCCCAAGAGTCAGTCCTTATCAGACAAGGCCTCAAAAATTCAAATTAGAATCAAATTAGGATCAATATTTGATAAAATCTACGTGAAAACGCGTGACAAAAAATCCCATGGTCGGTAGGCCGAACTAGCAGATCGACCTACCGAACTTGTCGCATCGGCGGACCGAAGTTTAAGATCGGCCCCCAAACTTGTGATTTTTTTATCCCTGTGAATTTTTATCTTCCACCCAAGATTCTTGAGAGAGAGCCTCAATTTTTATTCAAATAACCTCACTTTTAATTCAATTTTAATTCATATCTAGATAATCTCTAGGAAAATAAATATTCCTAATAATTCAACAAGTTTATCTTGAATTAATTCAAAATTAATCCAACCGATAAATAAACATGAATTATCTGATCCTGATAATTCAACAAGTTTATCTTGAATTAATTTTATCACAAAATTAATTCAACCGATAAACAAATATGAATTATCTGATTTTTACTGAATTTCAGCCAATCTGGTAAATCTGACATAAGTCACCAATTATTAGAAAAGTACGCCATATCGTTATAGGATTTATGTGAGCTAGCAAAGGGGACCTGATAGGTCCTATATAGTTCAAGCTCTCGATAATTATGAAACCCAATATGCCAGATATACATTTCATAATTATCAACTCCAACGCTACTCCACTAAAAGCTTAAAGTTGGACTCTCGAACTATATAAAATTACGAAGCCCAAATAGCTAAGTCTCCATGACATATCATAATGTATCGTATCCCCATAGGATTATCCATAATCAGTTTAAGGACAAGTTCTATCTTACTTTCTCGATTATTTTTACCTTACGTTCCATTATCTCACCATCGAAAAACTTACCATCCAAAGACGGTATACCATTTGGTTACACCTATGTATCCAAATGGTTGAGCGCTCTAGTTTTTCAATTACAGGATAACGCATATAAGAGGATATCACTACTCCTAAAGAGGAGCTATGGATTCCATATCTATGAATAATAGGTTTACGCTATCAAGAGTCATGCCTCCAACGTACCGACATGCGTGCCACTATTAAAATGTGGGTGTCATCCTTTGGTACATCAAAAGACACAAGTCAAGACAACGAGGCTAGTATTCATCTTAGGATTAATATACAATACAGATGATTGTCTAAAGTGAATTGATTTGCCGTGATAGAATTATTAATCCAAATTAATTCACTTTATGTCCCAATCCAACACATCGTCACCTATGACAATGTGCCAATGTTTCTATTCATGGAGTCCATCTCTGATGGCCAAGACAAACCATCTCCCAATAGGGATATTGACAACATTACAATCTTTACATGAATAAAGCGCCCTACTTTATTCCCTCGATTGTGGATCTTATTATTTTTACCTTCACCTTAAGGATTGTGTCTTTCGTATAATCTGCCCATCATTTGCCCAATTCTAAAAGGTTTAGACCTATAATCTCATGCTTTTGTTTGCTTAACATACATTAACAAATATGAACGTAAAGAGGACAAGATTTGGTATATAAACAACAAATAAATTTGTTATTGATAAAAATATCTCCAAAAACATATTACCTTTTTACTCCCTCGGGCATACACATTTACCAATCTCCCACTTGCATTAAGTGAGTAAATATGACAAATGTTGCATCTCCATAGCTTCCACATGTGTCTTGAAGACTCTCCCAGTAAGTGTCCTCGTGAATAGATAAGCTAAATGGTACTCTGATGTGGTTTTGCACACCGTGACATGCCCGCCCTCGATTAAGTCCTTTATCACATGACACTTCTGATCAATATGTTTACTCTTCTTGTGAAATCTTGGCTCTTTAGCATTAGCTACCACTACATTGTTATCATAGTACAGTGGTACCGCCTTATCCATACCAAGAACTACCTCAAGATCTCAAAGGAACTTGTAGAGCCACACTGCTTCTTTTGAAGCATCACTACCTGCCACTACTCGGCCTCTATCGTTGAATCTGAAGTGCAATCTTGCTTCACACTTCTCCAATTGATGGCACCACCACCTAGAGTAAACACAAAACCTGAAGTCGATCTCCTCAAATCCAGACAGGATTGGAAATCTGAATTAGTATATCCTAGAAGAGTTATGTCCTTACCCAAATACACAAACATATACCCTTGAGCCCTTCTCAGATACTTGAAAATATGCTTTACTACAGCCCAGTGGTTCGGTCCCAGATCAGCTTGAAATCGACTTACAATCTAGACCGCATAACAAATATCCGGTCTTGTGCAAAGCATGGCATACATGAGACTACCCACTATCGAAGCATAAGGCACCTTCTTCATGTATTCTCTTTCTTCCTCAAACTTTGGAGAGTCCTTCTTAGAAAGAGTATTTCCAGACCTAGATGATTGCCCACCTTTCTTGGAATCCTGCATTGCAAACCTTTTGAGAATTTTATCTATGTAGCCGGCTTGTGACAAAGCTATCATTTTGTTCTTCCTATCCTAAAAAATATGGATATTAAGAACAAAATTAGCCTCACCCAAGTCCTTCATGTCAAACTCCTTAGTCAACCATAATTTGATTGATGACAATGCCCCAACATCATTGCCAATTAGCAAAATGCCATCTACATAGAGCAGTAGAAAAACCACCTTCCCATCCTTAATGTGTTTGTACACACATGGTTCATCTCCATTTTGTGGGAACCCATAAGTCTTGATTACCTGATCAAATCTTGTGTTCTAAGAACAGGAAGCCTGCTTAAGTCCATAAATTGACTTTCGTAGCTTACAAACCTTACCCTTTTGACCCTTGACCTTGAACCCGTCTGGTTGTTCTATATAAATGGACTCATCAAGATAGCCATCTAAAAAAGCCATCTTGACATCCATCTACCAAATCTCGTAGTTAAGAGTGGCAACTATGGACAAGAGAATCCGGATGGACTTAAGCATGGCTACAAGCGAAAAGGTTTCCTCGTAATTGATTCCTTCCTTTTGCGTGTAACCCTTAACTACCAGTCTAGCCTTAAAGGTTTAAACCTTTCCAACCACTCCTCTTTTCGTCTTGTAAATCCATTTACACCCTATGGGTTTTACCCCTTCGAGAAGATCCATAAGTTCCCAGACCCAATTAGTTTCCATAGAATTCATCTCTGTATTCATGGCCTTTGTCTAGAGTTTGAATCAACATCCTCCATAGCCTCTGCATAAGTATAAGGATCCCTGTCAGGTTCATCCAGTTTAGCCAAAAAGGCCTCACCATTGAACATATACCCTTCGGGTTGATGCCCAATCCTCCCAACACGCTGAAGCCCTTTAGGTTGTTGTTTAGGTTCATTTGGTTTTTCAACACCGATTGGAGTAGTTTCTACTGAAACCCCCAAAGTGATTGGATCACTCCTTAACTCCTCAAGCACTACTTTGCTTCGAGGCTTGAAGTCATCCATATAACTCTCCTCAAGGAAAGTTGCATGAGTTGAAACCACGACTTTATTTTCCTTTGGGTTATAGAAAAACCCCCTTTAGTCCCTTTTGGATATCCTACCAACACACAAACTTCTAAACGTGCTTCCAACTTATTCGCATCCTAAAACAGGACATGAGCTGAACATCCCGATATGCAAATATGGTTTAAGGATGTCTTGTTGCCCATCCATAACTCGTGAGGAGTTTTAAGGACCGATTTTGAAGGCACGTTGTTCAAAAGATAACAAGCGGTTTATAGTACATATCCCCAAAAAGATAAAGGCAACGATGAATACCTCATCATGGACCTGACCATGTCCAATAAAGTCCTATTTCTTCTCTCTGCTATGTCATTTTGTTGCAGAGGGCCCGACAAAGTCAAATGGGATAAAAATCTTATTCTCTAATAAGTGTCCCAAGAACTCACCATAAAGGTCTTCTCCACGTCGATCGGATCGAAGTGCCTTTATGGCTTTACCCAATTGTTTTTCCACTTTAGCCCGAAACTCCCTAAACTTGTCAAAAGTTTCACTTTTGTGGTGCATCAGGTACACATAAGCATACCTTAAGTAACCATCAATAAAAGTGATGAAGTACTCATACTCTCCTTGTGCTCAGATGTTCATCCATCCGTAAACATCACTATGCACAAGTTCTAGAACCCCTTCAGTCCTATTGCCCTTAGACCCGAATGGTCTTTTGGTCATTTTACCCTTTAAACAAGATTCACATTAAGGCATAGATTCTACCTTTAAGTGACTTAAAGGTCCATCCCTGGCCAACCTTTAAATCCTATTCAGGTTAATATAACTAAGGTGCGAATGCCAAATATATGTCTTATTAAAGTGAGAAGTTTTAAGTCATTTAGAGTTATTATTATTCATCTCAGCATTAAGCAGTAAGTCCATCTTGGGTTTAATAAAATATAGATTATTTTGCATCCATCCAGAACAGATAAAAGATTTGATTTTACGAATCACCACTTTATTATTAAAAGAAACGAAATAGGAGTCTTTAAATAAATAAGCCATAGAAATTAAATTCCTTTTAAATTTAGGAACATAAAAAGAATCTCGTAAAATTAAAATCCTATAATTATCAAAATATAGATGGATGTCTCTCATTGATTCCGCTAAGACCAAGGATCCATCGTCCATCCGAAGTGTGAAGTCTTCATAAAGTAGACTTCTCATTTCTTTTAACCCCTACAAAGAAACACAAACATGATTAGTTGCATCGGAATCTATGACCTATATGTCACTGGATTTGTCAACCAAACAAGTTCCTAAATATAGAAGATCATACCTACCTCCGCGGGAAAGAAAGTCCTTGCAATTCTTCTTGATGTGCTTGACCTTCCTACAGAAGAAGCACTTAAGTTTTTTGGCATTCTTGTTGTTGTTGTTGTTGTTGTTGTTGTTAGCAGGATCAGAAGACTTCCCATTCTTGGCCCACTGTTTCTTTCCATTCCTAAGGTTGTGATCGGAACAAGAAGCAGTCGCCAAAATAGCCTCGCCACCTGTAGGAGATTCCCTAATCAGCAATTCAAACTCCAACAACCATTCCATCAACTCCGTCAAGGTCATATCCCGCCTATTGCTCAAATTAAAAGTAGCTCCAAATAGGATAAACTCCATAGATAAAGTTTCAAAGACCATAGTCATCTGAGTTTCAGCATCGATGTTGGCTCCATTGGTTTATGCCTCAGCATGGCAACCCATGACTAACATCATGTGCTCCTTTACAGATGTTCCCGGTTTTTGTTTATAGTTCAAAATTTTTTGAAGCACCCCTTGCTGCTACTTTTGAATTGCCCCTTGCTGCTTAGTTAAGGCCTAGCCTCCAAACATTTTTTTCAGATTATCTAAGATCTGCTTAGCAATCTCATAATCCTCATGATGAGCCTGTAGCATGTTGTTCATGTTGAACATAATATAGCAGTAGGCCTGATCATTAGCATCTTTCCAACGATCATATGCTGGGATAAGATCGTTGGTGGAATCTCCCGTAGGCTCAGGAGGACAAGGGGTTGTCAGCATAAATTTCAGTTTCTCAAAGGAAAGGATGATATTTAGGTTCCGTTTCCAATCATTACAATTCACACCAATTGATTGGTTTTTGTCAAGTATCGATGATAAAGCATTTTTAGACATTTTTAATCTACAATAAAGAATCATATATCAAATATAAGCAAACATATCATAATAATTTAGTAAGATAACACAATCATGTAAAAACATACAAATGTGTTTATGTGTCAAAACCTCAAAAATATCACAACCTTACAACAATAATTCCCAACTTAGAATTTAATAAGCTCTTAGGGGAGTTATGCCAAATTCAATCAGGAACACGAATTCCCTCTTGATTAATATATGTCATCCAGGACCCGTATTGTAACACCCACCTATTTTTATATAACGGATCACGTTAAGTTAGTAACAATGTTAAGGAAATTTTATTAATAATTTATGTTATATGTTATGAAATATGATTTTAATGTTACTAACTTTTATGTCAAGTTTTATGACAGGTGACGACCGCATGGAATCGTTGTGCTCAAGTTTTCATGATTATTTTAATGTATGTTTAATTATGATGCAATGATGAATTGAATGTTTTAATGTATGGCATTTAAAGACAGTTTGGCAGGCTGAAAAAGACTGCAAAGATCGACAGGCCGATGGGAACCATCGGCAGGCCGAACTTGGTGGAACCGGTAGGCCGAAGAAGAAAATCGGCAGGCCGAACACAGCTGATGAGCAGTCAGCAGAAATCTCTCCAAATTTATGGTTGAGATGATTACGTTAAATGGGTGATTTATTACGATTAATTGGCATAATAATGGAATAATTTTGTCTGTTAAGGAAATAAAAGGTTTGACTTCACATTTGATTTGTATTATTTTAAGTGGTTTCCTATTTTTAGAGGGCAAAAATATGGCAAGTAAGACTAAAGTTTTGACTCTCCTTCTTTTCTCTCCTTCCTCCACGCCAATAGTCATCAATTAGTCAGAAAATTCTGACTTAATGGAGGGTATTGAATTTTTTTTCGGTTATGCTTATTACGTTAAAAAAAAATTTAACATTCTTTTCCATTTTTTTTCTCTCAACTTCTCACTCTTCTCTCTCTCAGTTTCTGAGACGTTTTCTCATTCCTCTCTTCCTCTTCTCTTCTCCACAAATTCCATTTCTTCTCTCTCAAAAATTCTTTGCAAGAAAATTGAAATAAAAAGTTATATTTTTGTTGGTTGAATTCAAGGGTTTTGAGAAGAAAATCTTTCAAGGTAAGGACTCGTTTCTTTGTGTTTTTGAAAAGAATTTCTCCTCCTCAATTCGACTACAATACCTTTCTCTAGGTATTGTATTTTGCTCTGAGGTTTTAATATGATGTTTATGTATGTATTATGTGATGTTTCTACAGGTTTCAAGTCATTTCGTTATTTCTATGATAAAATATGAATTTTGTATCCTCTACCCTTCACAGTAAAATATTGTTGTTTGGATATGATGCATGAAAAATGTAATGTTTATTCAAGGGGTAAATGAATGATGTTTTTCATGAAAGTTGACAAGAATGTTCATGTATATGTTACGATATTGACTGCAAGGTTTGTTAATGTTTTGATGAATGTATTTTATGTTATAAAATTTTTATGAGATTACGTCAAGAAAACTGTTTTAACAATGTTGTTTTTGGATTTTCGTTTTATGAAATGTTTTACATGTTTAAATGATTTTTATTGATGATTATACTTAAGGATGCATGTTATGAATTATGTTTGTAATATGAGATGAATGTATATGTGATGGTATATAAATGGATGTTTTATGATAAGTATTAATTTTATTGTATTTTTAAATGGATAAATGGCATGAACACTCAAAGGAACGAGTACATCGAGACCGCGGCGTTGTCACCAAAGCATATTAAGGTTAAGTAAGCTAGCTTTAAGGTAAGTATATTCTCACCTGCAACCTGACACGTTTTACAAGGTTTGATGTTATGTTCACAATGATATTCATGATGATTTTATGGTTATTTTCCTTAAAGGATTTCTTATGAAAGATTTTCATGATTTAAAGTTATGCATGTATGATAATGACATGTTTCAAAGCATGAAAATTATGTATATATATGTATCACCTAATAAGTGTTGCACATCAATGTTATGAAATGATATGTTATGATGTCATGTTTGGTTTAGGATTAGCTACCCTTCTCCTCTCATGACGGCGCCCTACAATGATGATTATGGTGCAACACTTGGGCCCTTAAGATAAAATGGAATAAGTTTAATATGGTTAATGTAATGAAAGATATGTTCTATGAAATTGTGCTTAAGGCACTTTTATGATATGATGATGATGTATATGAAGTGTTTTTAAATTGTGAGAATTATATGTACTTACTAAGCATTAGCTTATTAAAGATTATGTCATGTTGCAGATAAGGGTAAGAAGATCATGGATTAGGCGGAGGACATGGGAAGGCATGTGAGCATTAAACACGATGAATTGTAACCGGAAGAACGCCAAGAAGAATGTTTTTATGTTTTAAATCAAGTCTTATATTTTGAACATATTTTTATGTTAAGTTTTAAGAATACTTGAACTATGATTTTATATTTTATTTAACATTTTAAAGAATTTTTGATCTTCCACATTTTTATGAAAAGTTGGTTTTGTTTAAAAATTAAGTTTTCTCAAGGATTTTTGGCTCGGTCGGCCTGCCGAACATCTTTGGTCGGCCTGCCGATGTTTGAAGATTCGGCGTGCCGATCACGTTTTTGGCCTCCCAAACGATGATAGGTTTTTAAGCCAGATTTGCAAAGCCTATGCTGGCCTGCCAGTTGAGGAACTCCGGCCTGCCGATCATGTCCGGCCTGCCGAAGCCCCAAGTTCGGCCTGCCAAACTATGGGAGCAAATAAGTTATAAACAATGTGATGTTTTTTTTATAAGTTGTGATATTACAATTTGGTAAATCTATACTATAAAAATAGGTTTATGATTCATTTAAAGTATAATTGAAATAATTATGATATGGAATAAGTTAAGCAATGTTATGTTTTAAAAAAAAAATGCATGAATGGATCCTGGTTAAGTATGTTTTAATTATGTTTACTATTAAACGTATCATATAAGTTATGTATTTATGCTTATGTTTAAAGTTCAAATAAGTATGAATGTATGAATGTAACGACATCTGTGACGTCTGTAAGGGGGCGTTACAGGCTTTGGTATCAGAGCGAATTTTCGATTACAATTCATATTGCCACACGTCAATCCACGTCCTCCATGTAAGTATGTTATAAAGTTAGATGTTATGATGCAAGAATGATGATAAGATTAAGGTCCAAATGTTTAACAATTAATGATCTAGTAGTGAAAACTTGTCTCATAATTGGAAGATTATTTCTAAGTTTTAATTCTTTTAGGAAATTAACGATGGACGGTCATAGAAGAATGCTGACTCGCACCCAGACCAACGAAAGACTCATGACAATGATTGCTGAGTTACAGAGACAACTTGAGGACCAAAGAAGGGAAATAGCTGCGTTAAGGGCCAACAGCCAGAATGACGACCATCGAGGCAACGATGTGCCTCCTCCTCCCCCGCAGCCACAAGTCAACGAAGTCCTAGTTCCTGCTGCTGAACCAAGGGTGGCTTATTAGGAACCCCTACTAGTCAGATGGAAGAGGGTTAAGCCAGTGGATTTCGAAGGTTCTAAGGATCCGCTAGTAGCTTAAGGATGGTTAAAGACGATTGAGGCCACCTTACGACTCATGGATTTTACGGACAATGAAAAGGTCCTCTGTGCCTCGTACTACCTCACTATGGAGGCCAGAATATGGTGGGATGGCATTGAAATGAGCAGGAATGTTGAAGAAATGTCATGGGCTGACTTCGTTCATGAATTCAACACGAATTTCTTCCATATGAATATCACGAGAAAGCATTATGAGGAGTTCAAGAGCTTGCGCTAGGGGGATATGTCAGTCACTGATATGGTCACGAAGTTTGACCAGTTAGCCCGTTTATGTCCAAGAATGGTTATGGATGAAAGTGAAAGGGTCAGAAGGCTAATCAAGGTTTTTAGGCCTAAAATTGCTGCTATTGTGGATGGGGCAAGTCCACCCAGGAGTCAAGAACAGGTTGTCATGAGAGCCCAACGTGCGGAGTTCCATCTATCAAAGCTAAGAAGGAACCAGCCTCAGTCGGGCCAATAAGCCAACAATGCAAACAACCAGAACCGTCCTCCACACAGGAACAACAACAACAACAGTAGCAACAACAACAGCAACCAAAACTAGAGGGATAATAAAAGGAAGGGCAATCCTCAAAATCAGCAGGGCCAAGACAACAAGAGGCACAATGATGGTCAGCACAACAACAATAACAGGCGATTTCAACCATGTTTCAAATGTGGAAAGAAGCATCCAGGGGAATGTCGTTTGGGAACAAACCAATGTTTCATCTGTGGGCGTGAAGACCACTTTGTTAAAAACTGTCCTAAGCTGATGAATGCCAATGCCCCACAGAGAGCTCCTCCTCTAGCCCAGCTACATCAGATGCAAGCTTCCCTTGAAGGGCCACTTATCAGTCAAGGGAGAATTGAAGCCCCACCGACTAATGCCTGAATCTATGCCATGACAAAAGAACAAGTGGCTGCTGAAGCCTTCAATGTGGTCACAGGTCAGATAACAAGTTTATCTAATGATGCTTATGTCCTTTTTGATACGGGTGCCACGCATTCTTTTGTATCTATGTCATATGCTAAGAAGTTAGAGGTTCATTTAGAGCCTATGAGACAGGGATTCACTACGACACTACCCTTCGGGGAAGTGATATTATCTACGTACTGTTTGTGTACAGTACCCCTATGGATTTCTGATAAGGAGCTTTTTGTCGGCCTCATTGTGTTCGACATGCACGACTACGATATGATTCTTGGGATGGATTTCCTTAGTAAGTACAATGCCTTTATTGAGTGCCGAAAATGAAAGGTGATCTTCCATCCAGAAGGTGCTCAGAAGTTCATTTATGTTGGCGAGTCTAGAAAGAAGCCCCACATGTTCTTATCTGCAATGAAAGCAAGGAAGTTATTAGCAAGTGGCTACATGGGCTATCTGGCGAACATTGTAGCCAAAAACCAAGAAGAAAAGAAAAGGATTAAAGATGTACCTGTAGTTCACGAATATGCAGATGTGTTTCCTGATGACCTGACGAGTCTACCGCCAGAAAGAGAAGTTGAATTCGAGATTGAGCTCGCTCCTGGCACCGATCCAATCTCAAAAGCGCCTTACAGAATGGCCCCAGTAGAGTTAAAGGAGCTTCACATGCAATTAAAGGAGCTACTTGATAAAGGTTTCATCAGGCCAAGTCACTCACCATAGGGAGCTCCAGTCTTGTTTGTAAAGAAGAAGGATGGCACTATGAGACTTTGCATTGACTATAGAGAATTGAACAAGGTGACGATCAAGAACAAGTACCCGTTGCCACGAATCGATGATTTGTTTGATCAACTTAAGGGTGCATCTGTGTTCTCAAAGATTGATCTACGATCGGGATATCATCAGTTGAAGATTAAAGAAGGAGATATCCCCAAGACTGCCTTTAGGTGGAGGTATGGTCACCATGAATTTATGGTTATGCCTTTCGGTCTGACTAATGCATCGGCTGCCTTTATGGATTTGATGAACAGGGTATTCAAGGATTTTCTCGATAAATTTGTTGTTGTATTTATCGATGATATTCTTGTCTATTCGAAGAATCAAGAAGAACATGAGGAACATTTAAGGATTGTGTTGGAGACTTTAAGAAGACAGCAGCTATATGCAAAGTTCTCTAAATGTGAATTTTGGCTTAATAAAGTGTCATTCTTGGGGCATGTTATTTCAAAGGAAGGGATTATGGTTGACCCTGCTAAAGTAGAAGCTGTTCTCAGCTGGAAGCAACCGATGAATGCAAGTGAAATAAGGAGCTTCTTGTGTTTAGCAGGTTATTATCAGAGATTCATAGAAGACTTCTCCAAGATAGCAACTCCACTCACGAACCTGACTCGCAAAGGAAAGAAATATGAATGGACAGATGCATGTGAAAAGAGTTTTCAAGAACTGAAGAAGAGGCTAACGACGGCTCCAATTTTGGCTATTCCTAAAGGAAATGATGGATTTGTAATTTATAGTGATGCATCCAAGATGGGCCTCGGAGCTGTATTAATGAAAAATGAAAGGGTGATTGCTTATGCGTCAAGGCAACTGAAGGATTATGAAAAGAACTATCCTACTCATGACCTCGAGTTAGCAGCAGTCTTTTTTTCGTTGAAGATATGGAGACACTATTTATATGGGGTCCAATGCAAGATTTTCACTGATCATCAAAGTCTGAAGTACTTGTTCACGCAAAGAGAACTGAACATGAGACAACGAAGATGGCTAGAGTTGGTGAATGATTACGATTGTGAAATCCTTTATCATCCTAGAAAAGCTAACCGAGTGGCTGATGCTCTAAGTAGGAAGTTAGTTGCCATGTTGATGTCAATACAAGCGATGTCTTCACCTTTAAGAAAGAAAATTCTGGACTTCGGTTTGGAACTTATAGTAGGACAGCTATCAACACTCTCTCTTGCTCCGACGATGTACGATAAAATTCGAAGAAAACAAGATGAAGATGTAAGTCTTGTAAGGATTAAGCAAGAAATGAAAGAAGGAAAATGTCAAGAGTTTCGTATTGATCGCTTATGTGTTCCTAATGTTGATGACTTAAGGGAAAAGATCTTGACAGAAATTCATGACACTCCTTACTCTATTCATCCAGGTGCAACAAAGATGTACAATGATCTAAGGGATAATTTCTGGTGGTTTGGAATGAAACGTGATGTTGCAAGGTATGTGAAGAAATGTATGACATTTCAACAAGTAAAGGCTGTACACCAAAGACCTGGTGGTGAACTGTCTATCCAAATACCAGAATGGAAATGAAAGGATATAGCAATGGATTTCATTACTGGATTGCCTAGGACTATGAATGGTTATGATGCAATTTGGGTAGTTGTGGATTGACTAACTAAGACGACGCATTTCATTCCTATCAAGATCACTTACTCTATGGAACGGTTAGCGGAACTCTATGTTAAGAAAATTGTACGACTTCATGGGATTCCCAAGACAATCATCTCAGATCGTGATGGCAGGTTCACATCTAAGTTTTGGAAGAGTGTACAGACTGCAATGGGAACCAGGCTACATTTCAGTACAGCTTTTCATCCTCAGACTGACGGCCAAACAGAGAGGACAAACTTGATTTTAGAGGATATGCTACGGGCTTGTTCTCTCAATTGTAAGACCAATTGGTGTAAAATATTGTCGTTAGTAGAATTTGCTTACAACAATAGCTTTTAGGCGACAATTGGAATGGCACCTTATGAGACGCTATATGGATGAAAATGCAAGTCGCCTATATGTTGGCACAAAGTTTGTGAAAAGAAATTGATGGAAAGCGTCGATGATGAAAGAACTGATTTTGTGAATGAAACTTCTGAGATGATAAAGTTGATAAGAAGAAGAATAGAGACCGCTCAAAGCTGTCAGAAGAGTTATGCTGACAAGAGAATAAGACCCTTAGAGTTCACCGTGGGCGAGTATGTGTTTTTGAAAGTTGCACCAATGAAAGGAGTTATGAGGTTTGGAAAGAAAAGCAAGTTAAGCCCAAGATTTATTGGCCCGTTTGAAATCATGAAGCGATTAGGCAAAGTAGCTTATCAGTTGAAGTTGCCTTCAGAAATGTACACAATGCATGATGTATTTCATGCCTCCATGCTTAAGAAGTATGTCCCGGACCCTACGCATGTGATTAAGCCACAAGTGATCGAGATACAAGAAGACTTAAGTTATGAAGAAAAGCCAATGAAGATACTCGATCGGAAAACCAAAACCTTGAGGAATAAAGAAATTCCATTGGTCAAGGTGTTATGGCGAAATCATCAAGTTGAAGAAGCAACATGGGAACGTGAAGATGACATGAGATCTATGTATCTGCATTTATTCTAAGTTTCGAGGACAAAACTTTTATAAGGTGGGGAGAATTGTAACACCCACCTATTTTTATGTAACGGACCACGTTAGGTTAGTAACAATGTTAAGGAAATTGTATTAATAATTTATGTTATATGTTATGAAATATGATTTTAATGTTACTAACTTTTATATCAAGTTTTATGACAGGTGACGACCGCATGGAATCGTTGTGTTCAACTGTTCATGATTATTTTAATGTATGTTTAATTATGATGTAATGATGAATTGAATGTTTTAATGTATGGCATTTAAGATAGTTCGACATGCCAAACTTTTAAGTTCGATAGGCCGAAAAAGACTGCAAAGATCGACAGGCCGATGGGAACCATCGACAGGCTGAAGAAGAGAATCGACGGGCCGAACACAGCTGACGAGCAATTAGCAGAAATCTCTCCAAATTTATGGTTGAGATGATTACGTTAAATGGGTGATTTATTGTGATTAATTGGCATAATAATGGAATAATTTTATCTGTTAAGGAAATAAAAGGTTTGACTTCGCATTTGATTTGTATTATTTTAAGTGGTTTTCTATTTTTAGAGGGCAAAAATATGGCAAGTAAGACTAAAGTTTTGACTTTCCCTCTTTTCTCTCCTTCCTCCACGCCAATAGTCATCAATTAGTCAGAAAATTTTGACTTAATGGAGTGTATTGAATTTTTTTTCGGTTATGCTTATGACGTTAAAAAAAAATTTAACGTTCTTTTCCATTTTTTTTCTCTCATCTTCTCACTCTTCTCTCTCTCAGTTTCTGAGACGTTTTCTCATTCCTCTCTTCCTCTTCTCTTCTCCACGAATTCCATTTCTTCTCTCTCGAAAATTCCCTGCAAGAAAATTGAAAGAAAAAAGTTATATTTTTGTTGGTTGAATTCAAGGGTTTTGAGAAGAAAATCTTTTAAGGTAAGGACTCGTTTCTTTGTGTTTTTGAAAAGAATTTCTCCTCCTAAATTCGTATACAATACCTTTCTCTAGGTATTGTATTTTGCTTTGAGTTTTTAATATGATGTTCATGTATGTATTATGAGATGTTTCTCCAAGTTTCAAGTCATTTCGTTGCTTCTATGATAAAATATAAATTTTCTATCCTCTACCATTCACAGTAAAATATTGCTGTTTAGACATGATTCATGAAAAATGTATGTTTATTCAAGGGGTAAATGAATGATGTTTTTCATGAAAGTTGACAAGAATGTTCATGTATATGTTATGATATTGACTGCAAGGTTTGTTAATGTTTTGATGAATGTATTTTATGTTATGAAATTTTTATGAGATTACGTCAAGAAAATTGTTTTAACAATGTTGTTTTTGGATTTTCGTTTTATGAAATGTTTTACATGTTTAAATGATTTTTATTGATGATTATACTTAAGGATGCATGTTATGGATTATGTTTGTAATATGAGATGAATGTACATGTGATGGTATATAAATGGATGTTTTATGATAAGTATTAATTTTATTGTATTTTTAAATGGATAAATGGCATGAACACTCAAAGGAACGAGTACATCGAGACCGCGGCGTTGTCACCAAAGCATATTAAGGTTAAGTAAGCTAGCTTTAAGGTAAGTATATTCTCACCTGCAACCTGACACGTTTTACAAGGTTTGATGTTATGTTCACAATGATATTCATGATGATTTTATGGTTATTTTCCTTAAAGGATTTCTTATGAAAGATTTTCATGATTTAAAGTTATGCATGTATGATAATGACATGTTTCAAAGCATGAAAATTATGTATATATATGTATCACCTAATAAGTGTTGCACACTAATGTTATGAAATGATATGTTACGATATCCTGTTTGGTTTAGGATTAGCTACCCTTCTCCTCTCATGACGGCGCCCTACAATGATGATTATGGTGCAACACTTGGGCCCTTAAGATAAAATGGAATAAGTTTAATATGGTTAATGTAATGAAAGATATGTTCTATGAAATTGTGCTTAAGGCACTTTTATGATATAATGATGATGTATATGAAGTGTTTTTAAATTGTGAGAATTATATGTACTTACTAAGCATTAGCTTATTAAAGATTATGTCATGTTGCCAATAAGGGTAAGAAGATCATGGATTAGGCGGAGGACATGGGAAGGCGTGTGAGCATTAAGTGTGATGAATTGTAACCGGAAGAACGCCAAGAAGAATGTTTTTATGTTTTAAACCAAGTCTTATATTTTGAACATATTTTTATGTTAAGTTTTAAGAATACTTGAACTATGATTTTATATTTTATTTTATCATTTTAAAGAATTTTTGATCTTCTGCATTTTTATGAAAAGTTGGTTTTGTTTAAAAATTAAGTTTTCTTAAGGATTTTTGGCTCGGTCGGCCTGCCGAACATCTTTGGTCGGCCTGCCGATGTTTGAAGGTTCGGCCTGCCGAACACGTTTTCAGCCTGGCGAACGATGATAAGTTTTTAAGCTAGATTTGTAAAGCCTCTGCCGGCCTGCCAGTTGAGGAACTCCGGCCTGCCGATCATGTCTGGCCTGCCGAAGCCCCAAGTTCGGCCTGCCAAACTATGGGAGAAAATAAGTTATAAACAATGTGATGTTTTTTTTTTATAAGTTGTGATATTACAATTTGGTAAATCTATACTATAAAAATAAGTTTATGATTTATTTAAAGTATAATTGAAATAATTATGATATGGAATAAGTTAAGCAATATTATGTTTTAAAAAAAAATAAAAAAAAAGCATGAATGGATCCTGGTTAAGTATGTTTTAATTATGTTTACTATTAAACGTATCATATAAGTTATGTATTTATGTTTATGTTTAAAGTTCAAATAAGTATGAATGTATGAATGTAACGACATCTGTGACGTCCGTAAGGGGGCGTTACACGTATGATCTAGCATATATTAATAATCGTTTCTTTGGCCATTAATTTTATTAACAGTGCTTCTAGGGGAGGTTAATAATAAAACTAACGTGAGTGCATAACCATCGTTTCAATATTTTATCCTTGATTTATAATTACTACAACGATAAATCATGATAAAATACCTTATCCACTTAGAGATCCAATCTGGCAGATGATGAAGTCCTTTCCTAAGAGTCGGAACCATCATGTTCTTCCTATGGACCAATGATGGAGGCCTCGGGTCCTCTCTTCGAAAACTTTCTCCCACTCAATCTTTTGAAATCAAGTTTTTATTTTAAAAACATGCATGAACAATTTTAAATTGAGTGGCACACCCTATTCTATATGGCATGTTATCAATATACATGACAAATTATATTATAATACAGACAAGCAAAGCAATCAAGCAAAGATATAAGCAAAATAATAATAAATAACTGTAATATTATAATTCCACCCTAGAGAATAGAAAATAAAAATTACAAGAGAATAATCGAAACATATTATCGATTCTTCATCCTTAAATCCTCAAGCTATATCCTTCTTCATGTAATTGCCATCGTTAGGTTTTCAATCCCACATAGATTGAATACTCCATATTTCCAGGCATATCCAAATTTAATGTTTCTTAGAATTATCTTAAAAATAAAATTAAAACTGCATTGAAAACTGCACCTTTTTTGGAAAAATTTCAAGCTCTCTATCGGCATGTTGATCTGTATGGTCGGCCTACTAGTCATGATCCATCAACTTGTCGATCTTTTCAGGTCAGCCTGCCGGTTATGAATGTTTGGCCTGTTGAACTGAAAAGTTTGGCCTATCGCCAAAGCCGCCTGATTTCTGCCCCATAGATGGCCTGTAGAACCTCACGTCCGGCTTGCGATCCTGCGACTATCGGCCTGCCAAATAGGAGGGTTCGGCATGCCGACTGAGTAGAAACCACCCTTTTCAAAAAATACAGTTTCTAATGCAATTTATCAATTTTATTTTCAACAATTCAAAAACATAAAATTAGAGACTCAAGAAATACCTAAGAGCCCCATCATCCATCTTCTAGATCTGCTTTCTAGATCCGTCTTCTCCGAATGATTATATAATTACAAAATTCTTACCAATTTAAAATTCTAACCTCTAAGGAACCATAACCGACAAAAATTAATTAATTAAAATAATTAAATATTAATTTAATCAACCATAATTAGTTAATAAATATTCACCATATAATCCAAGACAACATATAAAATTATATAGAAACCAAGAGTGCCAACTTTCTATAAAATTAATTTCAAGCATAGGAGAGATCAAGATCACATAATTTACACATGCAACACGATCACAAACTCGTAAATTTACGTAAAAACCTGGCTCTAATACCAATTGTTGAAAAAATAGTACGTAGCGAAACTTTAAAAATTTTTATATCAGAGAATTTTTCAAAATACAAGTTTGACACGCTATATGCATAAATTAACCAGATCTTACTAACCTTTTGTGTGTCAAAAAGCTCCTACAATTAGTGAAAAGAAGTAACGTTCTAGAAGAACCTCAACCAACTAGCCTTCTTTGCTCTTCTCTATATACAATCGGAGTGAGTGTAGGCTCACATGCATAGCTCTTCTACCAAAGGACTCTCCTTCCAACCAATTGAGAGAACCTAAAGCTAGTGTTTGAAATTTGTGAACAAGAGCTCTCAAGGAGTTTTCAGAATCATACCAGCACAGTTTCACTCATAATCTATCAATTGATCTAAACAATAAAGAGACTCATTCCCCTTCATATAGAGGTTGGGCCCAGAAGTCAGTCCTTATTAGACAAGGCCTCAAAAATTCGAATCAGGATCAATATCTAATAAAATTCGCATGAAAACACATGATAAAAAATCCCACAGCCGGCAAGCCGAACTAGCAGATCGGCCTGCCAAACCTGTCCCATCAGCAAGACAAAGTTTAAGATTAGCCTGCCGAACTTACGATTTTTTTATCCCTACAAATCTTTTTCTTCCACCCAAGATTCTTGGGATAGATTCTCAATTTTAATTCAAATGACCTAATAGAGAAGTTATCTGATTAAAACAGTCATATCTAGTTAATCTCTAGAAAAATAAATATTCATGATAATTCAACAAGTTTATCTTGAATTAATTCAAAATTAATCCAACCGATTAATAGACATCAATCTTGATAATTTAACAAGTTTATCTTGAATTAATTTTATCACAAAATTAATTCAACCGATAAATAAACATGAATTATCTATTTTTTACCGAATTTTAACCAATCTGATAAATCTGACATAAGTCACCAATTATTGAAAAAGTACGCCGTATCGTTAGAGGATTTTTGTGAGCTAGCAAAGGAGACCTGATGGACCTATATAGTTTAAGCTCCTGATAATTATGAAACCCAATATCCCAGATATACATTTCATAATTATCAACTCCAACGCTACTCTACTAAAAGCTTGAAGTTGGACTCTCAAACTATATAGAATTACGAAGCCCAAATAGCTAAGTCTCTATGACATATCATAATGTATCATATCCCCATAGGATTATCCATAATTAGCTTAAGGACAAGTTCTGTTTTACCTTCCCGATTATTTTTATCTTATATTCCATTATCTCACCATCATAAAACTTACCATGCAAAGACGGTATACCATTCAGTTACACCTATGTATCCAAATGGTTGAGCGCTCTAGTTTTTTCAATTATAGGATAAGGCATATAAGAGGATATCACTACTCCTAAAGAGGAGCTATGGATTCCATATCTATGAATAACAAGTTTACGCTATGAACAGTCATGCCTCAGCGTACCAGCGTACGTGCCACTATTAAAATGTGGGTGTCACCCTTTGGTACATCAAAAGATAAAAGTCAAGACAACGGGCCCAATATTCATCTCAGAATTAAGACACAATACAGATGATTGTCTAAAGTGAATTGATTTACTGAGACAGAATTATTAATCCAAATTAATTTGCTTTATGTCCCAATCCAACACATCGTCACCTATGACAATGCATCAATGTTTCTATTCGTAGAGTCCACCTCCGATGGCCAAGACAAACCATCTCCCAATAAGGATATAGACAACAAAACAATCTTTACATGAATAAAGTGCCCTACTTTATTCCCTCTATTGCGGATCTTATGATTTTGACCGTCACCTTAAGAATCGTGTCTTCCGTATAATCTGTCCATCATATGTCCAATTCTTAAAGGTTTTGACCAACAGTCTCAGACTATTGTTTGCTTAACATACATTCAACAAATATGAATATAAAGAGGACAAGATTTGGTATATAAATAATAAATAAATTCTTTATTGAAAAAAATGTCTCCAAAAACATATTACATTTTTACTCCTTAGGGCATACACGTCTAACAGAAGGAATTAAGGGTTCTTAGTAGATCACTCACTCACTTTTCTCTCTCATTAATCTCAATACATGAACAAAACGAGAATGGCAATGGAAGAACTCTTCTCCTCTTTCTTCTCTCTCTCGACACGCCAACTATGGGGGTTTTGCAAGAATTTTTGCAGCCTAACCAAGATTCTCAATTGTGTGTAGAATGAATTGATGAGGTCTCTATTTATAGAGAATGAGAAAATCAATTAATTATGAAAGCTTCCATTATTTAAATTTAATATCACATATTTAGTTAAAATAAAAGAGATAACTTTCACTTTCCTTATCTTTATGTAGAGAAATGCTACTTGTTACCAAGACTGATTTGTTTCCATAATTGAAATTTCTAATATTCAAAAAAATCATGTCTATCCTTGAAACATGAAATTTAGTAATTCTAATATTCAAAAAAATCATGTCTATCCTTGAAACATGAAATTTAGTAAACAAGTCTAGAACTATAAGAGGAACCCTTTCCTATGTTGTTACACGCCATACAAGTGGGTGGATCCCACTGTATGTCTTTTAAAGTTAATTATCATTTTTTATTATTAAATAAATTTATTATTTAGTAATTATAAATTAATTTATAATTAATTTACTTTGAGTGATTTAATTTAGAATTTCATAATTCTAAATTAATTAATTAAACTAATAATTTTGCTATCCAAACAATATTTACAAAGATGGCAGCTGATTAATAGGCCCATAATTTCAAGCTCTAATAAAACTAATATACTAATTGAACACTTTAATTAATAGATGATTCTTTTATTAATTCTAATGCCACTCCACTAAAACATTGAAATTGCACTCTTTATATTATAGATATAATTACTCATATTTTAGAGTGGTCTATTTGATATAGTCATTGCACATAAATTGATCCTCCACAAAATAATTCATAATATAAGCTAAGTAAAATCTATAAATCCCTCTAATTACATCTTTGTCCTTTAGAGCCATTGATTCTCTAATCAATAATAAATTCATAATCTTAATCATGACTTTGAGCGCTCATATTATTCAAAACCCAAATCAATGCTTAAGAGAATTATTTATCTATTTCTTGATAAATAAATAATGGATTTCATCTTTTAATATTAACACTCACGGCTACCTATTTCATTATGCCTGTAAAATACAAGGGATAAAATTATATTCTTGAATTCGTAACAAGTAAATCCAACAACTTAATTCCATAGAAATCTGCTAATAACTCATGATTAAGATAATTTTATATATGAACATCAGTCGATGTAATTTAAACTTGCTATATATTAACAGAGATTATTTAGCCGCTCATATCACATCATGTCTTAATCCTATAAAATATTATTATGTATCGTGCACTCATTAATGACTTGATATATTGACAATACAAATAAGACCATTCTATTCTCAACGACAATGACCTGTATTAGTAACTTTCAATTTCTATACTTTTATTGAAAAGCTAATCACATATTACTAACTAGTTTAATTATCATTTTAAAACATTATCCTCCTATATATAATACTTGTATACAATATTTAAAGTCATGTAAGTAATTATGGAATTTTTATGATATTTATAAAATATTCAAAAATACATGCATACAAATATAATGAAAAATTCACTTTATTTTATTTATAAATATGTCCTTTTCAAAAACATAACATACTTTAAGAGCATATTTTCTAACAATCACACCAAATGATTGGTGTCTTTAGGCTGATGTAATTTAATTCTTGCATTAAAAAGTAAATCCAAGAGATTTGTGCCATTAAATCTGCTAAAATTCTATACTTAACTTTGGTATAGGTTCTAAAAAATGAATGTCCTTTTTTTGAATCCCAATAAATGATATTAGGCCCTAGAACAAACAAAAACCCAAGGTAATCTCCAGTCTGTCCTCCATATTTGTGCCTAGTCAAAATCACAAAAAGTAGTCAAATCTAAACTTGAAAAAGGACAATTGCAACTATGTCGACAGTTGATTATATAAAATGAGGTTTTAAGAAATGTTTTGCAACAAGATGTGGTATGGGTAGCTTATTAATTAATTGTGTCTCAAACTAAACTCCCAACGATGGCAGAGAAAAAGGACCACATTCTACTTTCAAGTCGAAAAGTTGCTTGCTCTTGAAAGTAAGGAGAGGATGACTCCCTTGACCTACTATAGTTAAGGAGTAAGGTAACATTTCTATCATTAGCCAAGGGTAGAATTGGAAGAGCTTAGTTAGAAAGCAAGTTAGTGATATCAAAAAAATAGGCTTGGGGGTTATAGGCCTGTTTGCATTGGTTTAGCCTTATCAAAAGCAGGGAAAGCTAGAGCCCATGTGTCACACTTTTTCAATTAAACTAATGGTATTTGTTGGATAGAGGAAATTCCTTTTCATTAATAAGTAAATCAATGCATGGTTGCCCCACCTTTTAAGCTTGCCTTCTTTCATTGACTGATGAACTTAACTCTAAGCTCTAGTCTTTTACTATTAGGCTATACTTAACTAAGAAGGACCTCCATTATGACTTGTTCACTTCCATCAGTAAGAGGGTGTGTAATTTTAAACTTATTTATCATCTTACTGAATTATTTTATAACCGTTGAAATAGAACATAACTCTCACACTAAAGGTGAACCACAATAAATTTCATGTGTTCTCTTGTTTAGTTATTTTTTCCTTTTGCATATCTTTTCTCTCGAATAAGTAGGGAATCTAATTTGGAACATATTTTAAGGAAAACATCTGAAAAGATCCAAAAAAACTCCCCTTGAGTTTTAGTTAAATCCAATATTTGCCCTTATGTTTTGATAATTCAAAAAAATCCCCCAGGTTTTTAAATTATCTACAATTTATTCCCTGTGTGTTTTTAAAATGGTAAAATAAAAAAAGAAACCTATGACTAGTCAAAGTTTTTGAAATATCGAAACAATCTTAAAAATTACTATTTGATTTTTATTTTTAGTCATTAATTTTTTTAAAATTTTTTGCAATATATATATAAGTAAATAAAATCAAGAAAAAAAGGAGCTAGTGTGTTTGGATGACTGCGAAGAAAAATATGATGTAGAGCTTGGCTAGTCCAACAACTTCAAATTCAACTAGCCATGTGTAGATGTGTAAAAGTGCAGATTCTATATAGGGATAAACTGATCTAATATGTTAAGTTTTGCATTTTTGAACAAAATAGTTTTATTTTATTGAATTTTTTTTACTTTTTCTCTAAATTTAAGTTCATATTTTGATTATTTAAAATAATTTTTAACTATTGATCTCAAAGTACATTTATGTCATGTATAACAATTTGACCAATTAAAAGGGTTATATTTTACTTCATTTAAAAAGCTTAGGGGATACTTTTGGAAGAGTTTAAAAACATAAGGTATACTTTTTGAATTATTAAAAACACAAGGATAAATGTGGGATTCAGCTAAAACTCAAGTCATTTTTTGAATTTTTTTGAAACATCTCCAAGTTGATCAAGATAGGGTAATGCTTGAGTTTTTCTCAAAAACTCTCTAACTAAGTGAGAATCAAGTTCAATAATTTTTCTAGCCTGTTGAACTGGATTGCTGCTAGAAATATTGTTCTTGGGTTTTCACTCTTGGCTTTCTAGAACGATTTTGAAGAAATTCATGGAAATGTTGTAAAGACGTAGAATGTATATAACAAAAATTTTTCATAAAGCAATAATGCTAAAGAGTATTTAATTTAATGCTCAATATATATATATATATATATATATATATATATAATTTATGTTTACTTGGTTAAAGCAATAAGGTTGAAAATTGTCTAACATAAAACACTATGTATATTGAAACTGCTGTATTCCTCATGTAGTCATTGGTACCGAACAGACATACATGTGGGTGTAGAAGGAATTAAGGGTTTTTGGGAGATCACTCACTCACTTTTCTCTCCCATTAATCTGAATACATGAACAAAACAAGAATAGCAATAGATGAACTCTTCTTCTCTTTCTTCTCTCCCTCGACATGCCTACTATATGGGTTTTGCAAGAATTTTTGCAGTCTAACCAAGACTCTCAATTGTGTGTAAAATGAATTGATGAAGCCTCTATTTATAGAGAATGAGAAAATCAATTAATTATGGAAGCTTCCATTATTTTAAATTTAATGTCACATATGCAGATAAAATAAAAGAGATAACTTTCACTTTTCTTATCTGTTTGTGGAGAAATACTGCCTATTACCAAGTCAAATTTGTTTTCATAATTGAAATCTCTAATATTGAAAAAATCACGTTTATCCTTGAAACAGGAAATTTAGTGAACAAGTCAAGAACTCTATATACTATTACACGCCATACACAATGGGTGTGTCCCACTGCATGTCTTTCAAAGTTAATTATCATTTTATTATTATTAAATAATTTTATTATTTTATAATCATAAATTAATTTATTTTGAGTGATTTAATTTAGAATTTCATAATTCTAAATTAATTAATTAAACTAATAATTTCACTTATCCAAACAACATTTACCAAAATGGCGGCAGATTAATATTCTCATAATTTCAAGCTCTAATAAAACCAATATAATAATTGAACTCTTTAATTAATATATTATTGTTTTATTAATTCTAATGCCACTACATTAAAAACTTGTACTTACATTCTTGTTATAGATATAATTACTCATACTTTAGAGTTGCCTACTTGATATAGTCATTGCACATAAATTGATCCTCTACTAACAGTCACAGTTACCTATTTCATTATGCCTTCAAAATACAAGAGATAAAATTATATTCTCAAATTTGTAACAAGGAAATCAAGCAACTTAATTCCATAGAAATCTGCTAATAACTCATGATTAAGATCATTTTATATATAACCATTAGTCGATGTGATTAAAAATTGCTATATTTTAACAAAGATTATTTAGCCGCTCATATCACATTATGTCCTAGTCCTATAAAATCTCATTATGTATAGTGCACTCATTAATGACTCAATATATTAACAGTACAAAGAAGACCTTTCTATTCTCAATGGTAATGACCAATAATAGTAACATTCAATTTCTTTACTTTAATTAAATAGCTGATTATATATTGCTAACCATTTTAATTATCATTTTTAAATTATCCTCCTATATATAAAACTTATATACAATCTTTAAAGTCACGTAAATAATTATGGAATTTTTATTATGTTCGTAAAGTATTCAAAAATACATGCACATAAATATAATGAAAATTTCACTTTATTTTATTTATAAATATATCCTTCACAAAAACATCACATACTTTAAGAGCATATATCCTAACAACCACATCAAATGATTGGTGTCTTTAGGCTGATGTAATTAAACTCATGCATTGAAAACTAAATCTAAGAGATTTGTGCCACTAAATTTACTAAAATTCTATACTCAACTTTGGTAGAAGTTCTAAAAATTGAATGAACTTTTTTTGAATGCCAATAAATGATATGGCACCCTACAAACAAACAAAAACCCAAGGTAATCTCCAGCCTATCCTCCATATTTGTGCCTAGTCAACATCACAAAAAGCAGTCAAAGACAAACTTGAAGAAGGACAATTGCAACTATGTTGACAGTTGATTGTATAAAATGAGGTTTCAAGAAATGTTTTGCAACCACAAGTGGTATAGGCAGCTTATTAATTAACGGTGTCTCAAATTAAACTCCCAAACATGGCAGAGAGAAAGGACCACATTCTATATTTGGGTCAAAGAGTTGCTTACTTATAAAGTAAGGAGTGGATGACTCCTTCAACCTGGTATGGTTAAAGAGTAAGGTAACATTTTTACCATTAGCCAAGGGTGGAATCGAAAGAGCTTAGTTAGAAAGCAAGCTAGTGATATCAGAAAAACAAACTTGGGGGTTGTAGGCCTGTTCGCATTGGTTTAGCCTTATCAAAAGAAGGGAAAGCTAAAGCCCATTTATCACACTTTTTCAATTAATCTAATGGCGATTGTTGGATGGAGGGAATCCCCTTTCATTCATAAGTAAATGAATGCATGTGTCATGTCCCGAAGTATGGGTGATGACATGTTGGATTAATTAAGTTAATTAAAGCAGATTTTTTATTAAAATTACGAGTTAAATGTTTTAGGGGTAGTTTAAAAAAACTGTGATGGCTTGAAAACTTCTTAAAAACAATTATCGTTATTTTAAAACAGTTAATCATGAAATGAAATATTAAAGATAGAAAATCATGAGTCGGGCCCCACTGAACCCACATTAGAGCACACACATGGTATCTACAATAAAATATTACAATCACAGTTCAATACGATAGATAGAAATTTAAATAACACATGCCTTGACTAAAATAGAGAAATAACCTAAGCATTGTTCCTACAACTCATTTGTTGTCTAGTGGTCTCCTTGTCGGCCCTAAGCTGCAATCCACCAAGGGAAAAGGTTTTGAAAACAGATAAAGAAAAAGTGAGCAGAAGGCTTAGTAAGACTAAAGGTTCGAAGAACATGTAGTTGAATATAATATTTTATTATAGACAAAAGTTATAAAAATAATAGATTGAAATTCATTAAACTCATACTTACCATCTTGCTCTTTTTCATCCAATCTTACCTAGGGTTGAGCTTTGAAAACATTAAACAAGGTTAGATCCGTCACAATGTAAGAATCCCAAAATAACATAGATTCATAAAATTTATTCTGACCATTAATCCATTAGTCATCTGTAAAATTTGACTTATTATTTAGCTTATGGTAAAGCCATCATAATCACCACTGTGGTGGCCTAGTTGGGTTTCGAGACCTACTCCCAAGGTCGCACTCTCCACAGCCCGATCTTTGTGGATGGCATCATGCACTTTTGTATATTTATTATTATTTAAATCCCACGTTACAGAGAATTCTCAATTACATTCATTATTCGATTCATTATGATCATTCAATTCTTGACAAATAATGAGAATTGTTAAGAAACTTATCTAAACCGTTCCTTGAAATCCATTCTAAAGGAAATCATTTTGTAGGAAATCACTTTGAAGGAAATCATTTTGAAAGAAATCATTATATGGCCAAAGGCCCCTTTTTGAAGGCATTTAAAAACATTATATTAATTAATGAAAACATTTTTGAAAGAATCCTTTGAGGCCAAAATTATTAAAAACCTGGTTACTAAGAACGAGGTAGAAGTCCTACCTTGATATATTGCATTGTGACTCAGTATTGCAGTCCCGACTTGCTATATATTAGCTCCACGAAGCCACAAACAACCTCAAATTGGAGCTTTAAAACGAGTTTGTAAAAGCCTAATCACGTTCCTTGACCTCCAATCCAGCTAAGAATCAAATCTAGGATTCAAAAATTTTTGAATCAAAAAGAGAGGGAGAGAGGGAAAGAAACGTAGAGAGAGAGAGTATGCTAAGAAAGGGTGAGAAAAAGAGAGGGGGAGAGATTTAAATAGAGGAAAATTGTGGTTTTGTAGAGTGAAAACCATGTTCCAACACATGGTTTTCCAAAAGGGGCATATTAGATATTTGACAAATTGTTTTGTTTTGAAATTTCAAAATAACAAACAAATAAAAATAATAAGGAGTGATTAAAAATAAATAAAAGCAATACTAATTGGGAATATTACGAAATGATTAAATTAAGTTCAAACTTACCTTATGGCACACTAATTCACCATTTTCACACTAATTACATAGAATTAAAAATTAGGGTGTTACAGCTCTCCACCCCTAAAAGAAATTTTGTCCTCGAAATTCAAAAACCATCCTAAGAACAAGACAAAATAAATATGGGTATGACTCCTACATAGTCGACTCTAATTCCTAAATAGCTTCATCAGCCCTATGGTATTGCCACACTACTTTCACTAGCAGAACTTCACAGTGTCACAGTCCTACCACTTGTCAATTGATAATCTAAACCAGCACTTCTTTGTAGATCGCGTGTTCCTAAATCTACACACCATGAATAGAGACAATCTTGCTTGGCTCGGGCGAATATTTCAAAGCATCGACACATATGAAATACAACATGAAGGTGAGAGTTTGGGAGGAAGATCCAGGCGATAAGCCATCATTTCAAACGTTGAGAAATCCCGAATGATCTGACACACCTAAGTGCAGGATCCCTATTCACACTGAAATGCAAAACTCACCTACATGGCAAAACCTTTAAGAAAATAGAGTCCCCTACCATGAGTTTTGGTGGTCAATGTCTTCTTTTCACAAAAACTCTTCCGCCTACTCTGAGCAGCTCTCAATCGATCACGGATCACGGTAACCTTTTTATTGTTCTCATGGGTCTCTTCAAGTCCAACAACGATCTTGTCTTCCAGTCCAGCCTAAATCGCAAGCGATTGACACAGCCCTCCATATGGTGCTTCGAACGGTGCCATCCTGATGCTTACTTGTTAACTGTTGTTGTACGCAACTCTGCCAGATACAAATATCTCTTCTAATTCCTGCCAAAATCCAATGCATGCATATGTAATATGTCCCCAAGAATCTAAATAACTCATGCAAGTTACCTATCGGTCTAAGGATGAAAAAGCCATGGTGAAATCCCAGTCTGTGCCTAAAGCTTCCTGAAAACTCCTACAAGGACTCATCTCGAACACGACGACCTAAAGGTAAGAAATGAAATGCATCGATTTCATCAACCAGCCAACCATGACCCAAATCGCATTGTGCCTTTGCTTCATCCTCGACAACCTGATGAGGAAATCCATCATGACAAGCTTCTATTTCCACCCTAGAATGGGAAGCGGCTGAAGCTGACAGCGGGTTCCTGATGCTCGGCTGCTACCTAGAGGCAAACCTCATACTCTCGAACACCTTTCTTCTTACTTCACCACTAGCCCTGCTTGTGCAAATCGTGATACATCTTCCTATTCCTTGGATAAATAGAAAACTGAGACTTGAGAGCTTTGTCCATTAAAGCAGTTGCCACTTTCTCGATCTCAGACACTACCAGTTGTCCCCTAAGATTGCAACGATCCATCTGCATGAACTCTTTCATTCTTTAAACTACTCCTTGTTCTATATTCACATCCACATCCCCTGAAGGTGTTAGTCCTGCCATTGAGTCTGCTCTATCACTTGAACAAGCACTGAAGCTGATCCCACATGATACTCTGGAACATGATCTAGGTCTTCATGGTACTGCAGCCTATGCTCGTTCATGGCAGCATCTCTCCTCTAACCTTCTGGTGCTAGGCATGCTATAATCTCGAAGACTGCCTGCTAGGTGTATCCACAACCAGGTTGGTCTTACCCGGATGATACTACAACGAGAAATCCTGGTCCTCCATATATTCTATTTATCTTCATTGCCTCAAATTCAAATCCCTCAAGTGAACAAATACCTTAAGCTCTTATGACCCAAGAAAATCTAAAATATTGCCCCATTCAAGCAGCGTCTCCAGATCTCCAAGGTGTGAATCACTGCGATGAGCTCTAAATTGTGTGTAGGGTAATCCTGCTTATGAGGCCTCGATAGTCACAATCCACAAGTCATCACTCATCCATCTGACATCATCGCATATCCAAGTTCTCGTCCTGATGCATCAATGTAAACCTCGTAAAGTTTGTCACTACCCAATATAACCAATACAAAAATAGTAGTCCCCCAATTCTTCAACCCTTGGAAAACATAGTCACATTCCTCATCCTAGCCAAACCTAACACTTTCCTCGATCAACTGCATCAATGGAGCCACTATCTTTGAAAAATCCTTTACAAACCTCCCTTAGTACCTGACAAGTGTTAAGAAGCTGTGAAGCTCAGCCACAATCTTCGATCATTTTCACTATACTACAGTCTCCATCTTGGAGGAATCTACTGAGATACCCAGCTCAGAAATAATATGCCCGAAAACTTGACCTTTTTGGCATGCAACTATTGTTATTTGGATTGCAAATCTACCCTCAAGAAATATCGGGGACCTCCTAACCAACTAGACAATCTATCGATCCTAGGTCCCATGGGTTATGGGCCCACCACGCTTCCACTGCACCACTCTAATACAGTACTAATCTAAACAATTCATTAAAGGAGACATCCTCAAACTCATCAGCCATCGTTGTTGCTGCATTTCTTCCTGTGGCATTAGACTCCTCTTCTAGATCTTAAAAGAAGTGTGTGTGTATGTATATATATATATATATATATATAACATGCTAGGTTTCCTCGTACACCTAGACACCTTTCTTTTTTAAGTTGATCACTCATTACCCAATAGTCGCCACCCTGGTAAACAATCACCGTACCCCTATCAATCACTAGGGTTACCTCTCTAGTGTGACAATCTATAGTTGCATCACGCTTAGACAACCCATCCATCCCTAAGATCAATCGTAAGTACACATGGGGATTATAATCAAATCACGTTCCAAAGCCTTATCCCCATTCGTTATTTTACAAGGTTTATATATACGATTCACACACAGTCGCCCCAAGGGTGAGGTAATTACCAAGGTTTCATAAATTCCTCTATTACTAATTCCAAGGCATGTACAAAGGAACTTGAAATGGAAGAATGAATGGCACCAATATCAAAGAGAACCAAAACTAAAGACTAAAAAGCCGAAACGATACAGTCAACTTTCACATTACTAGTCTGAGCATCTGAACTGTTAGATATGTATGCCCTAAGGAGTAAAAATGTAATACATTTTTGGAGATATTTTTATCAATAAAGAATTTATTCATTTATATATACCAAATCTTGTCCTCTTTACATTCATATTTGTTGAATGTATGTTAAGCAAACAGTAGTCTAAGACTGTAGGTCTAAACCTTAAAAATTGGGCATATGATGGACTGATTATGCAGAAGACATGATTCTTAAGGTGACAGTCTAAAACATATGATCTGCAATCGAGAAAATAAAGTTCGGTGCTTTATTCATGTAAATATTATTATGTTGTCTATATCCCTTTAGGGAGACGGTTTGTCTTGACCATCGGAGTTGGACTCTGTGAATAGAAACATTAGCACGTTGTCATAGGTGACAATGTGTTGGATCAGGACATAAAATGAATTAATTTAGATTAATAATTCTGTCTCGGCAAATCGATTCACTTTAGACAGTCATTTGTATTGTATTTTAATCCTAAGATGAATAGTGGGCCCGTTGTCTCGACTTGTGTCTTTTGATGTACCAAAGGGTGACTCCCACATCTCAATAGTGGTATGCATGCCGGTACGTTGGAGGCATGACTCATGATAGCGTAGACTTGTTATTCATAGATATGGAATCCATAGCTCCTCTTTAGGAGTAATGATATCCTCTTATATGTGTTATCTTGTAATTGAAAAACTAGAGCGCTCAACCATTTAGATGCATAGGTGTAACCGAATGGTATACTGTCTTTGGATGGTAAGTTTTCTAATGGCGAGATAATGGAACGTAAGATAAGAATAATCGGGAAGGTAAGACAGAACTTTTCCTTAAGCCGATTATGGATTTTCATATGGGGATACGATACACTTTGATATGTCTTGGAGACTTAGCAATACGAGCTTTGTAATTCTATAAAGTTCGAGAGTGCAGCTCCAAGCTTTGAGTGGAGTAGCGTTGGAGTAGATAATTGTGAAATGTATATCTAGGATATTGGGTTTCATAATTATCATGAGCTTAAACTTTATAGCTCCATTTTGGCCCCCTTTGCTAGCTCACAAAATCCTGTAACGATACGGCGTGCTTTTTCAATAATTGGTGACTTATGTCGGATTTATTAGATTGGTTTAAAATTTGAAAGAATCAAATAATTCATGTCTATTTATTGGATAAATTAATTTTGTAATAAAATTAATTTAAGATAAACTTGTTAACTTATTGGGATCGGATAATTCTTGTCTGTTTATCAGTTGATTTAATTGGATAAATTAAATCAAGATAAACTTGTAGAATAATTGTGAATTGATTTATTTTCTTAGTGATTATCTTGATAAAGTTTGTTTTGATAAGATAACTTTTCTATTAGGTTATTTGAATCAAAACTAAGACTTTATCCTATAGAATCTCGAGTGAAAAATAAAAGATTCACAGAGATATTTACGCGGCAGTTTGGCCTGCCGATTTACATGTTCGGCCTGTCAATGGGGCTTGTTCGGCCTGTCGATCAGCAAGAGATAAGATTACACGTTTTCACATGGATCTTATCAGATATTGATCCGAACTTGATTCTATTTCAAGTTTTTGAGACCTAATCTGATAAGGACTGACCCCAAGACCAATCGCTATATAAAGGGAGTGAGTCCCATGATTTACTCAGATCAATTGAGAGATTAAGAGTGATACTCTTCTGGTGAGCATCTAAAAACTCCTTGAGAGCTTTTGTTCACAAATCATGAACACTAGCTTTGGGTTCTCTTGATTGGATGGAAGGAGAGTCACCGGTGGAAGAGCTGTACGTGTGAGCCCACACTCACTCCGATCGTAGATAGAGAATAGCAAAGAAGACCAGTTGGTTGAGGCTCTTCTGGAACGTTACTTCTCTTCACGGGTCGCGAAGGTTCTTCGGCACACAAAGGTTAGTAAGATCTGTTTAATTTATACATATAGCATGTCAAACTTGTGTTTTGAAAAAATATTCTGATGTAAAAAATTTTTTAATTTCCGCTGCGCACCTCTCACCTATTTTTCCAACAATTGGTATCAAAGCTGAGGTTTTTTACACAAATTTACAAGTTTGTGATCATGTTATATGCATAAATTTTGTGATCTTAATCTCTCCTAAGCTTGAATTAAAATTTTATAGAGAGTGTGCACTCTAGGTTTCTATATTATTATATGTTGTCATGGATTACGTGATCAATGTTTATTAATTAATTATGGTTGATTAAATCATTGTTTAATTTTTTATTAATTAATTAATACTAGTTATGGTTACTTAGAGGTTAGAATATGTATCTAGGTTTTTCATGTAATTAGATGGCGGACTATCATCTCCGTCTAGGAATTGTTATTAAAAATTTGTAAGAATTTTGTAATTAAATGATTATTCGGAGAAGACGGATCGAGAAGTCGGATCTTAAAGATTGATGATGGCACACCCAGGTATTTCCTGACTCTCTAATTTTAAGTTTTTGAATTGTTGAAAATAAACTTGATGAATTGCATTAAAATTGTATTTTTTAGAATGAGAGTTTTCTGCTAAGTCGGCATGCCGGACATCACAGTTCGGCAGGCCGATGGTCACAGATCGGCAAGCCGGACGTGTGGTCCGGTAGGCCGTCAGTGGGGCAGAAATTGGCTGGCTCTGCCGGTAGGCCGATCTTCCAGTTTGGCATGCCAAACTTTCATGGGTCGGCAGTCCAATGAAGCATGACCGGTAGGCCGATCACCCAGTTCGGCCTGCCGACCGAGAGCTGGAAAATTTCCAGAAAACGTGCAATTTTTGCAATGTAGTTTTAATTTTATTTTTGAGATGATTCTGAGAAACATTAAATTTGGATATGACCGAAATGTGAAGTATTTGATTCATACGGGATTGAAGACTTAAAGATGGGAATTATGTGAAGAAGGATACAACTTGAGGATTCAAGGATGAAGAATCGATATATGTTTCGATTATTCTCTTGTAATCTTAGTTTTCTATTCTCTAGGATAAAGCCATAATATTACGGTTATTATTATTTTGCTTGTAGCTTTGCTTGATTGCTTTGTTGTCTGCATTATAATATGATTTGCCATGTATATTGATAACATGTCATATAGAATAGGAAGTGCCGCTCATATTAAAATTGTTCATGCATAATTTTAAAATAAAACCTTGACTTCAAAAGATTGAGTGAGAGAAGGTTTTCGAAGAGAGAACCTAAGGCCTCCATCGTTGGTCCATAGGAAGAACATAGTGGTCCCAACCCCTAGGAAGGGATTTCTATCATGTACCAGATTGGATCTCTGAAAGGATAAGGTATTTTAGTATGATTTATGGTTGCACATCCCTAGGTGGTGATTATAAATCATGGATAAAATATTGAAACGTTGGTTATACACTCACGTTAATTTTATTATTAACCTCCCCTAGGAGCTCTGTTAATAAAATTAATGGCCAAAGAAACAATTATTAATATATGCTGGATCATACGGGTCCTGGATGGCATATATTAATCAGGAGGGGATCCGTGTTCCTGATTGAATTTGACATGACTCCCCTAGGAGCTTGTTGAATTCTGAGTTGGGAATTATCGTTGTAAGGTTGTGATTTTTTCAAGGTTTTGACACATAAACACATTTGTATGATTTTACATGATTGTGTTATCTTACTAAATTATTATGATATGTTTGCTTATGTTTGGTATATGATTCTTTATTGTAGATTGAAAATGTTTAAAAACGCTTTATCATAGATACTTGACAAAAACCTGTTAACTGGTGAGAATTACAATGATTGGAAATGGAACCTGGATATCGTCCTATCCTTTGAGAAACTGAAATATGTTCTGACAACTCCTTGTCCTCCCGAGCCTATGGGGGACTCATCTAATGAGCAATTCCAAGCGTATGACCGCTGGAAAGATGCTAAATATCAGGCCCGCTGTTATGTTATGGCCAACATGAATAATGTGCTGCAGGCTCAACATAAAGATTATGAGACTGCGAAGCAGATCTTGGATAACCTTGAGGACATGTTTGGAGGCCAGGCCATAACAAAGTGGCAAGGGACGCTTCAAAAACTTCTAAACTATAGACAGAGACCGAGGACATCTGTAAAGGAGCACATGATATTGGTCATGGGTTACCTCACTAAGGCTCAAACCAATGGAGCCAACATCGATGCTGAAACTCAGATGACTATGGTCTTTGAGACTCTGTCTAAGGAATTTATTCTGTTTAGAGCTACTTTTAACTTAAGCAATAGACGGGATATGACCTTGACAGAACTGATGAAACAGTTACAGGAGTTTGAACTGCTGATCAGGGAGTCTCCTACGGGTGGTGAGGCCAACTTGGTAGCTGCTTCTGGTTCCAATTCTAACTCTGGGAATGGAAAGAAGCAACGGGCCAAGAATGGAAAGTCTTCTATTCCTGCTAGCACCAAGAGCAAGAAGAAGAAGAAGACGAACCCAAAGAAGCTTAAGTGTTTCTTCTGTGGAAAGGTCGGGCATATTAAGAAGCATTGCAAGGACTTCCTTTTCAAAGGAGGTAGGTGTGATCTTCTGTATTTAGAAACCTGTTTAGTTGAGGAATCCAGTGACATATGGGTCATAGATTCCTGTGCAACTAATCATGTTTGTGTTTCTCTATAGGGATTCAAAGAAACGAGAAGTCTGCTACGTGAAGACTTCACGCTTCGGAGGGGCGATGGATCCTTGGTCTCAGCGGAAGCAGTGGGAGATGTCCATCTTTACTTTGATAATTGTAGGAATTTAATTTTGCAAGATTGTTTTTATGTTCCTAAATTTAAAAGGAATTTAATTTCTGTATCTTGGTTATTTAAAGACTCCTACGTGGTATCTTTTAATGAAAAAGTGGTGATTCGTAAAAACAAATCTTTTATCTATTCTGGATGGATGCAAAATAATCTTTATTTTATCAAACCTAAGATGGACTTATTGCTTAATGCTGAGATAAATAATAATAACTCTAAAAGACTTAAAACTTCTCACTCTAATAAGACTTATCTTTGGCATTTACGCCTTGGTCATATTAACCTGAATAGGATTCAAAGGTTAGTAAGGGATGGACCTTTAAGTTACTTAAAGGTGGAATCTATACCTCAATGTGAATCTTGTTTAGAGGGTAAAATGACCAAAAGACCATACGGGTCTAAGGGCAATAGGACCGAAGGGGTTCTAGAACTTGTGCATAGTGATGTTTGCAAATCGATGAACATTCGGGCACAAGGAGGGTATGAGTACTTCGTCACTTTTATTGACGATTACTCAAGATATGGGTATGTGTACCTAATGCACCATAAAAGCGAAACTTTTGACAAGTTCAGGGAGTTTCAGGCTGAAGTGGAAAAGCAATTGGGTAGACCCATAAAGGCACTTCAATCAGATCGAGGTGGGAATACCTTTCTGATGAGTTCTTGGGACACTTGTTAGAGAATGGGATTTTATCCCATTTGACTACACCGGCACCCCGTAGCAGAATGGCGTAGCGGAGAGAAGGAATAGGACTTTGTTGGACATGATTAGGTCCATGATGAGTTATTCATCATTGCCTTTATCCTTTTGGGGATATGCACTACAAACCGCATGTTATCTTTTGAACAATGTGCCTTCAAAATCGGTCCCTAAAACTCCTCACAAGTTGTGGACAAGAAGGAAGACATCCTTAAACCATATTCGCATATGGGGATGTCTGGCTCATGTCTTGTTTAAGGATCCGAATAAGTTGGAAGCACGTTAAGAAGTTTGCGTGTTTGTAGGATATCCAAAAGGGACTAAAGGGGGTTATTTTTATAACCCAAAGGAAAATAAAGTCGTGGTTTCAACTAATGCAACTTTCCTTGAGGAGAGTTACATGGACGACTTTAAACCTTGAAGCAAAGTGGTGCTTGAGGAGTTAAGGGGTGATTCGTTCACTCCGGAGGTTCTGAATGAAACCGTTCTGATCAGTGTGGAAAAACCAAAAGAACCTAAACAACAACCTCAGCGGCTTCGGCGTAGTGGGAGGATCAAGCGTCAACCTAAGAGGTATATGTTCAATGGGGAAGTCTTCTTGGCTAAACCAGATGAACATGACAGGGATCCTTATACTTACACAGAGATTATAGAGGATGTTGATTCAAAACTCTAGACAGAGGCCATGAACATTAAGATGAAGTCTATGGAGACTAATCGGGTCTGGGAGCTTGTGAATCTTCCCAAAGGGGTAAAACCCATAGGGTGTAAGTGGATCTACAAGAGGAAAAGAGGAGTAGATGAAAAGGTCAAAACCTTTAAGGCTAGACTGGTAGCTAAGGGTTATACGCAAAAGGAAGGAATCAATTATGAGGAAACCTTTTCACCTGTAGCCATGCTTAAGTCTATCCGGATTCTCTTGTTCATAGCTGCCGCTCTCGACCATGAGATTTGACAGATGGATGTCAAGACGGCTTTTTTGAATGGCTATCTTGATGAGTCCATTTATATGGAACAACCAGACAGGTTCAAAGTCGCGGGTCAAGAGGGTAAGGTTTGTAAGCTGCTAAAGTCAATTTATGGACTTAAGCAGGCTTCCCGTTCTTGGAACATAAGATTTGATCAAGTGATCAAGACTTATGGGTTCTCACAAAATGTGGATGAACCATGTGTTTACAAACACATTAAAGATGGGAAGGTGGTTTTTCTACTGCTCTATGTAGATGACATTCTGCTAATTGGCAATGACGTTGGGGCATTGTCATCGGTCAAATTATGGTTGACCAAGTAGTTTGACATGAAGGACTTGGGTGAGGCTAATTTTGTTCTCGGTATCCAGATCTTTCGGGATAGGAAGAACAAAATGATAGCTTTGTCATAAGCTGGCTACATAGATAAAATTCTCAGGAGGTTTGCAATGCAGGATTCCAAGAAAGGTGGGCAACCATCTAGGTCTGGAATTACTCTTTCTAAGAAAGACTCTCCAAAGTCTTATGAAGAAAGAGAATACATAAAGAAGGTGCCTTATGCTTCAACAGTGGGTAGTCTCATGTATGCCATGCCTTGCACACGACCGGATATTTACTATACGGTCGAGATTGTAAGTCGATTTCAGGCGGATCCAAGACCGAACCATTGGGTTGCGGTAAAGCATATTTTCAAGTACCTGAGAAGGACTCGGGGCTATATGCTTGTGTATTCGGGTGAGGACTTGACTCCTCTAGGATACATTGACTCAGATTTTCAATCCTGTATGGATTCTAGGAAATCGACTTCTGGGTTTGTGTTTACTCTAGGCGGTGGTGCCATCAGTTGGAGAAGTGTGAAGTAAGATTGCACTTCAGATTCAACGATGGAGGCTGAGTATGTGGCGGCTAGTGATGCTTCGAAAGAAGCAGTGTGGCTCCGCAAGTTCCTTGGGGATCTTGAGATAGTTCCTAGTATGGATAAGGCGGTATCACTGTACTGTGATAACAGTGCGGCGGTAGCTAATGCTAAGGAACCAAGATTTCACAAGAAGAGTAAACATATTGATCGAAAGTATCACGTGATAAAGGACTTCGTTGAGAGCGGGCATGTCACGGTGTGCAAGATCGCGTCAGAGGACAATTTAGCTGATCCATTTACGAAGACACTTATAGGGAGAGTCTTCGAGAAACATGTGGAAGCTATGGGGATGCGAGATTTGCTATATTTACTCACTTAGTGCAAGTGGGAGATTGTTAGATATGTATGCCCTAAGGAGTAAAAATGTAATACATTTTTGGAGACATTTTTATCAATAAAGAATTTATTCATTTATATATACCAAATCTTGTCCTCTTCACGTTCATATTTGTTGAATGTAAGTTAAGCAAACAGTGGTCTGAGACTGTCGATTTAAACCTTAAGAATTGGGCATATGATGGACTAATTATGCGAAAGATACGATTCTTAAGGTGACGGTCTAAAACATATGATCCGCAATCAAGGGAATAAAGTTGGGCGCTTTATTCATGTAAAGATTGTTATGTTGTTTATATCCCTTTAGGGAGATGGTTTGTCTTGACCATCGGAGTTGGACTCCGTAAATAGAAACATTACCACGTTGTCATAGGTGACGATGTGTTCGATCAGGACATAAAGTGAATCGATTTGGATTAATAATTCTATCTCAACAAATCGATTCACTTTAGATAGTCATTTGTATTGTATCTTAATCCTGAGATGAATAGTGGGCCCCTTGTCTCGACTTGTGCCTTTTGATGTACCAAAGGGTGACTCCCACATCTCAATAGTGGTATGCATGTCGGTACGTTGGAGGCATGACTCTTGATAGCGTAGACTTGTTATTCATAGATATGGAATCCATAGCTCCTCTTTAGGAGTAATGATATCCTCTTATATGTGTTATCCTGTAATTGGAAAACTAGAGCGCTCAACCATTTGGATGCATAGGTGTAACCTAATGGTATACTGTCTTTGGATGGTAAGTTTTCTAATGGCGAGATAATGGAACGTAAGATAAAAATAATCGGGAAGGTAAGACAGAACTTGTCCTTAAGCCGATTATGGATTTTCATATGGGGATACGATACACTTTGATATGTCATGGAGACTTAGCTATACGAGCTTCGTAATTCTATAAAGTTTGAGAGTGCAGCTCCAAGCTTTTAGTGGAGTAGCGTTGGAGTAGATAATTATGAAATGTATATCTGGGATATTGGGTTTCATAATTATCATGAGCTTGAACTTTATAGCTCCATTTTGGTCCCCTTTGCTAGCTCACAAAATCCTGTAACGATACGGCGTGCTTTTTCAATAATTGGTGACTTATGTCGGATTTATTAGATTGGTTTAAAATTTGAAAGAATCAAATAATTCATGTCTGTTTATTGGATAAATTAATTTTGTAATAAAATTAATTTAAGATAAACTTGTTGAATTATTGGGATCGGATAATTCTTGTCTGTTTATCGGTTGATTTAATTGGATAAATTAAATCAAGATAAACTTGTAGAATAATTGTGAATTGATTTATTTTCTTAGAGATTATCTTGATAAAGTTTGTTTTGATAAGATAACTTTTCTATTAGGTTATTTGAATCAAAACTGAGACTTTATCCTAAAGAATCTCGGGTGGAAAATAAAAGATTCGCAGAGATATTTATGCGGCAGTTTGGCCTGCCGATCTACGTGTTTGGCCTGCCGATGGGGCTTGTTTGGCCTGTCGATCAGCAAGAGATAAGATTACGTGTTTTCACACTGATCTTGTCAGATATTGATCCGAACTTGATTCTATTTCGAGTTTTTGAGACCTAATCTGATAAGGACTGACCCCAGGACCAATCGCTATATAAAAGGAGTGAGTCTCATGATTTACTCAGATCAATTGAGAGATTAAGAGTGATACTCTTCTGGTGAGCATCTGAAAACTCCCTGAGAGCTTTTGTTCACAAATCACGAACACTAGCTTTGGGTTCTCTTGATTGGTTAGAAGGAGAGTCACCGGTGGAAGAGCTGTACGTGTGAGCCCACACTCACTCCGGTCGTGGATAGAGAATAGCAAAGAAGACTAGTTGGTTGAGGCTCTTCTGGAACGTTACTTCTCTTCACGGGTCGCGAAGGTTCTTCGGCACACAGAGGTTAGTAAGATCTGTTTAATTTATACATATAGCATGTCAAACTTGTGTTTTGAAAAAACTATTCTGATGTAAAAAATTTTTAATTTCTGCTGCGCGCCTCTCACCTATTTTTCCAACATGAACTCCCTGAAGTCATGATATAAACTTGAACTAGAGTCTTCCCTTTTTCCTTTGCTAGTGTTGCTACATCTTGGGTTCATCGGCCGATATTGTTGCGGAGAAAACTGATGAAGCTGAAGCTAAAAAAGTCATTGAGGTGGAGATAAAGATTAGGGTTGAGGTTGACGGCTTGCACCCTCTACGATTTAAGATCCTCATCAAGCGTTCCTTACTAAGTAGTTCCACGTGATGCGTCCTAGTTGCTGGTAGAAGTGGCAAGGGCTGCTTCACCCGCTGCTAAATGAACTGTTGCTTCCACCGCTAATGTTACCGTGCTGATTCTTCACCCGAGCTTGGCGATCTCTACTTCTCCTATTGCTCCTTTGGGGTCTCCCTAATGTTCTTGCCCGTTCCTCGCTGTAGAGAACATAGTCTCCTCCTACCAATAAAGTTGACGAATCTTGCCTACCATAATTTTTGAAGTTGCAAAACCACCAGCTGCCATCGGGTAGATGCCTTGAGCCATTCCTAGAACTTGACACACCATTTCCTATCCAAAAGCCACGGTAGATGGAGCAATTTGGCCAACTCATCGAACTTCACCTCGTATTCCTAAACCGTCATGTCACCCTATCCTATCCGGTAGAAATTGACCATCCTTCGGTCTCCGTATCCCTGCAAAAATAACGCTTATGGAACAACTTCTTAAATCTTTCCTCGTTGATATTCCTATCCTTCTCTAGACGCTTTGCTTGTTTCACCAGGTGTTAACACCGCCTGCCAACTAATGAGCTGTGAATTCCACTTACTATGCTACCGGTGCTCCAAGGGTATCCAAATGCTTCGCTTACTGAGTCTAATCAAGATTCAACCACCAATGGGCCTCTATTTCCATCGAAATTTAAGGTGGATGCATGCCTAAGCTCCTTAAAGTTCTCACGCCGGTGCCTTTCCTCCAAATTGCCAGATCTAGCCCTTGCTGCCATTTGTCGAAAAGCGACAAATACAACCCCTATCGTGTTTCCTTCATTAGTGAGACTCACGTCAGCCATAGCTGGATGATGCCTACATGTCATTCTCTCAATTCTAAAAACAAAATTGGACTGCCAAAGGCTTTTCACTGTTGTACCTATCTGTGCACAATTTCCAAGGTTTATAACCTACCGCTCTGATACCATTCTGTCATGCCTCAAAGTACGAGTGGTGACGTGATGGATTAATTAAGTTAGTTAAAGTAGATTTTTGATTAAAATTACTAGTTAAATGTTTTAGGGGTAATTTAAAAAAAAAAGTGACGGTTTGAAAACTTCTTAAAAGCAATTATTGTTATTTTAAAACAGTTTATCATGAAATGAAATATTAAAGACAGATAATCATAAGTCGGGCCCCACCGGACCCACATTAGAGTGCACATATGGTATCGACAATAAAATATTACAATCACAGTCCAATACGAGAGATAGAAATTTAAATAGTACATGCCTTGACTAAAATAGAGAAATAACCTAAGCATTATTCCTACAACTCACTTGTTGTCTAGTGGTCTCCTTGTAGGTCTTAAGCTGCAATCCACCTAGGGAAAAAATTTTGAAAATAGATATAGAAAAAGTGAGCAAAAGGCTCAATAAGACTAAAGGTTCGAAGAACATGTAATTGAATATAATATTTTATTATAGACAAAAGTTATAAAAATAATAGATTGAAATTCATTAAACTTATACTTGCTGTCTTGCTTTTTTTCATCAAATCTAACCTAAGGCTGAGTTTTGAAAACATTAAACAAGGTTAGATCTGTCACAATGTAAGAATCATAAAATAACATAGATAGATTCATAAATTTATTCTGACCATTAATCCATTAGTCATCCATAAAATTTGACTTATTATTTAGCTTTTAGCAAAGCCATCATAATCACCACCGTGGTGGCCCAACTAGGTTTTGGGGACCTGCCCCAAGGTCGCACTCTCCAGACTCAATCTTTGTAGATGGCATCATGCACTTTTGTATATTTATTATTATTTAAATCCTATTTTATCGAGTATTCTCAATTACATTCATTATTCAATTCATTATGATCATTTAATTCTTGATGAATAATGAAAATTGTTAAGAAACTTATCTAAACCATTCCTTGAAATCCATTCTAAAGGAAATCACTTTGAAGGAAATCATTTTGAAAGAAATCATTGTGTGGCCAAAGGCCCCTTTTTGAAGGCATTTAAAAACATTATATCAATTACTAAAAACATTTTTGAAAGAAGCCTTTGAGGCCCAGATCATTAAAAACCTGGTTACTAAGAAAGGGGTAAAATTCCTACCTCGATATCTTGCATTGTGACTCAGCACCGCAATTCCGACCTGCTATACGTTAACTCCAAAGAACCACAAACGACCTCGAATCGGAGCTTTAAAACGAGTTTGTAGAAGCTTAATCTCATTCCTTGACCTCTAATCCAGCTAAGAATCAAAGCTTGGATTCAACAATTTTTCAATCAAAGAGAGAGGGAGAGAGGGAAAGAAACGCAAAGAGAGAGGAAGCGAGAGAGTATGCTAAGAGAGGGTGAGAGAAAAGGAGGGGGAGAGATTTAAATAAAGGAAAATTGTGGTTTTGCAAAGTGAAAATCATATTCCAACACATGGTTTTCCAAAAGGGGCATATTAGCCATTTGACAAATTGTTTTGTTTTGAAAATTCAAAATAACAAACAAATAAAAATAATAAGGAATGATTAAAAATAATTAAAAGTAATACTAATTGGGAATATTACAAAATGATTAAATTAAGTTCAAACTTACATTATGGCACACTAATTCACTTTTTTCACACTAATTACACTGAATTAAAAATCAATGTGTTACAACATGCTTGCCCCACCTTTTAAGCTTGCCCTTTTCATTAACTGACAAACTTAATTCTAAGCTCCAGTTTTTTACTGTCAGGCTATACTTAACTGAGAAGGACCTCCATCATGACTTGTTCACTTCCAACATTGAAAGGACTATGCTTCCTTTCTAACAGAACTAGCATTTCTCATTCGTTGCTTGACTGTACTACTTGACTTAAGGTAAAGTGATTGTTTAGGAAAAAAAATCCTACAAAGTAAGGCTTTTTGGAGGGAAAGAGAAGTTTTGAGATAGAGGTAGGGTAGTATTGAGAATTCTAGTCCGAAATCAAAGCAAGTTATAGGGGCGATGAAGTCGTTTTTCAATTATACCTTTTTTAGGGAAGACAAGCCAATTTTAGTCGTTGGTCAACAGTCGCACTTTCCTATTTTCTTTATGGGTAAATAGATTGAAGACCTCGCCTATAGGTTTCCCCAGCACACAGAAATAAATAGAACTGCAAGAATTTGAAAGCAGCCTGATAGCGAGGGGTTTCTCATTCTTGCTTTTTAGGTTGAATAATTGTCATAGCCATAGGCAAAGACTAAGGTTTTCCTCACTTGAAGAACCCTAGACTGTTTTGTTGATTGGTTATGGTGATGTCAAGACTCTTTGTGACACCTGTTATTTTCCTAACGGGTATTAAGGTAATTAAATTAATTTTTAGTGTGCCAATCAAAAATTTATTTTATTTAAAATCTATTTCACAATATTTATTTCTATCTATTTTTAAATTTTCTAAAATTCTCCTATACTTATCGAGTATGTTTATTGAAAAGCCTTGGAACTTCTAATAAATTTCAAAAATGCCATTTTGGCATTATGTGGGTTAAAGTCTCTAGAGGAGACATGAGGATATCTTTCCTAACTACTTTTAATCCTCCTTTTCTTTATTTTCTATGTAACATGCTCCAATATGTCTCCTCTATAATTGCTTCTGTCACTTCTCTTCAAAGACTTCATCTTTTCATTCTTTTTCTTCCACGGTTCCCACACTCTTCTTCTCATTTCTTTGCTGAAGCAAAATACTTAGAGAACTTCTTAAGGGTAGCCATAGAAATCAGCCACCATCCCCTCTATTTTAGCCATACCGAAGTCAAGGAACTTGTTTTGAAGCCATTTCAAGCTTCCAACTAGCCATAATCCGATGTTAGAATCTTATGAACAAATTTAGTCTTTCATTTATAAATTTTTTTTATACTCAATGATTCTTCAAATTTGTGTTCTTAAACCTGAGTGTATGTTTTGTTGCTACTTCGAAGCATATGTATAAAGTCCAAGTATATATGTCGAAAACAGAAAATTTATATTGTTAAACTTTGTAATACCTCTATGGGTAATGGCTCTTTCTTGAAATTCTGGGATTAAATGAAAATAAATTTTGTAAATTGGTTTGCATATTTAAAAAGTAGACATTCTAAGCTTTTCAACGAGCTATCATGAGCCTAAATTGGAGTTGTATTTTATTTTCTATAATTTTTTTAATTTTCGGATTAGAAACTAGTAAACTTGCCAATGGTAGTATACCACCCGTCTACCTTAAGTAAACCACCTATTAACCCATGTGCTGGTTGTAGGTAGTTAATCTACCTTTTTGCAAAAGTATACAACCAGTTTGCCATGGTATACCAGCTGCTAACCTGAACCAAGAACCCAACTTTGCTCACCTTCTAATCCCTTAATGTCTTGCAACTTTTCCAACACTATCCTAAGTGATTTATGAATCTTATAGGAAACCAAAACATATAGATTACTTATATGTATTTTATATTGTGTTTAAGACAAAAATTGTTTACTTTGGTATTTAAAAAGAAATTGCATAAAAACATTAATGGCACACTAGAGAGATGGATTTACACATAATTCATTTATAGATATGGTGATATGTTGTGCTTTAGTTTTAATTGTCCGTATGCATGCCTTAGGATCATGGGAGTGTGGAGCTAACATTAATTGATTCTGAGATTAAAAGATTATTGATAAGCTTGGAAGGTAGGGATTCTTTTACTCATCTTTTGTGAGGTTTTGGTAAATTAAAATTTGGTTGTTTTATGTTGCAAGATATGTATATGATATTTTGAACATGTATGATTATATCTATAACATGATGATGTGGAACTCATTCTGTATTGTACAGCGAGGAACATAATGATTTGACAATGTTGTAAATTGAGAAGCATGGTTAGAAAAACTGACTCTATAAATAATAATTGAATATAGAGGAATGGTGAGACGTGAAGAGGGTAGCGGTTACATCCTTGGACATGAATACGCTCAAAGGTAAAATAGGGGAGGTAATGACGCTCCCTTGGGTCGAAAGTCTTAGAACACACTATATAATAATCGACTTGGTGAGGACTCGAGGCTTGATGTCCCCTCACCGGACACCCTTGGAATGATTGGAAGGTGGTCAAGCGTGCCCATTGGGTTTCGATGAGTTGAGTGATACTCTATTGAACATGGATACCTAGAAATAATAATGAATTGTAATATTTGTATATATGTATATGTATAAAACTTGGTAATGATTAATTATGGTATCCACGGAATATGAGCATAATAAATCTCATAATTTGGATAATGATGAACTAACCATGCAAGTTTTAACGTGGTCATGATAAAACCTAAAGGTGAGTAATGGTTGTTCCCTACTGAGCATGTTGTCGCTCATTCTCTCATATTTTCATCTTTTCAGGGCTCACTAAGTGTAAGGTGGCTACAAGAAAAATAGTTGAGGAACCTATGTAGCTATATTATGTTGGGATTGCCTTAATTGTTAAGACTGTTCTTCATGATAATGTAAGCATCGATTATCACATTCTGTGACTGTATTAAGATATGTTGAGGGTTGAAAAGATGATGACGACAGTTTTATGTTATTAAATTTAAGGTGCTATATTAAACTGTAGTTTAATTGTCATTTATATTTTTATTTTTGATTTGAGAGCTTTTATTTGAGTCCCAGGCAACTTTATTTTTTGAAGTTTTACTTTTATTTTTTATTTTTATTTTAATTCATTAAAAACTGTTAATCTCATATAGGAGCGTTACATTCTTCATTTCATCTATCCACTCTTTCACTACGTAGGAAAAAGAAGTGTTCTGTGTCTAAGATCGTAGAACCGAGTTCCTTTGAAAAAGGGTAAAAATCGTTGCATCAACAAGTACAAGATTTACAACAGCATCATGGCTTGCTTAAGCACATTGTCTTGACTTCTTTCTTGGGGAGCTTTCTTTTCTTTTTTCTTTTTTTTCCCGATTTCGATAGGAGGATCAAGCCCTACGTGCTTCTAGGTACCTTAGATCACACAATTTCTTCAGCTGGTATAAATGAACTGGTATGTTTAGTGGATTACCATCTTGGTCGATAATCAAACTGCACCACCTGAAAACATCACTTTGAATCGGGTTCAATCTATAAGTCGGACAAAAAGAAGAGCTCTCCTGGAGTAGTCGATGTCCCACTTCCAATTTTTATTTCTACGTATACATTTTGGAAGCCTTCAGAACACCCGCCCTCTTCTTCTCCCCTTCCTGAAGAGGGGTACGAATGGCTGTCAACGGTAAGAAAGTGGTTACATATAAGCAAAAAAATCAGAGGGACTAACTTTCTTTCAAGAAGGAAGCATGGCCGGTGGGAGAAGATCGATAAAGAAGAGGGATGTAATAAGCTGGCCTTTCAGGTAGAGAAGAAGCGTTCAGCTCCTCTCTGTGTATAAGGACAGGACGACGATAGAGGTTGTCTTTTTTTCAACGAAATTCAGTCAAGGCCAAGGAGGTCCCCCCCAGAACTTTTTGTTCTAGCGCTCTCAGGTCAGGCCTAAAATGAGTTGCCAATTAATCCTTTTTTATAGCCGCAAAAGGACTTTATACTCCTTGTTGGCTATATCTGTAACTCTTTTTTTTTTTTGGCTGAAAACATTTTGAATGCAGAGAATAGTTGCCAACTAATTGGTGAAAGAAATATTATGTGACTTAGAAACGCGTGGAAAACGATAAAAATGGAAACTAAATGTGAATCTCTTGGTTTCTGCTTTTAAGGGGGAAAAAAAAAAGATGCAAAATTAATTTAGATAAAGATTACTTACTAATGATACTGAGCATAAGATAAGAACCAACGGGCAAAACATTCTTTACGAAAAGCATACAAGTGTGCCAATGCAACTTGATATGAATAGATAGAAGAAAAATCCCGAATTTATCAGAATCCCACAAACTTTTTCTACGACTTAGAAATAAATCTGTGAAAAAGTCTCAGTCGAGAAAACTACATGTAACTCCAAAACTGGAAAATAACATCAACCTAATTTTAGCAAAGTCCCTCATCCCACTGCAAAGTGAAAGCGCAACAATTGACACAGCATAACTCGGGCTGTAAAACAACGCAAGCTTACAGCCTTCTACCTCTTCTACCACCCTTTCTGCGGGTGCTGTCAGTGGGAATTGGTGTAACGTCCTCTGAAAACATAACAGCACATGAATGAGAAACTTTTCAAATATGTTTGAAAATATTTAAAGCGTCAAAAAAAGGGGAAAAAACAAGGGCATCGATCTCCATTTCAACATCCTGCAATTCATGTCGCCTCAACGCAACAAAATAAAACAACATGTGCGGCTATATGCCAACAAATGATCCTATTGTAGCTAATAAGCAAATAGGTGTGGCAAAAGTAGTTGGAAAAAATGGTAAATTGAAAACTCAAAAGTTGATGAACATTCATGGCATCCTGTGGTTTCTCCTTCCAAATGGGTAGCCATGTTAACTTATGGAAACGAACTTTGAGAAAAAAGCCCCTTACCAATACGACCAATTCTCATTCCAGAACGAGCAAGAGCACGGAGTGCAGACTGGGCACCTGGACCAGGAGTTTTGGTTTTGTTCCCTCCGGTAGCACGAAGCTTAATATGAAGAGCAGTAATGCCCAGCTCCTGCATGATCAAGCTTAGAACTTAGCCAGTATTATAGAAAGTAATATACTCAATTAATTACAAGAGCATAATTCAAATCATAAGTCCAACTCCGAACCACATTATCACTTGATTACTTGAGTAAAAATTACTTTCAATTACAAATTTAAGTCTATAAAAATCAAAATTAAAGACAGCCATCTAAGAAAATTGGTAAGAATTATGATGAGCAGATCACAACCTTGCATCTCTGTGCAACATCCTGTGCTGCAAGCATAGCAGCATATGGAGAAGATTCATCTCTATCAGCTTTCACCTTCATACCACCTGTTTTAGGAGCCAAGTACCGTTTTATAATGATTAATATGTAACCATTTTAACGGAAATATTTAGGCATATCAAATTGTAAAAATTCTATTACTTGAAACAGGTGCCCCAATCCAATCAATTGCAAACAAAAATGTCCTAAATAGTAATAATAAACACTTTATAGTACTCAACTTCTGAATAAGTCAGGGCTTAAGAAATAGGTATGACATGTTATTATGCTAACACGTTGAAGGTAGTATCATCATATCGACATCACATCCCAGTGAATTACAGGAAGGTAAACTACTAGGAACAAAGATAACCAACAAAACACACTCACATGTTTCACAAGGAAAACTTCCATTTTTTTATATCTAATAAACATATTCAACACTTAACATGGTTCCACGCATATACAGGTTTCCAATAAGAAATATTGTTTATACCAGTGATGCGAACAAGGGTTTCTCTTCCAGAAAGATCAGTTACATGCTGCATTCAAGAAAAAAATGAATATTAGAACCAGAAACTATACAAGATAATCACACAACAGACAAACTAAACTTACGATAAAGGTGTCATTGAATGATGCAAAAATGTGGGCTACACCAAAAACGTGCTCTCCTTCTCTGACAGCAGGTCCAAGGGTAACATTTTCTTCTTTTGGCTCCCTGTTTTTCCTCTTAGATGCCTATAAAAGGATATTCCAACATTTGAGGCAAAAACTAGGAAGTCGAATAAATTACTATTATTATTAGATAAAAAATTTTACAAGTCAGAGATCCATTGGTGAAGGACAACAGGTCAAGAAGTCAAAGCAGTGTCCCTTCATATAAACCTACTGAGAAAGATTTTTCATGAACAAGCCCACCCATAACCACCCACCAACCAAGAGTGGAAAAGATTTATGTTTATACTATCATCAACCCTCCAATAAAACTTGATCAAATAAAAATGCTACACTGAAAGTTCTTAAAAAAACACTGCATTAAATGCTTTTAACACGACATCACCACCACTCTTATAAAAAGAAAGTCTCCGTTTTACAAATTCACCATGCCAATTTTTTTTGGTTAATTTCCAGGATTTGGTGAAGAGAAATGCACGTCTCACAACAGTATTGTTATAATACTCGAATGAAACAAAGTATATAGGCATCACAAACCTATAAAAGACACAATTCTAAGAGACTATGCAAAGATTGCTTACAAGTCCATTGCAGATGCAAAATGAAACATAACAATCAAACCCCGAAAGAAGATCATCCTTCAAAAAGAATTAAAAGCGGGAAAAGGAAAAGTAGATCATCTATGACAACGTAATTAACTACGGACAATACCTTCTACCCCTTTCTTCTATAAAAAATAGTGTTTTCTCCATCATTCCACATGTAACTCTGAATATAAAACTGTCTAAAATTTATCCGAACTTAGAACAAAGAGTATGTCACAGTTATGCAAGAAAATCAAAATCTACAAAAACTACTACCATACGATAAAATCCGCTGGAATGTAAATGCTCTACAAGAAAATCAAAATCTACAAAAACTACTACCATACGATAAAATCCGCTGGAATGTAAATGCTCTACAAATGCAATTACTTTATCCCAAAATGAAAATTTAAAATCTTGCACCAGAATCAAAAAGAAAAATAGCATTCTAGATCTGCGATAAAGGAAAATTAAACAAAAACCCTAGGTTTCAATCGCCTCTAAACATCTCTTTTCAAGCTAAACGGAATAAACAGATAAAGATCAGCGGGTGAGAAAATATAAGACGACGAAGAGAAAGCATTTCAATTCGCTTACCATGTTGATGAAGCGACGAGATTGAGAAGCTAGGGTTTTAAGGAAACTCTGCAAGCTTCGTCACCCGTGCCGAAGAAGACTGGGACTTTTGCGATTGTGTTTCACTTGGATTTTAGATTTTATATGAAAGACAAGTCTAGGGTTTTGCTCCGAGGAGCTCCTCATTATTCGATTTCACAGTATTGCCCCTTTGTTTTTGATGTATTATGATAAGCCCACATAACCTTTTATATTCTTATAGTTGCCCCTATATAATAAGAAATTGCTTATTTACGCTTTGCCCAATCGTAAACAAAAAATAAAAAAAAAAATTGTCAAATTATTTTGTTAAGAAAACGAGAGAAAAAAAAGAGATATGGGTAAAAATATTCCTTTTTAAAGTAAACTTTTAATAAATTTCTTAGATTTTTTTATGTCAAATGTATATATGTTCTAAAAATTTTAAAACCAATTATATATGTGATGGAAAATTAATAAATTAAAAAAAAACATAATGATTTACCTGATTAATTAATAATTAGTAAAAAGTTTATAAATGACGTACACCAGTTACTTTTAAAAGTGATTTTATTAGAAAAGTTAAGGACATTACTTGAAGTAGTAGGGAAAAAAATATCAAATTAATTCTTTCAGGGACTAAACACCATTTAATAATAAAAAGACCATGTTCTTTTCATTTTTTTCTATTTTTCTTTATCAGTTCTTGATAAATAAATAAAAAAAAGTTGATTGACATTTTAAATAGAAGTACGAGTGCCTAAGGAAATTGTCAATCAATGATAAACTCGTCCAAATTAAAACAATTTGGACACTTTAGTTTGGTTTTGTTGCAGCTATGTTTTGCACCAAGCTTTTTACTTCTCCAAGGCACGAGTTCTTGTTTGTCTTCTGAACTCAATTGGCTCTGTTAATGGATCCAAGGCACGTTTAAGGAACCCTCGTATATAATGGTATTGGTTTAGTGAGTCATGAAAAATTAAATACAGTTATTCTTGATTGGAATTAAATTTTAATCTGACTTTAAAGGATAGGATGGATGGGTGATAAAGTAAAAAGTCCAAAAATCTACCCTCTTATCACTTGTATCCCAAAATCATAGAGCCTGATTCTATAGTTTTTTCGGGTCTCTTTATAAATATCCTACAAAGGCCCAGTTAAGGAGTACTTTTGAAACTCTTAAAAGCACTAATGCATTTAAATTATTTAGTAAAAATTTACAAAAACACTTTGCATAAAAATCAACGCATCTTTGAAGCTATTTTGAAATGTTAAAATATATAGCTTTTAGATTTTGAAGTAGTACTTCTACAAAAAAACACAGCAATCTCAAACTGAGGAAAAAAAATAAGGTTTAGATTTACTTATGCCACAAGAAAAAAATATTTGAAAAAAGTACTACTGCCATATAATGGCATTATATCTGATAGTACAAATATAACCCGACTAGTATACATATTTGTAGTAGATACCGGTGGTTATTGATTAGTATCCATTGTGATACCAACTAGTATTCAACTAGAAACCTGTTGGAAAAAACAATGTGAGGTGCGTAGAGGAAATTTTAAAAATTTTAACATCAGAGTATTTTTCAAAACACAAGTTTGACATGCTATATGTATAAATTTAAGCAGATCTTACTAACCTTTGTGTACTGAAGAACCTCCGCAATCCGTGAAGAGAAGTAACGTTCTAGAAGAGCCTCAACCAACTGGTCTTTTTTGCTATTCTCTATCCACGATCGGAGTGAGTGTGGGCTCACACGTACAGCTCTTCCACCGGTGACTCTCCTTCCAACCAATCGAGAGAACCCAAAGCTAGTGTTCGTGATTTTTGAACAAAAGCTCTCAGGGAGTTTTCAAATGCTCACCAGAAGAGTATCACTCTTAATCTCTCAATTGATCTGAGTAACTCATGAGACTTACTCCCTTTTTATAGCGATTGGTCCTGGGGTCAGTCCCTATCAAATTAAGTCTCAAAAACTCGAAACAGAATCAAGTTCGAATCAATATCTGATAAGATCCGCTTGAAAACGCATAATCTTATCTCTCGCTGATCGGTAGGCCAAACAGCCTGATCGGCAGGCCGAACAAGCCCCATGGTAGGCCGAACACGTAGATCGGCAAGCGAACTGTTGCGTAAATATCTCCGCGAATCTTTTATTTTTCACCCGAGATTCTATAGGATAAAGTCTCAGTTTTGATTCAAATAACCCAATAGAGAAGTTATCTGATCAAAACAAACTTTATCAATATAATCTCTAAGAAAATAAATCAATTCACAATAATTCTACAAGTTTATCTTGATTTAATTTATCCAATTAAATCAACCGATAAACAGATAAGAATTATCCGATCCCAATAATTCTACAAGTTTATTTTAAATTAATTTTATTACAAAATTAATTCAACCAATAAATAGACAAGAATTATTTGATTCTTTCAAATTTTAAACCAATCCGATAAATCCGACATAAGTGACCAATTATTGAAAAAGCACGCCGTATCTTTACAGGATTTTGTGAGCTAGAAAAGGGGACCAAAATGGACCTATAAAGTTCAAGCTCATGATAATTATGAGACCCAATATCCCAAATATACATTTCACAATTATCAACTCCAACTCTACTCCACTAAAAGCTTGAAGCTGCACTCTCGAACTTTATGGAATTACGAAGCCCGTATAGCTAAGTCTCTATGACATATCATAGTGTATCGTATTCCCATATGATAATCCATAATCGGCTTAAGGACAAGTTCTATCTTACCTTCCCGATTATTTTTATCTTACGTTCCATTATCTCACCGTTAGAAAACTTACCATCCAAAGATAGTATACAATTTGGTTACACCTATGTATCCAAATAGTTGAGCGCTCTAGTTTTTCAATAACAGGATAACGCATATAAGAGGATATCATTACTCCTAAAGAGGAGCTATGGATTTCATGTCTATGAATAACAAGTCTGCGCCATCAAGAGTCATGCCTCTAACGTATCGGCATGCATACCACTATTGAGATGTGGGAGTCACCCTTTGGTACATCAAAAGACACAAGTCGAGACAACAGGCCTACTATCCATCTCAGGATTAAGATACAAAACAAATGATTGTCTAAAGTGAATCGATTTACCAAGACAGAATTATTAATCCAAATCAATTCACTTTGTGTCCCGATCTATCACATCGTCACCTATGACAACGTGCCAATGTTTCTATTCACGGAGTCCAACTCCGATGGTCAAGATAAACCATCTCCCAATAGGGATATAGACAATATAACAATCTTTGCATGAATAAAGCACCCAACTTTATTCCCTCGATTGCAGATCATATGTTTTAGACTGTCACCTTAAGAATCGTGTCTTCTGCATAATCAGTCCATCATATGCCCAATTCTTAAAAGTTTAGACCAACAGTCTCAGACTACTATTTGCTTAACATACATTCAACAAATATGAATTTAAAGAGGACAAGATTTGGTATATTTAAATGAATAAATTCTTTATTAATAAAATGTCTCCAAAAACGTATTATATTTTTACTCCTTAAGGCATACATATCTAACAAAACCAACGACAACGGTGCCAGCACCGATGAAATACTCAAAAAAAATTTAAAAAAAAAGGAAATTACAACAAAATCCACATCACATGAATCAGACATGAAAAAAATGAATCAAATTTGGGGGAAAAAAAAAAGCAAATCGCAACACGATGCTTTAAAAAATCCATGGATATGATTCGGCGAAAAAAAAGATTTGTATTAGAGACGACCACCATTGCACCATGGCCGCCGTGCAAGGGCCAACTAATTGAGCAAAGATCTCTCCCTCTCCAGTGCCAACTCTGGTGAATCCGATGAGAATTTAAAGCCTAGCGTTGCGAGGAGGCCACGATCACCATTGCAAATTGGTCACAACCTTTCTTCTCGAGTTCGTTGACAACAGCCTCGATGTTAGTGCTACAAGCATCAAGATCTCGCTCAGCAAAGAGAGCAACATGCACAAATGGCGATTGAGAGCAACGTCATGACTGGCGACGAGAGAGCATCTCGCAGAGACTTAAAGAAAATTGATGAGAGAGAAAGAAAGAATCCAAAGAGAAGGGTGAGGGTAGGGGTCGGTGGCTAGGTAGAGAGATACGAGGGAAAGGGAGGAGAAATGAGGAAAATGGAAGTAGAAGAAAGAAACCATAATTATTTTATCGATATTTTAGTCCTCATAGTGTAAGTTTTTTTTAACTCATGGCAAAAAATGTGAGAGTTTAACATAAAGTGGTATAAATCAAGCCACACTCAAATGTGTGGCATTCTTTCTAATTATCTCTTTTTTCCACAAGCTAAAAGACAAAATTTCCTTCTATCAAGTGGTCAAAAGCCTAAATCAAGATATATACAACAACATTTTCCTCTTCTAACTCGGCACAACTTAATATTATCAAAAATACACAAACTATATTTGAGAGAGAATCTATAGCTTCCTATGCCTCCAAAAATATAGTAAATGGGAATTACTTTATTTGGTCAAACCTCTTCTTAAAGCTTCCTTTTGCCTGCATTATACCCCATTTTGTAAATTATTTGAGCTTCATAGAGAGAAATCATCAAAAACCTCATATAAAGAACGATCGGAGGGTGAGGAAAACTAAAAATCAGTCAAAGCTTAAAATCTTGTCCCCTAGAACTTTTTCTCCAAAGAGTTCAGAGTTCATAAAGGGCTCATCTTACTCTAAGATCATAACAACAAGCAAAGAATGGCTAAAGTGAAAAATATCTTGAAGATTTTGTAAATCTAGACACTTGAAAAAATGTAGCTGTGGCCAATAAAAGTTTCATAATCAAATTTGTTATGAGGCCCAATTTGATAGTGTTTTCATTATAGTTTTTTTTTTTGAAAAAATATAAAAATGAAAATGTTTTGAGAAATATGCTAAGACTATTTTTGAAATTGTATTTGGTTGTATATAGTGGTATTTTTTTTAACCCAAATATTTTTTAATTAAAAAATTATTAATATAAATAACCCAATTTTAATTTTTAAAAAACTAATTATTAATTTTTTAATTATAATCAATAACACGAATTACATGAAAAAATAACACAATGATGGTTGGGTTCTCCTCTCCTCTGGTGCGGCCAAGACACCAATGATGGCCGAGATTGACGGCCCACGAGATGACAAGTCCCCTAACGGCCCGGCCCCACCCCGACGAGCTCAACCCCTACCCTCGACGATGCACCAGCCAGGATAGAATGCCTTAGCCCCTTGCGCCACCAGGCCACATTGCTAGCCCCTCCACGATTCAAATCTCACCTCTATCACGATCCAAAGATTGGTGTGGAACTTTGACGTTTGCATTGTAGGGGTGGATTGTGATTGCTATGGTGGATTTCTAGGCTAGATTGACAAAGATGGGATGTACTCCGGTGTGGGTGAGCGAATTGCGATTTTTGCAGCTAGGCAATGCCTAGATTTGGCAGTGATTGATAATCATTGGGCGGCGATTTGCTGCTATGGGTGCTTTGACGACGACCTCCAGCGTGCTCCGGTGGCAGGTGTGGGACTTCGATGGTTGGTCCAATGATGGAATCTAGCAAGCAAGGAAGCCAGAGAGGGGATATGCTTAACAGAGAAGGGCTTAGGAGAGAGTTTGAAGGAGATGAGAATTTTAGAAAAAATCAAAACAAGTCTTTTTTGTTTTCAAAAATCTCAACTTTTTCACATACTTTGAAAAATGTTTTCATTTTCATTTTCACCAATTTTATTAACCAAACAAGTTTTCAAGATAGTTCTCATTTTTTGTATTTTTGAAAATGTCAGAAAACATTTCAAAAATGAAACCAAACGGGGCCGAAGTCTTTATAATTAAGAAAAATGTAAAATACAAATTCAAAATTTAGATTAATATATACAAAAATAAAATAATTCTCACTTAATAAACAAATTACAACTCCATTATTGAAATCAAAATAAAAAATACAAACCTATAAAAAATAATTTACAAATATATTTTGGAGCACGACGTAATTGTAAAACATGCCATCTAGAATAAATTTATGTAATAAACTATACTAAAGTGTTCTTATTCAATCATCAGTTCATCAACATTAATGAAAGTAAATTTTTAATAACTACATAAACCACAGAGTATATAAAAATCAAACTATCGAACAATATTAGAAATAACATGCAAGTTAGCACAAGTCTAGCCACACCAAATAAGCAAATTTTGTTCCTAAACCAAAAAGGTTTCTAATTGTCCATACACAAAAAGTGGTTGTTAGATTAGGTGCCTTGAAGATTAAATGATATAATAGTTTTTAAGACATATAACCAATAAAGAAGTATTTATGCCGTATAGCAAATATTGACCTACTTATATTCATTTATGTTGAAAATATGATAAGCAAACAAAAGTCTAAGACTATTAATCTAAACCTTTAAGATCGTGTATATGATGAACAGATTAAACGAAAGACATGAATTTTAAAATGAAAGTCTAAATAGTAAAAGGTCTGCAATCGAGAGAATAAAGTTGGACGCTTTATTCATGTTAAGATTGTTATGTTATCTACATCCTTAACGGAAGATGCTTTATCTGTTGGAAAAGTTGGTTCGTTGATGCAGTAGAATTTTAAAACTTTGTATGAATCACCAATAATCTAACTTATGATACTATAAACAATAAATTTAATTTAATTTAATGCACCTATTAAAGACTGAAAACAACACTTCTAACTGAACAATTCTTCAAGAACGAATCTTCACCGTTACACACTTCTAGCTATTGTGTGTATGGGCACAACTCAATAAAAACTCACCATAGACTCTCCTTTAATTTTTGTAACTCTAAAAGATGCACATTAGTACTCTTTTTTTGAATCAAATAAACCAAGGTGCAGAGACCCCTATTTATAGAGTTGGTTAGAGAAGATAGAAGTCTATCAAGATTAGAGAAGATTTTCTCTCTCCTCTACCTATCTTACAAGCCAATCAAAGAGGATATATCCTCACAGTGCATGCCATTTACCAGATAAAGGAGCATTCAAACTTAGCCAAACATAGTGTAAAATTCTGTGATTATCTGCATTATCTAAGATAATTCTCATTCAAATAATTCCATTTAAAATAGAATTAAATTATCCTTGATAATTATCTAATTTAAATAATTATGAATAATTATCCTTTATCCAAAATCAAATACAATTATGATTTAAATTAAATAATTAATTATCACAAAGTCCCAATAATCAAATTTGAATAAATAAAACTATGAAATTGATTAATTAAATATTAATTTCTTTTTTCTTCAATTGCCTGTTAGACGTGTATGCCCTAAGGAGTAAAAATGTAATATATTTTTGGAGACATTTTTATCAATAAAGAATTTATTTATTATTTATATATCAAATCTTATCCTCTTTACGTTCATATTTGTTGAATATATGTTAAACAAACAAAAGTTTGAGATTGTCGGTCTAAACCTTTAAGAATTGAGCATATGATGGACAGATTATGCGAAAGACACGATTCTTAAGGTGACAGTCTAAATCATAAGATCCGCAATCGAGTGAATAAAGTTTGGCGCTTTATTCATGCAAAGATTGTTATGTTGTCTATATTCCTAGCAGGAGTGGTTTGTCTTGACCATCGAAAGTGGACTCTATGAATAGAAACATTGGCACGTTGTCATAGGTGACGATGCGTTGGATCGGGACATAAAGTGAATTAATTTGGATTAATAATTTTGTCTCGACAAATTGATTCACTTTAGACAATCATTTTTATTGTGTCTTAATCCTAAGATGAATAGTAGGCCTGTTGTCTTGACTTATGTCTTTTGATGTACCAAAGGGTGACACCCATATTTTATAGTGGTACGCATGTCGGAATGTTGAAGGCATGACTCTTGATAGCGTAGACCTTTTATTCATAGATATGAAACTCATAGCTCTTTTTTAGGAGTAGTTGATATTTTCTTATATGCATTATACTATAATTAGATGACTTGAGCGCACAACCATTTAGATACATAGGTGTAACCAAATGGTATACTATCTTTGGATGGTAAGTTTTTCGATGGTGAGATAATGGAACGTAAGATAAAAATAACCGGGAAGGTAAGACAAAACTTATCCTTAAGCCGATTATAGATAATCCTATGAGTATACGATACATTATGATATGTCTGGAGACTTAGCTATTTGGACTTCGTAATTCTATATAGTTCGAGAATGCAGCTCTAAGCTCTTGGTGGAGTAGCGTTGGAGCTAATAATTATGAAATGTATATCTAGGATATTGGGTTTCATAATTATCAGGAGCTTGAACTATATAGGTCCATCATGTTACCTTTACTAGCTCATAATAAATCTTATAACGATACGGTGTGCTTTTCCAATAATTAGTGACTTACGTCAGATTTATCAAATTGAGTAAAATTCATAAGAATCAAATAATTCATGTCTGTTTATCGGATGAATTAATTTTGTGATAAAATTTATTCAAGATAAACTTATTAAATTATTGGGATCGGATAATTCTTGTCTATTTATCAGTTGATTTAATATTGAATAAATCAAGACAAGCTTGTAGAATTATCTAGAATTTATTTATTTTCTTAGAGATTATCTAGATAAAGTTGTTTTAATTAGATAACTTCTCTATTGAGTTATTTGAATTAAAACTAAGACTTTATTCTATAGAATCTGGGGTGGAGAATAAAAGATTCGCTACGATTTTTATCGCTAGGATTTTTATCGCTAGTTTGGCATGTCGATCCTTAGGTTTGGCCTACCGATGGGGCAAGTTTGGCATGCCAGTTAGACAGATTGGTATGTCGACTGCGCGATAAAAAGATAACGTATTTTCACGCGGTTTTATCAGATTATGATCTTGGTTTTATTTTGATTCAAATTTTTGAGACCCTATGTGATAAGGACTGACCCTAGACCCAACCTCTATAAATAGGGAGTGAGTCTCATAAGTTATTTAGATCAGTTGAAAGATTAAGAGTGAGACTCTATAGGTAAGACTCTAGAAACTCCTTGAGAGCTATTGTTCACAAATCACGAACTATAGCTTTGGGTTCTCTTAATTGGTTGGAAGGAGAATCACCTAGTGGAAAAGCTGAACGACGTGAGCTCATACTCACTCTGATTGAGGATAGAGATTAGCAAAGAAGGCCAGTTAGTTGAGGTCCTTCTGGAATGTTACTTCTCTTCATTGATTGCGGTAGCTTTTCTGCATATACAAGATTAGTAAGATTCGGTTAATTTATGCATATAGTGTGTCAAACTTGTATTTTAAAAAATACTCTGATATAAAAAATTTTAAAATTCCTTTATGTACTATTTTTTCAATAATTTGTATCAGAGGCATCGTTTTTACATAAATTTGCAAGTTTGGGATCATACTATATGAATAAATTATGTGATCTTGATCTTTCATATGCTTGAATTTAATTTTTTAGAGAGTTGACACTCTAGGGTTTCTATATATTTTTATGTTATCATGGATTATATGGTGAATATTTATTAATTAATTATGGTTGATTAAATTATTATTTAATTATTAATTAATTAATTAATTAATTCATGCCGGTTATGGTTCCTTAGAGGTTAGAATCTATATTTAGGTTTTTTATGTAATTAGATGGCAGACTATCATCTCCGTCTAGGAATTATTATTTAATTTTAAATTTGTAAGAATTTTGTAATTAAATAAACATTCAGAGAAGACGGATCTAAAAGATAAATTTAGAAGGTGGATGATAGCATTCCTAGGTATTTTCTGAGTCTGTAATTTTATGTTTTTGAATTACTAAAAATAAAATTATGAATTGTATTAGAATTATATTTTTTAGAAAAAGGTGATCTCTACTTGATCGGCATGCCGAACATCTAGGTCCGATAAGCCGATGGTCACAGATTGACGTGGACATGAGGTTCAGTAGGCCGTTAGTGTGGCAGAAATCAGGTAGCTCTAGCAGTAGGCCGATCTTCTGGTTCGGCACGCCGATCTATTATGTATCAACAGGCCGATCTATGAAGATCGGTAGGCCGGTGGGTCATGACCGGTAGGCCGATCACCTAGATCGACTTGCCGGTAGAGAGCTATAAATTTTTTCCAGAAAAGGTGTAGTTTTTCATGTAGTTTTAATTTTATTTTTGGGACAATTCTAATAAACATTAAATTTAGATATGACCGGAAATTTGGAGTATTTGATTCATACGGGATTGAAGACTTGAAGATGGGCATTACATAAAAAAGGATACATCTTGAGGATTCAAGGATAAAGAATTGATAAAATGTTTTGATTATTCTCTTGTAATCTTTGTTTTCTATTCTCTAGGGTGAAACCATAATATTACGGTTATTTATTAGTATTTTACTTGTAGCTTTGCTTGTCCGTATTATAATATGATTTGCCATGTATATTGATAACATGCCATATAGAATAGGGAGTGTCACTCATATTAAAATTGTTCATGCATGTCTTTTAAAATAAAACCTTGATTTCAAAAGATTGAGTGGAAGAAGGTTTTCAAAGAGACGAGCTAGTGCCTCAATTGTTGGTCCATAGGTAGCACATGGTAGTTCCGACCCCTAGGAAGGGACTTCATCAGGTACCAAGCTGGATCTCTAAGAGGATAAGGTATTTTACCATGATTTATTGGTACACACCCCTAGGTGGTGATTATAAATCATGGATAAAATATTAAAATGATGGTTATACACTCATGTTAATTTTATTACTAACCTCCTTTAGGAGCTCTGTTAATAAAATTAATGACCAAAGAAACAATTATTAATATATGCTGGATCATACGGGTCCTGGATGGCATATATTAATCAGGAGAGGATTCGTGTTCCTGATTGAATTTGGCATGACTCCCCTAGGAGTTTGTTGAATTCTGAGTTGGGAATTATCATTGTAAGGTTGTGATATTTTCAAGGTTTTGACATATAAACACATTTGTATGTTTTATATAATTGTGTTATCTTACTAAATTATTATGCTATGTTTGCTTATGTTTGGTATATGGTTCTTTATTGTAGATTAAAAATGTCTAAAAATGCTTTATCATCGATACTTGACAAAACCAATTAACTGAAGAGAATTATAATGATTGAAAATGGAACCTAAATGTCATCCTATCATTTGGGAAACTGAAATTTGTGCTAATAACCTCTTGTCTTCCCAAGCCTACAGGAGATTCCACCAACGATCATATCCAAGCATATGATCGTTGGTAAGATGCTAACGATCAGGCCTGCTGCTATGTTACGGCCAGCATGAACAACATGCTACAGGCTCAACATGAGGATTATAAGACTGCCTAGCAGATCTTGGATAATCTGAAAGACATGTTTGGAGGCCCGGCCCTAATAAAGTGGCAAAGGGTGCTTTAGAAACTTCTTAACTGTAAACAAAAACCAGGGACATCTGTAAAGGAGCACATGATGTTGGTCATGGGTTACCTTGCTGAGGCATAAACCAATGGAGCCGACATCGGTGTTGAAACTCAGATAACTATAGTATTTGAGACTCTATCTAAGGAGTTTATCCCATTTAGAGCTACTTTTAATTTAAGCAATAGACGGGATATGACCTTAACGGAGTTAATGAAATAACTACAGGATTTCAAACTCCTGATCAGGGAGTCTCCTGCTGGTAGCGAGGCCAACTTGGCAGCTGCTTTTGGTTTCAATCCCAATCCAGGGAATGGAAAGAAACAACTAGCCAAAAATAGGAAGTCTTCTATTCCTAATAACAACAAGAGCAAGAAGAAGAAGAAGAACCCAAAGAAGCTAAAGTGCTTCTTCTACTAGAAGGTTGGGCACATCAAGAAGAATTGCAAGGACTTCCTTTCCCGAGGAGGTAAGTGTGATCTTTTGTATTTAGAAACTTGTTTGGTTGAGGAATCCAGTGACATTTGGGTCATAGATTCTAGTGCAACTAATCATTGTTGTGTTTCTCTACAGGGGTTCAAAGAAACAAGAAGTCTACAGCATGAAGACTTTACGCTTCGGATGGGCGATGGATCCTTGGTCTTAGCTAAAGCAGTGGGAGACGTCCATCTATATTTTGATAATTATAGGAATTTAATTTTGCGAGATTGTTTTTATGTTCTAAATTTAAGAGGATTTTAATTTATGTAGCTTGTTTATTTTAAGACTCCTATTTGGTTTCTTTTAATAATAAAGTGGTGATTTGTAAAAACAAATCTTTTATCTGTTATGGATGGATGCAAAATAATCTATATTTTATCAAACCTAAGATAGACTTACTGCTTAATGCTGAGATGAATGATAATAACTCTAAAAGACTTAAAACTTTTGACTCTAATAAGACTTATCTTTGGCATTTGCGACTTGGTCATAATAACTTGAATAGGATTCAAAGGTTGGTAAGGGATAAACCTTTAAGTCACTTAAAGGTGGAATCTATACCACAATGTAAATCTTGTTTGAAGGGTAAAATGACCAAAAGACCATTTTGCTCTAAGGGCAATAGGGCCTAAGGGGTTTTAGAACTTATGCATAGTGATGTTTACGGACCGATGAACATCCGGGCGCGAGGAGGGTATGAGTATTTCGTCACTTTTATTGATGATTACTCCTAGTATGGGTATGTGTATCTAATGCACCATAAAAGTAAAACTTTTGACAAGTTCAAGGAGTTTTTGGGTAAAGTGGAAAAGCAACTGGGTAGACCCATAAAGGCACTTCGATCCATTCGCGGTGGTGAGTACCTTTTTGATGAGTTTCTAGGACACTTAATAGAGATTGGGATTTTGTCCCATTTAACTGTGCCCGGTACTTAACAACAGAATGGCATGGTGGAGAGAAGAAATATGACTTTATTGGACATGGTCAGGTCCATGAAGAGTTATTCATCATTGCCTTTATCGTTTTGAGGATATGCACTCCAAACCTCATGTTATCTTTTGAACAACATGCCCTCAAAATCAGTCTCTAAAACTCCTCACAAGTTGTGGAAGGGCAAAAAGACATCCTTAAACCATATTTGCATGTGGGGATGTTTAGCTCATGTCCTGTTTAAGGATGCAAATAAGTTGGAAGCACGTTTGGAATTTTGTTTGTTTGTAGGGTATCCAAAAGGGACTAAAGGGGGTTATTTCTATAACCCAAAGGAAAATAAAGTCGTGGTTGTTGGCTCCAAGGTTTCACAAAGCTATTTTTAATATTCTTTTGATGATAACAAATACAATTTTTATTATATGTGCGAAATACATTTTTAAACTAATAATCATCTTGAGTGTTATTAAGCTTACATTTCAAGATATCAAGTGAAGGCAGTTCAAGAAAGCTTGTGGAAGCAGACATTTGAAAGGAAACTCACATAGACTAGAAGATTACTAGTTTTTATTTAGATTCTATAAGTCCAAAAGTGTAAGTGAGCAATTCTCAAGTTGAATGATCAAAAGAAAGCTCAAGAACACACATCACACTGCATTCATCATGTATACTTGTATTTGATATTGTTTTTAATTCAAATTGCATGTGAAAATTTGACTTAAACTATTTTAGAAATATTTTTTATAAAACAAGTTTCAAAAACAGGTTTCATGGGCAATTCTGGCCTAAGGCAGATCGGCCTACCAACCAAGTGTGGTCGGCCTGCCAAAGAAGATCAACCTATTGAAAGCCCTGTTTCGGCCTGTCAATCTAGGGTCTTTTTAACCCCTCGACTGGAGAGGCTCTAGCGACCTGTTGAAGGTATCTTCGGCCTACCGAACACCCTGCTTCGGCCTGTCGATCTGAGGGTTATCAAAACCCTTCCTGCAGAGGTTTAATCGGCCTGCCGAGGGTTTGGTTTCGGCCTGTCGATGATTCAAAGTTCGGCCTGCCGAAATCTATCTCTGACTTGCCGAACTGTCTGTAACGGCTAGTTTTTGGACCGTTGGAGCTCTTATTGCAACGGCTAGTTGGACTAAAAATTGATATCTTTAGATGTTTCTAAGCACTAGGGAGCTATAAATACCCATTCATTCAATGTGCAATAAATGATGAAGGAACACAAGTGAAATTTGACATTATTCTATATTGTTCTTTTCAAGCATTCATTACACACACTTTCTCTTGAGCTAAACTTGTTTCATATTTACTTTAAGAATTACTCACACCTCCAAACACATATCGTAGTTGTATTTTCATCTCTTTTGTTTTGGAGTATATATTTTGTGAGTATACCAAAATTACAACTATATTATTTACATTGTTGGGTTTCCAAAGCCTTGTAAATTTGGGAAATTCTTGGTTAGACAATCTCCGGGAAAATTCACTTTGTAAGAAGGTGTGGTGAGCCACGGATTGAGCAGTCACTGGTTGTATAAAGGAGTGATCGTGCCCAAAAAATGGTCTAATAGTGCAAGAGGTCGAGCAAAGGAGTTTACCTTGGCGATAGTGGACGTAGGCATATTTGCCGAACCACTATAAATAGTCTCCTTACTCTTTACTTAATCGCTGCTTAATTGTTGCTTGGTTGTTCTCATATTATCTTATTCTCATATTTATTTTTCAAGCATTTTACTTTAGAAAATTTCCAATAATTGTAAAAGTGTTCGAAAACCCAATTCACCCCCCTCTTGGGTAGTTATTCTTGGGCTAACAATTGGTATCAGAGCCGAAAGCTCGTTTTAATTTTTCAAAAAGATTTTACAATCTTGAGCATGGCTACCCAAGGAGTAGAAGGTCAATCCATAAATAGACCTCTGTTTTTCAATGGCACCGACTACAATTATTGAAAAACTAGAATGTTCATTTATCTATAATCGGTTGATTTTGATCTTTGGGATGTTGTTGAAAATGGTCCTTTTTGACCTATGAAAGAAGTAGAAAAAGGTCTAGTCGCTAAAGAACGTAAAGAGTATAACGATGAGGATAAAAGGAAATTTTCTTTAAATGCTAAAGCAGTAAATACTTTATATTGTGCTCTTGATAGAAATGAGTTCAATATAATCACATCTTGCACCACGGCATAAGAAATTTGGCGCACTCTTGAAGTGGTTCATGAAGGAATGAACCAAGTCGAGGAGACTAAAATTAATTTTCTTCTTCATGATTATGAAATGTTTAAAATGAAGGATCATGAATCTATCACCGATATGTATACTCGTTTTACCGATATCGTTAACGGTTTGAAATCCCTTGGTAGGAACTTCACCACAAGCAAATTGGTAAGAAAACTAGTGCAATCACTACCACCTTCTTGGCATGTGAAGAGGACAACAGTAGAAGAAGCCAAGGACCTATCAATGTTGCCAATTGAAGAATTGATAGGCTCACTCATGATGCATGAGATCACAAGAAAACAAAACCAACGAGAAGAAGAAGATGGCAAAAGAAAGAAAGGGATTGCATTAAAAGCCTCCTTCACCGATGATGATGATGAAGAAGAAGAGGAAGATAGCCTCAATTCAAAGGACCTTGAAGAATTGGCAATGATAGCCAAAAGATACAAAAAGTTCCATCATAAGATCAATCATGGAAAAGGTATGAAAAAGAAGAATGATCGAGGTGAGAAATCTAAAGATGATATTATTTGTTTTGATTATAAGAAAACCATTCATATAAAACCAGATTGTCCTTTAAGAAAGAAAGTAGGTAAAAAAGAGTCAAAGAAGGCACTACAAGTTACATGGGATGAACTAGAATCCGAGGACTCCGACGATGACAGGCCAAGAGAAGTCGCTAACATGTGTTTCATGGCGGTAGATGATGATAATGAGGTAAGTAGCCCTTACTCATTCGATAGTGATAATGAAGCAGATATTGAAAAATTGAAAAATTGTTTCAATGATTAGCATGAAGATTATGAAAAGTTAGTTCTCAAAAACCCCTCTCTCAAAAAGAAAATTTCTATGCTTTTGGAAGAGATAGAGAGTTTGAAAGTTGAGAAAAACATGCATGATTCCTTGATCATTGAAAATGCATCTTTAAAGGAAAAGGTTTAACAAAGACCGTTTTGAATTTCACAAATGGAAAGAAAAATTTTGAACTAATGCTTGGAGAACAAAGATGCGTTTTTAATAAAGGTGGTTTAGGATATAAACCACATATTGAACAAAAGTATTTTATAAATTACTTTGTCAAAGCATCAACAAGTTCAAAATATGTGTGTACATACTGCAACAAAGATGGACATACATCTTTTTCATGTCCAATTAAGAAAAATGCCTATTTTGGAATCAAATACAAGTGGGTTCCATAGGGCAAAAGAACTAACAATGATGGACCCAAGGTCATGTGGGTACCAAAAATCAAAACTTGAATCGTTATTGTAGGTATCAAACAAGGAGAAAGCAAGATGGTTCCTAGATAGTGGTTGCTCAAAAAATATGACGGCAAACTTATCACTATTCTCAAACTTTGTTAAGAAGAAAGGTGGAAGTGTTACCTTTAGAGACATTGCAAAAGGAAGAATCCTTGGTATAGGTGATATCGGTAACAATTCCTCTACCTTAGTTGAAAATGTATACTTGGTTGATAATTTGAAACATAATTTGCTTAGCATTAGTCAATTGTGTGATAAAGGGTATAAGATAATCTTTGAGTCTTCTAGATGTTTGATTGAGTATGTTTGCAATGGTGAAGTGGTGTTCATAGGTGACCGTCACAATAATGTTATACAATTGATATTGAAAAGTATTCAAACCAAAACCAATGTTTTTTTGCTTTAAATGACGAATCTTGGCTATGGCATAGAAGACTTGGCCATGCAAGCGTGCTTTTGATTTCAAAATTTTCCAAAAATGATATTGTTAAAGGTTTACCAAAACTAAGTTTTGAAAAAGACAAAGTATGTTATGCATGCCAATTTGAAAAGCAAGTCAAAATTTCTTTTAAATCCATTTCCAAAATTGCCACCACTAGACCTTTGCAACTTTTGTACATCGATCTTTTTGGCCCTTCTAGGACCACAAGTCTAGTTGGTAAAAGATATGCTTTTGTTATAGTTGATGATTTTTCAAGATTTACATGAGTTTTGTTTTTAACAAACAAAGATGACGCTTTACAAATGTTTTCATATTTTTGGCAAAAGAGTTCAAAATGAACAAGGCTACATGATCACCTCCATTAGAAGTGATCATGGAGGCGAGTTCGACAGTGATGCCTTTGAGTTGCTTTGCAATGAAAAAGGCTATGAACATATTTTTTCGACACCTAGAACACCACAACAAAATAGAGTTATTGAAAGAAAAAATAGTGTTTTGCAAGAAATGGCCAGGACTATGCTTAACGAAAATGGTTTACCAAAATATTTTTGGGCCGAGGCCGTTAATACCTCTTGCTATGTGATCAATAGAGTTCTTGTTAGACCAAAAATGAAAAAAACTCCATATGAGCTTTGGAAGGGTAGAAAACCCAATATTGGCTATTTCAAAGTTTTTGGTTGCAAATGCTTTATTTTAAACACCAAAGACAATTTGGGAAAATTTGATTCAAAATCCGATGTTGGTATCTTTCTTGGTTATTCTACCTCTAGCAAAGCTTATAGAGTTTTTAACAAAAGAACTCTTGTAGTTGAAGAATCCATGCATGTTGTTTTTGATGAGACTAATGCTTCTATGGAAAGAATAGAAGATGATGATGATCTAGGTTTGGAGAATCAAATGAAGAAGCTAGAGATCAAAAACAATGCAAAGGATGCAAAGGAAGACTCCATTCAAACTTCACCAAAGATTAAGGAACAACTAGAAGAAACACCAAAAGAAGAAGGTACTTCACAATCACTACCAAAAGATTGGAGGTATCACTCTTATCACCCTTAATCCGACATTATTGTTCATGATAGTCGAACTCATGGGGTGAGAACTAGAGCATCTTTTAAAATTATTTGCAATAATTTAGCTTTTCTTTCTCAAATTGAACCAAAAAGTTTTAAAGAAGCTGAAAATGGTGAGTTTTGGATTTTGGCAATTCAAGAAGAGCTAAATCAATTTGAAAGAAATGATGTTTAGGAACTTGTTCCTAAACCTAGTTCTCAATCCGTAATTGGGACTAAGTGGGTATCTAGAAATAAAAAGGATGAGCAAGGTAATGTTGTGAGATACAAGGCTAGACTAGTGGCCCAAGGTTCAATCAACAAAAAGGTATTGATTTTGAAGAAACTTTTGCACCGGTTGCTCATCTAGAATCCATTAGAATGTTACTTGCTTTTGCAGGCTATAAGGGTTTTACTCTTTATCAAATGGATGTCGAAAGTGCATTCTTAAATGGATACAATTTAGAAGAATTTTTTGTAGCACAACCACCCGGTTTTCAAAATCATAAGTATCCAAATCATGTCTTCAAATTAAAGAAAGCTTTGTATGGTCTAAAGCAAGCTCCTAGAGCTTGGTATGAAAGACTAAGTAAATTTTTGATTAAAAACGGTTTTTGTGTTGGAAAAGCGGATACTACTCTCTTTATTAAAAACAAGGGTGAAGGTCTAGTTATTGTTCAAATATATGTTGATTATATTATTTTTGGTGCTACTAACCACCTCTATGTGAAGAATTTTCTAAGTGTATGCACAGCGAATTTGAGATGAGCATGATGGGAGAATTAAACTTCTTCCTTGGACTTCAAATCAAGCAAACAAAAGAAGGAATTTTCATAAATTAAGCCAACTATGTGAAGGATCTACTCAAACGATTCGAAATGGATGATCTTAAGCGAATGCCAACTCTATGAGCTCTTCAGCCGAGCTTGACAAAAATGAACATGGCAAGGCAGTAAACATCACAATATATAGAGGTATGATCAGATCTTTGCTATACTTGACTACTAGTAGACCCGACATTATGTTTAGTGTAGGGGTTTGTGCAAGATTTCAATCAAATCTAAATCTTACTTTAGTGCCGTTAAACGCATTTTTAGATATTTAAGTGAGACTAAGAACCTAGGATTGTGGTATCCCAAAGGCACACACATAGACTTGCTAAGTTATTCTGATGCAGATTGGTCCGGTTGCACAATTGATAGGAAAAACACTAGTGGAACTCCTCACTTTCTAGGATTTGCACTAGTCTCATGGTTTAGCAAGAAACAAGCCACAGTGGCACTTTCTACCGCGGAAGTAGAATGTATATCGATGGCTAGTTGTTGTGCACAAGTCCTTTAGATGAAGCAAACTCTAAAGGATTTACATCTATGCTATGATCATGCTTCAATTTTATGTGACAATACTAGTACAATCAATTTGTCTAAGAATCTGGTTCTACATTCATGCACAAAGCATATAGAAATTATACATCACTTTTTGCATGATCATGTTCAAAGAGGAGATAGCACTTTGGAATTCATTAGCACAAATGATCAACTAGCAGACATTTTCACCAAACCTCTTGCATTAGAACGTTTTTCACATCTTAGAAGAGGACTTGGAATGATTGATCCTTTAGAATTGCATTTGACTGATCATTGATGTACTTAATGCTTATCTTGATGAACTCAATGGTTGATTTAGTGTTTCATTGTGTTCTTATATTTATTTTATGTTTAGACATGTTTGTACAATGTTTTGAAATGTGTTTGTGCTTTTAAATTGTGCAAAATAAAATTTTTCTGCATTTTCTGGTGGTTGCTCGACTGTAGCAATCGGCCTGCCGACCATTCAGAATCAGCCTGCTGATGTTGCTAAGTTCGGCCTATCGATAAAAATAATCGGCCTGTCGAACTGGGAAAGTTTGGCCTACCGAACTTAAAGTTTGGCCTGTCGATCTGTTGGGGTATATATACCCCCAAACTCAAGCAAACCATATTCCATTCAGTTTTTCTTGCTCTCCACTGCCGTCTCTTTCTTCCTTAAGTGCGAAAATCATTACCCACTCCACTATTCTTTGATTTTCTTGCAATTTTCATTGATTTTGTGAGTTTCTATCTCTTTCCCTCATTTTTTTTCTACACTTCCCTTGAGTTCTCTCACTTTGCTCTCTAGCTTCTTCACTTTCTCTCTCAAACCACATTTTTCTGCTTGATTTTGGGTTCTATCTCCTGCATTCACCAATGGATTCAAGCTCTCATCCTTTCAAGCGCACTAAATTCATCGCTCACAAGCAAACCAATAAAGAGGTAACTCTAGAGGAATTTTCAAACGAAAAATATGTTAAATTTTTATCTACTAGGAAGATTATTGATGGGAAGTTTATTTGTTTTGATGATTTTGCTAGCTTTGGTATAGAACTTTTTTTTGATAGGCTTAAATGGAAAAATATTATGATTATGAAGGAAAATACATATCCTAGGCTTGTCAAAGGGTTTTATGCCAACCTTAAAGCATCTTATGGCCCCCTTGAAATTGTTGTGACAATGAAAAGTAGAACTATTGAGTTAACTCCAACCATAATAGGGGAGATACTTGATATACCACTAGAAGGTGAGGATATTCATGGAGTTAAGACCTGGATGTTTGATAAAGAAACTATGGCCAAAATTATTTTTGAGAATGACGATGAGAGTTTGACTAGGAAACTTAATGTAGCATCTTTACCTCCTAGGAGTTGAGTCCTCCATAGGCTTAAGATCACCAACATTTTACCTAGAGCCGGCCATAAGGATGAAGTCCAGCTTATTGACCTTCACCTTATTTACTATCTCCTAAGTGGTACTAGAATAAATTTACCCCTTTTGTTGGTAAGACGAATGATTGATATTGCTGAAGGGAAAAAGAGTGCTGGCTTGCCATATGGAATGCTTCTTACTAAAATTTTTTACTCATGTAATATGCAAACCATTGATGAGAAGGACGTGGCTCTCTATAAACCTTATAATGCTTTCAGTGCCCTGAGCATTAGCAAAATGGGATTTGAGGAAGTACAAGGGCAATGGGTGCCCAGCCGCTCCTCAAGGTGTTCAAGAAGAAGAAGAAGAAGAGATGGCCAATATTGAAGCTCACGGTGGTAATGATGATGATGAAGAACCCATTACTCTTCAAAGGCTTTATTCACACCAACAACTCCTATTTGAGCAGCAGCAAAAGATGGGAATCGACATTGCAAATGACCATAATTAGCTTCACCCAAGTCTTTTATGTCAAACTACTTAGTGAACCACAATTTGACCGATGATAATGCCCCAATGTCATTGCTAATTAGCAAAATGTCATCCATATAAAGTAGTAGAAAAACCACATTCCAATCCTTAATGTGTTTGTAAACACATGGTTCGTCCATGTTTTGATCAAACCCAAAAGTCTCGATCACCTAATCAAATCTTATGTTCCAAGAATAGGAAGCCTGCCTAAGTCCATAAATTGACTTTAGCAGTTTACAGACCTTACTCTCTTGACCCTTACCCTTGGCTACACTATATATATGGACTCATCAAGATAGCCATTCAGAAAGGCCATTTGGTATCCATTTGTCAAATCTCGTGGTTAAGAACGACAGCTATGGACAAGAGAAAGCTGATGGACTTAAGCATGGCTACAGGTGAAAAGGTTTCCTCATAATAGATTCCTTCGTTTTACGTATATCCCTTAGCTGCTAGTCTAGCCTTATAAGTTTCAACTTTCCCATCTGCTCCTCTCTTTCTCTTATAGATCCACTTACACTTTATAGGTTTTACCCCTTTAGGAAGATCCACAAGTTCCCAGAATCGATTAGTCTCTATAGACTTCATCTTAGTGTTCATAGCTTCTGTCCAGAGCTCTAAATCAACATCCTCTATAGCTTCTACATAAGTGTAAGGATCCCTATCATGTTTAGCCAGTTCAGTCAAGTAGGCTTCACCATTGAACATATACCTCTTGGGTTAACACCCGATCCTCCTACTACGCCAAAGCCCCTTAGGTTGTTGTTTGGTCAATTTTTCTACATTAATTGGATAGGTTTCAACCGAGGCCCTAGTGTGATTGAATCACTCGCCAATTCCTCGAGTACCACTTTACTTCGAGGCTTAAAATGGTTCATGTAACTTTTCTCAAGGAATATTGTATTCATTGACACCATAACTTTATTTTCTTTCAGATTATAAAAATAAACCCTTTTAGTCCCTTTTAGATATCCTTCAAATACACAAACTTCCAAACATGCTTCCAGCTTGTTCGCTTCCTTGTACAAGACATGAGCTGCATATCCCCATATGCGAATATGATTTAAGGATGTCTTCCTACCCGTCCACAACTTGTGAGAAGCTTTGGGAACCAATTTTTAAGGCACATTGTTTAAAAGATAACATGCGGGGATAAAGGTAATGTTGAATAACTCATCATGGACATAACCAACTCCAACAAAGTCCTATTTCTTGTCTCAGGTATACCAATCTGCTACAGAGTACCGGGTGTAATCAAATGGGATAAAATCCCATTCTTTAATAGGTGCCTTTATGGGTTTACCTAATTGTTTTCTTGCCTTAGCTTGAAACTCCTTGAACTTATCAAAAGTTTCGCTCTTATTATGCATTAGGTAGACATACCCATATCTTGAGTAATCATCAATAAAAGTGATGAAGTACTCAAACCCTCTACATGTCGTGATGTTCATGGGAACACAAACATCACTATGCACAAGTTCTAGAACCCCTACAGCCCTATCGCCCATAGACCCAAATGGTCTTTTTATCATTTTGCCCTCTAAACAAGATTCACATTGTGATATAGATTCCACCTTTAAGTGACTTAAAGGTCCATTCCTTACTAACCTTTGAATCCTATTCAGGCTAGTATAACCTAATCGCAAATGCCAAAGATAAGTCTTATTAGAGTGAAAAGTCTTAAGTCTTTTAGAATTATTATTATTAACCTTAGTGTTAAGCAGCATGTCCATCTTAGGTTTAATAAAATAGAGATTGTTTTGCATCCGTCCATCACATATGAAAGATTTGCTTTTACGAATCACCACTTTGTTATTAAAAGATACTAAACAAGAGTCTTTAAATAAACAAGCTACAGAAATTAATTTCCTTTTAAGTCTAGGAACATAAAAACAATCTTTCAAAACTAAAATCCCATAACTATCAAAACAAAGATCAACTTTCCCCACTGCTTCAGCTAACACCATGGATCCATCACCCATTTTTAATGTGAAGTCCTTATGTAGCAGACTTCTTGTTTCCTTGAACCACTGTAGAGAAACACAAGCATGATTAGTTGCTCCGGAATCTATGACCCAAGTGTTACTTGATTCTTCAACTAAACAAGTTTCAATAAACAGAAGTTTACACTTACCTCCATGAGAAAGGAAGTCATTCCAATTCTTCTTAATGTGCCCAACTCTTCCACATAAAAACCACTTTGGGTTCTTCTTATCCTTGGCTTTTGCCAGGACAGAAGACATCCTGTTCTTAGTCCTCTGCTTCTTTCCATTCCCTAGGTTAGGATTGAAACTAGATGTAGCTGCCAAGTTAGCCTCACTACCAGCTAGAGTTTCCCTAATCAGATTTTCAAACTCCTGTAACTGCTCCATTAACTCAGTCAAGGTCACATCCTATCTATTGTTCAAATTATATGAAGCTCTAAATGGAATGAACTCTTTAGATAGAGTCTCAAAGAACATAGTCACCTGTGACTCAATATCAATGTCAACTCTATGGGTTTGAGCCTCAACAAGGTAACCCATGATCAAAATCATATGCTCCTTCACAGGTGTTCCCAGTCTTTGTTTGCAGTTTAAGAGTTTCCAAAGAACCCCTTGCTGTTTCGTTAGGGCTTAGCCTCTAAACATACCTTCAAGATTATCCAAGATCTGCATAGCAGTCTCATAATCTTCATGTTGAGCCTACGGCATGTTATTCACGCTAGCCATAACATAACAACAGGCCTAATCGTTAGCATCTTTCTAGTGATCATACGCTTGAATTTGCTCATTGGTGAAATCCCCGATAGGTTTAGGAGGATAGGCAATTGTCAGCACAAATTTTAGTTTCTCAAAGGAAATGATGATATTCAGGTTCCTTTTCCAATCATTGTAATTCTTGTCAGTTAACATGTTCTTACCAAGTATCGATTATGAAGCGTTTTAGACATTTTAATCTACAACAAAGATTCATATACCAAATATAAGCAAATATTCTACAACAGTTTCGTAAGATAACACAATCAAGTAAAACATACAAGGTGTTTATATGTCAATATCTTGAAAAAATCACAACCTTACAATGATAATTCCAACTCAGAATTCAACAAGCCACCTAGGGGAGACTTGCCAAATTCAATTAGGAACACGGATCTCCTCTTATTAATATATGCCATCAAAGATCCGTCTGACCTAGCATTTATTAACAATTGTTTTCTTCGGCCATTAATTTCATTAACAGAGCACCTAGGGGTGGTTAATAACAAAATTAATCTTGAGTATATAATTATCATTTCAACTATTTTATATATGATTTATAATCACCATCTAGGGATGTATAATGATAAATCATGCTAAAATAAATTATCCCTTTGGAGATCCAACTCGGTACATGATGAAATCCATTCCTAGGTGTCAGAACTACTTAGTGCTACCTATAGACCAATGATGGAGGTCATAGATCATCTCTTCAAAAACCTTCTCCCACCCAATATTTTAAAAGCCAAGGTTTTATGTTAATATGCATGAATAATTTTTAATGAGCAGTACTCCCTATTCTACATGGCATGTTATCACCATACAGGAAAAATCATTTTATAATGCAAATAAGCAAAGCAACATACAAAACTACAGGCAAAATAACAAATAAATAGCCCTAATATCAAGGTTCTATCCTAAAGAAAAGAAACAAAGTTTACAAAAGATCAAGCGAAACATATTATCGATTCTTCATCCTGTATCTTCACATTGTATTCTTCTTCACGTGGCATCCATCCTGAATTTTTCAACCCCTCAAAGATCAAAAGGTTTATTTTTCTGGTCATCATAAAATTTCATGTTTCTCATAATTGTCTCAAAAATAAAATCAAAACTGCACTGAAAACGTACTTTTTTCCATGAACTCTTATGCAACGTGCACCCCATAACTTATTTATAATCAGATGAAGGACTTAGTTCCGTTTCACCTTTCGATTATTTTATCTTAAAGTTCCATTATTTTATCATCAAAAAATTCATTCCTTTTGTAACATAGACAAATGGAATATCATCTAGTTACCAAATGTATTTAGATGATCAAGGCCTCATTATATTTTCCAATACCCAAATAATGCCTTTGAAAGGATAACATTAACTCTTTATTAAAGAGCTATAGATTATGTGTTCGTGGATTATGCTCTCATCAAATATAGGTCGCATCTCCAACATACTAACAAAGGAGCCTTCGTGTTAGAAAATAGTACGCAGCAGAATTTTAAAATTTAATATTAGAGTATTTTTCAACACATAAGTTTGACATACTATATGCATAAATTAACCAGATCTTACTAACCTTGTAAATGCCGAAAAGCTACCGCAATCAATGAAGAGAAGGGTGTTGCAGAAAGACCTCAACCAACTGGACTTCTTTACTATTCTTTGTCTACAACCAGTGTGTGTGGGCACACTTGTACAGCTTTTCGCAGTTGGCTCTCCTTCCAACCAATTGAGACAACCCAAAGCTACAGTTCGTGATTTGTGAACAATAGCTCTCAAGGAGTTTCAGAGTCTCACTAGCAGAATACTCACTCTTAATTTCTCAACTAATCTAAATAACAATGTAGAGTCATTCCTTATTTATAGAGGTCAAACAAAGGCAATCATTATCAGATTAGGCCTTAAAATTCGAGTTTGAATCAGTTTCAAATTTGAATCCATGTAATCAAACTCAGCATCTAATAGTCGTAGTCGACCGCGTCGTCGTAGATACCCATGTTCGAATTTGAATCAAACTCCAACGTTGATCCGATAGTTCCTATCTCAACCTATTGCATAATTCCTATCAATTAGTTCCAGGTATCTTTGATAAAGTCTCAATTTTAATTCTAATAACCCAATAGAGAAGTTATCTAATTAAAATAATTATATCCCATACTAATAAGATATTATCCATAATAATTCAAAATATTTATCTTGAATTAATTCACCAAATTAATTCAACCGATAAACCAACATGTTTATCTTAAATTAATTACAGAATTAATTCAATCGATAGATTAACATGAATTATTAAATTCAATTAACTTGAATTTTAGCCAATCTAATATATTTGATATAAGTCACTAATTTATTTCAAAAACAAGCCGTATAGTCACAGGATTTTTGTGAGCTAGCAAAGGGAACCAAATGGACCTATATAGTTCAAGCTCTAGATAATTATGAAACCCAATATCCTAGATATACATTTCATAACTATTAGCTCTAACGCTACTCTATTAAAAGCTTAGAGCTGTACTCTCGAACTACATAGAATTACGAAGCCCGAATAGCTAAGTCTCCATGATATATCATAATATGTCGTATTCCTATAGGATTATTCATAATCGGCTTAAGGATAAAGTTTGTCTTACCTCCCGATTATTTTTCTCTTACGTTCCATTATCTCACCATTGGAAAACTTACCATCTAAAGACAATATACCATTCAGTTACACCTATGTATCTAAATGGTTGAGCACTTCGGTTTTTCAATTACAAGATAACGTATATAAGAGGATATCAACTGCTCCTAAAGAGGAGCTATGGATTCCATATCTATGAACAACAGGTCTACATTATTAAGAGTCATGCCTCCAACGTATCTGCATGCGTACTAACATAAAATGCAGATGTCACCCTTTGGTACATCAAAAGACACAAGTCAAGACAACGGGCCAACTATGCATCTCAGGATTAAGACACAAGTCTTTTAGAGTTATTATCATTTATCTCAACATTAGGTAGTAAGTCCATCTTAGGTTTGATAAAATAGAGATTATTTTGCATCCATCCAGAACAGATAAAAGATTTGTTTTTACAAATCACCACTTTATGATTAAAAGAAACTAAATAGGAGTCTTTAAATAAACAAGCAATAGAAATTAAATTCCTTTTAAGTTTAGGAACATAAAAATAATCTCGCAAAATTAAAATCCTACAATTATCAAAATACAAATGGACGTCTCCCACTACTTTAGCTAAGACCAAGGATCCATCGCCTATCTAAAGCATGAAGTCTTTACGTAGCAGACTTTTCATTTCTTTAAACCCCTATAGAGAAACACAAACATTATTAGTTGCATCAGAATCTATGACCCAAATGTCATTGGATTCCTCAACCAAACAAGTTTCAACAACCAGAAGATCACACCTACCTCCTCGGGAAAAGAAGTCCTTGTAATTCTTCTTGATGTGCCCAACCTTCCCGCAAAAAAAGCACTTGAGCTTCTTCGGGTTCTTCTTCTTTTTCTTCTTATTCTTGTCATTTGCAGGGATAGAAGACTTCTTGTTCTTGGCCCGTTACTTCTTTACATTCCCAAGGTTGGGATTAGAACCAGACGTAGCCGCCAAGTTGGCCTCACCACCAGCAGGAGACTCCCTGATCAACAGTTAAAACTCCTGCAACTGCTTCATCAACTCTGTTAAGGCCATATCTCAAAGTCCATTATCATCTGAGTTTTAGCATTGATGTCAACTCCATTGGTTTGAGACCTCAACAAGGTAACCCATGACTAACATCATATGCTCCTTCATAGACGTTCCTAGTCTCTGTTTGTAGTTCAAGAGTTTTTGAAGCACCCCTTGCCACTTTATTAGGGCCTAGCCTCCGAACGTGTCTTCAAGATTATCTAAGATTTGCTTCACAATATCATAATCTTCATGTTGAGCCTATAGCACGTTATTCATGTTGATCATAATATAGCAGCAGGCCTGATTATTAACATCTTTGTAGCGATTATACGCTTGGATTTGCTCATTAGTGAAATCTCCCGTAGGCTCAAGAGGACATGGTGTCGTCAGCACAAATTTCAGTTTCTCAAAGGATAGGACAATATTTACGTTTCGTTTCTAATCATTATAGTTCTCACCAGTTAATTAGTTTTGTCAAGTATCGATGATAAAGCGTTCTTAGACATTTTTAATGTACAATAAAGAATCATATACCAAACATAAGCAAACATAGCAAAATAATTTAGTAAGATAACACAATCATGTAAAAATATGCAAATGTATTCATGTGTCAAAATCTTGAAAAAGTCACAACCTTATAATGATAATTCCTAACTCAGAATTCAACAAGCCCCTAGGGGAGTCATGCTAAATTCAATCACGAATAGGGATCCCCTCCTGATTAATATATTTCATCCAAGACCCGTATGATCCAACATATATTAATAATCGTTTCTTTAGCCATTTATTTTATTAATAGAGCTCCTATGGGAGGTTGATAATAAAATTAACATGAGTATATAATCATTATTTTAATATTTTATTCATGATTTATAATCAGTACCTAGGGGTGTGCAACTATAAATCATGCTAAAATACCTTCTCCTCTCGGAGATCCAACCCAGTACATGATGAAGTCCCTTCCTAGGGGTCGGAACCATCATGTGCTACCTATAGACCAACAATAGAGGCCGTAGGTCCTCTCTTCGAAAACCTTCTCCCACTCAATCTTTTGAAATCAAAGTTTTATTTTAAAAACATGCATGAATGAATTTAATATGAGCGGCACTCCCTATTCTATATGAAATGTTATCAACATACATAGCAAATCATATTATAAGGCAAACAAGCAAAGCAATCATGCAAAGCTACAAGCAAAATAATAATAAATAACTATAATATTATGGTTCTATCTTAGAGAAAAGAAAATAAAAATTACAAGAGAATAATCGAAACATATTATTGATAGTTCATCCTTAAATCTTCAAATTATATACTTCTTCATGTAAAAACCTAGCTCTAATACCAATTGTTGAAAAAATAGTACGCAGCAAAAGTTTAAATTTTTTATATCAGAGTATTTTCCAAAACACAAGATTGGCACACTATATGTATAAATTAACCAGATCTTACTAACCTTGTAAATGCCAAAAAGCTCCCACAATCGATGAAGAGAAGGGCGTTGCAGAAGGACCTTAACCAACTGGCCTTCTTTACTATTCTTTTTCCACGACCGGTGTGTATGGGCACACACGTATAGCTCTTCCATAGATGGCTCTCCTTCCAACCAATTGAGAAAACCAAAAGCTACGGTTTGTGATTTGTGTAAAAATAGCTCTCAGGGAGTTTCAGAGTCTCACTAGCAGAATACTCACTCTTAATTTCCCAACTGATCTAAATAACAATGTAGAGTCATTCTCTATTTATAGAGGTTGGACCTAGGGTCAATTATTATCAAATTAGGCCTCAAATTCGAGTTTGAATCATTTTCAAATTTGAATCCACGTAATCAGACTCGATGTCTGATAACCGCGATCGATCGCACCATCATAGATACCCATGTTCGAATTTGAATTGAATTCAAAGGTTTATCTGATAGATCCTATTTCAACCTATTGGATAATTCCTATCATATTAGTTCTGGGTATATTTGATAGAGTCTCCATTTTAAAATAATCATATCTAGATAAACCCATACTAATAAGATATTATCCACAATAATTTAACATGTTTATCTTGAATTAATTCACCAAATTAATTCAACTGATAAACCAACATGTTTATCTTAAATTAATTACAGAATTAATTCAACCGATAAATTAACATGAATTATTAAATTCAATTAACTCAAATTTTAGCCAATCTAATAATTTGACATAAGTCACCAACTTATTGGAAAAGCACGCCGTATCGTTATAAGATTTTTGTGAGCTAGCAAATGGGACCAAATGGACCTATATAGTTCAAACTCCTGATAATTATGAAACCCAATATCCTATATATACATTTCATAATTATCAGCTGCAACGCTACTCCACTAAAAGTTTAGAGCTACACTCTCGAACTATATAGAATTACGAAGCCCGAATAGCTAAGTCTTCAAGCATATCATGATGTGTTGTATCCCCATGGGATTATCCATAATCGGCTTAAGGATAAATTTTATCTTACCTGTCCAATTATTTTTCTCTTACGTTTTAGTATCTTACCATTAGAAAACTTACCATCCAAAGACAGTATACCATTTGGTTACACCTATGTATCCAAATGGTTGAGCGGTCCAGTTTTTCAATTACAGGATAACGCATGTAAGAAGATTTCAACTACTCCTAAAGAGGATCTATAGATTCCATATCTATAAACAATAGGTCTAGGCTATCAAGAGTCATGCCTCCAACGTATCGGCATACTTACCAACACAAAATGTGGATGTCACCTTTTGGTACATCAAAAGACATAAGTCAAGACAATGGGTCCACTATTCATCTTAGGATTAAGATACAACATATATGATTGTCTAAAGTGAATCGATTTGCCAAGATAGAATTATTAATCTAAATCAATTCACTTTATGCCCTGATCCAATGCATCGTCAACTATGACAATACACCGATATTTCTATTCGCAGAGTCCACCTCTGATGGCGAAGACAAACCATCTCCTATTAGGAATATAGACAACATAACAATTTTTGTATGAATAAAATGCCCAACTTTATTCCCTCGATTGCGGATCTTATGATTTAAATCGTCACCTTTAGAATCATGTCTTCTGCATAATCTGTCCATCATATGTCAGATTCTAAAAGGTTTAGACCGACAGTCTCAAACTTTTATTTGCTTATCATACATTCAACAAATATGAAAGTAAAGAGGACAAGATTTGGTATATAAATAATAAATAAATTCTTTATTGATAAAAATGTCTCCAAAAACATATTAAATTTTTGCTCCTTAGGGAAAACATGTCTAACACTTCAATCATCTAAACTCTTGCCTTTGGCATATCAGCAGATATAAGCTATAAACATGGAGTCATGAATCCACTTAAAGATTAAAATAACACATAAATGATTATCAAAGAGTATTGATTTAAGCCAAATGGAATTATTATTAAATCAATTCAACTTTAGGTTTAGTCTAGTATGCAACCACTATTAGGACTACCACACCAATATATCTACAAAGGAATCAATTGTTGGAAAACAAGTATGTAGCGAAATTTTAAAAATTTTAAATCAGAGTATTTTATAAAACACAAGTTTGACATGCCACATGCATAAATTAATGACAGATCTCACTAACCTCTTTTGTATAACCAAGTGGGCTCAAATCTGTATATAAAAGAACATTCCAAAAGAGCCTCAACTAATTGGCCTTTTTTGCTATTCTCTACCCATGATTGAAGTGCTGGTGGCTATAGTCATACAGCTTTTCCTTCAGTGACTCTCCTTCCAACCATTAGAGAAAACCAAGAGCTAAGGTCCTTGATGTTGAATAATAGCTCTTTGGGAGTTTCAGAGTTTCTCACACTAGAGTAGTCACAATTTGCTTCTCCAATGATCTGAATAACAAAGAAACTCACCCTGTTTATAGTAGTCTGACCTGGAGTTAATCATCATCAAATTTGGCCTCAAAATTTGAGTTTAGATCAGTTTTAGAATAAAATGTATGAAGCAAAATCTGACTCTAACTTCCACAGTCGACCATACCTAGTGTATCGTGGTCAAATGTGTAATCGCAATACTAGAGTTCAAATCGAATTTAAACTCTTCAAGCTGATCTGATAGTTCCAAGCTCAACCAATTGGATAAATCCTATCTTGTTTGTCCTAGGTATCCTTTATAGAGCCTTAATTTTAATTCAAATAACCAAATAGAAAAGTTATATGATTAAATAGTCATATACAAGTAAACCCATACAAATAAAATATTATCCAAATAATTCAACATGTTTATCTTGAATTAATTCACAAAATTAATTCAATTGATAAATTAACATGAATTATTAAATCCAATCAGCTCGAATTTTATCCGATCTAATAATTTAACATAAGTCACTAATATGTAGGAAAAACACGCCGCATCATTACAGGATTTATTATGAGCTAGCAAAAGGGACCCAATGGACATATATAGATCAAACTCCTATAATTATAAAATACAATATCCCAGATACATATTTTATAATTATCAACTCTAACACTACTCCACCAAAAGCTTAGAGCTGCACTTTCAAACTATAGAAAATTACAAAACTTCAATAAGCTAACCGTCTATGACATATCACAATGTGTTACATCCCCATAAGATGTTTATATTTAGCTTAAGGATAAATTCTATTTTACCTTTCTGATTATTTTTATCTTACGTTCCGTTATCACACCATTGGAATACTTACTATCCATAGATAGTGCACCATTTAGTTATACCAATGTATCCAAATGGTCGAGCGCTCCAATCTTCTAATTATAAGATAATGCATATAAGAGAATATCATTAACTCTACAAAAGAGCTATGGATTCCATTTCTATGAATAACGAGTCTACATAAATCAAGAGTCATGTCTCTAACATACCAGTACGCGTACCATCATTAAGTCAGGATGTCACTCTTAGGTACAATAAAAGACATAAGTAAAGATAACAGGCCCATTAGTCATTTTAGGATTAAGACACAGTAAATATGATTATCTAAAGTGAAATAATTTAAACAAATAGAATTATTAACCAAATCAATTCAACTTTTTGTCCCGATCCAATACATCTTCAACTATGACAATGCACCAATGTTTCTACTCATAGAGTCCCACTCTGATGACCAAGGCAAGCCATCTCCTGTTAGGAATGTAGACAACATAACAATCTTAGTATGAATAAAGCACCCAACTTTATTCCATCGATTGCAAATCTTATGATTTAGAGCATCACCTTTAAGATTCATGTCTTTTGCATAATTTGTCGATCATATGCATGATTTTTAAAAGTTTAGACTGACAGTCTCAAACTTTTGTTTACTTATCATACATTCAATAAAAATAAATATAAAGCGGACAACATTTGATATATAAATGATAAATAAACTTTTTATTGATAAAATGTCTCCAAAAACGTATTACAACATTTTACACATTAAGGCACCTATGTCTAACATCAATCCGCACCGACAACTAAGATAAGCTGCCTTCTTTTTTGCACATAGATACTTATTACAACTTTGTCATTATAAAGTGCTCATCTCTATACATAGACTGCGGGCTACATAATTTAGACTATTAATCTCCTAATCAAATCTTTTCTTTATATAAACTCCATATATGCTCAATTCCAAGATTTGGTTCTAATAGTCACGGATCACATGTTTGTTAATATACAATCATTAATGTGATAGAAATATGAGAACCATTATTAATACATGAAATATTCGCATTATTATTTATTTAACTAAAAATGACATAAATACATTCTAAATATTTATTCCTTAGGGTACTAATCCTAGCAATCTCCCACTTGCCCTAAGTGGGTAAATGTGACATGCTGTGAATCTTTAAGCCTTCTATAAAACCCTTGACTACCAAGGTCATAATAAAAGGATTGATAAGGTTGTCCTCGAATGATAATTAGCAAAATCATCACATTATCACTCTGCAAAGTTCCTAACGATATTATAACTTTTATTGATATGTTTACTCCTCTTTTGGCATCTTGAATACTAAGTATTATCTGTTGGAAAAATAGTACGTAGCAGTATTTTAAAATTTTTTATACCAAAGTATTTTTCAAAACACAAGTTTGTCACGCTATATGCATAAATTAACCAGATCTTACTAACCTTGTTTGCCAAAAAACTCTTACAGTCTATGAAGAGTATAACGTTCCCACAGAGCCTCAACCAACTAATCTTCTTTGCCATTCTCTATCCACGATCAGAGTGCATGTGAGCGCACATCATATAACTTTTCCCTAGTGACTCTCCTTCCAACCAATTTAGAAAACCCAAAGCCATAGTTCATGATGTGTGAACAATAGCTCTTAGAGAGTTCTAGAGTCTCACTAATAGAGTCTCACACTTAATCTCTCAATTGATCTACATAATAATGAGTCTCATTCCACTATTTATAGAGGTTGGCCCAGGGGTCAGTCCTTATCAAATAAGGCCTCAAAAATTTGAATCAGAATCAATATTAGACAAGAAATTGCGTCTAAAAATGCATGATCATAACTGGCAAATCGGCTTGCCGAACTTACTCCATTAGCAGGCCAAACTTAAAGATCGGCCTGCCAAACTTATGATAAATGATCTCTGCGAATCTTTTATTTTCCACCCGAGATTCTTGGGATAGAGCCTTAGTTTTAATTCAAATAACCCAATAGAGAAGTTACTGATTAAAACAGTCATGTCAAGATAATCTCTAAGAAAATAAATATTCCCGATAATTCAACAAGTATATCTTGAATTAATTTTCATAAAATTAATTCAGCCGGTAAACAGACATGAATTATTTGATCCTATTGAATTTTTAGCCAATTTGATAATTTGACACAAGTCACCAATTATTGAAAAAGCATGCCGTATCATTATAGGATTTATTGTGAGCTAGCAAAGGGGACCTAATAGACCTATATAGGTCAAGCTCCTGATAATTATGAAACCCAATATCCCAGTTATACATTTCATAATTATCAACTCCAACGCTACTTCACTAAAAGCTTAGAGTTGCACTCTTGAACTATATAGAATTACGAACCCATATAGCTAAGTCTCCATGACATATCATAATGTATCATATTCCCATAGGATTATCCATAATCAGCTTAAGGATAAATTCTGTCTTACTTTCTCAATTATTTTTATCTTACGTTCCAATATCTCACCATCAAAAAACTTACCATCAAAAAATGGTATACCATTCGGTTACACCTATGTATCCAAATGATTCAGCGCTCCAATTTTCCAATTACAGGATGATGCATATAAAAGGATATCATCTACTCCTAAAGAGGAGCTATGGATTCCATATCTAGGAATAACAGGTCTACGCTATCAAGAGTCATGCCTCCAATGTACCAGCATGCGTACCAACATAAAATGTGGATGTCACCTTTTGATACATCAAAAGACATAAGTTAAGACAACGGGCCCACTATTCATCTTAGGATTTAAATACAACACATTTGATTGTCTAAAGTGAATCAATTTGCCAAGATAGAATTATTAATCCAAATCAATTCACTTTATGCCCTGATCCAACACATCATCACCTATAACAATGTGCCAATGTTTCTATTTATGGAGTCCACCTCCAATGGCCAAGATAGACCATCTCCCGTTAGGGATATAGACAACATAACAATCTTTGCATGAATAAAGTGCCCAACTTTATTTTCTCGATTGCAGATCTTATGATTTAGACTGTCACCTTTAGAATCATGTCTTCTGCATAATCTGTCCATCATATGCCTGATTCTAAAGGTTTAGACTGACAGTCTTAGACTTTTATGTGCTTATCATACATTCAACAAATATAAACATAAAGAAGACAAGATTTGGTATATAAATAATAAATATATTCTTTATTGATAAAAATGTCTTCAAAAACATATTACATTTTACTCCTTAGGGTGTACATGTCCAACATTATCTATAGTCACAGTATTCCATAATATAAAAATTATAGATTTATCTATACCATAGACTATCTCAGGATCTCTAAGGAAACATTCCTAGCCACACAATTTCCCTGGATGCCTCAATGGCAACCACACATTTGGCTTCTATGGAAGAATCATCAATACAAGAGAGCTAGATAATACTCCCACTATGAATCCACTTCCTAAAGTAAAACTAACCTTGTAGTTAATCTTTTCGAATCCTAATCTGGTTGGAAGTCAGAGTCCATGTATCCTATAGGTGTTTAGTCCTTTCCCGTATATACTCATATAATTCCTAGTTCTCCTTAGATACATAAGTTATATGCGTGACTACCTGCCAATGTTATGGCTTAGGATTCGATCGATATCAACTTGCTATTCTAATTGCATAAATAAATATCCAATCTTATGCAAAGCATAACATACATTCCTACTACTAAGGCAGAAGGAACTCTTCCATGTATTTTCTTTCCTCTAATGTCTAAAGACAATCATCCCTAGAAAGAATGATTCCATACCGAATAGGTTAAGAACCTATCTTGGAATACTACATTGAAAACCTCTCTAGAACTTTATCTATGTACTAGGTTTTGAGACACAACTATCTTTTTCTTCTAATTGTTGCTAAATAATTAAACCTAAAGAATATAATTAGCTTGTCTCAAATCCTTTAAGTCAAACTGTTTGGTTAACTAAATTTTGACCAATGACATTGTGCCTATGTCATTCTCAATGAGTAAAATGTCATTAACATAATGTACCAAAAAAAACCACTTTTTATCCTTAATGCGTTTATAATACATGGTTTGTCAAGATTTTGCTCGAACCTATATGAATTAACCACCTTATAAAATCTTATGTTCCAAGATCAAAAAGCTTGCTTTAATTTGTCAACTAACTTAAGCAACTTGCAGATCTTATCCTCTTAGCCCTTTGCCTTGAACCTGTCTAGTTGTGTCATATAGATACTATGCTCAAAATTGTCATTTAAAATGCAATTTTGACATCCATTTGTTTTATCTCGTGGACAAGATACCTATCAATGGATAAGAGTGTGTAGATAGACTTTAGCATCGCTACAAGTAAGAAAGCTTCATCATAGTCAATGTCCACTTTGTACTTGTATCCCTTTGCTACAAGTCTAGCATTAAAGGTCTTCATCTTTCCATCTACTTCTCTTTTCATCTATAGATCCCTGCATTTAGATACTTAATCCTTTAAAGTGTTTCTACAAGCAACCAAACTTTGTTGAAGACATAGATTCCGATTTAATATTCATGGCTCTTTGCCAAATTTCACAAGAAATGTTACAAGTGTGGAAACTAAGACTTTACTTTAGGATATCTTACAAAATTGCAAACTTTTAAATGAGATTCTAACTTCCAAGCTTCCTTATCCAGAACATATGCCAAACCTCAAGAACAACTTTAGTTGGAATATTGCTTAGAAAATAACATGCAATTTGTAGTACATCCCTAAAAAAGGTATGTTTAATGTTGTATAACTCATTATGGGCTGTACTATATCCAATAAGCTTAAATTTCTTATGTCCATTACACCATCTACTATGGAGATGCCAGTGTAGTCAAATAGGATATAATCTTATTCTCTAATAAGTGTCCTAGAGACTTCTTGGAGAGATAATTTCCACCTCTTTAGAATTGAAGTGTTCTTATGGGTTTACCTAATTACTTCTCCACGTTCCAGCACATTTATGTAAACATAAATGTCCACGTGCACTAAGTCTAGGACTTCTTCGGCCTGATTTCCTTTAGCTCTAATAAGACCGTTTGGTCAATTTGCCCTCCAAACAAGGGTCAATGTGGTAAAGATTCCACCTCTAAGAAATTTAGAGGACCATCTTTAGCTAACTTTTGTATCTTGTTAAGGCCTATATGACCTTAAATGTAAGTGCCAAAGATACGTCTTATTAGACTTAGAAATATTAGCCTATTTAGAGTTATTAGTTTATTAGGTGTCAAGTAGCGTGCACTTATTTAGCTTGATAAAGTAAAGGCTTATCAAAAAACCTAAACCTACCATCAAAATAAAGATATACTTCTCCCACTACTTCACTTAACCACAACATCTATTATTAACATGAAGCTCCTATCAAGCAGACTTCTCGTTTTCTATGCACAAATATACATATAATTAGTGGCTTCAGATTCTATAACCCATGAGTCATTAGAATCTTCCATTAATCCAACTTCAACTTGTAAGAGATCAACTTGTAAGAGATCACTTATTTCTCCTTATGCCTCCCAGGCTAGGAGATTCTTGTAATCCCTTTTGAGGTAACAAACCTTCTCATAGTGAAAGCATTTAGCTTTCTTCGGATCCTTCTTATTGGCTTGTTCCCACTTGTTCTTCTAGCCTATCCCATTACTAGAATTTAGAAGAACTAGTAACTACCAATGTCCTAACACCATTTGAAATAATGTTCCAGCTTTTAAGCACAATCTTAAAAGCATAGAGATCTTTATTGTTGTCAAAGATAACTCCTTCAACAAAGTTCTAAAAAGTCATCTCTGTTTGACGCTAGGATCTATATTCACTCTATTTGATTGATCGTTAATCAAAAGACCATGCATAGTAGGCATTCATGTTCCTAAATAGTAAGTCCTTTAGATTACCAATGATGTGCCTAGCATTCATATAATCTATATGTTGCTTTTAGAGATCACCTAATGTGTTCTATATAGCAACACATCATCTTATGAGAATCTCGCTAAAGACTCCTGGCCTAGAATTACCCGATTAGGATCAATGCCTTTTAGGTTCCAATTTATAAGGTTTTTGTACATATTTGTGTTTCATGCATATTAGATTACTTTTTCCAATCATTAAAGTTCTATTGGTTAAGGTGTTTATTATGTATCGTATTTTAATAAGCTAAGTGACATTTTTATATAATAAATATATAACATGTATTAATAATAAGCAAACATAACAACATTTACTAATATAAACAAACAATAATGCAAGTATGTCTATGTGTAAAATCTTGAAAACACAAATATTACTGTGATAATTCCTAGCCGCGTTTGTGTTAGCTACCTTAGGGTAGTCAAACACAAACTAGCCTAGAACACAGATCCCATCCAATTAACATATACCTACTAGCTACCGCTTGTTTGGTCACAATTTAATTAACAAAGCTCTTTGAGGAGGTTAATAATTAAATTCATCTTAAGTGCATAACCATTATTTATATCTTATGATCCATGACCCCATAAATTGTCGCCTTAGGGTGTACAACCATGAATCATGCCCACAGACATTTTCCATTTGGAAGCCCAATCTAGTATACCGCTGGTGGTAAACAACCTTCCTTGGGGTCAGCATCACCTGGTTTCATATATGGACCAATAATGGAGACCGTGGATCTTAACAAAGAACCCCCTCCCACTTAATATTTTAAAAACAAGATTTATGCAAACATGCATAAACAATTTTATGAGTGGCGCTCCTCTCTTCTATATGACATGTCATCAAACATATAGCAAATCATATAATAAAGCAAACAAGCATGGCATAAGGTATAGCAACAAGCAATACTTACATGCGGCTGTAACATTATAGTCCCAACCTAGAGAAAATAGAATAAAGATACAAAAATAAACCAAAACATATATTGTCCTTCACTTTTGCATCTCCTCCATGTATCTGCTTTCATGTCCTTTGAATTTCTAAATAATCCTTTCTAATAAAATGCTCAGAATTTTGTTAAGAACTTTTGGTATTATAATTTGACCACAATAGTATTTTCCTAGGTTTCAAAATAATTTCTGATAGTTTTCTTCCTTTGAAGATTAATAAAATCATTTAAATAACTTTATCCCTTCTCTCATCAAAAATTAATAAAACTATTCAAATTATTTCAATCTATAATTTTCTCCAACAGAAAATTAATAAAATTAATTTTGTTATTTTCCCATAAGATTAGAGCTGTCGATGATAATCACCCAAAATCAAAATAGATAATATTTATCATTTATGACCTTTTTCCCTATGGTCAAGCATTTGGTAATTACCCCAAATCTAAATTCCAAATTTAGGTCTTATCCAAATAAAATCTAGCTTCCCAAATTAAATTACTAAAAATTCAATTTTAACTATTTGAATCTCATTCAAACTCAAAATTTTGTTTGCCCCTAATCTTCCTTTTGATCACAGTAGATCAAAATTAGATTTTCTAGATTCCAAATAATTTTACCCATAATCCTTCTCCAATTAGAAAGATTAATAAAAATTATTAAAAATAATAATAATAATATAATGATTTTTCTTATTAAAAATTATTATCAATAATATAATATATCATATATATTATTATATTATATTATTTATATGTATAAAATAATATGTCATATATTGTATAATATATATTATATCATTTATATATATATATATAGGTTAATATATATACTTATGGCGGGTCTCGAAAACACATAATGTCCATGCCTTAGCATAGGCTTTTCAATGCTGTGGGCCATCAAAGTTGGGCCCACTCCAAACTTTAGCAATGCCATCCTGTTATTCCATAGCATAGCAACCACTGATTCAAGCACAGGTATCAATTGATCCCTCCATGCTATTTTTAGAACATGTAGAGAGTAAATATTCTGCATAGTACCCTATGTTTTTTTAGTATGACGTTTATAAAACAGTATATATATAGTTCCCCAAAAAAATGCAAAAAAATTTCAAAAAATTAAATTGTAAAATTTCCAATAAAATTCTCCACATTCAATATAAAATCAAATTACATAGAAAACTCTACATCATTTCAGGTTCACATGAATTTTAAGAAAGCAATAAATTCTAAGCGGTAATGATAGACTGCATCCTATTACAATTACAATTTCATGAATAAATCCTAGATATATATTTCTAAACTCTAAGGAACCATAATTGGTAATAATTAAAATTAAATAAATAATAAAAAATTACCATTCACCATAAATTCCCATGATAACAATAATTAATACTTCTTACACATATTAATTCACATATAAAAATCCTAGAGTGCCAACTCTCTAAAATATCAATTCAATGAATAAGAAGTGAAAATTACACTATATCATTTATGTCTATAGCATAATAATAAGTTCACTCTAATTCTAATTGTTGCAAAAGTTAGTTTGGTGATGCAGTAGAACTTTAAAAATTTTTATGAATCACTAGGAATCTAACTCATGATACTATAAATAATAAATTAAATCTAATGTAATGCACCTGTTGGGGACAGGAAATAGTACTTTTAATTGAACAATTCTTCAAAAACAAATCTTTGTCATCGAATCTCAATAGCTATTTTATTCCTTCTAGCTATTGTATGTGTGGGCACAACTCAGTGGAAACTCACCACAAACTCTCCTTTAATTTTTTCTCTAAAAGATGCACAATAGCACTCTTTTTTGAATTAAAAAAACCAAGGTGCAAAGACCCCTATTTATAGAATTGGTTAGAGGAGATAAAAGTCTATCAGGAATAGGATAAGCTTTTCTCACTCCTCTACCTATCTCAGACGCCAATCACAAAGGATGTATCCTCACTGTGCACGCCATTTACCAGATAGAGGAGAATTGAAACTCAACCAAACATAGTGTAGAATTCTATGATTATCTACATTACCTAGGATAATTCTTATTCAAATAATTCTATTTAAATCAGAATTCAATTATCCTTGATAATTATCTAATTTAAAAAATTATGAATAATTATTTTTTATCCAAATTCAAATACAATTACAATTTAAATTAAATAATTAATTATCACAAAATCCCAATAATTAAATTTGAATAAATATTATCATAAAATTAATTAATTAAATAATTAATTTTATTTTTCCTAAATTGCCCCACCTGTAGGTGACCAACACCTTAGTAAGACGAGGCTAGGCGCCATCATCATAGTCCAACTAGACTGTTGGGCTTGCACACTTACAGTCTAGTTACCTGTACCATTCTACACAACTAGTCAAGGAATTTGTGAGCTAGCCTTGGAAGCCGATGGACATATATTTATCAAGCTCCAATAATAACAAATTAATTAATCTCTCATTAATTATCTATTTAATTATTAACTTCAATGTCTCTCCACTATAGACCTAAAGCTCCACGGCTAATAATATACTGAATTACGAGATTCTTGTAATATATGTCCTTTTTATGACCTCTCATATTACATGTAGCCCCATAGGTTATCCATAATCGAATGAAGGACTTAATTCCATTTTACCTTTTGATTATTTTATCTCAAAATTCTATTATTTTACCATTGAAAAATCCATTCCTTTTATAACACATACAACAGGATTATCTTCCAGTTATCATATGTATCTAGATGACCAAGGCCTCATTTTATTTTCCAGTAACCCAATAATGCCTTTGAAAGTATAACATTAACTCTTTGTTAAAGAGCTATGGATTTCGTGTTTGTGGATTATGCTCTCATCGAATATAGGTTGCATCTCCATCATACCAACAAAAGAGCCTTTAGTCATCGAAACTCTTGCCTTTGGCATATCAAAAGATACAAGCCATAAACATAGAGTCATGAATCCAATTTAGCATTAAGCTAACACATAAATGATAATCAAAGAGAATTGATTTAAGTCAAATGGAATTATTATTAAATCAATTCAACTTTAGATCTAGTCTAGTATGTGACCACAATTAGGTCTGCCACACCAATATATCTACCATGGAATCAATATGCTTCGACAACCAAGATAACCCGTCTCTTTATTTGGATATAAATCCCTGTTGCAATCTTGTCATGTATAAAGTGTTCAGCTCTATACATAGACTACGGACTATATAATTTAGACTATTAATCTCCGAATCAGATTTTTTTAGCATATAAACTCCATATATGTTCAATTCCAAGATTGGGTTCTAATAGTCATAGATCGCATGTTTGCTAATATACAATCATTAATACGATAGTAATATAAAGACCATTATTAGTATATGAAAGATTCGCATTATTATTTATTTAATTAAAAATGCCATAAATACATTCCAAGTATTTATTTCTTAGGGCACCAATCTATTCTGACGACCAAAATAAGCCGCCTTTTCATTTGGACGTAGATCCTTATTACAGCTTTTTATGTATAAAGTGCCCAGTTCTATACATAGACTGCGAACTATATAATTTAAACTATTAATCTTCAAATCAAATCTTTTCTGCATATAAACTCTATATATGCTCAATTCCAAGATTTGGTTTTAATAATCACAAATCACTTGTTTTCTAATATACAATCATTAATATGATAATACTGTGAGGACCATTATTAAATACATGAATTATTTGCATTATTATTTATTTAACCAAAATTTTCATAAATACAATATGAGTATGTATTCCTTAGGGCACCTTTTCTAACATCGTCTTGGTCATCAGAGTGATTGTCACTAGTGATAATATATTAGATCAGGACTAAAGATGATTTGATTTAGTTAATACTTCTGTTTGAATAAATAATTCACTTTATACAGTCATATGTGTTACATCTTAATCCTAAAAAATGAGTCTATATTCTTGGCTTGTGTCTTTTGATGTACCAAAGGATGACAGCCAAAATTATTTAAAAGTACGTATACCGGTACGTTGGAGACATGACTTTTGAATGACATAAACTCGTTATTCATAGATATGAAATCCATAACTCTTTTGTATAGTTAATGATATTCTCTTATAAGCATTATCCTGTAATTAGAAACTGGAGTGTTCAACCGTTTTGATATATATGTATATCCAAATGGTGTACTATTTGTATTGGTTACTAATAGTAAGTATTCCAATGTTGAGATTATGGAACATAAGATAAATATAATCAGAAAGGTAAAATGGAATTTATCCTTAAGCCAATCATGGATATCCTATAAGGATGTTACACATGATGATAAGTCATAGACGGTTAACTTATTGGGGTTTCATAATTTATATGTAGTTCGAGAGTGCAGCTCTAAGCTTTTAATGGACTAGGTTTAGACTTGATAATTATAAAATATGCATGTCGGGGATATGTAATTTTATAATCACAGGAGCTTGATCTATATATATCTATCAGATCTCCTTTATTAGCTCACATATTTTCCTATAATAACGCAATGTGTGTTTTAAATTAGTAACTTATATTAATTCTTATATTGGCTTAAAATTACATTATTTGGATTTTATTGATTTGTGTAAGTTTTTTGGTTGAATTAATTCATAATAAACATGTTGGATTATTTAAATATATTTTATTTAAATATGCGATTATCTGTGTATGATTCTTTTATTCAGATAACTTCTGTATTAAGTTATTTGAATTAAAACTGATGCTCTATGAAAGATATTGGGAATAAAGTAGTGATTATCCAATTTATTCAAATCGGTGGGTTGGGTGATCTCGGAAGCTGGAAAAATGCATGGTAGGGGCATGCCACATTAGCCCGATCGACCAACCTTAGTATAGGCGAATGACCGCCCCTGCTAGATCAACGATCCGCATCAAACGCTTTTTAGTTGAAGCATTTGATCTAAACTCAAATTTTGAAGCCTTATCTAATAAGAATAAGTCCCCATCCAACCTCTATAACTAAGATATGTGTTCCTATGGTTTATTATCATCTAGTGAGATCATTTGAGAGGTTTAGAGAGAGATTTTTCTAGAGAGAGATATTCTATTACTCTAAAGAATTATTGCTTAACATCTAGAACAGTAATTCTTATTATTCTATTGTGATTATGGAGAGAAGCTTCCAAGAGGAGAATCAAACGACGTGTGCCTACTCGTATTCTGGTCATGAAAAAAAAGAATAGCAAAGAAGACCAATTGGTTGAGGATCTTCCAGACACGATTCTTAGTAGTTGTTCTATCAAACAATTATCTATTAGAAGTGCAGTTATGATTTTATAAGGTACAAAAGATCTATTATTAATATATCATATAAGCATGTCTAACTCATTTATGAAAAAGATATTAATTTAAAAAAATTTTAAAATTTCCACTGAGTTTTCATTTTCTAACAACGGTGACATTCTGTTGTAGCATTAACTATCTCACCATCCTTACCACTTGGTTTGATTGGGTTTAGACAGGCCATCTGAAGCAAAAATCCACTCTAGAAGTACCTTCGTAAAGCTTGTCACTCCCAAAAGTTCCTACAAGCTTCACGTCCAAGCCCAAAACAACCACATGCAAGTTTTTGTCATGACTATCATCTTCAAAACCTTAAAAATCCTAGTCATAGTTCCCACATATAAATTGTCCTTGGAAGCATTCTAAGTTCGTACCAGTTGTTGCGCAAAATCACTTCACCCGAAAGAAACCCGAAAGAAACCTTCGCTTGGCATTGCATTAACAAGGGATAATCAGGATTGATTTATTATTTCAAATTAGCTTTAAATTGCACAAACTTATTTTGCTCTTGTCAATAATTGTATTTATTTTGATTAAGTTACTAATAAGTTAAATTATTGGTAGAAGGAAAAATGAATAAAAAAAATTAAATAGACCAAAAAAAATCTTTAATTTGAAGTCAACCAATCAAAATTCCTTTTACTTCAACTCTTAATCAAAAATGAATAGAATAAATCATACTTTATATAATATTTTAATTGAACTAGATGCAATGATCAATAAATTAATTAGTTTAATTCTATACTTATCCATATCCAAAATCTATCAATAATCTAAATTATTTTATAGAAATTGGTTCTAGTTTAACACTAAACAATTTAGAACTAATTGAATACAAGTTACTTCCTAAACTTGGTTTGCCATTTCTATAAAGAATATAATTTGTAACTTAAGTTCTAAATTCTCTTTTTTCTGCAATGGATTCTGGAGAAAAAGTGCTTTTAAATTTATATTGCATGCTATTTCATATATGATTACAAAAGTAAATTGTATTGTTACACCCAAAACCACACTTTTTGCACAATGCACTCTAAACTTTTATTCTTGGCAAAATATATCCTAAACTTTAAAATTATTGGCAATTGAGATCCAATTGCTAATAAACATTAAAAAGCATGAATAATTTTGGTCACAAGATAGGACTTTTTATATTTTTGTACCATGTATTTTAGTTTTATTTAAAATGTTTATCTTTACTTTTTGATCTTATCAAACGTATGCCCTCATATTACATGTAATACATATATTCATATTTATTATTGGTCAACCTCGATTTTGCCCTCAAAAATATCCAAACTACCCTTAAACAGAAAACTAAAGAATTTCAAGGGGAAATAACAAAAGAAAAATTAAATTGTAAAAGAATAATAATAAAAAATCACTTCTTCTTCAAAACCCATGACTATGTACGTGTTCATCTAAGAAGTCTTTGGTAAGTATTTTTGAAGGGAAATTCTTTGCCAGCGTCAATTGATCCACAAGTATGGTCATCCCATGTTTCAATCAACTACGTAGTGTACACAAAATACAAAACTTGTTTGAATAGAAACGTGGATAATTTGGAAATAAAATTTAAAAAAAAAAAAAGAGAAAACGAATAAATGATTATATAATTGAAAATAAATTTACAACCTTGTCAGTAAGACGAAGGCGAGATTAGGAAGAAAGAGACCTGACTCGGGGATATTTGGACTTCATTTGGCGCTCGGAAGAATCTAGGAATTTAGGGACACTCTTCCAAGGCCCAATTATCCTCTGTCTTTCAAAGATTCTAAAAGGAGGTATTATGTCTCCATAGATGTCTTCTCCCATCCCTCAACTGCAACGCCTTACCCACCCAAAAACCCACAGTGAACTAACCCCACGTCTAGCTTTTTTAATTGATTAGTTTTTTTAAATGTAATTTTATATTCTAATTTCTGCTTCACTGTATTTGTATCATTTTTGTAGTGAAAATAATCATTCATCTTGGAATAGGCAGACATTTACTTATAAAATGTAATTTAAAAGTATACATTTGATGAGACAAAAATTAAAGGTATACTTTTTGAATAAACTTAAAATATAAAGTATTAAAAGATAAATAACCCAACAAAATATTTTTTTTCTTTGTAGGTGTGACCCATTAGACATAGATTCATCTTTTAATTTTTCTAATTCCTTCCGCTTTTCAAACTTAAAAGCAATGGCTTCACTTTTTACGGTCCTTATTTGCTTTTTGTTTTGCATTATTACATATATATAAGTACATTTCCTTTATTTTTTTTATTTTTCCACTTATTAATTTTTAATCGTTTATTAGGTTTCTATTATTGTATAAAATTTCATTTAAAAACTTGTATAAAATTTTACATATTTGTAATTTAAACATTTTTATTGATAGTGTGTTTGATATTTTCAGTTCAACTATAGTGTTAGTTTAAAAATTACTGCCTAAGAAGGGGTGAATTAGGTTTTTAAAAAATTTTCAAATTATTGGAAAATTAGAATTAATCACAACATCAAAAGATTGAGAAAACACTAACAAATAAGAATTCCAAACTAAAAAGTAATCCAAATCAAGAAACACACACCAAAAACGTGCAAATAAGCAAATAATCAATTTAATCCAACATCACCAAGAGACTTATCAAGCAAATAAAATTAGCAAAAATAAAAGAGCTTAGGGTGAAGAAAACGCAAACGCATTTTATAGTGGTTCGGCAAATAAAATTAGCAAAAATAAAAGACAAAAACCAAAAAGAATCATTTCCACGCAAAAATAGTTGTTGCAACACAAATCCTAACTGTCGACAAACTAGCCTTTATAGTCTAACCGACAAGCCAAAAATCAAGAGCGGTAGCCAGAGTTTAAATTCTAGACAAAACAGCCCCAACGGTCATTTGACCGACAGCCACCATAGGGCTTCCAGTAGACCGTTGATCCAATGTTGACAAGTTGACGGATTAGCAGGGAGGCTGCTAGAGAGCTTGGAAAAACAAGATCCAAGCTTCCTATAACATTTAACTAGCAAGCCAGAATAGAGGTTTTGGTAGGCCAGTGGGGACAACTGGTAGGTTAGTTTTCCAAGCCAACAGGGCCGCAGAGAGCTAGTGTAGACGGTGGATCTACAATCAAATATGAAAATGTTGATTCAAGTTTTTAGAATTCTATTCAAGGAACTTGGATCCTCAAATCACCATTAATTGGACCTATTAGCTCAAGTGAACATGCAGATCAAAATGCAATAAACAGAATAAATAATGTTGTAAAAACAAGAATATCACACGCAGGATTTATAGTGGTTCACTCTATTAAAGAAGAGCTACGTCCACTATAATACACTATAATATTATGGGTACAAATTACAAGAGAACAAAAAGATGAGAAAACAATTGGGCAGAGTTCTTGTATTTTTTTCACTATCTCCCATACACTGAAACAACCATCTCTTTATATAGAGAATGAGGAGCAATCGTGGCTTCCAACCATCTAGGGTAGTGGCATAATGCACTGAAAGTAACTGCAGTGGTAGGACACATGTCGATCCGTGATAGGCTGCAAGAATCATGCCTCCCCCACGTTTCGGTCCATGACCAGACATGTTAGTAACCGTTAGTTTGTGCTAGTAACCATCAACTCGTAGCGATCAATCTAGTCGAACGAACACTTGGAGACGAGTATGAATTACCTCAAGTGGCCGATGTATCCCAAATGCTTCTTACCACGTACCAAGAATCAAACTAATCAAACTAAATAAAGTGTCAGTTCGATTAGCCTTCCTCACATTAACTGATTCTCTTCGATCTATTTGACTTGTTTTAATACTAGGCTATTTGGGCCTACGAAAAATTTGGGCCTAACCAAATTACACCCCAACAGTTAGCCCCCCACTCCTTAGTCAATGTAATAGACTATAGGAGTGATTAAAGGTCAGGCTTTAATCCGTCGAAATGTCACCTTGATTGAAATCTCGCACTCGTACTCGAATCATTAACTTTCCTCAGGAAATCGTAATACTCAACTACCTATAACACGTGTCATCATGCGATTGGGAGGCTCCAAAATATCTCTGCAGTGCTGACGTATGCATCTAATTTGAAAGGAGACCGCCTCGGTTTGAGCAAGAATTTGAAAAGATGTGAAATCCTAGCCCTTGGATCAGATGGTTCTAAATTGATCTTAACCATCAATCAAACACCTTCGGGCAGTAAATAACATACATTTTCTCTCTCCTCTTCATTTTGCTTCTCTCTCTTCAAACTCAAAGCTATTTTCTCTCTATTTCTTAGAGTTTCTCAGTGATTTCCACATAAGATTTCTCTCTTTTCTTTTGATTTTCTTGCGATTTTTTTTTCGTAATCTTATTTCTCCTCTGATTTTCGAGCATTTTGATACTAAATATACCTAATTTTTTGAGAAAATCAGTGATTGCTGGGCTTGTTTGGCTATCGCGAGTTTAGACCTCTCACGAACTATTGAGACCCTTCAGATTTTACGATTCCTTGGTTTCTTGATCTTCAAAACCCTAGATCTCTCTTCAAGAACTTGTTTTTGGGAAAATGTCAAAGGCGGTTATCATCAACGGCGAGGACCCTTGGTCGAGCAGTGACGAAAGGGAAATTGATGAAATGATTCGTCAACAATCCATGATCAAATCAGGTCCTAGAATTGGTGTTGCTGGGACCAGCAGAGAAGCAACAAACCTAGGGGAAGAGCAAAACCGACCAGCAGGTCCCTCTACATGGGTCAATCAAAATGAATTGCTCGAAAAAAGAAAGTATATTTCTCCCACAAAAGGAGTATCATTTTTTACAAAGAATGCGGAGTCCATCTTGACAGAGGGGGATTTACTAACAATAAGATTGAAGTATGGAATCCCACCCTCAATCAAAATACGTTTGCCATATCCAAGGGAACGACCAGATACACAAAATGACAATTGATTTTGTGTATACGCCAAATGGTTTGAGCTTAGCCTCTGACTGCCAATTCCAGAGTTATGATCGAGATTGTCGGCCATTTCTACATCTCCATGACTCGACCAATGCCAAACAGAATTCAGCTACTGATAGCCTTGATGGTTCTAATCGAAGAGGCTGGGATCAACTTTGATATTTACGACTTTGCTCGGTGCTACTATTTAAAGCCAAACAGCAAAAGCTTAGGTCAATTCTACTCCGTGCACTGATAGTTGAAGCAAGTAATAACAGAATTTGTTAACACTGATAGACATTAGGAAGAGAGATACTTCTTTATGTCGATCAATCGCGATTCTTTTGAACTTACTACTCGATTCCCCTTTTCATTTGCTTTTGGTCATATTGGTAAGCACCAACACTTGCATTTATCTCAAGCAATAATTCCAACTAATCTTAAGTGCTACCTTTCTTTGTAGATTACAAGCTAAACCTTTCAGCCCCAATTGGCGAGAGGTTCCTAGTGAGGTTAAAAACACTCCTCACTCTAAAGGGAAGGACTTGGGCCAAAATCTGGTAACTGGATCGACTCGAGAAGTCGTCAATTTGGAAGTGCTTCAAAGAAATTCCTATAGGTATTCTTATTCAATTTCCAAAACGAGTCAACTGGGTCTTTATCTACCATGGTGCACTTCAGCGGCTGTACGGTCCGTCAAAATATATTACTCCTCTATCTAATAAATACGTTGTTCTTGCAGACACAACACTATCAGCCATGAGGATAAAATTGCCTTCAGTTGGAGAAATGAGGAGGAAGAAAGCTGCTAACAAAGTAGCAAAGAGGGCTGATATTGGCGAACCTTCAATCCAGAAAAAGGTAACCCTTCCAACCGATTCGTCCAATCTTCCTCCACCTCCTCCCTTTGACATACAGCCCCCACCGTCAAAGAAAAGAAAAGAGACACAGCCTTTTGCTTTGACCAAGGACATCGAAACAAGGGTCCCCGAGAAAACCCTTGACGTCCTAGAGGATGTCAACATAATTCAAGACAAGGAGGCAGCGACAAGAGCAGCTGTAAATTTCTACTTCAACAAGGATAAGGAGCTTCTCATTAGGAAGCCATTTTCTTGGCTTTATAATGAATCGGCCGCAACTATGGGACAAGTAAATCGCCAAATTGTGTTTATTCTGGTTGGCTATGTTTATATCATTTTATACTAAATTCCTTTTTGTACATCTTGCAGGCTCTTTTGCTCCACAATCTCTTCGCGAACAAGGCTACTCATAAATACGAGCAAGAGCTTTTGAAAAATAAGGAGCTTAGAGAAGAGCTTAGGAAGGTAAAAGCTGAGAGAAATGACAAGAAAAAGGAACTTAATGATGCAGCCGATGCACTGAACAGGTCGAACGAAAAGGTGTTGAGCTTGGCAAGTAGCCTTCGACTTTCCGAAGAGAAAGTCGATAACTTGAAGAAAACAGTAGATGCCAAGGACAAAGACATCGAAGAAATAAAGGAGCAGCTTCCTGAAGTCCATGGCACTTCCTCCTTCAAGGCATGAGTCGAGGCCTTATTAGAGTTCAAGCCAGACAAACTCAGCGCTAAAGAGATCGATAAAGAGATCAAGGAATTGCAAGAGCTGCAGTCGCCAAATGACTAGGCTATTCAGGTCGTCGACAAAGGCGAGTCGGCCTGCCAGGATATTCTTGTCGATCCTACCGCTCTTGAGCCAAGTAACGTTTCAAAATCAAGTGGCAAAGTCACAGAGCCCCCCATTGTCGAGCTTATTGAAGGCGAAAATGTTTAACCTGTGGAGGGAGGAAATTCTATGAAAAAACTCGTTTCTGTTTATATTTGAACAATTTGTACCCTATTTGTTCAATTTGTGTCAAATAGCTTTATTTCTTCAATTTGTATCAAATTTCATTTCATCAATTCAGCTTTAGATTACTAGAGCTTTCATATATTGTGTTTGAGATATGCCTTGAAATGATAAAATTATTACAAACAGTTTAAGTGGATCCAAAAGGATCAATGTAGATCGACTGAGCCATTATGATGGCGTATAAACTCTTGAGTCAATCGAGCCATGTAATAGGCATAGACAATGGAGATAGTAATGTGAGATCAAATTTTAGAAGTTGATCGAATTCAATGCCATGAAGATGGCGGTATGAGATCAAACTCTGGAAGAGTTGACCGAAATCACCGATGTTTAAGCCCTGATTACAACACTAGTTCAATGAGGACAGTTTTGGATCAAATTGATCGAATCCAAAGAGCCATGAACATGGAGATGCAAAATTGTTCAGATCGAGCAGGTCGAGTCCAAGAAATAGAGATCGCGACACGAGTGTTCAGATCGAGCTTGTCGAGTCTGAGGTTAAGCCATGAAAATGGCAATACGAGAGCGTTCAGATCGAGCTGGTCGAGTCTAAAGTCATGAAGATTGCGATGCAAATTTTAGTTCAAATCGAGCTGGTCAAGTCCAAGACATAAAGATAACGTCCCAAAATTGAGTTCGGATCGAGCTGGTCGAGTCTGAATTTGAGACATCAAGATGGTGTCACAAAATTGAGTTCAGATCGAGCTAATCGTGTCCAAAGTTGTACCATAAGGATAGCTTTGTTAGAGCAAGTTTAGCCCGAGAACAACTTGGCAATGATCCTGGGAAAATAAAATTTGAATTCGTAAAGTGGTTGCACTCGTTTATAGTCCACGAGCTGCCTACATACCCATATGTGTAGGGATCAAGCCAAATATAGTTCAATTACACAAGTCAAAGTAAATAAAACAAAATCTAGGATTGTTACATGTAATACTTCCTTAGATGATTCGTATTCTAGCTCTTGCTAATGAGCGATCCATCTAGCTTCTACAATTTGTATACCTTGTCTCAAATGACAGACTGAATTTGATAAGGGTCTTCCAATTAGTCGCCAGTTTCCTAGCATAAGCTTCTTTCATATTCTAAAAAACCTTTCGGAGTATGAGTTCGCCCTGGTGGAACCTCCTAACTTTTACTTTCTGGTTCTAATACCTAGCCACTGATTATTGGTAACATCCGAGGTGATAAAAGGCATTGTCCCTCTTCTCATCTATCAAATCCAATGTATCCTGTAGCATTTTGTCATTCTTCGCTTCGTTCAGGAGGGAGTAATCAACCCGAAGATCTCGAGCAACTATACCAGCAGGGATGACAGCTTCTATTCCATGCACGAGTGAAGAAGGGGATTCGTTAGTCGCCCTTCTTAGAGTCGTTCGGTAGGCCCAATGCACCATTGGGAGCTCCTCGACCCATTACCCTTTCCTAGCTTTTATTTTCTTCTTGAGGTTCTTCATGATCATGTTATTCATTGCTTCTACTTGCTCATTTCCTTACAGATACCTCGGTGTGGAAAAGCTTAAAATAATGCCCCGGTCATGACAGAACTTCTTGAAGGATGAGGAGATGAATTGGGAGCCATTATCGGTGACGATCTCCCTTAGTCCTCCGAACTAACAAATAATGTTCCTCCAAATGTATCTTTTGACATCTTGCTCTTTAACATCCACAAATGCTTCGGCTTCAACCTATTTAGAGAAATAATCTGTAAGGACGAAGAGATTCTTCACTTGCCCAGGAGCAGGAGGGAACAATCCAACCACGTCTATTGAGTACTTTATGAACGAGTATGGCAAACTGATCGAGGAAAGTTCCTCAGTAGGTTGGTGAACTATGGGTGCATGTCTTTGGCAGCTATCACATTTTCGAGCGAAGTTCTCACAATCGCTCTACATTGTTGGCCAATAGACTCCCTACCTCTTAACTTTGTTGCACAACAATCTTCCTCTAAAGTGGTTACCACACTAACCTTCATGTACTTCTTGAATGACCTTTTCGACTTCATCTTCTCCTAGGCAACGGAGGTAAGGACTTGCGAAGGATCACTTGTAAAGCCTATCATCAATCAAGCAGTATCGTGCAGCTTGGACTTTTATTTTTCTCGCCATCTACTTCTCTAGTAGCCACCCGTCGCATATGTACATCTCAATGGGCATCCTCCAATCGTCCCTTGGGTCAACATAGTTGGACTTCTCTATCGTGTCAATGCTAGGATTGTCAATTCGTTCCAAGGGAATGATTCTCCTCTCACTGACCTCGACTAAAGATCCCAAATAGGCAAGTGCATCGGCTCTTGTGTTGTGTTCTCGAGGGACATGCTTTTTGTCAAATGGTCAAACTGAGACTTGAGCTTGTTAACCAGCTTCAAGTATGCAAGCATCTTCTCGTCTCGGGCTTCAAAGTCTCCATTTATCTGGTTAATGATTAAAGTGGAGTCGCTCTCCACAACGAGTTTAGAAACTCGATGGCCCATTTCATCATTCTTTCGGAGATGTCCGGTTTGTGTAAAATAGCTCGTATAGGATAAGATGACAACACCACAATAGTGTGTCCTTGAAAATATGGATGGAGTTTTTAAGGTGACATGATAAATGCAAGGGCTAGCTTCTCAATAATAGAGTACCGCATTTCAGCATCCAGCATGGTGTGACTTGTGAAAAAACTGGTTTTTAGATGGCATCTTCCTCGCGGATTGGGGCTAAACTCACCGTAATTTTTGAAAAACCCAAGTACAACAGGATCGATGGGGTAGTCAAGTATCTCTTCAAATCTTGGAACACTTCCTTGCATCATTCATTCCATTCAAATTTTTTATTTTTCTTGAGCAACTTGAAGAAAGGAAGACATCGATCAGTGGACCGGGCTACGAATTAACTGAGGGTGGTGACTCGACCAGTAAGTTTTTGAATCTCGTGCTTAGTTCTCAGTGACAACATTAGTTGGATGGCTTTGATCTGGTCTAGGTTCGCTTCAATTCCCCTTTTCGTGACGAGGTAACCTAGGAACATACCACTCGCCACTCCAAAAGTGCACTTCTCTGGATTCAGCTTCATGCCATAATTTTAAAGAAAGTCAAAGCATTCTTGTAGATATTGGACATGGAGATGGGCCTGCAAAGACTTGACCAACATGTCATCAATGTATACTTTCATATTCTTACCAATTTGTTGTTCGAACATCATGTTGACAGCCTCTGGTAGGTGGATCCTGCGTTCTTCAAGCCGAATGGCATAACCTTAAAACAAAGATCCCTTGTTCAATAATCAAAGCAGTCATCTCCTGGTCATCCAGGTGTAGAAGGATCTGATTATAGCTAGAGAATGCATTGAGAAAGCTTAAGATTTCATGGCCAGTCGTAGCATCGATGAGTCGATCGATATGTGGCGACGAGTAACTGTCCTTTGGGCAGGCTTTATTTAAATCCATGAAATCAATGCACATTCACCACTTCCCATTCTTTTTCTTCACAATCACCATGCTGGCGAGCCAATCCGGGTACTGTATAGGACAAATTAACCCGACCTCGAGTAGTCTCCTCACTTCATCCTTCACGATGTTGTTACACTCAATTCCAAGTTTTCTCATCTTCTGCCAGATAGGTTTGTGGTCTAGATTGACATTAAGTCAATGCAAGATTATGCTCAGATTGATTCCTGGCATATCTACATGGGACCAAGCGAAACGATCGATGTTAGCTTTAAGGAAATCAATAATTTTGGATTTTCTTTCAAGGTCAAGTTGTGACCCGATCTTCACTGTATGTCTTTCATCTCTTGGATCGATTTGTACGTCATCAAACTAGTCCAAAACTGATTCGATGCAGTCTTGACTGTTCGATCCGTCCTGCTGACATAACAACTCCTTGCTGCCTCCTGGCTTCCTCAGATCTCTCTAATGCTTGGCTTCGTCAAAAACCTAATTATTTGGTGGTATGCTGAGGGGACAACCATCATGGCATGTGTCCAAGGCTGCTCCATAATGATATTATACCCCGAAGGGTAATCCATAACTAGCAAACTGGTCAACTTGTTTTCTCCTGCTGCATATACTAGAAGTTCAATTCTCCCAATGGCTGTTGTTGCTTCGCCATTGAAACCCACCAATGATGTGGGGGATTTCTTGATCTCCCTTTTGTCGATTTCCATCTTGTTTAGCGTTGGGAGGAACAAAATATTAGTGGAACTTCCATTGTCAACTAATATTCTACCAATTTCACAATTCGTAATGTTTAATTTGATAACAAGAGTGTCATCATGTGGAGTATCAAACTTGAATGCCTCGTTACTGCGAAATGAAATAACATGCTCGCCGCACTCATCAGCCAACAAGCTGACAGTCGCTTGATTGGCTCTTCTTTGGTGCACCTTCATTTGGTTGATAGAATCGCCATTAAAGATAGAGCCCCTACAAATGGCTCCAATTACCTTTCTGACTAGTGGTGGTGATGGCGTCTTCTCTTGGGATCGTTGGTCTTTTTGTTCTCCTCGCTCTTTGTCGAGCCCATATATTTTTCTTCCTCGTTCAGAGAGGTACTCCCTTGGATGCCCTTTCTTGAGCAGTTCTACGATCTCCGATCGCAAGGCTTTGCAATCGACTGTCAGATGCCCCATATCTCGATGAAACGTTCAATACTTTGACTGGTTGCGTGAACAGTTTGAGGCCATCTTATTTGGCCACCTGACGTAATCTTTGCCTTCAAGCTGAGCGACCAGTTCAGATGGTGATATGCTGAGGGCGTACCTTGGAGGCGACAGTGGTCTGGTCGTAAATCGTGAATGTCTTTTTTCCTCCTCCACTCCCTCTTTGGGGGTGTCCTTGTCCATCCTTTATCAAAAAAGGTTACTTTTTGGGGGAGGAATGAATGGCTTTTTTTGTTGTATTTGATTTATTTTTTATCAAAAATAAAATTATTATTATGATATTACTAAAATATCCCTTATATTTTAGTCATGTGCTATGTACATGATCCTTTTATTAAGGAAGTGTCTGGCATAGTGATTAAAACCATTAGTTAGAACTGCAAGCACTGTAGTATGTGAGAGTTTTACATTGTAGCAACTTTTTTGCTTTTATTATAGTATGTAAGAATTTTACACTATTCCTAACTGAAAAGTTGATTAGAACCAATTAATGTCAAACAGGCTATAAAATTTAACAACATTTTGTTAATTTGGGTCCCTTTGCATATTACAGCTTTTAAAAAAAAATTGAGAACCAAATTGCACATTTTAAAAAACACTTGGGGCCTTTTGAACAAGTTACCCTTTTTTTGGGAAACGATTTTTACGCACATTTTCATGATTTCCTTTTTCCTTTTTTTGCAACTTTTTTCCCCTTTTGAATTAGTTACTACTTGGCACTTGCCAAAGGACGGATAATTTTTTGACAAATTAAAGACATATTTAAAATTTTTGGAAACTTTTATGAGTGAATTTTTTTTTTTAACACGTCCTACCTCAACTCCATCTTTCTCCACCATTAGTATTTGGTTTGCTTATTGACAAGAATGAAAATTTTAATGTCGATAAAAATATCAAATATTTGTTACGATATTAACATTGACGTTGAAAATGATCATTAGTTAAGATGATTTTAGGCTTTAAGTCCTTTGGTTAGTGGTTGATTACAATCTACATGGTAGAATGTTAGATAATGATGTAGGCGTGGGGCAACTAATTCTACCTAAAGTTGTAACTGATAAGAGAGTACAATTAAATCCTCTAAATACTAAGGAACCACTTGCTTGGACCATAATGAGTCGCTTAAGAATCTATGGACACACCGAATAAATAGGTTTAGACACTTCTTCAAGATACAAACGACGAAAGGGTCTGTTTGAAATTGTTTGTGTTTTTGTTTTTGAGCAAGAGAAGAAAAAAATAATAAATTAAAGCTTTTTAATTAGTGTTTGAATAGTGTGTGAAAAAGTGCTTTTTAATCAGAAGTGTTTTTGAACTTGTTTGGTTTAATACATCAAAAGTTCTTATTGTTAAAAAAAAAAAAAAGCAATGTAATATAACGTAAGGATAGAGTTGGGAATATACAATTTGTTATTCACATGTATAAGGTTAAAAGGGTAAACAAGAAAGCTTTCCATAAGCACCAAAGAAACGGCTTATTTCAAATGTGTTTATAAAAGCCAAAAGTACAAACAGCTTATACATCTAAACAAGTTCCAAAATAGTTTTTGGGCAATAAATCAAAACAACTTATTTTAAGCCATTCTAAATGAGGCCAAGTCGTCTCTTAAGTTCAAGTATGCCCCAACATTAAACACAATGAAGAGATTCCTTACAGGAAAATACACTTAAAAATTTTACCCGTTTGATAGTGTTTTCAAAATGCATGAAAATGGTTTTATTTTAGAAAATGAAAATTTTTAGAAAATTGTGTTGAGAATGCTTTTGAAATTTTTGCCTCAAAAAACATGCAAAAACTTTTTTAAAAATTTTCAAAATAATACCAAACAGATTCTATTTTTGGGGTGTCTCACTGCACAACTCCCTTAGTCACACCTCTTAAAAATAGTTAAAAATAAAAAACAAATTATTGGCAGGAAAAAAGAAAGTAACAATAATTGTACATAAAATTTCTCTTGATCCTTAAGCCATTTAAAAGTCCCATTGACCCATTTTTGAAAAAAAAAAAAAAAGTTGTTGGCCCTCGTCCTATATTTGAAAATTTTTTCCCATGTGATACTATCCAGTTTGGTGTTATTTTAAGAATTTTTGAAAATATTTTTGCATGTTTTTTGAGACAAAAATTTCAAGAACACTCTCAGCATAATTTTTCAAAAAATTCTCATTTTTTTAAAACAAAACTATTTTCATTTTTTTTGAAAATACTATCAAATGGACCCATTACACTACTTACTTAATACGTGTAGACAAATAGTAAAGCAGGATAGATGTTCCAAGCTAGACTGTGGGAACTAAGTAAAGATTTTACATGTTATAATAAATTGCTATAGAGTAAAACTTTCACATACTATAATACTCAGATTTAAAACTAAATTTCAAAAATCCTAGCAATGTGTGTTTGTAATTTTTATGCATGTATATACGTACCATATAGAATGTATGATATGATGAGCCTTTTTCATTTAATTCTACTTTTTGTAGCAAATAAATTGTTTATATTTATTTGGACCATTTTCAATTTAGATGTCAATACTAATGCTTTATTAGCCACCATAAAATTTTAAAAAAAAATTGATGTATTATTTTATTTTGCACTTCAATGCATAATGGTCTTTGAAATGTCATATTTGTCTTTTGTATAAAACTTTGAAACTTGTAAAAGTAAACTTGTAATATTAAAATAATTAAAAAACAAAAATGTTGTAACTATTAAAGCAAAAAATCAATCTATCAATTAATAGAATTCAAATCCAATGTTGTATACTAACTTAATGGTAAATTTGCTACTAAGTTTATGTTGGAAAAATAGTACGCAACATAAATTTTTAAATTTTGTTCAGAGTATTTTCAAAACACAAGTTTGACACGCTATATGCATGAATTAACCAGATCTTACTAACATTTTTATACTAAAGAGCTCCTGCAATCTATGAAGAGTATAATGTTACAGAAGAGTCTTAACCAACTGATCTTCTTTGCTATTCTCTATCCACGACCGGTGTGTTTGTGGGCACACATCGTACAACTCTTCCCCAATAACTCTCCTTCTAACTAATTGAGAAAACCCAGAACTAAAGTTCGTGCTTTGTGAACAATAGCCCTCGGAGAGTTTCAAAGACTTACAGACTAGAGTGCTCACTCTTAATTTATCAATTGATCTAAATAACATAAAAAAAAACTCACTCCCTAATTATAAAGGTCATCCTCATGGTTGATCATTATCAGATAAGGCCTTAAAAATTTGAATTTGGATCAATATATGATAAAATCACGCGAAAACGCGTGATCTTATTATCACTCCATCGACATGTCGAACTTAAAGATCGACCTGGCAAACTTACGATAAATGATCCATGCGAATCTTTTATTTTCCACCCGAAATTATTTGGATAAAGCCTTAGTTTTAATTCAAATAACCCAATAGAGAAGTTATCTAATTAATACAACCATATCTAGATAATCTCTAGAAAAATAAATATTCTGAATAATTCAACAAGTTTATCTTGAATTGATTTACGCAAAATTAATTCAACCAATAAACAATATGAATTATCTGATCCTATCATATTTCAACCAATCTATATAAAATTACGAAGCCTCAAATAGCTAAGTATTCATAACATATCATAATGCATCGTATCCCCGTAGGATATACATAATCTGCTTAAGGACAAATTCTATCTTACCTTCTCAATTATTTTGCTATTACGTTCTATTATCTCTCCATAGGAAAACTTATCATCCAAAAACAGTATACAATTCGGTTACACTTATGTATCCAAATGGTTAAGTGCTCCAGTTTTTTAATTACAAGATAACGCATATAAGAGGATAGCATTGACTCTTAAAAAGGAGTTATGGATTCCGTATATATGTATAACAAGTCTACGCTATCAAGAGTCATGTCTCCAACGTACTGGTATGCTACCAACATAAAAATATAGATGTCACCTTTTGGTATATCAAAAGACGTAAGTCAAGATTACGAGCCCATTATTCATATTAGGATTAAGATACAATGCATATGATTGTCTAAAATGAATTGATTTGCTGAGACAAAATTATTAATCTAAATCAATTCCACTTTATGTCCCAATCTAATACATCGTCACCTATAACAATGCACCAATGTTTCTATTCTCGGAGTCCACCTCTGATGGCCATGACACACCATCTCATGTTAGGGATATAGACAACATAACAATCTTTGCATGAATAAAGCACCCAACTTTATTCCTTCGATTGCGGATCTTATGATTTAGACCGTCACTTTAAGAATCATGTCTTCGCATAATCTGTCCATCATTTGCCTGATTCTTAAAGGTTTAAACCGACAGTCTTAGACTTTTATTTGCTTAACATACATTCAATAAATATGAGCATAAAGAGGACAACAATTTGTATATGAATAATAAATAAATTCTTTATTGATAAAAATTTCTTCAAAAACATATTATATTTTTACTCCTTAGGGCATACAAGTTTAACAGTTTAGCATATAGCAAAATTAACATTAAAAATGACATTGCATTAGAGAGTTTTTTAGAGTAAATGGCATTGTTGAACCTCAAACTATTCAGTTTTGGTATAATGCACCATAAACTTTTAATCTTGACAAAATTTATCTTGAATTTTAAAATTTTTGACAAGTGAGGTCTACTAACTAACAAACGTTAAAAAAGCGTAAACAATTTCAGTTATGACATTCACATATGAGTTTTCTTAAAGGTAGAATTTGTTATTTAAAAAAAAATGGAGCTCAACACGCAAAACAAAGTACTTGAAGGAAACTAAAAAGTAACTATTGGATCTGAATTACCAATGATTTCAAAGTTTAGGTTGTATTGTGCTAAGATTGAAAGTTCGTAATGCATTATGCAAAAAGTGAATAGTTCAAGGTGCAATAGTGCAATTTACTCTTGTGTTTGCACTCAAATGCAAAATTTGTTATTGGCCTAATTTAACATTGTATTAGAGATGCTATTATTTGTATATTATGTCCTAAAATAATGTTACAAGGACCAATTTTTACATTTTTCAGAGCAAAGAGACAACAATGTATGCATATTTAGGGTATGTTTACCAAACCCTAAAGGAATATAAAGGAAAATAAAAAGTAAAGTAATATGTGTGAACATTATTTATTCCCTTTCTAATGTTTACTTATTTGATAATGCAATAAAAAAATTTCATTCCCTTTTCTAGGGTTTAATACTTAGGAATGGAAATCTTATTCAATAATAACTAAAATATCATTTTTTGCACAACTAATAATCATTAAATAATGACATTTGAATTTGAATATCTTAAGTAAACTTCTCATTTATTTTCTTTGATAAGAAATTAATACTAAAGGGTATAGAAGGATTAGTATTTTCTTTCCTCATTCTTTATATTGTATGGCACTTACAAAACTTTTATTACTAATTTTGTAGTAAACACATTATTTAATGAGAAAAAGAATTACTCTTTACTTTTCTTTTCTTTGATGAAAAAAAAAAAGTCCTGAATTTAAGAAATTTCCCTGAGCAACTGTTTAAGCCAGTTTCCCTTGATTTGGGACACATCATCTTTACTTAAGATGACAATTATAGAAGGGAAGAGGCATTTTTATAATCCACAATTATGCAAGGACAAGCCAAATTTATTTATATTGCTGAAAGATGACAACAGTCACACTTGCCTGAAAAGCCTTATGGTTCATTTGATGTGCAAATTTTGAATAGTATGGTTTAAAACTTTATGGTTTAAACTGTATGATTTAAATGGTAGTTTTGAACTAAAGTTTGAAACGTAAAGGTTTAAAACGAGAATAAAACGTCGCATCAAATTTAAAACGAAAACTGATATTTGAAAAACCATAGTTTATAAAAAAAAACAAAAAAAAAGAATAAAAATAATTTTTACTACAAAAAATGGTTCAAACCGTATGAATTTAAAGAGAGCTACAGTTTAAATTTTAATGATTTTGACAGTTTTAAAATTACTATAATTTAAACAAGCTTTAGTTATTACTTCACTAAACGTCAGTTAAACAACCTTTATTGTTTTAACTGTCTTTAAATAGTTTTAAACCGACCCATTTAAACCATCGAATGAAACGGCCTATTAGCATTTCTTTACCATGTTATCAAAAAAGCAATTTTACTATGCGTCTGAATTAATTAACACCGTGAAAGACGAATTTTCATACAGATAATATTACAAAACATAAATACGAAATACATAAATTGTCCATTGCACACGCACTTTCATACATTCCAGATGCGTCCGCTTCTAGCAAATTTTCCAAATTCCACACTCACTGTAATACATGGAATATGGATGGATTTACAAGAACATTTCAACATAAGATGATTAGCAGTCACTCCGTTGGCTTTGATTGGAAATCGGAGGTCGACCACGCCCCATCGTGAATCCCCTAGTTCCATCAGGCATTCTCGGGCCAGGTGGTGGCTTTGGTGGTTCATGGGGATGACTAGACCAAGTAGTTCCATGTCCTGAGGCACAAAATGTCCAATGTCGAATCGAAATAGAGTTTCAATATAAAAAGAAAAGAACAAAAACAAAAATGAGAAGTCTATCTTAAGTACCCATCCCGTTAGGACCACGATGTTTTTCTCTGCCCGATCGTCCTCGATTTCTGCCTCTCTGCTCATTTCTCTCTTTGTACGAATGTGGCCCGGCCTAAGATGATAGAGAAGCATTACATAAAATTACAACCACGGGCTGTATTTAAAAAAAAAAAAAAAAAAGAGAGTAAATCCTTTCCTCTCTCTGTTGGAAAAAACGTGAGACAACTTACCTCTTCATCAGGTTCAGGTGTATCATCATGATGCTCACTTGATTTATGATTCCCCCCATCTCCTGTTCGATCCGCCAAGCGTACAGCATAATTCTTCTCAGGATCAGGCCCCCTCCAAATTTGTTTTTTTTGCCCATGTTTTGCCTGAGGCATATAGAAACCAAGTTTCAGTCCACCTTATTGCCAAAGAATGAAAGATGGGAAAGATTTCAAGGAACATTACCATTCTCTTCAAAAGCTTGACATGCATGCCACTTCTCCAGTCCTGTTCATTATTCAAACTAGCAACCTGATCAAATTTCAGCAGAAAATGAACCCCGAGTATTAATCATTTAAGCAACATAAATCAAATGCAGAAAATATTCAAGGCAGCTAGAAACACACAGCTTTCTCAGCAGCCTCCACAGTCTCATACTCCACAAGGGCATGTAACTGCATAAGAAAACCATAATAAACTCATAAATTGTTACCAAAGAAAGAACTTCAATCTCACATGACACATAAACGTCCATAATATTTTGGTTCCAGACCTTACTACTGATAAACTTCTCAACCTTGACACCTTTTGATGACTCTTCTGTTGCATGCGGGTCTCGTATGCATATGTGCTTTATGCTGGAAATACATTGGAAAAAACAGTCACAATCATATGTTGCTGAAAGCACCAATATTGCACTGTGAAGAGAAAGGACAAAGAGGACATACTTTCCTGCTTCACCAAATATTTTCCGAAGATTCTCCACTGAATGGTCCTCAGGTAAATTCTCTACCAAAACAGTATATAACTAGGGTGCACAAATTAGATGGCTACAAAATTCAGTGAGTTATATGAACAAAGGACCAACAGTTACCTTTGAATCTCTCGCTACATCAAGCGGAAAAGGATGAAGTCGCTTCACCTTCTTTCCATCTGAACTCACAACCTACAAGAATAAAAGTAGGTAATTGGAACCTTAAGCAAGTTCAAGACTTCATAAGCACCAAAGACTCTGAAGAGAAAATAAGAAGATATACAAGGAAGTTAGACTCCTTCAATGCAGCGGCTACCAAGGCATTGTCTCTGATAAGCTTTTTCATTTTCCTAAAGGAAGCAATAACTCCTATAGGAACTGCAGAAAACATTTATGCCAGAATTTGTGAATAAGACAAGGTTTTTATCAATTAAATAGTACTCTGAACAATCTCCTTAAAAGATTTGGATTAATGTATGGAGTATTCACAACATAAACATGGTATATTATGACAAAAATAATGTAAATGCAAATGGTTGCACCTAAGCCAGTAACGTTTAGACACTTGTGTGTTTCTTACCGTGTCATTTATTCAAAATTAGCCAAACTTGTGACAGCACCGTAAAACGTTACACATGCAAGCAGGTTTTTATGTCATACAACTCAGTTGCACTATGAGATCTTACCTCAAACTTCTCTGTTCAAATTACATAGGATACTCATTAAGAATCCCAAATGACATATTAGGACCTAGAGTTCAGATGAACTATGAAACCGTTAACAAGAGCATAATATTTCATTGACAGTTCCCTATGAGCTTTTCCAAGATCTAGCAACATGTGGATGTCAAATAGGAGTTAAACAAGAACTATCTTCATCTCAAACATGCTACTTATATACGCACATGAAAACTGAAACAAAACACAAAAGAAGGAAAGAAAAAAACTGTATGCAGACTGCAGCCAAAAAATTCTCGTGCAGAAGGATCTATATGAATAGAGAAGGAATCAGTCAGCAGTAAGTTGGTAGTCATTTGGCCCAGTCCCAGATGCTCGGCACAGCCAAATCTGGTAGCGCCAGGAAAACATCCAGGCAATGTGACCTATCAGAAGTACCTGCTTTTACTCATCACCTTCGGCATCTCAATTCTTGTCTTGCTAAGTTGAGCAACAATGTGAAAGATGTCAAAAGATTCAAGTTCTTTGGAAGCTAGGAAGAAGTTTATTGAACTCCACGTCTTGTATGATAATAAATTGTCACAGTAGGCCAAATAACCGTAAGCCAAAGATAGGGAAGTCGAAGACATCATCTATTAGACTATTATTACGTTCAACTTGGACTAAGGAAAGAATTAATGGGTCAATTTGAGAAACATCACTTCGATGGTATTGTTTTCCAATTTTACCACTTCTATGAGAAAGTTTGAAATATATTGTTTTCAATGAATATAAAGACACTATTGTTCTCAAGTATTTTGGATTAGGGTTAGACAAATATGAGTTATCTAAGGGTATTTTGGTCTTTTTAACTAGGAGAAATGGATGGATCAAAAGGAGGAAAAAAAAGTGGTAGAAGACAATATTGGAGTAAAAACATAGTGCAATGCAATTAAGTATTTCCAAAATTTTCAATTAGCAACAGCATAGGAATTGTCTCGTAACGATTCATATTCCTTTTGTCAAGAAGTAAAACTCTTATCGGGAATAGAACAAAAAGAGGAAGGACTCTCAATATAACAATGGTCTCAGATAGGAAAGCCATATAACTAGAACAAAAACGTTAAATAAAAACATATAAACCATCCAATCTACTTTATGTATGCCAAAATGATTAATAAAAAGGTACTCCATGTCTAATGTCATTCTCTAGCCCAAATAATATGCCTACACAATAAAAGATAGGGAACAAAGACTTAGAGTGGGCCTAACCTAAGCTTTTCTATGAAGCACTCAACCAATATGGTATAATTAGCATTCCTCCTAAAATTGAACTTCCAACTCATGTGATACAAAAGCATAAGATTACATGTTAACAAGTTCACCCTGTTAAGTAGTAGATAGTAAAAATCCTGCTTAAATCTTTCTTTCAGCACTAGCTTAGCATACATATCTGAGACAACATTGGCATGAAAGCATAGATCAAAGAAACTCTTATAGACCTATTCCACAAATAGGGTACATGCCGTCTGTCAACAAGTACGCTAGTTTCATCATTTCAAACAATATATAGCTACCTGCAAGAGACTATTTTTAAGAATACAAGTTCATGCAAAAACTGAAACCATAATAGGCATGTTATACCTTAATCTGAGTAACGTAACTTACTTACCAAACCCTTCTTTGTTCTTTTTGATCAAATTTATCATATGTTTGTCCGTGGGCAAGTTTTCATCACTAAAATAATATTCCACCTGTAAGAATCACCAGAAATAATATTAGTCCTACTCATGCTCGAGAACTAATCCACATACTAAATTTATTAATAATAACTTGCAAGGAAGTATTTGAAAACATCAGTTTTAAGGTCCTAATCTTCTTAGAATTGATTCATTGCTTTAAAACTAAATGAGAAAGAAGAAAGATCATTTTCCTCCACATTTGAACCTCTTTCTCAACTGGACTACTTCTGTAGCATTCCATCTAGTTGCTACAGAAACTAAACATTCCGGAGCTAAAATTTATTATTCAGTTGCATTGACGGATAACAATCCAATTATACCAGACCAATTCCAAAAAAAAATTAATGACATATTACACCAAAAAAACACTCAATTCCAAATTATATACTCATAAAAAAAAGATTAAAAAAATGAGAAATTCAATAAATTTTCACCTAAATAAGCAAACTACTTAACAAAACACACACACACACACACACATCTACGACTCAACTCCAAAGTACAAGTCAAATTAAGGATACACAACTAAAGAATCACGGCCACTAATTGTACTAAAATTGACGCATCTGCTAGTAATAACCCTGTGAGAAGACCAAAATCAGGTTCATAAAAGAAAACCACAAAGTTAGATCAAGCATAACTTCGCAAAAGGCATTTCTTCTTTCAAATTAGTCTATGCAATATCCATTTCATTCAATATCCGTCATTTCTAAGGTACAAAGCACGGCAATAAACTCTTCTCGCTCCTAGGACTTAAACGCAAGCACGCCCAATCAAACTTAAAAAAAAAAAAAAAAAATACTGAAATGATATGGATAGGGCTTGCCTGCTTGATGATTTTGCGTTTGAGATCCTCAGTGAGGCCCCCGGCTCCAACCACCTGCTCCTCTTCGTGAACGCGATCATCCCCATGGCCGATGTCATGATCGTGATCGTGATCGTGATCGTGATCGTGATCGTCGTCGGACGGAAGCGCGTGAACGTCGTCAAGCGCGTGATCGAGAGATCCGACAGGCAAGGAGTCGGGATGTGGCGGCGGCGGCGAAGGCGGGTTGGTTGAGGCGGCGGAGGCGGTGGGCCCCTCTTCGGATTCCATGGGGAATATGGCAGAGTGGGAGGGAGGGGAGAAGGAGGAGGAAGATGAGAACCTTCAAATGTTGAAGTGCGAAAATGGATCCCCGCTCATTTCTTCCCCTGCTCTCTCAATTTCTTCCTCCTTTTGACCTTTTTATAGAAACGGTGGGCGAAAGGTTTCGTTTCGAGGAGTTATTTTGGTCATTTCGGCTCACCGCTAGACAGCTTTTTTCTTTTTGTTTTTTTCTTCCAAGTGTTACAGTGCCTAACTACAAGAATATGGCAGCAAAAAATAATAATAATAAATAATAAAATAATAAAAAAAAAAACTAACTGCAAGATGTAGGAGAGTGCTTTGAGGTAAATATGCTTGCCTCCATGTTGTAGGATCTGTCGATGAAACCTAGTTTCAATGATCCTTTTTTTAAAAAAAATAAAAATTTCAATGATCTGTAACATAAGTTAACGCACCTTGTGAAACTAGTGCTGCTGAGAAATAAAACAAGTGAAAAAGAGGACTGCTTTCTAGGGATCCCATGAAAGGGTGACTGCTCAATGTAATTGTGCTTTGGTTATCATGGAAGAACTAATGGGGCGTTGAAAAACGCTCTTAGGGAGATTACAAGTATAATAGTCGTTTTGATATTTTAATTTTGTTTTCATTATTAGTTTATCTTTATTTGTTTATAAGTATAATAGCCGTTTTTATATTTTAGCTTTGTTTTTATTATTAGTTTATCTTTATTTGTTTAGTTCATTGCATATGTTTTGTTGCTTAAAGTATACATATTCCAGAACAGTATTCTAGATCAAATTTTGCTTCATAGTTGCTATAAAATATCATCTCACTGCACATAGTCAAGGTGTGTGTTGACAGACATGCACAGGCTATTGGAACTGAGATTTCTATTTTGCTTCTGATTTCTCTGCATGTTGTTCTTTGATTGTTTCTGATTGTTTCTCAAAACTAACTACCTGTTTTGTGCGACCCTGGAATCTTGTAAATAATGACAAATGCTTATTTATCTTACCATGTTTGATAGCATTACTCTTATTGGAAGAGGTGTTTGTTCATTTTTTTTGCATGCTCATTGTGGTTTCTGTGTTTATGCTATGGCTGAGTCAGATGTTCATCTAAATTTTTTACATTAAATCTTTCTTTGGTGTTTGCCTTTCCATCTGGTCTGCTATATGTGTATTGGCTCTCAAGCGATCTTGGAACCGGATCACAACACCATTTCTATAAAAATTAGAGATAACAACAACTACTGGCCATGGTTCAAGGTAAATTTCAGTGTAAAACTAAATATAATCAACCAAGATTAATATTAGTTGTTATTTTCATACTGTGATATAGGATTGTGTCGAAGCAATTGATGGAATACATATTCAAGTTGTCGTTCCTGCTGACCTCCAAACTATGTATAGAGGAAGGGGACATGTGTGCTCACAAAATGTAATGGCAGCTTGTAACTTCGACATGTTGTTTACTTATGTCCACAGCGGATAAGAAAACACAACTACCAATTCCATAGTGTTACAACATGCATTGGCAGACTAAGAAAACTGTTTTATTTAGCCACCAGGTAATAAATATTATGTTGTTATTCGGGGTACAATAATGTGCGAGGATTTCTTGCATCTCATCGTGGTCAGGGATACCACCTTCAACAATTTCAAGAATCTGGGAGTCCAACGGATCTCAAGAGTTGTTCAATTATAGACACTCATCTTTGTGTAATTGCATAGAGAGGTGTTTTAGTATTCTAAAAGTGTGGTTCACCATTTTCAATCATATGACCAATTATCTCTTAAAAAAACAGGCTCAAATAGTCGTCGTATATTTTATGATTCATAATTTAATTAAAATGCATACACTTGATGATCGTTTATTCACAATGTACGATGTTGATGAGCCCATTGAAGCAATTGAAGGTCAAAGACAACGAAGACCATGACATAATAATGAAGGTCAAGAAATAAGATACTTTGGTGCTACTGTTGTTGACAGGTAATATATGGCTAAGTTTAGAGACCAATTAACCAATCAAATGTGTGTACGTTACCATTAGTTGAGGATGGACTTATAACATTAATATATGAATGATACTTATTATTATGATGTTTGATTTGTAAAGCACGGTGAAATAAGGAGAGCATGACTCCCTAGTATTGGTTTCTACTTTATTTACAAGTATTTCATCATTTCATTATAATTATAATTATTTTAAACATTAAACTAAAAAAAAGTCTAAGCATCATGTCATTAAAAAATAATATTATGTTAATTAATCAATAAAATAATAGTAATTATTTGGTTTGATGCAATAATTGTAAACGTAATTTAAATTTTTTTAATAGACGTTTTCAAGAACACTTACACTAAAGATATTTTCATTTTTTAGCTATTATTAAAAAGGACAAAAAGTATCAACCAAACATAATTTCCAAAACAGTTTCAGCACGTATTCCAAAATATTCTTATTTTCAACTTTTTTAAAAAAAATAAAAACACTACCAAACGAGTCCGATATATCCATTTGATAAACTTATCTCACCCTTTTAACTCGACTTAATTAAAGATCAAGATTTTCAACCTCTTCAAGTACTTTGTGATGGCAAGATTAGGTTGTGGTGAGATTAGATCTAGCTAGATTGAGGCTAACTGGTCTTATGAATTGTGAAATCTCAATTGATATCAAAGATTCTCAACCTCACTCAAGTGCCTTTGTTGTGGCCAAGTTACTTAGTGGTGAGATCAAATTCGAAATATGCCCAAGCCAAAGGCCAATTAGCCTTGTAAATTGTGCTTCATGCAAGGCAAGTGAACTGTCACGCCCCCAAGTACAAGTGGTGATGTGGTAGATCAATTAAGGTAATTAAAGCAGATTTTTGACTAAAATTACCAATTAAATGTTTTAGGGCTATTTAAAAAAAAACGTTACGGTTTGAAAACTTCTTAAAAACAATTATTGTTATTTTAAAATAATTAATCATGAATTGAAATATTAAACACAGATAATTATGAGCCGGGCCCCACTGGACCCACACTAAAGTGCACACATGGTATCGACAATAAAATATTACAATTACAGTCCAATACGAGAGATAGAAATTTAAATAGTACATGCCTTGACTAAATAGAGAAATAACCCAAGTATTATTCCTACAACTCACTTGTTGTCTAGTGATCTCCTTGTCGGCCCTAAGCTACGATCCACCTAGAGAAAAGGTTTTGAAAACAAACAAAGAAAAAGTGAGCAGAAGGCTCAGTATGACTAAACGTTCACAGAATATGTAGTTGAATATAATATTTTATTATAGACAAAAGTTATAAAAATAATAAATTAAAATTCGTTAAACTCATACTTACTATCTTGCTCTTTTTCATCCAATCTAATCTAGGGTTGAGCTTTGAAAACATTAAACAAGGTTAGGTCTGTTATAGTGTAAGAATCACAAAATAATATAGATAGATTCTTAAAATTTATTCTAACCATTGATCCGTTAGCCATCCGTAAAATTTGACTTATTATTTAGCTTCTGGCAAAACCATCATAATCACCACCGTAGTGGCCCAGCTGGGTTTCAGGACCTGCCCCCAAGGTTGCACTCTCTACGACCCAATCTATGTGGATGGCATCATGCTCTTTCTATGTTTATTATTATTTAAATCTCATGTTACCGAGTATTCTTAATTGTATTAATTATTTGATTCATTATGAACATTCATTCTAAATGAATAATAAAAATTGTTAAGAAGTTTTTCTAAACCATTCCTTGAAATCCATTATAAAGGAAATCATTTTGTAGGAAATTATTTTGAAAGAAATTATTTTGAAAGAAATCATGGTGTGGCCGAAAGCTCCTTTTTGAAGACATTTAAAAACATTATATCAATTATTGGAACCATTTTTGAAAGAATCATTTGACGCCAAAATCATTAAAACCTAGCTACCAATAAAATGGTAGAAGTCCTACCTCGATATCTTGTATTGTGACTCAGCATCGCAGTCTCGACCTGCTATACGTTAGCTCCACGAAACCGCGAACGACCTTAAATATAAACTAAGTTCATCAGTATCTAGCTTAAGATATGCTACATTATCAAGCCATCTCATGGTGTCCTAGTGTGCCATTTATATCTATAAAATTATACTAAAAAATTTAAATTCTCAATCTGGGTTTAAAACAGTGAAAACTGGTGTAAAACAACCATATTTCCTATGGCCGGTCAGCCTACCGAATTCCTTGGTTCGGCCTGCTGAACTACATAGTTCGGTCTACCGACTAAGCAAGAACGGTCTATCGAACTTTTTCAGGTTCGGTCTACTGAAGGGAGTTCGGCCTACCGAATTGAAAAAATATAGAAAATTCCAAATTCGAGCTTCGGCCTCCCAAGCTCAAATCTTCATTTCCAACATGTTTTCCCAATTGCCAAGCATAGAAAATATTCATATACGATAGAAAAATATAATAGAACACCTTTAAACTAATTTAAACAAGATTTGCATGGAAAATTCCAATTCAATCTAGAAATGTGAAAAATAGAAAAAAAATAAAAAATCTTGATTTAAATCTGTTTTTCATCAAATCAAACCTAGATTCTAGATGTTATGAGTTTCACTAACTTAGGATTAAGGTTTTCTAAGCTTATAAAACTTGATTCACAATGTTTCAAAGAAATTTAGAAAAATTTGAACAAAATTTAAAAATTAGAAAATAAAAGAATTTACCTCGAATCAGAGCTTTAAAACGAGTTTACGGAAGCTTAATCATGTCCCTTGACCTCCAATCCAGCTAAGAATCAAAGCTTGGATTCAAAAATTTTTGAATCAAAGAGAGAGGGAGAGTGGGAAAGAAACGTAGAGAGACCGAGAAAGAGAGAGTATGCTGAGAGAGAGTGAGAGAAAGGGAGGGGGAGAGATTTAAATGAGAAAAATGTGGTTTTGCAAAGTAAAAATCATGTTCTAACACATGGTTTTTCAAAAAAAGGCATATTAGATATTTGACAAATTGTTTTGCTTTGAAAATTCAAAATAACAAACAAATAAAAATAATAAGGAAGTGATTAAAAATAATTAAAAAGTAATACTAATTGAAAAATATTACGAAATGGTTACATTAACTTCAAACTTACTTTATAGCATACTAATTATCATTTTCACACTAATTACACTGAATTAAAAATCAAAGTGTTACACAAACATCACGATTGACCATGAATCCTCACACTAGATTGGTCATGGTCTCTATGTGCGATGTTGGCAATGACCTAATAAAGATTGAAAAGGGCAAGAAAAATGATTATTATGCTTGACTTTTCACTATACTAGACTGAAAATAGTATACTTATGAAGAAAGCTATTAGTATGATTAGTGCTAATGATTATTGGTAGTTTTTTTTTAACTAGTTAAGCATGGATTAGCACTATTAAATGGGTCAAATCGTACCAGCATGACCCATTAAATTAGGCACAATCATATTATCTTGTCATAATTTGCATGACCTTGTCTTTATCCATGTCATGTTGTGCTAGTCTAAACGTCCTTATCTATTAGGCAGACGTAATACTTTAGCCAGTTCCCAAGTGTCGTCTTGTGCCAACCTACGTTACTCAATCGTGCTAGCAAACTCATATTTTTAAGTATTTTGATTTTTTTAAAGGAACAAATTTCATATTTTAAAGAATGAGTCAAATATACAAAAGAAATTTAGTTTAGTAGTTGATCATTTGGCATGTGTGCGCATATATTATCTTAAATTTGTTCCCTTCATTTATGACAAACTATCAGGAAACATTATGAATTCTTTGTAAATAAAATAAGAAATAAATGGAATAAAAAGTATATCATTTGTGCCCTGCTTAAAGTGTCATGTCATGCATGCTTGTGGTTCATACCATGTGGTACTATTCCCGGTATAATGCCGTGTGGGACTCAACGCTTAAGCCCAACATGACCTTGTATGATTGGACCTAAGAATTGACACGTTAGGCTATTCATAATACATGTTGTTTCATGTTGTGCTGCAATATTAAGAGGCTTTTTACACAAGTGTCACGAAAGTCAAGATTTAAATTGAATTATGCTATCAAAAATTTTTTGATTTGTAAAAAATATCACAGCTACGGTACCGTACTATGTTTGATATTCCAAATACGTTTTAAGAGCATATATTATGATTATCGGTCAGTATCTAAGGGCCCATTTTGGTTATTTACCAGTATCCGCCTTGATATCAATATCTGCCTATGAAACTTGTCGGTACGTGGTTGTGATACCAGTTGGAAACTGCCATCGTTGATACCTCACCACCAGCAAAATACTTAAAAATACAAACAATATAAAAATTCATAAATCGCAAAAATACATTGAAACATCATAAAACAAATTCAAATAAGCCACAAACTTACAAAAAAAAAAAAAAAGCCATCAATAATCAAAGGAACAAATAAAAAAAAATCAATGGATCTGCCTGGCAATGGAGATCTCTGTCGCGGTGAAGAATGGCTACGAAGAGGAGATATGTCCCTGCATGTAAACAAGATTGTGACTAACTAAACGGTTTATGGTCGAATCTCCTCTATGCGCGATCTCTCCTTCACCGGTGAGCGGCTGCATGTTTTTGTGGTGAGGTTGTGTCGAGATCAAAGCTTTCAATGGGTCTCCTCAGGAGTTTCGATAGCGAGGTGCGACAATTAATCTGGTTAGGCGAAGTAGAAGAGCTTTTGTGACGAAGACGGGGGCCTATCCTGAGGGGCTGCAGATAGACATAATGGTCGTCCTTAAAAAGGAGAAATTGCATTGAAGGGAAGAGGCAGACCATTGCAAGGCGGCGGCAGTGGCTCTGTGCAAGAAAGAGAGAGGCTCTGTGCAAGAAAGAGAGAGGCACTGTGCAAAAAAAGAGATAGGAAAAAGAAGAGGAAAAGAGGGAGAGAGAAAAACACCGTACACATATGTGAAATTTGAACAAAAACTACAGGACAAAAATGTCTTTACAGATAAAAACTTCATATAACCTACGGCATATTTTACAACGACTTTTACTGCCCTGGCAAAACATGGGATTCGTGAGAGACTACACAAGTAAATAAAAATTAACAAGTTGGTCAGCACATTCGACAATTCTAATATGGACATGTAGGACTACTTGGATCATTGTATCATAACTTATGGACTTGAGAATTAAATGTGTGAATTTATGATTGATTAAAATGGGGTGATGTAAATTATAAAAAAGAAGTTCATTTATCAAGCAGAACGCTAAAAATAATATTGCATCATCCATGTTTTGATTGATACATTACATACCAATGACGACAACATCCATAGGATTGACGAATATGTTAGGGTGAAAGATAAAAGCAGTTGATTTTATAGGGAAGGGAATCTTAAAAAGACAACTGGGGTGAAAAATAAGCAGTCATTTCTAAACTTTCCATACCCTTATCTCTCCCCCTCCTTTTCCACCTACAGGTGATAGAGCTCCATGGGGACAAAGCTCAGATGACATCGACGCAATCGACGTTTAATTTGAACTCATGATGCAACGAGGAGGACAATGAGGCACAAGATTGAAGCAAGGCCAAGCTGGAGTCATACTACTATGAGGTATTATAAACTTCATGACAACAACCTCCGCAGTTATTGATGGCAATGTCATTTCCTGCTGTCGGCGACAATGTCCTCTATCAGCAGCAATAAGGTAACTTGGGTTGTTTCAGGCTTTTGCAAAGAGGTTGAGGACCTAGGATTTAAAAAAAAAAATAGAGATCTAGGATTATTTTAATTTAGGAATCAAAGGTTTCTCTTAACAATTTTGGGAATTAGTTTTTTTCCTTGTATATTTATTGAGTAAATCAATTGGTAAGTACATTATTGATAGATCAATTGTAAATTCTCAGATTAGTCCCAAAATAAGATAAAAAAAAAAAAAACCTAAAGATTCAAATTGAAAATCTTTTAAGTCTATTGCCCTAGCTACAGCCAGGGCATATCCACCCATCAGATTACGTAGAATGAGCAAGCCTTATTGTGAAGCGTCCCTCATCAAGCCTCAAAGATTGCAGAGCTTGCCTCGTGAACTTTGCTACGACGACATCGGGACCAACTTCTTGACAACAAGGCTCGATTGCACGGCGTTGGAGGCTGTGAATTTTGCATTTCTGTTAATCAAAGAAAGGTCATTTACTTAAAAATCTTCGAAAAGAGGTCATTTCCGTGAATTATCTATTAAACACAAGCTATTCTCTATAATTTCCGAATATATTAATGACCTGGCTCAAAGTCATATGCCATACGAAAGATTGCATCCACTAAAGATGGAGCCCCCTAAACCTTTTTGCCTTCGAAGTCCTCAAGGACGGACAATCTTATGATCTAAGTTACTTCACTAACTATAAATAAATCAAATTGAACTCGAGTAATTTTGAGCTTTACAAGCAACATAATTTGGAGATAGACGACGACCTTGGTGGTGAAACAGGAAAAGTGAAAACTGAATTTAACATATTCATCGCCTATCATGGCTCAAATCAATCCATCCCACTTTGACGTAAAAACAAACTCAATAATCACAAACAACGCTCCATAAAGCGCCAACTATGAAAAAGTTGGGCAGGTTACATGAATTAAGATAAGACAAGATCTTTGCCTATGAGAAGCAAAATATTCTACATCTTTGGGTGAATTTTTCCTTTCCTTCTTGCAAATCCCGTAACCCAGTCAACGTCTTTATCATCAAGAGAAAAGAATGAAAGATGGCAAAGGGAGGCATGATATGATGCTCATATATCTCATTCTCATAGCAAAAGATTGTAATATCAAAGATCACATACAACAAAGAACCATGAAAGTAATTGGTCTTATACCAACACTCCCATCCCACCCCACAAAACTAACAAACAGTAAAACTATATATTTAGACTTTCTAACCAAAGAACTCTTAAACCAAAACCAAAACAAGCACCCAAATGGCAACCACAAGCCTCAACGCGAATCCTCCAATCCCATTCTTGTGAGAGCTAGAGAACCACACCCTGACATCATCAATGACCGGGCCACACAACGAGCTCATGTCGTCGCTCCTCGTGTTGTAGTAAATGCTGTAGAACGCAACCCTAGTCCTTTCTGCCTTGGCCGTGAAGTTGAGGCTAGTGGTATGGAACGTGGAGTTGGAATCAGGCGTGTAATGGACGTTCTGCGCTTGGTCCCCCGCAAAGGCCATGACCGCGAGCGGCTGCTTGCACTTGTCGCCCGCATGGCCCAAAGCGAAGGTGAGGGTGTAGAGCTTGTTCGGCGAGGTTTCAACCATTTGGGAGATAATGCCTTCCTTGCCGGAAAGCAACTCAATGGCTCGCTTGCCTCCCGGGACGCTGTAATGGTAGGAATCAATGTACCTCACAGCCCTGTTGGATTCTACATTCCAGCCTGGCAATGAAGATATTTCTTCGTCCAGGTTGGTGGGAAGCAATACGCCAAGTGACACGTTTTTGGGAACCCATGGACCTTCTTCGAAATCGCCATTAAGCACTGCATTGTCTGCATAGATATAATAGGAAAGATAGTGAACATTTTGCGGGTTACTTGTGCACAATTCTAATTAAGAGAAAGTGGTTACCAAAATTTTACCAATTAATTTCAGCCAAAGCGTATTTTGGTTGTAACGGTTTGTGCCATAGACAAGTTTGACACCCAAACTTGAAAAATATATGACATATAATTTAACCAGATTTTGTACTAGGTGAGGCATACTAACTTTTGTTCATTCCTTTTGCTTAAAGATAGTGTGAAAACTTTGACCGACAAAAATTAGATTGAACGGCTTATCACACTGACAAAACTATTGTCACAACCAAAGCAAAAAAACAAAAATGTTACAACCAAAGCACCATCCAATTACTTTAGTGGGATTCGTGAGTAAAGGACAGGAAGTCCAAATTGAGAAGACAGGGTAGAAAATAAACAAGAGGACAAGCAACCGGTCGTACAACTTGTTATTTTCTACAGAACTGTTCTATTTTATTTTATACGTTTCGGCTTGAGAGCAGTTGATCCCACGCAGGAAACATATACTGATATCTTCGGAAGACAAATTCACGCCGCGGATCCCCTTAAAATATCAAAAACCTAGGGACCCGTTCAAAGAAAAAATGGTTTTGCTTTGGTCCCTGTGTTTGAATATCAGGAAAGTAAAAAAAACAAAGTGAACTTATGGCATTGAGATTTGATTTTTTTTTTTTTTAACGCAATTTTGACTAAATTTTTATATTAATTAAAAGCATACATAATCATATAATACTGAAAAAAACAAAAAAGAAAGGCAGAGCATTCAACTTCTTATTAACTAATGAAAAATTCTATAAGCAATGACACCGCTTTAAGTTGATAATTTAAACGATGGACATTATACTACACACCTATAGAGCACTGGTTAGATATCTTATCATCCTTGTTAACTACAACCTCAAAAAAAAAAAAAAAAAAAAAGAAAACAAAACGAAAAAAAAACCCTTTTAACTACAGACTGTGCAGATATGGAATAAACTCCGGCCTTACCTATCTATTTATTTTGACAAATGTTACACTCATTAATGTCTTTTTTTTCCTTCTTTTTTCAAAAAGACTTTTCATAATCTCAATTGAAAAAAAGACAATGCACCTAAAATTGGTAAAAAAAAAAAAAACTGTAAAAGGTTAGTTGCGGAGTAACAACTTTTTAATCAAATATTCATATTTAGTGGGACGTTAAGAAATAATCCATGTAGTATTCTTCTCTACTTTGTCATAAAATGAAAATCTTTATTTAGTTTCGTCCTTAAAATTTTTAAAATATTTTTCACGTTATTTGATACAAATATTTTTAAAACATTCTCAACGTTTAAAAAAAAAGAAAAAAGAAAAAGAAAAAAGAAAGAGAGCTTGAAAACTTTTTTACCTTTGGGTCGATCAGGAGAAAAGAGCTTCTTGAGGGCAATATCGTCAATGATGGGCCCACAGGTGGGGTCATCCTCCATGCCAGGATTCCTGAAGACCAATGTCACCTTGTCCGACTCGGCCTCGAAAGGCGCGGCGTATGGGTCCCACCCTTGCACATTGTACAGCGTCTGCAGGTCGATTGTCTGCGATGCGGCCCCCACCGACACGTTCAGCGACTCCAGCTGTGCGCACGTCCGGGCCGCGCTGAACGTCACGGAGTATATCGAGCCTTTCTCCACCGTAAGATCCTGGCTGATCTCGGCGTCGTTCCCCAGCCTCACCGCGTGCCTACCCTGCGGTACAATGAGGATCATCCCACCCTGTTTTTGCTCAGACTCCACCAGCTCAGCGGTGCCGTGAAGGTTCCAGTTCGGAATCGTCGTAAGCTCATCTGTTACAGCTGCCGCACTTGGGAACCCGCCCAATGGGCTTGTCTCAAAGTCTCCATTTGGTAGTGGGCCTGTAACAGGGGCCATACAAGAAACAAACTCTTTATGGGTTCCTTTGCACCCTATAATAAATGAGATAATAGGGACAACGGGAAAAAATAATAACTATGTACTCAAAATTCAGTTGATACATAAAACGATTTTTTTATATTTATTTTTTGGCCAAAGTATTGTTGCAAATAGGTACAAGGCATTGACCAAAATAATAAAAAATAGATTGTTTTATAAGAGTACTAAAACTAAATACAAGAAATTCATCCTTCTAATAAAGCTTCGATGCAATAGCAAGAATTACAGAGCATGGCCCAACATTTTTAGAGTTATTTTCTTCGTAATAATATATAAATTTTTTAGTATAGAAAAGCTACTATGAGCTGATGTTATTTATTTATTTATGGCCAGATATGAGAAAGAGGTCATTGGTAGGCGCAGCGGTTACAATTCCCTATCAAAAGCTGGTTTCCATTTTTTCATATGAAAAATATTTTGGAAATTGGGGTAAACATGCATTGAATTTATTTTTTATTAAGTCCCGTATCGATACAGCGAAATAAGACCACCGTGCCAATCACGTGAAGCGAAATAATGACATGCTCTAGCAAATTAAAACAGAAGGCGCAGTGTACATCGGCGCACAGATTTTCCACTCGTTTAAGCATTTAATGCATCCACAAATGATTTTTTTTTTTTTCTGGTTGGCAATATTACTCTACAGCACACAACTGCGTGAGTCTACTATTCATTCGAAAGTGTGTACTGCACAACTCTATTTTCATTATCAATATATCACGCCTGAGTCACACTATTATTGAAAAATACTTAAAACACCATCAATATTAAATTTGCTCACAATTATTATTATTATTAAATCCAATTTCATTAGAATTTTTACAGGTAATAAGCATCAATACAGCTTTAATATGCAAAAAACCAAATCGATAAGTTATACACATATATATCTCTGCAGCTAATTTGCTTGGGCTAAAATATTTGTTTTTCACAGAAACTGCAAGAAAATGTTTCACTCCCACCAACTTGTGTGGATAAACTTTATCCCTCAAAATATTAGAAATAACCAAAATCGCACGAAAAATGAAATGAGAAAAACGAAGAATACAGTTTCGAAAAATTTCAGACCAGAGAAAAGAATAGCAGACAAATAAAGAAAGTGATGGACAGGGTTCAAAACAAGAGATCATGTGGATGGTCTTATTGTAGTGTCCTTCATACCTGAAGGACAAAACAGCAAAATACTGAGAGCAACTTAGTTTGAGGGAAGACGTGTCTAATCCAACACTTACCTTAGGGCACGGCTCTCCGCGTGGGCCCTTAGGCCAATAAATTTTTTTTCTTTTACTTTCATCATTTTGGTCTTCCCACTTTGACTATTAGAGAAAAGTAGATTCTACAGTGAGTGCTTTCCGGATACAGCCTAGCTGGAAATGGGGATAATAATAACCAACAAAAGGAAAATAAAAGAATATTTTATGGGGCAGTAGCCTTTGAGGCAAGGCCATTGGCTTCCCGTCAAATTAGAGAAAATATAAAGGAACGATTTATCTGGCAGGAAATTTGTTCCAGTAATAACATCCCGGTGTTTAGGAGGTTCAAACGTTTTTATATACTATAATATAAAAATATAATATAAAGGGACAATTTATCTGGCAGAAAATTTGTTCCAGTAATAACATCAGGGTGTTTACATCAGGATGTTTGGGAGGTTTAAAAATTTTTATATACTATAATAAAAAAATATAATATAAAATTTTTATATGTTTTAATTTTTAAATCAAATTAATTTTTAAACATCCTATTTATCTTTACCTAAATCTCAAAACTCGGCGAAAAAGTACCCTAGCTAGGGACCCAATATCCCAACTACGGAAAAGAGGAACAGCTATGACCAATAAGAAGGGGAAAAAACAATTTTTTTTTTTTTGTTCCTGTTTCTGAGCCGTTTGTGCAAGGACCTATTTTTGGACCAAATACATTTTGATTTTTTTTTTTATGAAACTGAAAAACACATATATTGCATAAAAAAAAGTTAACAAGACAATTGATTCAATTGTGTTTATTGAATTGAAATATGACTTTAATTTATAGAAATTTTACAAATATCTCATAATAATATCATTAAAATTATTTATATATAATTATACAATACAATATGTAATATCATTAAGATAATTATTATATCATTAAAGATATTTTAAATACTGTGTTAGATTTTAATTTCACAACAATAATTTAAACAAATATTGTAATTTTTTCCCCCAAAAAAAGGGAAAACACATGAAGACTACAATGCCCGCGTGAATAAAAATTTACTTTCAAGAGTGAAAAAAAAAATACATCCAAGTTAAACAAAATGAATGGTCATGCAAAAAGAGAAGGGTGTGTATGGTTCACTCCAGATTCAATGGGCACAGTTTGGTCGCAATTACTTTTTGATCATGATTACAAGTAAAAGAATATCCACAGAGAGAGAGAGAAATCAATATAATACTTGCAGTTTCCTAATTAAAAAGTAGTTTTTACACAAGTTTATACATAGAGCTACCCTGTTCATATCTAAACTTATGTTGTACCTTGTACTAAACAGTGAAAAAAAAAACACAATCTCATTATTAAAAAAAAAAACAGTTTACCCTAAAAAAAAGGGAAAAAAATATCGGTTATAATTAAAAAAATGACGTCTAAAAAGTTATGTAGAACATTTGATGTGTTGTAGGTTTTTCTATAGTTTATACGACATTCGATATAATTGCAGCCTAACTTTTTGGTATACTCATAGTGGGCGTTTAAGTAAAACGCGCCATCTAAATAGACTTGCAATAAATGACATAGTAAATTTCATAGACCCATCGGCATTATGTGGGCTCTCGTCTTTTTAGGAAAAAAATTAATATTTCCTATTTACTTCACTATCCATCAAAATTAAAGGAAAATTCAGTTCACAACCACAATTTTTTACAAAGGAAAAACAAAAAAGAATAAATCTCCAACTTGGCTCAAGTAGGCACTAAAGAATGAACAACATTACCATAAACGACATGATAGCAGTGGGGCTCACAGCCTTGAAGGCTTGGAGAAGTCATCAAGCCATCGAAAGACACTCACTAGAGAGAATTTGACACCAAATTACCCATTATTCTGGGGTTTTAAGAATGTAAAAGCTCAAAGATTCCAATTTTTTAAGATTCCAATTTTTTATCCGCCCTATCAATTCAGGACATATTTGAAAAAAAGAAAAAAAAACAAGGAGTGAGAGAAAATACAAATTATAAGCTTTTTAAGGCACATTGAATGGTTTCTGTTTCTTGGGTTGCCAAATGTAATTTAAAGAAATTAGTTGTAAACTTGCAAAGATTTAAGACATCTAGGAAGGAGCATACAAAAGTGGAAATCGCCAATGGAAGTGCGAAATCCCCTCTGAAAATGCCATTCCTTTATGCCATTAGCATTGCACAAAAAAACATGATACCAACAAAGATGACATGACATGACATGAAAACCACCAAAAAAAAAAAGATTCGGAAGTTACAATACATTTGTTCATCAGATCTCAAACATTCACCCAAAAAAAAGCCCACCAAAAAAAAAAAGCAATTTTGAGGTGAGAAACTAGCAAAGCATTTTAAATAAATGTTCTCAAAAAAAAAACAAAAAAAATTGCAGAGAAGGACATAATAAAGATGAAGAGGAGTAAAGTGAGCTTACCGTCTTCGAATAATGCCAGAGTATTAGTGGCCAAGTGAGCAAAAATAAGCATAAAAAGCGAGAACCCTTTGGTCTTTGTTGAGCTCCGAACCATCTTTCTACCTCCTCTCTCTAGTCTTCAGAGAGTTGCTTGGGGAAGTAGAGAGTTTATTGTGGACAGAGGGAAGAGGGCAGTGAGCAAGACTGTCCTTTTATCCAAAAGATTCCACTTCGCTCGTCTCTACTCAATTAACTTGTAAGTCGCAATTATTATATTCTAATCAAAGTTACTTTAATAAGATTAATTTGACAAATAAAAGGTGCGCCTTATGAGAGAGAGAAAAGATCTTGCTTGCTTGTGTTCCCACTTCTACTAATAAAGGCGTTTCCATTAGTACAGCCATCTTTCTTTTTTTAGTGTCTTTTTCTCTCTTCTCTCTTTCTCTTTATATATTTTTTTTCTTCTCTTTTTTACGTTTTTATATCAGTTCCGCTTTTTAAGAACCGTGGTCTCGAGGTGGGACCGACCCACCGCCGCTTCACGATGTTCTGACCACTCCTTGATTATGATTTTGCCCCCTTGGAGTATAATTGCATTGCAGCAAATTACGGGGACGTGTTGAATAGATTTTTCTTTTGGTTAGTAAAGCATTCAACAACATTGAACAGATTTATTTTTGTTAAATGCGCTATAAGAACAAAACAATTGTTGTTTTTTTCTTTGGTCGAATAAATAATACGCCCAATGTTTCATGCATGTGTGAAAAAAATTCTTAAACTAAATACCCCTATTTTGTATAGTAGAATCTGAATGCCTCTTGCCAATGAGCACATTTCACAAGAAGGCAGTGCTGGAGTTTCAAGAGAGACGGAGGAAAAGGAAGGCCGTGAGAACGCTAACATATTTTCACGGCGACAATGCATGACTCGCCGCACCGGATGTTTTATGCTGTCACAGGTACCAATGTCACCATGGGCACTCCTCGCCAGCGACAACGGAGCATGTCTTAAAGTAATCTTGACCGGAAGCTTACGGCAACCGGAGCTTTTACGATGGGACAAACATTTTAGTTTTAAGATTAAATGCTGTTTAATTTAAATATTATTTTCATAAATTTTTTAAATTATGTATTCTATTTCATTTTGTTTTTAGATTTTATAAAACTTGTTAAAATGCTCATGATCTATTAAAAAAGGGGTTAGAATTATAACTTGGACGAAATCTAATGACATGGCAATAAAAAATTATATTAAGGACGGCAATTTGATAAAATTGGTTGAGGTGACTATTTGTGAGATTAAACCACCTGTTTCTTCAAAAAATTTCGCCCTAAACATACCGGCTTTGCGGTTTCACCAGATATCTGCCAAATGTTAGCCATGGGAACTTCATGCTCAGACTATGGAAGCACTTTGCATCTTCCTGTCATAACCATTCAAATTAAATATGTTTATTGTGTAAATCATGATTAATTAGTCTGTCAAACCAAAATTGATTTCGTTATTGACATTGAAATCAATTTTCATTATGCCATTTAAAATTTTATTTAAAAACTAATTTCTAGTCACTTTTAATATTTACATAATTTTTCTCATCGTTTCACTCATTCCTTTACAGCTTGCTATTTTTACGTGATTGCAACAACCACTCTTGTTGGCCTCCTTCAGCTTTCATGTGAAAGCCTCAGACACAGACTTTGTATAATATTTAAAAAATTCATTAGTTTAAATTTAGAATTAAATTAAGATTTGAAATATCTTTAAAAATTTCAATTTTATTATTATGAAATTTTATGATCAAAATATAATGAAATTTCATGTGCATTATGCGTGCAATTTTTGTGGTTTATGGTGTGTTTTATATGTATAAATTATGTGAGTTAAATACTCAAAATTTGTTAAGTGCCTTAAAGGTAAAACTAGTGTCACACAGATTATGTTAAAAACTAATTTTTTTATGACAAATATCCATAGAATAAATATAGATCTATAAGGTTAAATCAAAATATCATGTCATACTGTTAAGCAGGGTATAATTTGACAGTATACCAGATAGTTAAACTACTATTGATTTTATTGTCTGCAATCCACCTTGTATTAGAATCTAATGTACAGAGACACTTAGAATAGTACTAAGATCAACCCAGTAGAATAATACAGAATTATTACCCACACAGATAAGTGGATTGCTGTTGATGGGAATTAAACAGTATAAGTACATAGCGTATTAGGATATTTTTTAGATTGACAAGAAAAATATCTTTTCATTACCATATTGACAGAATAAAAAAATACAATTCTAGATGAAATTGGACTGCTAAAATAAAACATATCTAGACTCTGGATGAAATTAGACTGCTAAAATAAAACATATCTAGACTAAGTGTACGATGGTCAAAAAATTGTCATACTTTTTTTACCTCAAAAGTTTTAAGTTTTTTTTTTAATTGAAATTCAGTTTCCCAAGGGGTTTTTGAGCAAAATTTTTGTTGCATTTATGTCCCTCATTCAAGGCTTATAAGTTCTAAAGGAACACTTTGAAAACTTCATTTATCTTTCTCTCCAAGTTTGCTCTAATAACCAAAACAAATCTTCTCTATTTTTCTTCTCACAAATGCGCCCCTCCTTTAGCTCTAAGCTAGCCAAAATTTTGTTAATCGAATCCTCTAACCATTCTTAGAAACAAGACCAAGTCATTTGAAGAAAGTTCAAGAAGGTTTTGAGGTTTAAAAGAAGAAAAAAAAAAAAGCTAAACTTTGTCTAGTGTATTTAAAATTTGGTTTAAGTTTTGAGAGTGTATCTTTATTGTTATATTTTGATCTTGTTAGCAAGGAGATTTTAAGGAGTCCTCAAGCTCATAAAGAGAGATTTTCACTTTGGAGGTAAAATCTCTAGTGCTTTAGTTTTGTTTAAAGTTTATGTTTTTATTTATTATGTATTGTAATATATGATTGTAGACTTTGGCATGTAAAGGACACTATACGACATGATTATTCTATGTGACGTATGTCTATGGATGTGCTTGTTAAATTTAAATTAATATTACTGTATTGAAAGCAACCTTAGTAAGTGAAAGTGTTCCAACATATTTTGAAACATTTTTCAAAGATTAAAGTTTTTGCTACACTTTGAGGCCAAACTAGTTTTTGAGCTTAGTATGATATTTATTAAAAACATCGAGATAAACAATCTTTGTTGAAGAGTTTTCTTCGAGTTCCAGTTAGATCAAGCCGAAAAACATGATTTTTAAATCTAACTGTGTGCAAAATGGACCAAAATTTCCCCGACTCTATTGTTTCGAAAAAATTTAAAACCCTAAATTTGTAGATCACATCGAAAATGTTGACTTTCATAAAATAAGTTTTTTATAAATTCTACATAGATTTTTAGTTATAAATTTGATAGGATTTAATCATGAAATTTTAAAATAGCAAAAATATGATAATGTTTTGTTATTGTTTGAATCTGTCTAAGAACCTTTTAAATATTCAAGATTTTTGTGTTTCAAGTCAAAAGTATAAAACCATGTGGAACTGAAATTTTCACTAAACAAATCTGGTTTTCTGCACTGTCATGGGCAATGAGGAACCATAGATTTTAAGCCAAAAAAGATTGAAAATTTTCAAGACCCAATTTAGATAAAATCGTCATTTTTATAAAATATTTAAAATGGACCTAGCTTACTGATTTAGCTCAAATTCCTTAAGCAAATAATAAGCCATATTATGCAAAGTTCAAAGCCGTATTATAAGATGTAAAATTTGATTATAATGTATCTAAGTCATGCAGTGTTAAAAAAGACTAATAGTATACTCGATTTAATAGTCGAGTGTCACTTAAACAAGACACAGCGTCAACTAATCAAGGAAAAGTGTGAAATTAAAAACGCTAGCGTGAGATTCAAGTAAGTTTCAAAATGTACCTATTGCATAAAGAAAATGATTTTTGATATGCTTTACTTGTATTGGGTTGCAATCGCATTTGTTATGCATAATTTGTTAGAGTCATGTGTGAGACTATATGGGCAGTTGGGATTTGGCAACAATTTGCAACTATAGGCTACAGGTTTCATAGAAAAAAAAAAGAAGAGAAAAGTATAGGCTATAGGTTCCTAAGAAATACGATTGTTAATGACTATCATTAGCATAAGCACACAAGTAAATGTAAAAATGGCTTCCTTGCTTCAAGGAATAACAAAAGTAGTGCTCATGTCATTTCATTTCATTTGCTTTAATTATTAGAAAACCTAGCTTCAAGCACCCTTACAAGGACAGAGAAAAAAGAACTGGATTAAAAATAGAAAACAAACTAATCTAATAAAGAGATGAGATACAATAAAGCATAACCAATATCTATGGAGCACTTGTCTATACAAATATTACAGTTAAGAAATACCCTACAGCAATTACTATAGATGATACATGGTGTACCTTTCTAAATCATTTCGTCTCTTACTTCCTCTCATTGTCTAACTTGGGCCTTTTGGGTCCTTTTAGTTTGAACTCGCTTTTATGTGAACCAAGGGATTGCTTTGCTTGGCCTAACACCGGTGCTTCATAACTATAACTATATAATAGAAGTTGAAGAATGATACTTTGATGCATACGGAAATATGGGTATCATCAATCTCTTGATGAACTTTGATTTTCAAAGACAGATAAAACCGTTTAATCTACAAGCAACAAATAATAATGTGGATAAAACAAGATATTACAATACCATCTACACAATCAGAAGATGCAAAGTTTAGGGATCATCATAAGACAAGCTTCTATAGCCAATTATATGATTGTCCTTGTAGTCAATGATTTTCCCTATCTTCAATAGGCTCATTATTTTTTGTAGTACAAAGTATTCATCTCTAAAGAATTTTTGTCCAACAGTCCTCCAAAACAAACAACACAACTTTAAGGCCATGCAAGGATTCTACAAAACCTCAATGGCTTTAATAAAGTGGAACCCATGTCTCGCAGGTTTTTAAGACAACCAACTTTAATTTTCAACAAATCTATTCCCTTATAGAATAAACTAATCTTAATTCTCTGGTCTCATAATTTTTGACAAGCTCTTGAAATAAAACCTTTCTCAGCAACAAACATCTATTTTTTAAGTCCCCAGAAAATAAGTCTCACTTTGGGCTTAAGTCGAAGTTTGTAAGCATATGTACCAATAATAGTATTGCTAGAGTCGTTGAAATTCCTGCAGGCTACAGTATGCCTGTAGTGTGTTGTCGACCGATATGACCAATTAACCCTGAAAATGAAAATTACCTAATCAATATTCAATATTGGACAAATTCTAACCAAACAAAGATTGAAACTTCACTTCATAAGATGTTCTCTGGATATCCATAACAATTAGTGATCTGAGGAAAAACTTAGGTCATCAAAACAAATAAGCTAGCAAACAAACAAACGACAGTCTAATGCCAACTTACCGGGAAGAATAGGTGGGAAACCAATCTTTGGGACTATAAAAAGTCGTAGCATCCAAATTGTTTAAAGATCAGGATCCCATGAATTGAATTAAGCTATTATCTTTGCGTAGCATTTAACTGGAAAATTTCCTCAACAGAGAAACCACCACAATCCCCCTGAGAGTGGCCAATAATTATGTAATGACCGAGAAAATTTCATTAATAAAACCTAATATTTAATTAGGTTTAATTAATGAATTTACTCTTAAAAAATATAAATTTTTATAAAGATTGTAATTTTTGTAAAAATTACGATAAAATATGAATAAACGACATTGAGTGCAAGTTTTATGGCAAATGTGATGCAATGTTGGATATTGTCGAATACAGATTTTATGAGTTTAATTACTTAAAAATTTGTAAATAATATCCACAAAATGAATTTTATATCACAATTAATTGTAAAATTGTGATATAAACGCATGGGTACAAAGAATATAAATATAATGTAGAGTCCACCGAGACCTAACCCAGTGTAAGAAAGAGGCCGATGCAGTATAAGAATACTGCTAAGTAAAAACGCAGATACGAAAAATATTATGATTGGCCTCCAAAAGTGAACAAAAAGTAAGTCAAATATTTTTATACAGTTTTAAGGATAGAAAGTACACTGATTTGACCACGACAGTATAGGAAAAATACTATATGGTAAAAAATCACACAATATAATTTTTTAACTCCACAAAGTGGACACTCCTTGGTTTTCTATTGGGCCACATGTCTAGAAAAGTGGCCCAATCACCTTGTGACACCTAGGGGTATACTCATGAGTTACCATGAGTCACAAAATGAGATAAGGAAGCATTTAATGTGATTTTATCCAAAAAAATTTCTTCCTTCCTTTTCCATTAGCTCCGGCAGCCATTAGAGGAGACTCTCAAAAAATTTCTCAAGCCCCAAACTTTGCACCCACTTAAGTTCAAGAGGCAAGATTTAAAGGAATTTTACAAGTTTTAAGGTAAAAACCTAAAATTTTTAAGGGTTTTTAAGGTTTTTCTTGGGGGAAATTAACCCATAGTGTTTTTGCATGAAAATGAAGCCTAGGAGGGAGTTCAAAGGAACTTTGAAGGCTAGAAATCAAAAGAGTGTTATTTGGGTAAGTTTTGAGTTTCAAAGTTTTGAAATTTTGAAATTGTTGTTTTGATTTTTATTCTTTTAAACCCATGTGTGTTCTTGAGCATGTATTTGATGAAATTTCATGTATAAGTGATGTATGGCATGTTTAAGTTGTGAAGTTTTGGTTTATGGTGCAAAATGTTAATTTTTACAAAAAATGTTATTTTTGTAAATTTGATGTTAATCTTAGAAAAAAATGATGTTTGAGCATGAGAATAATTTGAATAAGGCACGGAACGGTTTCTGCAGGGGTGGATTTGCAGTTTTGAAATGGATTTTTATAAAAATACCCTAAGGACTAAATAGAAAGAAAATGTTTTTTTTGGCAGATTTGAAAAACGCCCAAAAAACCTCTGTATAGTGAGATTTTGGGAAAAGTTAAAACATAAAAGTTGTAGATCTCAACGAAACTGTTAAACTTTATAGATGGTTTGTCGATAAACTCAACCATTTGTGAGTTTTTGATTTTTCAAGAATTTATCAAAAGTGAAAAAATGTTAAAATGGTTAAAATATCATTTTTCAAAATGATTTAAGGTATGGTAGTTTGAGTAAAAATATTCCTTATGAAAAATAGGACATTTTGATGTAAAGAAATAAATTTTAGCCCCAAGGACAAAATTGTCAAAATTTTCAGTCAAGGGACCGAACTGTAAATTTTTACAAAAAAAAGGTATAGAGAGGTAATAAAGAGACCTGACCTATTAGGGTATTGTTTTAAAATAAATACATGTCCGTTTTCTCCAATGCTGGGCTACCTAAGTCATTTTAGACTGAAGCCGCTTCTACTGCTATTTGGTCAATCGCTCTCCTTCCATCGCTATTAACAACAAGACACCACAAGAGATGTGGTCAGAAGAACCTGCAGATTACTCTAATTTAAGAATTTTTGGCTGTTCTACTTATGCTCATGTTTACAATAGAAAATTAGAGCCTAGATCCTTGAAGTACATATTTCTTAGTTATAAGCCTGGTGTTAAAGGCTATAAGTTATGGTGCTCAGAAACCAAGAAAGTTATTATGAGTAAAGATGTTGTGTTTGATGAGACTTCCATGTTATGTGGGACATCTACTACGGGGTCTAGTGATGTTGATCGGGATAGATCTGGGAGACAGTGGAGTTTCAAATAGAGACAGGTACATCATCTAATCTGACTTCCCAGTCAAGTTTAGAGAGTCAAGGCGATAGTGCTTCCCCATCGCCATCACCGCTGCCACCACAATACTTTATTATTAAGGATAGGCCGAGGAGAGATGTTAGGTCTCCACAGAGATATGTTGAGGCCGACTTGGTGGCTTATGCTTTATCAGTGGCAGAAGGTATTGAGTCTGGTGATGAACCTTCTACCTATTTAGGGGCGGTTAATTCAGTTGACTCTGGCAAGTGGATGATTGCTATGCAGGAGGAGATGGAATCCTTACATAAGAATGGCACATGGGATTTGGTGAAGTTACCCAAAGGGAAGAAAGTTGTTTGCTGCAAATGGGTATTTAAGAGAAAAGAAGGCACACCGAGAGTTAAAGATGCTAGGTACAAGGCTAGACTGGTTGCAAAAGGATACAGTCAAGTTCCAGGTGTTGACTTTACAGATGTTTTATTTCCTATGGTTAAGCATAGCTCAATTCGAGCCTTGCTTGGTATTGTGGCCACTCATGATCTTGAGCTTGAGCAATTAGATGTGAAGACTACATTTTTACATGGAGAGCTCGAGGAAGACATTTACATGCAGCAACCCGAGGGTTTCATTATTACAGGTAAAGAAGACTATGTTTGCTCATTGAAAAAGTCTCTTTACAGTTTGAAACAGTCTCCTAGGCAGTGGCATAAGAGATTCGACTCATTTATGATCGCTCATAAGTTTAAGAGGAGTAGCTATGACAGCTGTGTCTACTTCAAGAAGGGTGATGATGGGTCCTTTGTTTATTTGCTCTTATATGTTGATGATATGTTGATTGCTGCTAAGGATAAAGGAGAGATTAAGAAGTTAAAGGCTCAAACTCAGTATAGAGTTTGAGATGAAGGACTTGGGGGCTGCCAAGAAGAAACTTGGCATGGAGATTTTGAGAAATAAAAAGGCAGGTAAGCTTTATCTGAGTCAGAAAGGCTATATCGAAAAAGTTTTGCACAGGTTCAACATGCAGAAAGCAAAACTAGTGAGCACTCTATTAGCAACACATTTCAAACTTTTAGCTGCGTTAATTCCATAGTTAGATGATGAGATTAAGTACATGTCACATGTTCCATACTCTAGTGCAGTCAGTTCCCTCATGTATGCTATGGTATGTTCTCTCCTAGATTTATCATATGTAGTTAGTGCAGTTAGTAGGTACATGGCCAATCTAGGTAAAGAGCACTGGAAAGCGGTGCAATGGATTCTCAGATACTTGTGTGGTACTACTGATGTTTGTTTGCACTTTGGGAGGACTAGAGATGGTGTTGTGGGATACGTTGATTCTGATTATGCTGGAGACTTGGATAAGAGGAGGTCGTTTACTGGGTATGTGTTTACAGTTGGTAGTTGTGCTATCAGTTGGAAGGCTATATTGCAAGCTACTATTGCTTTGTCTACTACTGAGGCTGAATATATGGCTATTACAAAGGCTTTCAAAGAAGCTATTTGGTTGAAAGGCTTATTTAGAGAACTTAGTGAAGACTTGCAGACTTCTATGGTGATGTGTGACAGTCAGAGTGCTATTTTTCTCACTAAAGATCAAATGTTTCATGAGAGGACGAAGCACATTGACGTTCGTTATCACTTTGTTTGTGATATTGTTACTCGTGGTGTTATTGTTGTGAGCAAAATCAGTACGCATGATAATCCTACCTATATGATGACTAAGTCGTTATCTACAGCTAAGTTTGAGCATTGCTTGAACTTGGTTGGAGTTCATGCTCGTGCCAGTTAGTTGCCCGTTGGTGCTTTATGGAAGAGTTTGAGAATTTGGTTAATCACATATTAGAGTTCTTTATGGTGGATTTTGTGTCAAGGTGGAGATTGTTATTGTGTGACCCAAAACCCACTCAAAGGCAAAGGCAGAAGCACAGCGCCGTGGTGCTCCAATTCATGAAAACTAGCGCCGCAGTGCTTCGATGCAGCCTGATTGTATATTTCACATTTTTATGCATTTTTGGGTTATTTTGAGCTAAGGTTTGAGTCCCTATACATATAAATATGTCATATTCTCCATAGTTTAGAGAGTCATATTAGAGAGTCACAAATTTCATAGAGATCATAGTGTTGAGAGTGATACAGAGAACTCAGTCTTGTGAGTTTGTGAGTGATTAAGTGAGTGAATTTTTATATTTGAGCACTCTAAACACAGTTGTAATTTCTATTATGTGATTAGTGGATTGCTTCTCCTCTGCCTGTGGTTTTTTCACCCTTTATTAGGGTTTTTCCACGTAAAATCTTGTGTGCAATTTTCTCTTTATTTTTGTTGCTTATTGCTTTGATTTCTAACACCTCAATTTATCTAGTCATATCTGTTGAGGGTGAGCTCAGCGCCACCTTCGAGGAGCCTTACTTTAGGTGGTCGGTCAAGAAGCTCGGCAAAGCTGTGAGGAACTAACAACTGATCTCGATGAGCTTGGATCGCTTTTTCGAGGTGCTTTTTAGGGTCCCTCGGTCTACACCGCAACTGGTCACCTCCTCGGGTCAGGCACCAACTCGGGTCGGATTCTTTTCACTTGTAAGTGGGTTGCTACTCGTCATCACTGGCCAACAAATGGCGGACAACTAGCCATCGGATGGGAAACAATCCACCGACGGAGGCCATGACACTTATCTTCTGCCTTCTGACATGCCTTGATTTGACACACAGGTCGTGGGCAAAACCCACCTAACACCCTGTCCAAGTGGCAACCTATAAATATGGTGCATTTATTGTATCCAACATGCATGCTTCTTCCCACCTAACAAGTTCTCAGCCGAGCAACTCTTGGCTTGAGCTTTAGAGAGCCCTTGTCTATTGACTGACCTTCTCTTCTTACCTCCGAAGCATTCTCGTCTTGTTGCAGGTCCACCATTAGGCAGAGTTGAACAAGGAGAGCTGTCCATTATGCGCGGCAACACGTGGTGTTGAATTGTCACCCTATTACGGTAAGCATCAACATTGTGGCGCTAGAAGGAAGGCGCCTGCACCTTCACTCAAAATTACCAGCCACAACAGGCCTGTGAACCAAGATGGTAACTCGACGTAATGATCAGGGCGAGGGTGCCTAACAGGAGGGTTTGAGAGAAGCCTGAAACCGAAACCAGAATCCGGCTAAACCCAAGGGCTGTCCCCGAGCCACGAGATCCCATTCTGGGGGTCATGGAAACGCAGCGAGGGCTGAACAGGAGCAAGATTTGGTTGTCCAAGACCCAATTTAGGAACTGACCAATGCTGTTTGGATACTTACTCAGCAGCTCGCACAGCAGGCTCAGCGCCAGGTGGCTCATGGCCTCCTACCTCCAGCCCCGGCTAAACAGGCTAGGGGTTGGGCAGGACGGGATGCCATCGACCCCAGTGAAGTTGACTCTGAGCTCTCCAAAAGGTCTATGCATGATCTAGCCAGACCAAGGGGTCGTCCCTGAGCCATGAGATCCTGTTTTGGGGATCAAGGAAGCGCGGCGAGGGCCGAACAAGAGCAAGATCTGGTTGTCCAAGACCTAATTCAGGAACTGACCAATGCTGTTTGGATACTTACTCAGCAGCTCACACAGCAGGCTTGACGCTAGGTGGCTCCTGGCCTCCTACCTCCAGCCTCGGCTAACCAGGCTAGGGGTCGGGCAGGACGGGATGCCGCCGACCCTAGTGAAGTTGACTCAGAGCGCTCCAAAAGGTCTATGCATGGTGTCTCGGCAAACAAAAGGCTTGTCTGAGAGGGACACCTTAGCCCTCAAGAAGCATGGGCTCCATCACCATAGGGCTCCCGAGCATTTGTTTTTTATCGGCTGGGGCGCTAGGAAGAAGCACAGTAGGGTCGCCACCCTGAAGCAGGTGATAGGGTTGAGGGCGGAGCACCCTGTAGGGCTAAACTGTCCAAAGATACCAATAGTCACTAGTTCCAGGAGTTGCAACGCCAAATTGATGAAATCCATAATAATCGTTTCGGTTTGGATGACATTGGAGCCTTAGATCCACCATTTACCGAAGCCATCATGTGAGCCTTAATGCCACCCAAATTTAAAGTCTCATAAATCAAGGCTTACGACGGGACTGTAGACGTTGATGAGCTTGTCAAATTGTACCGAGGACATATGCTCCTACAAAACGCCAGCGACGCAGCCATGTGCAAGGCTTTTTCTTTGACCTTGACTGGACCTGCTCGGTATTGGTTCTGACGACTCGGGCCAACTTTGATCACCTCTTTTCGACAGCTCTCTAATGCCTTCTCGATAGCCTTCTCCACAACAAAAACAAGGAGAAAGGAAATAACCTATTTATATGCCATTAAGCAAGGAGATGGCAATGTCTGAGATTATATAAACCGGTTTACCCGAGTAGCACTCCAAGTTAAGTACATCGAAGACGAGACCCTAAAACATGCCTTCATTAGGGGTCTCCAAGACAAAAAGCTGACCTAATCACTGGCATTTAAGCAGCCGAGCACATTTTCTCAGATGCTCGGCTACGCGCAAAGGAATGTCGATGCGGCTAAATATATGAAGAGCTGCAGGGAAGAAGCTAGTAGCAGCGGCACGAAGAAGGAGAAAAAGCAGAAGAAAGCGCCCAAACAGTGCAACATTGAGCAGAACAAGAAGCAGAAGAAGGACAAGAAGACCAAGAAGCCAAAAGTACCGACCGAAAAATTCTAAAGCTACACGCCCTTAGTAGCGAGCATAGATAAGGTATTTGCCCAGGTGAGCGGTAGGAACCGACTGGTCGACCCGCCCAAGCTCAAGGATAGCAAAGCAAAACGAGGTTTTCAAAAGGACATGGGACATAACACCCGTGACTGTATTCAGCTCAAGGACCAAATCGAAAGACTGGTCTGAGATGGAGTCTTATAATCATTAATATAATCATTAAAATTATATGGAATCTTAATCATAGAATGCCATCAACAAGGTTTTCCATTAATATAATCATTTATCATGTGATAATATCCTTTACAAAAATATTTGTTATTAGAGCTAGGTTTATAGATTTTTGTACAACCTCTCTAATTATGTCTTTGTCCATGAGTTCCATTAATTTTCTAATGGGCGACCTATTTATAAACAAATCTTAAATGAGGATTTAGGTAATACTTGATATCCCATATCAAATAATGAGTTCTCTTCACCTAAGTTCCCAAATTAATACTTAGAGGAATCTCATCTTATCATCCTATTTAGTAGAAGCTGTGGTTCTATATCTGTGAGTAGTATTCCTATACACCTATAATAGTATGTCTCCAATGTATCGAATTATTGATCATGTATTTATAGATCTCACTCATTGGAAAATAAAGACATAGTAAATAGATATGGGTCTACCAATTACCTTAAGATTAGGGTAAGATCCATAAAATAATGAAAATGATAGGATTCTTTCTTATTACAGAATTTACACAAGAACTTAAATTCTATCTTGGTCTAGGTTTAATATGTTCCAAACATACTAATGTCTCTATTCAGTAATCATCATATTACTATAATCTAGATAAGATCATTTTACCAAGCTAGGAATAGAGGGCATCACAATTTTGAGCAAGATAAAATATCCAGCTTTATCTACTGATTATGTACTAAAATTTATACTTAGTACACATAATCATATTCTTTGTATTAAAATAATATGTCTCCAATGTACTAAATTATTGATCGTGTATTTATAAATCTCACTCATTGGCAATCAAAAGACATAGTTTATAAATGTGAATCTACCAAACACCTCAAAATGAAGGTAAGATTCATATTAAAGTGACTACAATTCTAATTCTTGTTGGGAAACTACACAAGAACTTAAATTCTATCTTGGTCTAGGTTTAATGTGTTTCAAACACACTAATGTCTCTATCCATTAATCATCATATTTTTATAATCCAAATAAGGTCATTCCACTAAGTTGGGAATAAATGGTATCATAATATTGAGCAAGATAAAGTGTCCAGCTTTATCTACTGATTGTAAACTAAAATTTATACTTTGTACACATAATTATATCCTTTTTATTATGAACACTCCATATACATGATTACGTACTTTTACAAGTATTGGATCTTTTATGATATTTGCATATATACATATATTCAACATGATATACATATAAAAGAATAAAAGGAATTTATTTTATTAATTATGAAATACTTTATATGTTATAATGAACTTTTGGATTTTACACTATACTATATAAGCACTAATTCTAACATGGACTTGTTGAGCGAAAGTTCATCTAGTTCCTTCATGTTGTAGGAAATCCTTCTAAGAGAACGGTATGAATGGTTAATAAACTGGGTGCAGTAGCATTATAGATATGAAGGTTAAGCTATAAATATTGCTGCAATTTAAATTCCGCTTTTTGAAAAACTTAATGTTTATTATAGTATGTGATAGTCTAATAGCATACTAGTACTGCTTTTGACAAGACAATATGAGAATCTCTTTTGTAGTTATAAGTACATAAACATTTTAAGAATTTTATGGTGACCGTTATGTAATATAATTCTAGTTTAAAAAATTTATTTTGCATTTTTTTTACAATTAAGCAAGATTAAGTTTAAGAATTAGCACTAAGTAATGCTCTGAAACAATCGGGTCATTATACTTTGAATTGCAAAATTTCTATTCCTAAGTCTAGAAAAGAACAAACACCCTGTAGTCCATAACTTCACTCTCAAAGCCACTCCTCACTTTGACTTTAAAAAGTTAGTGTCACTTGTACATAGGCAAAAAAAAAAAAAAACATACTTCCTCCTAGGGATAGCAATTCATGATAATGAGTCATGTTCGTATCGGATTGGGGATCAATTTTTATAGAAACTACCTCGATACTAACATGACTTGTGACATAAACTGATTGAGAATTCTCGACCTTAACATGACCTGTTTTGGAACAGGTTGACACGAACATGATCTGTGCCAACCCATTCCTTATATGTGACCTGTGAAACGACTAATGACACAACCTGCCTATGACCTATAATAACCCATTAATGAAACAAACCCACCAATGACGAAACCTGCCTATGACCTGTACCAACCTGTACCATTTTTTAGCTTTGAATTTATATTAATATAACATAAAAACAAACATATAACAAATTTTCATAAAGTCAAATGAGTTCTATACTACAACAACAACAACAAACTAAGTCCTCAAATACCAAAAACATCTTATAAAATAAGAAGTCCAAAACATAAGAAGTTAACAAAATAACAAAGTCCAAAACAAAGTCAAAAGCAAGTTAGTTTGAAGCTTAAACATCCTCATTCAAGCTAAGATGAACTTCATTCTATGTGACTTCCTCCATATCCTCATATAATGCTTTGTCTTGATCACCTAATTTAATAATCAACATTAAAAAAATATAATATTAGAAGGAATTGTAACAAAAAAATTTAACTAAACTCATTAATTAAAAAAATTTTAAACACTTTACATCCATTTTTAAGTAACTACTCTTTGGTGCAAACAACTGCTTCAACAGTTTCAGACTTAAGTGAGCTTTGAAATTGATCTAATACATGACCACAATTACTAAATATAGATTCTGATGCAACTGTTGATACTAGAATGCTCAAGATGTCATGAGCTATCATAGTAAGGATAGGATAACGAAACTGATTTGTCTTCCAAAATGCAAGAATATCAAAAGGAACACTCCTATTTATCCTAGGCTCATCTAAGTAAAGTTGTAACTGTGGATTTTAGAGAGCATCAAAGAATTCGTTATCAACGAGATCATCGATTCCTACGTAAGATTAAAAACAAATTATATCCTAGAAAGAGCTTATATGTAGATTTTAAAATGAACAATATTAGAAAATATAAAAAACAACTATTAACGTAAGTAATTCATCTTTGTAGTCAATATCTATAGTTGGTGTTGAATTACTCTTGTTTGCTTTCTTTAAAGCAGACGGTGATACAACGACATTTGCGCCTTCCTCACACTTAAGTTTATACTCCTAAAAAAGAAGCTCTAACTTGTCATGTATTGATGCCAACTCAATTGAATTATCCCTAAAGGCTTTCTTGTAGCCAAACTCAACCAATTATATCTTATACCAAGGATCAAAGACCATTCCTATAGACAAAATAAGAATAAAATCTGACCAATATTTTTAAACTTTGTCCACATTTCCAATGCCATATCCCTCAAATAGTCGTCATCACTCTCGAAGGCTCCTTTCAATGTCGCAAAGTAGTTTATAATTTTTGGATAATACATGTTGGCAGTGGCGTATTTGTTGTTGGAAAATACAAGTGTTGCATCATAAAAAATTTTCAAATACTTGTGAGTTTTCTTAACTCTTATCCATTCATTGGTAGAAAGGTGATGCTTGTAGTTGGAACACTCAACTCCAAATGTTGAAAAGCATGTCATAAAAAGAGAGCTCTATCATGCATTAGATAAGTTGAATTCCATCTAGTCACCACATTTTGACACAATACTTTCTTCACATTTAAGTGCTTCAACTTTACACACTCCGTAAACTTGTGCCTCCTCATTTGTGACGCTTTTACATATTTAAGATTTCGTTTTTGGTACCTACATAACTTTGGGTCCATGTTCATTAGTATTTGAACATTTTGGAATCCATTTTTGTTTAATTCCAAAATATTCATTTTTCTTGATATGGCAATACGATGTGGTATGACCATTTTGATTGCAGCATGTGCATACATATTTTGGGTTATAATCATTTGTTGATGCTTTAAAGAAATAATTTTTAAAATATTTTTGATCAATTCATGGTTTATATCCTAAACCACCTTTGTTGAAAAAGCACCATTGTTCACCAAGCATTAAATCAAAATTTTTCTTGCCATTGGTGAATTTTAAAACTGTTTTCATTAAATCATCCTATTTTGGTTTTAGAGATGCATTCTTAACTATTAAAGCATCACTCTTAGATTTTTCGTTTTTCAAAACTTTTATTTCATTTAAGAGAATAGAAATTTTCTTTTTAAGAGTCGAATTTTTAATAGCTAATTTTTCATAGTCATCATGAAGCACATCAAAGGCTTTAGATAATTCTTTAAAATTAATTTCATCACACTCATCATCGGAAGAATTTGAAATGCTTACCTCATCATTGTCGAATACTATGAAACACATGTTGGCTATTTCCTTTGGTTCTTCACCGCTTGAATCTTCCAACTCAAGTTCATCCCATGTTGCTTGAAGAGCTTTCTTTAGATTTTTATTTCTTGAATTTTCGTGTTGCTCATTTCTTTTTCTAGAACCTTTCCCGAGATTAAATTTCCTATAGAACTTTTTGTACTTTTTCATTGGAAAGTTGTTTCTTCAAAGTCCTTTTGATTGAAGCATTCTTCTTCGCCCTCATCATCTTCTTCTTCGAGAATGGATGCATTTAAAGAAATGCCAAATTTCCTTTTCTTGTCTTCCTTTTATTTGTTTTGTTTCCTTGTAATCTCATGAGTCATTAGAGAACCCACCAATTCTTTAAGCGGTAAATTTGATAAGTCTTTAGATTCTTCCAATGTTGTTCTCTTGACATGCCATGATGGAGGTTGTGACGACCCACCTACGTGGCCGTTACTTAACTTGAACATAATCGTAATCTCAATATACTTTAACATAAAGTACTAAAAATTACGAAATAAAAATTTGTCCTCAAATGGATTGCAAACCTTTATTTAATCTTTATAACTTAAACTTTGAAAATAATTTTTAACTTCAAGTTTCTTGAACTTTGAAAGTACTATATCAAATAGTGAAAAAATAACCTTTTCTTTCAACAACAGAAATATACCATAGTGGTATCCATACCCATCTCCACCGTTCGTCCACCGCTTACCACCGTCCAACAAAATACTGCTGACAGGTTTTCTTACCTACAGCATGAACATACTTAAATGAGCTTTCACTCAGTAAGTAAAAAATCAGTCTCACAAAATATAATTAAAAATCATTTTAATAAAAATATGCATGAACATTTTATGTTGTCTTGTCAACTCGTTTTATGCTTAATTATGAACATCCTATAATCATTCATCCCTTACTTTAACTCTTATCTTTGTTCCATAACTTTTCTTATCTTATTTTAACTTTCTATCCTTGTTCCTTATCTTTCCTTATCTTACTTTAACTTTTCTTATTTTACTTTAGTGTTCGTACCAACATCATGAATCATGAGATCATAAACATGATGCTTCCATTGTGGAAGACTTGAGACCATCAAACTTCGAGGTCATGTACCTCAGATCTAGGAGGTCAAATTTTAACTTTACTTTCATCACATCTAGAGATTATATCCTTAATGGGTTTCCTATAGACCTTATTGTGCATGTCTATTATGCACTACATGGTATTGTACTTATATACTATATCTTATTATACTCTAGATAACAAGCATCAATCATAACATTCATATCCATATCATTCGCTTATATAAGTATCATACTTATATATCATATTCATAAACATATCATACATATACATGTCATTGATATCATACTTTCACATATCATGCTTCCACATATTACTCATACTCATGTCAGTCATATCATATATATACATGTCGTTCATACTTTCATATCGTAGAGTTGCTATACATTTTTCTTTCATAATAGCAACTGTTTCATATCATATTCATGTCATACTTTTAGTCATGTTACATTTATAATACATATGACAATCATAGTCATAACATCCATGCATATATCAATCAAACTTTTATATCATAAAATTGCTAAACTTCTTTCTTTAGCAATTATTACAGATCATAGAACTTTGTTGAGATCGAGACTTTACTCGCCTCCAATAGGTCGCATAACATAAAGTTCTTCTTATCGGAGACTTCTATCATCCACATATAAATCTTACTTCTTATACTATACATATACTTGCCTAGTCGTATGGCAAATCACACCACTAAACCCCGTAATGGTACTATGCCTATATGTCCTTTTACGTCGTTTCTAAATCGGATATTGATATCCTTGTCAGCAGTTCAAGCTAGAAAGTTCTCTCTAAGTGCTCGTTTGTGCTTCAGAGAAATGCCTTGACATCACCTTTAGGGGTGATTCTTTGAAAAAGATTTCATTCTCGTGTCCCTCACGTATGCTAACTGTGACTCTCTTTGTTCTCATGGCAGATTGAGGGGTGTTATTTATCCACTAATAGAATCATCTTTTAGTGAGGATCTGCTTGTATGCATGAGGAGAGGCTTCATCCATAGGTTAGTAATGAAATTGAAAAAGATCCTCTGTTGATTGGTCAATCAACCTTTTCTATAGTTATAGATCTAAACATTCTCGCCCGAATTAGTACTCTGAGTGTCAATCATCTTGAAGCATTGGTTCAAGTATCCACGTGATTCTACATGTTGTTTAGCTGTCTTAGGAAGCTAGCACCAATTATAGCTTCCTGTGATTCGACATATCATGGCAGCTAGGCTTAACGTTGGTCCTTAAGGGAACGTCAAAAATCAAGCTTGCATGTCGATAACTTGGTTGCCGTTGTACTAAAAGTCAACGCATATCTTCTAACATAACTTAACATAACATTTAATTAACATAACTTACTTGGACTGTGGCGAAGCAGGCACGTGACGATGTGAAGTAGGATGGCAGGATACCTGCTCTGATACCAACTGTGACGACCCACCACGTGGCCGTTACCTAACTTGAACATAATCGTAATCTCAATATACTTTAACATAAAGTACTGAAAATTACGGAATAAAAATTTTTCCTCAAATGGATTGTAAACCTTATTTAATCTTTATAACTTAAACTTTGAAAATAATTCTTAACCTCAACTTTCTTGAACTTTGAAAGTACTATATCAAATAGTAGAAAAATAACTTTTTCTTTTGGCAACGGAAATATACCATAGTGGTATCCATACTCATCTCCACCGTTCGTCCAACGTTTACCACTGCCCAACAAAATGTCGCTGACAGGTGTTCTTACCTACAAAATGAACATACTTAAATGAGCTTTCCCTCAGTAAGTAGAAAATCAGTCTCGCAAAACATAATTAAAAATCATTTTAATAAAAATATGCATGAACATTTTATGCTGTCTTGTCAACTCGTTTTATGCTTAATTATGAACATCCTATAATCATTCATTCCTTACTTTAACTCTTATCTTTGTTCCATAACTTTCTTTATCTTATTTTAACTTTCTATCCTTGTTCCTTATCTTTCCTTGTCTTACTTTAACTTTTCTTATTTTACTTTAGTGTTCGTACCTACATCATTAATCATGAGATCATAAACATGATGCTTCCCTTGCGGAAGACTTGAGGCTATCAAACTTCGAGTTCATGTACCTCACATCTAGGAGGTCAAATTTTAACTTTACTTTCATTACCTTACAATAAAAAGGTTGGTACGACACTTTCTTTTTATCTTTACGTTACTTTCTTATTAACTTTAGTGAGCATATCAAATGTAATCACATCATATGTAAACACATGTGCAATTCATAGCTTGTATTGTAAATGCAACTTATTGCATAACAAATGCAACATAAAACGTAAACACATTTTACAAATCATAACTTTTATTCTGAAACATATTGCATTAATCCCACATTGATCATAACATCATCGTAACATATCATATCATGATATGACATATCATAATAAATCATAACATAACACCCATTCTAACATAAAACATTGTAACAATCACTGATCATGCATTTTCATAAGTTTTTATGAACACATTTAAAATATCTTATTTTAAAACTATTCATACTGTAGGCGAAATTCCTAGTTACTTGGACTCCGAGCTAAGCGGGTCTAGTTGTACCTCGCGTATCTACAGTATGCAAAGCATCCTCTATAATACTCCTCGAGCAACCATAAAAGGTTAGGAATGCTTCCTAGAGATCATACATTACTGAAAATATCTTTCTGGACTCCGTTACTTCAGTTTGAATCGCCTCGATCCACATGCAGTCGGTACCGGATGATTGTCACTGAAGTGGAATTAGCTCAAACGGAGGTCACCATCGCGTTCAGAGTGTCGAAATGAGTCGAGAGGCGGTCTTAGATCTTCGATCGGAGGTCCTGATCACAAAAATCCAAAGTCGCCGTTGATCGACTTTGACCGGCGTTGACCGGTGTCAATCGGGCTCCGTTGGTGGCTGGGCTCAGGCTTACCCCTCCTAATTTGACCCTTCTGAGTCTAATGGCGGTGTGAATTTTGCCTAATTCTGCCTCTAACATAGCAGGCTGGAGCTTAAAGTCGGTGGCCAAAAATGGAGATTCCGATCATGGCTTTCCGGCGATGGAAACCCAAAATTGGCTGAGGGCTTTTGCTACCCATCCTCCTCTGAGTGTTTCCCATCCATTGTAGCCCCTCAACGCTGCCAAAATTGATGGAATTGAGGGGGGTTTATTCGTCGTTCTTCGACAAAACGGGCTCCTTCGGTGCAATTGATCAAGGGGTTTTATTCCCCTTGATCCTCTGAACGTGGTTGTGCTCTCAATTTGATGAGATCATGCATGGAACACCAAGTTCCATTCTTCTCGCAGATTTCATCGGTGGCACTCACCGTTCCTCAACCAGTGGCGGCGATTTGGCACGATTGGGTGTGGCTTCTAGCTTGCCTTGGCCCTCTGAGTCCATTGGGAGGGGCAGTGTCAGCCACCTCCTTCAACAAGGTGGAGTTCCACCATGGTGTGGCAGCGCACGGTGGCGGTTGACAGGCGGAGCAATCCGGCTGTTGTTGAGCTGCCACCAAGGGTGGGTTTTGTTCCTCTCATCATGGTGGTCGTGTAGGAACAAGAATCACATCGATCGGACGTCGGACGACAAAGATATATCGTCAAAAAGTTTGGGTTTCTCTGTTACTTTAGGCAGCATGTGTGGCTTCTTTCGACGGTTTTTTGGGCAGCACGACACCTTGTTGGACTCAACTTGTCGAGAGCTTTCCATTGACGTAGGAGGTGTCAAAAATGGACGCCGAAATCTTGACTAGGTTAGAGGAGAGAGAAAATATAGAGAGAGAAAGTAAAGGGAGAAAGAGTGTAGAGAGAGAAAGCAAATTTTTTTTGTCCCTTTTTTTTGCATTTCTTCAAATATTTAAAGATGCTCTTAAAAATCTATACTGTGTCATGGTCGAATTGATCAAATTCTTGATCCGTAAACTTAAAATTTCCGTACATATAACTGTACTCTTATTGAACTGATATCATACAGGAATTTTCACATAACCATGGTAAGTTGGGAAATTCCACTTTTATCATATTATCTCAATTTAAATCTTCTAAATTGAGATTCTTATAATTGCCACCACTATGGCTCATACATGAAATTAATAAATCATAAACTTTTAGTTTAACACATTAAAAATAACTATTTTAATGCACTATCATAACATTTCAAGTACTTAACCAAGTAATTTTGAAAAAAATCCTTAATTAATCACGTTTATTAATTTTTAGATTTTTCCCGGTCATTACAGGTAATGATCAGACAAGCTTCCTTACTAGTTCACTGTCATTAAAAATTCTTCCAAAAGACTTTAATTCGTTAACAATATTTGTGAATCTAGTATACATTTCACTTATAGTTTCATACTCTTTCATGTTAAACATTTCGTAGTCTTGAAGGAGGAAATTTATTTTAGTTTCTTTTACTTGATTAGTTCTTTCATGAACGACTTATAAGTTGTGCCAAATTTGTTGTCCAGAAGTTTATGAAGTGATTCTATTAAATTCATTCATATCTACAGAACAATACAAAATATTTATAGCATTGGCATTCAAAGACAATTTTCTTTTATCATCGCTATTATATTCTTTGGGATCTTTAGTTACTAAAACATTGTTCACTTCGTTGGTCGGTTTATATGGACCATTTATAACAATATCCCCAAGATTATAATCAACGGATTGCAAATATGTTGTCATTTTAGTCTTTCAATAATTATAATCAACTCCATTGAAGAAAGGAGGTCTAGTAGTAGATTGATTTTCCATATTTTGAAAAATTTGAATAGCTATGCTCAAGATTGTTAAATCTTTTTCAAAATTAGATACGAGCTTCTAGCTCTAATACTAATTGTTAGTCTAAGAATAGCTACCCAAGAGGGAGTGAATTGAGTTTTAAAACTTTTTTAAAATTATTGGAATTTACTAGATTGAATGCATAATATGACCCACACATGACAATGTAATAAACTTCAAGCTGCAAATACAATAATGTAAAGAGGTAGGGATAGAGAAATGCAAGCACGATTTATAGTGGTTCTGCAATACGCCTACGTCCATTGTCACCGAGCAAAGTCTTCGACTAGGCCTCTTCCACTATCACGACCATTTTTTCAGCACGATCACTCTTTTGTACAATTCAATGAGTTTTTTACCCGAGGCTTACCATACCTTCTTATAACCGTCAATTTTATAGGAGATTGACTAAGCAAAGTAACCCGCTAATTTTACACTAAGATTGACAATCTCAAGATATCGCGCCAATTTTGCACGGAGGTTGGCACACCAAAACAACCCCAAATTTACTAAGGCTTTAGAAACCTAATTCACTCGGTTTATAATGATTGGAAATATTTAAGCACTCTCTCTTAACCCCTAGAAATGGATAGAGTATATTTTAGAACAAACTAGGAGATGATCAAGTACACAATGAGAGAATTTAACAAGTTTGGCTCAAGTATTGATCAAAAGCTTATAAAACACTTAGAGAATGATACAAGGTTGATTTTAGGTGTTCTTCTTACTTAACAAGGTCATAAATGAGGCTATTTATGGGCAAATGCTCGAAACAACCATTTATGACCGTTTGAGGTGCATTTCTAATGGCTATAAATATGGCCATTGGACGTTGAGGTCAACCTCAGTATACTGGGTGCGATCGATCCCAATGCTAGAGAACTAGCCTCCCTAGGCTGGTGCGGTCGACTACATATACCTATGCTGGTCAACCGTGCTTCTCTAGGTGGTTAGGCGCCTCAATTTTTTTAGTTTGATAGATGTTAAGTTTAAAAATAGTTTTAAACATCTTAAAAACCTTTCTTAAATTAATTTTAGGTTTTGAAAACAAATGTAATAATATAGAAACAATTTTGAATATAATTTCAATACCTCAAATGTTTTCAACTCAATTTTGAAATTTATTTTTCAAAATATTTGTTAAAGCTTTTCAAATTAAGTTTGGAAAATCGAATTAGGAATTTGAGCCAATTGAACTTAATAAATTCTTGTGCATGCTCTACCATCATACAAGCTTAGAAATAAAACTTTAAACCTATTCTTTATGCTTGTTGATACCATTTCTTCATTCTTCAAGCTGTCGGTAATTTGTCCGTCTTTACATTAATTCTTTCCGAGTCATGGTAGAAAATCCTTTTAATTATCTTGAGATGCTAAAATAATAAACTAAATGGCTCTACACACTTAAGTCAAATCATTAGCATTTAAGCAAGAATTATTTGTTGTCATTAAAACAAAAATAAATATTTCTTTTGAAGCATAGGAGCTAACTGAAAAGTCAAAGAATAATGGTAATCATTGAAAAAATGGTTGAAATATTGATGTTGATGAGTTTAGAGTGTAATTTAGATAAAGTTTCAAGAAATATAGAGAAAATTTCAGGAAATATTGAAAATATCAGTCGTTAGATATAGTTTTATTTGTATTTTTGATTTTGTCAATGTTTTGTTAGATACATAAGTGATTTTTTGTCACCTAGTAAATAAACATTTAGCTTGAATAAGTTCTTTTCCTTAAAGAAAGAGGCAAAACTATGAATTAAGGTTCTCTCGATGAGTTGCCCATTAATGGAATACAAAGGTACGAGTATCAACAAGCCTATATATATATCCCTTGTGTTTGGCAGAAGAGTTTAAACTTATTAGTTTAAATTATCTATAATGTAAAGCTCTCACATGCTATACTGTAAAGTAAAAGTATGGTATAATATAAAGCTTTTATATGCTACGGTGATTAAACTTATTTATGAAACATCTTAGTGATGTCCGTAACTACAATTAACACTTTCCAAACAAACACGTCATAATTATGGTATTGGTCAAACTAAGATGTTATCCTAACCTTATGTAAGCCTCATAAGACCTTTTTTTTTTTGGGGTATTGAGAAGTCTACTATATATAAAGTTAATAATTAAAACATTTACTGATGTATCTTTTAAATGTTTATTCTATTTTAAGGGTAAATTGCCACGTTAGTCCTCAACGTTATGTGAAAGTGTGATTTTAGTCATCTACCTTTTCATTTTTAATTTATTAGTCCCCAACCTTTCATTTTATTGGTGAGGGACTAATTTAACAGTTAAACCGTTAATTTTAAGAACCAATTTGTCACATTTTTAAACTTTGAGGACCGGTTTGTTACCTTTTTGGTAATTTTGAGGATCCATTTGTTACATTTTTCCATCCAAAATTAACTATTTGATCGTTAAATTGGTCAATCAACAACTAAAATCAATTGTTCGGTACCGATAAATTAAAAAAAAAATTGAGGACCAATTGTTCACTTTTGCAAAAGGTTGGGGATTTTTGGAGCAATTTACTCCTATTTTAAAGTATTAGATATATGTTTTGAAGTAAATTTTTATAGTTTTAGAGGTTTCTTCGGTACTTTTTAAAACTAGAGCATTGAAATGTCTATAATTACTAATATCTTAGGACAATAAAAGAAATAGACTAAACTAATATAGGAATTAAAACTAATAGGCCAAGTTAAAGAAAAGGTTAATAAATAGATCAAAGGTGCATAAATCTAGATTTACCAAATATTAATTATGAAAATATCCCTTATTAATATTAGTAATTAAGAAACTCTAGTTTGAATCCCTACCATATATATAACTCTAATTTCCCCCCTCTATCTCTCTATGTATTATGGTGTAGATGAGTTTGTTGCGAGGACAACACTGACAAATTCGTCATGAGGCAGCATTGGCAAGTCGCAAAGACTACAAGTTCGACTTAACTCGAGGTCCTGAAATCCTCCAACTTGCATGCCTCACCTCTCTAGCTCTCGGTACCCCTACTTAACGTCTTCGTCGCTCTACTCCATTTCCTCTTTCCGTTAGATTCATCGCAAAATTTTACGTAGATGAACGACACTCTATCGATGATAAATTTATAAGAAAAATTACATTTTATGCCATACTTAAAAAATATGTTTATTCATACTATATTTTTTTAAAAAAATTATACCATACTAATAGTCATATTATACATAAACATAGGTGGCCTTTTAAAAATTAGGTTTTGGCGTTTATGAAAATTCCCCCAAATCCATTACATGGTGGCCATTTCCGTCCCTTGCATGAAGTCCGGCCCAATAAAATGCCCAAATAACAGACCCGAAGGGCTCCAAAGTCACCGCCTTCTCCGCAACGGAATTCCATTTCTCTCGCGACGAGACGACGACAATAGCAGCGGATAGCAGTTTCCCAAACCAGATGGCCTCGCCGTCGGCTGTAAAAGAGCTTCAGCGAGATTTGGAGAACAAGGCAAACGATCTTAGCAAACTCCAAAAAGGCAACCAAAAGCCACTTCCTTCGTATCTCGAAACCTAACAATCTCACCAATTTCTTTCTTTCTTTCTTTCTCATGCATTTCTAACGGACTATCAGATATTGCGAAGAATCACCAGGTCAGAAAGAAGTACACAATTCAGCTTGGCGAGAACGAGCTCGTCCTCAAGGCCGGTCTTTATGCTCTTTTTGTCTCTACTTGGCTCCCTTAGCTTTCTGTTTGGCTTCCGAGAAACTGGATTGATGTTGAACGAAAATTTAGGATTAAAACGTTAAAATTAGAGCTCGAAAATATCAATTTCTGTTGCAAAAGAAGAATACGTTCAACTTTTTATGTGATTGATGGATTGGCTTTTGATGAATTTTAGGAGTTGGATCTGCTGAAGGAAGATGCAAATGTGTACAAATTGATAGGTCCAGTTCTGGTGAAACAAGATTTGGCAGAGGCGAACGCAAATGTGCGCAAGAGAATTGAGTACATCTCTGCTGAATTGTATGCCTCTGTTTCTCTTTCTTGTTACGTGGATCATTTTATAACTTTTTAGCTTTTGCTTAATCATGAAACATTCCAAGTTATGAAACTCTCAAGAAAGTGAAATTGTCTGATGGTGGATTCTTCATTTAGCTCAAGCTTTTGCTGGAAAATGTTGTGTAATCGTTGTAATTTGCCTGTTAGATGCTTTATGGCGAACCTCTGAGAGATGCATTTTGTGCTTTGTTTGTATTAGCTGACCTTTTTTTTTTAATTTTATTTTTTTATATGAGACAAAACAACAACAAAACGGCCTGTTATCTGATCATTAATATCATCTTTTTTGTTCTTCTTGTTGTTTCTGCACATTAATGATTGGTAATGATGTACATATTTCTGCAAATATAGGAAGCGGCTTGATACAGCTCTTCAAGATTTAGAAGAGAAGCAAAATAGCAAGAAAGAGGCGGTGTGTATTCTATTCTCTCGCGTTGCTTATTTTAGATGCTATTTTTTAAGATGGAATCTGATCCTGAGGCAGCTTATGTCCTGTCTTTGCATTCATCATAGTTGCTGTATATCGGGTGGAATTTTATTGCGATTAAGTGGCAATCTAATGTGAACATGTTTGGTTAATATTTTTATTTCTATTGAAGTTTATTTTCTATAGCTTGAAAGAGAACATATCTAAGTATATATGTTCTAGTTCTCCTAAGCTTTGTAGGACATGGACTTTAAACCAAAATGTTCTAAAGTTAAATCAAACCTGCAAGGCTGCAAAGTAAATCCCATTTACATAGCAGAACCCAAGTGATGATGTTCAAACCACAACTTTAGCCAACATTAAGCACAACTGGATTATTGATGCTTTTGTATCTAAAACTAAGTTGACAAGTGACACTAAATCAAGGGCTTTCTACTGGTACGAGAGTTAGGACTTGAAATAAGAAAATTAGTTTGAGGATTAACTCTGTTCTCTTTCTTCTCATCTTCTATATTCTTTGTTTTTCATTGTTTTCTGAGGACAGTTAAGTTTTTCTAGGCTTGTACTAGCAATTTTACTTAAATAGTTGCTCAGCTTCAGCCTTTGATTGGACAGCCATATCATATTTGCCAGTACAGTCTACGTTCTCCTTTAGGATTAACAATTTAATAACTTCTTAGATGTAAGTGGAATTATTTTGAATTCAATAATCTTCTTGTAACAAATTTTCGGATTGGAGTAGCATGCGACCTTTGTGACTTGCCGGTATATGAGACAACGATTGGCCGTGGCCATTAAAGTGGCAAAAACCTTAAATGCATGAATATTGAATAGATGATTAATTGCTTATTCCTGTGTGGTCTTGTGCATAGCAAAGACTATGGCAGGTCATTCAGCAGGACAAAAAAAAAAAAAAAAAAAAACCAGGGCAGGTCAAGGCATGGCTTAATCTAGGTCTATCACATGGTGGGAGCATGTGTTGATTTAATTTTGGTAGGATTGAGCTAGTGCTAATACTTATTGGATCTCCAATTTATTTTTGTAGATTTGGGCCATGAACATAGCTGCACATGCTTGCTTTTGTAACTTTGTTACTCTTGACTTCCTTATTTTTTTTTTGGATGTGGATACTTTGGGGGATTATCTCAGTAATAGCTCTGATATAAAAAGTTGATCAGAAATGTCATATACTTACGACCTTTGGTAAACTACCTAAGAGCAAGCAATTAAGTGATTGATTTAGCGTGTTTCTTGACTTGCAAAAATCGATTTTTTCATGTTGCTCGTCACAAAAACTGCTTCCTAAAACTGAATGATTATCAACTGCTAATACGAGTTTTGTTTCATCCTTAACAAGAGCGACAAGGATTAATCTAAATGTGAAGAATGGAGAATGATTCTCATTTGTTAAAAGTTTTTAACTTAATAGTGAAAATCAAGGCTGTGAGGTTCCTTCTGCCCTTCCTCCCAACCCATGAAAATAATAGCTAAAATCATTGCTTTTTTTTTTTTTTTTTAACTTTTGTGCTCTGAACATGAAAAGTGTACTTGCTCTGGTTTCTTGGCTAACTCACTCAACTAGGTCATTCTATGTGCTAGACCTTGTGGGTGGAGCTACATACATCTGAGGGTTCTTTTTTCTTTTTTTTTTTTTATATGTGATATCTGATTAAAGTTGTAGTTTTATCCCCCTAAAATTTTGAAATTCCATGTTTGCCACCTTCGAGTATGTGAACACTTTTACTTATATGTGAAATTTGATAAAATTTTTATCCCCCTTCTGACATATTTTTCTGGCTCGGCCTCTTTGTACTCAAAGTTTAATAGGCCTAGGATAATGAAAATATATGTAATCCTTGACCTTTACAGAGAAGACCAACGAATGAGGATAGTATTAGAAGCAGGGCAGTTATTTATGGATCTCAGTTTGCTTTTCCTGGTGCTTGTCTGTGATTTTTTCCCGCTTGTTTCCACCTGTTTATTCTGCTGTTATTTAGTTTAACCTTTTCATATATTTAGACTAGCCTACATTTTGTTTAGTGTTGTAGATGGATTAACGCTCTATTGTTGGTCGGTGAATAATGTATATATGCTGTTAATTTCTTCAGTGTCTATGTCATCTTGCAGATCCTAAAGGTGCAGCAGAGGATTCAATCCCTTCAGGCTGGAAAAGCCAAGGCTTAACTTGGCCTCACGGACGCGTCAACCCTCTCAGGTATAGCAATTTCTTCAAACTTTTAGGGGCTTGAACGGAGCATCCTTGTCTTTTTGTGTATTTTTGACCTATGACGCTCTTACAAACCTTAATTGTGATTTTTAGTATCGTGGTGAAATTTAATCCTCAATGTGCTAGTATATGGCTGGAATTTGAAGTTTCTCTGTTGATTACTTGATGGATTTGTGCGGCCATTTTAAGGCAATCGTAATAGGAAAGAAATTAGGCCCTACATACTCGTCATAATATGACGACCATAATATTTTCTTCTTGATTGAGCTCCATTTGCTAAAAAGGAAAGAAGACGAGTGAATGAAAAGATGCATAGGACTATAAGGAAAGAGTAAAGTACATATTTGCTACATTTTTAAAAAAAATGTTTATTCATGTTACACTTAAATAAAAGTGAAGTTGTGGTATACTATTACTCATGTTACTTTTTTAAAAAAGTTAGTGTTGGTAATAATTTTTCTAACTCATACTCATTTTCTAATCAACGTATTTTTTTCAAAGTATATTCTTTTCTTTTCTTTCTAATTTTGGAGAGATAGAAAAGTGTAATTCCCGTAAGCATTTTAATCTCCTATTTTTTCCCACCTAAAAATCTCTCTCATCAAGCAATTAGTTTCTAACTCATACTCATTTTTCTAATCAACGTATTTTTTTCAAAGTATATTCTTTTCTTTTCTTTCTAATTTTGGAGAGATAGAAAAGTGTAATTCCCGTAAGCATTTTAATCTCCTATTTTTTCCCACCTAAAAATCTCTCTCATCAAGCAATTAGTTCTGTCCAATATTAAAAAAAAAGTTGTTCTGTCAATTTTCACTTGAAAAATCTTTTTTATGCTTCCTTCTCCATACTATTCATTCCTATCAGCATTTGGTAAAGTTGATAAAGTTTGGTGAATTAGCAAGGGTGGACTATGGATGGAAAACAAATAAGATAAAATGACTGTTGTTTCCTAGCAAACAGAACCTTAAACTAAAGAACAACAAATTTAAGAAACATGAAGATAACTAAAATATTTATAACAATAACGTGAGTTGTAAAACAAGGTACTCTGCGGGGTAAAACCGCGAGTTGGAAAACAAGATACCGTACCGTGAGTTTTTCTCCAGGTAAGGTGCGCCGTCTCAACAAAAGCAAAGAGGAACAAAAAGAACAGGAAACCGACAACTGAGGGTTTGGAAAATCGACGTACTTTTCAACTTTTTTTCGAAAGGGCCCCTCTGCGATGCAGACTTCTATCGCTAAGGTTCTGTTTTTAATGGTTGAATCTATTCAAAATCTCTTTTTCTTTTTATAAATCTAACAGTTGAAAGTATTAGATAATACTTATTGACGAGTTGCTTTTTTAATACCCTCCATAGAAATCTCCCCTTAGAAAAAAGATATTTCATTTCAAAACAATTGTTAAACATAATTTTCAACTTTTTTTTGTCATTATAAGTAAACTCTCAAATCTGACACTCTAGTCAATCAAACACTCGTAACATTTTTGTTCACTAGTGTAATTGTTTATATGTTTGTGTAACATTTAATTTATTTTTGAATAATACATAACAAATGATGTTTATTAACTAGCAAAAATTGTTACAAAAAGCTAAAGAGTTAGATTAATATTACAAGTACGTTGGACTACATTTATTAATATGACACTGATACCGTGGTTTTGTTCGCATTATATATATCCGGGGACGAAGATAGTAGAGGACGAGAGGGGTGTCAAGCCCCCCCAAAAAAACCCTCAAACTTTTTTATTAACCCATATATATGCACATATGATACATAAAATATATTGTATTAGATTAACCACCCTCTTAAAAAATTTAAAATTTGTTCTTATCATTTAAAATTTACTAAATATCACTCTCTCATACTTTCAATAGAAGGTCAATTTATTAAAAAAGCTGAATACACTTTACGTAAATACTAACTTGTTTCTTTATGTAGCATGATTTGATAAGATAAATACCAACTTTTTTATGCGGGTAACATGTTTAGGTCCAAAATGATTAACTTGCAAATTATAGTAAGAAAATGTTATAATATTACAATTTTATAGATGGTATCCCAAAAGCTTTTTTGTTATAGGGCTTATTGAACTTGATGATCAACATTTATATTGTTGATATCTGTTCTAATTAGTAGCGTTAGATTATATGAAAAATAGTTCGAATAGAAAAATAACTTTATTTATTAATTTATCGTATTTTGACATTAATTTTAATTTTAATTGTGGAGAAGGTTTTTATTATAGATATTTTGAAGAATTGACCAGGTGATCAAATATGAGATTAGTTGATGAATAATAGTTTGTTTGTATCAAGAAAGATATCTTTAATAGTTTTGATAACAAGATTATTATGCAACATTTTTATGACATTAGAACTTGATAGCGACAATTGCGTTGCATTAACAAAATTTGATTTTAATTAAGCTTTTGACAAAGCTTACAGAGTCAATTTTTGTCTTAGCCCGGTTTGAGAAAAATTTCTAGTTCCATTATTGTATATATCGTTACACATTTATATCCTGATAACAAAAAGCTTTAGTGTTGGATCTAGTTTTATTTATGCATGGGTGTCCCGTTTCCAAAGTGTTCTTTCAAGCCAGTGTACTAAGAATGAGTTTAACAAAACATAAAAGAAAGTAACAAAAGAGGTAATGCGATTCAAAAAGAAGAATATAGAATCATAAGGATGGAGATTATTGAATCTCGTTCCAGTGTCTACTTATTTATTAGATAATAGGATAAATAGCTCGGTTGGTTCTCAATTATTTTTTATTTGACTGGGTCTAACCTTTTAAAAAAAGTGTACTTTAGTCCTCAACTGTTAAGTTTGACTGTTAAAAAATGTTTTAACTACTTTAATGATAGTATTTTGGTAAAATAGCTGATATGTTTTAAAAAATTAAAATTAAAACATTAAAAGCAATAAAAAATTAAAAACATTAAAATTAAAATTAAAGTAAAAAAAAAAAAATCTCCTATGCTCCAACCCTTGTCTCTCCCCCTCCCCCCACCTCACCCTTCTCCGGCATTGCCCTTCTCCTTCGGCATTCTCTGCTTGTCTCCTACACACATCCTTCGTAGCTCTCTCTCTTGTTCTTGATATGCACGCAACAGGCACCCACATCCATCAATGAAGGCTGAGTTGTAGGGGTAGGTCGCGATAGGGTTGGGTGCAATAGGGGTAGGTTGCGATCGGGTGGGTTTCGATGGGCCGCCTAGAGATGGGGTTTGCGATGGGTTGGGTGCGATGGAGAAGGGGTGATAGGGAGGGGGCTACGACAATGTTGGGAGCATAGGAGGGGTTGCCGGCATGGAGTGAGGCGGTGGGCAGGGGTGGGCGATGGGAGAGGATTTGGGTTTAGGTTTTGGTTTTTTTTTTTCCTTTTTTTGATTTTTATATATTTTTTGATTTTTCTATTTTTTTTTATGATTTTGAATATTTTGGGTAAAAATCAAATCAATCAATGGCTATTATTTCGTGTTTTTGAATCAATAGGTGTGAATTACTCTTAATTTTTTAATGTATCAATTACTTGAAGGGTAATTTAACAATTTCAATTAAATATGATGTTCAACAATTTTTAACCGTTAAACTTAATAGCTAAGAACTAAATTGCATCCTTTTTAAATGGTTAGACCTAGTTAAATAAAAAAAAAATTGAGAACTAAAGTGGAACTTTTTAAAAAAATTAGCGACCAACTGAACTATTTACTCTAGATAATATAATGAAAAATTATCTAATTTTTCTTTCTAGTGTTTACTAAACTTGAATATGATGATCTTATTAATATAATTGTTAAACTATCGTTTTATATAATTTAATAAATCAATACTTAGGGAATATAAATATTTTGATTAGAAAACGACCTCCAAGAGGTTTTTGAAAATTTTAAATATTTTGGTCAAAAGTAAATATTCTTGAGTTTTTGTGAATTTTTATAAAGAAATTGGGTTGGGTGACCTTTTTTATAGCCTCTTTAAAATAAATGATCATAACTTTTTAAAATTAAGCAAATGACCGTTTATCAGTGTTAAATTTGATAAGCTCAAGTTTATCACTTATAAACTCAATGAGTATATTTGTGATAAATTAAGTTTAACTGCTAAATTCCTTGAGGTTATCAGTGTTAAACTCGATAAACTTATGTTTATCACTAATAAATAGTCATTTGTCCTAATTTCAAAAAATTATGATCATTCAGTATAAAAATATTTTCAAAAGGACAATTTACATCTACATCCCTTTTTTTATGATATTCAGCTAAGAAAATTGGAGGTAGCACGGTAGGCTACTGCTGGTAATTGAAACTTAATATTGCAGTGGTCAACTAAAGATCATCCTCCTCTAGACTATTGCTGGTATTCTAGTATGATATATTAGAGATGTTTATTTTTGAAAAGTCATTTTCTGTCAACTCTCTCTCTCTCTCTGTGTGGTAAAGATGAATGCAAGAGTTGGTACTGCCATTTGTGTCAGGCTTCATTTGGCAGGAGGGATTGGGAGTAGGAGGGATAGAAAGTTAAATGGTTGAGGAATGTGAAAGCTGAAAATGGTTGTTGTATTTCTTTATAGTATCATTTTTATAAATGCCCTCGAATTATGTACCTTATTTTATTTTATCCTACGATTTTGTAAAACCAATTAAAGTCGCACCGATTTATAGAAAACATATCAAAACTCTCCCCTTCGTCTATTCTTGTTTATAATTTGTACGGAAAGTGTTGACCTAAATAGGCAAAGTAAAGAGGTTCAGGACAATTGCCAATATATATATATATATAGTGAACTTGACTTCTATCGAGGGACTTTTCAAGAGGCAAAATCATGTGATTCTAATGTTACTTATGAATGAAGTTAGAACAAGTTGGCACTTTCTAAGACTTCTTCTCCAATGCTTCAATGGAAACTTTTAGTATTATGTAATTATTGATAGAACTGCTATGATATGTATATGGTTGAAACAGGTTGCAAACAGTAGTAGAGCTAGAATTTTATTTCAGAATTTGTAAACTAACAATTTAAAAAATACCAAAAACCTTTTAAAATGTCGAGTCTGAATTTTAGTTTTTTTTTAATGTAATTAAATTCTAAGGAATGTTTTAGTTATTTTTAAAGTAAAATAGATTGAATTATTGCGTTTCAATAGAGAAGTGTTTTTGGTTGAATAATATATATATATATATATATATATGTTTATATAAATAGAGCTTATTTGAGTAATAAAGATTTTGGCTGAAAAATTAGATAAAAAAATAATTTAGAAAGTAGATTATAGGAAGTGCTAAAAGAAAAAAAAAATGTAGGGAAACATTTGAAAATAAAATCACTTTAACAAAGGTAAATTAGAGAAAGGTCTTAATAAGAAAATAGTAATAAAGAGGGTTGTGTGAAAAAAAAAAACTTAAAAATGACCACTTTTTAGAAAAATTACTTTTATAGATCATCTTACAAAAGTTAAAGAATTTGAAAAATGAAATACTTTAAGAAGAGCATATTAGAGAAAAATATTTCAACAAAGTACCTAGAATTTAATAGGAGAACACAAAACAAAAATAGAATAAACAAAAAATAAATATTTCAAAATTAGGATTATTGGATAGATATGTGAAATACATTTTTATTAACTTACCTTAAGGGCATATATACATATATACAGTACATAAATATATATACACATGTACATATATAAAAGCTCAAATATGTATATATATACATTTAAATAAATCAAAACCCAAAGGATATATGCCCCCTGCCTCCACCTCCCTCTACTGGTGTATAGAAGTGGAGCGTATTTCAACAATAAAGATTTTAGCTGAAAAATTAGATAAAAAGTTATTTATAAAGTACATTATAGGAAGTACTAAAAGCAAAAAAATAAAAGTAGAGGCGCATTTGAAAACAAAAATACTTTAACAAGGGCAAATTAGAGATAGGCCTTTATAGGATAATAGTAACAAAGAGGGTTTTGTCAAAAAAAAAAAAAAATGCTTAAATATGACCACATTTTAGAATTTTTTATAGGTTATCTTAAAAAAAAGAATTTGAAAAATAAAATACTTTAAGAAGAGAAAATTAGAGAAAAATATTTCAATAAAGCACCTAAAATTTAATAGGAAAACACAAAATAAAATAAAATAAACAAAAAATTTATATATTAAAATTAGGATTATTGGATAGATATTTGAAATACATATTTACTAACTTAGATTAGGGACATATATACATATATACATACATAAATATATATATCTATACATATGTGTGTGTATATATATATATATATATATATAAAAGTTCAAATAAGTACATATATACTTAAAAAAAAAATAAAAATCCAGAAGGGGCATCACCCCACCTCCCTCCACCACTGGTTGAAAATTTAGATGGGCTCAAGTTTTGAATATCGTATATAGTGTGTGTATAAATATATATATATATATATATATATATATATGTGATGCTAAAAGTGCACTCTTGTTACGTTTATGATATTTATGTTATGACATTAATATATATATATATATACATATATTTATATATGCAAATATATGTATATATATATATTTGCACTTTTGTTACGTTTATGATATTGTGTTAAATGGAAGCATGGAAGTCCCTGCCCCTTTTTTTCACAATAGTCTATGCTTTAAGTGGGGATGATCTTGTCTCAGCAGCTTTTGTCGGTTCATTTCTTAATTGCGATACAGGGTTCTACATATTGCTTACATTAAATTGTTCACTCGAAAGAGAGAAATCATATATTACGTAAACAAGGAAATCATAATACCAACAAGATCAATACATTTTTCATTTCCATAGCAAGGTCATTCATACATTGCATTACAAAAAGATGATCCATACATTACATCACGTTAATAATACCTAAGAACCAATATTACAACAACAATGTGCAACACTACGAACAACTTATATTTGCTAATATACCCACGAATCTTCACCACTTCTTCTTTTCAAGTTCCTACTTCAATTCAAATATTTCATTATCTTTAAAATCTATTTTCTCATCAACTTGCAAAATTACATCTTCAATCTTTTCAATATGGTTCGTAAGTGTTTCATGCACAATGGGCGATGAACTTGAAACTAGCGGATCAATCCATATTAGGTAGCCACACCCTTTATTCACATCCTTATAAAAATGAAACGAAAAGAAGATAATTTATGCAATTTGTTAAAAAAAAAAAAAAGGAAACGAAAGGACGGAAAAAATGAAGAAAAAAGAGAGACTAAAAGCCTGGAATTGATAAAAAGGGTCATGTCTTTGTTTGCTCACATGTTGTCAGACGTGCCCTTTTCACATGTAAAAATATATATATATTAAAAAAAACTATTGATTGGGTTGACATGTTTTTTCTAATATATAACTATATATTTATGTTAAATACCCTTTAAAATTGGTACAATCTTGATAAAGTGTATTAGGAAAATACTTGTAACTTTATCTTGTATTTACCACCACCAAAGAACCTCATACGGGAATTTCCTCTATCCTTATTGACTGTACGAATCACCCTCTCAACCTCATAATAGTACTGCTCAAGAGAAAACAAATCCACTCATATTGCAAATTTGAGTTCCCACCACCATGAGGAAGATGCTAAGTGCTTCCACGGTATGAGCATGAAGTTCCCATTGCTGCCGTTGGTCTCAGCACAAGTGTAATTGATCTTTTCAGTGATTTTAGTCACTGACTTAGGGGTTTTGATTAATTTGGAGGGAAAAAGGTATTGAGGGCAGTGATTATTGCCAAGTTTTCCGTCCAGATAATAAGGGGAAGCAGAGAGAAGGAGGATTTTGACGTGTTTTTATTAGATTGAGGGCATTTTGATTGGTTTTACAAATCAATGGGTAAAGTGAAATAATATACATAGTGTAGGGATATTTATGAAAATAATCCTTCTTTAGATTACTTTGTACAAGTAAAAGAATAAGAATTGATACGATAAATAGATGATAATTATTTGTCTAATTACTGTATTTTGTGTTTTTTATTCAATAATTTATTTTGGAGGTTAAAATAATTTTTTTGGCCTTAAATGAAATGGAATTTTTGAATCCCATCTCTAATAAAAAGATCCAAAATAATGAGCTTAAATGGAGTCTCTCTCTCCTCGCTTCTCTCCAATCAAATTCAACTGTTAGTCCTTTGCCTTCACTCCTCTCCCTCCCTCCATCTCTCCCTCCCACCAAAAGACTGCAAAGACCAGAATTCAATAAATCAGGCCCAAAGATTTTGTGAGGCTTTAACTTTAGCTCACGGCGGTGTCTGGGTCCAGCCCATTTCTCGTCCACTCTTGTCAATATGTGTTAGCATCTTTGTACTTAAAATCATAAAACCTTAGAGCTGTATAATATTTGTCAACCTCTAATTCATTACCATAGCTCAGAGAAAGTTTCTCTCTCCAATCAAACTTCATAAAGAACATTAAACATTAATGGCAGGCAAAATATGAAAAGACAATTATCATTTTAAAGACAGAAAGTGACGGATCATGCAAAAAATATCTAACATTTTGCCGTCCGAACTCAGAAAGAAATGGAAAGTACCAAGTATGCAAATTAATTACAAAATGTGATCTTTTAGAACGGCTGACAATCTTCAAGACAATGGCTTTATCAAATGACGGGAAAAATGAGAATTTATTACAAAATGTCTATGTAATGGGTCTTCAAAAGGCATTGGCTTTACCACAAGATGAGAAAGATCCAACGACACAAATTCTTTCCCCTTTTATGGTGTAAAAATTCTTTGTCTTTACGAGACGACACAAACAAGCAATATTTCATCCAATAGTATCTCACGAGCAACACAGTGATATGGCATTAAAGAAAATCCGAATTTAGAATGCGAGTCCTTTTAGACTTGAAATGGATACTTGACTTGTATATAAGAAAAGAAAATCAAATCATTAAACAAATGCATTCCTTCAAGTTTTTTTTTCAAAACATTAAAAATACAAGACTTAATTTGCCATCTCTTGAATGTACCTTGTACAGTATGATAACAAATATATATATATATATATATATATATATATATTTAAATGTTATTGATTGACAATGAAAAATAGCTAAACAAGATGAACTCATGCAAGATTCCGCCATTCTTGAACTCTCATGTATGAATGATAAATTAAATGCAAAAAAGTATGAAAAGACAATAATTCTAGAGTAGTTCATCATGAACGTGAAAAGATGACCTAGTTTCACCAATATAGACTGATTATTAGGCATCAGTTGAAAACTATCATCTAAAGATAAGATGATGGTTAGCCTAATCATCATCTTATATAGCTTTGTAGTATGTGGTATACTTTACACGACGGTTTTAAAGTATTGTTTAAAGTTTACATGTGTTGCTAGAGGCACGAGTTTAGGTATATTAGATGATGGTTTCTATAGAAAACCATCGTTTAATTCTACAGTAATTGATAATTCATATGCAAAAATCATCTATGACCATCATAATTTGTCTTTTTACCATGCTTCAACTGAAATAAAGATGTCTCAGTCATGTAAACAAGATAACCTATTGAACTCTTAACTCGGTATCCGTATAGGTTTCCATACGCAAAGAAGTCATTAATAGTCCACATCAACGTTATTCAAAGTACGAAGGTTTCCTCTTGAATAGCATATTAGACTTGTATACCACCTTCCTACAATCTTCTCAACTCATCGATTAATAATGCCAAGTACCCGTCAATGTCATTTCCTGATTGAAATGGTCTAGTGATCAACAAAGTTAACATTAAGAACTTCTGTGTCATGCACAAGTCTAGTGAAAGATTGTAATTGACAAGCATGATGGGCTAAGTACTATGCTTGCTAGTAAAATTACTATGAGGATGCATTCTAATAGAAGATAAAGCAAGAGTAAGATTCCTAGACCCTACATGAAATTATGGATTCTCCACATCAAATGTCTTCCACTGTGGCGAATTGGCTAGATGTCTCGACATGCCATCATCGATTCTACTATCATGGTGCCAAGTTAAATCCTTTGCATGATCCGCATCCTGAAACAATCGTTTTAAGCAAAGTTCTATTAGAATGTACCACAACACCTTTGCTGGTACACGTTGTATTCTATCTGACTGTTTCTTAATTTTCTTCCACATAGACTCATTACATACTAGGCAATTATCCAAGTCTTCATGTTCTTTTTGATATAGCACACAATCATTTAGGCAAGCATGAATCTTCTCATATTCCATTCCTAGAGTACTTAATGTCTTGTTTCCCTCACATATAGTTGCCAACACTTTATTATTATTCAAAATACATCATATAAAAATTCTAAAAGTCTTATGAAACTTGAATTTGACCACCCAACCGATGCCTTCAAATTCCATAATCTAATAAAACTGGATAGTTTGGTATACTTCAAATAGGCGCTATACAATGGTGTCTCCCCATCTTCCATCATCGTGTCAAATAACTCTAGTTGGTGCACAAAGTCTTCTTCCATCGTTACTAAAGATTGTGGGTTACACGACATCTATTTAACAATTTCTTGAAAACTGTCATGTTAAGAGGGTAAAAAAACACAACACAATTGAAAATTATGAAAATATCATGGAATCTAGAGTTTTCTTGATAGTTTTCAAAACCATTGTTGTATGTCAACATACGATGACAGTTTTTGATATTTCATATATATATATATATATATATATATAATTTCAAGAGGATTCCACAATGGTTTAAAAAAAACCGTTGTGGAATATTACACCTTACACAACAGGTTTTCATATAAACTACCATGTAAGGTTTAATTTTTTTTTTTTTACCATCATCCACGACAGTTTTAACATCTTCCATGGATCGATGATGGTATGCTTAGACATTCGAAAGATTCATCATAATGAAATACTTTTGATGCTGATAGCCCCGAGTTTAGTGTGGAACCAAGAAGTCTCCATTTTAGTTTGTTGATGGATGGAATGAACCCACATAGTAATATGAGCAGTAGACATAACGCTTGGCCCGTAATACTTGTCAACTACAATTTCTCTCAAAAAATATGCATGAAACGGAAGTTCTTGATGACTTTATTGATTTTGGGACCTGAACAATCGATGAATGATATTGATGTGTACTTGGCACCATTAATTGATGACATAAAAAGCTTGTGGGAAAATAGAATTGAAGTTAGAGATGCTTATTAAGAAGAGACGTTCACATTTCGTGCAATATTGATATGGAAAATTAACAACTTCCCTGCATATGGAAATCTATTCAGTTATTTGGTAAAGAGTTCTATTGGTTGTCCTATTTGCATGAAGGAAACATGTTACAAATGGATGAAAAATCGTAAGAAAACCGTTTTTTTGGCCATAAAGATGGTTGTCAAGAGAACATTGTTACATCAAAAAAAGGAAACGTTTTGAGGGAACATCATAGAAAAAGACCCTCCTTGGCCTTTAAGGGTGAACAAGTATTGGAAATGGTAAAAGATATGGAAGTACTACTCAAGAAGAGAAAGCGAGGTAAAGACGAGCCGCCTATAATAAATCTTGAAAAAAGAGATCAATCTTTTACAAACTTCTATATTGGAAGATATTTTTTGTTTGTCATTGCTTGGATGTTATGTGTATTGAGAAAAAACATTTGTAATCAATAGTCTACATGCTACTTGACATTTCGAGCAAGACTAAGAATGGTAACAAAGCATAGTTGGATTTCATAGAGATAGAGATTAGGCCTCATTTGTTTCTCGAAATGTACTTACTTATCTCCAATGAAGCACACATTATCAAGAGACAAAAAACAAAAAAAAAAAGAAAGCTTTGTAAATGGCTTGCTTCGTTGAAAGTTAGATGACTATTTTTTGAACTTTAAAAAAGTTTGTATCAATTAAGTATTTGAAACTTATTAGCATAAAAACACATGATTGCCATGTATCGATGCAACAATTATTACCACTTGCATTGTAGGGAGTTCCAGCAAAGGATGTGAGATTTGCAATTATCAAGTTGTGCTCGTTTTTAATTCAAGATGCTCCGAGGTAGTTGATCCTCTTATTCTAGATTGACGACAATCAAAGTTTTTGGAAGCCTTGTGCATGCTTGAGAAGTATTTTCTATTGTCATTTTTTGACGTTAATTAATCTAGTAGTTCACTTAGTTCATGAAGCTAAGTAATGCAGATTGGTATATTTGAGACGTACTTACCATTTTGAAAGATATATAAAGGTTTTGAAGGGTTATGTGAAGATCCAAAATAGGCCAGATGGATGTATCGTAGAAAGCTACTTAGCGGAGGAATGGGTTGAATTTTGCTCTTAGTACTTGTCCGATGTGGAAGTAATAAGGATGCCAAAGACCATAAACATTGAGCCTAGAGGACTATCTATTTGCAATCCTTCATCGGTAAATCAATAGGAATGGAAGTAAGCTTGTTTTTATATCTTATACAATGCCAATGAGTAGAGTCTTTCATTGAGGTTCACATGAAGAAAATAAAAAAGACAAACCCAAAAAGAGCAAGAAATAAGAAGTGGTTGCAAAATGAGCATAATCGGACCTTTTTGGAGTGGATTAGAGCACACATCTATGCTAAATACTCTACATCACAAGATGGAAACGTCTCACAAGGCTTAATGAAGCTAGCTAGAGGATCATCGTCAAAAGTTACAAGGTATACAATTATATTTCAAAAATGATTACACTTATATACTCGCAAAAGAGATGAAAAGCTCTATCCAAAATAGAGAAAACCCTTCATGCCAGCACGATGCTGGATTCTCTAACTGTTTTTTAACCATCATGAAAATTTTCTATGACAGTTTATAAATCATTGTGGAATAAACAATTTTTAGTAGTGTATATTATTTATCATGTCAAGCATGTTACTATCATCATCTTCCTTATTAACATGAGTAACATGTACATTTCTCCTCGCTACCAATGATGAAGTAGAGATCTGCCTTGATAAGTTTGATCATATATCATATCCATATAAATGGAACCTAATATTATCATATGATTGTTTTACAATATTTCCACAATCTACATAAGGACAATGAATCATACTCCTTTTATTAGCCTTCACAAAAACCATAAAATTCTCAACTTCTTTCTTTCTTATATTCATCATTCACCCTATGTGTACATCCATTTCTTATATATTGCTACAAAATCAAATCAAATGTTATTTAATATCATAACAATTTTCCAACAACAAATTTATAATAACCTCTAACAATTTCTAACAATAATCCAACAATTTTATGAAACCTAAATAAAACGTAAAAAATAAAGTCATTTTAAAAAAGAAAAAGAATCACAAAATAAATTGATAGAAGCAATTTACTAACTAATAAATAACTAATTTCAAACAATTTCTAATAACAAATTCACTTGGAAAATCTCAATAAAACTTAATTAGCTAAAAAACTAAAGAAAACAAAAACTAAAATACCTAAATCATTTAAGTTCAATCTCACAACAAATTAAATAAATAATCTGTAACTAATTTCAAACAATTCTAATGACAAATTCATTCACAAAATCTAAATTAAACCCATAACTGAACTAACTAAAGAAAACCAATTAAATAAAAAACAATTAATACAAAATTATGCTAAACAAATAGGAGGTGGTGACACTAATGTGAAGCAGCAACTGAAGGACGACAAGGAAGAGTAGTGGCAGCAATGTGAGGAACGACGATGGGAGGAGGGTTAGAGAGGACGAGGGCAACATAGAGGAATGAGGGAGAGGGTGATAGAGGCGAGGTAAGGCAAAGGCGGGCGATGGGCTTCAATGGCAATGACAACCATAGCAGAATGGGGAAAGAGAAAGGGAAGGCGACGGTGATTGGGTGATGAGGGAAAGGGAGAGGGACGAGGTACGAGGAAGAGAGAGAGAATATTGGGTGTGATACCATTTTTTCAGAAAATTTAAAAGGCTATTTGATATCGTTTAAAGTAAAATATTAGACAACAGTTTATAGAAAACCATTATCTAAGCATGATACAGATTTCCAAAAGACAGAGATCTCTAGGCCTCACTTATTATTATTTTTTATGTAGATATAGTGACGGTTTCATAAAAACCTTTGTTGTTCAGGTGTGATCTAAGCTACATTTTGTAGTACTATTTATACCTTTCTATGAGTTAAAGACCTAATAAATTAATACTGTAAAATAATCTGGCTAGTGCTAATCTCAAAGTTTAATCTTGTCTTCAATTTGAGTTTGAGTAATGGAAGCTTTTAGAGAATATTTTTGTAAGTTAAGAGATTCAATAGCACACCCTACCTTGTTCATCTTTGTCTTGACATTATTTGGCCAAAAAAAAAAAAAAGCGTTTTCTCTAGTTAACTAGGTTGCCAACCTTATTCCAGCTCTTCTAGTTGAGGTGGAACCGATAGTGAAAGGATAACGACTAGCTCTTCTTGTTAGTTATTTCATTGACCTCAATCTAGCCCTTCCAGTTGAGGTAGAACTATTAGAGATATAATATGATGACTTATTCTCCCTTGTCAATTAGGTTGTCGACCTTAATCCATTTAACCTCCTAGCTCAATCACATGCTTCAGTTCAAAACTCTCTTTTGAGCCCCAGTACCTTTGCTTATAGAATGTCGAGGCTACATTAACGAATGAGGTACCTAGTTGAAACTTGCCACCTTCGACTTGCTCAACTTGACGGTAGTGCAACATTGTCACTACAACAAATAGAGCTTGTTGTCGCTAAATTTTTTTTATCATTGCTGAACTGTAGTCGCTAATAATTTGTTGCTAATTCTTGAGGCAATATACAGATACAATATAATGTCAGGAAAATTTACAGTGATGACATTATAATTTTCTTTTTTATATTTTTCATAGTTCAATCAAGTTTTAGGGACGATGTTGTCTTTGTTATAAATACTCCGTACCCATAATTAGTGTCGTCGCTAAATCTTTTTCAAAACAAAAAGTAATAAATTAATTACAATTAAATATTAATTTGAAATTTAGTTTTATTTGTACAAAATTATCTGATTTAAATTTACGTTTTTTATTAAAAATATTTGTATTGGTTTTTTAATATTGATTCGTACCCTAAGCTAAGTTTTTTCAACTTTTTCTTGGCCACGTAATGTGAACTAGGTAGTTAAATACCTAGAAGATTGTCTTTCTACAGCTTCGGCATCTAATCAAAGACTTGTTAGTCCATTTGTTCACCACTTTCAAGTGCACTAGTTTAAGTGAAAAGTTCAAAGCTACAGACTTCAAAAATACTAAGATACAACTCCAGCTCAAGCTTAGAAAAAAGGTCTATGTATTTTCCATGTAGGCCTTCATCAGTTGTATGCCTTTCTTCAGCGGCATCATTATCCCTATATCCAGCTACATCCTGGTATATTGAAAACATCTTATTGCCTGGTTTAAACACATCATTAACATGCTTGTAGTAGTTATAATCTGATTTATCGAATATGTGTACTCTGACAGTTTCTAAGGATTGCAATCACAAATTCAAGAAAACTCGATAGGGACATCTTACAGTACCATTACTATTGAATGATTTTTACAATCTCAATGAATACCATTAAAACATCCCAAAATGCATCGGGTAAATGATTGTTTAGATGTATCAAACTCTTGTCGATTGACATCTTTACTACACATTCCACTAAAAAATAAGCATGTATAAACATATAATATAAATGTATGCATGGAAAACTAATGTCCCCCTTTACTCCTCATCTTATAGGGTAAGGCCCTATCCCATTAATGAGCGTTACTTATGCATTTGTTATTTATTCCACAAGACCTATTTCTTGTGGAAATTTTAGCAGCATCTTCGCTCAGTTCTCCTAAGTATGCTATCAATTGTTGCATATATCTAGAGAATGAAGGAAGACAACCGAAACATCTACCATAAGGCATGAGTGGAAATGAATAACAAAGATATAAAATTACAATCCCAAACTATCCAGATGAGACGATTCAAGAATCACTTAGTCACTTGCCAATTCTCTAATGTATTTAGGTTTATTTAGAAAATGTGCATGTAATATGATAAGCAACAAACACGTATGCACATATGATTTTTAGTACTACACTTGCCACCTAATTTTTGAATTAATAGCATTACAACAAATTTGAGATTATACGACCTTTATATAACGACATTTTCTCAAAAATCGTCTTGATAAAGGAAAAAAACGTAAAAAGTTACGCCCGCAAAGATGAAAACCATTGTGGAATGGGCAGCATGTACCATGACGATTTTTTAAAAAATCATTGTGGTAAGCTGAATCTACCACGATAGTTTTTTAAAAAACTGTCGTGGTAGGAGGCATATTATACGATGGTTTTTATTAAAACCGTCATGAAAGATGGTCAACGAAAATTAAAAAAGCCTGCCCTTACCACCATCAGTGAAATTTTAAAAGGCCCACTCTTTCTCTCTTTCTTATTTGAATTAGCACTCAAACTCAACCCTTTTCTCTCTAAACCCAATCCTACCTCTCTCTCTCTAACTCTCAAGTCCTCTCTCTCTACCACTACTGTTGCCACTATCGTCTTTGCCTCGATCCAACATGTTGCTTTTAGCATCAAGTGTCTTCTCTTTAAGCTCATCACCTCCATGAACCCACCATGGCCCACATCTGACCATCGTTTAGTAAAATTTTGTTTCTTTTTTTATTGTTTAGTTTTTTTTTAAAAAAATTTTAGTTATATAATTTTAATTTTAATTATTTACGGTTTGTATATGTGTTTGTATAGGTGATGCTCACTATAGTTTGATGAACTCTCTAAGTGTTCCTCTCTTTGAGCTTATTACCTCCATGACCCCGTCGTTGCCTGCCTCTAATCGCCATTTGGTAACTTTCTATTTCTTTTTTTGTTGTTTAGTTTTTTTTTTAATTTTTAGTTATATTGTTTTAGTTTTAATTATTTTATGGTTTTTGTGAACTAATTTGTTTTAATTGTTTAATTCTAACTTTAGTTTTAGTTTTAGCTTTAATTACTTTCTATGTATTTGTGTATGTGTTTGTATATGTGATATGCACTACACGTTTGATGAAAATCCTCTATGACCATCATAGCAATTGTTTGTATTTTTTGTTGCTTAAAACTCACTAGCAATTAGGGCCTTGTATTTGTAAATAATATATGGGACTGGCCATCCTGTAGGAAATTAAAAATTTTGGTAATTTTTTTTTACTGCTGACTAATCTTCTATGACGGTTTTTACCAAAAACCATCGTAGAAACTATGCCTTACACAACGGTTTTTACAAAAACTATCATGGAAGGTAGAAATTAACCAAGATTATACGACAGTTTTTATTGAAAATCGTCGTATAATCTACACATTTCACGACGATTTTTTAAAAAACTGTCATGTTAGTCCCCTATAGAACACACTTAATACCCGTCATTAGTGGCATTCCACAACGGTAAAAAACCATCGTGAAAAGTCTCTTTGGTTCCACGATAGATGATTTCACGACAGTTTTTTGACCATTGTGAATGCTTTATACTATGGTTTAAAACTATAGTGTTATCCTCAATTTTTACTAGTGTAGAATTAGTGATAATGCATTTTAATCTCATGTAATTCTTATCAAGTTTTAACAAGTGTTATTTAACCTCATCAAGTTTCATCCAATTTTATGTCATTATTAATAATTTTTATTGATTATTATTACTTAAATATTACTAAATAATTCATTATTAAAATAATCATCTTTATTCTTACTTCTTAGCCTAATTATTATTATTTTTATGTTTAATAATTATTGTTTTTAAATTATTTATAATTAACAACTTTGTTAATTGTTAGTCATTATTTATTATTAGTTAACTATTACTAAAATAACTAATTATTACCTATACATATTTAATTTTTATTAATACTTAACTTTATTTCTAATATTCCTTAAATAAATTTAATTTCTAATAGTTACTCATTTTTATTTCCTTATTTTAAGTAACTTTCATTTCATTTAACTTATTAAATATACTTGGTTGATTATTGTTTGTTACTTTATTTATTTTATTACAATTAAGTCATTCTTTACAAATTTTTTTAATTGATTAATCTTGATATTATTGATTATTATTTATTAACTTGTTATTTATAACTATTAATTATACAATCCTACATCATATACTAACATTTATTATCACATTTAATTAAAACATATTAATAACAACCACCACATATTCAAATCAACCAAAGTTAACATATTTAATGTTACAAATAACATATTAAAAAAAACTAAAATTAACATATTCAACATAGCATATTACAAAAATATCAAACTATAATAATGAAAACTAACATCAAAACTAATCAAATTCAATAACTGTTAAATCAAAACTAATTTACATACACAAATTACCAATTAAACTAATCTCAAAGCTTATCTAATTAACCATATCAAAATAAAATAAAAATAAAAAGCATATAGTAATCAAAAGTAACATCAAAACTAATAAAATTTAATAACTATTAAATCAAAACTAATTAACATACATAAATTACCTATCAAACTAATCTCAAAGCTTATCTAATTAACCATATCAAAAACTAAAAACCAAAGACAAAAACAACATAATCTAAATTTATCAAAACTAATTACAAGCAACAATTTTTCAATACATGAACAAAAAAAAATCAAAACTAACTACAAACCAATATCCAAATTATAAAACCCAAAAAACAACTAATTTAATCTAATCAAATTAACAACCAACTATCAAATTAACAACTAATCATACCACATTTCAAAAAAAAAAGCCCACATTTTATCCACCAAAAAAGAGGTGATTACATGATAAGGGAGAAGCAAACATCAGCAGTCCGTAGAGAGAGTGAGGGTGCGGCTAATGTTGAGCAGTGGCCAAGAAAGAGAAAGAGAGGGAGCTAGGGTCAAGGGAGAGATCAAAGTAGAGAGAGAAAAGACAGAGAAGGAGGGTGAGGCTGTCAGACATGTTTGCCGAAAGGAGTAAAAATGTAATAAGTTTTTTGGAGACATTTTTATCAATAAAGAATTTATTTATTACTAATATACCAAATCTTGTCCTCTTTATGTTCATATTTGTTGAATGTATGTGAAGTAAACAAAAGTCTGAGACTGTCGGTCTAAACCTTTAAGAATTGAGCATATGATGGACAGATTATACGGAAGACATGATTTTTAAGATGACGGTCTAAATCATAAGATTAACAATCGAGGGAATAAATTTGGGTGCTTTATTCATGTAAAGATTGTTATGTTTTCTATATCCCTATTGGGAGATGGTTTTTCTTGATCATCGGAGGTGGACTACATGGATAGAAACATTGGCACGTTGCCATAAGTGACGATATGTTGGATCGGGACATAAAGTGAATTGATTGGGATTAATAATTCTATCTCAACAAATTGATTCACTTTAGACAATCATTTGTATTGTATCTTAATCCTGAGATGAATAGTGAGCCTGTTGTTTTGACTTATGTCTTTTGATGTACCAAATGGTGACACCCACATCTTAATTGTGGTATGCATGCCGGTACGTTGGAGGCATGACTCTTGATAGCATAGACCTATTATTCATAGATATGGAATCCATATCTCCTCTTTAGGAGTAGTGATATCCTCTTACATGCATTATCCTGTAATTATAAAGCTAGAGCGCTCAAGATGCACAGGTGTAACTGAATGGTATACTGTCTTTGGATGGTAAGTTTTTCAATGATGAGATAATGGAACGTAAGATAAAAATAATCGGGAAGGTAAGACAAAACTTGTCCTTAAGCCGATTATGGATAATCCTATGGGGATATGATACACTATGATATGTCATGAAGACTTAGCTATACGGGTGTAACACCCACCTATTTTTATGTAACGGATTATGTTAAGTTAGTAACTACGTTAAGTGATTTATTAATGATTTAGATTTATGTTATGATTTATGATCTTATGTTACTAACTATTTATCTTAAGTTTTATGACAGGTGACGATCGCATGGAATCGATGTGCTCAAGTGTTCATTTTAGTTACAATGTATGTTTAATTATGATGCAATGATGTCTTGAATGCTATGATATTTTATGTTTTAAGGATAGTTCGGCAGGCCAGAGTTTCAAATTCGGTAGGCCGAATAACCCTTAAAGTATCGGTAGGCCGAAGTGAAGAATCGGCAGGCCGAAGTGAAGAATCGGCAGGCCGATGACAGCTGACGAGTAGTCAACAGAAATCTCTCCAAATTTATGGTTGAGATAATTATGTTGATTGAGAAGTTTAATGTGATTAATTGGTATAATTATGGATTAATTTTATCATTTAAGGAAATAAAATCATTGACTTTTGATTGATTGGTATAGTTTTAAATGGTTTCCTATTTTTAGAGGGCAAATTATGGTAAGATGAGATGTTTTGTTTGACTTTCCCTCTTTTCTCTCCATTCTCCATGCAAATTAGTCCAAGAATTAGTCAGAAAATTCTAACTTAATTGAGGGCCTTGAAATTTTTTACGTTATCCTCATTCACGAAAATTTTCTTTCTCTCTCTAAGCTTCTGAGACGTTTCTTTTCTCTTCTCTCTTCTTCTTCACGCTTTCTTCTTGCCTTCTTTTCAATTCTTCCCTGCTAAATATTTCAAAGAAAAAAAATTGAGTTTTCATTGGTTGAATTCAAAAGAATTTGAGAAGAATCGTTTTGAGGTAAGGGTTTGTTTTCAGTTTAATTTTTGAAATGAAATTCTTCTTGACATGGGACTGCCATATCTTTCTCTACAAATTTTGTTTTAATCTAAATTTTTACTATGTTATTCATGTATGAGTTACGCAATGTTCCTCCAAGTTTCAAGTCATTTCAATTTTTTTATGATAAGTTATGAATTTTCCATCCTCAACCACTCACAGTAAAATATTGCTGTTTGGCTATGATGCATGAAAACGTGATTTATGTTCAAGGGGGTAAATGTACTTTGTTTGCGACGAAATTTGGGTAGAATTTTCATGTATATGTTATGTTATGGACTGAAAAGTTTGGTAATGTTTTGATGAGTATTTTATGTGTTATGAAATTTTTATTGAAACTAGGTCAAGAAACTGCTTTGACAGTGTTATTATTGGACTTTTGTATTATGTGATGTTTTATATGTTTAAATGATTTTGTTGATGATGAAATGATTTTATGATATTGAAATATATGTTAGTAAGATTTTAGTATGAATTTTAAAATTAAAATATATGTGCTTTAATTGTTAGAAAATATTTTCAAAAGATTACTCACTGCCTTTCAAACCTAAGTTAGTTTTATTACTGATTTTCAAATGTGTGTTTTGACCTCCTCCGATTTTTTTTTAAGCCAATTTTTGAATATGTTAGGGTTCTATATGTCTACTGTATATTTTAATTTTTATAGATTTTTATATGATGTTAGAACCTATTAAATGGACCCGAGAATAAAGTTGTTCACTGCCTTACTATTGCTGGCAGATATCATGTTTGATATGTATGGTTTGTTTTTAGATACTTAATGTAATTTTTATGACTAAAGAAAAATCATGGTAATATTTTTATGTATTAACTTTACCCCTGTCAAGTATGGTGCCTAAAGTATGTGTGAATGTTAAGTTTTTAAGTCTTGAATCCATGTAGGTCAGTGAAATGTTAAGTGATGATGATTTTATAGTTTTGATGATTATGGTTATGGATGCATGTTATGAATTATGTTTGTAAGAGATGTTGAATATGTGAAGTTATATGAATGGATGATTTACTCTATGACTATAAGTATTAATTTTTATTTTGTAATTTTAAATGAATATATGGCATGAACACTTTAAGGAACGAGCACATCGAGGCCGCGACGTCGTCAGCAATACATATAAGGTTAAGTAAGCTAGCTTCTAAGGTAAGTACATTCTCACCTGCAACATGATATGTTATAAAGGTTTGAAAATATGTTCTTGATGATATTTATGATGATTTCCTTAAAAGGTTTCTTATGAAAGATTTTCATGATTTAAAGTTATGCATGTTTGATTATGGCAAGTTTTAAAGCATGAAAGTTTTATATATATGTATCACCTAATAAGTGTTGCACACCAATGTTATGATATGATATGTTATGATGTCATGTTTGGTTTAGGATTAGCTACCCTTTTCCTCTCATGACGGCGCGCCTACTATGATGATTATGGTGCAACACTTGGGCCCTTAAGATAAAATGAATAAGTTTTAATAAGGTCAATGTAATGAAAGATATGTTTCTATGAAATTGTGCTTAATGCACTATTATGACATGATGATGATGATGATGATGTTTATGAAATGTTTTTAAACTGTGAGAATTATATGAACTTACTAAGCTTTAGCTTATTGAAGTTTATATCATCTTGTAGACAAGGGCAAGAAAGTCATGTTAGACATGTATGCTCTAAGGAGTAAAAATGTAATACGTTTTTGGAGATATTTTTATCAATAAAGAATTTATTCATTTATATATACCAAATATTGTCCTCTTTACGTTCATATTTGTTGAATGTATGATAAGCAAACAGTAGTCTGAGATTGTTAGTCTAAACCTTAAGAATTGGGCATATGATGGGATGATTATGCGAAAGACACAATTCTTAGGGTGACGGTCTAAAACATATGATCCGCAATCGAGGGAATAAAGTTGGGCGCTTTATTCATGTAAAGATTGTTATGTTGTCTATATCCCTTTTGGGAGATGGTTTGTCTTGGCCATCGGAGTTGGACTCCATGAATAGAAACATTGGCACGTTGTTAAAGGTGACGATGTGTTGGATCGGGACATAAAGTGAATTGATTTGGATTAATAATTCTGTCTTGGAAAATCGATTCACTTTAGACAATCATTTGTATTGTATCTTAATCCTGAGATGAATAATGGGCCCGTTATCTCGACTTGTGTCTTTTGATGTACCAATGGGTGACTCCCACATCTCTATAGTGGCATGCATGCCGGTATGTTGGAGGCATGACTCTTGATAGCGTAGACTTGTTATTCATAGATATGGAATCCATAGCTCCTCTTTAGGAGTGATGATATCCTCTTTTATGCGTTGTCCTGTAATTGGAAAACTGGAGCGCTCAACCATTTGGATACATAGGTGTAACCAAATGGTATACTATCTTTGGATGATAAGTTTTCTAATGGTGAGACAATGGAACGTAAGATAAAAATAATCGGGAAGGTAAGACAGAACTTGTCCTTAAGCCGATTATGGATGATCATATGGGGATGCGATACACTATGATATGTCATGGAGACTTAGCTACACAAGCTTCGTAATTCTATAAAGTTTGAGAGTGCAGTTCCAAGCTTTTAGTGGAGTAGTGTTGGAGTTGATAATTGTGAAATGTATATCTGGGATATTGGGTTTCATAATTATCATGAGCTTGAACTTTATAGGTCCATTTTGGTCCCCTTTGCTAGCTCACAAAATCCTGTAACGACACGGCGTGCTTTTCCAATAATTGGTGACTTATGTCAGATTTATCAGATTGTTTTAAAATTTATAAGAATCAAATAATTCATGTCTGTTTATCGGTTGAATTAATTATGTAAGAAAATTAGTTCAAGATGAACTTGTTGAATTATTGCGTTCGGGTAATTCTTGTCTGTTTATCGGTTGTTTTAATTTTGGACAATTAGAACAAGATAAACTTGTAGAATTATTGTGAATTGATTTATTTTCTTAGAGATTATCTTGATAAAGTTTGTTTTGATCAGATATCTTTTCTATTGGGCTATTTGAATCAAAACTGAGACTTTATCCTTTAGAATCTCGGGTGGAAAATAAAAGATTCGCGGAGATTTTTTCTTGACAGTTCGGTCTGCCGGATGACGTGTTTGGCCTGTCGAACTGGCCTGTTTGGCCTGCCTATCAGAAAGTTCGGCCTGCCGACTGACGACAGTTAAGATTACGCGTTTTCACGCGGATCTTATCAGATATTGATCCGAACTTGATTCTGTTTCGATTTTTTGAGACCTAATCTGATATGGACTGACCCTAGGACCAATAGGTATAAAAAGGGAGTGAGTCTAATGATTTACTAAGATCAATTTGAGAGATTAAGAGTGATACTCTTCGAGTGAGCATCTGAAAACTCCCTGAGAGCTTTTGTTCACAAATCACGAACACTAGCTTTGGGTTCTCTCTATTGGTTGGAAGGAGAGTCACCGGTGGAAGAGCTGTACGTGTGAGCCCACACTCACTCCGGTTGTGGATAGAGAATAGCAAAGAAGACCAGTTGGTTGAGGCTCTTCTGGAACGTTACTTCTCTATACAGGTCGCGGAGGTTCTTCGGTACACTGAGGTTAGTAAGATCTGTTTAATTTATACATATAACATGTCAAACTTGTGTTTTGGAAAAGTACTCTGATGAAAATTTTTTTTAAAATTCCGCTGCGCACTTTGTTTCCAACAATTGGTATCAGAGCCAAGGTTTTTACATAAATTTGCAAGTTTGTGATCATGTTATATGCATAAATTTTGTGATCTTAGTCTCTCTATGCTTGAATTGAATTTTATAGAGAGATGGCACTCTAGGTTTCTATATAATATATATATGTTGTCATGGATTATATGGTGAATGTTTATTAATTAATTATGGTTGATTAAATTATTGTTTAATTATTTATTAATTAATTAATACCGGTTATGGTTCCTTAGAGGTTAGAATGTGTATCTAGGTTTTTCATGTAATTAGATGACGGACTATCATCTCCGTCTAGGAATTGTTATTTAATTTTTAATTTGTAAGAATTTTGTAATTAAATAATTATTCGGAGAAGACGGAATGAGAAGTCGGATCTTAAAGATTGATGATGGCGCCTCCAGGTATTTCCTGAGTCTCTAATTTTATGTTTTTGAATTGTTGAAAATAAAATTGATGAATTGCATTAAAATTGTATTTTCTGGATTAAGGTTTCTTCTGCTCGGTCGGCATGCCGGACCTCACAGTTCGGCAGGCCGAAGGTCACAAATCGGCAGGCCGGACGTACGGTCCGGCAAGCCGACAGTGGGGCAGAAATTTTGGTGCTCTGCCGGCAGGCCGAACCACCATGATCGGCAGACCGATCACCCAGATCGGACTGTCGACCGAGAGCTGCCAGGTGTCCAGAAAAGATGCAATTTTTTCGTTGCAGTTTTAATTTTATTTTTGGGACATTTTTGAGAAACATTAAATTTGGATATGACCGGAATTATGAAGTGTTCGATTCATACGGGATTGAGGACTTGAAGATGGATATTACATGAAGAAGGATACAGCTTGAGGATTCAAGGATGAAGAATCGATAAATGTCTCGATTATTCTCTTGTAATCTTAGTTTTCTATTCTCTAGGGTGGAACCATAATATTATGGTTATTATTATTATTATGCTTGTAGCTTTGCTTGATTGCTTTGCTTGTCTGCATTATAATATGATTTACCATGTATATTGATAACATGCCATATAGAATAGGGAGTGCCGCTCATATTAAAATTGTTCATGCATAATTTTAAAATAAAACCTTGACTTCAAAAGATTGAGTGGGAGAAGGTTTTCGAAGAGAGAACCTAAGGCCTCCATCGTTGGTCCATAGGAAGAACATGGTGGTCCTGACCCCTAGGAAGAGATTTCTATCATGTACCAGATTGGATCTCTGAAAGGATAAGGTATTTTAGTATGATTTATGGTTGCACACCCCTAGGTGGTGATTATAAATCATGGATAAAATATTGAAACAGGTGGTTATACACTCACGTTAATTTTATTATTAACCTCCCCTAGGAGCTCTATTAATAAAATTAATGGCCAAAGAAACGATTATTAATATATGTTGGATCATACGGGTCCTGGATGGCATATATTAATCAGGAAGGGATCCGTGTTCCTAATTGAATTTAAGCATGACTCCCCTAGGAGCTTGTTGAATTATGAGTTGGGAATTATCGTTGTAAGGTTGTGATATTTTCAAGGTTTTGACACATAAACACATTTGTATGATTTTACATGATTGTGTTATCTTACTAAATTATTATATATGTTTGCTTATGTTTGGTATATGATTCTTTATTGTAGATTGAAAATGTCTAAAAACGCTTTATCATCGATACTTGACAAAAACCAATTAACCGGTGAGAACTATAACGATTGGAAACGGAACCTGGACATCGTCCTTTCCTTTGAGAAACTGAAATATGTACTGACAACTCCTTGTCCTCCCGAGCCTATGGGAGACTCAAGTAATGAGCAATTCCAAGCGTACGATCGCTGGAAAGATGCTAATGATCAGGCCCGCTGCTATGTTATGGCTAGCATGAACAATGTGCTGCAGGCTCAACATCAGGATTATGAGACTGCAAAGCAGATATTGGACAATCTTGAGGACATGTTTGGAGGCCAGGCCATAACAAAGCGGCAAGGGGCGCTTTGAAAACTCTAAAACTGTAGACAGAGACCGGGGATATCTGTAAAGGAGCACATGATGTTGGTCATGGGTTACCTCGCTGAGGCTCAAACCAATGGAGCCGACATCGATGCTGAAACTCAGATGACTATGGTCTTTGAGACTCTGTCTAAGGAATTTATTCCGTTTAGAGCTACTTTTAATTTGAGCAATAGACGGGATATGACCTTGACAGAACTGATGAAACAGTTACAGGAGTTTGAACTGCTGATCAGGGAGTCTCCTGCAGGTCGAGAGGCCAATATGGTAGCTGCTTCTGGTTCCAATCCTAACTCTGGGAATGGAAAGAAGCAACGGGCCAAGAGTGGTAAGTCTTCTATTCCTCTTGCTACCAAGAGCAAGAAGAAGAAGAAGAAGAACCCAAAGAAGCTTAAGTGCTTCTTCTATGGTAAGGTCGGGTATATAAAGAAGCATTGCAAGGACTTCCTTTCCAAGGGAGGTAGGTGTGATCTTCTATATTTAGAAACTTGTTTGGTTGAGGAATCCAGTGACATCTGGGTCATAGATTCCGGTGCAACTAATCATGTTTGTGTTTCTCTGCAGGGATTCAAAGAAACGAGAAGTCTACTTCGTGAAGACTTAACGCTTCGGATGGACGATGGATCCTTGGTCTCAGCTGGAAGCAGTGGGAGATGTCCATCTTTACTTTGATAATTATAGGAATTTAATTTTGCGAGATTGTTTTTATGTTCCTAAATTTAAAAGGAATTTAATTTCTGTATCTTCTTTATTTAAAGACTCCTACGTGGTATCTTTTAATGAAAAAGTGGTGATTCGTAAAAATAAATCTTTTATCTGTTCCTGGATGGATGCAAAATAATCTATATTTTATCAAACCTAAGATGGACCTATTGCTTAATGCTGAGATAAATGATAATGACTCAAAAAGACTTAAAACTTCTCACTCTAATAAGACTTATCTTTGGCATTTGCGCCTTGGCCATATTAACCTGAATAGGATTCAAAGGTTGGTAAGGGATGGACCTTTAAGTCACTTAAAGGTGGAATCTATACCTCAATGTGAGTCTTGTTTGGAGGGTAAAATGACCAAAAGACCATACGGGTCTAAGGGCAATAGGGCCGAAGGGGTTCTAGAACTTGTGCATAGTGATGTTTGCGGACCGATGAACATCCGGGCACGAGGAGGGTATGAGTACTTCGTCACTTTTATTGACGATTACTCAAGATATGGGTATATGTACCTAATGCACCACAAAAGCGAAACTTATGATAAGTTCAGGGAGTTTCGGGCTGAAGTGGAAAAGCAATTGGGTAAACCCATAAAGGCACTTCGATCTGATCGAGGTGGGGAATACCTTTCTGATGAGTTCTTGGGACACTTGTTAGAGAATGAGATTTTATCCCATTTGACTGCACCGGGCACTCCGCAGCAGAATGGCATAGCGGAGAGAAGGAATAGGACTTTGTTGGACATGATTAGGTCCATGATGAGTTATTCATATTGCCTTTATCCTTTTGGGGATATGCACTACAAACCGCATGTTATCTTTTGAACAATGTGCCTTCAAAATCGGTCCCTAAAACTCCTCACGAGTTGTGGACAAGACGGAAGACATCCTTAAACCATATTCGCATTTGGGGATGTCCAGCTCATGTCCTGTTTAAGGATCCGAATAAGTTGGAAGCACGTTTAGAAGTTTACGTGTTTGTAGGATATCCAAAAGGGACTAAAGGGGGTTATTTTTATAACCCAAAGGAAAATAAAGTCGTGGTTTCAACTAATGCAACTCTCCTTGAGGAGAGTTGTATGAACGACTTTAAACCTCGAAGCAAAGTGGTGCTTGAGGAGTTGAGGGGTGATCCGTTTACTCCAGAGGTTCTGAATGAAACCATTCCTGATCAGTGTAGAAAAACCAAACAAACCTGAACAACAACCTCAGGGGCTTCGGCGTAGAGGGAGGATCGGGCGTCAACCTGAGAGGTATATGTTCAATGGGGAAGTCTTTTTGGCTGAACTGGATGAACATGACAGGGATCCTTATACTTACGCAGAAGCTATGGAGGATGTTGATTCAAGACTCTGGACAGAGGCCATGAACATAGAGATGAAGTCTATGGAGACTAATCGGGTCTGGGAGCTTGTGGATCTTCCCGAATGGGTAAAACCTATAGGGTGTAAATGGATCTACAAGAGAAAAAGGGGAGTGGATGGAAAGGTTGAAACCTTTAAGGCTAGACTGGTAGCTTAGGGTTATACGCAAAAGGAAGGAATCGATTATGAGGAAACCTTTTCGCCTGTAGCCATGCTTAAGTCCATCCGGATTCTCTTGTCCATAGCTGCCGTTCTCGACTATGAGATTTGGCAGATGGATGTCAAGACGGCTTTTTTGAATGGCTATCTTGATGAGTCCATTTATATGGAACAACCAGACGGGTTCAAGGTCGCGGGTCAAGAGGGTAAGGTTTGTAAGCTGCTAAAGTCAATTTATGGACTTAAGCAGGCTTCTCGTTCTTGGAACATAAGATTTGATCAAGTGATCAAGACTTATGGGTTCTCACAAAATGTGGATGAACCATGTGTTTACAAACACAAAAAGGATAGGAAGGTGGTTTTTTACTGCTCTATGTAGATGACATTTGCTAATTGGAAATGACATTGAGGCATTGTCATCGGTCAAATTATGGTTGACCAAACAGTTTGACATGAAAGACTTGGGTGAGGCTAATTTTGTTCTCTGTATCCAGATCTTTCGGGATAGGAAGAACAAAATGATAGCTTTGTCACAAGCCGGCTACATAGATAAAATTCTCAGGAGGTTTGCAATGCAGGATTCCAAGAAAGGTGGGCAACCATCTAGGTCTGGAATTACTCTTTCTAAGAAAGACTCTCCAAAGTCTTATGAGGAAAGAGAATACATGAAGAAGGTGCCTTATGCTTCGGCAGTGGGTAGTCTCATGTATGCCATGCTTTGCACTCGACCGGATATTAGCTATGCGGTCGGGATTGTGAGTCGATTTCAGGAGGATCCAGGACCGAACCATTGGGTTGCGGTAAAGCATATTTTCAAGTACCTAAGAAGGACTCGAGGGTATATGCTTGTGTATTCGGGTGAGGATTTAACTCCTCTAGGATACACTGATTCGAATTTTCAATCCTGCCTGGATTCTAGGAAATCGACTTCGGGGTTTGTGTTTACTCTAGGTGGCAGTGCCATCAGTTGGAGAAGTGCGAAGCAAGATTGCACTTCGGATTCAACGATGGAGGCCGAGTATGTGGCGGCTAGTGATGCTTCGAAAGAAGTAGTGTGGCTCCGCAAGTTCCTTGGGGATCTTGAGGTAGTTCCTGGTATGGATAAGGCGGTATCACTGTACTGTGATAACAGTGCGGTGGTAGCTAATGCTAAGGAACCAAGATTTCACAAGAAGAGTAAGCATATGATCGGAAGTATCATGTGATAAAGGACTTCGTTGAGAGCGGGCATGTCACGGATGTGCAAGATTGCGTCAGAGGACAATTTAGCTGATCCATTCACGAAGACACTTACTGGGAGAGTCTTCGAGAGGCATGTGGAAGCTATGGGGATGCGAAATTTGCAGTATTTACTCACTTAGTGCAAGTGGGAGATTGTTAGACATGTATGCTCTAAGGAGTGAAAATGTAATACGTTTTTGGAGACATTTTTATCAATAAAGAATTTATTCATTTATATATACCAAATATTGTCCTCTTTACGTTCATATTTGTTGAATGTATGATAAGCAAACAGTAGTCTGAGACTGTCAGTCTAAACCTTAAGAATTGGGCATATGATGGGATGATTATGTGGAAGACACAATTCTTAGGGTGACGGTTTAAAACATATGATCTGCAATCGAGGGAATAAAGTTGGGCGCTTTATTCATGTAAAGATTGTTATGTTGTCTATATCCCTTTTGGGAGATGGTTTGTCTTGGCCATCGGAGTTGGACTCCATGAATAGAAACATTGGCACGTTGTTAAAGGTGACGATGTATTGGATCGGGACATAAAGTGAATTGATTTGGATTAATAATTCTATCTTGGCAAATCGATTCACTTTAAACAATCATTTGTATTGTATCTTAATCCTGAGATGAATAATGGGCCCGTTATCTCGACTTGTGTCTTTTGATGTACCAATGGGTGACTCCCACATCTCTATAGTGGCATGCATGCCGGTACGTTGGAGGCATGACTCTTGATAGCGTAGACTTGTTATTCATAGATATGGAATCCATAGCTCCTCTTTAGGAGTAATGATATCCTCTTATATGCGTTGTCCTGTAATTGGAAAACTGGAGCGCTCAACCATTTGGATACATAGGTGTAACCGAATGGTATACTATCTTTGGATGGTAAGTTTTCTAATGGTGAGACAATGGAACGTAAGATAAAAATAATCAGGAAGGTAAGACAGAACTTTGTCCTTAAGCCGATTATGGATGATCATATGGGGATGCGATACACTATGATATGTCATGGAGACTTAGCTACACGAGCTTCGTAATTCTATAAAGTTTGAGAGTGCAGCTCCAAGCTTTTAGTGGAGTAGCGTTGGAGTTGATAATTGTGAAATGTATATCTGGGATATTGGGTTTCATAATTATCATGAGCTTGAACTTTATAGGTCCATTATGGTCCCCTTTGCTAGCTCACAAAATCCTGTAACGACACAGCGTGCTTTTCTAATAATTGGTGACTTATGTCAGATTTATCAGATTGGTTTAAAATTTATAAGAATCAAATAATTCATGTCTGTTTATCGGTTGAATTAATTATGTAAGAAAATTAGTTCAAGATGAACTTGTTGAATTATTGCGTTTGGGTAATTCTTGTCTGTTTATCAGTTGTTTTAATTTTGGACAATTAGAACAAGATAAACTTGTAGAATTATTGTGAATTGATTTATTTTCTTAGATATTATCTTGATAAAGTTTGTTTTGATCAGATATCTTTTCTATTGGGCTATTTGAATCAAAACTGAGACTTTATCTTTAGAATCTCGGGTGGAAAATAAAAGATTCACGAAGATTTTTTCTCGGCAGTTCAGCCTGCCGGATGACGTGTTCGGCCTGTCGAACTGGCCTGTTCGGCCTGCCTATCAGAAAGTTTGGCCTGCCGACCGACGATAGTTAAGATTACACGTTTTCACGCGGATCTTATCAGATATTGATCCGAACTTGATTCTGTTTCAATTTTTTGAGACCTAATCTGATATGGACTGACCCTAGGACCAATAGGTATAAAAAGGGAGTGAGTCTAATGATTTACTAAGATCAATTTGAGAGATTAAGAGTGATACTCTTCGAGTGAGCATCTGAAAACTCCCTGAGAGCTTTTGTTCACAAATCACGAACACTAGCTTTGGGTTCTCTCTATTGGTTGGAAGGAGAGTCACCGGTGGAAGAGCTGTACGTGTGAGCCCACACTCACTCCGGTTGTGGATAGAGAATAGCAAAGAAGACCAGTTGGTTGAGGCTCTTCTGGAACGTTACTTCTCTACACAGGTCACGGAGGTTCTTCGGCACACTGAGGTTAGTAAGATCTGTTTAATTTATACATATAACATGTCAAACTTGTGTTTTGGAAAATACTCTGATAAAAAATTGTTTAAAATTCCGCTGCGCACTTTGTTTCCAACAAGTCATGGATTAGGCAGAGGATATAAGAAGGCGTGTGAGCATAAGAAAGATGAATTGTAACCAGAAGAATGCCAATGATGCAAGTTTTATGATATAAGCTATGGTTTATAATTTAGACATATTTATTTGTTATGTTTTAAACATATAAGAACTATGTTTTAATATTTTATTTTATCATTTTAAGAATTTGGTCTTCCGCGTTAAACAATGAAGTTTTGATTTTGAAATCCAATTTTTGCAGAGCCTCGGACGGCCTGTCGAAGTCTGACTTCGGCCTGCCGGACATATTCGGCCTGCCGATCTGTTAAGAACATTTCCTCCAAGTTATCTTTAAAAGATTGTTTCTTCTTCTAATGGTTTGATATGATATTTAAAGAACATTTGTGATTAAATAATTTAATGTTTTAAAGATGGATTATGATATATATATATAAAAAATTTATATGTAAGTATGCATGGATCCTGGATTATGATTTCAAACTATCTAGTTTGACTTTAAGTAAAGTATTATATGAAAGTATGTAACAACATCTACAACGTTCATAAGGGGGCGTTACAACGGGCTTCGTACTTCTATGTAGCTCGAGAGTACAACTCCAAGCTTTTAGTGGAGTAACATTGGAGTTGATAATTGTTATTTATATATCTAGGATATTGGGTTTCGTAATTATCAGGAGCTTGAACTATATAGGTCCATTTGGTCCCCTTTGCTAGCTCACAACATCCTGTAATGATATGGCGTGCTTTTCCAATAATTGGTGACTTATGTCAGATTTATTAGATTGGTTGAAATTTGAAAGAATCAAGTAATTCATGTCTGTTTATCGGTTGAATTAATTTTGTAATAAAATTAATTCAAGATAAAATTGTTGAATTATTAGGATCAGATAATTTTTGTCTGTTTATCGGTTGATTTAATTTTAAATAAATTAAATCAAGATAAACTGTAGAATTATTAAGAATTTATTTATTTTCCTAGAGATTATCTAGATAAAGTTGTTTTGATTAGATAACTTTTCTCTTGGGTTATTTAAATTAAAACTGAGACTTTATCCTATAAAATCTTAGGTAGAAAATAAAAGATTCATTGAGATTTTTTTTTGGTAGTTTGGCATGCCAATCATCAAGTTCGGCCTGTCGATGGGGCAAGTTCGGCCTGTCGATGCGTAGAAAAAAAGGTCACGTATTTTTATCTGAATTTCATCAGATATTGATCCAAATTTGATTTTGATTCGAATTTTTGAGACCTAATCTGATAAGAACTGACCCTAGACCTTACCTCTATAAATAGGGAGTAAGTCACGTAAGTTATTTAGATCAATTGAGAGATTAAGAGTGATACTCTGCTGGTGAGAATCTGTAACTCCTTGAGAGCTCTTGTTCATAAATCATGAACAGTAGCTTTGGGTTCTCTCAATCGGTTGGAAGGAGAGTCACCTAGAGGAAGAGCTGTACGTGTGAGCCCACACTCACTCCGATCGTGGATAGAGAATAGCAAAGAAGACTTGTTGGTTGAGGCTCTTCTGGAACGTTACTTCTGTTCACAAATTACAGAAGTTCTTTGGCATTCAAAGGTTAGTAAGATATGGTTAATTTATACATATAGCATGTCAAACTTTTGTTTTAGAAAATACTCTGATATAAAATTTTTAAAATTTTACTGCATACTATTTTTCCAACAATTAGTATGAGAGCCATAGTTTTTGCATAAATTTGCAAGTTGTGATCATACTATATGTATAAATTTTGTGATCTTAATCTCTCCTATGCTTGAATTTAATTTTATAGAGAGTTGGCACTCTAGGTTTCTATATAATTTTATGTTGTCATGGACTTATGTGGTGCTTGTTTATTAATTAATTATGGTTGATTAAATAGTTATTTAATTATTATTAATTAATTAATTAATTTATACTGATTATGGTTCCTTAGAGGTTAGAATGTGTATCTAGGTTTTTCATGTAATTAGATGGCGGACTGTTATCTCCGTCTAAGAATTATTATTTAATTTTAAATTTGTAAAAATTTTGTAATTAAATAATCATTCGGAGAAGACGAATCTAAAAGATGGATGATGGCGTTCCTAGGTATTTCCTGAGTTTCTAATTTTATGTTTTTGAATTGTTAAAAATAAAATTGATGAATTGCATTAAAAATTGTATTTTCTAAAAAAGGTGATTTCTGCTCGGTCGACATGTCGAACCCTCCAGTTCGGCAGGCTGATGGTCGCAGATCGACAGGCTGGATGTGAGGTTCGGTAGGCCGATAGCAGGGCAAAAATCAAGTGGCTCTAGTGGCAGGAGTTCGGCAGGCCGGTGGGTCATGACCGATAGGCCGATGACCCAGATCGTCTTGCAGGCAGAGAGCTGAAAAATTTTCCAGAAAAGGTGCAGTTTTTCAATGCAGTTTTAATTTTATTTTTGGGACAATTCTGAGAGACATTAAATTTGGATATGACTGGAAATATGAAATATTCGATTCGTACGGGATTGAAGACTTGAAGATGGACATTACATGAAGAGGAATACAACTTGAGAATTCAAGGATGAAGAGTCGATAATATGTATCGATTATTCTCTTATAATCTTTGTTTTCTAGTCTCTAGGGTGGAACCATAATATTACAGTTATTATTATTTTGCTTGTAGCTTTGCTTGATTGCTTTGCTTGTCTGTATTATAATATGATTTGCCATGTATATTGATAACATGTCATATAATATGATTTGCTTGGAACCTGGATATCCTTCTCTCCTTTGAGAAACTGAAATTTGTGCTGACAACCCCTTGTCCTCCCGAGCCTATGGGAGACTCCACTAATGAGCAATTCCAAGCGTATGATTGCTGGAAAGATGCAAATGATCAGGCCCGCTACTATGTTATGGCCAGCATGAATAATGTGTTGCAGGCTCAACATAAGGATTATGAGACTGCTAAGCAGATCTTGGATAATCTAGAAGACATGTTTGGAGGCCAGGCCATAAAAAAGCGGGAATGGGTGCTTCAGAAACTTCTTAACTATAAATAGGGGCCGGGGACATCTGTAATGGAGCACATGATGTTGGTCATGGGTTACCTCGCTGAGGCTCAAACCAATAGAGCTGACATTGATGCTGAAACTTTGATGATTATGGTTTTTGAGACTCTGTCAAAGGAATTTATTCCGTTTAGAGCTACATTTAATTTAAGCAATAGACGGGATATGACCTTGACAGAAATAATGAAACAATTACAGGAGTTCGAACAACTTATCAGGGAGTCTCTTACGGGTGGAGAGGCCAATATGGTAGCTGCTTCTGGTTCCAATCCCAACTCGTGGAATGGAAAGAAGCAACAGGCTAAGAACATAAAGTCTTCTATTTCTGCTAACAGCAAGAGCAAGAAAAATAAGAAGAAGAACCCAAAGAAGCTTAAGTGCTTCTTCTGCGGAAAGATCAGGCACATAAAGAAGCATTGCAAGGATTTCCTTTCCAAAAGAGGTAGGTGTGATCTTCTGTATTTAGAAACTTGTTTGGTTGAGGAATCCAGTGACATTTGGGTCATAGATTCCGGTGCAACTAATCATGTTTGTGTTTCGAGAAGTCTACTAGATGAAGACTTCACGCTTTGGATGGGGGATGGATCTTGGGTCTTAGCGGAAGCAGTGAGAGATGTCCATCTTTATTTTGATAGTTATAGGAATTTAAATTTGCGAGATTGTTTTTATGTTCCTAAATTTAAAAGGAATTTAATTTCTATAGCTTGTTTATTTAAAGACTCCTATTTGGCTTCTTTTAATGATAAAGTGATGATTCATAAAAACAAATCTTTTATATATTCTAGATGGATGCAAAATAATCTATATTTTATCAAACCTAAGATGGACTTATTGCTTAATGCTGAGATAAATGATAATAACTGTAAAAGACTTAAAACTTCTCACTCTAATAAGGCTTATCTTTGGCATTTGTGCCTTGTCATATTAACCTGAATAGGATTCAAAGGTTGGTAAGGGATGGACCTTTAAGTCAGTTAAAGGTGAAATCTATACCTCAATGTGAATCTTGTTTGGAGGGTAAAATGATCAAAAGACCATACGAGACTAAGGGCAACAGGGCCAAAGAGGTTCTAGAACTTGTGCATAGTAATGTTTGCGGGCCAATGAACATCCTAGCATGAGGAGGGTATGAGTACTTTGTCATCAAGATATGGGTTTGTGTACCTGATGCACCACAAAAGTGAAATTTATGACAAGTTCAGGGAGTTTCAAGCTAAAGTGGAAAAGCAATTGGGTAGACCCAGAAAGGTACTTCGATCCGATCAAGGTAGAGAATACCTTTCTGATGAGTTCTTGGGGCACTTATTAGAGAATGGGATTTTATCCCATTTGACTGCGTCAGGCACTCCGCAGTAGAATGGCATAGCGAAGAGAAAGAATAGGACTTTATTAGACATAGTAAGGTCCATGATGAGTTATTCATCATTGCCTTTATCCTTTTGGGGATATGCACTACAAACCGCATATTATCTTTTGTTGAACAATGTACCTTCAAAATCGGTCCCTAAAACTCCACACGAGTTGTGGATGGGCAGGAAGACATCCTTAAACTATATTTGCATATGGGGATGTCTAGCTTATGTCTTGTTTAAGGATGCGATTAAGTTGGAAGCATGTTCGAAAGTTTACGTGTTTATAGGATATCCAAGAGGGACTAAAGGGGGTTATTTCTATAACCCAACGGAAAATAAAGTCGTGGTTTCAACTAATGCAACTTTCCTTGAGGAGAGTTACATGGATAACTTTAAACCTTGAAGCAAAGTGGTGCTTGAGGAGTTAAGGAGTGATCCAATCACTCCATAGGTTTTGAATGAAACTGTTCCGATCAATGTAGAAAAACCAAACGAACCTGAACAACAACTTAAGGGGCTTTGGCGTAGTGGGAGGATTGAGCGTCAACCTGAGAGGTATATGTTCAATAGGGAGGTCTTCTTGGCTGAATCTGATGAACATGATAGGGATCCTTATACTTACGCAGAGGCTATGGAGGATGTTGATTCAAAACTCTGGACAGAGGCCATGAACACAGAGATCAAGTCTATGGAGACTAATCAAGTATGGGAGCTTGTGGATCTTCCCAAAGGGGTAAAACCCATAGGGTGTAAGTGGATCTACAAAAGGAAAAGAGGAGTGGATGGAAAAGTCAAAACCTTTAAGGCTAGACTGGTAGCTAAGGGTTATACGCAAAAGGAAGGTATTGATTATGAGAAAACCTTTTCGCCTGTAGCCATGCTTAAGTCATCCGGATTCTCTTGTCCATAGCTGCCGCTCTTGACTATGTGATTTGGCAAATGGATGTCAAGATGGCTTTTCTGAATGGCTATCTTGATGAGTCCATTTATATGGAACAACTAGATGGGTTCAAGGTCAAGGGTCAAGAGCGCAAGGTTTGCAAGCTGCTAAAGTCAATTTATGGACTTAAGCAGGCTTCCCGTTCTTGGAACATAAGATTTGATTAGGTGATCAAGACTTATGGGTTCTCACAAAATGTGGATGAGTCATGTTACAAACACATTAAGGATGGAAAGGTGGTTTTTCTACTGCTCTATGTAGATGGCATTCTGCTAATTGGCTAATTTGCAATGACATTGGGGCGTTGTCATTGTTCAAATTATGGTTGACCAAGCAGTTTGACACGAAGGATTTGGGTGAGGCTAATTTTGTTCTCGGTATCCAGATCTTTCGGGATAGGAAGAACAAAATGATAGCTTTATCCCAGGCCGAATACATAGATAAAATTCTCAAGAGGTTTGTAATGCAGGATTCCAAGAAAGGTGGGCAACCATCTAGGTCCGGAATTATTTTTTCTAGGAAAGACTCTCCAAAGTCTGATGAAGAAAGAGAATACATGAAATAGGTGCCTTATGCTTCGACAGTGGGTAGTCTCATGTATGCCATGCTTTGCACACGACCAAATATTTGTTATGTGGTCGGGATTGTAAGTTGATTTCAGGCGGATCCAGGACTAGACCACTGGGTAGTGGTAAAGCATATTTTTAAGTACCTGAGAAGGACTCGAGGGTATATGCTTGTATATTCGGGTGAGGACTTGACTCCTCTAGGACATACTGACTCAGATTTTCAATCTTGTCTGGATTATAGGAAATCAACTTTGGGTTTTGTGTTTGCTCTGGGCGGCGGTGCCATCAGTTGGAGAAGTATGAAGCAATATTGCACTTCAGATTCAATGATGGAGGCTGAGTATGTGGCAGCTAGTGATGCTTCGAAAGAAGCAGTGTGGCTTCGCAAGTTCCTTGGTGATCTTGAGGTAGTTCCTGGTATGGATAAGACAGTATCACTGTACTGTGATAATAGTGCGGTGGTAGCTAATGCTAAGGAACCAAGATTTCACAAGAAGAATAAGCATATTGATCAAAAGTATCATGTGATAAAGGGCTTTGTTGAGGGCGGGCATGTCATGGTGTGCAAGATCATGTCAGAGGACAATTTAGCTGATCCCTTTACAAAGACACATACTGGGAGAGTCTTTGAGAGGCATGTGGAATCTATGGGGATACGAGATTTGTCATATTTACTCACTTAGTGCAAGTGGGAGATTGTTAGATATGTATGCCCTAAGGAGTAAAAATGTAATAAGTTTTTCGGAGACATTTTTATCAATAAAGAATTTATTTATTACTAATATACTAAATCTTATCCTCTTTACGTTCATATTTGTTGAATGTATGTTAAGTAAACAAAAGTTTGAGACTGTCGGTCTAAACCTTTAAGAATTGGGCATATGATGGACAGATTATACGGAAGACACAATTCTTAAGGTGACGGTCTAAATCATAAGATCCGCAATCGAGAGAATAAATTTGGGCCCTTTATTTATGTAAAGATTGTTATGTTGTCTATATCCCTATTGGGAGATGGTTTGTCTTGACCATCGGAGATGGACTCCATGAATAGAAACATTGGCACGTTGTCATAAGTGACGATGTGTTGGATCGGGACATAAAATGAATTGATTTGGATTAATAATTTTGTCTTGGCAAATCAATTCACTTTAGACAATCATTTGTATTGTATCTTAATCCTGAGATGAATAGTGGGCTCGTTTTCTTGACCTGTGTCTTTTGATGTACCAAATGGTGACACCCATATCTTAATAGTGGTATGCATGTTGGTACGTTGAAGGCATGACTCTTGATAGCACAAACCTATTATTCATAGATATGGAGTCCATAGCTCCTTTTTAGGAGTAGTGATATCCTCTTATATGTGTTATCCTGTAATTGGAAAACTAGAGTGCTCAACCATTTGGATGCACAGGTGTAACCGAATGGTATACTGTCTTTGGATGGTAAGTTTTTCGATAGTGAAATAATAGAACGTAAGATAAAAATAATTGAGAAGGTAAGACAGAACTTGTCCTTAAGCCGATTATGGATAATCCTATGGGGATACGATACACTATGATATGTTATGGAAACTTAGCTATACGGGCTTCGTAATTCTATGTAGTTCGAGAGTGCAAGTCCAAGCTTTTAATGGAGTAGCGTTGGAGTTGATAATTATGAAATGTATATCTGGGATATCAGGTTTCGTAATTATCAGGAGCTTGAACTATATAGGTCCATTTGGTCCCCTTTGCTAGCTCACAACATCCTGTAACGATACAACGTGCTTTGTCATGACTTATGTCAGATTTATTAGATTGGTTGAAATTCGAAAGAATCAAATAATTTATGTCTGTTTATCTGTTGAATTAATTTTGTGATAAAATTAATTCAAGATAAAATTGTTGAATTATTGGGATCAGATAATTCTTATCTGTTTATGGGTTGATTTAATTTTAGATAAATTAAATCAAGATAAACTTGTAGAATTATTAGGAATTCATTTATTTTCCTAGAGATTGTCTAGATAAAGTTGTTTTGATTAGAAAACTTTTCTATTGGATTATTTGAATTAAAATTGAGACTTTATCCTATAGAATCTTGGGTGGAAAATGGAAGATTCACAGAGATTTTTTTTTTCGGTAGTTCGGCATGCCGATCATCAAGTTTGGCCTGCCGATGGGGCAAGTTCGGCTTGTCGATTAGGCAGATCGGCCTGCCGATGCGCAGAAAAAAAAGGTCACACATTTTTACGCAGATTTTATCAGATATTGATTCGAATTTAATTTTGATTCAAATTTTTGAGACCTAATCTGATAAGAACTGACCCTAGACCCAACCTCTATAAATAGGGAGTAAGTCACATAAGTTATTCAGATCAATTGAGAGATTAAGAGTGATACTCTGCTGGTGAGAATCTGTAACTCTCTGAGAGCTCTTGTTCATAAATCACGAACACTAGCTTTGGGTTCTCTCAATCGGTTGGAAGGAGAGTCACCTGGAGGAAGAGCTGTACGTGTGAGCCCACACTCACTCCGATCGTGGATAGAGAATAACAAAGAAGACTTGTTGGTTGAGGCTCTTCTGGAACGTTACTTCTCTTCACAGATTACAGAAGTTCTTTGGCATTCAAACGTTAGTAAGATCTGGTTAATTTATGCATATAGCATGTCAAACTTGTGTTTTGGAAAATACTCTGATATAAAATTTTTAAAATTTCACTGCATACTATTTTTCCAACAGAGGCATCAACGAGGCTAGGCGGTGGTGTGGCAGGGCATGGGCTGAGGGTTGAGAGAGACACCGAGAGAGACAAGAGGTAGAGAGAGAGAGAAACTCGGAGAAATGGGAAAGAAGATCGAGTGCTAGACTGTTATAAAGTTGAGTTTTTTGTGTCGTAGTTAAAAGTCAGAATGTCATCACTAAAAGTTTAGACAACAACATCGTTTCACTCCAACAGATTAAAATAGGTTACTATAAACATATAGCAATGAAAAAACTTACGTGTTGTTGCTAAAAGTCTTGAAAATATCTTTGCATGCTGATATTTGCCACTTCAATTTTAATGAATTTTTTTTGGAAAACTTTTTAGCAACGACAAAGTTCCAGCTGGTATTTCTAGACATCAAATTGGGACCCTTGCCGCCCAAACTTTTAATGGCAACAAATTCATCCCTAAAAGTCTTTTTTTTTTTTTTTTTTTTTTGCTGTGCCCGCTGGCATTTTGGTGCAAAAGTTTAATCTTTACTGGCGAACCTCTAGCAATGACATAAATTGTTTTTGACATCAATGGTTAAGTTTTACCGCCGAATGTTTGTTCTAGAATTTTAGCAAAAGTGAGTGCCATGGTTTATTTATTGATTTTTCTAAGCAGTCAGCATCGTCTTCTTTTATAATGACATGTCATTGCTCTAAGCCAATTTTTAGCATCGATTTTGGTCGTTGTTAAAAATTTCATCGCTAAAGGCTTTGTTTCTTAGAAGTTGTTATTCCACAATTATAGAGTTAGAGTGAGAGAATATTCTTGTGTACGGGAGTCTATATGGATATTACGAGGGTACAATGACAAAACTGGTCTTTGGAGACCTCCAAAGGTTGCTTTTGAAAAATATTGCACTCATCATGTCCATCCTCCATTAGGGTCACTTCAAAAATAAAACCAATAAAGAAAATGTCCTGGCTGTATTTTCTCGATTACAATGACAATAAGAGGCTGAGTGTTGAGCAACTATTGGTACTTGCTCAATATAATATTAAAGCTCAAGCTAAATGGGGGATATCTTTTGACAGTTGATATGTAAAGGTTTCTGCCCCCATTTTGTGTCCATAATGGCCAGCTTATATAATGGCATATTCTCTTAGCTTATCTCTCATATGCCTCTTGTTATTTTGCCTGCAGATATTTTCCTTCGGAAAAAATTGAGATGTTCAATAACTTTGGAGCCAGAAATCGTGGATTTGGATGTTGAAAATGTAAGGTATGTGTGATATCATGTATTCTAGCCTTGGAGGGACAAAGCAGAGAGCTTTTAAGGCAACTTGAGTTGAATCAAAATCTCAAATCAAATTAATAGCGTAATAATACTAATAATCTCATACTCGAGTTTTTTTTTTTTTTTTGCTTTTGCTATTCATCTCTTTGTTTTACTTTTATTGAAAAATTCTGCATAAAATTTGAAATAAAAAAGTTAAAAAGGTAAAATTAAAAATATATATATATATATTAAGTTTGAAAAAGTTTAAATGGAGCCACTTGGCCCCAGTTTCTCATTGTGTTCAAGCTAACGGAGGTAGTATTGTTCTCTGTTGCTCTAAGATGCGCATTTATGATAATATCATGAGGACAATAGTAATGTGAAAAGCAACAATTTTATCAATGCTAAATAATAACAGAAGCATGATATAAACTTAATATTGTAGTCATATACATGATATGTAGCCATGAAATTTTTCAGTGAAACACTAAAAAAAAAATAGAGATAGTGTTTTTTTATTAAATTAGGACTTTTTGTGTGTTTCAGTTACTGAATTAACACAATTATAATTTTTTTTGAAAAAGAACACAACTGAAATTTTAAGAAAATCTTAAAGACAAAAATCAAATTTCTAAAACTTAAGTGGGGCCGTCAGTATAATTGTATATATATATTTTCTACCTAATATATATAGTTGACGAATCACTACTATAATAATATTTAGCCGTTATGGTATGCATCTTAGACTCTAGTCTAATTCAAATTTTTATGATAGTGCTAAGATTTGTAGAATGTTTGGCATGATAATTAGAACTGATTTTACTGTAGTATGTGAGAGCTTTACATTGTAACAACTTTTTTCTGCTTACTGTAGCATATGAGAGCCTTACGTCGTTCATAATTGAGATAATAATTAAGATTGTATCTTGCCAAACAGGCTATTGGCCTTCAGGTCATAACAAAAGCAATTTTTAAGCAATACTATTCTTAATGTCAATATTTTGTATGAAAAATTTTAAAAATATATATTATCAAATTTTATTAGGCATTGGTTTTAATAACCCAAAACTTCAAATAAAAACACCACGATGTGATTAGGGACGGGGAAAAAAATAATGACGGAAACAAAGAGATTCAATGTAAGTGGTGTTGCATCGGTACAATTATTGGCGATACTAGCTAGGTTAAATATGGAATATAGTACTCATGATTCAGTGCTACATAGATGCCGTGTGCGTGTAGATGCAAATTGCGATATTATTAACATTTCACGCGAAGTCATATCTACTTCCTTATGTATAATCATCACAATGCAAATAATGTCAGTACAATATAAACCAAGGTAGGCTCTGTGGAATCTTTTGGAGATAGGATATGGAATAAATATCTATATTAGTTCACGAAAATCACATCTCAGTCCTTCTGTCCATATCTATATGTATATATATCTATCCACATTGTCTTGTCTGAGGCTCTGAGCCACCATTACATATTATTAATGGACTTGTAACAATTCTGTATCTCTGTAAGTGCTCCGACCACCATCGCCGGAGGCATGCTTGAAAAGACTGCGCGTAATTTACGCATTGTAAGACACGAGAGAACCCACTACGCACCATGCTAGCTTTTTACCTTCTGGTACACACCATTACATTACCAGCGTGAAGTCAATAATAATATACAAAATCGTCCGTACATTAATTTATCGTATGTGCTTAATACATGGACCAGGTTCTACTCCTTTGGGACCTTAAGAGGAGACGTATATAACATGTACAGGTTTCAAATCACGTGCCGCGCCAAGCAGACTTGGCAAAAAGAAAGGACGCAAACTGTAATATTTTTATAGCAAGCTAGAATTGTGGCCATTGAATTGACTCAATTATTTGCTTGTGGCTAGATATATATGTGTACATGTAACATAAATAAGGGGATATGCACTTACAAAAGGTGCCATTGTAAGATAAATGTGTTGACCACAAAGAAATCCATTTAGTGTTGTTTGTTGCGGCCAGCTTCTAGCATCGCTCTTTTTTTTTTTTTTTTGGTCACTTTTTAAAATGTGGGGAAAAGAAGGGTTATCCTACATAGTAAAATTGAAAAAAATATTCACGACATAGTTGTGCGAATATTATTGGATTAAATCCTATTTATTGTTTATGTGCTGAAGATCTTTCGATGGATTATTATTATTGTTATTATTATAGTAGTATTATTACTAGTTATTGTCGTTGTTGTATGACTTATATTTCCTGAAGGTCTCTCGTTGGAATTGGATCACCACTAATTTTTTAAATTTTGGTAAGTTACTTCTATCGTAGTCACATATATATTTTCACGTGTAATTGACGGCGAAAACTCTTCTATCCATCACCCTAGTATTTATATTCCAGGAGATAAGATCTCATTTGAATTTGAGATTGGATTACGCTTAGATTTGGGTCTATTACCAAGCTTGCATTCCTCGGCTACTTATCTTCTCTCTTTTGATTTGATTTCGAATGGGAGAGAGCTACTAACACCACATATATCCCGTGATTTTTGGCAATTAATTCTTATCTTAGCCTCTCCAGACCAATAATCAAGTCGCATCTGCTAAGAGAAATGCCTTTCGATTGATTTATGACATGAGAATAAAAGTTTTCTTTTCCTTTTTGAAGAGTATGCCACATGTGACTGTAGTTAGAATACCAACTTAGGTAATAATAGTATTATTTAGGACATGGACAATAATTATTAGAGAAAATTAGGTAAATGGCTTATTTTTGGCCATCTTTTTAAATCAATAGCCAAAATTTTATAAAATTAAATAAATGGCAGAAATTTTTGAAAATTTTAGAAAAATGACCATTTTTTTATAGCATATATCGTTGATAGATGCTAATATATTGATTTATATTAATAAATCATTGATATTGATTTTAGTTAACAAGTTTTAAATTTTCTAATTAAATTAGAGAGTTTTGAATTTTATAAATTAAACTACTCAATCAAATAAAATGCCAAAAAAAAAAAATAAAAAATAAAATGACTATAGAACAAGTATTCAAAAAGTTATAAACAATGATGATGAAACTGGTTAAAGGACCATTTTTCAACACTAGACACTAACTGTACAATTAATCATAGAATTATTCCTAATTTTCTAATGAAACTGCCAACTGCAGATAATAAGAAGCTCTGCTATTCCAATCTTTCACTACTGTATCATTAAATAAAACAAGCTCTTTATTTAATCTTTTTCTGTTAAATAACTTAGAACAAGCTCTTTAGATTTAACCTAACTAAAGCATTAAGATGAGAAAGATTAGTTGTTCTAAGCAATAAACACAGAAGCTCGGTTTATTTAACTTAGGTTATATTTCACATACAATCATAAGAAAACTTGGCCATAATCAATGACTACAATTCGCTACTAAAAATTAGAAAAAATAAGACAATTAAGGATCAAAAATTCTAATCTAGTAGATAATTCTCATGTTCTATTTAGTTGGCCACCCCCAAATAAAATAAGAAAATAATCATGAACAATAATTATGGATTCGATTGTAAAATTGGAAATAATTCTGAAAGTATTAATTACATATTCATATTTTGGGTTTCGAAATCATCCTTAACCACAATTACAATGATCCTAACATAATTAAAAATAACAACGAAAATAAAAAATTAACTAGCATTAGGAGTTGCAGAGAATGAACGAAAAGAAGAAACAATATAGTGAAGATCGGCGATGAAACAAAACTCCCTTCCATCCTCCGTGCTTGACCTCCAACCAGAGCAAAGCTTTTCTCCACTAGCAGCACAAACCCTAACACAGCCAAGATCGGCCTGTGACGATGCTTCGGATGAAAATCGAAGGCTAGCAGACTAGCGGACGTGTTGGCCCACCGGCCTCAGCCCTCTCTCTAGGATTCTTTTTCTTGTTCTCTCTATCTCTCTCTCTAAAATTTAAAACTCCTTTTTAATATGGCAGGATGTTGATTATAGTGTTGTCTCACGCTAATTACTTTTCAATGACCAAATTTAAGGCATAATATATATATATATATATAGCGATATGACATTGGTGAAAAATTTTAATACAAGCCATTGCTTTAATTTTGTCAAAATGGTGACTATATCGGATCCACTAATTAGAATTGCCTATTTGGAAACTGAGAAACACATAAAGCGGTACTCTTATTCTTAACTCCATCGTAAATTGTAGAGCTTGAATTCCCCATACATTTTGATAACATTAATTTGTCATTTTATGTGATGATCTTTTTATGATAAGAAATTTCTATCAGAAAAGAATATGTAAATGGAGTATATATATATAATCATCACTAATTACTCGGTTCCACAAAATCATTAATCTATCTCCGACTTTGTGCAGTAATCTAGAGGCAAAGGCTTGTTTGATAGCGGTTTCAAAATGGTTTTTATTTTTGAAAAAAATCTAAAATTGAGAATGTTTTGAAGAATGTGTAAAACTATTTTTAAAATTATATTTGGTAGTACAAGGTGATATATTTTTTAAAACAAAATATTTTTAATAAAAAATTATTAATATAAACAAAACCAAATTTAATTTTAAAAACACTAATTATTAATATATTTAAAAATTTTATTATTGACAAAACCAAGAGGAATAGATTCCACTTTCTCTTCCTCTGCTCCAGTGGGTGGTGGACACTAACAACGACTACAACGACGGACCTAGCCCTACCCCTGACGGACAAAACCCCCACCTCTTTTCTCTCTTGATAGACCCAGCACCCACCTTCAATGGTCACCCTTACGGCCACCCTCGATAGCCCCTTGCCACTCTCGATGGCCACCCTCGAAGACCCCAAGTCCCCATCCTTTCTCTCACTCTCTCTTTCTCTCTTACTATGTGTGCCTTGCGGCGGCCAACGTGTGTGGGCAAGGATGATCATGGTCGCCGGGAGGAGGAGCGGCGAGGTCGCTAAGAGGAGGGACTTGGTTGCAGGTCTCGCTAGCAGAGTGTGGTGGTGGCTAGGGTGGCGCTAGTCGCCGAGAGGAGGGGCTGGGTTGGTGTTCTTGTCAGTTAGGGGTGGTCGTTAGGATGGCAAGGGGTTATGGGTTTGAGAGAGAGAACGGGAGAGTGGGAGAGAGTAGGAGAAAAATAAGAATAAAAACAATTTTGTTTTTCAATTTTGGGGGATTTTTGGGGTTTTTAAAATTTTTTTTATTTTGTTTTGAGCCAAAGTTTTAACCAAACACATTTTTATAACCATTTTCTTTTTTATGTTTTTGAAAATAGGAGAAACTTTCCAAAAAAAAAAAAAAAACAATCCCCTAAATTACTGAAAAAAAGGAATTAATCTTAACGTGCTTATAAGATTGACAGATTGATGGACCACCATAAACGCTAAGTTTGGCTCCTTCAGTGAGAGGAACTACTCACCTTTAACTTAGGCCTTACCCAAAGATTGGATGAGGATATTGGATTTTGATTTTTAGTTGTATTTTTTTTTGGCTTGTCTACACGTTGGCAAATAGCTCACTTTCTCAATCAGAAAAGAAAGGCATCTATAATCTTTATTTGATTAAAAAACGTCAAACTTATTGGGTTCCCTAGCAAAAGCGCACATTGTTTTTCCTAGTCAGAAAGGCAATTTCTTTAATTCTCTTTCAAATATCACACACACACACAAAAAAAGTGATGACCAAGTTTTAATGTTCCAAATTCACAAATTCCACTTCTCTTCCAAATACATTAACATGTCAAACACAAATTCAATCGAATATTTGAATTGAAAACCCTAGAAAGGTTTATGTTGCTGCGCAAAATGAGCTGTCTAATCTTGGACACGTGGCATTAAGTGGTTAGGGAATTTTGTGATACAAATCACCCTGGCCCTAATATTTGTATATATTCTTCATCATCTATAATAATATATTAGCCCACAATGATCTCCTTATAGCAAAGGCGATATAAATGCAATTTCCAACCACTAGCATAGTGTGGGCCATGAAATATGCCTTATCACATGAGATGACTGAAAAATGACCACTCTTAAAATTAGGGGGCCTTAGGTTGTACCATATTGTTGGAAGAAAGAATCAAAGCATCTACCGCTGCTTGACGGCAATATAATGTGAACAATGCTTGGTCCCCGGTGTCCTCGATTTTAGTTAATGGCCTTGCAGGCCAGTTACTCTGTGGTGGAGAACATATTCTCTATCCTTTTCACTAGGAGAGATGAGAATGCAAACAGGACTAGAATGAGTTTATAGCTAGCTAACTCAACCCAAGTAAAGGGAAGGGTGCAAACGATACACACGTTGGCCGTAAATTTTTCCCCCTTCTTCTTTTGAATGGAGGCACTAATAAGGGGAAAAAAAAAAATAGTGATAGCTTTTGTTGAATGCAAACATAGCACTATATTCCAAACATAAAACTTTAAAAATTAAATGGAGACATGTGTCTTCCATTCAGCATCTTGTACGTACGTAATGAAATACAATATTATTAATGTTTTAATTGCTAAATATACACAGTTCGATTTTTTAATACTGTTGGACGTATCATGTTGGGCTGTAAATGTTATGTAGGTTGGTCCAGAGCACATCGATAGTGTTTCTTTCCTCATTTATCCAATTTGTTTGTGTGTTCTTATTTTTTTTGTGTTTAGTCGTATTTTCTATAGATTGAATTTGTTTTTTTTTAGGGATTTAGTTTGGCCTTGTTGCTATTTGATTCTTGGTATCAATGTTGACTAGATATTTTTATCTATAATAAAGGATTTGTTAAAACAGCCGTATATGTGCTCAATTATTGGTGGACTTCTTTTGGTGTTTATTTGTAGAGTCCAATACACATTATCCCTCCTTAAGCATTTTATTTGGGTTTCCGAGTGGAATTGGTTATTTGTTTTTGTTGTGTTTCTTGCAGCACGAAGCTGTGTGGATGTTGATGATTGATATTTGGATTGCCATTTTTTATGCTATAGAATATGATTTAGCTTTTATAAGAAGTTGAAGGGTACGTATTGAACTAAAATATGTTCAGAACTTTTTTTTTTTTGGCTAGACATACAGACTATTGACTGTATCTTTTAAACATGTTCAAATATTACTCATAAACTCTAGGGCCTTTCAAAAATGTTCAAATACACATTTAAACCGATTAAACTTGTCCAAGCCATTTCACAGTGTGAATAACCAATTAATTGCGGAGTACATAGAATGGCACTTTCTCAAATCCTCACTCGTACTGCCCATAGGTTGAACATTAATCATAAAAAGGGACCAATCCAAAACTATATGTACTTTGTATATTATATATATAATTTAATTACAAAAGTATACCTGCTAGTTTTTAGAATTTTTCAATTTATCTTTTTATTTTAAAAACTTCAAATGTATCATTTAAATTTTAAAAAAACTAGTTTTAATATCATCCCTATGAATAAAAAAAAGTTAACAAAATGATATAATGAGCTCAAACAATTATGAAAGGTATCTTATGGAATTAAAACATAAAAACTCCTAAAAAACACATAAAATTTCAAAAAGAAAAATCTTAAGTTTTATGACTTTTTGAATATTAAAATATTTTTTAAAAATTTTCTCAAGATAATTAAAAAATATATTTTAGAAACAAATTTGTATATTAAGAGTATGTTTATTTTATCTCCATATTTTTTTGGTCTAAAACGCTTGTGAGGGATAAAATTAAAACAAGTTTTTTAAATTTAGAGGATACTTTATTAGTTTCTTAAAATAGAGTGATAAATTGAGAAATAATTAAACTAAGTGTAGGATTTGACTTCTTAGCTTATATATATATGAAATGATTGGATCATTATAAAGTTTTATTGTCTAACTCTAGATCTTTAAAAAAATTCCTCAAAAAATTAATCTAGAAATTTATCTTTTAGAGCCTAAATTACTAATTAAAGTAACTGATCTAATTTGCACTCATATAGATTAATGGATATAGATTAGATTAGATTATTTGATGTGTTAATTGTGGAATGGATTGAATGTAAAATTGTAAAATCCGCACATGTGTGTAGAGGTGGCAAAATCATGTTTGTGCCGTGTTCGTGTCGGCACGTTTACAGCACGACACGTTTAGCCCAAACACGAACACGACACGATTAATAAACACGCCAGAAATGCAAACACGAACACGATACGCCTATGGCACGCGTAACACGACGTGACACGATTAACATGATTATTAAACTTACCGTGATGGGTTGATACGATAACAACACGTTTATGACCCAATTAACTAAAAATTTTAAAAAAAATTAAAAAAATTTAAAAAAAGCCAATAAAAAAATTAACAAAAACACAATATCTAATTAATACTAACCTACTATAAATATTTCAAATAGTTTTATTTTTAAGTTTAAATGTGTTATAAATGGGCGGGTCGTGTCGTGCCATGCCGTGTCAGCACGTTTACGGCCCCTTTAATTAAACGTGTTAAGGCGTGTTTAGCGTGTTAGCAAGAATCTAGCCCGTTTATTTTTGTGTTATTTATGCCAACCTATTTATGGCACAATTAATAAACGTGCGGTTCAAACCCGTTTATCTTGTGTCGTTTTCGTATCGTGTCATCATACCGTGTCCAAAATTGTCGGCCCTACATGTGTGGGTTGGATTAATTGAGGTTAAATATTGGACTAAATGAACATACCCTTAATAAACACCATCAATAGACAAAAAATAGAATTAGCAAGTCTTCGTAAAATAGATTAAATTTAATTAAAAAATTAGTCAATTAAAAAGAACCATGTTTTATTTTAGTTGAAACTAAGGTATTTTTTTTTAAAGTAAAAATGAGAGAGCAATTGATATAAAAACTAGTAAATCTTAGCTAGGTTGGCTAGCACTAGAAGACTCATCCCTTGTCAAACCCTCTCTTCTAATATATTAAAAATACCAAAAATGAAAAATACAAAATAGTAAATAATAAAACAATCTAACCTAAGGGTGCTTAACCATTAAAAGAAAGGCCAACTCTAGGGTGTTTGGAAGAGTAATTCAAACTAATGGTTTGAACTATGAACAGTTTAAAGCTCTCACATGCTATGGTAAAAGCTACAGTGTAAAGCTCACACATGCTATAGTTCTCAAACTCAAACTGATAGTTTAAACTACTCTCCCAAACACCAAGAGGTAAATAACTAACTATAGTTTTTGAAGAAACTAGCAAGTAAAGCTATGAACTAAGTCAAGCATAAGACTACATGCGATTGCCCTCCAAATCGAGACTCACTAAAACCTTCCAAGTAAAATCCAATAAGAAAAAATCAAAGAAGAAAAAATAGTACTTAATGTCAACATCTTAAAGAGAATTTGTAACCATTTGTTAGATTTAATCATAAATATGATTTACCACCATATTCCTAAATCCCAAGAACCATCATGTCAAATTATTAAGAATAATAATCGAGAATATGTACTTAAATCCATGGTGATGTAATTGAGAGGATAGAGTCTTCCACAGTCATGTTTTTAAAGCTCAAAGGATCTCTCCCTTCAATGGTGAAGGGATAAGGAGAGCAAATTATATGTATGATTTGACTTAGGAACCATAACTCTTTTATATACTAAGTCAAAAAGAATCCCATTATTCCTACTTTGGTTAGAATTAGGTTTCTATACATTTAAAGCTCATACCCAATGATATACCTAAAGCCTAAAATAATAGATCACTTATTAGACTCTATGAAATTAGATAGCCTATAATATAATTTTCACTTAATATGTAAAGCTCATATCGAATATTAAATAATAAACCCAACAATCTCTCATTTGGACTGCATATGTTTCCTGAAGCAACTATATTATATAATTTTGAATATGCATTGAAAATGCTATCTTGCCTTGAAATATCTTCTTAGTTACAATTTGATCTATCTACTATATTAGTATGGGATCAAAATGACCTTCATTACATATACTTATAACTAGATCCATCAATGGTCACCACACAAACATATTCAATGACATAGATCAAGTGTGAATGTGTAGCATGGAAATTACATGCAATGTGATCTTAAACATGCCTATTTTCAACTGGTCTTACTTTATTCTTTAGTGACATCATAAATAAAAGAATTAATTTAGAGTTGTAAATAAAGCATTGACTTTATTCTATAGAAAATAAATATAAAATGTGTATGGAATAAAAGAACACCAAAATACATACTCGCACTAGACATGCACATCGTCAAATAAAACAACACCTATGTGAATAGTATGCTCATGAAATACCTTAGGTAGTAAACCCTTAATGAGCAGATCCGCAAACATGGAGTTGTCCTAATATGTTCTATAGACACCTCATGATTCAAAACTCTTTCTAACAATAAGAAACTTGATGTCTATCTGCTTTGACTTTGTAGAGCTTCTTTTATTGTTGGAATAAAGTACAGCCAAATTATTGTAACAATATATCCTCAATGGTTTCTTAATACCATCTACAACATGCAACTCGAAGACAAAATTTCGTAGCCATTTCCCCATGGTTAGATGCCTCATAACAGGCTATGAACTTAGGTACCATAGTGAAAGAAGCTATGTGCGCTTGCTTTATACTGTTCTAGGAAATAGCCCCCGTAGCTAGCAAGTAAATATAGCCCAATGTGGATCTTTTATTGTCTTAGAATCTAGTAAAATCAAAACCAGAATATCTAACGATTTCTAAATGCTCCGATCTCTGATAAGTAAGCATGTGGTCTTTTGTTCTCTGCAAATAACATATAACCCTTTTTGCTGCTTTCCAGTGATCCATCATAGAATAATTTTGCTAACATTTCCATTATGAATGCAAAATCTAGATGCGTACATTGTAGAGCATACATAAGACTCCCATAGCTGATGCATAAGGAATCTTTTGCATTTCTTTCTTTTCAAACTCATTCTTGGGGCATTGGCTGAGATTGAACTTGTCTCCCTTAATAATTGGGGTATCTTCTGGGGTACAATCTTTCATGCAAAATCTGTTGAGAACTCTTTCAATATATCTCTTTTGTGATAACCCAAGGATACCTTGAGAGCAATCTCGATGTAACTATATGCCTAATACAAAAGAGGCTTCCCAAGATCTTTCACTTCAAAGTTCTTTGTTAGAAATCTCTTGGTTTCATGTAGTAAGCCTGTATCGCTACTAGTAAGCAATATATCATTGACATAGAACACCAAGAGTTTATACTTACTCTCACCCAACTTATGGTATATACAATCATCAACTTTAATTGACTCAGACCCAAACGAGACAATAACTTGATGAAATTTGTGATGCCATTGATAGGAAAGCTGTTTAACATCATAGATAGATTTCTTTAGTTTGCAGACCACCTTCTTTGGGTCACCAGATGTAAAGTTTTCTGGCTGTATCATATATATCATTTCGTCAATATCACCATTGAGAAATGCAGTGTTTATATCCATTTGATTTAATCCAAATCAAAATGAGCCATAAGTTCTATTATGATCCTAAAAGAGTCTTTCGTTGAAACTAGAGGGAAATTCTCTTTATAATCAATATCTTCTTTCTAAGTGAAATGTTTAGCAACTGAACAAGCCTCATATCTCTCAACATTGCCTGTGGAATCCCTCTTGGTCTTAGATATCTATTTGCAACCAATGGGCTTTGCACCTTCATGTAATTCAACGAGATGTCAAACGTCATTATCCTTCATGGATTTTATTTAATCATTCATGGCATCAATCCACTTTTAAAAGTTAGAACTCTATTTGAATTGATGAAAGTTGATTTGATCATCTTCCTCCATTGCTATGTCAACCTTATGTGCTTGGAGCTGACATAGTCATCCAAAATCACACTTCTCCTTTTTCTAGTGGATTTTCTTAATGGCATATCCTCTTGAGGTTGTTGAGTTTGGTCTTTAGGAGCAACTTCTTCATTTTGGATATGGAGCTCCTCAACGTTGTCTTGATATTCCAAATTTGCATTTTGGACAATGTTAGGAATTGGAGCCTGATCATTGCCAATAGCAATAGTAGGAGGAGAAAAAAATTCCTCTTTGAAGACAATGTCTCTTTCTCTACCTCCCCTTTAAACTCAATTTCCTTAAGAAATCTTACATTTCCCATCTTGAAAAAGGTCCTAGTTATGGAATCATAAAACTTGTAACCCCTTGATGGTTTAGAGTACCTACAAAGCAACAGCTTATAGTTCTTCAGTCAAGTTTCTTTTCATTTGGCCTATAAGGCCTTGTCTTAGCTGGACAATCCCAAATGTGTAAATGCCTTATACAAGGCTTCTTGCCTATCCATAATTCATAGGGGATTTTAGCTACTGTTTTACTTGGAACACCCCGTTAAAGATTTATGCTGCAGTCTTTAACGCTTTTCCCTAGAGGGATTCTAGTAAAGAAGAATGACTAAACATACTTCTTATCATATTTGTTAGTAACGCCATTCATGCTAGATTTGCCTAGCATTATGTATTGTAGGATGATACTACCTTTCTCTAGGAATTTACAAAAGATCCTAAATGTTGTTTACCAGATCTATCATGTCTACCATGGTATTCACCATCATGGTCAGATTTAAAGGCTTTAGTTTTCTTGCCAAGTTCATTTTCAACTTCAGCTTTGAAAACCTTAAACACATCCAGAAACTAAGACTTCTTATGAATCACATATATGTACCCATACCACAAATAGTCATCTATGAACGTAACAAAATACTGTTGTTCATTCTAAGAAGCTGTAGGGAATGGTCTATATAAATCAATATGAATTAGTTCTAAAAAGTCTAAAATTCTTTTGAAACTAATTTCTTTACGTTTGTCTTTTTCCCTTTTATGCACTCAACACAGACTTGGAAATCTATCAAATCAAGGGAGTTAAGAATCCCGTCAAACATAAGTCTCTAAATTCTTTGTTTAGAGATATGGCCTAAACGTTTGTGCCATAGTGAGGTGGAATCCTAGTAGTTTAATTTGCGTTTTGTACCACGTGAACTAGTATGTAAGGTTTCATTAAATGGGACAATAGTATCCAACAAATATAAGTTATCATGTAAGGATAAAAAATGATTACCAATAAGGTTTGAATCTTAAGAAAAGCTAAATTTATTATTTCTAAATAAATAAGAATGACCAAATTTGTCCAAACTAGAAATTGAGACAATTTTGTCTAAAAGATAGTACTACATAAGTTTCTTCTAAATTTAAAAAATAATTAGTCTTTAATAATAACTTAAAAGTTCCTATAGTCACTACTGCAACTATTTTGTCATCGCCTATAAAGATAAATCTTTCAACATCACTTGGCTACTAGTTCCACAAACAACCCTACATAGACATACTTATATGAGTAGTAGCAGCAGAATCAACCCACCAAGTGTGTTTACATACAGAAGCTAAATTAGCTTTAGAAAAAACCAAAATGAGAAGCATACCTTTCTTTACATGCTAATTGGCATACTTTGGACACTCCTTCTTCATGTGTCCAACCTTCTTCTAGAAGTAACAGGTAAAATTGTCCTCCTATTTCTTTTGCATTTTACGATGTGGTGCCCTAACTGTAGCTTCTTTATGGTTCTTTTTCCTTTTCTTGTCCTAAGGGATGGTTCCCAAGTGAGTACTTTCATTTTTTTTTTTTTGTTAAGCCTTTTTTCTTCTTGCACATAGTGAGATATGAGCTCATTAAGAGTCCATTTGTCCTTTTGGGTATTCTAACTCACTTTGAATGGACCCTATTTTGTAGGAAGAAAAATTAAAACTAAATGCACAAGCACGTCCTGAGACAGTTCTAACTTTAGTGCCTTTAGTTTGGAAGTGATATGAGACATTTCCATAATGTACTCCCTTATTTTTCCTTTTTCTTTATAGTTAGCACTTTCTTTCTTAGACATTGAGGCCCTAAAAGGTTTCTAGAATGGAATGTTTCATGATTGTAAGACTCATACGGTTAAAACGCTCTTGCTTCTCTAAATCTCTTTTAGCATTTGAGGAACTTTTAGCAGTAAGAGGAAAGAGAGGATGTCTAAAGAGCAAGGTCAAGATCCATGCAATCGAGAACAACCATAAAGTTCTTTTTCTAATTCTTGAAGTTTGTACCATTAAGCACGAGAATTGAATTAATATTGGCAGATATTATAGAAGCAAAAGTAGAAACTGAATCAAAAGAAAACAAAATAACAAGCCTGCAACCAATAATTATGTCATAACATAAGTATGATCATTCAATAAATGCATACATGACATGATTAAATAATTCACACAATGATGGCCCCATCACATGATACCAAGCACAACATTAATGTTTAGTTTTTAGACAAAAACATAATTATAAGTGGTACTCTCCGCGTAGTAATCAAATATTGACAATTAATCCTATCAAATAATAAACCTTTCTTTGAATTGACTTATTTCTCAAATAGAAAACTTAACAATCATTACATATTTACTACCACATGTATGCCTATTATTTGGCCAAACAATAACCTTTTTCTGGGCTGGTCATTATTCACATAAACAATTGGCATATACATCTTAATATTCCAAAATAAGTGAATTTACACAATAGAGGTTACTTTAGCAACATATTGTTTTAATTAATTTATTTTGAAATATCAGACATACTATAAAAAATTCAAAAGATTTTTTTTCTTCTTTCCCAAATTCAACTGAACAATAAGATTGTCTATATATCCTATAATTCCTATATGATCAGAGAATTAATTATAAAAATTAATTAATACTACTCGAATAGTACATCCATATGCATACATTGATTATTCCTTTTGATTGTCATGTTTTGAATTTACCAACACAAAATCATATATAATAATACATATACCATACAAATGCAAATATAGAGATCGTTGAACAAACTTAATTGATCTCTATAACAAATTATTCAATTTTCTATATATATAGCTATAATTTGAACAATTGATAATCGAGATACCACAAATACCAAATTCAATCAATATTGCATATGTAATAAATATTACAACAATAACGTAAACGTAAAACTCAACTAGAAAATTAGAGAAGAAAAAATCTCAATACTTTAACATGATGATCGTTCTGATACCACTTATTAGATTTAATCATAAATATGATTTGCCTTCATATTTTTAAATACCAAGCACTATCATGCCAAATTATTAAGAATAATAATTGAGAATGTGTGCTTGAATCTATGATGATGTAATTAAGAAGGATGGAGTCTTCTACGGTTAAATCTGTCTTTAGTGCTCATAGAATCTCTCTCTTTAATGGGGAATGGAGGAAGAGAGTAAATTGTACGTATGATTTGACTTAGAAACCATAACTCCTTTATATATTAAGTGAAAATAGAATCATATTATTTCCTACTTTAGTTAGAATTGGGTTTCTACACATTTATAGCCATGCCCAATAGATATCCCTAGAGCCTAAAATAATAAATCACTTGTTAGGCCCTATTAAATTAGATAGCCCATAATATAATTGTCACTTAAATATGTTAGCCCATATAGGATATTAAATAATAAACCTAACATATTCACCTTGATCCAACCTTATTTACCAAAACCATATTTTGAAGGACCAGAATTATATTCCCAAGGATTGGCACCACAAGCTAGCTAATAGATCTTAAAAGGTGCCTTGGACATAGAACCAATTACAAGCTACTATCAAATCGGGGACGGGGTAGAAGATGGAGCCTGGCTAGGATTTGACTGTGATCGATGTTGTGCTGAGATTAGACTAGGGTCGATAATTGGCTATGATCAAATCGTAGTCATCAGTTGGCAACAAGCTAAGGTCAGTGCAGGGTTCGAACCTAAGTTAGTTTGTATAGCATTTGGTGTTAGGCCAGAGTAAGACCACAATTGGCACTGGGCAGGGACTGAGCATGACGATCGTGCCAAGCCAGAACCCGGTCAATGCTAGCATTAGATTTAGATTTGGTGATGTTTTTGTTTTTTCTATTTATTAAAAACCACGTAACAGAGTTATAGTCACTCTGAACAAGATGTAAAAGGTATGTAATAAATATGTTTTTTGGTTCCAAAAATTTAAGACAAAAATAAGAGAATGTATAGTTTTTGTTTTTTTTCCAAGAAAAGTTAAAAATAAAATGATACAAAACGAGCCCCTACATGAACCTTTTTTTTAACTAAATAGAGATTAAAGATAGTAATTTCATTCAACTTAGCTAAATAAATATTATTAGAAATACGGAGATTGATATAGTGAAGCCTCTATTACGATTATCAAACAGTCAAGCTATTGTTCTGACCAAAGAAAATAGAGGAATTAGTCATGCACCTTTGTGAAATTGGGGTGCATATAATTCCACCAAAAGAAATGAAATGAAGCTCTACATAGAATGAATATTCTCTCTTTTAGGACGTCCTTTATTTATTGTTGTCAATTTTTGTGTGCCTAATATCTTGTACATCTATCTTGTAGAAGTTACATATTTGGTTAAAAAACAATACAAAAGAACACAAAAATGCTAGAAGAAAGTAACTTATTATTCAAGATCTGAATGGACAAAATTCATTGAAAAACCATACAAAAGAACACAAAAACGCTAGAAGAAAATAACTTATTTTTCAAGATTTGAATTAATTCATCATCGCTGTGTATATATCACATATTTTTATTTAAAATATCAACACAAATTACTACACAGAGATATATTATACTGGGTTAGGCTTGTATCCCACATTGTCAAATAAAATATATGAAAGAAAAGAAAAGAACAAAAAACTGAAACTTAAGATGAAGAATAGAAAGAAGAAGAAACAAAAGAGACTAGGGTCAGCACCCGGTAGTTTGTGTGCCAACAAGAAATTACATGAACGTTCTCGATATTATTTTGTTTTAATAAATAAAACATCCCTTTAAGATATTATTACGATAATTAAATTCTATGCTGAGCATAGTCAATGTTTGGCTTGAACAAGAATTAAAAAAAAAAAATTAAGCCCAAACCACCCCAGCCCGAAAAAGAACGGAAGTCACATAGTGGTTTGACCAATGATTGGTATTTATTGCATAAAGATTTAATTTTTTTTTTTGGTGAGAAAAGATTTAAATTTTTTAAATACTGGTGTTTGAGAACATTGGTTCAAATAACAATTATTTTGTTCTAACTAAAACAGTAGTAATTAAAATTACTTTTGGTTCAAACTATCATCTTAACAAACTTATCAAATGTAAGTTTCAATCATAAATTGTGGTTCTATCTTGTTTTTTTTCTAACCATTTGATTCTAATTAGGCTCCCGAACAAGGGTGAACCAATTTTGATTAGGACTATTATGGCACATGAGTTTAACAATCTCTCAATTTCAACCAAAACTGTTTCAAAACAATGAGCTACAATGTAAAGTTTTTATATGGTACAGTGTTAAAAAAACGTGATGTATAGTATAAAGCTTTCACATGCTATATTGTTTTTTAATCAAAATTGGTTTAAACCACACTTTTTAAACAATTCTATACACTATAGTTCATCTTGATAGTGTAATATGTATGAGCTTTACTCTAGCAAGCAAAAATTTTAATTGAAAATGCCAAATACCTTGTTAAAATTATCTACTTACATTTTTTTTTTGTTTATTTGTGGTTGTCTATTTGGGTAGTGAAGGTTGGTATATATTGACCCAAAAACATTTCAGTTGGTAGAGCCTGAATCCAGCTAACTGAATTCTGAGATATATCTCATGATGAGGGTTGATAGGGAGTGATATCGAACCTTGTCAAAAAGCATCATCAATACCCTCTGTGACCTTAGCAAGTTGACCATGTGACAGAGAAATAGTTATTATGTATTGTGAAGCAAAAAGAAGATCACATAAATCATGTGCACTTCACGTACAGAGAGACATTAAGAATCAACTTGAACTAATCTCATAAATATTCAAAACACGAAAGCAATTATGATTCGTTGGTTGATTTATGCTACACTTTTTTAAAATTGCAAAATTTCCATTTCAAGACATTTGGAAACTCCAAATTCTTTCAAGCTATAAATAAATTTTCATAAAGTTGGTATATAATTTTTGAATAAGCAAAAAGCTTTATTAACGGAAATTAGAAAGAAAAGAAAAATTGTCATGCAGAATTCAAACATAAAAAAGGCTAAGAAAATAAAGAAAACTAAAAATAAAATTAAACAAAACGTAAGTTGCTTATAGGGCGTTATGATTTCTTTTATAAAGCACTTCGGTCTAATGGAATTCCTTTTTATGCTGTATTGTTTGTGATAGCAGTCCTTTTAGAACATACCATATAAATATTTTTTAAGAAAAAGATAATTTCTATTAAAAATTAAGAATATCAAATATAGTAATAGACCAATATACGTGGAAAAAATTCTTCCAATCAAATAAGTTATTATCTAAGAAAAGAACTTAAGAGGGAAAACTATGAGCGTGAAATTTTTTTTTTTAAATAATTTTGACAATAATGAGCATCGTTATTAGCGTTTCTACATACATGCCTTAACATGACTCTTAGGATTGGGAGAATAAATTGCTACGGTGGTCCTCAACCTTTTAAGAAAGTGAATATTTGGTCCCTAACCTTTTATTTTTGGCCTAATTTGGCAACTTAGTTGGAACTTTAAGTTTCAATTTGCTATAATATAAAGCTCTCATATGCTACAGTGAAAAACAAACATTTGTTGCAGTGTAAAGCTCTCACATGCTACAATATTTAAGTTCTGACTTTGTTTCCAAATACTCTCTTTGATTTATAAGCCCTCAACCTTAGATTTTGGTTGCCGAGGGACCAATTTAACATTCAAATTATTAATTTTGGATAATAAGGTGATAAACTATTCCTCAAAGTTATAAAAAAGTGATAAACTGGGCCCCAAAATTATAAAAAAAAAAATTGACAAAATGGTCCCAAAATTAATGGTTTAATAGTTAAATTGATCTCTCAGCAACTAAAATAAAAAGTTGATGACTGATAAATCAAAAATAAAAAGTTAGAAACTAAAATCACAATTGCATGACAGATTGGGACTAACGTGGTAATTTACTAAGAAAAAGACATTAAACTAGATACATCAAATAAAATCAATCCATAGTGGTTACAATAACATATTTTTTTCCCTTAATTTGGGTAACCGTCAAGGGATTTGGCTCCACAATGTATGTATTGTATTTAAAATAAGATAATTGATTAAAAAAATTTCTATTTTACCGGATATTCTTCTTATATATATGGATGTGCTTTTATTTCAGAGAAGTGCAGATATTCTTTTACATATATTTATGGGATATTTATCTTTTTATGTGAGAATAGATGCCCCTAAAGCATAATATGATGTTTTGTAAAAGACATATTTATAAATAAATAAAGTGAATTTATTCATCATATTTATGTGTATACATTTTGAATGCCTTATGAATATTATTAAAATTCCATAAGTCTCTAAGTGACCTTAAATATTATATATAAGTGTTATATACAAGAAAATAATATTTAAGAACAACTATTAGAATTGTCAGTAATATATAATTAATAATTATAATTATTATTTGATTAAAAAATGGAATATTTAATTGAACGTTACTAGTGTAGGTCATTTCTATTAAGAATGGAATGGTCTTATCCAAACTATTAATATAGTGAATAATTAAATGAATGCACTGTACATGATGAGTTTACGTAGGACCAAGATGATGTGATATAAACAGCTAATAATTTTCGTTAAATATAATAAATTCTAATCACGTGACAATGATCGTATATAAGATGATCTTAATCTTGAGTTATTAGCAGACTCCTATTTATAAATTTATGTCTTTCGATTTACTTGATAGGGAATCTAATCCTATTCCTTGTATTTTGGAGGTATGACGAAGCAAGCAGCCAGAAATGTTAATATTACATGATGGAATCCATTTCTTCTCTAATGAGAAATAGATAAATAATTCTGTTGCGTATCAATTTGAGGCTTAAATAGTACAGCGCTCAATTCGTGATTAAAATCATGAATTTATTATTCATTAGAGAATCAATAGCACTTAAAAATAAATAAGTAATTAGAGAGGTTAACGGATATTACCTCTTCTAATTATGCATTATTTATGATCGATCGACTTATATATAATGACTATATCAAATAAACGACTCTAAAAAATGAATAATTACATATCTATAATTTTCAAAATGTAATTTCAAGTATTTAGTAGAGTTACATTGAAATTAATAAAAGTGTGATGCATTAATTAAAACGTCTAATTAATATATTGGTTTTATTAGAGCTTGAAATTATGGGTCCATTAGTCCTCTGCTATCCTTTGAAACATTGTTCGGATAAGTGGAATTATTGGTTTAAATAATTAATTTAGAATTATGAAATTCTAAATTAAAGATCACTTAGAATAAAATAATTGTGAATTAATTTATATTTATTAAAGATTGTTTAATAAATAAGTTATAATTTACAATTATTAAATAATAAGACTATTTAATAATAAAATAATTAATTTTAAAAGATACATAGTGGGTGGGTCCTGTTGTGTGAGTAGCGCATATAGTGGGAGGGCTCCATTGTGTATGGCACCATGTTCATAAAGGGAAAGTCACTTATGCACTTCAAGGCTTGTTTACCATTTTTAAAATTTTTAATTTGAATAAATATGATTTAATATAAATATGGACAAAAATGAGATTGGGTGACAAGCAGTATACTCACCTACACTATATGGAAGTTGGCACCACATGCACAGACATTTTCTCTGTATCTGGTGCCTATGACAGTAAAGGAATAAGAAACTTGTATTTTTTATTTTAATTAAAATATGTGATATTAAATTAAAATAAGAGAGTTTTTAAGAATTAATTAGCTCTTCCATTCTCTATAAATGAAGGCCTCCTCTATTCATTAGAGATACAACTTGTGAGGCTTAGAGAGACCAAGAGAACTCTGCTAAATTTCCCTCACCTAGGTGTGTAAGAGAGAGAAAGAGAGTGAAGAAAAGTTCTTCATCCTGAAACCTGTTTTGCTCATGTGTTGAGGTGAATGGGTGACTAAACATTACTCAAGCGATCTTATAGAAACCCTTAATTCCTCCAACGCCCACACATTAATCCATTCTGGTTTTGTTAATAAAGAATGCCTTTGCTTCACGTGTTTTTTGTTTATCTCTCTTCATTCGAGTAAGCAAAGTTATATATATACATACATATATATATATTAAGCATTAAACTAATATAATTTATAGCATGTTTTACAAAATTTTTGAGGAATTTTTTGTTTTATACATTCCGTACTATAACCACGTTTCTGCTATTTTGTGAAGAAAAAAGTTCCAAAATACAATTTTTATACTATGTGCTTTAGGTTCATTAAAAAAACTATTATTTCATTTGGTATTGTTTTAAAAATAGGTGAAAATGTTTTTGTTTTGAAAAATGAGAATTTTTTAAGAATTGTGCTAAAAGTGTTTTTAAAATTTTTGCCTTAAAAAAATATGAAAATATTTCCAAAAATTTTGAGAACAAAAACAAATGGGGCTTATACCTTTTGGTTTTTAAACTCACCAAATATACATACCTTCATATTTAGAAGGAATTTATACCTTATTTAAGTCCATGATTGATTTTTGACCTTTAAAATGACCAAATTATCCTTAAAAAGAATTAAAAAATTACCTTTTAAAATTTAGAAGGAAGAAAATGTAATTAAAAAAAAACATTTTGAGTTTTTTTTAGTGTTTTTAAGGTGAAAATTGAAAGTTTAATTTTTCTTAGTCCTTTAGCTTCTTTGTTTGAGGGTGTTATTTGTAGGGAATTTTTAGGTCAAATTGAGAAAAATGCATGTATTTATATATTAAATCTAAGTTAATGGTGAATATTTGATAGGAACAAAAATTGAAAATATAACTTTTAAAGAAACCTAAATCTAAAAAGAGGATGCAAAAAGATAAATAATATTATATTAATTTAAGGACGTACCATCATGAGTCCAAATCTTTACGAAAGCATATTAAGTGATTGCGTCATCAAAAATTAAGGATGGTATCTAACAGTTGCCTCATAGTATGTTGTCTTTCCTTCTTAATTTGGTGTTCGAATATTCATGTAATAAACGACATCTGTCGCCGAGTCTAGTCAACAAGATCATTTTCAAAACGGCAATGATAACATGATCATCATGATCATGTACCAAAAAGTTTGGATTATCTCAATAGAAGAAAGATATGTAAACGGTATTGTGATGACAGTTTTACAACTGCTTGATTGGGATTGTCGACGATGACTTGCAATCACAGCCAAACTAAACTTTTATCTTTTTAACTTTTCAAATTCTTTGTTATCACAAATTCAAACTCCAGACCGGTATTCGATACCTACCTAGTTACCGTTATTCCATAAGCTTGAACTAATGAGATCAGGTACGTGAACATTAATTATTGTTGTCATTTTTGAGGCCAAAATATGAAATATAAATAAAGAATAATGTGGTGTTTAAAAGGATGGTAGGAACCGTTGATTAGAACCACTTTTACTGTAAAATCTGAGAGCTTTATACTATAACAATTTTTTTTTTTATTGTTACTGTAGCATGTGAGAGCTTTATATTGTTCATAACTAAGTTTGTGGTGGAAACTGTGGTTCCCATCACTCAACCAAACAACCGGTAATGTTCCACAGTATCTTTATTAATAGAATATATATTTGTGAATTTAATATATGGTCAAACATACATTAAATAATACAAAATTAACAGAACTTCACAAAAACCATCCTCCTACTGATCGTATTTTTAAATATACTCTACGTAGAATTTTCCTATAAAATAAATATTAACAAGTTGAAAAAGTTCTGCATTGGCCTGAATTTCCTAACTGATCAGTTAAAGGCCTACACGATGGAGAAGTGGTAGCTGCAGAAACTTTGGGCAACTTTAAATTTATGATATGGGCCAACTTTAAATTTATGATATGAACTATCATTTAAATGGACCACCGGGATAGCAAATTCAATCTCTGCGCGTGGTGCATCAGCCATCATGAGTTCTCTAACATGTTTTATCAACCCCCTTTGCTTTTCTTTCTATTTTCCTTCTTTTTATCCAAGGCCTTTTGTATATGCACCACTAAACCGTGTGTGGCAGCAAAAAGTTGAGATTTGTTATATGATGGTCACATGAAATTCGAGATAATGATCAGTTTCTCTTTTGACAATGAGGGTTCTCGAGATCAAGTCTAGTGTCAATGGCTGGGATTTATGTTAGCCTTTCTCTATGTTTTCTTAAAAAAGTAAATTCAATCTAGCTAAAGCATAAAGTATAAAACGCCAAAAGAATTCCTTGGTATATTCTAGCTATAGCCTACACATTATTTTCATCTTGATAACTTTCATAATGAGATTGCAGAGAGCTCAAGTTCTGTAATTTTCGTCCAATTATCACACGCATTGAATCTTTGAATATAATCAACTCTTAATGTTAGCTACGGAAACCTACCTCAATATGAGTGGTTCAAAGGCCTCCACCAATATCAACTAACCCACTAGATGATAAAAAAAAAAAAGAAAAAAGAAAAAAAGAAGAACCTAAAATGCTCTCTCACTGCCGACATGAAGATCAATCAAGCTAAATTTCTCTCTTCTCTAAACTTCAACCCATTTCAGCGTTTCTCTTGAATATTCGTGATCTAATTAGAAGTGGGCTTTTACCTATTTCCTGTATCTTTTCTTTCTTAAGAAGGAAGTTGGTTTGATTTTATTACCATATAAAGTAAATATTATAGAAAAAATAAAAGAATCCAAATGGTTAAGATTATGTAGATAATTACCACACTATTCATCACAAAATTGATGGAACCTTTTTTTAAGCGTGTGGGGACTACATTTAAGAGTCGCAGTAACCATATATAACTTATTTGGTGGTTTGATCATACAATATAACACTAATACTAATATTAAAACTTGGCACCGTCCATTTATCCTTGGAACTCCCAAGAGCTGAGTAGAAGTAAGGACAGCCCATGGAATTCCTCAGACAATTTTTTAGTTTTCGTTTTATACATCATTTAATACAAGAAACGAATAGGGATTGGTTTGTCTTTCTAAGAAGTTCCACGTTATTGAAAACCTACTTGCCCCATGACGCACGTGATGCACATGCATGGAGTTAGTAGCAAAATGGCAAATTGTTTTTAAATTCTTTACATGAAAGGTTGGCTTGCACGAGGTGGGGTTTCTCTTCAATCATTTACATGTACAAAACAAAATGTTCATGTCTATTAGTGACTGAGAAAATTATGTTTTGGAGTTTTGTGGATAAGATTCTGAAGCCAAAATTGAAGCTTGACCTAAGTTATTTGCAGAGTAATTTTAAATTTTCACATGCATGCAACGATGAGAGTTTGAAATATTACTGGCATCATTAGTTTACAAACTTCCATACATAAATACATATACATGTGTGTAGATGTGTGTGTGTGTGTGTGTGTGTGTGTTATTTCATGTGGACTCCACGCTTTATTTATAAACAATTAGAAGATCTACACGAAAAAGTTGTCAACGTCTCAACGGGCTCCATATGTAACACTAGACATGGAAAATATCATATATAACGCGACATTCACTTCTTGCGTATGCCGTGTTACAGAAACGCGGGACAATCCACATAATAATCAAGAGACACTAATCTTCATCATGAAAATCAGACGTGGGTTTACAGATGTAGGGTTTGTGAGCTTAAATATACATTTCTTCATTCAAGGGTGAATATGTAATTCAGCTGTCTTTTGTTTTGTACTAGCAAGTTCCAAAATTTATGCGACTGGGCTCTTCTCGTTTGTCTTCTTGTTGAAAGGCCTAGCTCTCTGAGTCGTTAACCAGTTCACATATGTAAAGTTGATGACAATTTATTCTTCAAGACATAAACAAATAATTAATATTTGTGTTTTATATACTATAATATGCTATTTATGTTTTCATTCCTTGGAATATGCCGCTTTGATTACTTTTTCTTAAAGATGCTAAAAAAATCTTGCACTTTACGAGTGCAATACTTTTATCTGTCTTTCTACTAATTAATGAAAGGCCATAAAAATAGAAGTAATAATAATAATAATAATAATAGTAATAGTAGTAATAATAATATTATTAAGGCAACGGAAGGCTACGACAAATAATGACCATACAACAAGGAGATAATGATCTTGGCCATACAATTTATTAAAACCAGCAAAGTTAAGATAGATAACGAACAAATCATAGTCGGCTCATGGGGCCACGTTACAACGGTCGGTGAAAAAGCAATGCTATCACATAAAAAAAGGGAAAAACAGTCAGCTGATTAGAAACGGGTCCAAAGCAAATTAGAATCACGCACTCTCTCTCTCTCTCTCTCTCTCTCACACACACACACACACACACACACACAGAAAGGCTGCATATTATATGGCGGGAATCAATTTTACACTTATGGTTCTGATTGCGTTTTGCATAAGAAAACAACAACAGGCTCTTACTAAGAAGATGTAGAAGAGAAATTGAATGAGTTAGAATTGTGTCATTTTGTTGGAAGGATTTTGGGCAGAAATATCATCACATCTAAAAAAATCTCCTATTGGTCCACATGGCATCCATGACTAACTCTGAATTCCCCCTCCCCCTCATGATCATACTTTAGCTGCCTGGTCCATTTCTGTATATGGAAATGAAGACAACAATATATAGGTATAGAAATATATATATTCACTGCAAATCTGTCCTTTGCAAATTTCAATCCCAGACTATATATGTATATAACATGATGCCCAAATCGCACATGTATCTATGATGGAGCACCCACCACCACCAACCATAACACAATTTCTATCTTCTCTCTTTTTCTGTCTCTCTCTCTCAAGATCGCAGACAATCTGCTGCAACTGCATTACAGACTACAAAGAGCCTTACATGTCTGCCACTTCCTTGCTCTCTCACAATTCAGTGTTTTCCTATTTCCCTTCTCTCTTATACTTGCCCTTTTTGTGGAAGCACCAAGGAAAGAAAAGCTGTCCTTTCATCTTTTTTACCACTTTCCTTTCCTATCATTGGTGATGCACTCCTTAAAACTAGCTATATGCATGATAAATTTACTACATGATAGCATGTGCAGCATGACAATTTCCTTGTGCCATTACAGCAGCAAGTTGCCTCACTTGTTTTGGGTGTGTATGTGTATGTAAAATCCTTTCTTAAAGAGCTAATCCTCCAACACAAGTTTAAAAGTCTTTAGTACCATAGTTAGCTTTGAGGACTAATTCTGCAGACATAAGAAAGAATGTCACTTTTCTGCACAAGAAACTTCTTCCGGCGCTTCTATATTGAGGAATTCCAAATGGGAAGTCTTGCTCATAGCAACTTTTTCTCTGGTGATCTCTTGCCATCTCTTGGAGCAAGAATAAACCAGACAACCAAGCTCCGAAAATACATTATTTCACCTTTCAATCCCCGTTATAGGTGATTACTTTTTAACACAATTCACAAGATGTAGACACACACACTCATTAACAAACTAATAGGTTCCTTCTTCTCACGCTATGCCTCATTTACTTTCCAGGGCTTGGGAGATGTTCCTCGTTGTTCTAGTCATCTACTCCGCCTGGATTTGCCCATTTGAGTTTGCATTTTTGCCGTACAGGCAAGATGCACTTTTCATAATTGACAACATTGTCAATGGCTTCTTTGCTATTGACATCTTCCTCACCTTCTTTGTCGCATACCTTGACAGCCATTCATATCTCCTTGTGGATGATCCCAAGAAGATTGCAATAAGGTGAGTAAACTTTTCAAACTCGTTAGCTAGATTTTAATTTATGGCTTTCTTCAGCTGAAATGCTCCTCTCTCTTCACACAAAAAACAACTTATCATAGGTATATATCTACATGGTTCATTTTCGATGTCTGTTCCACCGCACCATTTCAACCCATCAGCTTCCTCTTCACGGATAACAGTGGGGAACTTGGTTTTAAACTACTCAACATGCTCCGACTCTGGCGTTTAAGACGCGTCAGCTCCCTCTTTTCAAGGTGTCATGATCACACAATTCAATCCTATGCCTTTGTTTCTTCTGTTAACAATTTCCAAATTTACAAACAAAGAGTACTACAAGTAGTTGTTAGTGTTTTTTATTTTTCCCTTCAGACTTGAGAAGGATATCAGATTCAACTATTTCTGGACCCGCTGCACAAAGCTTGTTTCTGTAAGGCACTTAAAACTGAAAACATTTATTTCCTTTATAAACATTGATCTTGTAACTACCGGTCAGATTTTTGCCGCTAACGGCTTAACTGGTGTTTCCCCCCTCGTTTTGTTGACTTTTCAGGTGACCCTTTTCGCAGTCCACTGTGCAGGATGTATTATCTATCTGATAGCAGATAGATATCCTGATCCAGCACGAACTTGGATCGGTGCTGTCAATCCTAATTTCAAAGAAGAAAGCTTGTGGAATAGATATGTAGCAGCAATGTACTGGTCTATCACAACATTAACCACAACTGGTTATGGGGACTTACATGCTGAGAATCCCATGGAAATGCTTTTTCACATCTTTTACATGCTCTTTAACGTGGGATTGACCTCTTACATCATTGGTAACATGACAAACTTAGTTGTTCATTGGACCAGCCGCACCAGAAACTTCGTGAGTTGTCTCTCTTTGGTCTTTACTGCTCCACCTTGGTTTTTTCACATGCTATATTGAGCTGATATTGAAAACAGATTCTAAATGGACCTGTCACAATCAACAATAACACAAGTGGTCCCATCTCCCATGTTACAGCGTAAAAACATGTTTATATTAATCTTTCGTAAGTTTAAACTTTTACAAACAGTGATACTATGAACATAGCATTAGAAGTAGATTTTTCATTAGCACAAATGGATGCAATGGTCCTTAATTGATTTCTGGTTGCTAGTCCTTTTAATTATTTGGACCCTTCATTTTCCTTGAAAGCTTCAAGACTAGTGGGCCCTTCAATATTTTTTTTGGTCCCATGCAAATCCATGTTCTCTTGTGCTTTTACTAGTAGTCTATAAACAAAACCAGCGACAAAATACAGGCGTGTCTCGAGTAAGATATCTTCTCTACCACGCATGTCACACTGACTGACATATTGAATTGGGGAACGATAATAAAACTTCAATGAAGAGTCTTGTGTGCCATTGTAGTAGAAGATAAACTGGAAACCATTTATCGTACAATAAAATATGTTGACGGGAGAAGCTTCAATTCAAACGAAAAAAAAAAAAAAAAAAGAGTACTCCTGGCCTGAGTGTTAATTTAACGGCTCTACTTTTGTGCTGTAGAGGGATACGATTAGAGCTGCTTCGGAATTTGCATCACGAAATCACTTGCCGCCTCGCATGCAAGATCAAATGTTGTCACATTTATGTCTTAGGTTCAAGACAGAGGGATTGAAGCAGCAAGAGACCTTAAATGGTCTGCCAAAAGCCATACGTTCAAGCATTGCAAACCATCTATTTTTTCCCGTTGTGCAGAAAGTCTATCTCTTCCAAGGCGTTTCTCAAGACTTCCTTTTCCAATTGGTAACACATAACATGCCTCTTTTTTTTTCCCCTACAAAAAACTTTTTATTTCACATTGATTAACAAGCATCTTTACCGGTGGACCCAAAGAATCGGTGAATGGCAATTGCATGGGTCCTTATGACTCCCAACAATGAAAAAAACAAACACCCAAGATGATATATCATAAATTATTTTGGCATGTATAGATGAAAAATAATGTCACAATACGCTCAAGTAATCCAATTTTTTTACTTGAAAGACTTCAGAGATAGAAGCAGAATACTTCCCACCAAGAGAAGACGTAATTCTGCAGAATGAGGCCCCGAGTGATCTCTATATACTGGTCTCCGGATCAGTGGTAAGTTATCTCAGTTTTCCTTCCGCATGTTACTGGAAAATCTTAATTGTAAAGAAAGTTCTAACATAAAATTCGTTTGGCAAATTCGTGACCACAGGAATTTATATCCAAGATTGACGGGCAAGATCAAGTATGTAGTTTTCTTTCGTTTTTCTAATAGTATATTATTGAGTTCCTGTGTTTGCGTGTTCATCTTTATACACATGTATTTGGATTTTCAATGAAAAGGAAGACAGTAGTCCCGAACTTCACGTTCCACATGCTCCGTATAGGTCCTCGGGAAAGCATTTGGAGGAGATGCATTTGGAGAAATTGGAGTCTTGTGTTATAGGCCACAGCCCTTTACAGTTCGGACAACAGAGCTTTCTCAGATTTTACGACTCAATATTACTCCGATCAGGAACACCATACAAGCAAACACGGAAGACGGGCACATTATCATGAACAACTTCTATCTGGTATGTAAAATCATAGGAACCCTCGATAAGGTCTGAAAAAAGTTAATGGGTATCACCCCAATCATCCAAAGCTGATCGGTCTTGCACTTTCACAGAAAACAAAGGGGCAAGAAAGCTTAGAATTTGAACACCCGCATACAGATCCAGGATTGATCCCCGATGAATGGCCTGATACAGGACGTACAGAAGGATGCTGTTCTTACACGGGATGTCAAGATAACCCTATGTCAGAATTCACCCATGTCAGATTCTCCTAATAGATCTGCATTGCATGCCAACTCTATGAATCGTGATGGTCAAACGGCTCTAAATGCTGCCGTTAGCAAGGGGCATCTTGAGGTCGTTAAGAATTTACTTGGAGGACCAAATGCAAACAAATCCGACTCTAGAGGACGGACACTGGGAGGTCTAGTAGAACAGCAGGGAAATAAAAGCATTTGTGATCTCTTACTAAGTTATGAAAACAGAAGAAAACCAGACGAACATAAGATCGAGTTTATAGGACCAGGAGCAGGTGAAAGCAGTGGATTTCTCCATTCGAACTTGAAGAAGGCATCAAATAGCTCACATGTAAGCACCTCTAGCGTTTCTGCCGAGCGAACGGGAACGGAACCAGCAAGGAAAAGAGTCACCATCCACATACAGTTTCACAACAGAAGCGCACATCGGCAGCACGGAAAGTTAATAATCCTACCTGATTCAATTGACGAGCTGTTGAAGACTGCTGGTAAGCCTTTTATTTACGCAATAAGAGTACTTTAATGATAAACCTGAAATACGTAAAAGTTAATTATGTCTTTATTACAGCATGAATTTTCAAATCTACAACAATACAGTGAGAGGGCGACTATAAAAGAAACTTTCAAACCTTGAACAGGATCAGAAAACTTTCAGTATACACATAGTTCTCCTCTCATGCTTTGTGAAACTGCAGGTGAAAAGTTTGGAAGCAACAAACCTAAGAAAATCATCAATTCAGAGAACGCAGAAATCAATGACATAAGTGTCATCCGAGACGGCGATCATCTGTTTTTCCTTGATTACGACTGTGACAGTATAGATGTTGATGGGACCTAACGTTATTCAAAAGAGCTGTAGATGCATATGCAACGATAGGTTGTAACTTTTGGCAATGTAAAATTAGAGATGACTAAATTTGACAACACAGGTTGAGTGTATTGTGCTTCAAAGCCATCAATTCAACTTGAAAACCACATAAATCAATTACAATTGCAGCACTTCAATTTGAATCGTAAACTTGTTCAATAATTGCTGATAAGATTAAGCTAAACAAATACAATCTTACAATCTTGTCAGTTGTGTGGTGGACCAGTATAGGAAAGTCCTGGAAAATTTTCCTTTCCGTATGCTTTTGACAGTAAAAAGAGAAATGCATGTTAAAAGTCTCGAGGCATCGTGTAAGAAACAAAATAAGCAGCCTCTAACCAAACTGGTGCATTTACTTCTCGCCTCGAGATGTGATGAAGAACCATATAGCACAGCAGCATGTTCAGAAAGAGCATCTCCGTTTGTACCTGCCACCATATTTTTCCCACAACTTCTATCAAATTAATCATACATAAATCAGGATTACTCTTTCTTGATAACACCTTCAACTGGAATGGGGTGAGCTTCTGTGTTAAACACAAACTTATCCAAAGGAATAAGAGAGCTGTCTCCAAACAATAAATACAGGTACTTTAGTGTCTCGCCCAAGAAGAATGTCTCCATTTTGTCTCTTTTAAGAGGTGGAATTGTAGTAACATCATCCAGAGAAGTATATCCACCAGTATCAACTCTTGCGACTTTCTCAAAGGCTTCAAAAATCTGCCAGCCCCACTCACGATATCTACAATGCAGAAATTTGTTTACATATTAAAAACTATAATTCCTACTGTGCAGCGAGCGGTACTAGAAAACAAATGTAAATGCCATGAAAAGCGAATGCCAAAGAGGAATATCATACTTTGAATCCTCTGTGATACGATACAAAACAAATAATGATTCAACAGTTTCTGGACGTAAGAGATTATGACGATCTGCATGTTTGATGATAATGTCATTGATGTATTCTGAACTCTTGTTCCCACCGTCAAGACCTCCTTCAGAGTATTCCTGCCCAGGAAGTCGCCAAAATGACGTACAATATGGAATAAAATGAAAAGCAGAAAATAGATAAGAAAATGACAATTCTGTGCGTATAAATGTTTCATGTACTCCTTAAAAAAAAAAATTGTTTCGTGTACCAAATTATGTTAAATAGTGTTGTGAATAAAAACTGACCTCTGTATGAAAGTAAGCTATTTCTGGAGAAAGACCAGTAGAGGTTACTGAATACATTTCAAAGCAGGTTTTAGCCAAATCTTCAGCAAGCTTTAAATTTTCCAGGTCTTCAAAGTTGAGTAGATTGTCTTTCATAGCTTTTTCCTTGGTAAAACCTTTAGTCGCACCAAGCGCAAGAGTGCCTGGCAAAAAGCAAACCTGCAAAATGCAATAACAATGTTAAATAGAGAACTAAAAACAAAGCTAAGCAACGGGCCCATTATTGCTGATCTGATGACGGTTTATTCAATTTTTCCCATGCTTTCACCAAGATTTACGCAATTTTGTATAAACCCATACAGAATTAGTAAATTACAATCAAATCTTTAGTCCAGTAACATAGCTGCTTCTCTATTGGCTATAGAGATGGTCTCAAAAGTAGCAGCAGGAAGGGTCAAAGACCAGAGTTCGTATTTAGCAAAGAGATCTTTTTACTTCGTACCATAAAACACTCCCCCTAACAGGGAAATGTTTTGACATGCTTATCACTCATTTAACGTCGCTGAGGTAGAATATAGATGCATGCAGTATAGTAGAAAACCATACTACTTTGGCCTGCTGTGATATGAGCATTTTACTGGTTGATCAAGACGACAAGGGAAGATATGTTTTTGTAGAATAAATGAATTCTTTTACCAAGAAAGAGGAAGACTTAATTTTAGAAATAAGGATAAAATGCTAGAGAAACTGAGTAGAAAACATCATGAGCCACCGAAGCTGCAGGTGCCAAAGCTAACTTTATTGATACAGTGAACTAGACTCCCAGCTAAAGAAATAAAAGCGAAAAAGGTGGAGAACTGATTATCTATATGCAAATCCATCCAGATCCCATGAATCCAAAGCAGAATTTAATGTAACTTCTACAGTAGAAATGTCCAAAATTTTTGTACATCCCTGAGGAAAATTTCACCCTGAGCACATAACACGTTTAACACGAATATTTTTTCAAATACCTTGTATTGCTCCAGATTGTATCGCTCCAGGAAAGTTTGCTAAAAAGTGCCATGTAGTTGGAGTAAGGAATGCATATCATGTAAGATTTGGTTATAAACCTACTCTCATCCTAGAGTGAAAATGCTGATGCTAAGCAAAAAGTACATCCTTATCCCCCTAGCGGGATAAGTATATGCTAAGCCCTAGGGAAAAGCACAAAATATATGCTTAGCCCTAGGGACCCAAGACTCCAATCTAAGTATAAATTGGAACGCTTAAATCACACTAGTCCATATAGCAAGATATTAACTCATAAGCATGTACATGCCACGAGTTAACGAAGTACCACGTACCAGGTGATCCATTTTTGGACTAAACTTGCCCTTAGGTCCATAAGGCAATTCCCCAATGAAAACCAGCCCATTTGGGATTGATTTCTTAACAAGAAGGTGCTTGACACCCTTCATTGCTTCCTCATACATATTATAAAGATGTGTGAAATTACTATCTTCACTAGCTCTCTTCTGAAGCCAAACTTTCAGAAGGTACTCATAGTAGCTATCGCCACGGGATCCAAGTCTTATATTTTCTCCACTAAATTCACCAGTGTGAGGGCTGCAACCATCATACGACAAGGTAAGAACAATCAAATGAACAAAGTAAAAAAATCAGTTACAAAAGAAAGGAAAAAAAAAAAAAAAGTAAAGTCACAAAATCCTCATAGTGGCTCAGCATAGGGGCTGATGGAAACATGAGCGTTTATCAAAAGGAAAAAAAAAAAGAAAAAAAAAGAAGCAAAGATGAGCACAATCATTAACAAATAAATAAAGCTAAGAAAATATGACAGATGAAATTGAGAATACATCCATCGCAAGTGACAGAAGGGGCCTCCATTATTACATACCTTGCGGTATAATATATCTGTGAGTACCGTATAAATCATTGTTTAGCAAATATAATCATACCTTGCTGCACACTTCTAATAAAATTGTTCTTTCAAATTAGAAGAAACAATTTAACTTCAAAAGGCAGCAACATCAAAAAATGCTAAATGTAGTATATTTGATTCAAGGAACATACTTAATATAGATGGGGACCAGTCCTTCGGCCTTTGGGAGGGTCTTCATGTGGTCCAAGACCTTCATGGCTGCTGTAGAGTACTTTGGATCACCAGAAACAGTACTTAGATAATTGAACTCGAGCTGTAAAGTAGAAACCTCAGAAGTACTGCTCAACCCCCCAGGAGCCGGATGTGCTGACGAATCGTGTAGAATAACATCACTAAAGGGGATATCACTTGGGCTGGAAGTAAATGCAGAGAGCAGCCGATCTGCCAAGTTCTTAGCAGTTTCAAGGTAAACAGTTGCTTTAGGCATGCTAGGTTTAAAGTTCATCCCTGCTTCTGCCGAACCTGAACTCAAATGATATGCACTTAATAGTCCGCCTAAGACACGTATGGTTGTTTCAAATAAATTGACTTGCCCTTTCTGACTAATCTTATTTGGAAGTTGTGTTTCGACCCATGTGCTTGCTTCGGAAACAACTTCATCAGCACCCATAATCATGGCAGTATCAAGAGCATCCACAATTGTAGCGCCAAGCCCACCTAATCCATCAACTCCCCTTTGGGAAACAGGCATGAGTTCATCATAACCCATTGCGTACGTTTTATATCCCGACCATGCATGGATAAAAGCCTTCTTAACACTCTGTTGCCTATCTACCCATTTGGATTCTAAATTCAGTCTAAGACTACTTTTACTATCTACAGGAGGTAAACGAGAAGGGAGACTTGGTGGTTTTCTCAAAAACTTTCCAAGTTTAGTGCCACCAAAGACAGTGACCTTGTCGTCTCCTATTCTTTTTCCATCAGAAACAGACTCAGCAGGAATTGTACGTGTCAGCATAAGACATGCCACACCTAATATTAATAATAACAAAAGAAACTTCCCTGTACTACAGCTTATGCAATCATGCTTAATCATACTTGTTAAAAGGCTTTGAGAAATGACCTGGGAAAGCAAAACATAATATTACAAATCCTGCTAAATGAAATGAGTAAAGCCTTGCAAGAAAAGAAGCAAATAAAAATTAAAAATTAAAAATTAAAAATTGAAAATTAAATAATACCAAATTAGTAGAAATTAAACATCTATAATTGATGATATTTGACTTGAATTTAACGTTGAAGATCATCATTCATGGAAAGGTAAAGACAATTCACGAATAAACATAAGCAAATTTCATATGCACTACATAATAACATTATTGCGGAGCTAAAACTCCTTTTCCAAGCTAAATGTGGTCGTTTGAGAATTATAATCAGATTCCAGTTAACTGACCTGGCTGATTTAAATATGTAAATTTGATGTCATCAAAACATTGAACATGTAATTCCTAGAAATTTAATCTGCAGGATATACGCCTATAAGGATATGTATTTTATGCGAAGCTCCCAACGACCAACCAACTCGATATAGCATTTTTAAACAGCTACAAAAATATGCGCATCCGAACTACTTATTCCTAAAATTAAGGTATGAATTTAAGGTTATGCTTTTCTTCTCGATAATATTAACATTAGCAGCCCAGCTAATTATGTTGCCGAACTCACGAACATCGTCCATAAAAGCAAACCAAAAATCAGAAATTCCAAGTATTCAATCACGAAATCTCTTTCTTTGACCAAGAAAAACCTAAAGCAAATCAAAATCAATACAACGAGAAGAAAAAGATGAAATTCACTGGGCCAACGACCGATCAAGCGCAAAATATCCGGCGGTCAACGTCTCGTAAGTCAAAGCAAAATTGATAAGGAAGCAGAGAAAGGCGATCCAGCATTCAAACCTTTAAGAAGGAGCGATGGCGGAACTTAGCGTTGTCGTAATCGAGATCTCTCTTGGAGTAAGGCAAAGACATGGACGACATGCTCGATCCGAGATCGCCAGCTAGGGCAATTCCGCCGCCGTGAATTCGGATCGGCTGTCGCCGGGAAATGGATTTTCGCGAGAAAGTGAAGGAAAGTTTTTCACCTTTTTGATTTCTCAGAGGCGCGGGAAATTATAAGAAAACAACAAGCAATGATGAATGTCCGATCAATCGTTTAGAGAGAGAGAGAGAGACTGAGTGAGTGAAGTTTGGGTTCGATAGAGAGAGACGGAAGAGAAGCGTTGTTGAAAAGTCCAAACTAGGCGGCACGTCTATTAAACCACGGGGCATTGACTCTGGACCTGCGCGCCAACAGATTGTAATCCGCAAAAAAAGAAAAAGGAAAAAAAGAAGAAGAACAAGAACAAGAAAAAAAAAAAACAAAAAGCAATCATTTTTAACTATAACTCTGATATTTGGTTTAAAAAATACTATATATTAAATTAAAAGTTTTAGTTTTATAAGTAGTATAATTATAACCAATAAAGATGAAATTTTTTTTTAAAAAAAATATATAAATAAAAAATACGAGAAAAAAATCAATTTGTCTATCACTTTTATCCCATTAAAGGGTCTTTTTTAGTGAGAATACATAAAGATAGAGTATGTTTTAAGTAAATTGTATAAATAATTACTTAATTCTTTAATAAGTGACACTTTAGTTTTTTTTTTAATTTTGATAAAACAATCCTTAAACTTTTAAACCATTGATAATTCAAGACCTACCATTAATATATGCTAAAAACATAATGAAAATTGCATGTGCTTGTCACATGACCCAATTTTTAGAGACATAATAGTAAAATCACATAATTTATATATTTATCAAATTAAAAAAACAAAACAAGAAAAAACAATCTTGAAAAAAAAAAGAACAAAATCTTAAAAAGGAAAAAACTATGATGAACATGTTACTTTGTTCTCATTTATGGGACTTGACTTGTAATGCAAACCTTCAAATTTGTTTACAATGATTGATATTTCAATAGCTGTATCAAATTAATTGCAGGATAAAATATAGTGATTAAATTACACACTTGCAGGCGAGTAAGAGCAGTTTAAAAGTCCTTCCACTTAAGTATAGGTTCATAGTTTGAATCACGCTAAACCTTATTGAAAAATGATGGCATTCCTCCGCCCATTTACAAAGAAAATTACACACTTGCCAAAAAAAAAAAAAAAACCTAGGCTGTTCTTTCTTCCCTCAAATTGTAGCTGTGCGGAGGGTAAGAACTCGCACAAGCCTGCGACAAAGCTGATGTTATCTCTGAGCACCCCTCCCTTGACACGGTCGTGATGCTACTCGAGGTGGCATGATGTCCTCTCTTCCCCACTACACGATCTCCCCACAAGCACAAACACGACTCGTCTCCCCAAATCGGCGCGATCTCCTCTCCTTCTAGCTGGCACAAGCCTCAAGGATGTACTGGGCTGTTGATGCAACCAGGAAAGAAGACGATGGCTATCGCCTGTACAGATTCTACCCAGTGATCGTCGACTGTTAGCTTTGCAATTAGAATTTCAAGTTGCTATATTGTGATATTTTGATATATACACATATATGTATAATGTTTATATTTTTGAAAATTTTGTTCTGAAAGGTCAAATTAATATTGCGAAACATTTTCAATATACCTTGGGAATTTGTTTGAAATGGTGATCTCGGAAATTTTGACGCTGAAATGCAAGAAAAAATTTTAATCATTGAAAGTCGTTGCTAGATCACCAATAAGGGAAATCGGGTTGTTTCACACTATTTTTTAGTTTGTTTCAATTTTTGGTTGAATTTCAATCTCTTAAGAGATTTTTTAACGGGTATTAAATAGCTAATTTGGAATTTATAAAAGGGAAACTATCCAACAAAAAAATAGTATAGATTTCCATCCATTCATTCAAAGGACGGTTAAATTGTAAGAAGAACGGATATAATGGATGAAAAAACAAAAATATATGGAGATGAGAAAAGAATGACAAAAAAAAATGAAAAAATAGTTTGGTGATCATTTTATTAAAATAAAAAAGGGACATTTTAGTAATTACAATCTAACCATACATGTCAAAATCAATTTTAGTTTTGATGAAAGTCTTTTAATTATCAAAAGTTTAAACATTTGGAGATTGTTTTGTCAAAATTAAAAAAAAAAAAGAGATTAAAGTGCGACTTGCTAAATAGTTGGGGTATTGTCCGTGTAATTTACTAGCATGTTTTTGTCATTGACTCAAGTCAACGTCACATTTTTAATGAAAATTTGAAAAGACATTATTTTTTTGGATCTTTTAAGAGAAAATTGACACATTTCATTTTTAAAAATAGTTTCTTCAATGTCTTGAGGTCCTTTTTGAAACATAAAATTGCTTTACTGCATTTAAAATTAATTTACCATAAAATGATTTTAAAATGTATTAAAAATATTTCAAAGCATAAAAAAATAAAAGAAAGAACATCGTCCTCCCCTTGTTAGTAAAAACATAAGAACCAAAAATAATTGAAACAAAGTATTATAGCAACTGCAATTACTACTAATCGAGCACTAACATGAACATGATACAGATCAAAACAATCAAAATCTAATATTTTGCCAATATCAAGAAACCCAAATGAAGAGGCCTAACAATTAAAATCAAAACATTCAAGTTGTTGCAAGTATAGTTTAGTGGTAATGCATAGCTAACTCAATCAAAAGGTGAAACAAGTATCGTTGGGATCTACAACTTTTAGTTTTAACTTTCATGAAATTCCCACTGAACAGTAGAGTTTCAACTCTACCAAGTTTGGACAAATCTTTTCAATTTAGTCATTTGAAATTTTCACAAATCCTTGTTCTTAAAAATTGTACATCACACTGTTTGAACAGGTTTTTAAGTCTTACTCAAAAAATAGACCATGTTAAGACATGTCAAGATTTCATTTCTTTAATAATCACCTAAGCTTTGAAATTTGTTTAGTTTTTATCCAAATTTGTCTTTAAGTACATAAACCCTATTTCCTAGCCATTTCCACAACATAGATGTACACAAAATACATCGCATATTCATGCCATAAAATCGCTTAAATATGTTATAGTCCACTTTTAAGCAACTACATGCCAAACTTTCTTAAAAAAATCAAAACAACAACAAACTTGAAAGTACAAATTACGGCTTTTACCAAGAAGTTTGTGAACTTGTGAACCTCCACAAAGCTTGATTTTTGACACTCTTCCTATACAAAAATTCATGGCAAGAAAACTCTTATCACAATTCCCTCCAAAATCTAAAATAGACCCCAGTAACTCATGAGAAAAGTTTAGGAATTACCTTATAAAATGGTCTTTCCTTGAACTTTGCTCTTAGTCTGGGTCCTTACTCTTAATTGGTGATGAATATTTGGGTTGTTTTAAAGCAATTTTTTTTTTTTGAGAGAGAAGTTCTAGGGGCTACCGAAACCAATGGAAAAGTAGAGTAATTTTTTTGTTTCAAGTTTTGAATGGATGAGATCTTATTCCAATATAACTTAATACCACTTGATGACTCATCATACCTAGTCATCACCTTGCATATTTTGTGGTAAAAATTACTTGCTTTTGTATAGTAAAATTCGGCTCAAACAAAAGGGGAAAGGTGGCTTTTTCTCTATCATTTAGGTATCCCTTGGTAGGTTCCACAAATTTTTTTATGCAGTGTAATTTTACACCGCATTGTGTTTTCTTATACTGTTTGGGTAAAACTAAAGAAATATATACTTAAATAGTCTGGAATATTTTGACTTACTTTTTCATAACTTTTCTAATCCCAACATAGTATCCCATATATCTATGTTTTTGCTTAAATAGTATACATATACTACACTGTGAACCTTTTACCTCTATGTATCTTTCTGCACTGTATTACATCAACCGATATGTTTTGGACACAAAATCTTTTACTGCTTTAACTAACCGGTAATTAATCATTGTACATTATTTTGGATTATGGCATGTCTTTTAACTTTAATTTACACTTTTATCATTTATTAATTTATACTACAATATTATAATTAATTGTGGTATAAATTTCATTTTAAGGATATTATTCATAAATTTTTGAGTATTTAAACTCACAAAGTTTGTATATTAACAATCTCCTGAGTTGTACAAAATTCATAGAAAAATACGAATTAATGTTGTTCATATATGATTTACATTTTATCGTAATTATAAAACTACGATTGATAAGGAAAAATTCATTAATTAAATCTAAATAAGTTCAAATTTAAATTAATAAATTTTTCTTGAGCATTACAATTTACCCTCCTTTAAAATTTTATCCTCAAACATTATAATAATTATGGGTAGTTCTTCCTCATTTCATCCTCTCATTCTCAGGTTGTCTTTTCTACTTGCTGGTTACGCCACAAGACTTTATCAAGTGGTATCTTCTCGTTCCTTAATTCCTTCTCTTCTTGTGCTAATATTTAAACTGGTTTCTCCTCATAAGACAAATCATCATGTACCTTAATTGGTTCATGTTGAAGTATATGCGATAGATCCGGTACAAATTTCTTTAGCGTTGACACATGGAACACATTATGTACCAATGCCAATTCAAGAGGTAAGGCTAATTTGTATTCAATATTGCCCACCCTTTTTAGAATCTCACATAGTCCAATATACCTTGAACTGAGTTTTCTCTTTTTCCTAAACCTTACTACCCCTTTCACTAGTGCTACCTTAATAATTCCTACCTGAACTTCTAAGGGTCTTTGTCATCGATTAGCACAACTTTTATGATGACTGTAAGCAGTATCCATTTATTGACGGATTAACTTGACATCTTTTGTTGTCTTTTGAACAAAGTCTATTGTCGATAACGTCTTTTCCTTGGTTTCATAGTAGTGCAAAAGTGATCTACATTTCCTTCCATAAAGAGCTTTATATGGAGCCATACTGTTGTTATACATGAATTCAATTAATAGAAGCTTTTTATCCCATCCTCCATTGAAGGCTAGTACATAAGCTCTTAACATATCTTCTAGAGTTTGCATAGTCCTTTTAAACTTACCATTTGTTTGAGGATGGAAAGCTATACTAAAAGCCAACTTTGTACCCAAGACATAATCGAAATTAGGCACTACCTGTTCGTCATCATCCTCATCCATATCTGCAAGAAAATCATCAATTGGAGCTACCAAGTTCTGCTCAACGTTTAGTATCTCAGCAATAAAATCATCTAAACTAAGAAAATCTAGAGAATACTAAATCAAATGAGTTTCGTCTGGGAGGTCAAGCCATATAAGATCATAAAAAGATATTCTTGATGAAATTATCAATGGCATAGTGCGACGAAATCTCATGATGTAGTATTCCATAGAATCGTTGATTTATTTATCCCATATCACTTCTAAACATATGTAGATTCGATGTTGCCAAATAGCCCATATAAATGGATCAACTTGAACTGTTACCTCATCGATGGGTGGAGGTGGCTGTGGAGCAAATTTCGTAGAAATTTGTCCTTTAAGCCTTGCTAGTCGTGGCTCTGTCCCCCAGGACCAAGCCCAATCCACCGTGCCAATGCTTCCCTATGTAGTCGCCCTAAGGCCAATAGGACTTGTAGATGTGGTGGGATATGGCACAATGCAAATATAACCTCCATAGCGTTGAACCATTCTAGTAATACCATAGTTTGTTGATTGCCATTAAAACGAGGTAGTACCATGTCTTGGAAAGCTACACTGACTCTTCTATCAGCGTCCATGTGATGATTGTCAGGTGGAGCCACCATTAACTATATTTGTCTTGATTAGTATTATATTCTCATATAAGAAAACATCCTAGTATTCTTATATTTAAAATTAAGCTATCTTACTTGAGCTATGGCAAATTGACATGTGCAATGTGTAGTAGGATGGCAAGATACCGGCTCTGATACCAATTGTAATGAACCAACAACTTTTGAGTCGTTCCTTGATGTTTTCTTTACTTACTTAGTTGTGAAAATTACGATATTTTTTTTCCATATATATATATATAACCCTCCTTTTTTCCTTTTTTCTTATATAATTATCATAACATTTTCTAAAAAAGTTTTGTCTTTATATATAACTTGTATTACATCACACCTCATACTTAATATTTCCTTTACAATATGTTTCAAATTTATTTAATATATACACATGGCGAAAACATTCTTGTGGCGGTATCCATATTTTTGTCTACACATTTGCTCATGTACCGTCACCAGATCAACGATGATTTTATTTTAGCCTCTTAGCTAAATTTTCAACAGCATGAAATAATTAAGTGAGCTATTGCTTAATAAGTCCAAACACAGTCCACATATATATGATACTTGTATGCAAGATCCATTTGTGCTTGTTTATGGACATTAATTCTTCTTTCCATATCTTTAACTTAACTAAGGCCAATTATTTCGTACCATATATGCACATAGGTCATCGTAACATCGAGACCAAAACATAACTTAGGACTCCCCTTGAGTCGGGAGCTGGTATAACACTTTTTTTCTTGTCTGGTGAATCATTTTACCAGTCTTTTAATTTAGGTTGCTATACCATACATGATGATTTATTGAATTACAATAAGTGCATATTAGATGCATCTCTGTAAATTCTTTAAATAAAAAATATATATATATTTCAAAAAACCCTCTATTCTATACTGTATGTGGGGTTTGAACTTACTTGGGATTGACACAATGTTAACCAATTTGCTATTCCTCTATTATCCATCTAAATGTCCTGTTTGAACAATTTATCATCATTAGTTAACTTACTACTATCGATCTATATGTCGATACAAGATGTGAACATTAATTACTGAATCGGGTTATTACTTAGTTTAAAAACCCAAGCACGACAGTTCTTATTCCTCTTGATTCATGATGCCTTGTTGTTATTAACGAATTATGAAAAAATTCCCGCCAAAGGCTTTTTTTTCTATTTCTGACATTTCGGGGTCTGTTCGAGCCATTTTGCAAAAAATGACATTTTTAACCTTGATGGGCCTTATTAAACTTTTTGGGACCATTTTTGTTGATTCTACACAAAATGTTATTTATTAATAGTGGGGCAAGAAATCAAGGTGTCAATGTTTCCTTTTTGCATTAAAAACTCATGTTAATAAAACTTTACAATTTTCAATATGGATATTGCCCGTGGAATAAAAAACGATCATTTTACCATTGACCTCAATTTTTTACAAGGATTAAAATTCTCCAAAGTTCCAAATCCAAATTCCTTTTATTTGAAAACATTTTTTATTAACTTTTATTCAAATTTTTGTGACAAAAATTTATAAAATTCATATCTTATAAACCGTGGGAAATTTGGCAAGCAGTCAGTGATGTCTATTAGTTTCATCGAGATCTACACCTTTCATGTTTTCACTTTCCTGAAATTCCCACTATATTGTAGAGTTTGCTATCATTTTTCATGAAACGCCCCTTACTTCGGACGTCACAGATATCGTTACATACTTACATTCGTACATGCATAAACTTTAAAATTATAAATAATATCAAACTTAATCATTACTACGGATTTTAAAAGTGCTTAAACTTACGTTACCAGGATCCATTCATACATTTTTTTTAAAAAAAAACTTAACGTTGTTTCGAAAAGCATTGTTTAAATTATTCCTTATCATAATTTATTCATTTATACTCTAAATTAATCATGAACTTATATAATAATATAGGTTTGTCAATTTGTAAAATCAGGACTTATAAAAATATCACATTAAAACTCTTTGATCATCACATCATTAGAAATCCATTTGTTCCCATAGTTCGGCAGGCCGAACTTGGGACTACGGCAGGCCGAACTTGGGACTACGGCAGGCCGAACATCATCGGCAAGACGAAATTCCCTCAACCGGCAGGCCGGCAGAGGCTTTGCAACTCGGATTAAAAATTCATCCATGTTCGGCAGGCCGAAAAATTAGATCGGCAGGCCGAACTTCTGGTCTTCGGCAGGCCGGCCACAGAGTTCGGCAGGCCGTACGAGACCAAATTCCTTTGGAAAACTTAATCTTAAACATACCAACTTTACGTAAAATATAGTGGAAGTTCATAATTCATAAGAAAATAACTTATAAAACCATAATATAAGTGTTCTTAAAAACTTAACACAAAAACATGTTCAAAAAAAAAATATAAAACTTGATTAAATCATAAAATCATTTTCTTGGCGTGCTTCCGGTTACAATTCATCGTTCATGTTGCTTACACGCCTTCCCATGTCCTCCACCTAGTCCATGATTCTCTTACCCTTATCTACAACATGACATATAAAACATGATTAAGCTAAAGCTTAGTAAGTACATATATTCTCACAATTTAAAACATTTTATAAACATCAGCATCATCATCATCATTGTCATCGTATCATAAAAGTGCCATAAGCACAATTTCATAGAACATATCTTTCGTAACGTTAACCATTTTAAAACTTAATCCATTTTATCTTAAGGGCCCAAGTGTTGCACCATAAACATCATCATAGGCGCGCCGTCATGAGAGGAGAAGGGTAGCTAATCCCAAACCAAACATGACATCATAACATAACATTTCATAACATTAGGTGTGCAACACTTATTAGGTGATACATATATACATACTTTTCATTCTTTGAAACATGTCATCATCATATATGCATATCTTTAAAATCATGAAAATCTTTCATAAGAAATCCTTTAAGGAAAAATCATCATAAAATCATCATGAACATACTTGTAAAACATATTATCAATCCTTGTAAAAGGTGTCATGTTGCAGGTGAGATTGTACTTACCTTAACGATAGCTTACTTAACCTTAAAAATGCACTTGCTGACGACGCCGCGGTCTCGATGTGCTCGTTTCCTTGAGTGTTCATGCCATTTATCATTTAAAGATGCAATAAAAATCAATACTTATCATGAACTATTCATACACTCATCTCATATTATAAACATAATTCATAACCATAAAATCGTCATCACATAAACATGTTATTATGATTTTTCTTAAATCATAAAAATTACCTTAAGCATATAAAACAAACCATACATTTTAAATATAATTATCTTTTAAATAAAACATTTTTGAACAATTAATATATTTATATTTTAATTTAAAACTCCATACAAGCAACATATTATCATGCATGAAATTATTTTATTATCATAAAATCTTTTAAACATACATAACATTTCATAACATATAAATAAAACGCATTCATCTATCATACTCATACATATGCATATTATAACAATTTTTCATGAAAACATCATTTTTACCCCTTGAATAATCATTACATTTTTCATACTTTCAAAATTATACAGTAACATATTACTGTGAGGGTAGAAGATAGAAATATCATATTTTCATAAAACATTCATATGACATGAAATTAGAAAGCACAACAATAACATATATGCATAACATCACATTTAAAATTTCGAGACAAAACACAATACCTATAGAAAGATATTGTAGACGAAACGAGGAGAAGAATTTCTTTTCAAAAATACCAGAGAAAACCGAATACATACCTTGAAATTTCTTCTCAAAATCCTTGAATTAACCAACGAAATAAGATTTTTCTTTCAATGTACTCAGAAAATTTTCGTGAGAGAGAGAGAGGAAGAACTCGTGGAGAAGAGAAGAGAAATGAAAGATCGTCTCAGAAATTTTTCTGAGAGGAAAACGTGAGAAGGAGAGAAAATAATGAAAAAGGAAACGTTAAAAATTTTTAACGTATTAAACATCATTATGGGAATTCAATTCCCTTCATTAAGTCAGAAAATTCTGACTGTTAAGGGTTGTTGGCGTGGAAGGAAAGAAGAGAAAGAAAAGGAAAGTCAAATCACTTCATCAATCCTACCATAATTTTCCCTCTTAAAATAAGAAACCTCTTAAAATAATACAAATTAATACAAGTCAAATCCTTTAATTTCCTTAACCGATAAAAACATTCCATTATTATGCCAATTAATCACATTAATTCTCCCAATTAATGTAATTAACTCAGCCATAATTTTAGAGAAATTTTTGCTGACTGCTTGTCAGCCATGTTCGGCCTGCCGGTTTTCCCCTTCGGCCTGCCGGTTCCAGCAAGTTCGGCCTGCTGGTGAGGTTCTTCGGCCTGCCGTTGTCGGACAAGAAGTTCGGCCTGTCGAGCTTAAAAGTTTGGCCTGCCGATCTGTCATTAAATGTCATAACATAAAACTTTCATACATCATTGCATCATAAATAATCATATATTGCATCATAAATAAACATATGCTTAGAATTTCACATGAACACAAGAGCACAATGATCCCATGCGGTCGTCACCTGTCACAAAACTTGACATAAAAAGTTAGTAACACGCACATCACATATCAAATCATATAACATGATTTATTAATAACATTCCTTAATAACGTTACTAACTTAATGTGACCCGTTACATAAAATAGGCGGGCGTTACATTTCAACCCTATCGATTTTGAACAAATCTTTTCAATTTAGTCCTTTGAAAGTTTCACAAGTCCTTGTTCTTAAAATTGTACATCACACTGTATGAACAGATTTTTAATTCTTACTCAGAAAATAGACCATATTAAGACATGTCAAGATTTCATTTCTTTGAAAATCACCTAACTTTGAAATTGTTTAGTTTTTATCCAAAATTGTCTTTACACATATAAACCCTGCCTCCTGGCCATTCCCTCAACATAGACATACACAAAATACATCACATATTCATGCCACAAAATCCCTTAAACATACCATAGTCTAATTTTAAGCAACTACATACCAAACTTGCTTAAAAAATAAAAACAACAACAAACTTGAAAAATAGAAATTAAGGCTTTTACCAAGAAGTTTTTGAGTTTGTGAACCTCCACAAAGCTTTATTTTTTACAGTCATCCTAGACAAAAATTCATGGCAAGAAATATCTTATGACAATTCCCTCCAAAACCCAAAATAAACCCTAGTAACTCATGAGAGAAGTTTAGAATTTACGTTATAAAATGGTCTTTCCTTGAACTTAGTTCTTAATCTTGGTTCTTAATCTTGGTCCTTACTCTTAATTTGGTGATGAATCTTTGGGCTGTTTTGAAGCAAATTTTTTTTTAAGAGATAAGCACTAGGGGTTGTCGAACCTAATAGAGAAGTAGAGTAGTTTTTTGTTTCAAGTTTTGTATAGATGAGATCTTATCCAATACAACTTAATACCACTTAATGACTCATCATACCTAGAAATCACTTTGCATATTTTGTGGTGAAAATTACTTGCTTTTGTATAGTAAAATTTGGCTACTACAAAGGGGAAGAGGTGGCTTTTCTCGATCCTTTAGGTGTCCCTTGGTGAGTCCCACAAACTTTTTTATACAGTGTAATTTTACACCATACTGTATTTTCTTATATTGTTAGGTGAAACTGAAGAAATATGCACTTAAATAGTGTAAATTATTTTGACTTACTTTTCAATCCACTTTTCTAATCCTAACACAGTATCCTATATATCTATGTTTTTTCCTAAACAGTGTACTTACATTACACTGTGAAGCTTTTATCTCTATGTGTCTTTCTATAGTGTATTTCATCAACCGATGTGTTATGGACACAAAATCCTTTACCATTTTAAATAACCAGTAATTAGCCATTTTACACTATTTTGGATTATAGCATGCTTTTTACTTTAATTTGCATTTTTATCATTTATTAATTTATACACAATATTATAATTAATTGTGATATAAATTTCATTTTGAGGATATTATTCACAAATTTTTAAGTATTTAAACTCACAAAATTTTTATATTAAAAATATCAAAGTTGCACAAAATTCACAGACAAATTACTTATTAATATTGTTCATATATGATTTATAGTTAATCGTAATTATAAAAATATGATCTATAAGAAAAAATTCATTAATTAAATCAAAATAAGATATGGATTTAAATTAATAAATTTTTCTTGAGCATTACAGAATCAAATTTCTCAATTCCTAATATACTAAAAAATCCCTTCAAATCGAGATAAGAAAGATGGAGGCAAAGTTTTGAATACAAAGCCTTAAGATAATCACACTAGATTTTGATTTTTTATTATTTTGTTCTTAAGATTTTCTTTGTGTTTTTAAGTTTTGCTTAACGTTCTTAACCAATCATCTTATTTGATCTTAATTTATTGTTTAAGGATGTCAATTTAGTATTGGGTGAAATTTTGCTCCAATAATAATAATTGAACCTTTTCAAATAATAGTGATGTCACTAAGTAAAATAGAAAAAGGAGAAAATTTTCTCACCAGACATAGTAAATTCCATTCAAAATATAATAAGAATCAAAACAGGTTTGAAACCTAAATTTTTCACCTTATTGTCCTTGTTTGCTCTTCCTTTCTTCATCATCATTTCTTCTACTCTTTCTCGTTATGGTAAAGAAAGAAAAAACCAAAATTGGTACACTCATCTAGTTGCTTATTGCAAGGTTAAAGCTGAGAAGAGGGTAGATTTGTAGGCAGAGACCAAGAAGAATTTGCAAAATTAGATCTTGAAAGAAGGGGAGATTTGGGGAAGCAAAACCTTCTAATTCGAGTTAATTTATAAAAGCTTTGTTGGAGCTAAAGAAGGGTATAATGTAACATCCCTCTCAAGTTAGCAGCTTTAAACCCTACTATTTCAAGAAAGACGATAACTTCTAACATCTATCACTGAAAATTTAATAAAAATGACACCGCACAGCGAAAATAGTAACCTTTATGGAAAATCATATACTGTCAACATACAAGATACTAGAAATCACATATTAATCTTAAAATCTCTATACTCGTCATGGGACCTTAAACCATTCTTGCTCATAACGACTAAAAGATTAGAAATTTTAGTGAATTTTAATTAAAGTCTAATTAATTAAAATTACTAAATAAATAAAGCAAACTGAGAACATAGCAAATTTTATCATAGTTTAGTTATAAAATCTATGTCCACACAATCTACTAAGAAACTAATATATAAGCACTAATTGGACTTATTCAAATCAAGACTCCCTCTTAGTGATCGACACTAATGTTGTTGTACTTCTTGATGGCCTTGTTCAGTGAATATCACTCAGCTTAATTTGCCTCATGAGACTCCCGTTTGTAGCAAAACATTGTCTCCCAAACACTACAAGTTCTTCTCTTGAAAAATGATGTACCTTTTTCAAAAAATATATGGAAGAACACTCACTACTTGACTATGTGTTTGCTCTCTAAAAACTCTATAGAAATGTTGCAATACCAATCTCTATTTATAGGCACTGAAAACTTATCTGAAATTTAAACTGTCGCAAAATCTATCACGATATTTTAAAGAATTTCAAAACTGATACAATTTTGCTCTTGAACACATGATCTCTTATTCCAAATTAGATATTCTTCATTTAAAGCCTCTTAACTGCTTCTATGCTCTAGCTTTAATAAATAGGAGATACATCTTACTTTAATTTAAATTTCCAATCCTTTTTCAATTCAAACTTGCTCCTCAAGTTAAGATAGACTTAGAATTTGATTTGAAATTTGAAATTTGCTCTAGAAATCTTTCAAAAATGCTGGATTTATCTATAAAATCTTCATGGCATAGAATCTTCTTGAATTTTGTATTTTTTTTACATATATCTCTTAACAAAAATCAAGTCATGTATTTATTTCACTAGATAATTACAAGCTAAGTATGCTAATTCAAAATTCAAAACCTAACAAGAACTATATGAGCAAAAGCTCAACAAGTAAATCATATAATAGTTTCCACATTTTAAATACTTTTCTTCAAACCTTACTTTAGGGCTCTATTGTATGATGTTAATCTTGGCTTATTAGAACCTTTACTTATACTTGTTAGCCCACTTTATTGGACCTCTTTTTCTCAACGGATTTTGATCTTGTAACATTAACTTTCTTTAGTTCATAACAAGCACAAGAGTCCATACCACACAGAAACACTTTTCGTATAACACATCTAAGCATATACTTATTAATCATCATATCATAAATTCAAAACATGTTTTCGAAACATGTTATTAATTAATTGATGCAGTGGAATGTATACTTACATCAAGCTGCTTGAGAGGGAAAGTTGTTACCTCTTTTTGTTTTTTCTCTTTCTTTTCTCTTCCTTTCTTTTTTTTTTTTCTTTTTCTTTTCTTTCACGTTTCTTCACCTTCAAAAATGCCACAACGACTCCTATATATAGGCATCTCATAAGCATGACTAGGGCCGGCAATACAGGTTATCACACAATGGCATGACACGAACCCGACACGTTTTTTTATGGGTTAGGGCCAAAAAATTAACCATGGGTCATTTTAGTGTCAACTCGATTTTGACCCATCTAAAAACGGGTCGTGTTTAGGTCAACCTGTACAACACTAAAATAACATGTTTGACCCACGATTAATTATTTAAATATTTTTTCTATCATCAAATATTCTCATAAGGCAAAACCTTAGGTCACTTAATTTTAAACTAAGCTTCAAACTAAATTCATTTTAAGTCTTAAGCAATAAGAAGATTTTTTTAGCTTGATCACTTGAGAATTTTTTATTTTCTTAGACTTGTTATTTTGTTAGTGTTGGACTTGTTATTTGGTTAAATATTTTCAAAATTTTAGAATAATTTTTGGTTGTTGAAGTATGGAACTCATTTGATTTTGAGAAAATTTATTTTATATTTTTTTATGTTATATTAATGTAAATTCAAAACTAAAAATGTGATAAGTTAGTGGGGGTTATTGCGGGTCATTGATGTTTTAAAGGTCTTTAGCGGGTTATGGTTCATTGGCAAATTGCGAGTTATTGGCATTTCATAGGTTGCATAAGGAATGGGTTATATGTGTAGTGTTTGTGTCAACCCGTATCAAAACTAGTCGTGTTAATGTTTAGATATCTCAACCTATTCATGTTAAGGGTCGGGTTATTGTCAAGCTAGTTTATGTAAAAATTGACCAACCTTATTTGCCAACACGAATTGCCACCCTTAAACACAACGATACACACCTTAAATTCTAGCTTGACATTTATCATCGTGCATGTGTGACAAGTTTCCCTATGCTTGTAGGCCATGTTGTTTTAAAGATACTAAGCTTCGTTGCATGGTTTCCAAGTGTCACCTTGTATGCTCACCACATGCTATCCTTGTATGCTCGCCACCTCTTACCTACGTATCTCTTTGTATGCTCGCCATGTTGTATGCTTGCCACCTAACCAACTTGCATAAATGTCACCTAGCACCAACATGTCATGTTAAGGTTAATTGTCAGCCTCGTGATTGTAACGCCCCCTTGCGGACGTCACAGATATCATACATTCATACATAACATACTTTTATTTAAGGTAATCTATTTGAAGAAAACTTAATTGAAAACATAATTAAGAAACCATACCCAGGATCCTTGCTTAATTTTTTTTTCTTACCACATTCAATAATTTAATCCATCATATTAATAATACTATTAAACATATAATTGATCACAAACATCTTTTTATAAATAAAATATACCAAATGATAAAAAAAAACATATTTTTATCATGAAACATCGTAACACTTAAAAACAATTAGCAAACTTTAAATCATCTTAAGCAAAATCTTCATTCTCGATTCGGCAGGCTGAACCTATTACTTCGGCAGGGCCAACTGGATCGGCAAGCCGGTGTTCATCCACCGACAGGCCGCCCGAGGCTTTGCAAGATTGGGTTTTAAACTTTGCTAAGATCGATAGGCTGATCTTCATTGTTCGGCAGGCCGTTCTTCATTGTTCGGCAAGCCAACCGATTTTAAAGAAAAACTTTAGAAAACTTAATTTAAAGACAAGATTCAATAAGCGGAAGGCCATATACTTAATAAAATATTAAAATATAGTTCATGAAATCTTTAAAAACTCATCAAATGACATGTTCCAAAATTATAAACATGGTTTAATCATAAAACTTGCTTCTTTGGCGTTCTTCTGATTACAAATCATCGTCCTTTGCTCACATGCCTTTTCATATCCTCCACCTAGTCCATGACCTTCTTACCCTTGTCTGCAACATGATATAAAAACTAGATAAGCTAATGCTTAGTAAGTACATTATTATCTCACATCTTAAAATATTTTATGAACATCACCTCATCATCATCATAGTGCACTAGGCACATTTTTTTCGTAGGAACATATCTTTCATTACTTTGACCATATTAAACTTATTCCATTTTGTCTTAAGGGCCCAAGTGTTGCACCATAATCATTATCGTAGGCGCGTCGTCATGAGAAGAGTAGGGTAGCTAATCCTAAACCAAACATGACATTATAACATATCATAACATAACATTTCTGTGCAACACTTATTTAGATGATACATATATATACATATATATATACTTTCATGCTTTGAAATATGTCATCATCATACATGCATATATTTAAGAACATAAAAATATTTCATAAGAAATCTTTAAATGAAATCATCATAAAATCATCATAGATATCATCAAGAATATATTTTCAAACTTTATAACATATCATGTTGCAGGTGAGAATATACTTAATTTTCTAGCTAGCTTACTTAGCCTTAATATTGTTGGTGACGACGCCGCGGTCTCGATGTACTCTTCTTCATAATGTGTTCATGTCATACATTTATTAAAAAGAAAACGACAATTAACATATATTTTCAATGAATTAATCACCACTACATAACATCCATTACCATATATCATCTCACATACATTCATCTCTTGAAACATAGATTATATCATATTTCATTTAATATTTAAAAACAAGTCATAATTGCATTACATAAAAATCTTCCAACTTAAATCTCAGGTCTGTTTATCACATTTGACATCACAGAAAAATCTACAAAAATTAACATATATAATAGACATACAGAACTCTAACATATCCAAAAATTGGCTTCAAAAAAAATCAGAGCAGGTCAAAATACACATTTTAAATCAGTGGTAAAACTAACCTCTATTAACTTATACAGTGAGCTCCATGAGTTCATCATTTTCAAATAATTAAAACATACTAATTTAAACTCTAAAATTCTTACTAAAAACTTATTAACATACATCACAATACCACAAAATTATCTCAACACCAATAAAATCATTTAATCACACAAAACATCACATAACCAAAAAGTCCAACCATTTTACTGTTAAATTAGTTTCTAGACCTAGTCTTACTAAAAATTCCATCACACATAAAATACTCATCAATCATTACCAAACTTTCTAGTTCATAACTTAACATATATATGAACATTCTTACCAAATTTCGTAGCAAACAAAGTACGTTTACCCCTTGAACAAAAATCACATTTTTGAGCATCATAACCAAACAACAACATTTTTACTGTGAGTGGCAATGGGTAGAAAATTCATATCTTAATGCAGAAAGATCAAAATTAATTGAAACTTGGAAGAACATTACATAACATATATATGAACATCATACTAAAATCTTAGAGGAAAATAAGATTCCTAGACAAAGTTATGGCTGTCGAAGAAAGGAGGAAAAATGCATTTTAGAAACACCAAAAAAGAGAGTTCTTACCTTAAACAAATTTCTTCTCAAACTCCTTAAACTTAACCCCAATGGAAACTCAATATTTCTTACAAATAATAACAGAGAAAATTTGAGAGGAAATGAAGAAGAAAATATGAAGGGAAGAGAGTGAGTGAGAGGAAGAGAGAGAGAGAGAGAAATAACATAAATGAGGATAACGTAAAAGGAATTCAATACTCTCTATCAAGTTAGGAATTTCCTGACTAAAGTTGAGGCAATTCACATGGAATGGAGGGAATTGAGAGGGAAAAAGTCAAAATTCCAAAAAAAATGGCTAAAGTCACCATATTTCTCGATTTTAAAATGGGAAACCTTATCAATTACATTCAATCAATCAAAAGTCAAATGTTCTATTTCCTTAAATGAGGATATTAATCCAAAAATATGCCAATCAATCAACAATCATTAACCAATCATCATCATCACAATTTTAGGAGACTTCAGCTGACTACTCGTCTGTTGTCATTGGCCTATGATGTCACACTTCGGCCTACCGATTTCATGAAGTACGGCCTTCTGATGGTTTCCATTGGCCTGCTGATTGTTGAGGGGCAATTCGGCCTGCCGAACTGTCCTTACATACATGAATGCATCATATATTTAAATCATTAAGGAATCATAATTAAACATACAATGTAAATATCATGAACACTTGAGCACATCAATTCTATGTGATCGTCACCTGTCATAACACTTAAAATAAATAGTTACTGACAATAATATCATGTATCATAACATATATCAATAAAAATTACTTAATATTGTCACTAATATAACATTATCCGTAAAAAAAAAATAATAAGGCGGGTGTTACAGTGATAACACCCAATCTTCAAATCTTTAACTTATGAGTTTCTGATTCTAACAAAAAAATTATAAAGTCGAGTATTCCATAAAACCGGTTTGAGATCATCTAGGTTGGTGGGCAAGGGGATGGGTAGTGAGTAGGTAGGGAAATGGGTTAGGGTGATAATTTGGTTTGGGTTCTTTTATCCTTTCAAATATTTTTAATAGCTTTTTTAAAATCAATATATGGTAAATTGATTCAAGGGTAGTAAAAACATTTATGTCCCAATAAACAACCTTAAGGTACCGAAAAGATTTTTTTAACATGAAGATATCCTGTTAATACTATTGAAAAGATAGGGTATCTTAGAGATGCTTCAAAATAACAGAGGGTACCAAATTCTCTTCATTGGCCATGTATGATGAAAGGTTGACCCAGGCAAAATCTCAAAGATTAACTTTATCTTTGTTGGCCATTGCTGATTAAAAGCCCAATGAAATCCTCCATGAATACAACCATCTTCATCGATTGCCACAGTCAGAGATGAGGAAGACAACAACAGAGAACTCTAACACACACGCACACATACTATCTCTTTCTCTTTCTCTAATGCAAATAGATTTAGAAAACGAGTACGCAATGGAATTTTAAAAATTTTAAATCAGAGTATTTTCAAAAATACAAGTTTGAAATGCTAAATACATAAATTAATGACAAATCTTACTAACCTCTTATGTATACCGAAGTGGGCTCGAATCCTGTAGAGAAGAACGTTACAGAAAAACCTCAACCAACTAGTCTTCTTTGCTATTCTCTGTCCATGATTAGAGTGTAGGTGGTCACACATCATATAGCTTTTCCTTCGATGACTCTCCTTCCAACTACTTGAGAATACCTAGAACTAAGGTTTTTGATGTTGAACAATAGTTCTCAGAGAGTTTCAAAGTTTCTCAAACTAGAGTACTCACTCTATGCTTTTCAAATGATCTAAACAACTGAGAAAATTCACCCCTTTTTATAGTGGTCAAATTTGGGGTTAAGTCTTATCAGATTAGGTCTTAAAATTTAAGTCTAAATCAACTTCTTATGAAAAACACGTCAAAAACGTGTATACAAATTATCGCACGATCAACAACTTGATTTGGGAGATCAGCCTACCGAATTTAGAATAATTTTGATCCTTGAGAATATCCTACTTTCCACCTGAGAGTCTTAGATAGAGCCTCAATTCTAATTCAAATAACCTAATAGAATATTTATTTGATTAAAACAATCATAACCAGATAATCCCATAGAAAATAAAATATTATCTAAATAATTCAACATGTTTATCTTGAATTAATTTACAAAATTAATTCAATCAATAAACTAACCGATAAACTAACAGGATTTATTAAATCCAATCTTATCAAATTTTAGTGAATCTAATAATTTAACATAAGCTACCAATATGCAAGAAAAATATGCCATATCATTACAGGATTTATAATGAGCTAACAAAAGGGACCCGATGGACATATATAATTCAAGGTCCTAAAATTTTAAAATAAAATTCTTAGATACATATTTTATAATTATTAACTCTAACGCTACTCCACTAAAAGCTTAGAGCTGCACATTCGAACTATATAAAATTACGAAGCTTCAATAAGCTAACCGTCCATGATATATCATAATATGTTACATCCCCATAGGATATTCATAATCGACTTAAGGATAAATTCCATTTTATTTTCTTGATTATTTTTATCTTATGTTCCATTATCACACCATTGGAATAGTTATATCTATAGTTAGTATACCATTTGGTTACACCTATGTATCTAAATGGTTGAGCGCTCTAGTCTTCCACTTATAGGATAATGCATATAAAAGAATATCATTAACTCTACAAAAAGCTATGGATTCTATATCTATAAATAATTAGTCTAGGTGAATCAAGAGTCACGTTTCTAATGTATCGGTATACGTACCATTATTAAATTAGGATGTCGCCCTTTGGTACATCAAAAGACAAAAGTCAAGAATATGGGGCCAACATATATGATTGTCTAAAGTGAGTTGATTTGCACAAGCGAAATTATTATCCAAATCAATTTAACTTTTATGTCTCAATTCAATACATCATCACTTATGACAATGCACCAATGTTTCTACTCACAGAGTCCCACTCCTATGATCAAGACAACCATCTCCTATTAGGGATGTACATAACATAACAATCTTAGCATGAATAAAGCACCCAACTTTATTCCCTCGATTGCGGATCTTATGATTTAGACTATCACCTTTAAGATTTATGTCTTCCGCATAATCTGTCCAGCATATGCACAATTCTTAAAGGTTTAGATCGACAGTTTCAGACTTTTGTTTGCTTGTCATACATTCAACATAAATGAAAATAAAGAGGACAACATTTGATATATGAATAATAAAAAACTCTTTATTTATAAAATGTTTCCAAAAACATATTACAACATTTTACTCCTTAGGGTACTATGTCTAACAATCTCCCACTTGCACTAAGTGAGTAAATATGACATATCTTGCATCCCTATAGCCTCCATATGCTTCTTGAAAACTCTTGTAATTAGTGTCTTCGTGAAAGGATATGCTAAATTGTCCTCAGACACAATTTTGTATACTGCAACATGTCCACTCTTAACGAAGTCTTTTATCACATGATATTTTCGATGAATATGCTTACTTTTCTTATGAAACCTTGGTTCCTTAGCATTAACTATTGCTATAGTGTTATCACAATGTAGCGACACCACCTTATCCACACCAGAAACTACCTTAAGATCCCCAAGGAACTTGTGGAGCCACACTGCTTTTTTCAAAGGATCACTAACTACCACATACTTGGCCTCCACCCTTGAACCCGAAGTGCAATCTTGCTTGACACTCTCCAAAAATAGCACTGCTGCTTAGAGTAAACACAGAACTAGAAGTTGATCTTTTCAAATCTAGACAAGATTGGATATTTGAATCAGTGTATCCTAAAGGTGTTAGATTCTCACCCAAATACACATGCATATACCCTATAGTCCTTCTTGGGTACTTGAAAATCTGCTTGACCGCAACCCAGTGGTTCGATCCTTGATTTGACTAAAATCAACTTACTATCCTGATTGCATAATAATTGTCCAATGGTGTGCAAAGCATTGCATACCTAAGACTACCCACTGCAGAAGCATAAGGTACCTTCTTTATATATTCTCTTTCCTTATCAGACTTTGGTGAGTCTTTCTTAGAAAGAGGAATTTCAGACCTAGATGGTTGGCCATTTTTCTTAGAATTCTATGTTGCATACTTTTCAAGAATTTTATCTATGCATGTAACTTGGGATAAAGCTATCATTTTGTTCTTTCTATCCTAAAAGATCTAGATACCAATAATATAATTCGCTTCACCTAAGTTTTTCATCTCAAACTACTTGGTCAACCATAATTTGACTGATGACAATGCCCAAAGGTCATTGTCAATTAGCAGAATGTCATCTACATAGAGTAGTAGAATAACCATATTCCCATCCTTAATGTGTTTGTAAACACATGGTTTGTCCACATTTTATTCGAACCCATAACTCTTGATCACCTCATCAAATCTTATTTTCAAGAATAGAAAGCCTGCTTAAGTCCATAAATTGACTTTAGCAGCTTACAGACCTTAGGCTTTTGACCTTTAGCCTTGAACTCATCTGGCTACACCATATATATAGACTCATCAAGATAGCCATTCAAAAAAGCCATCTTGACATTCATTTACCAAATCTCATTGTCGAGAGTAGTAGATATGGATAAGAGAATGCGGATGGACTTAAGCATAGCTACAGGCGAAAAGGTTTCCTCGTAATCAATTCCTTCTTTTAGCTAACAGTCTAGCCTTTTAGGTTTTGACTTTCTCATCTGCTTCTCTCTTTCTCTTATAGATCCACTCACACCCTATGGGTTTCATCCATTTAGGAAGACCCACAATTTTCTAGACTCGATAAGTCTCCATAGACTTCATCTTAGTATTCATGGCTTTTGTCCAGAGCTTTGAATCAACATCCTCCATAGCTTCTGCATAAATATAAAGATCCCTATCATGTTCAATCGGATTAGGTAATTAGGCTTCACCAATGGACATATACCTCTCGAGTTGACGCTTAATCCTTCCACTACGCTGAAGCCCCTTAGGCTATTGTTTGGTCAATTTTTCTACATTGATTGGATTGATTTCAACTAGAACCCTCAGAGTGATTGAATCACTTGCCAACTCCTTGAGTACCACTTTACTTCGAGGCTTAAAGTCATTCATGTAACTTTCTTCAAGGAATGTTGCATTTGTTTAAACCATGAATTTATTTTCTTTTAAGTTATAGAAAAAACCACCTTTGCTCTTTTTTGGATATCCTACAAACACACAAACTTTCAAGCGTTCTTCCATCTTATTTGCTTCCTTATATAGGACATGACCGAACATCCCCATATACGAATTGGTTTAAGGATGTCTTCCTTCCTGTCCACAACTTGTGAAAATTTGAGGAACTAATTTTAAAGGCACATTGCTCATAAGATAACATGCAGTTTGTAGTGCATATCTCCAACATGATAAAGGTAATTTTGAATAACTTATCATGGACCTGACTATGTCCAACAAAGTCTTATTCCTTCGCTTAATTATGTCATTTTGCTGCAGAGTGTCTGACGTAGTCAAATGGGATAAAATCCTATTCTTTATTAAGTGTCCCAAGAACTCATCAGAGAGGCATTCTCCACCTCGATCAAATCGAAGTGCCTTTATAGGTTTACCTAATTGCTTTTCTGCTTCAGCCCGAAACTCTCTAAACTTGTCAAAAGTTTTGCTTTTCTGATGCACTAGGTAGATATACCCATATCTTAAGCAATCATTAATAAAAGTGTCAAAGTACTCATACCCTCCATGTGCCTTAATGTTCATGAGACCACAAACATTACTATGCATAAGTTCTAAAGCCCCTTCGGCCCTATTACCGTTAGACCCAATTGGTCTTTTGGTTATTCTACCCTCTAAGCAAGATTCACATTGTAGTATAGATTCCACTTCTAAGTGACTTAAAGGTTTATCCCTTATCAACCTTTGAATTCTATTTAGGCAAATATAACCTAATTGAAAATGCTAAAGATAAGTCTTATTAGAGTGAGAAGTCTTAAGTCTTATTGAGTTATTATCAGTAACCTTACTGTTAAGCAGTATCTCCATCTTAGGTTTAATAAAATAGAGATTGTTTTGCATCCATCCCTCATAGATAAAATATTTGTTTTTACAAGTCACCACTTTATTATTAAAAGATACTGAATAAGAGTCTTTAAATAAACAAGCTACAGATATTAAATTCCTTTTAAATCTAGAAACTTAAAAACAATCTTTCAAAACTAAAATCATATAATTATCAAAATAAATATAGACATCTCCTACTGCTTCAGCCAACACTAAGGATCCATCACCCATTTGTAACGTGAAGTCCTTATGCAGTAGACTTCTCGTTTCCTTGAACTCCTACAGAAAAACACAAGCATAATTAGTTGTTCCAGAATCTATGACCTAAGTGTCACATGATTCCTCAACAAAACAAGTTTAAATAACCAAAAGTTCACACTTACTTCCTAGAGAAAGGAAGTCCATGCAATTCTTCTTAATGTACCCAACTTTCCTACAAAAAAAGCACTTCAGCTTCTTTGGGTTCTTCTTTTTTTTCTTCTTATCCTTACCTTTTGTTGGGATAGAGACTTCCTGTTCTTTGCCCTCTGCTTCTTTCCATTCCTTGGGTTAGCGTAGGAACCACATGTAGTCGCCAAGTTAGCCTTACCACCAACAAGAGTTTCCCTGATTAGATTTTTGAACTCCTATAACTACTTCATTAACTCAGTCAAGGTCATATCCTATCTATTGCTCAAATTAAATGAAGCTCTAAATAGAATAAACTCCTTATATAGAGTCTCAAAGACCATAGTCATCTGTGTATCAGCATCAATGTCATCTCCATTGGTTTGAGTCTTAACGAGGTAACCCATGACCAACATCATATGCTCTTTCACAAACATCCCTGACCTTTGTTTGCAATTAAGAAGTTTTTGAAGAGCTCCTTGCCGTTTTGTAAGGGCTTGGCCTTCAAACTTGTCTTCAAGATTATCCAAGATCTACTTCGCAATCTCATAATCTAAATGTTGACCCTACAACACGTTATTCATACTAGTCATGACATAATAACAGGCCTAATCATTAGCATTTTTCCAACGATAATACACTTGGATTTGCTCTTTTGTGGATCATCAACATCTTTCCATGTTATTGTCAACACAAATTTTAGTTTTTCAAAAAAAGGATGATATTCAGGTTCTTTTTCCAATCATTGTAATTTTCACTAGTTAACATGTTTTTATCGAGTATCGTTGATAAAGAGTTTTTAGACATTTTAATCTATAATAAAGATTCATATACCAAATATAAGCAAACATTCTATAACAATTTAGAAAGATAACACAAACAAGTAAACATATAATTGTGTTTATGTGTCAAAACCTTGAAAAAATCACAACCTTACAACAATAATTCCCAACTTAGAATCCAACAAGCCGCCTAGGGGAGACTTGCTAAATTCAATTAGAAACACGAATCTCCTCCGATTAATATATGCTATCCGAGACCCATCTGATCTAACATATATCAGTAGTCGTTTTCTTTGGCTATTAATTTCATTAACAGAGTTCCTAGGGGAGGTTTATAATAAAAATAATCTTGAGTGTATAACAATCATTTCAATTATTTTATCCTTGATTTATAATCGCCACCTAGGGGTATACACTGATAAATCATGCTTAACTAAGTTATCCCTTGGAGATCCTACCCAGTACATGATGAAATCCCTTCCTAAGGGTCGAAACCACCATGTGCTACCTATGAACTAACGATGGAGGTTGTAGGTCCTCTTTTCGAAAACTTTCTCCCACTCAATATTTTAAAAGTCAAGGTTTTATGTTAACATGCATGAACAATTTTTAAGGAACGACACTCCTTATTTTACATGACATGTTATCAACATACATGGCAAATCATATTATGATGCAGACAAGCAAAACAACATGCAAAGCCATAAGCAAATAATAAATAAATACCCATAATATCATGGTTCCATCCTAGAGAAAAGAACATAAAGATTACAAAGATCAAGTGAAACATATTATTGCTTCTTCATCTTGTATTTTCAAGTTGTATCTTTCTTTATGTGGCATCTGTCTTTAATTCTTCAATCGCTCATAGATCAAAAGTTTTATTTTCCTGGTCATCATAAAATTTCATGTTTCTTAGAATTGTCTCAAAAAATAAAATCAAAAACTGCACCAAAAAACACACCTTTTCAAAAAGCATTCTGCCCTGCTACTGGCTTACTAAACTGGAAGTTCCGTCTGTCGATCTACAACCATCCTGTCGACTGAGCTGAACTCATGTTTTTCTAGAAAATAGTTTCTAAGCAGTTTTTTAATCCCATTTTCTATAATTCAAAAGCATAAAAATTTATAAACATAAAAAACAATAGAACTTCTATCATCTCTATCTTTTAGATCCGTCTTCAATTCGAATAATTATTTAATTGTAAAATTTTACAAATTTAAAATTAAAATAATAATTCCTAGATTGTGATGATAGACCACCAACCACTTGAAAATACCTAGTGTAACACCCACCTATTTTTTATGTAATGGATTATGCTAAGTTAGTAACAACGTTAAGTAATTTTCTTATTGATATATGTTATGATTTGTGGTTTTATGTTACTAACTTTTATTTAAGTTTTAAGACAGGTGACGATAGCGTGGAATCGATGTGTTCAAGTGTTCATGTTATTTATGATATATGTTAATTTAATGTTTTATTAAACTTTTGAGTGTAAGGCAGTTCGGTAGGCCGAATTGTCTCTCATGGAACGACAGGCTGAAGAAAATGATCGGCCGGCCAGACCTCACGGTTGTGGTAGGCCGGAGTGAACCATAGGCAGGTTGAAGACAGCTGACGAACAGTTAGAAAAAGTCTCCTAAAATTGTGATTATGATGATTGGATGTGATTGGATAATGATTGTTGATTGATTGGCATATTTTTAGTCTTTTTCCTTATTCTAGGTAATCAAATGTTGACTTTTAGGTTGATTGGTGATTTGATGTGGTTTCCTATTTTGAAAACGTGAAATATGGTAAGAGAGACAATTCTTTTTGACTTTCCTTTTTCACTTCTCATCATACACGTGATTGACCCCCTATTATTTTCAAAAAGTTATTTTTAATATTAAAGAGAGATTAGACCATTTCCTCTCATTTGTCCCGTTTACGTGATTCTCAATCAGACACCCTCTCTTTTTCTCTCTATTCTTCTCTCACTTTTCTTCACGTTTCTCCTTCTCTCCTCTCCTTAATATTGCTGCAAATAATTGAAAGACATATTGAAATTTCATTGGGGTTAAATTCAAGGAGGCTTGAGAAGAAAATTTTTGAGGTAAGAGACTCTTCTTCGCGATTCTGGAATTTTGAACACCCTATAATCCGACTACTATATCTTTTTCTACAAAATTTCTTTTGCTCTGAATTTTTAAGATGTTATTCATGTATGTGTTAGGTGCTAATCCTCAAAATTTCACCTCAATTGGATTTTTCTACGCTGAGATATGAATTTTCTTCTCTCTGCCACTCACTATTAATTAATGCTGATCGGTAAGGTTGTTTTTGTCTCTATGTTCCGACCCCCATAACTTTGTCTAGGAATTTTATTTCACTCTGAAATTTTAATATGTTGTTCATATATCCGTTAGGTGATTTCCTCCAAGTTTCACGTTATTTTGATTTTTCTACATTAAGAGATGAATTTTCTATCCTCAGCCACTCACAGTAAAATATTGTTGTTTGGTTATGATGCATGAAAATGTGATTTTTGTTTAAGGGGTGAACGTGCTTTGTTTGCTATGAAATTTCGCAAGAATGTTTATGTATATGTTGTGTTATGGACTGCAAAGTTTGGTGATTATTTGTTGAGTTATTAAATTTTTAATTCATGGAGGTCAGAAGTATATTTTTGATGATTAAGGTTATGGATGCCTGTTTTGAATTATGTTTGCAAGAGATGAAAGTATATGTGATGTTATATGAATGGATGTTTTACTCTATGAAAATAAGTATTAATTTTATTTTGTAATTTTAAATGAATAAATGGCATGAACACTTTAAGGATCGAGCATATCGAGACCGCGGCGTCATCACCAATACATATAAGGTTAAGTAAGCTAGCTTCTAAGGTAAGTACATTCTCACCTGCAACATGATAAGTTTTATAAGGTTTGATATTATGATCATGATGATATTTATGATGAATTTATGATAATTTCCTTATGATGATTTTATGATAATTTCCTTAAAGGGTTTCTTATGAAAGATTTTCATGATTTAAAGTTATGCATGTTTGATAATGGCAAATTTCAAAGCATGAAAGTTATGTATATATGTATCACCTAATAAGTGTTGCACACCAATGTTATGATGTCCTGTTTGGTTTAGGATTAGCTACCATTCTCCTCTCATGACGGCGCACCTACAATGATGATTATGGTGCAACACTTGGGCCTTTAAGATAAAATGGAATAAGTTTTAATATGGTCAATGTAATGAAAGATATGTTTCTATGAAAATGTGCTTAATGCACTATTATGATATGATGATGATGATGATGATGATGATGATGATGATGATGATGTTTATGAAATGTTTTTAAATTGTGAGAAATATATGTACTTACTAAGCTTTAGCTTATTCAAGTTTCTATCATGTTGCAGATAAGGGTAAGAAAGTCATGAATTAGGCGGAGGATATGGGAAGGCATGTGAGCATAAGGAAGATGAATTGTAACCGGAAGAACGCCAATGATGCAAGTTTTATGATTTAAGCTATGGTTTATTATTTGAACATATTTTTATGATAAGTTTTAAAGAATACGAGAACCATGTTTTAATATTTTATTTTATCATTTTAAGAAATTGATCTTCCGCATTTTTGAAAGAAAAATGAATTTGTCTTAAAATTAAGTTTTCTAAAAGTTTCTGTTTTGTCTCGGATGGCCTGCCGATGATTATTGGTCGGTATGCTGATGTGATGTTTGGCTTGCCAAAGTCTCTAGTTCAGCCTGCCGAACTATGAGAGCAAATAGTTTTAAATGATGTGATGTTTTATAAGTTATGATTTTACTATTTGGTATATTTACTTTATTCAAGGAAGTTTATGATCAATTTAATGGGTAATTGAATTATTAATAGTATGGATTAAGCTAATGAATGTTGTAAAAAAAATGTATATATGGATCCTGGTTACGTTTTCCTTGACTATGTTTGTAATTAAAGTTTCATATAAGCTTTGTACTTAAGGTTTATCTAAAATAAATAAATAAATAAGTATGTAATGTATGAATGTAACGACATCTGGGACGTCCGTAAGGGGGGCGTTACAGGCTTTGGTATCAGAGAAAATTTTTTGTTTACAATTCATATCGCCACATGTCAGTCCAAGTCCTCCAAGTAAGTATGTTTTAAAGTTAGATGTTTTGATGCAAGTATGAGGATAAGAATGAGGTTTAGTTGTTTAACGATTAATGTTCTTGTAGTGAAAACTTGTCTCATATTAGAAGATTATTTCTAAGTTCTTAATTTTTTTAGGAAATTAACGATGGACGGTCACAGAAGAATGCAAACACGCACCCAGACCAACGAAAGGCTTATGACGATGATCGTTGAGCTGCAAAGGCAGTTGGAGGATCAAAGAAGAGAGATAGCCGAATTAAGGGCCAACGGCCAGAACGGTGAACGACGAGGCAACGACGTGCCTCCTCCTCCTCCTTAGCCACAAGTTAATGAAGTCCCAGTGCCTGTTGCTGAACCAAGAGCAGCATATCAGGAACCCCTTCTAGTTAGATGGAAGAGAGTTAAGCCAACAGATTTCTAAGGTTCTAAAGATCTGTTAGTCGCTCAAGGATGGTTGAACACAATTGAGGCCACTCTGAGACTCATGGATTTCACGGACAATGAGAAGGTTCTCTGTGCCTTGTACTGCCTCACCATGGAGGTTAGAATTTGGTGGGATGGCATTGAACAGAGCAGGAATGTGGAAGAGATGACATGGGATGATTTCATTCATGAGTTTAACACGAATTTTTTTCACATGAACGTTACAAGAAAGCATTATGAGGAGTTCGAGAACCTACGCCAGGGGGATATGTCAGTCACAGATGTTGTGACAAAGTTTGACCAACTAGCCTGTCTATGCCCAAGGATGGTTATGGATGAAAGTGAAAGGGTCAGAAGAATGATTAGAGCCCTTAGGCAAAAAATTGCTGCGATCGTTGATGGGGAAAGTCCACCCAGGACTCAAGAGCAGGTTGTCATGAGGGCTCAACATGCTGAGTTTCATTTGTCCACTCTAAGAAGGAACCAGCCAGCCAATAATGCTAACAACCAGAACTGCCCTCTGCATAGGAACAACAACAACAACAATAGCAGCAGCAGCAACAACAATAATCAAAACTAGAGAAACAACAAAAGGAAGGGTAATCCTCAGAACCAGTAGGGACAAGGCAACAAGAGGCATAATGGTGGTCAGCCTAACAACAACAGCAGGCAGTTTCAACCATGTGCCAAATGTGGAAAGAAACATCCAGGGGAATGCCGCTTGGGGACAAACCAATGTTTTATTTGTGGGCGTGAAGATCATTTTGTCAAGAACTGCCCCAAACTGATGAATGCCAATGCCTCTCAAAGAGCTCCTTCTCAAGCCCAACTCCATCAGATGCAAGCTTCCCTTGAAGGGCCACTCATCAGTCAAAGAAGACTTGAAGCCCCACCTACAAATGCCCAAATTTATGCCATGACGAAGGAACAAGTGGTTGCGGAGGCCTCTAATGTGGTTACAGGTCAGATAACAAGTTTATCTAATGATGTTTATGCTCTCTTTGATACGGGTGCTACTCATTCTTTTATATCCATGACATTTGCTAAGAAATTAAGGGTTCGTTTAGAGCCTATGAGACAGGGATCCACTACAACACTACCCTCCGGGGAAGTGATAGTATCTATGCACTGTCTGCGTATGGTACTTCTATGGATTTCTAATAGGGAACTTTTCATCAACCTCATTGTGATCGACATGCATGACTACGATATGATTCTAGGGATGGATTTCCTAAGCAAGTACAATGTTTCTATTGAATGCTAGAAACGAAAGGTGATCTTCTATCCAGAAGGTGATCAGAAATTCGTGTATGTTGGTGAGTCTAGAAAGAAGCCCAGCATGTTTTTATCTGCGATGAAAGCAAGGAAGTTATTAACAAGTGGTTGCATGGGCTATCTGGCGAACATTGTAGACAAAAGCCAAGAAGAAAATATAAGAATTGAAGATGTGCCTGTAGTTCATGAATATGCAGAAGTGTTTCCTGATGATTTGTCAAGTCTGCCACCAGAAATAGAAGTCAAATTCGAGATCAAGCTCGCTCCTAGCACCGATCCAATCTCAAAAGCGCCTTACAAAATGGCCCCGGTAGAGTTAAAAGAGCTTCACACGCAATTAAAGGAGCTACTTGACAAAGGCTTCATCAGGCCGAGCTACTCTCCATGGGGAGCTCCAGTTCTATTTGTTAAGAAGAAAGATGGCACTATGAGACTCTGCATCGACTACAGAGAGCTGAACAAGGTGACAATCAAGAACAAGTACCTGTTGCCTCGAATCGATGATTTGTTTGATCAGCTCAAGGGTGCATTTGTGTTTTCAAAGATTGATCTACGGTCAGGTTATCACCAACTAAAGATTAAAAAAGGAGATATCCCCAAAACTGCCTTCAGGTCGAGGTATGGTCACTATGAATTTGTGGTTATGCCTTTCGGTCTGACGAATGCACTTGTGGCCTTTATGGATTTGATGAATCGAGTATTCAAGGATTTCCTCGATAAATTTGTTGTTGTGTTTATCGATGACATTCTTGTCTATTCAAAGAATCAAGAAGAACACGAGGAGCATTTAAGGATTGTGTTGGATACTTTAAGAAGACACCAGCTTTATGTAAAGTTCTCCAAGTGCGAGTTCTGGCTTGATAAAGTGTCTTTCTTGGGGCATGTTATATCCAAAGATGGGATTATGGTGGACCCTGCTAAAGTAGAAGCTATTCTCAATTGGAAGCAACCGACGAATGCAAGCGAGATAAGGAGCTTCTTGGGTCTAGCAGGTTATTATCGGAGATTCGTAGAAGATTTCTCCAAGATAGTAGCCCCACTCACGAATCTGACTCGCAAGGAAAAGAAGTATGAATGGACTGAAGCATGCGAGAAGAGTTTTCAAGAACTAAAGAATAGATTAATGACAACCCCAGTATTGGCTATTCCAGAAGGAAATGATGGGTTCGTAATTTATAGTGATGCATCCAAAATGGGCCTCGGAGTTGTTTTAATGCAAAATGAAAGGGTGATTGCCTATACGTCAAGACAACTGAAGGATTACAAAAAGAACTATCCTACTCATGACCTCGAGTTAGCAGCAGTCATTTTTGCGTTGAAAATATGGAGACACTATTTATATGGGGTCCAATGCAAGATCTTTATAGATCATCAAAGTTTAAAGTACTTCTTCACGCAAAGGGACTTGAATATGAGACAATGAAGATGGCTTGAATTGGAGAAGGATTATGATTATGAAATCCTGAATCACCCTGGAAAGGCTAACCGAGTGGCTGATGCTTTAAATAGAAAGACAGCGGCTACGTTGATGTCAATGCAAGCAATGTCTCCACCTTTGAGAAAGGAAATTCTAGACTTCGGTTTGGAACTCATAGCATGCCAGTTGTCAGCCCTCACCCTTGCTCCGACGCTGTATGATGAGATTCAGAGTAAACAAGATGACAATGTAAGCCTCGCAAGGATTAAGTAGGAAATAAAAGAAGGGAAATGTCAAGAGTTTCGTATCACGGATGACGAAACTCTGCACCTCAAAGACCGCTTATGCGTTCCCAACATTGATGGTCTAAGGGAAAGAATCTTGGTAGAAATTCATGACACTCCTTACTCAATTCATCCAGGTGCAACAAAGATGTATAATGATTTAAAGGGTAACTTCTGGTGGTTTGGAATGAAGCGTGACGTCACCATGTATGTAAGGAAATGTTTAACATGTCAGCAAGTTAAAGCTAAATACCAGAGACCTGGTGGTGATTTACAGTCTATCCAGATATCGGAATGGAAATAGGAAGATATAGCAATGGATTTCATTACTGGTTTACCCAGGACTATGAATAGTTATGACACTATCTAGGTTGTTGTAGATTGATTGACGAAGACGGCACATTTCATTCCCATCAAGATCACTTACTCTATGGAACGGTTAGCGAAACTCTACGTCAAGGAAATCATATGACTTCATGGAATTCCTAAGTCTATCATCTTAGATCGTGACGATAGGTTCACGTCCAAGTTTTGGAAAAGTGTTCAGACTCCTATGGGGACCAGGTTACATTTCTATACAGCTTTTCATCCTCAGACAGACGGCCAAACAGAGAGGACAAACTTGATCTTAGAGGATATGCTACGAGCTTGTTCTCTCGATTTTAAAACCAGCTGGTGTAAAATGTTGCAATTAGTAGAGTTTGCTTACAACAACAGCTATTAGGCGACGATTGGAATGGCGCCTTATGAAGCTCTGTATGGGCTAAAATGCAGGTCGCCTATATGTTGGCACGAAGCTGGTGAGAAGAAGTTAATGGAAAGCGTCGATGCTGAAAGGACTGATTTTGTTATCGAAACTTCTGAGATGATAAAACTGATAAGAAAAAGAATAGAGACAACTCAAAGCCATCAAAAGAATTATACTGACAAGAGAAGAAGACCCTTAGAGTTCGTCATGAGGGAATCTGTGTTTTTGAAAGTTGCACCGATGATGGGAGTCATGAGATTTGGTAAGAAAGGCAAGATAAGTCCAAGATTTATCAGTCCTTATGAAATCATTAAACAGATAGGCAAGGTGGCTTATCAGCTGATATTGCCATCAGAAATGTCAACAATGCATGATGTGTTTCATGTCTCTATGCTCAAGAAGTATGTTCTAGACCCTACGCATGTGATTGAGCCACAAGTGATCGAGATATAAGAAGACTTAAGTTATGAAGAAAGGCCAATAGAGATACTCGATTGGAAAACCAAGACCTTGAGGAATAAAGAAATTCCATTGGTCAAGGTATTATAGCGAAATCATCAAGTAGAAGAAGCTACATGGGAACGTGAAGATGACATGAAATCTAAGTATCCACAATTATTCTAATTTTCAAGGGCGAAACTTTTATAAGGTGGGGAGAATTATAACACCCACCTATTTTTTATGTAACGGATTATGGTAAGTTAGTAACGACGTTAAGTAATTTTCTTATTGATATATGTTATGATTTGTGGTTTTATGTTACTAACTTTTATTTAAGTTTTAAGACAGGTGATGATTGCGTGGAATCAATGTGCTCTAGTGTTCATGTTATTTATGATGTATGTTAATTTTAATGTTTTATTAAACTTTTGAGTGTAAGGCAATTCAGCAGGCCGAATTGTCTCTCACGAAATGGCAGGCTGAAGAAAATGATCGACCGGCTGGACCTCACGGCTTCGGTAGGCCGGAGTGAACCATAGGCAGGTCGAAGACAGCTGACGAACAGTCAGCAAAAGTCTCCTAAAATTATGATTATGATGATTGGATATGATTGGATAATGATTGTTGATTGATTGGCATATTTTTAGTCTTTTTCCTTATTCTAGGTAATTAAATGTTGACTTTTAGGTTGATTGGTGATTTGATGTGGTTTCCTATTTTGAAAACGTGAAATATGGTAAGAGAGACAATTCTTTTTGACTTTCCTTTTTCACTTCTCATCATACACGTGATTGACCCCCTATTATTTTCAAAAAGTTATTTTTAATATTACAGAGAGATTAGACCATCTCCTCTCATTTGTCCCGTTTACGTGATTCTCAGTCAGACACTCTCTCTTTTTCTCTCTAGTCTTCTCTCACTTCTCTTCACGTTTCTCCTTCTCTCCTCTCCTTAATATTGCTCAAAATAATTGAAAGACATATTGAAATTTCGTTGGGGTTAAATTCAAGGAGGCTTGAGAAGAAAATTTTTGAGGTAAGAGACTCTTCTCTGCAATTCTAGAATTTTGAACACCCTGTAATCAGACTATTATATCTTTTTCTACAAAATTTATTTTGCTCTGAATTTTTAATATGTTATTCATGTATGTGTTATGTGCAAACCCTCAAAATTTCACCTCAATTGGATTTTTTGACGCTGAGATATGAATTTTCTTCTCTCTGCCACTCACTATTAATTAATGCTGATTGGTAATGTTGTTTTGTCTCTATGTTCCGACCCCCATAACTTTGTCTGGGAATTTTATTTTACTCTAAAATTTTAATATGATGTTCATATATGTGTTAGGTGATTTTCCTCCAAGTTTCATGTTATTTTGATTTTTCTACATTAAGATATGAATTTTCTATCCTCAACCACTCACAGTAAAATATTGTTGTTTGGTTATGATGCATGAAAATGTGATTTTTGTTTAAGGGGTAAGCGTGCTTTGTTTGCTACGAAATTTGACAAAAATGTTTATGTATATGTTGTGTTATGGACTGCAAAGTTTGGTGATTATTTGTTGAGTTATTAAATTTTTAATTCATGGAGGTCAAAAGTATATTTTTTATGATTAAGGTTATGGATGCATGTTTTGAATTATGTTTGTAAGAGATGAATGTATATGTGATGTTATATGAATGGATGTTTTACTCTTTGAAAATAAGTATTAATTTTATTTTGTAATTTTAAATGAATAAATGGCATGAACACTTTAAGGATTGAGCACATCGAGATCGTGGCGTCGTCACCAATACATATAAGGTTAAGTAAGCTAGCTTCTAAGGTAAGTACATTCTCACCTGCAACATGATATGTTTTATAAGGTTTGATATTATGATCATGATGATATTTATGATGATTTTATGATAATTTCTTTAAAGCGTTTCTTATAAAAGATTTTCATGATTTAAAGTTATGCATGTTTGATTATGGCAAATTTTAAAGCATGAAAGTTATGTATATATGTATCACCTAATAAGTGTTGCACACCAATGTTATGATATGATATGTTATGATGTCATGTTTGGTTTAGGATTAGCCATCCTTCTCCTTTCATGACGGCGCGTCTACAGTGATGATTATGGTGCAACACTTGGGCCCTTAAGATAAAATGGAATAAGTTTTAATATGGTCAATGTAATTAAAGATATGTTTCTATGAAAATGTGCTTAATGCACTATTATGATATGACGATGATGATGATGATGTTTATGAAATATTTTTAAATTGTGAGAAATATATGTACTTACTAAGCTTTAGCTTATTCAAGTTTATATCATGTTGCAGATAAGGGTAAGAAAGTCACGGATTAGGCGGAGGACATGGGAAGGCGTGTAAGCATAGGGAAGATGAATTGTAACCCGGAGAACGCCAAGGATGCAAGTTTTATGATTTAAGCTATGGTTTATTATTTGAACATATTTTTATGATAAGTTTTAAAGAATACAAGAACTATGTTTTAATATTTTATTTTATCATTTTAAGAAATTGATCTTCTGCATTTTTGAAAGAAAAATGAATTTGTCTTAAAATTAAGTTTTCTAAAAGTTATGTTTTGTCTCGGATGGCCTGCCGACCATTATTGGTCAGTATGCCGATGTGATGTTTGGCCTGCCGAACTGTGGGAGCAAATAGTTTTAAATGATGTGATGTTTTATAAGTTATGATTTTACTATTTGGTATATTTACTTTATTCAAAAAAGTTTATGATCAATTTAATAGGTAATTGAATTATTAATAGTATGGATTAAGTTAATAAATGTTGTAAAAAAAAAATGTATGTATGGATCCTGGTTACGTTTTCCTTAACTACGTTTACAATTAAAGTTTTATATAAGTTTTGTACTTAAGGTTTATCTAAAATAAATAAATAAATAAGTATGTAATGTATGAATGTAACGACATTTGTGACGTCTATAAGGAGGGCGTTACACCTAGAACGTAAAAACCCAAAAATCAAAACGAGTACATAGCAGAGTTTTAAAAATTTTAAATCAGAGTATTTTTAAAAACACAAGTTTGACATGCTAGAAATATAAGTTAATGCCAAATCTTACTAACCTTTTTTGCATACCGAAGTGGCTTCGAATCTATCTATAGAAGAACGTTCTAGAAGAACCTCAACCAACTAGTGTTCTTTGCCATTCTCATCTACGATCGGAGTGTGGGTGGTCACACTTCGTACAACTTTTCTCTAGTGACTCTCCTTCCAACCACTTGAAAATACCTTGCACTAAGGTTCTTGATATTGAACAATAGTTCTTAGGGAGTTTTTAGTTTCTCAAACTAGAGTATTCACTTTATGCTTCTCAAATGATTTAAATAATTAAGAAAACTCACCCTTTATTATAGTAGTCGAATCTAGGATTAAGCATTATCAGATTAGGCCTCAAAATTCGAGTTTATATCAACTTCTTATGAAAAAAAATAAAAAAACACATATACAGATTATCGCACGATTGGCAAGGCCGATTTGGAGAGATTGCCTTGCCTAACTTACTACATCGACAGGCCGAAATTTCCCATCAGCCTGCTAAACTTACAATAATTTTGATACTTGAGAATATCTTATTTTTCACCTAAGAAATCTTATATAGAACCTTAGTTTTAATTCAAATAATCCAATAAAGAAGTTATCTGATTAAAACAATCATATTCAGATAATCTCATAGAAAATAAAATATTATCCAAATAATTCAACATGTTTAACTTGAATTAATTTACAAAATTAATTCAACTGATAAACTAACATGAATTATTAAATCCAAATCCAATATGATCGAATTTTAGCCAATCTAATAATTTAACATAAGTAACTAATATGTAGGAAAAACATGCCGTATCATTATAGGATTTATAATGAGCTAGCAAAGAGGACCTGATGGATATATATAGTTCAAGCTTCTATAATTATAAAATACAATATCCCAAATATATATTTTCTAATTATCAACTCTAACGCTACTCCACTAAAAGCTTAGAGTCGCACTCTCGAACTATTAAAATTACAACGCTTCAATAAGCAAACCGTCCATGACATATCATAATGTGTTACTTCCCCATAGGATATTCATAATTGGCTTAAAGATAAATTCCATATTACGTTCTTGATTATTTTTATCTTATGTTCCATTATCACACCATTAGAATACTTACCATCCATAGATAGTATACCATTTAGTTTTACTTATGTATCCAAATGGTTGAGCGCTCTAGTCTTCTAATTACAAGATAATGCATATAAGAGAATATCATTCACTCTACAAAAAGCTATAGATTCCATATCTATGAATAATGAGTCTACGTGAATCAAGAGTCATCACTCCAACGTACAGGTATGCGTACTATCATTTTGTCAGGATGCCACCCTTTGATACATCAAAAGACATAAGTCAAGAATACGGGCTCATTAGTCATTTCAGGATTAAGACACAACACATATGATTATCTAAAGTGAATTGATTTGCACAAAAAGAATTATTAACCAAATTAATTCAGCTTTTATGTTCTGATCCAATACATCGTCACCTATAACAATGTACCAGTGTTATCACTCGTGGAGTCCCACTCTGATGACTAATACAAGCCATCTCCCGTTAGAGATATAGACAACATAACAATCTTAGCATGAATAAAGCGTGCAACTTTATTCCCTCGATTGTGAATCTTATGATTTAGACCATCGTCTTTAAAATTCATGTCTTCCGCATAATCTGTCTATCATATGTATGATTCTTAAAGGTTTAGGCTGACAGTCTTAGACTTTTGTTTGCTTTTTATACATTCAATAGAAATGAACATAAAGAGGACAGCATTTAGTATAAGAATAATAAATAAACTCTTTATTGATAAAATGTCTCAAAAAACACATTACAACATTTTATTTTTTAGGACACTATGCCTAACACTAGAGATGAGGAAGATGGTGATCAAGAAGATGACCTGTTGAGGCAAAATTGGGAATCTTATAATGTTTTTCGCCATTGGGATTTAAAATCTGACAATTAATCTAATGATTTTGGAAGCAGCTATTTAATTAAGTTATTTTGCAAGATCTGCTATTTTCATAGCATTTCCTTCATATTCATTATTTTCAAAAGAATATATATTTATAATTATATTCTTCAAAAAATGTTGAAAATTTTCAAAATCCCTAATTTTCTTACGTGGCTACTTCTTTAAATTTTTGAAACCTCTCTCTGAAGTTCTCCTTTCAACACAATGTTAGAGCACATTATGTTAAGTAAGACTCATGCACTCATTCATTTTTGAAAGCTTCATTTTTTCTATTTTTTTTAAATTTAGTTGTTTATACAATTTATAAGAAAAATTATAATTATAACCCATGCTTCCATTTTAAAAGAAAAATTATAATTGTGTCACTAATCAATCATTTAAAAATATGACTACATTATTTGGATTTAAATTCTCTATCTACTTTTGGTGTCCCAAATGGTTTTTAACCACTTCCTATATGATACACATTTAAAAAGTTTAAAGTAGTGTTTAATTAAACTTTATATGTTCTTATTAATTAATGTGTCATAATACGATTGATTAGACATCATTTAAGACATCGAAAATTAGACAATAAATTAGAGTCCATATCGTTTAACCCTATATATTGTCTTCATACTTCATGGAAATTAGAAAGTTAACAGGTGATTTTTTTGGATTAGCCAACATTTTAACCTTAATTAGAAGTTAATTTACTACTTTTTTTAAAAGATAATTTACCACAATGAATACACTGGGTTTTCAGTAGTGGCTTTTCGCCGATATGAGCCCGAAGCCTATATTTTTCGAAAAACAGTTCCTCGTGCATGCTCTACGTAGAAAGTGTAAAGCGGTTACAGGTTAGCAGAAAAGCATTATTGCCCTTAGGTGTCCTCGATAAAAGCTCACTATTGAATTTAATTGAAAAATGATTTATTTTTCCACGTCATGTGTTTCACTTGTTTACTGTTTTCTGTGGTACTGGTGAAAATACAAATATATGGAATTGTAGACAGGCCTTTAGATCTATATATAGCTTATGGAACTGTACATAAGCCGTTATATACATATATATATATATATATAATATACACACACATACAACCAAGCAATTTTTATCCTCTTTTAGGAGTGTAATTTTTGTACTCTTACTTATTGCCTTTACCAAGATTAATTACTGGATCCGCTAGCTAATTAGATGACGTTGTGTCAAATTTGGAACGACCACTAAACTTCCAATGATGAAATTAGACATAAGTATCAAAACCGTTTTTTTTATAGAAGGGACAAAAAAAATATTAGTGTGAATGATTTAGAAGAAGACAATAAGAGTTGGACTGATGTGAGTGATGAGAAGGTCAGTGTTGTCTCCAACGAGGATGTCTATCATTAAGTATTCAAAAGGAAGAGAGAAATACTTAGGGCCGGTGGTTTCGGACACGGCACGATGACACGATATGAAAACGACACAAGATAAACAGGTTTGGATCGCACGTTTATTAATTATGCCATAAATAGGTTGGCCCGAAAACACAAAAATAAATGGGTTGGATTCGTGCTAACACGCTAAACACGCCTTAACACGTTTAATTAAACGGGCCGTAAATGTGTTAACATGGCACGACACGACCCGTCTATTTATAACACATTTAAACTTAAAAATAAAAATATTTGAAATATTGATAATAAGTTAGTATTAATTAGATATTGTGTTTTTGTTAATTTTTTTAATTTTTTTAATTTTTTTTAATTTTTTAATTTTTAATTAATTGGGTCATAAAAGCGTCATATTCGTGTTGTTATCGTATCAACCCGTCACGACACGTTTAAAAATCGTGTTAATCGTGTCGTGCCATGTTAAGCGTGTCATAGGCGTGTCGTGTTCGTGTTTGCATTTCTGACACGTTTATTAATTGTGTCGTATTCGTGTTCAGGCTAAACGTGTCGTACTGTAAACGTACCGACACTGAACACGGCACAAACACGATTATTGCCACCTCTAGAAATACTAGAGATTGGACACCACATGATAGGAGAAGAGAATAATATTTGGACTGATGTGAGTGATGGGTTTGTCTCCAACGAGGATGTCTATCATTGAGTATTCAAAATGGAGAGAGAGATACTAGAGATTGGACACCATATGATAGGATGTTTCGAAATCAAGAAGCCATTTAGTTTCAGAGGTTGCAAGAGGAGCAATAAGAGAGCTTAAGGAATGTAAGATAGAGTGGTGGGCAGTTTGGTTGAGGGTTATGGGCCCAATGCTTATATTTGAATATAAAACTGCAAGTTACAAAATGGCCTTATTGGATCACAAAATTGACATTTTTCAAGGTAAGGACGTGGTTTGCGATGTTGAAAGTTGGATTGGTAAGGGGGAGTTGAGGCCATGGAAGGAAAAAAATGATGGACAACTTTAATTTTAGGGGTGAATATAAAGGAAGGTTTGGTGCTTTAGGTTTCAGTTGATTATAGGAGTCTTTATGTATGGCATTAGCAGAAGCGGGCAAATGGGAAGAATTTACTTTCTTTCTAGCTTTGTGTTTGAGATGTGCTTCATAGTTAATGAGATCTTCATGCAGCGCAATGAAGCTATCATTTTTCACTAACATTTGTGACTAGATAAGGTCCTTGTAATCTTCATTGAGACTGCAAAGAATTGTCAATATAAAATCATCATGGCCAACAGGGAAGCATTGCAAGTTCATCAACGGTAATTTTTGCATATTGCATATACTCGCTAATTGACTGAGTTCCTTAAATTAAAAGACGAAGATCCTTTCTCAATTGCGCAAGTCATCCACGAGACAACTTGGCATATGTGTTGAGTAATATGTTCGTTGCTTTACGCGAGGTTCACGCAGAAGCTATAAAGGGAACAAGATTGGAAAAATCGAGCTAGCAATTGCACTAAGGTGGTCTTGTTGCATCCAAAACTAGTGGTCTAAATTTGGAGTATTGTCGTTGTTGGAGGCAAGAATTTATGAAGGATAAGCAAGGGTTCCGTCAAATTACGCTTGTGAGAATAACATGAAACTAAAATCACCGCGATGTATAGTTGGAGGAAGTAAATTGATTAATATTTGAGATGTTGCGTTGATAAAGATAAGAGAGGATTGTTATCAAATGGGTTGATAATTGTGGGGGGTGCAATGGAGGAGTTTGAGGAGGTTAGATGTGCCGACTATTTTCGGTAGGAGAAAGGGTTGAGCTTGTTAATGCTATAGAGATTCTCATAACATAAAGAGTTTTAGAAAGAGATGATTATGCAAAGACGGCTACTTCGACCCTTGTGTAGGTGGGTCAAGCAGCAACCGCATCACCCCTTGTGGCCAGCAAGACAGCCTAGAACGTTGCCTGTAAGGCAACAAACCATGATTGTAAACTTGTAACACCCTGAAATTAATTAAGCATGATTAGTATATGAAATGGTGAATTAGTATGTCATGATGTAATTTGAACTTAATTTAACTGTTTTATAATGTTTTCAAATTGATGTTGCATTTAATTATTTTTATTTACTTTCGATTAATCTTAGTCATTTTTATTTGTTATTTTAAATTTTGAAACAAAACAATTTGTCAAATACCAAACATGTCCTTTTGAAATCTATGTGCTGCACATAGTTTTCTTACTGAAAACCATCTCTCTTTCTCTCTATTTATTTCCCCTCTCTCGCTCTATCTTCCTTATTCTAACGCTCTCTCTCTCTCTCTGACACTTCTCTCTCTCTGTGTGCCTCTCCCTTTCCCTCTTCCGTCTCTTTTGATTTAAAAATTTTTGAGTTCAAGGTTCAATCCTCTGCTGAATTGGAACTCTAGGAGCGTGATTAAGCTTCTACAAACTTTTTCCAATCACCGATTTGAGGTTAGTTTGTTTATTTTTCAAATTCTTAAAACTTTTTCAATTTCTCAAATTTCCTTAGAAAGTTGTAATCCAAGTTTTATGAGCTTAGAAAACTTTAAATCTAAGTTAGTAGAACTCAAAACATCTAGAATCTAGGCTTGATTTGATAAAAAATGAATTAAACCAAGTTTTTTTATTTTTCTTCATTTTGAATTTAATTGAAAATTTCTATGTAAAACTTGTTTAAAAGTGTTTTAGTATGTTTTTCTACCATCTATGAATGTTTCTATGCCTGGGAACTGAGAAAATAGGTTGGAAATGAAAATTTGAGCTTGGGGAGGCCGAAGCTTGAATATGAAAATATCCAGATTTTTCTAGTTTGACATGCCAGATTCATAAGTCTGGCAGGCCGAACCTGGAAACAGTTCGACAGGCCGGTCCTAGTTTGCTGGGAGGCCAAACTGAACAGTTTGGCAAGCCGGATTAGGGGAACCGACAAGCCGACTAGGCTTCACAAAAATTTGTCCTTTTTCAGCTGTTTTTCCTATTTTAAACCTAGATTAAGATTTTAACTTAATAATATGATTTTACAGACATAAATGGCACACTAGAACACCATGCGATAGCTGAGCAACATAGAATATCTTAAGTTAGAGATTGATGAACTTAGTTTATATTTAGATTGTTCGTGGTTTTGTGGAGCTAACGTATAACGGAGAAGGACTACAGTGCTGAGTTATGATGCCGAGTATTGAGGTAGGACTTTTACCCTTTTTCTTTGGCAGCCATGTTTTTAAACGGTTTTGGCCTAAAAAAAGAATTCTGTCAAAATATTTTCAATGAATGATCGAAAAAGATTTTTATCAGTTGTTTTCATAAACTATTGGACGAAATGATATTATAATGAACCGCATAATAAATGTAAATGAATACACTCAGTAAAATGAGATTTTAATAACTATAAAAATTCATAGATGGGCATGATGTCGTACTCAGAGATCGGGTCGTGTAGAGTGCGACCTTGGGAGTAGGTCCCGAAACCCAACTGGGCTACTACGGTGGTGATAATTATGGTTTGCCTAAGAAAGATAATAAGATACTTTCTAGACGAACTGATTTTGGTAAGAATAATTTAAATGAATTTATTTATTAAATTTTGTTTTCTAATTATTTTTCTTGAATGATAAATTTTATATTCAAATTATTTATTTGTTTTAAAGCCTAGTTCTATTGAGCCTTTTGCTCACCTTTTATTTGTTTTCAAACTTCTCTTCTAGGTGGAATCCAACTTAGAATCGAGAAAGAGTCCACTGATTAGACTCGCGAGCAGTAGAAGACCCTAAGTAGGTTATTTGTATAGTTTAATTGTAATGCCCCCCTTTCGGACGTCGCAGATGACGTTACATTTATACATTATATACTTATTTATTTAGATAAACTTTAAGTACAAAACTTATATGATACTTTAATCGTAAACTTAGTTAAGGAATACATAACCAGAAACCATACATATATTTCTTTTTTTACAACATTCATTAATTTAATCCATAATTTAATTTCACTTTACTTTTGAATACAAACTTGCTTTAATAAAATAAATATACCAGATTACAAAATCATATCACATTAATCATCACATCATTTGAAAACTTCTTGCTCCCACAGTTCGGTAGGCCGAACTTGGGACTTTGGCAGGCCGAACATGATCGGCAGGCCGGAATTCCTCAACCGGCAGGCCGCAGAGGCTATGCAAATCAAGGCTTGAAAGCTTCCAAAGTTCAGCAGGCCGAAGATACGATCGGCAGGCCAAACATTCTACCATCGGCATGCCGACCAATGAAGTTTGGCAGGTCGACAGAGCCAAATCTTTAGAAAACTTAATTTTTAAAACAAAATTCAACTTTTCATTAAAATGCGGAAGATCAAAAGTTTTAGAATGATGAAATAAAATATAAAAACATAGTTCTTGTATTCATAAAAACTTATCATAAAAATATATGTCCAAAATATAAAACTTGATATAAATCATATAAACTCTCCTTGGCGTTCTTCGGGTTACAATTCATCGTACTTTGTACACACGCCATTCCATATCCTTTGCCTAGTTCATGACTTTCTTACCCTTATCTACAACATGACATAAAACTTGAATAAGCTAAAGCTTAGTAAGTACATATTATTCTCATAATTTAAATACATTTCATAAACATCATCATCATCATCATATCATAATAGTGCATTAAACACAATTTCATAGAAACATATCTTTCATTACATTGACCATATTAAAATAAAACTTATTCCATTTTATCTTAAGGGCCCAAGTGTTGCACCATAATCATCATTGTAGGCGCACCATCATGAGAGGAGAAGAGTAGCTAATCCCAAACCAAACACGACATCATAATATATCATATCATAACATTGGTGTGCAACACTTATTAGGTGATACATATATACATAACTTTCATGCTTAGAAATTTGCCATAATCAAACATGCATAACTTTAAATCATGAAAATCTTTTCATAAGAAATCCTTAAAGGAAATCATCATAAATTCATTATAAATATCATCATGAACATAACATCAAACCTTTTAAAACACATTATGTTGCAGGTGAAAATGTTCTTACCTTAAAGCTAGCTTACTTAACCTTATAAGATTTGGTGACGACGCCGCGGTCTCGAAGTGCTCGTTCCTTTGTGTGTTCATGCCATTTATCCATTTAAAAATACAATAAAATTAATACTTATCATAAAATAAAACATCCATTCATATACCATCACATATACATTCATCTTATTACAAACATAATTCATAAACATAATTGTCAAAACATAAAATTATCATCACATACACTTCACTGACCTACATGGAATAAAAACTTAACAACTTAACAGTCACACATATTTTTGGCACCATACTTGACAGGGGTAAAATCAACACATAAACATGTTATCATGATTTTTCTAACAATTAAAACACATATATTTTAAATTTTAATTTTCATATAAACATCTTATTATCATACATCTCAATATCATAAAATTATTTCATCATCAATAAAATCATTCAAACATATAAAACATTACATAAAATGAAAGTCCAGAATTAACATTGTTAAAATAGTTTTCTTGACCTAATCTCATAGAGATTCCATAACATATAATTCACTCATCAAAACATTACCAAATTTCATGAAAAACAACATTCATTTATCCCTTGAACAAAAATTACATTTTCATGCATCATAATTAAACAGAAATATTTTATTGTGAGGGGCAGAGGATAGAAAATTATAACTTATCATAGAAACATCAAAATAACGTGAAACTTGGAGGAATAATACATAACACATACATGAATAACATATTAAAAATTCAGAGCAAAATACAATACCTAGACAAAGATACTGCAGACGAATTGAGGAGAACAAATGCTTTTCAGAATTACCAGAAAAAAAATATGTTCTTACCTTAACAATTGTCTTTTCAAAATCCTTGAATTCAACTAACAAATTATCAATTTTCATTCAATTATTTGCAGAGAATTTTCGAGAGAGAGAAGGAATAGAATTCGTGGGGAAGGGAAGAAGAATAGATGAATAAGAAACGTCTCAGAATGAATGAGAAGAAAGACGTGAGAGGAAGAGAGAGAGATGGGGAAAAAGAACTGTTAAACAAATTTTAACGTAATGTTAATGAGCATAACGTAGAAAGAAAGGAGAGTCAAAACTCTTCATTAAGTCAGAAATTTTTTGATTAAATGATGAGGAATTGGCGTGAAGAATGGAGAGCAAAGAGGGAAAGTCAAACAAATCATCTCACCACTTACCATGTTTTGCCCTCTAAAAATAGGAAACCCCTTAAAACAATACCAATCAATGCAAAGTCAAACATTTTATTTCCTTAAATGAGGAAATTAATCCATAAATATGTCAATTAATCACCCAATTAACGTAATTATCTCAGCCATAAATTTGGAGAGATTTCTGCTGACTGCTTGTCAGCTGTCATCAGCCTGCCGACTCACCTCTTCGGCCTGCTAGTTCCACCAAGTTCAGCCTGCTGATCTTCGGCAGACTTTTCGGCCTACCGAACCTAAAAGTCTGGTCTGTCGAACTATCCTTAAAATACCATACATTAATACATTCAAATCATCATTGCATCATAATTAAACATACATTAAAATTAACATGAACACTTAAGCACAATGATTCCATGCGGTCGTCACCTGTCATAAAACTTGAAATAAAGAGTTAGTAACATAAAATCGTGAATCATTAATAAAAATCTCATAGTATCGTTACTAACTTAACATGATCCTGTTACATAAAAATAGGTGGGTGTTACATTAATCAAGGCATGTATTACTTTGATTTCCCTTCTCTCATTGGACTATGCTTGTAGATTTAATTATTGTTGATACTATGTGTGTGCACAAGTTGTGGGCCCGATAGGGCCCAATATGTGTCTCTTTTATTTTATTTTATTTTATTTTTCTCTTATCTGTTATATTATTTTAATAATCGTTTAAAAATTTTTAAATTTATCATATTTTGCATAATTAACTAAATTCTTTAATTTTTTATTTTAATTAAAATTTGACTTAATTAACCTAATTAATCCACCATGTCACCTCTCAGATTTTGAGGCATGATAGAATGGTATCAGAGCCCTAGGTTATGAACCTTGGGAATTATACACACATAGGTACTACAATGAAATAGCATTGATAGTCCAATTTTGTTTTCAAAAGTGAGAGAATGGCACCTAGATATCGTTCATTTGTTTTTGACATGCACCCAGGAAATGAGGAAAGTATGATAGGGGTGATGCTTATTGCTTTTCGACAGATGGCAGCGAGGACAAAACCAGAGGATTCTGAGGCAAGTCATTGGCATGCATACTTTAAGGATTTTTGGCATGCATCTATTCTAACCTACGACAAAAATGGGCACCTGTAGGTGGCTGAATATTGGTTAGACTTAGTGGTGAAGCATTTAAATACCCTTGGTGTGCCAATGGAGTTTGCAACTTATAAACTTGAAGGTGGCACCAATACTTGGTGGAAGCAAGCTAAATGTCTCGAGAACAACAGGAATATTAGCTAGGATAGGTTCGATGAGCTATTCTACGACCGTTACTCTCCATAAGGATATAGAGATCAAAAGGCTGTTGTATTTTACAGATTAGAATAGGGTGATATGTCGGTTTGGGAGTACGAGGCAAAGTTTAATGAGTTGGCCAAGTTTGCTCCATCTACTGTGGCATCGGAGCGTGAGAAGTGTATTAAGTTTCAAGAAGGGCTTAAGGCTTCCATTCAATAGTAGGTGGTCGCTCTTCGACTCCAAAATTTTGGTGAGCTTGTGTCATCAGCTATATATGTGGAAAATGATTATGTGCACTATTTCGAGGACAGGGCAAGGACAATTGCAGGACCATAGAGGAGCAATAGGAGAGGTAACAGTCACTAAGCTCAAGTAAAGAATCAAGAAGGCAACACCAGTGGGAGCAACAGTTCATCAAGCAACAGGCACAGCAACCCCTGCAGCTTCCATTGCCATTATTGTAGTAGCCAAGACACATCAAGAGAAACTGCTTGATCAGGAATGCTCGCCTAGGACTTTAGACCAGAGAAGGTACAAGTCGTTAGCCTTAACCTCAATTCTTACCTCCACCTTAGCAATTCCCTTAGCTGTAGTTCCATTAGTTCACTCCTTAGCAACTGCCACACCCAGCGCAAGGATACTAGCTGTAGAACTTTCAGTGTAATGCCCCCATAGTATCGAACGCCAAATACGACTAGCGTCTAGTCTCCCCCACCATAGCGATATCAGCTGACCAATCTACGACCCAGCAACATTGGTAGAGGAAAGGGGAAAGCTCTAACCCAAGTTCACAACATGACCTCAGGAAGCTCGGATGCTTAGAATAATAACAGAGTCATCGACTGGTATAGTCTTAGTCTCACAATCTTTAGCACATGTTTTATTTGATACTAGGTGCCACTCATTCTCTTATTTAAAGTTCTTTTGTACATGCTTTGGGATATGAAGTAGAAGAATTTGATGAGCCTTTGATTATTACCTCACCCTTAAGGTGGGTGTGTGTAAACTATATATGTAAATCTTGTAAAATAATGATTGGGGGTAAGACTTTAAAGAGACCCTTAGGGCAGGGTATGTATAAACTATATATGTAATTCTTGTAAAATAATGATTGGGGGTGAGACTCTAAAGAGTGATTTGATTGTAATCCCCATGAGCTTATATGATGCAATCCTAGGAATGGACTAGTTATCCAAGTACAACAGTAGTTGTGGACTTAAGAGAGTGACCTTAGTGTCGGATAGGGGAACGATGATCACTTACTAGGGTGGTAATGATCAAACGATGAGTGAGCATCTCATGAAGACATTTCTCGTAGGGCAGAAGAATCTAGCTTGCTATACCTTCCTCATGAACCTAGAAGGAGAGTCTAGTGCATCGATAAGGAACGTGGCAATACTAGTGGTTGATAAATTTGAAGATGTTTTCCCTAACGAGTTACCGAGATTACCACCACATCGAGAGATTGAATTTGGTATTGAGTTGCTTCTAGGAATGGCTCTGATTTCTATACCACCTTATCGGATGGAGTCGGTAGAAATGAAAGAGCTGAGAAAGAAACTTTAGGAGCTTGCTGACAAATGATATATTCAAAACAGTACATCACCATGGGGTGCACTGGTTTTGTTCACTAAAAAGCATGATGGAACCCTCAGGTTATGCATAGACTACAGATAGCTAAATCAAGTCACTGTGAAGAACAAGTATCCACTACCCAGGATCGATGAGTTATTTGATTAGTTAGGAGGTTCGTGGTACTTCTTGAAGATAGATTTGCGTTCAGGGTACCATCAGCTTAGGATTAGGGAAGAAGACATCTCCAAAACAACCTTCAGAACCCGGTATGGACATTTCAATTTTCTGGTGATGCCATTTAGGTTGACAAATGCTCCGATAGCTTTCATGGACATGATGAACAGGATTTTCAGGCCTTATTTGGATCAGTTTGTGATCGTGTTTATTGATGACATCTTGATCTATTCTAAGACCTAGGAGAAGCATGAAGAGCGTTTGAGGATTGTACTTCAAACTTTGCGGGAGTACCAGCTATATGCCAAAAAGGAAGTGTGAATTTTGGCTAACCGAAGTTAAGTTTTTAGGGCATATCATCTCCAAGCAAGGCATTTTGATGGATCCTTCTAAGGTAGAAGCCATAGTGGAGTGGGAACGACCGAGGAATAGGGCAGAGATCCATAGTTTCTTGGGACTCGTAGGATACTATAGGAAATTTGTAAATGACTTCTCGAAGATAGTAGCTTCATTGATAAGACTGATAAGAAAGAATGTCAGATTTGAGTGGGATGAAGAATACAAGTTCGCCTTCCAATAGTTAAAGAATTAGTTGACTACAGCTCCAATGTTGATTATCGCTGAATGGCAATGAGCTGTACGAAGTTTACGTGGATGCTTTAGGATGCTGGACTTGGGCATGTGTTGATGTAACATGGATGCGTAGTGGCAGTATGGATCGAGACAGCTTAAGGCCTCACGAGCGGAACTACCCCACTCACGACTTAGAGCTCATAATGTGATTTATGCACTGAAGATTTGGAGATACTATCTGTATGGGGCGACATTCTAGGTTTTCTCAACTACAAGAGTTTGAAGTATCTGTTCACTTAGAATGATTTGAAATTGAGGCAATGAAGGTGGATGGAATACATGGAAGATTATGATTTCGTGCTACAATACCATGCCAGGAAATCTAACATAGTTGCAGATGCAACGAGTAGAAAGTCCTCAAAAATTCTCGCTTGCTTGGCTCTTGAAGACTGGAAAAGAGACACAAAAGTGAGTAAGTACGGGCTATAGTACTATGAAGACTACAACCAAGTTTTGATGTATCATATACAGATGACCCCAACTCTCATTCAAATGGTGAAGCAGAATCAGTGGCGAGACCAACACCTACAAGGAATATAGACGCGAATTCAAAACGGAGAGCAATTTGAGGAATGGAGAATAGGTGCTGATGGGTTGCTATACTTCAGGGAGTGTTTGGCAATTCCAACAAATGCAGAAGTGATGAAGGCCATGATGGATGAAGGCCACAACTCTCAATTCGCCATTCATCTATTGAGCATGAAGATGTACCATGATCTAAAGAGGCAATACTGGTGGAGAGGCATGAAGAAGGATGTTCGAGAGTACATAGCCAAGTGCACGACTTGTCTCCAGGTGAAAGTCAAGTACCAGAAGCTAGGAGGTCATTTTCAACCACTTCTTATTCTAGGATGGAAATGGGAGTACATCATGATGGATTTTTTTATCAGTTTACCGAGAATGGAGCAAAGACATGATGCAATTTGGGTCGCAGGTTGACAGGTTGACGAAATTAGCGCAGTTCATCCCTTTTAGGTCAACATGTTCAAGGAGAGTTCTCGAGGAGCTATATCTACAGAATGTAGTGAGGTTGCACAGAGTCCCCTTATCCATCATATCCAATAGAGACACCTGATTAAACGCCAAGTACTGGAGGAGCTTTTAGGAAGCCTTGGCATGGACTTGAATTTTAGCATGGCCTTTCATCCTCAGACCAATGGGCAATCTGAGCAGATCATTTAGATCCTCGAAGATATGTTACGTGCATGTATGTTAAACTTCGACAGGGACTAGAAGAAGTATTTGCATCTGGTAGAGTTTGCGTATAACAACAACTATCAAGCGAGCATTGGCATGGCACTGTTCGAAGTGCTATATGGACTGACCATGTCAGTCACCTGTGTGTTGGGTAATACTAGAAGATAGGATTGTTCTCGGGCTAGATGAGATTTGTGACAGTAACGAGAAGGTCACTGTAATGTTCAAAGTGCTATATGGATGACCATGTCAGTCACCTGTGTGCTGGGCAGAACTAGAAGACAGGATTGTTCTCGGGCCAGATGAGATCTGTGATAGTAACTAGAAGGTCGCTAGTAATCCAGGATAGATTGAGAACAGCTTAGAAGAGACAGAAAAGTTATGCGGATAGAAGACGTTGACCCCTGGAATTTGAAGTAGGAGATTTTGTTCTCATGAAAGTTTCATCGTGCAAGGGTATATCGCGTTTCGGTGGAAGTGGGAAACTTGCACTGAGGTACGTTGGGCCATTCGAGATTACTCAATGTGTTGGCATGGTTGCCTATAGACTCGATCTTCCTTTCGAGCTCTCTCATGTTCACGACATATTTCATGTGTCGATGCCTTGAAAGTGTTCACCCAAGTAGAGCAAGACAGCCTCATTTCATGATGTGTAGATCCAGGAAGACATGACATACGAGGAGGTACCGATCCATATTATCAATCAAAAAGTGATCAACTTGCGACGCTACGACATACCATTAGTGAAGGTCATGTGGCAGCATCACAAAGTTGATGAAGCCATTTTAGAGTTAGAATCAACTATGTGGGAGTTGTATCCGTATTTGTTTTCTTTTTGAGTCGATTTGTAATTTCGAGGGTGAAAATTCTTTTAGGGGCAGAGAGCTATAACACCACGAAATTAATTAAGCATGATTAGTGTATAAAATGGTGAATTAGTGTGCCATGATATAATTTGAACTTAATTTAACTATTTTATGATGTTTTCAAATTGATGTTGCATTTATTTATTTTTATTTACTTTTGTTTAATCTTAATTATTTTTATTTGTTATTTTAAATTTTGAAACAAAATAATTTGTCAAATACCAAACATGTCCTTTTGAAATCTATGTACTCACATGGTTTTCTTGCTGAAAACCATCTTGCTTTCTCTCTATTTATTTCCCCTCTCTCCCTATTTCTTCCTCACTCTCACGCTCTCTCTCTCTCTCTCAAACACTCCCTTTCTCTCTGCCTCTCCCTTTCCCTCTTCCTTCTCTTTTGTTTCAAAAATTTTTGAGTTCAAGGTTCAATCCTCCACTGAATTGGAACTCTGGGAGTGTGATTGAGCTTCTATAAACTTCTTCAGAGCATCAATTCGAGGTTAGTTTGTTTATTTTTCAAATTCTCAAAACTTTTTCAATTTCTCAAATTTCCTTAAAAGTTGTAATCTGAGTTTTATGAGCTTAGAAAATCTTAAACCTAAGTTAGTAGAACTCAAAACATCTAGAATCTAGGCTTGATTTGATAAAAAACATATTAAACCAAGTTTTTTCATTTTTCTCCATTTTTGGATTTAATTGAAATTTTTTATGTAAAACTTGTTTAAAAGTGTTTTAGTATGTTTTCCTATTATCTATGAATGTTTTCTATGCCTGGGAACTAAGAAAACAAGTTGGAAATGAAGATTTGAGCTCAGGGAGGCTGAAGCTTGAATCTAGAAATTTTAAAATTTTCCAGTTTGGCAGGCCGGATTCATGAGTCTGGCCGGCTAGACTCATCCCTTCGGCAGGCTGAACTTGGAAACAGTTCAACAGGCTGGTCCTGGTTTACTGGTAGGCCGAACTAAACAGTTTGGTAGGCTAGATTAGGGGAACCGATAGGCCGACCAGGCTTCACCAAATTTGTCCTTCTTCACCTGTTTTTCCTATTTTAAACCCAGATTGAGATTTTAACCTAATAATATGATTTTATAGACATAAATGGCACACTAGAATTGTTAGACGTGTATGCCCTCAGGAGTAAAAATGTAATATGTTTTTGGAGACATTTTTATCAATAAAGAATTTGTTTATTATTTATATACCAAATCTTGTCCTCTTTATGTTCATATTTGTTGAAAGTATGTTAAGCAAACAAAATTTTGAGACTGTTGGTCTAAATCTTTAAGAATTGGGCATATAATGGATAGATTATGCGAAAGACATGATTCTTAAGGTGGCGGTCTAAATCATAAGATCCACAATCGAGAGAATAAAGTTAGGTGCTTTATTCATACAAAGATTGTTATTGCTGTCTGTATCCCTTTTGGGAGATAGTTTGTCTTGACCATCAGAGGTGGACTTTGTGAATAGAAACATTGGTGCATTGTCATAGGTGATGATGTGTTGGATCGGGACATAAAGTGTAACGCCCCCCTTACGGACGTCACAAATGTCGTTATATTCATACATTCATACTTGTTTAAACTTTAAACATAAACATAATTACAAAACTTATATGATACTTTAAATTGTAAATATAATTAAACATACATAACTAGGATCCATTCATTCATATATATATATATATTTTTACAACATAACATTGCTTAACTTATTCCATATCATAATTAATTTAATTATACATTAAAATTAATCATAAACTTATTTTAATAAAATAGATATACCAAGTTGTAAAATCATAACTTATAAAAACATCACATTATAACTCATTTAATCATCACATCATTTAAAAAAATTACTTGCTCCCACAGTTCGGCAGGCTGAACTTGGGACTTCAGTAGGCTGGACATGATCGGCAGGCCGGAGTTCCTCAACCGGCAGGCCGGCAGAGGCTTTGCAAATTTGGATTAAAAACTTATCATCGTTCGGCAGGCCGAAAACATGATCGGTAGGCCAAACCTTCAAACATCGACAGGCCGACCAAAGATGTTCGGCAGGCTGAATGAGCCAAAAATTCTTGAGAAAACTTAATTTTAAAACAAATCCAACTTTTCATAAAAATGCGGAAGATTAAAATTCTTAAAATGATGAAATAAAATATAAAAACATAGTTCTTGTATTCTTAAAACTTAACATAAAAATATGTTCAAAATATAAAACTTGATTTAAAGCATAAAAACTTTCTTCTTGGCGTTCTTCCAGTTACAATTCATCGTGCTTAATGCTCACAAGCCTTCCCATGTCCTCCGCCTAATCCATGATCTTCTTACCCTTATCTGCAACATGACATAATCTTGAATAAGCTAATGCTTAGTAAGTACATATAATTCTCACAATTTAAAAACATTTCATATATATCATCATCATCATCATCATCATCATATCATAATAGTGCCTTAAGCACAATTTCATAGAACATATCTTTCATTACATTAACCATATTAAAACTTATTCCATTTTATTTTATCTTAAGGGCCCAAGTGTTGTACCATAATCATCATTGTAGGCACGCCGTCATGTGAGGAGAAGGGTAGCTAATCCCAAACCAAACATGACATTATAACATTGGTGTGCAACACTTATTAGGTGATACATATATACATAATTTTCATACTTTGAAACATGTCATCATCATACATTTATAACTTTAAATCGTAAAAATCTTTCATATGAAATCCTTTAAGGGAAATAACCATAAAATCATCATGAATATCATTGTAAACATATCATCAAACCTTGTAAAACGTGTCATGTTGCAGGTGAAAATGTACTTACCTTAACAGCTAGCTTACTTAACCTTAATACGATTTGGTGACGACGCCACGGTCTCGAAGTGCTCGTTCCTTTGCGTGTTCATGCCATTTATCCATTTAAAAATACAATAAAATTAATACTTGTTATAAAACATCCATTCATATACCATCACATATACATTTATCTTATATTACAAACATAATTCATAACCATAATTGTCAAAACATAAAATTATCATCACATAAACATGTTATCATGATTTTTTCTTAAATCATAAAAATTACATTAAGCATGTAAAAACAAACCATACATTTTAAAATTCATACAAACATCTTATTATCATGCATTTCAATATCATAAAATTATTTCCTCATTAATAAAATCATTTAAACATATAAAACATTTCATAAAATGAAAGTTCAAAAACAACATTGTTAAAACAGTTTTCTTGACCTAATCTCATAAAAATTTTATAACATAAGATACACTCATCAAAACATTACCAAACCTTGCAGTCTATAACATAACATATACATGAACATTCTTGTCAACTTTCATGAAAAACAAAACACATTTACCCCTTGAAATAAAAATTACATTTTTCATGCATCATATCCAAACAGCAATATTTTACTGTGAAGGGTAGAGAATAGAAAATTCATATTTTATCATAGAAACATCAAAATGACTTGAAACTTGGAGAAACATCACATAATACATACTGCATAACATATTAAAAATTCAGGACAAAATACAATACCTAGATAAAGATATTGCAGACGAATTGAGGAGGAGAAATTCTTTTCAGAAACACCAGAAAAATGAGTCCTTACCTTAAAAATTTCTTCTCAAAATCCTTGAATTCAACCAACAAAATATAACTTTTTCTTTCAATATTAGCAGAGAATTTTTGAGAGAAGGAAGGATGGAATTCGTGGAGAAAAGAAGAAGAAGAAGAAGGAGAAATGAATGAGAAACATCTCATAAATGAATGAGACGAAATGTGAGAAGATGAGAGAAAAAAGGGGAAAAAGAACGTTAAAAATTTTTAACGTTAAGTTAATGGCATAATGTACAAAGAAGGAGAGTCAAAACTCTTCATTAAGTTAGGAATTTTCTGACTCAAATGGTGCTAATTGGGGTGAAGGAAGGAGAGCAAAGAAGGAAACTCACATCTATCAGTCTCACTTACCATATTTTTACCCTCTAAAAATAGGAAACCATTCAAAATAAAACCAATCAATGCAAAGTCAAACCTTTCATTTCCTTAAATGATAAATTTATTCCATTATTATGCCAATTAATCACAGTAAATCACCCATTTAATGTAATTATCTCAGCCATAAATTTGGAGAGATTTGTGCTGACTGCTCGTCAGTTGTGTTCGACCTGCCGGTTCCGCCAAGTTTGGCCTGCCGATGGGAACTCTTTGGCAGACTTTTCGGCCTGCCAAACTTAAAAGTCCGGCCTGTTGAACTGTCTTTAAATGCCATACATTAAAACATTCAATTCATCATTGCATCATAATTAAACATACATTAAAATTAACATGAACACTTGAGCACAACGATTCCATGCGGTCGTCACCTGTCATAGAACTTGAAATAAAAGTTAGTAACATTAAGATCATATATCATACATATAACTTAAATTATTATTAAATTTTCGTAACATCGTTACTAACTTAACGTGATCTGTTACATAAAAATAGGTGGGTGTTACATAAAGTGAATTGATTTGGATTAATAATTATGTCTCAACAAATCGATTCACTTTAGACAATCATTATATTGTATCTTAATCTTGAGATGAATAGTTGGCCCGTTGTCTTGACTTGTGTCTTTTGATGTACCAAAGGGTGACATCTACATTTTAATAGTAGTACGCATGCGGTACGTTGAAGGCATGACTCTTGATAGCGTAGACCTATTATTCATAGATATGGAATCTATTGTTCCTTTTTAGGAGTAGTGATATCCTCTTATATGCATTATCCTGTAATTGAAAAACTGAAGCGCTCAACCATTTGGATACATAGGTGTAACCGAATAGTATACCGTCTTTAGATGGTAAGCTTTTTATGGTGAAATAATAGAACGTAAGATATCAAGAAGGTAAGACAAAACTTGTCCTTAAGCCGATTATGGATAATCCTATAGGGGTACGATACATTATGATATGTCATGGAGACTTAGCTATATGGACTTCGTAATTCTATATAGTTTGAGAGTGCAGCTCCAAGCTTTTAGTGGAATAGCGTTGGAGTTGATAATTATGAAATGTATATGTGGGTATTGGGTTTTATAATTATCAGGAGCTTGAACTATATAGATCCATTAGGTCCCGTTTGCTAGCTCATAAAATCCTAGAACGATATGACATGCTTTTCCAATAATTGGTGACTTATGTCAGATTTATCAAATTGGCTGAAATTTGGTAAAATCAGATAATTCATGTTTACCTATTCGTTGAATTAATTTTGTGATAAAATTAATTCAAGATAAACTTGTTGAATTATTGGGAACAAATAAGTCATGTCTATTTATCGGTTGGATTAATTTTAAATTAATTCAAGATAAACTTGTTGAATTGTCAAGAATATTTATTTTCCTAGAGATTATCTAGATATGACTATTTTAATTAGATAACTTCTCTATTGGGTTATTTGAATTAAAATTGAGGTTTTATAACTAGAATCTCGGGTGGAAAATAAAGATTCATGGGCATCTTTTATCAAAAGTTTGGCAAGCCGATCTTTAAGTTCGGCATGCCGATTGAGGAGGTTCGGTAGGCAGATCGGGCGATAAAGGATCACACGTTTATCAGATATTGATCCTGGTTTGGTTATGATTGGAATTTTTGAGAACCTATCTAATAAGGACTGACTCTAGACCCAACCTCTATAAAGAAGGAGTGAGTCTCATAAGTTATTTAGATCAATTGAGATATAAAGAGTGAAACTCTACTGTTGAGATTCGAAAACTCCCTGAAAGCTCTTGTTCACAATTGGTTAAGAATCACGAACACTAGCTTTGGGTTCTCCCAATTGGTTGGAAAGAGAGTCGCCTAGTGGAAGAGCTATATGTGTGAGCCCACATTCACTCCGATCGTAGAAAAAGAATAGCAAAGAAGACCAGTTGGTTGAGTCTTTTCTAGAGCATTACTTCTCTTCACTGATTGTGGAAGCTTTTTGGCATTTACAAGGTTAGTAAGATCTGGTTAATTTATGCATATAGTGTGTCAAACTTGTATTTTGGAACATCATTGATAAAAAAAATTTTTAAATTTTGTTGCGTATTGGTTTTTTAACAATTAGTATCAGAGCCATAGTTTTTACATAAATTTGTAACTTTATGATGACACTATTCATATAAATTATGTGATCTTGATCTCTCATATACTTGAATTTAATTTTATAGAGAGTTGCCACTCTAAGGTCTGTATGTATTTTTATGTTATCATGGATTATATGGTGAATGTTTATTAATTAATTATGATTAATTAAATTATTATTTAATTATTAATAAATTAATATATTTATACGGATTATGGTTCCTTAGAGGTTAGAATGTGTATCTAAGTTTTTTCATATAATTAGATTGCGGACTATCATCTCCGTCTAGGAATTATTATTTAATTTTAAATTTGTAAGAATTTTGTAATTAAATAATAATTCGAAGAAGACAAATCTAGAAGAAGTATCTAGAAGATAGATGATGGTGGTCCTAAGTATTTTATGAGTCTCTAATTTTATGTTTTTGAATTGTTGAAAATAAAATTGATAAATTGTATTAGAAACTGTATCTTTGAAAAGGATGGTTTCTGCTTGGTCGGCATGCCGAACCCTCTAGTTCGGCAGGCCGACAATCGTAGGATCGGTAACCCAAATGTGAGGTTTGGCATGTCGTTTATGGGGCAAAAATCTGGTAGCTTTTGCAGCAGGCCGAACTTTCAAGACCGGTAGGCCAACCTAAATAGTTTAGCAGGCCAGTGGGTCATGACCGACAGGCTGATTGCATAAATCGACTTACCAACAGAGAGCTGAAAATTATTGCAAAAAAAGTGCAGTTTTTTGTACAGTTTTAATTTTATTTTTAGGACAATTCTAAGAAACATTAAATTTGGATATGATCGAAAATTTGGAGTATTCAATTCATATGGGATTGAAGACTTAATGATAGGCATTATATGAAGAAGGATACAGCTTGAGGATTCAAGGATGAAGAATTGTTAAAATGTTTCGATTATTCTCTTGTAATCTTTATTTTCTATACTTTAGGGTGGAACCATAATCTTACGATTATTTATTATTATTTTGCTTGTAGTTTTGCTTGATTGCTTTGCTTGTCTATATTATGATATGATTTGCTATGTATATTGATAACATGCCATATAGAATAGGGAGTGCCGCTCAATTTAAAATTGTTCATGTATGTTCTTAAAATAAAACCTTGATTTCAAAAGATTGAGTAGGAGAAAGTTTTTGAAGAGAGGATCTAAGGCCTCCATCATTGGTCCATAGGAAGAACATGGTGGTTCCGACCCCTAGGAAGGGACTTCATTATGTACTAGATTGGATCTCCGATAGGATAAGGTATTTTAGTATGATTTATCGTTGCACAACCCTAGGTGGTAATTATAAATCATGGATAAAATATTAAAACGATGGTTATACACTCATATTAATTTTATTATTAACCTCTTCTAGGAACTCTGTTAATAAAATTAATGGCCAAAGAAATGATTATTAATATACACTGGGTCATATGGGTCCTGGATGGCATATATTAATCAGGAGGGGATCTATGTTCCTAATTGAATTTGGCATAACTCCCCTAGGAGCTTGTTGAATTCTGAGTTGAGAATTCTCATTGTAAGGTTGTGATATTTTAAGGTTTTGACACATAAATGCATTTGTATGTTTTTACATGATTGTGTTATCTTACTAAACTATCGTTGTATGTTTGCTTATGTTTGGTATATGATTCTTTATTGTAGATTAAAAATGTCTCGAAACGCTTTATCAACGATACTTGATAAAAACAAATTAACCGAAGAGAAGTATAATGATTGGAAACAGAACCTAGACGTCGTCTTGTCCTTTGAGAAACTAAAATTTGTGTTGACGACACCTTATCCTCTTGAGCCTATGGGAGATTCCACCAACGATCAATTCTAAGCATATGATCATTGGAAAGATGCAAATGATCAGCCCCATCGCTACGTTATGGCTAGCATGAACAACATGTTGCAGGCTTAACATGAGGATTATGAGACTGCTAAGTAGATCATGGATAATCTGGAAGACATGTTTAGAGGCCAGGCGTTAGCTAAGCGGTAAGGGGCACTTCAAAAACTCTTAAACTATAAACAGAGACTAGGAACATCTGTAAAGGAGCACATGATGTTGGTCATGGGTTACCTCTTCGAGGCATAAACCAATGGAGCCGACATTGAGTACTTCATCACTTTTATTGATGATTACTCAAGGTATGGGTATGTGTACCTAATGCACCACAAAAGAAAAACTTTTGACAAGTTCAAGGAGTTTCGGGCTAAAGTGGAAAAACAATTGGGTAGATCCATAAAGGCACTTCGATTCGATTGAGATGATGAGTACCTTTATGATGAGTTCTTAGGACACTTATTAGAGAATGGGATTTATCCCATTTGACTGCGCCGGGCACTCTGCAGCAGAATGGCTGAAAGAAGAAATAGGACTTTATTGGACATGGTCAAGTCCATGATGAGTTATTTATCATTGGCCTTATCCTTTTGGAGATATGTACTGTAAACTGCATGTTATCTTTTGAACAATGTGCCTTCAAAATCGGTCCCTAAAACTCCTCACGAGTTGTGGACAGGCAAGAAGACATCCTTAAACTATATTCGCATATGGGGATGTCTGGCTCATGTCCTGTTTAAAGATACGAATAAGTTGGAAGCATGTTTGAAAGTTTACGTGTTTGTGGGATATCCAAAAGGGACTAAAGGGTTTATTTTTATAACCCAAAGGAAAATAAAGTCATGGTTTCAACTAATGCAACTTTCCTTGAGGAAAGTTACATGGACAACTTTAAGCCTCAAAGCAAAGTAATGCTCGAGGAGTTGAGGAGTGATCTAATCACTCTGAGGTTTCTGATGGAAACCACTCCAATCGATGTAGAAAAACCAAACGAACCTAAACAACAACCTAAGGAGCTTTGACGTAGTGGAAGGATCGGGCGTCAATCCAAGAGGTATATGTTGGGGAGGCCTTTTTGACTGAATCAGATGAACATGATAAGGATCCTTACACTTATCTAAAGGCTATGGAGGATATTGATTCGAAACTCTGGATAGAGGCCATGAACACGGAGATGAAGTCTATGGAGACTAATTGGGTCTGAGAGCTTATGGATCTTCCCAAAGGGATAAAACCCATAGGGGTGTAAGTGGATCTTCAAGAGGAAAAGAGGAGTGGATGGAAAGATCGAAATCTATAAGGCTAGACTGGTAGCTAAGGGTTACATGCAAAAGGAAGGAATCGATTACGAGGAAACCTTTTCCTCTGTAGCCATGCTTAAGTCCATCCAGATTCTCTTGTCCATAGCGGCCGTTCTCGACTATAAGATTTGGTAGATGGATATCAAGATGACATTTCTACATGGCTATCTTGATGAGTCCATTTATATGGAGTAACCAGACGGGTTCAGGTCAAGGGTCAAGAGGGTAAGGTTTGTAAGCTGCTAAAGTCAATTTATAGACTTAAGCAGGCTTCACATTCTTGGAACATAAGATTTGATCAACTAATCAAAACTTATGGGTTCTCACAAAATGTGGATGAGCCGTGTGTGTGCAAACACATTAAGGATGAGAAGGTGGTCTTTTAACTGCTCTATGTAGATGACATTCTGCTAATTGGCAATAACGTTTGGGCATTGTCATCGGTCAAATTATGGTTGACCAAGAAGTTTGACATGAAGGACTTGGGTGAGGCTTGTTCTCGGTATCCAGATCTTTTGGGTTAGGAAGAACAAAATGATAGCTTTGTCACAAGCTGGCTACATAGATAAAATTTTCAATAGGTTTGCAATGCACGATTCTAAAAAAGGTGGGCAACCATCTAGGTCTGGAATGACTCTTTCTAAGAAAGACTCTCTAAAGTCTAATGAAGAAAAAGAATAAATGAAGAAGGTGCCTTATGCTTCGGCAGTGGATAGTCTTATGTATGCCATTCTTTGCACACGATTGGATATTTATTATACGGCTAGGATTGTAAGTCGATTTCAAGCGGATCCAGGACCGAACCACTAGGTTGCAATTAAGCATATTTTCAAGTTCCTGAGAAGGACTTGAGGGTATATGCTTGTGTATTCAGGTGAGGATTTGACTCCTCTAGGACACACTGACGTGGATTTTCAATCCTGTCTGAATTCGAGAGATTGACTTCTAGTTTTGTGTTTACTTTGGCTGGCGGTGCCATTAGTTGGAGAAGTGTGAAACAAGATTACACTTCGGATTCAACGATGGAGGCTGAGTCTGTGGCAGCTAGTGATGCTTCGAAAGAAGCAGTGTAGCTCCATAGGTTCCTTAGGGATCTTGAGGTAGTTTCTCATATGAATAAGGTGGTAACACTGCACCGTGATAACATGCGGCGGTAGCTAATGTTAAGGAACCAAGATTTCACAAGAAGAGTGAGCATATTGATCGGAAGTATCACGCGATAAAGGACTTTATTAAGGGCAGGCTTGTCACGGTGTATAAAATCTCGTCGAAGGACAATTTAGCTGATCCATTCACTAGAGACACTTACTAGGGAGAGTCTTCGATAGGCATGTGGAAGCTATAGGGATGCGAGATTTCTCATATTTACTCACTTAGTGCAAGTGGGAGATTGTTAAACATGTATGCCCTAAGGAAGTAAAAATGTAATATGTTTTTGGAGACATTTTTATCAGTAAAGAATTTATTTATTATTTATATACCAAATCTTGTCCTCTTTACATTCATATCTATTGAATGTATGTTAAGCAAACAAAAGTTTAAGACTGTCAATCTAAACCTTTAAGAATAAGGCATATGATGGACAGATTATTCGGAAGACATGATTTTTAAGGTGACGGTCTAAATCATAATATCTACAATCGAGGGAATAAGTTGGATGCTTTATTCATGCAAAGATTGTTATGCTGTCTATATCTCTTTTGGGAGATTGTTTGTCTTGACCATCAAGGTGGACTCCGTGAATAGAAACATTGGCACATTATCATAGGTGACGAAATGTTGGATCGGGACATAAAGTGAATTGATTTAGATTAATAGTTCTATCTTGGCAAATCGATTCACTTAAGATAATCATTTGTATTGTATCTTAATCTTGAGATGAATAGTTGGTCCTGTTGTCTTGACTTGTGTCTCTTGATGTACCAAAGGATGACATCCATATTTTGATAGTGGTACACATGTGGGTACATTAGAGGTATGACTCTTGATAATGTAGACCAGTTATTCATAGATATCGATTCCATAGCTCCTCTTTAGGAGTAGTGATATCCTCTTATATGTGTTATCCTGTAATTGAAAAACTAGAGCGCTCAACCATTTGGATATATAAGTGTAACCGAAGGGTATATCGTCTTTGGATGGTAAGTTTTCTGATGGTGAGATAATGGAATGGAAGATAAAAATAATCGGGAAGGTACGACAGAACTTGTCCTTAAGTCGATTATGGATAATTCTATAGGGATACGATACACTATGATATGTCATAAAGACTTAGCTATACGGGCTTTGTAATTCTATATAGTTCAAGAGTGTAGCTCCAAGCTTTTAGTGGAATAGCGTTGGAGTTGATAATTATGAAATGTATATCTAGGATATTGGGTTTCATAATTATCGAGAGCTTGAACTATATAGGTCCATCAGGTCCCCTTTGTTAGCACATAAAATCCTGTAACGATACAGCGTGCTTTTTCAATAATAAGTGACTTATGTCAGATTTATCAGATTGACTGAAATTCGGTAATATCAAATAATTCATGTTGGTCTATCGGTTAAATTAATTTTGTGATAAAATCAATCCAAGAGAAACTTGTTGAATTGTCACAAACGAATAATTCATGTTGTTTATCGATTGGATTAATTTTGAATTAATTTGTGATAAACTTGTTGAGTTATTAGGAATATATATTTTCCTAAAGATTATCTAGATATGACTATTTTAATCAGATAACTTCCCTATTGGGTTATTTGAATTAAAACTGAGGCTCTATCACTAGAATCTTGGGTAGAAAATAAAGATTCGTAGGGATCTTTTATCAAAAGTTTGGTAGGCTGATCTTTAAGTTCAGCCTGAGTTCGGCCTTCCGATTGAGGAGGTTCGGCAGTCGAATCTGCAACTTTGGCCTGCCGACTAGTCGATAAAAGGATCATGTGTTTCCATGTAGATTTTATCAGATATTGATCTAGTTTGATTCTGATACAAATTTTTGAGAACCTATCTGATAAGGACTGACCCTAGACCCAACCTCTATAAATAGAGAATGAATCTCATAAGTTATTTGATTAATTGAGAGATTAAGAGTGAAACTCTACTGGTGATATTCTAAAAACTCCATGAGAGCTCTTGTTCACAAATCACAAACACTAGCTTTAGGTTCTCTCAATTGGTTGGAAGGAGAGTCGCCTAGTGGAAGAGCTGTACGTGTGAGCCCACACTCACTCCGATCGTGGAAAAAGAATAGCAAAGAAGACCAGTTGGTTGAGGCTCTTCTAGAACATTACTTCTCCTCATTGATTGTGGAAGCTTTTCAACATTTACAAGGTTAGTAAGATTTGGTTAATTTATGCATATAGTGTGTCAAACTTGTGTTTTAAAAAATACTCTAATATAAAAAAATTTTAAAATTCCGCTGTGTATTGTTTTTCCAACAAGAACACCATGTGATAGCTTAGCAACATAGAATATCTTAAGTTAGAGATTAATGAACTTCGTTTATATTTAGGTTGTTCGTAGTTCCGTGGAGCTAACGTATAGCGGAGCTGGACTACGGTGTCAGGTATTGAGGTAGGACTTCTACCCCTTTTCTTTGGCAGCCATGTTTTAAACGATTTTGGCCTCAAAAAAGAATTCTTTCAAAATATTTTCGATGAATGATTGAAAAAGATTTTAATCAATTGTTTTCATAAACTATTGGACAAAATGATATTCATAATGAATCGCATAATGAATGTAAATGAATACACTTGGTAAAATGAGATTTTAATAACTATAGAAATGCATAGATAGGCATGATGCCGTACTCAAAGATCAGGTCGTGTAGAGTGCGACCTTAGGGGTAGGTCTTGAAAACCAGTTGAGCCACTACGGTGGTGATAATTATGGTTTGCCCAAGAAAGATAATAAGATACTTTTTGGACGAACTGATTTTGGTAAGGATAATTTAAATGAATTTATTTATTTATTAATTCTGTTTTCTAATTATTTTTCTTGAATTATAAATTTTATATTCAAATTATTTATTTGTTGTAAAGCCTAGTCCTATTGAGCTTTTTGCTCACTTTTTATTTATTTTCAAACCCTTCCCCTCTAGGTGGAATCCAGCTTAAGACCGACGGAGAGTTCACTGATCGGACTTGTGAGCAGTAGAAGACTCTGAGTAGGTTATTTGTATCATTTAATCAAGGCATGTATTACTTAGGTTTCTCTTCTCTCATTGGACTGTAGTTGTAGATTTAATTATTGTCGATACTATGTGTGTGCATAAGTTGTGGGCCCAGTGGGACCCAACACATATCTCTTTTCCTTTATTTTATTTTAGTATATTTTTCTCTTATCTGTTTTATTATTTTAATAATCGTTTAAAAAGTTTTATATTTATCACATTTTTCATAATTAACTAAATTCTTTGATTTGTGATTTCATTAAAATTTGACTTACTTAACCTAATTAATCTGCCACATCACCTCCCAGATTTCGGGGCATGACAAAACTATGTTGCTAGCTAAGGTGTAATGACAATTCAATAAGTGACAACAATCAAGGCAACTAGGTAAAAAAGAGGCATCGAAAGCGGAAATAATAAATCATAGACGAGACAACATGTATGCAAAACAAGGCTACTTCTTTTGTTGATAAGTAATGGCTAAAGCTCTCATCATATCGATGGCCCTAGCCCGTATGGCTACCCAAGAGACCGCCCCTTTTAAAGGGCTTTCTAAGCTTTTTCCCTCTTGGTATGGTAGGAGGAGACATCAAATTTTGGAGACATATAAAGGGAATAAACATTTTCTTATCATGATTTCTTAAGATGCATAACACGAAAATAGAATTTTAACACCCACAAATGGCTAATATACAACTCATGAACTTAGACTATGGATAGTTGTTAATATTTTTGGAAATTCTTATAGTGGAAACTGTATTTTTATTTTAGTGGTAGGAACTATCTCAGTCATTGAATTAATTTTTCAACTATTTTATCTATGATTAGGAACAGTTTTGTGTACTATGCAGTAAAATTTTAACATGGATCACAACGTTAAAAAAGTGATTTAATTAACGACTAGAACAACAATTTCTATTGGTAGGGCAAAATTACAGTTCCTCTGTTGTAAAAATTCCTGATACTTTTAATATAGATGCCCATTTTAATCGCACTGAATGCAAGTATGTTAATCTGTTTATAAGCTACTCCGAGAAATCGACTTTGACATTAAAGTTTTAGTATTATCCGACACATTAAACCAGTGGAACAAACAGTATTTATGTATTCTGTTAATTTGCAGATGATTGAGAGCAGTTGAAATATTGCTACCTAGTACCTACCTCATTGATCAGTTTGGGAAAACGTTCTTTGAATGTACAAAGAGAGACTGATATTGGCTCCAATTGTATTTACTCTGCTCAGTCATATTGGTTGATTTCATGACCTACTGCAAGTAAAGAGCCATCTACCGCACCAATTTAAAATTAAAGTTTGTTACTAACTAGTTGGCCTAAACTATAGCAGTATCAATTAATGTTAAAAATTCTACAACATAAAGGGTCCAAATTAGTTACTTTCTTCCAGTCTGTTAGATTTAAAGAGATATATCATTTATGTCTCTACAGGCTTGTTCGTTTAGCTTGAGCCTGACTTGTGACATGTTACAGTTACTTTATTAAGTTGGGCCTAACTAGACTAGAGGTTAATCTATTTCTAAGGTTCATATATAATTGGGTTATAATATTTGAATTTTATGTAATTTTGTTATCCTTAAAATATTTAAAAAAAAAGATTCAACTCTATTCTCGCAAATTTATTGTGTGGTGTAATTTTATACCTTATATCTTAAGTTTTTGAAAAAGTATACCATGTTGTTTTAGATTTTCTTATAGTTGTACTTTTGAATTTTAAATTTGTATCTTTACTGAGTCAATGCATAGTATATCATAACCCTAGATTAGCAAATTGACACTATAGTTTATGGATAAACCAGTAACGAAACATCAATGATGAATTTACCCTTTGCAGCTTGGCTTAAAGACACTTTTTTTAGCTTTTTTTTTTAAAAAAAAGTTTCTAATATATAGGTGATTCCAAACTCCTATTTAGTTACAAGGAAATAATTATTGTTGACCTAAATGTTATAAATTTGCAAATTTTACAAGTGCATGTTACATGTTTTTCACAAATTCAAAATGCACAATACAAAGAGATAAAATAATCCTATATGATATATCTAACTGATTTTGGTACAGAAACCACAAGTACGAATGTGGTTTTGTAATGAATATGAAATTACGTCTCATATGATAAAGGGCAGTTGTTTGTTCAGTTCTTACTTGCTACATGTACACAAACTACTCCAACGACTTTTACTGCCGACTGACCATACAATTCATACTAAAAAAAAAAAAACCGCTGTCCCCCACTTTGGGAAACATGTGATTCAAAAAAGCGAGCCACATGATCATTAAGCCAACACTGTAAGTTGGTGGGAGAAGTAGAACCATGACATTACTCATTTATTACATATTGGGAAATTATTAATTACAAAGCACTTTATTTCTCTCTGCACTTCATCCATCTTTGTGTTGGATATTGTTTAAATAGTTTGGCCATGTTCGCGACACATAAAATCTTTATCAGTATCACCAACCAAAAAGCTCACGGCAAGGACGTTACCATTATTCCTCATTACTGTTTTCTCCAATATTCCACTCCAAACTACTATTATAGTTATTGTAGTTAAAAAGGTATTGCATAACTACGCTAATTCACTAGACCAAAACCTAAACAAATCTAGTATATATAAGAATCTTTGAACCCATTTTATCTTATGAATATAACCCCCCCCTCTCTCTCTCTCTAACTCAATACCCAAAAAGCCAAAGCTTTTCTTTTCCTAGGGATCAACAGTTAGCTCTCGTGATCAGATATCAGATTCTTGTCACGAGATCATTCAAATGAAACTGCACAACCCTAATTCTCAAATCTCATGGCCGGTTTCTTCAGTCAAGCGTTGTTGATCAAGTCCAAGTCTTTCTGTCCCATTATTCTCTTATTCCTTCTTCTCTTTCTCGTCCTCATTTCCTCCTCCTCATCATCATCACTACATGATGATCACAAAACCAAGCCCGTCATCAAGGCTGGCTCCGTCCAAGTGTTCTACATCAAGAACACGTCGCCGATCTTCTTGGACCGACAACGAGAACCCGTCGGAAACAAGAGGAAGAAGAAGAAAACAACGATGACAATGACGACGACAATGACGATGACGAGAAGAAAGAATATCAAGAACTTGAAAACGAATAGGCCGAATTTCTCCGTCATGCTTCCCAAGGGTTTCGTCCCTCCCTCCGGTTCGTCTCCTTGCCACAACAAGAATCCAAACTCGGTGGTCTTTTCCTGCGACCTTGGCTCCTCCTCAAAGCCATAGAGTAGTACTATACAAATATAATTCAAGGCTCTCAGATCGGAGATATATGTGAAGATTGGCTTTAGTTCTGTTTGCCTTCCTTTTTCTTTTTCTTTTTCTTGGCGCACTTTTCTAATTTATTATATATAGCTTCTTTTGGGTCACTAATTTTTGAATTTTTTTTTTGTTCTTTCTTGGGTACTTTGTCTTTTCCCTTGAAAGAGGCCGTTTAAGTCTTGTAACACATATGCTAATAGTCTTGTAATAGAAGATAATGCATTAATATAGCCAAAAGTATTCAGAGAATTATATTAAGTTGGAAGATCATAAACCCATTATTGTCTTCCACTAGTTAATTTGATCTGGATATTTTCTTTTTCGGTTCTTTTTAAATGTTTGAATATTTTTTCAGTGATGTCAGTACTTTTTTTTTTTTATGGAATATTCAGTACTTTTTCATTAGCTGAGCAAATTACTGTTCACAGAACGAGTCAAGATTTCTTCAGTTGGCCGTAATTGATCCAATTTTTTGTCCCTTCTAGATCTATCGAAGTTCATTATTCCGTTGAATGCAATGTATAATTTCTCTGTCATGAGTACATAATAGTTGATATTTAGTTATATATTGTTAGAAAATAAAGCAATAAACAATAAGAAATAGAGAGAAAATTACACATAAGATTTTACATGGAAAAATCATAATGAAGGGTGAAAAACCACAGGCAGAGGAGAAGCAATCCACTAATCACAAAACGAAAATTACAACGGTGTTTAGAGTGCTCAAATACAGAAATTCACTCACTCAATCACTCAAAAACTCACAAGACTAAGTTCTCTGTATCACTCTCAACACTATGATCTCTATGATATTTTGTGACTCCTTTTATGACTCTCTATGTGACGACTATAAACTATGAAGAATATGACATATATATATATATATATATATGTATGGGAACTCAAACCCTAGTGACCCAAAAACGCGTAAAAACATGAAATATACGTTCAGGCCGAATTGGAGCGGTGCAGCGCTGCTTTCAAGCACCGCGGCACTGGTTTCTCCAAATTGTAGCGCTGCGGCGCTGCTTTCAAGCGCTACGGCCTTGCCTTTCTGCCAAAGGATTTTGGGTCACATATAATAACAATCTCTACCTTGACACAAAATCCACCATAAAGAACTCCAACATATGATTAACTAAATTCTCCACCTCTTCCACAAAGCCCCAACGGGCAACTAATAGACACGAGCATGAACTCCAACCAAGTTCAAGCATCGCTCAACCTTAGCTATTGGTAATCTTAGTCATCATATCGGCAGGATTATCATGCGTACTGATTTTATTCACAACAATATCACCACGAACAACAATATCACAAACAAAGTGATAACGAACGTTAATGTGCTTCGTCCTCTCGTGAAACATTTGATCTTTAGTGAGAAAAATAGCATTATGACTATCGCACATCACCATAGAAGTTTGCAAGTCTTCACTGAGTTCTCCAAATAGGCCTTTTAACCAAATAGCTTCTTCGAAAGCCTCTGTAATAACTATATATTCAGCCTCAATAGTAGACAAGGCAACAGTAGCCTATAAGGTAGCCTTCCAACTGATTGCACAACCACTAACTTTAAACACATACTCAGTAAGCGACCTCCTCTTATCCAAGTCTCTAGCAAAATCAGAATCAATGTATCCCACAACACCATCTCTAGTCCTCCCAAAGTGCAAACAAATAACAGTAGTACCACGCAAGTATCTGAGAATCCATTGCATCACTTTCTAATGCTCTTTACCTAAATGAGCCATATATTTACTAACTGCACTTACTGCATATGACAAATCTGGGCGAGAACATACCATAGCATACATAAGGGAGCCGACTACACAAGAGTACAGAACACGTGACATGTACTCAATCTCATCATCTAACTATGGAGCTAACACAGCTGAAGTCTGAAATGTACTGATAACGGAGTGCTCACTGGTTTTACATTCTGCATGTTGAACCTGTGCAAAACTTTTTCAATATAGCCTTTCTGACTTAGTAAAGCTTACCTGCTTTTCTATTTCTCAAAATCTCCATGTCGAGAATCTTCTTGGCAGCTCCCAAGTCCTTTATCTCAAACTCTCTACTGAGTTGAGCCTTTAACTTCTTATTCTCTCCATTATCCTTAGCAGCAATCAACATATCATCAACATATAAGAGCAAATAAAAAAAGACCCATCATCACCCTTCTTGAAGTAGACACAACTATCATAGCTACTCCTCTTAAACTTATGAGCGGTCATAAATGAGTCGAATCTCTTATACCACTGCCTAGGAGACTGTTTCAAATCATAAAGAGACTTTTTCAAGGAGCAAACATAGTCTTCTTTACCTGTAACAATGAAACCCTTGGGTTGCTACATGTAAATGTCTTCCTCGAGCTCTCCATGTAAAAATGCAGCCTTCACATCTAGCTACTCAAACTCAAGATCATGAGTGGCCACAATACCAAGCAAGGCTCGAATTGAGCTATGCTTAACCACAGGAGAGAAAACATCTATAAAGTCAACACCTGGAACCTGACTGTATCCTTTTGCAACCAGTCTAGCCTTGTACCTGGCATCTTCAACTCCCGATGTGCCTTTTTTTTCTTTTAAATACCCATTTGTAGCAAATAGCTTTCTTCCCTTTCGGTAACTTCACCAAATCCCATGTGCCATTTTGATGTAGGGATTCCATCTCCTCCTGCATAGCAATCATCTACTTACCAGAGTCAACTGAATTAACCGCCTCTTCCTCACTAGACTCAATACCTTCTGCCACTGATAAAGTATAAGCCACCAAGTTGGCCTCAGCATACCTCTGTGGAGGCCTAACATCTCTCCTCGGCCTATCCTTAGCAATAAAGTACTGTGGTGACGGCGGTGATGGCGATGGGGAAGCACTATCGCCTTGACTCTCTGAACTTAACTGGAAAGTCGAATCGGATAATGTACCTATCTCAATTTGAAACTCCACCTATCTGCTAGATCTCTCCCGAGCAACATCACTAGACTCCATAGTAGCTGTCCCACGTAACATGAAAGTCTCATCAAATACAACATCTCTACTAATAATAACTTTCTTGGTTTTCAGGCACCATAACTTATAGCCTTTAACACCAGGCTTATAACCAAGAAATATGCACTTCATGGATCTAGGCTCAACTTTCCATTGTCAATATGAGCATAGGCAGGACAGCCAAAAATTCTTAAATTAGAGTAATTTGCACGTTCTCCTAACCACATCTCTTATGGTGTCTTCTTGTTAATAGCAATAGAAGGAGAGCAATTGACCAAATAGCAAGCTATAGAAGCGGCTTCAGCCCAAAATGACTTTGGTATCCCTGCATTGGAGCGTATGTAGTGCACTTTCTCGATCAATGTCTTGTTCATCCTCTCAGCAACACCATTTTGCTGCAGAGTACGTCAGACTATTAAGTCCATTGGAATTCCCTCTGATTTACAGAAGGTATTAAATTTATTTGAACAAAACTCTAAGGCATTATCAGTACAGAGACGTTTAACTAGCTTACCAGTATGCTTTTCTACCATGGTCTTCCAATCTTTGAAAGTAGCAAAGACATCATTCTTCTGCTTCAAAAAGAATGTCCATATCTTTCTGGAATAGTCGTAAATGATGGTAAGCATATAACTAGCAACACCATGAGAAGGAACAGTAGACGGTCCCTAAAGGTCAGAATGAATATACTCCAAAATATCTTTTATGTTGTGAATGCCTTTTTCAAATCTGACTCTTCTTTGTTTCCCAAATACACAGTGCTCACAAAACTCCATCTTGCCTATGCACTATTTATTAAGCAGTCCTCTTTTACTCAACTCTGCCATCCTAAGGTCACTCATATGCCCTAGTCGCATATGCCATAACTTAGTGAGATCACTATCAGACATAATGGATGCAGAAACTTTTGTATCACCAACAACTGTAGTACCTTGCAGAATATACAAACCAACAGTCTTCTTTTGGCCTTTCATCATCACAAGAGTGCCTTTATTGACTTTTAGAACTCCACCTTCACTAGTGTACTTGTATCCTTTAGCATCAAGAGTATTTAAGGAAATTAAATTCCTCTTAAGATCGGGGACATGCCTTACATCACCTATTGTCCTCACTACACCATCATGCATCTTAATTCTGACGGTACCAATACCAACAATCTTGCATGGAGCGTTGTTTCCCATCAAAATAGAGCCCTTAGGAACCGTCTCATATGTTGAAAACTAGTCCTGGTTGAGACACATATGAAACTTCCATGTAGAGTCAAGAACCCAATCCTCATAGGGTTTAGAATCACCATCAGAAATTACCCAAAGCTCACCACCAGAGACTTCTTCAACGACACTAGTCCCGCTTTCTTCCCCTTCTAATTTTCAGCCCTCTTGTTTTTCTTCTGCAGCTTATAACATTTAGTTTTAATGTGCCCTTTCTTCTTGCAATAGTTACAGAACTTCTCCTTATTTTTGGATTTAGACCTACCTTTAATCTTAGTCCTAGAACTTCTCTCTTGGGTTCTACCTTTAACAACTAAAACCTCTCCTTCTGTTTCGGATCTAGTCACTAACTGCTTCATCTTTTTTTTTAGAAAATAAAGCCTCATAAACCTCACCTAAGGTAAGAGTATCTTGACTATATAAGATAGTATCTCTAATTGTGGCATACGATGAAGGCAGTGAACATAATAAAATTAACCCAAGGTCTTCTTCATCATACTTAACTTCTATAGCCTCCAAATCATACACAATCTCCTTAAACACAGTTAAGTGATCCTCGAGGGACGTACCTTTAGACGTTCGGTGAGAATATAGACACTGCTTTTGAAACGCCCCTTAATTCAGACGTCACAGATGTCGTTACATACTTACATTCGTACATGCATAAACTTTAAACTTTAAAATAATATCAAACTTAATCGTTACAATTGGTTTTTTAAAAGTATTTAAAAACTTACATTACCAGGAACCATTCATACATTTTTTTTAACTTACCATTGTTTCAAAAATCGTGGTTTAATTTATTCCATGATAAAATTTATTCATTTATATTCTAAATTAATCATGAACTTATATTAATATAATAGATATACCAAGTTGTAAAATGAGGAATTATATGAATATCACAACATATCACATTAAACATCAAATCGATTAATACTTACTTACTCCCACAGTTCGGTATGCCAAACTTGGGACTTCGGCAAGCCGTTTATCATCGGCAGGCCGATGTACCCTCTACTGGCAAGCTGGCAGAGGCTTTGCAAAACGGATTGAAAATTCATCCATGTTCGGCAGGCCAAAAAATCCAGTCGACAGGCCAAACTTCTGGTCTTCGGTAGGCCGGTCACAGAATTCGGCAGGCCGTCCGAGACCAAATTCCTTTGGAAAACTTAACTTAAAACTTACCAACTTTACGTAAAATATAGCGAAAGTTCATAATTCATAATAAAATAACTTATAAAACCATAATATAAGTGTTCTTAAAAACTTAACACAAAAACATGTTAATAAAAAATATATAAAACTTGATTAAACCATGAAATCATTTTCTTGGCGTGCCTCCGGTTACAATTTATCGTTCATGTTGCTCACACGCCTTCCCATGTCCTCCTCCTAGTTCATGATTTTCTTACCCTTATCTGCAACATGACATAAAACATTATTAAGCTAATGCTTAGTAAGTACATATATTCTCACAACTTAAAACATTTTATAAATGTCAGCATCGTCTTCATCATTGTATCATAAAAGTGCCATAAGCACAGTTTCATAGAACATATCTTTTGTAACGTTAACCATTTTAAAACTTAATCCATTTTATCTTAAGGGCCTAAGTGTTGCACCATAAACATCATCATAGGCGAGCCGTCATGAAAGGAGAAGGGTAGCTAATCCCAAACCAAACATGACATCATAACATAACATTTCATAACATTGGGTGTGCAACACTTATTAGGTGATACATACATACATACTTTTCATACTTTAAAACATGCCATAATCATCATGCATAACTTAAAATCATGAAAATCTTTCATAGAAATCCTTTAAGGAAAAATCATCATAAAATCATCATGAATATTCTTGTAAAACATATCATCAATCCTTGTAAAAATATGTGTCATGTTGCAGGTGAGAATGCACTTACCTTATCGTTAGCTTACTTAACCTTAAAATTGCACTTGGTGACGATGCCGTGGTCTCAATGTGCTCGCTTCCTTGAGTGTTCATGCCATTTATCATTTAAAAGATGCAAAACATTAATACACACCATGAAACATCCATTCTCATGACATTCATTCATAATATATCCATGTATACAACCATCACATATTAATTCATAACCATAAACATTGTTATTATGATTTTCTTTAATTGTAAAAAGTACCTTAAACATATAAAACAAACTATTCATTTTAAGCATATTTATCTTTTAAATAAAACATTCTCGAACAAATACATATATTTTAATTTAAAATCCCATACAATCATCATATCATCATGCATAAAATCATTTTATTATCATAAAATCATATAAATACATAAAAAGTTTAATAAAGCGAAAATCCCAAAAAAATCAACATTATCAAAACAGTTTTCTTATAATAATCTCATAAAAATTTCATAATCATAAAATACATTCGTCTTACATTATACTTGCACATTCTTAACAACTTTCATAGGAACATTATTCATTACCTCTTGAATAATCGTTACATTTTTCATTCATCCAGGTTAAATAGTAATATTACTGTGAAGAGTAGAAGATAGAAATATTCATTTTTCATATAACATTCATATGACATGAAATTAGAAAAACACCATGTAACATATATGCATAACATCACATTTAAAAATTTGAGACAAACATAATACCTATAGAAAGATATCGTAGATGAAATGAGGAGAAGAATTCTTTTTTTAAAAAAAAATACCAGAAAACCGAATACATACCTTGAAGTTTCTTCTCAAAATTCTTGAATTTTAACCAACAAAACAAGACTTTTTCTTTCAGTATTTGCAGAAAATTTTCGTGAGAAAGAGAGAGAAATTTTGTGAAGAAGAAGGGAAGAGGAAGATAGGGAATTTAGAAAATGTCTCAGAATTTTTGAGAGAGAAAGAGAGCGTGAGAGAAGAGAAAATAATAAAAGGAAGAAACGTTAAAAAAAATTTTAACGTAATAAACGCAATTGATGGGAATTCAATTCCCTTCATTAAGTTAGAATTTTCTGACTGTTGAGGGAGGCAAGAGGCGTGGGAAAAGGAAGAGAAAGAAAAGGAAGGTCAAACATCATCATTCTTACCTAATTTGCCCTCTTAAAATGGGAAACCATTAAATTGATACAAATCAATACAAGTCAAACTCTTTTATTTCCTTAACTGATAAAAACATTCAATTATTATGCCAATTAATCACGTTAAATCACCCAATTAACGTAATCAACTCAGCCATAATTTTGGAGGGATTTTAGCTGACTGTTCGTCAGCCATGTTCGGCCTGCCGATTTTCCCCTTTGGCCTGCCGGTTCCAGCAAGTTCGGCCTACCGGTGGGGGTTCTTCGGCCTGCCATTCTCGGGCAAGAAGTTCGGCCTGCTGATCTGTCATCAAATGACACGACATAAAATATTCATACATCATTGCATCATAAATAATCATATATTGCATCATAAATAAACATATACTTAGAATTTCACATTAACACTAGAGCACAACGATCCCATGCAGTCGTCACCTGTCGCAAAACTTGACATAAAAATTAGTAACAGCACATCATATATCATAACATAATTTATTAATAAAATCCCTTAAATAATGTTACTAACTTAACGTGGTCCGTTACATAAAATAGGCGGGTGTTACAGCTTTAGATGAATTTGCTAGTCAGACTCTTGGTCATGCATAATTGCTCTAGCTTGACCTATAAAGCAATAGTAGTCTCCTCCTTTAGTACATCTTGCAAAATCTGATTTGACACATGAAGGTGTATTTGGGACTGAGCCTTTTGGTCCTTATGTTCCTTTCCTCCTTCGTCCATGATGAAGGCATCTATCGAAGGCCAATAGCGCATCACCAAGGTCCATCTACATCAGAACAACCTACATCTTCACTTGCCATAAAGAAAACCTCGTTGTGCTATCCAACAGCAGAATATCGAATTTCATGGTTGCCATTGCAAATCAAAGCCAGAGCTCTGATACCACTATTAGAAAATAAAGCAATAAGCAATAAGAAATAGAGAGAAAATTAAACACAAGATTTTATGTGGAAAAACCCTAATGAATGGTCAAAAAACTACAGGTAGAGAAGAAATAATCCACTGATCACAAAACGAAAATTATAACGGAATTCACTCACTCAATTACTCACAAACTCACAAGACTGAGTTCTCTATATCACTCTCAACACTATGATCTCTATGATATTTTGTGACTCCTTTTGTAACTCTCTATGTGGCGACTATAAACTATAGAGAATATAACATATATATATATATGTATGCATAGAAACTCAAACCCTAGCGAAAAATAACGCAAAAAACGCGTAAAAATGTGAAATATACGTTTAGACCAAATCGAAGCGCCGTGGCGTTGGTTTCCCATAATTGTAGCGTCGCGGCCATGGCCACAGATTGTAGTGCTGCGGCCCTGCTTTCAAGCGTCACGGCGCTACCTTTCTGCCAAAGGATTTGGGGTCACATATAATAACATATATGTTATTGCTTTATCTATGCCATAAAAAAGTTTTTAATTAAGTATGTAAGAGAGAAATAAAAAGTACTTTTGGAAAAATATATTCGATACAAGCCGATCATGTTCCACGCACTTGTGAATAATGCCTACTATTTTCTCAAATATATGTCAATGTTTGGAGACAAATATGATGAGATGTCTGGGATTTTGACATATTTAACATTGTTTTTTTAACGCAAAAAACGTCAGTACGTTTTGTAAATGGATGAATTTAGCCACAAAGTACTAGATTGGAAAGATTAAAGAAGCATGTGAATCTGCATCGATTTAAGTGTTCTGGGTGTATGGGTTGTCGAAAATTCCTTTTCGTGGCGTGTACTCCATGCATGCAAATTGCCGGCATTCTTTGCGATATGCGCCTACTAGAAGATATAGATATATAGGTCCATTCCATATTTCACAAAATTTTATCCCTTATATATTATAAAATCATCAAATATAAAAACCAAACTATCCTTTTTCCTAATTTTACTCTTAGCAGCTCTTATGTTGAAAGCAAAATATTGTCTAATTAATCTACGAATTACAAAACTCTAGAAAAGTTTTATCGCTATTTCGCGAGACAATCCACATTGATGCAATAAAAATGAAGGCCTTACAACGATGATAGAACGCCCTGAATAGCCCGTTTGTCAAGTAGAGTCTCACAAATCTTTCGTCTTTGTCTTCAATTATATATATAGATTTTGGATCTAGTCCGGTGCCAGACTTACGCCTCCATTTGTAAGTTGGGTACAGTGTTTGGTACCGCACAATGACATAAAATACGAAAAAAATGCAGGGAAAAAAATAGAACAAAAATTTACTTGGAGACCTAAAACAAGTATATATTAATAGTGGAATGTCAAAAGATTACATTTATATGGCATAAATACCATGAAACATTTTAAACTAAGTACAACTAATTTTGTTTGTAATTGTACTCAAGCGATTCAAAAAGAGTATTTATTGATAGTGCAAGTCAAGAGGTTTCATTCATTTTGGTGTTATTTTAAAGTTGTAGGAATGCTTTAGTATGTGTTGAGGGTAAGCAAGCTCGGCAGACATTAGGGCTACTGCCCGAACCGATGACTCATACATCTTCCCGAGGTGCCTTTCATTTATCCAAGGGCACGCCCCGAAGAAGACTCCCACCTCGGGGGTGTACGGTAGCTCGGGTCGGGCCGTGTTATTCATAAGAATACGTCACTGCCCATCCTTGTAGGCCAACACCAGGCAAACGTGCTGCCGTCCGATAGAGTCCAATCCATTGGACGATGGACGCGACACTTGTCACTTACTGTTTGCCACCCTTTGATGTGACACCTGGTAATGGGCAAAACCCATCTTGCACCCGATCCAGCTGGTGGCCTATAAATATGATGCATTTATGACGTTTTAGAGAGAGAGACTTCTTCACACTTAACTAGCTGCCGACCTCTGCTGAGCAATACTTGCCTTGACCATCGGAGAGCCCTTGTCTATTGACTAACCCCATTTCTCCAAATCATCCCTCTCGCAGGTACACACTCCCGGTCAGGGGCGAGCCTAAGAAGAGGTCAAAACGTGCACAGCCACACGTGGGTGTTGATCCGACGCCGAACAACGGTAAGCCTCAACATTTTGGCGCTAGAAGGAGGGCGAACGCTCCCAACTTACAAGTTGTTATACCTCAGACTCCCGAGATGACGACACGAGGTAACGCAAGAGACGATACCGCCCGACAGGAGGGGTCGGGCGATGCAAGGCATAGGCAACCGGCTACAGGGAGGCCTAGGGGCCATCCTTGGACCGCGAGATCGCAGTCCGGGGGGCAAGGAAGCACAGCGAGGCCCGAGCCGGTAGAGGCCCGAGCCGCTCAAGATCCGATCCGAGAGCTTACAGATGCGGTCCGGACAACGACAAGCTGCACCAGCTTTGCCTCCCCCGGCCCAGGATGACCAGGCTGGAAGTCGGGTTGAGCAAAGTGCAGCAAACCCACAGCAAAGCCGATCCAAGCCATCTGCGGGATCCACCAGGGGAATCCCAACTGACAACAGACAAGTTCAAGAACACCGTTTGGGACGCCAAGCGCCTCGTGCCCCTTCACCACAAGGTTCCCGAGCCTCGGTATTTGACCGGCTCGGGTCTCAAGGAATTAATCGAAATCGTCAGGCCGGAGTTGGAGGTCGTGCAGTGGGCGGAGTACCCTATCGGGTCGAACTACCCGAAGACACCAACAGCCGTCAGTTCCAGGCACTACAGCGACAGATCGATGAGATCCAAAATTGTAGATTCGGTCTAGATGAAATCGGGGCTCAGGATCCGCCTTTCCCGCATCACATAATGCGGGCGCCTATGCCGCCAAAATTCAAAGTCCCGCAGATCAAGCCTTACGATGGAGCCACTGACGCTGATGAGCATGCTAAACTTTTTCGGGGACACATGCTGCTGCAGAACGCCAGCGACGCTGCGATGTGTAAAGCTTTCTCACTCACTCTTACAGGCCCTGCTTGGCAGTGGTTACGACGACTCAAACCCGGGTAGATTTCTTCTTTTCGGCATCTGGCCGATGCCTTTTCCTCCGTATTCTCTACAACTAGGACGCGGAGGAAAGAGATAACTTTCCTATATGCCGTCAAGCAGGGAGACGGCAGCGTCAGGTATTATAATAACTGGTTTACCCGGGCAGCTCTCGAGATCAAGCACGTCGAAGACGAGACCCTCAAACATATTTTTGTAGGGGGCCTCCGAGATGAGAAGATGACATGGTCTTTGGCCTTTGAGCAGCCAAACACGTTTTCACAAATGCTCGGGTATGCCCAGAGACACGCGGATGCTGCCGAGTACATGAAGAGCTGCCGGGAAAAGGCTGGCCCAAGCGGAACAAAAAAGGATAAGAAGCAGAAAAAGGCACCGGAACAGGGCAGCGCCGAGCATGCAAAGAAACAGAAAAAAGAGAAAGCTGATAAGCCAAAGGGGCCAACCAGTAAGTTTCAGAACTACACACCCCTGGTGGCAACTATCGATGAGGTGCTCGCCCAAGTTGGCGACAAGAATTTGTTGACACCACCGCCCAAGCTTTGAGGCAGCAGGGTGAAGCGCGACCAGTCGAAGTTTTGCAAATTTCACAAAGACGTGGGGCATACTACCCGAGAATGCATCCAGCTGAGGGACCAGATTGAAAGGTTGGTCCGAGAAGGTCTGTTGCAGGAATTCATGGAACAGGCTATAGCCCTGAGGGCAACCTCTGGAAGGAACGACTCGTCAGGCCGAGACGTACAAAGCCGACCCAGGACCGATAGTGGGAACGCCCCAGAACCCCCGAATATCGTAGACACGATATTCGGCGGGCATATCACCGGGGACACGTCGAGTGGGTGGCGATCCTACATTAGAGAAGCTCCGCGGATCGAACGGGGTGAGTTCATAAACGTGTCTGAGCACATCAACAAGATATGCCGCCAAAAAGACGCCCCGATCACTTTCACCGAAGAGGAAGCGGACCAATTAATGCATCCTCATAACGATGCCCTAGTTTGCGAACTGCCTATCGCCAACAATATTGTACGGCGTGTCTTAGTTGACAACGGCAGTTCGACAGACATCCTCTTTAAGCAGGCATTCAACAAGTTGAAGATAAGCAACGCGCCTTTAGTCTCGGTTCGGACTCCACTTTTCGGCTTTGCAGGAGAATGTGTCCGAGCAACCGGGAAGGTCAGTCTCCCGGTAACTTTTGGAGAAGGAGCTGCCAGGATCACTCGGGTTGTCAACTTTTTAGTCGTCGATAAACCCTCCCAGTACAACATCATCATCGGCCGGCCGACGCTAAACGGACTAAAGGCCGTGGTTTCGACGTATCACCTGGCGATGAAGTTCTCGACCGATGGTGGCGTTGGTGTGATCCGCTCATCCCAGATGGACTCCCGGGCTTGCAATGCAAATGCAGTTCGGGCAGCCTCAGCTCAGCAACATGGCATCCTGGCCGTTTATTCGGTCGACGAGACCGATCTCCCGACCGATCCGACGTCAAAGATGCTGGCGGACCTGGACCCCAGATTGCCCGAGGAAGAGGTAAGGGGTACCCCGGTCGAAGACTTAGTGCCGTTCTCCTTGGACCCCGAAAGGCCAGAACGCACAGTCTAACTCGGATCACAATTACGACTTGAGATCCGGGCCGACCTGGAATCCCTTCTTTCCAAATACCGAGACATTTTTGCATGGTCCCATGAGGACATGCCCGGCATAGATCCGAGCGTCTTCAGCCATCGGCTCAACGTCCAACCTGGTCACAGGACGATGATACAAAAACGAAGGGCCTTCAACCCGAAGAGATATGCTGCGATCAATGATGAAGTCCAGAAACTCCTAAAGGCTGGGTTTATTAGAGAAGTCAAATACCCAGAATGGTTAGCAAACATCGTACTCGTCAAAAAGGCGAACGGCAAGTGGCAGGTCTGCATTGACTATACCGATCTTAACAAGACCTGCCCGAAGGACTGTTTCCCACTTCCTCGAATAGACCAGCTCATCGATGCCACAGCCGGCCACGAGCTACTGAGCTTTATGGACGCATACTCTGAATATAATCAGATAAGAATGGTCGAAGAAGACCAAGTCAAAACCTCGTTTGTTACTGACCAGGGCTTGTATTGTTATGTTGTAATGCCGTTTGGTCTCAAGAATGCCGGGGCTACTTATCAACTCCTTGTTAACAAAATGTTCGCTCGACTGATCGGGAAAACTATGGAGGTCTACGTGGACGACATGTTAGTAAAATCTATCCAAGTGAAGGACCACATGGCCGACCTCCGAGCTAGCTTTGACATTCTCCGGGAGTATGGGATGAAACTCAACCCGGCAAAATGCGCTTTCGACGTTGGCTCTGGTAAATTCCTTGGATTTTTGGTTAACCGACGAGGAATCGAGGTCAACCTGGCAAAGGCCCAGGCAATTATAGACATGCATTCTCCTCGGACAGTGAAAGACGTGCAAAGGCTTACTGGCATGGTGGCCACCTTGTCAAGATTTGTCTCCCGGGCTACCGACAAGTGTCACCCTTTTTTCAAGGCACTTAAGGGGAGGTTTGAGTGGAGCAGGGAGTGTGAGGATGCTTTCCAAGACTTAAAAATTTACCTAGCCACACCCCCGCTCCTGTCCAAACCTTTGTCCGGTGAGGTTTTAACAACCTATTTTGCCGTCTCGAAGAAGGCTGTCAGCTCGGTATTAGTCCGAGATGAAAACAGGATCCAGAGACCTGTTTACTATACCAGCCACGCGTTCCAAGGTGCCGAGGAGCGGTACCCATCGTTGGAGAAGCTGGCCTTTGCCTTAATAACATCAGTCTGGAAGCTGCGGCCATATTACCAAGGCCATACCGTCAAGATCCCGACCAAGTTCCTTCTCCGACAAGTTTTACAGAGCCCGAAAATATTAGGTCGGATGGCCAAGTGGTCGGTTGAGCTGGGCCAATATGATGTACATTTTGTGCTGAGAACGGCGATAAAGGCTCAAGTCCTGGCGGATTTCCTTGCCGAATTTACAGAGGCCGGGAAAGTGGCTCCCTTAGTTGAGAAATCACCCGTCAAGGAGCCTGATACAGCTAGCTGCAGTGAACAAGGCCTTTCCCCGAAGCTAAATTGGAAACTATACGTCGACGGCTCAACCTGCGTCGACGGGTCAGGGGCTGGCTTGATTCTAACAAGCCCCGACGGGTATAAGGTTATTTATGCCCTTCGATTTGATTTCAAGACCTCTAACAACGAAGCATAGTATGAAGCTTTGCTAGCCGGACTACGAATTGCCCGAGACCTTGGAGTCGATCACTTGACCATCTATAGTGACTCGATGCTAGTGGTGCAGCAAGTCACTGGAGGGTTTCAGGCTCGGGCAGAATCGATGGCGGCATATTTAAAGGAAGCGAAACAGTTGCTTGGACAATTTAAGTCCTATACTTTCAAACAAATCCCCTGATCCGAGAATGTGGAAGCCGACGTCCTTGCTCGACTAGCTTCTAGGATGGGTGGAATAGACTCGATGTCCATTCCCATCGAAAGACTCTCCGGACCAAGTATTAATAAGGAGGTCATGAACCTGGCTGCGGAGCCGACATGTATATGGATGGACCCGATCATCCGATACCTGACCATAGCCGAATTACCCGACGACCATGAAAAAGCACGTCGGATACGTAACAGCTCGGCCCGGTATTCGATGATTGGGGGAAAGTTGTACCGACGCGGCTACACGACGCCATGCCTAAGATGTTTAGACCCCAAGGAGGCCGAATATTTAATGAAGGAGATCCATGAAGGCCTTTGTGGCAATCACTTTGGTGGATGCTCATTGGCCTAGAAATGCCTGCGGCAGGGTTACTACTGGCCCACCATGCAGCAAGACTACGGGAGCTTTGCATGGAAGTGCATCAAATGCCAGCAATTTGCTAGGGTGCTAGGTTCACACGCCGAGCCTCTTAATCCGGTAACTTCGGCATGGCCATTTGCAAAATGGGCCATCGACTTGATCGGACCTCTCCCGTCGGCCCGCTCGCAATTCAGATACTGTATTGTCGCCATAGATTATCTGACGAAGTGGATCGAAGTTGAGCCTTTCACCAACATGACTGAAGCCAAGAGCACCAACTTTGTATGGAAAAATATCGTTTGCCAGTTCGAAATCCCGCACACTATTGTGACTGACAATGCCAAACAGTTCGACTCCTCGGATCTACGTCATTTGTGAGAGAAGCTCGGCATTAAGAAAGTTTTCTCCTCCCCGAGCTATCCGTAGAGTAACGGCTAGGTTGAGGCCGTGAACAAGACAATCAAGGATAACCTGAAGAAGAAACTTGAGGGGCTTAAGGGCGCATGGATTGACGAACTACCCCAAGTGCTCTGGGCATACCGAACAACTACACGAGCTGCGACTGGCGAAACACCGTTCTCCCTGGTTTACGGGGCGGAGGCCGTCATCCCAGCCGAGGTAGGGTTACCGAGCTTAAGGGTTGAGCAATACGAAGAAACACTGAATGCGAAGCTCATGATGACCGAGCTCGACCTACTTGAAGAAAAGAGGAACCAGGCATCAATTCGTAACGCAGCTCAGAACCAGGTTGTAGCTCGGTATTACAATAAAAGGGTTCAACCGAGAAGCTTTCAAGTTGGTGACTTAGTGATGAAGAAGGTCACAGTTCAACAACCCGGTCTCGGGTCCTTTGGTCTGAAGTGGGAAGGTCCTTTTAAAGTCGAAGGTGTCATGCAACCAGGCACTTACAGGTTGACTGATATGGAAGGGAATCAGCTCGGACATCCATGGAATGCCGAGCTCTTAAAAAGATTCTATTTTTAAAAAAACAGATCAGAGCCAGACTCCTTTTTGATCTCTGGCCACAATTCTTTTGTAACTGGGCCTGTTGAGCAGGGCTAGAAAAATCCATGTAAATATTACATTAATGGAGCACAACTTCCCTAATTTCATTCCACCTGAGCAATGTCTTTAAGGGAAGAGTATGCTTAAGATGCCACAACTCCAACTCGGAAGACAGGATTTTGACTCCCCATCAAGGGAGTCATCCCCGTCAAACCGGACCGGGGGGCTAGTCAGTATATGTATCGTGACTGTCGCCGTATGGGCGAACCTTTAAGTTGCTCGGCACATTTACGTGTCCGATTAGTCCTACACTTGTAAAGTTTCTTTAAAACTTCAACAAGTCTACGGGGGGCAACAGGGTAAGGGTAGCTATACGTCGTTTATATTCTGCCCGACCGAGATCAAAAACCTAAACTTGCTTGGATAACTAAGCAGACAAGGATAACTACTAAGAGTGACTGAGAACAGAAGTGCTCGGGTTTACTGAGAACAGAGATACCATTTACCTCTGCTCGGTCAACTGGTTCCCGACCTAGGATCCTCCCCGAGAAGTGCCTAACTTCGAAAATTACGTGGGATGTAAAATAAAACAACCAAACTACACGTAAGAAAAAGTGGGCGCAAAACGAGAAAATATAAAATGTTTTAATTTTATTTATTGGGAAGGTACAAGGAAATCGGGCACCTCCCGAGCCCAAATACAAAAAGGGGAAAAGAAGAAAGGTTCAATCAGCCTGGGTCTCATCCCCGGCCGTGTTGTCATCCTGGCCTCCCTCAGCAACCTGCACATCCCCACCATCATCACCGTCCACAACGACGACCTCCTCCTCAACGTCCCGTTGTTGTTCGGCATCGCCTTGGTCTGGCTCGACGATGACCGACCAGTCGAATCCAGCCGCCTCGGGATGCTTTTCAATCAGATGGTTACGGAGGTCTGCCATTCCGTTGAAGTAAAGATCGGTATATTCGGGGGATGTCTTAAACTCCTCGACCGCAACGGCTAGGCGGTCAGGGAGCCCGGCTACAAATTGTTGGTGCTCGGCTTGCAGGGTTGCTAGCTGCCCCTCAAGCCGTGCAGCTTTATATTCCAGCTGAGCGGCCTTATCCTCCGCTTCCTTGAGGTGCCTCGACATGTCCTCGGCCTCGGACTTTGCCTTCTGAGCTTCCTCCTGAGATCGTGAGAGAGACTCCTTGGCCTGATCTAGCTCAATGTTCTTCTCATTGAGCTCTCTATCGGAGTCCATCTTCATCAGGAGGGTCTTCTTGTGCCTCTCTTTCTCCTTGTGGATCTCCCTCATCCCGATAGAGTGCACCATATGCACAATGGCGCTTGACTGTGAAAAATTACAAGGGGTTAGTCCTCGGCAATATTACTGGAAGTCCCTAAAAACTATTGATTAGCTCGGATACTTACTGAGGCAGTCGCTCAGAGGGCCATGTTGCACAAGTCCTGGAAGTCCTCGCCCCGGATGTTCATAAAGAAGTCATCCGGGGGAGCCACGTCTTCGAGGCGCTCGAGAAGCATACCACGGTAGTTCGGGTGCCTCCTCTGTAGGTCCTCGAAAGAACCTCTGGTGGCCTCATCTACTCGGCCGACCTCTGGCAAGGCCCTTATTGGCAGTGGCGGAGATGGTGGAACTTGGACTAATGAGGAAGTTTGCCTGGTGCGTGTCGGGGGCTCGGGCACCGGCGTTTGCTTGCATTTTCTGCCAGTGTCGATAGCTTTGCCCTTGCCCTTCCTCTGGCCTACTATTTGGGCGAGCCTGCCAACACGGGAGGTCGGTGCGGTCATTTCTGCACAAAGAAAATTGAAGTCAAGAGAAGGTCGGAATAAAAAAAAAAGAAGAAAGGGCGACTATAAATAAGGTTCCGGGCTGACCTCCGATCCGGAGTTGGCCCAACGGGTATAGGAGCCTAATTATGCCCTCGAGGTCCTCGTTGGCTATAGGTGGCCCCGCATCGAAGGAGCCACTAGACGAGTCCTCGGTACTGGACGAAGAAGGCTCCCTCGTCGGCCACCCGGACCGGGAAGTGCTTGGCCCTGGAAGGTTCGCGTCACTCGGGCGGGCAACTGTAACCTGCCCTGTTTCCCAGGCAGGACGCCCGGCTCGGGGAAGACTGCTGGACTCTCCAAACCAGTCGTATCTGGATAGAGTGTCCTTTCTCAAAAGAAAGGAATGTTGTCTAGACGACTCTTGCTTTTCGAATAGCTCGTCCACGGCCTTTATTACGCGGCTCCGTGCCCAAGGACGCTTAGTCCAGATGTGCCCCTGCTCAAATGACCTCGGCACTTGTTCATCCTCGGGGACAGCTTCACCGGCTCGGGATAAAAAGTTCCCCCCGATGTAGAACCATTCGTACTTCCATAGCTTGTCCGAGTCGGGGTTGCCCAGAATAAAGTCCTTTCTGAAGCCGGTGAAGTAGTACCAGCCAGACTACTGAGGAAGCTTCTTCATCTTGAATACTTGCTTGAAGGCCTCCAGCGGCATCTCAGTACTCCAGTGGTACTTCCATAGAATATACATCCCGATCAGTGACCTATAGCTGTTCGGCTTTAATTGTGCCGGGCACACATTAAAGTCGTTGAGTGCCCGACGGAGAAAACGGTGCAGTGGTAGACGCAGCCCGGCCTTGAAGAACTCAACATAAAGCGTGATAAATCCCTCCGGCGTGTCTAAAGGTGAGTCTCCCTCACTGAGAACAGTGAGAAACACATCGGCAGGAATGCCATACTCGTCGCGTAGGGTCTCTAACCGCGACTCTGTGATGGCACTTGTATAACTCGCCGCTGAGGTTTGCCCGGGGCGGTTTATCCAATATGCTGTAACACCCCGCACGCGGGTGGCCTGGACCTCCTGCTCCATCTCCGGCTGCTCTGCCCCTGTCTCCTCGGCTGCATGCTCCTCATCGGAGACATCAACCATAATCACCCCCGAGACTTGGACGGGGGCCTTGGCACTCCGACCAGAGGTGCTCGGAGCATCCTCGTGGGCCTGAAACTCGGTCCTCTCCCTTGGAAAAAATCAGGAAGAACCCGCTGTCGCCACCCCTACATAAGGGTCTTGTTCCCTGGACGGCCTGATAAGCTTGCGCCAGCCCAGCATATTTAAAAACTCCTGCTCGGGCACGGTCTGGGAATCGACCCTTAGGATCTGCTCTAGCCGACTGGCCCCGTCCCGTCTTGAGGACGCCACCTCGGTGTCGGTTTGGGTCGAAGAAAAGCTACTGCTCTCCTCGCTACTTTCCGACCATGAAACCTCCACGTTCTGTGAGTCGGACAAATCGCTCATTTTCACCCAGGAAATTACCTGCTCGGGTCTTGGTAGCTCGGGTGATGTAATCCTCGGCTATACTACTTGAGCTCGGCAGCTAAAATTTTTCGGTCGAAAGATTTCTGAAAATGAAGTGCAAATTATGAAGGGGAGGGACCCTATTTATAGCCATTTTAAGCGAAAAATTTGAGCGCGAAAGCCCAAAAGGCACAATTAATACGCCTGACAACCGCACAGACGGCTACAACGCGACACGCGTCCACCATCTGATCCGCGCGTCTTTTCACCTCACCCCGCTTCTAAGTGTCGTTTGGTCTTCCTCCTTTGAGCCGACCTCACCCACTCGGCATAGTCCACCCAGCCGAACACCGACCAGGTGAACTGGGGGGCTAATGTTGAGGGTAAGCTCGGCGCCACCACCGAGGACGCTAACTTTGGTGGTCAGCAACTAAGCCCGGCAGACATTAGGGCTACTGCCCGAACCGATGACTCATACATCTTCCCGAGGTGCCTTCCATTTATCCAAGGGCACGCCCCGAAGAAGACTCCCACCTCGGGGGTGTACGGTAGCTCAGGTCGGGCCGTGTTATTCATAAGGATATGTCACTGCCCATCCTTGTAGGCCAACACCAGGAAAACGTGCTGCTGTCCGATAGAGTCCAATCCATTGGGCGATGGACGCGACACTTGTCACTTACTATTTGCCACCCTTTGATGTAACACCTGGGTAATGGGCAAAACCCATCTTGCACCCGATCCAGCTGGTGGCCTATAAATAGGATGCATTTATGACGTTTTAGAGAGAGAGACTTCTTCACACTTAACTAGCTGCCGACCTCTGCCGAGCAATACTTGCCTTGAGCATCGGAGATCCGTTGTCTATTGACTAACCCCATTTCTCCAAATCATCCCTCTCGCAGGTACACACTTCCGGTCAGGGGCGAGCCTAAGAAGAGGTCAAAACGTGCACAGCCGCATGTGGGTGTTGATCCGACGCCGGACAACGGTAAGCCTCAACAGTATGGAAAATAAAAGTTTTTACCAATGTTGGCTCATTTTAAGAAGAGTCCATGATCATACAAAAAACAGAAGCTGAAGAACCTAATTCTCTTTTATGACATCATCTTCTCCACAAGCACTTTCTGATAGCACTTGAATTTTTATATTATCATATTGACTTCGCAAAAATAAAGCTCTTTTCACTTTACGGGTAAGTTGTTCCTTAGCTTGGCTACTTGTATGAGGTAGATCCAATTGAAGATTGCTTGTTAAAGTAATTTGTTCAGTGTGGAGAGTTGACCCAATACTGAAATGATGTTGTATTTGTAGCCAGTCATCAGTGTTACGGTTATCTTTATATATATATAAATATATATATAGCTTTGAGACAAAAAATGACTTCGTTTCAGTAGACAGGCGAATGATTTCATCAAGCTGGACGTTTTGACCTTGAAAATAGCAAAAGATTGTTACAAATAGGTACAACAAATTGAACAAAGAGAGATGGTGAAAAGAAGTCGCATTTCAGACCACATTTGTTTAATCACAAGGATTAGTTCATTTTACCACTAATTAGGATAACGTATTACGTATTAAAATAAGGGGATTAAGGGGATGGTGGTATTTGTTATTCTAAGCAGAAGTTAAATGAGAGAGAGAGAGAGAAAAAAAGTCGACCTTGGTGTTGCCCTTGCTAGAGCACTTTTGCAGTAAATACATTCAAAGATTTCATTGTATTCTGAATTTGAAATTTTGTTACATTTGTCACCGAACATGTCACAAGAAGACTAGTCAAGAATCTTGACATTGACTTTAGTCTTGACCAAAAAGAAGGTTTCCTGTAAAGGAAAATTTTGGTTATGTATGGTCTACATGAGGCATGTCTCAGAGCCTCTTTGTAGCAAACACTAAGGCTAAACTTAATAAGTACTGATTAGGAGTAAATTATGATGAATATGGGCATTCATGGAATCTGTTAATTCGTTTAATCCAGTCCAATCCGTCCATTCGTTTAATATGTTGGATTATGAAAAATATTGAGTGGTTTTGAATTAAGATTTTTCCAATCAATATATACGAATCGGATTCCAAATTGAGTGTCTCCAAATCGGTATACTCTATGAATCTGAGTCATATATATTGTGTAAATTATATATACATATACATTCACACACAAAAATTTTAATAAATATATAAATCTATATCTCAACATTAGTGTGTCCAAAGTAATATGCTTAAAAAAAGAAGCATAGTCTAGTTACAACGACTTACATTATTCAGTCATGACATTTAATCATGTCTAAAGTTTATCTAAATTTTTTAGTTGCAATATTTTGTAATGCTACAATTTAGTTTTTTATCAAAGACTTGTATTTATTTGGTTGTAATATGTTTGCTTTTATTAAATTATGTTATATTATACAATGTTAATTTTAATTACTAGTTATTTTAATAAATTCAAAGGCTTAATTCGTGAATCTGCAAAATCCAATCCACAAAATCCCTGGATTTGGAATTGGATTACATTGAATTAAGGAGTTCATAGGTTGGCTTTGAATTGGGATTTTTCCAATCTGATATATACGAATTGGATTATAGATTAGCCTCTAATCCTTATAATCTGATCCATGAACACCCCTAACTATGAATAACATGTCTTGACATTAACTCTATTTTAATCACAAGAATTAGTTCATTTTAACACTAACTAGGATAACATATTACGTATTAAAATAAGGGAATGGTAATAAGAATTTGATGTTCTAAGTAGAAGTTAAATTATAGACAGAGAGAGGGGTTGACCTTGGTGTTGCCCTTGCTTGAGCACTTTTGTAGTAAATACATTGATAGATTTCATTGTATTCTAAATTTGAAATTTTGTTACATTTGTCATAGGACATGTAACAAAAAGACTAGTCAAGAATCTTGACATTAACTTTAGCCTAGACCCAAAAGAAGGTTTCCTGCAAAGGAAAATTTTGGTTATGTATGGTCTACATGAGGCATGTCTCAAAGCCTCTTTGTAGCAAACAATAAGGCTAAACTGAATAAGTATTGATTAGGAGTAAATTACTATGAATATGGGTATTCATGAAACCGCCAATCCGTTTAATATGTTTAATCTAATCCATTCCGCCAATCCGTTTAATATGTTGGATTATAAAAAATACGAATTGGTCTTGAATTACAATTTTTCTAATCCAATATATATGGATTGAATTCCAAATTGAGTGTCTCTAAATCTGTGTACTCCATGAATCTGAGTCATATATGTTGTGTAAATTATACATGTATATACACACACACACAAAATTTTTAATAAATATATAAACCTACACCCTAACATTGGTATGTCCAAAGTTATATGCTTAAAAAGAGAAGCTTAATCTAATTACAAAGACTAATATTCACTACAAGAAAAGAACTTTTTGGAGACGACAATTGTCGTCGCTAAAACTAAAAAAGTCGTGGCTAATACTAGATAGCGACGACAATGTCGTCACAAAATGTCATCGCTAATAAGTAGTGGCAAAAGACATTTAACGACGGCATTTTATCATTGTTGAGAAATTTGTCAAAATTGTTCTAAATTCAACGACGATATTTGTTGTCGCTGTATACTTTCAGTGATGATAAATGCTAATTCAGCAACAACAAATGTCGTCGCTGTATACTTTCAGCGACGATAAATGTTGTCATTGTTGTAGATTCAGCGATGACATTCAATGACGATAAATGTTGTTGCTGAATATATTACAGCGACAACATATGTAGTCGCTGAATATATTACAGCGACGAAATGCAATAGGTACACTCTTTTAGTTATGACAATTGTCATCGGTTTTTTTTTAATGGATTTAAATTTTCATTCCCAGCCATAATAGATTTGCATGCAAATAACTGCCAATTCAACAGATACATTCATTTCACTTCTCATTATACTAATAACTAATAAAATTGGATATAAACAAAATAGAACTATATAGACAATAAGTTTATATGTACATTAAGTTAACAAGTAAGTCTAAATCATAAAAGTAGAAGCTAATCTCCTAAATTAGCGGTCTCATCATCATCATCATCATTGTTTTCTTCTTGAAGTGGATAGGAAGACATAATAGGTGGAGGTGGAGGTGGAGGTGGTGGTGGTGGTGGTGGAGGGGGGGAGGCATTGGTAAATCTAAATCCAATACTAAACGCTTGATTATAGCCGTTATTTGATTTTGATATTCAGCCATTTGATTTTGAAATTGAGTTTGTTGCATGTTATATTGAGATTGTTCCTCCATCCATTGTTGTACTTGTGGAGGGACTTATGGTTGCTGGGAACGAGCCTCCTCAAGAGTAGCTGCTGCAAGGATGTCTTTTCTCATACTCGGGCCCACTCCTTTCTTATGTCCTCTGTGCAATCCAAGGACATTCTTTGCTATCTCTTATTTATTCACGAGATGTGTTGTCTGAGATGTGCCCAAACTAGAAGTAGATGTAGTAGCAGCTTGGGTTTGTTGAGTATGCATCTGAAGCATTTCATTCTACACATTCCATTTAATAAATAAATTACAATTCATAACTAAAACTTAATAAGTTATATGACTTACTTACCTAACCTCTACAATATCATTAACCCTTCTGCCATTTGAATATTTATGACATTGACGCCAATTTTCTAAAATTGAAAGCCACTCACTAGCCTCAGGATTTCTCTATAAAAGGGATAAACTTGTGTTAGACTTATGTTAGAACAATACATATCTTAAAGGAAAAAGAAACATAATTTAATAAATTTTTATTTACTACTATTTGATATCTCAAATTAGCATACGACTGCATTCCCTAACAACTTGTCTGCTTCACGTTTGCTCTGTTTCTCTTATTTGTCACTGACCTTTTCTGTTACAAAGATGAATTATTAAAATTAGTAGGTTTTGTTGATATATCCAGTGATTATCAAAAAATAGAGTTTATAACTTTAAACCTAAAAAGCTTCGCTGCAGAATAGATCACAAGCAGCCTCCCAATCTGCTTGTGTTCGTACATTGTTAAGATGTTGCTTCTTCACATTAACTACATTTCCTCCCCCCCCGCCCAATTGCTTGAAGTAATCATGAAGGTCATTTTTCCATTCCTTATATCGGTCTTGTGCATTATGATCTATTGATGCCATCGAATAAGAGTCAAATCAAAATAAAAAAGAACCTGTAATTCCATTATAAATACCACAATTAATACAAGGTCGCTAAAACAAAATATTATAAATAAAATGTGAAACACTATTACCCATGTTTAAGGTAAAATTTGAACCTTGTATACCATAGAAACCTTGTTCCAACTGTCATAATATGGAGGAATTTTGGATTGCACCGCCTGACCTATACAATTACTTAAGCAAGCTACGTTGTCCCCCAAGCCTTTATATGTCTTGCCTTGAGTGTCTAGGAATACCAGAAGTTGCCCTTTGCTAGCACCAACAATCTTATAGACATCCTTATTCTTTGTGCATCTACGAACTTTCTTACTGGCGACAGGGACTGAAAAAAAGAAACAAAAAAAAAAAAACAAGGCAACGCAAGAGTGTTAGATTTTATATAAAAGATGTAATACATTTAATAAAAGACACGTTGTATTCAATCATACCTGACTCACAATATGCTAGAAGTCTTCTTGGCCCCGGTGGAGGTTTTGCACCTCCAGAAGATCCAACACATGTAGCAATGGGTCCAGTCATTAGGATCACCTATTGATAAGATCAAGTTATTCAAACAGTATTTATTAAAAGAATAATATGAAAAATGAAGTTCATTGAGAACTAGCACTAATGGAAACAAGTTAAATTTTCAAATACATTATTCATTATCGCTACTACTCTCGTTGTCAGTTTGTTCAAAATTGATATCATCATCTTCATCTTCATTTTTTGTGCTTGTATTATCATCGTGCTCTAGTAAAGTATCATCCACCTCAAGGTCAACCTCAATGTAATCACTTGCATGATCCACCTTGATTAATGTTGCATTCTCAATGACATTAGGATCAGCATCATTTCTTCTAAATGTTGTTGACTCCAAATTGGGTAGCTCAACTACCGGTTCAAAATTTGAAAAAGCATCTTGTAACACCTCAACTGAACTTGAATCTTCATGTTTGGTATCAGGAAGATCCCACACATATCGATGACCAAACTGTTAGACCACTTTCCAACTAGGGCCATTAAGCTGATCTTCAAGATAAAACACTTGTTTTGCTTGTGATGATAATATAAAACGATCATCTTTATAAGCCTCAGCATTGACAAACACATTTGTCAAGTTTTTATTATGTAAGATCCTTTTCTTTCTTGGATCAGAGTCAAACCATTTACACCTAAACAATACAACTGAACAACCATTCACATATCATGTAACACCCACCTATTTTTATATAATGAATCACGTTAAGTTAGTAACGATGTTAAGGAAATTTTTATAATAATTTATGTTTTATGATATGATTCATGATTTTTATGTTACTAACTTTTTATTTCAAGTTTTATGACAGGTGACGATCGCATGGAATCGTTGTGCTCAAGTGTTCATGATTATTTTAATAAATGTTTAATTATGATACAATAATGAATTGAATGTTTTAATGTACGGCATTTAAGGACAGTTTGGCAGGCCAGACTTTCAAGTTCGATAGGCCGAAAAGTCTACCCAAGATCGACAGGCCGAAGGAAACCATCGGCAGGCCAAACTTGGTGGAACCGGCAAGCTGAAAGGGATAATCGACAGGTCAAACACAGTTGACGAGCAGTCAGCTAAAATCTCTCCAAATTTATGGCTGAGATAATTACATTAAATGTATGATTTATTATGATTAATTGGTACAATAATGAAATATTTTATCAGTTAAGGAAATAATAAGGTTTGACTTCGCATTGATTTGTGTCATTTTAAATGGTTTCCTATTTTAAGAGGGGAAAACACGGTAACTGATGAGTGATTGTTTGACTTCCCTCTTGTCTCTCCTTCCTCCACGCTAATGAGCCATCAATGAGTCAGAAAATTCTGACTTAATGGAGGGTATTGAATGGTCATCGGTTATGCTCGTTACGTTAAAAAAATTTTAACGTTCTTTTTCCTCAGTTTTTCTCTCATCTTCTCACTCTTCTCTCTCTCAGTTCTGAGATGTTTTCTAATTTCTTTCTTTCTCTTCTCTCCTCCATGAATTCCATCCTCTTTCCTCTCAAAAAAAAAAAAATCTCTGCAAGAATATTGAAAGAAAAAGTTATATTTTGTTGGTTGAATTCAAGGATTTTAAGAAGAAATTTTTAAGGTAAAGACTCGTTTCTTTGTGTTTTTAAAAAGCATTTCTTCTCCTCAATTCGTCTGCAATATCTTTCTCTAGGTATTGTATTTTGTCTTGAGTTTTTTTTTTATATAATGTTCATGTATGTATTATGTGATGTTTCTCCAAGTTTCATGTCATTTTGGTGTTTCTATGAAAAATATGAATTTTCTATCCTCTACCTGTCACAGTAAAATATTGTTGTTTAACTTTGATGTATGAAAAATGTAATGTTTATTCAAGGGGTATATGAATGATGTTTTTCATGAAAGTTGTCAAGAATATGCATGTATAATTTATGATCAGTGTATTTTATGTCAAGAAATTTTCTGAGATTATGCAAGAAAACTGTTTTAACAATGTTATTTTTGGATTTTTGTTTTAAAAAATGCTATATATGTTTACATGATTTTATTAATGAGGAAATAATTTTATGATATTGAAATAAATGATAATAAGATGTTTGTGTGAATTTTAAAAATTTAAAATATATGTATCTTAAAATTATTAGAAAATATTTTCAAAAGATTATTCATCTACATTATTATTAATGTTGGTTGATTTCATGTTTAGAAATGTATGGTTTGTTTTTACATGCTTAAGGTAATTTTTATGATTTAAGAAAAAATCATGATAACATGTTTATGTGATGACAATTTTATGTTTTCACAATGATGGTTATGGATTATGGTTGTAATATGAGATGAATGTATATATGAATGTTATATGAATGGATGTTTTATGATAAGTATTAATTTTATTGTATTTTTAAATGGATAAATGGCATGAACACTCATAGAAACGAGCACATCGAGACTGCGGCCTCATCAACAAAGTATATTAAGGTTAAGTAAGCTAGCTTTAAGGTAAGTACATTCTCACGTGCAACATGACACGTTTTACAAGGTTTGATGATATGTTCGCAATGATATTATGATAATTTTATGGTTGTTTTTCCTTAAAGGATTTCTTATGAAAGATTTTCATGATTTAAAGTTATGCATGAATGATGATGACATGTTTCAAAGCATGAAAATTGTATATATATGTATTACCTAATAAGTGTTGCACACCAATGTTATGAAATGATATGTTATGATGTCATGTTTGGTTTAGGATTAGCTACCATTTTCCTCTTATGACGGCGCGCCTACAATGATGATTATGGTGCAACACTTGGGCCCTTAAGATAAAATGGAATAAGTTTTAATATGGTCAATGTAATGAAAGATATGTTTCTATGAAATTGTGCTTAAGGCACTTTTATGATATGATGACGATGATGATGATGATGTATATGAAATGTTTTTAAATTGTTAGAATTATATGTACTTATTACTAAGCATTAGCTTAATCAAGTTTATGTCATGTTGCAGATAAGGGTAAGAAAATCTTAAAATAGGCAGAGGAAATGGGAAGGCATGTGAGCATAAAGCACGATGAATTGTAGTCGGAAGAACGCCAAGAAGAATGATTTTATGTTTTAAATCAATTTTTATAATTTGAACATTATTTTTATGTTAATTTTCAAGAATACTTAAACTATGGTTTTATATTTTATTTTATCATTTTAAAGAATTTTGATCTTCCGCATTTTTTTAAATGAAAAGTTAAATCTATTTTACAAATTAAGTTTTCTCAAGGATTTTGGCTCAGTCGGCCTACTGAACATTATTGCTCGGCCTACCGATGTTTGAAGGTTCGGCCTGCCAAATGATGACAAGTTTTTAAGCCAGTTTTGCAAAGCCTCTATCGGCCTGTCGGTTGAGGAACTCCGGCCTGCCGATAATGTCTGGCTTGTCGAAATCCCAAGTTCGGCCTGCCGAACTGTGGGAGCATGTAATTTTTTAAGTGATGTGCTGATTAATGAGTTATGATGTGATGTTTTTATAAGTTATGATTTTACAACTTAGTAAATCCATTTTATTAAAATAAGTTTATGATTAATTTTAAATATAATTGAATTAATTATGGTATGAAACAAGTTAAGCAATGTTTGTAAAATATATATATATATATATGAACGGATCCTGGTTATGTATGTTTATTATATTTACCATTTAAAGTATCGTATAAGTTTTGTAATTATGTTTATGTTTAAAACTTAAATAAGTATGAATGTACGAATGTAACGACATCTGTGACATCCGTAAGGGGGGTGTTACAGGCTTTGGTATCAAAGCGATTTTTTATTACAATTCATGTCGTCACACGTCAATCCAAGTCCTCCAAGTAAGTATGTTATAAAGTTAGATATTTTCATGCAAGTATGATGATAAGATTAAGGTCTAAATGTTTAACGATTAATGATCTAGTAGTGAAAACCTGTCTCATAATTGAATGATTATTTCTAAGTTCCTAATTCTTTTAAGGAAATTTACGATGGACGGCCACAGAAGAATGCAGACTCGCATCTAGACTAATGAAAGACTCATGACGATGATCGTTGAGTTGCAGAGACAACTGGAGGATCAAAGAAGGGAAATTGCTGCTTTAAGGGCCAACGGCCAGAATGATGATTGACGAGGCGATGATGTGCCTCCTCCTCCTCCGTAGCCACAAGTAAACGAAGTCCCAGCTCCTGCTGCTGAACCAAGAGCGGCATATCAGGAACCTCTTCTGGTCAGATGGAAGAGGGTTAAGCCAGTAGACTTCGAGAGTTCGAAAGATCCGCTAGTAGCTCAAGGATGGTTAAAGACGATTGAGGCCACCTTAAGACTCATGGATTTCACGGACAATGAAAAGGTCCTCTGTGCCTCGTACTACCTCAGTATGGAGGCCAAGATATGGTGGGATGGCATCGAACAGAGCAGGAATGTTGAAGAGATGTCATGGGAAGACTTTGTTCATGAATCCAACATGAAGTTCTTTCATATGAATGTTACAACGAAGCATTATGAGGAGTTCGAGAGCTTACATCAAGGGGATATGTCAGTCACTGATGTGGTGACAAAGTTTGACCAGCTTGCTCGTCTATGTCCAAGAATGATTATAGATGAAAGTAAAAGGGTCAAAAGACTGATCAGAGCCCTTAGGCCAGATATTGCTGCAATTGTTGATGGGGCAAGTCCGCCAAGGACTCAAGAGCAGGTTGTTATGAGGGCTCAACGTGCTGAGTTTCATCTGTCCAAGCTAAGAAGGAACCAGCCTCAGTCGGGCCAACAAGCCAATAATGTAAGCAACCAGAACCGTCCTCCACACAGGAACAACAACAACAACAATAACAGCAACAACAACAGCAGCAACAACAACAATCAGAGGAATAACAAGAGGAAGGGTAATCCTCAAAACCAGCAGGGCCAAGACAACAAGAGGCATAATGATGGCCAGCACAACAATAATAGCATGCGATTTCAACCATGTGCCAAATGTGGAAAGAAGCATCGAGGGGAATGTCGCTTGGGAACAAACCAATGTTTCATTTGTGGGCGTGAAGACCACTTTGTTAAGAACTGCCCCAAGCTGATGAATGCCAATGCCCCTTAGAAAGCTCCTCCTCAAGCCCAACTCCATCAGATGCAAGCTTCCCTTGAAGGGCCACTTATTAGTCAAGGGAGACTTGAAGCCCCACCGACAAATGCCTGAATCTATGCCATGACGAAAGAACAAGTGGCTGCTGAAGCCTTCAATGTGGTCACAGGTCAGGTAACAAGTTTACCTAATGATGTTTATTTCCTTTTTGATACGGGTGCCACACATTCTTTTGTATCTATGTCATTTGCTAAAAAGTTAGAGATTCATTTAGAGCCTATGAGACAGGGATTCACTATGACACTACCCTCTAGGGAAGTGATATTATCTAAGCACTGTTTGCATGCAATACCCGTATGGATTTCTGATAGGGAACTCTTCATCGACCTCATTGTGATCAACATGCATGACTACGATATGATTCTTGGGATGGATTTCCTGAGCAAGTACAATGCTTCTATTGAATGCCAAAAACGAAAGGTGATCTTCCATCCAGAAGGTGATCAGAAGTTCATTTATGTCGGCAAGACCAGGAAGAAACCCCACATATTCTTAACTGCAATGAAAGCAAGGAAGTTATTAGCAAGTGGCTGCATGGGCTATCTGGCGAACATTGTAGACAAAAGCCAAGAAGAAAAGATAAGAATTGAAGATGTACCTATAGTTCATGAATATGCATATGTGTTTCCTGATGATCTGACAAGTCTACCGCCAGAAAGAGAAGTTGAATTCGAGATTGAGCTTGCTCCTGGCATCGATCCAATCTCTAAAGCGCCTTACAGAATGGCCCCGGCAGAGTTAAAGGAGCTTCACATGCAATTAAAGGAGCTACTTGACAAAGGTTTCATCAAGCCAAGTCACTCACCATGGGGAGCTCCAGTATTGTTTGTGAAGAAGAAGGATGGCACTATGCGACTTTGCATTCACTACAAAGAGTTGAACAAGGTGACAATCAAGAACAAGTACCCGTTGCCTCGAATTGATGATTTGTTTGATCAGCTCAAGGGTGCATCGGTGTTCTCAAAGATTGATCTACGATCAGGATATCACCAGTTGAAGATTAAAGAAGGAGATATTCCTAAGACTGCTTTCAGGTCGAGGTATGGTCACCATGAATTCGTGGTTATGCCTTTCGGTCTGACTAATGCACCTACGACGTTCATGGATTTGATGAACAGGGTATTCAAGGATTTCCTCAATAAATTTGTTGTTGTATTTATCGATGATATTCTTGTCTATTCAAAGAATCAAGAAGAACATGAGGAGCATTTAAGGATTATGCTAGAGACTTTAAGAAGACACCAGCTTTATGTAAAGTTCTTTAAATGTGAGTTTTGGCTTGATAAAGTGTCATTCTTGGGGCATGTTATTTCAAAGGAAGGGATTATGGTTGACCCTGCTAAAGTAGAAGCTATTCTTAATTGGAAGCAACCGATGAATGCAAGTGAAATAAGGAGCTTGTTGGGTTTAGCAGGTTATTATATGAGATTTGTAGAGGATTTCTCCAAGATAGCAGCTCCACTCATGAACCTGACTCGCAAGGGAAAGAAGTATGAATGGCAGATGCATGTGAGAAGAGTTTTCAAGAATTGAAGAAGAGGCTAACGACGGCTCCAGTGTTGGCTATTCCTGAAGGAAATGATGGGTTTGTTATTTATAGTGATGCATCCAAGATGGGCCTCGAAGCTGTATTAATGCAAAATGAAAGGGTGATTGCTTATGCTTCAAGACAACTAAAGGATTATGAAAAGAACTATCCTACTCATGACCTCGAGTTAGCAACAGTCGTTTTTGCGTTGAAGATATGGACACTATTTATATGGGGTCCAATGCAAGATCTTCACTGATCATCAAAGTCTAAAGTACTTCTTCATGCAAAGAGACTTGAACATGAGACAACGAAGATGACTAGAGTTGGTGAAGGATTATGATTGTGAAATCCTTTATCATCCTGGAAAAGCTAATCGAGTAGCTGATGCTCTAAGTAAGAAGTCAGTTGCCACGTTGATGTCAATGCAAGCAATGTCTCCACCTTTAAGAAAGGAAATTCTAGACTTCAATTTGGAACTTATAGCAGGCCAGCTATCATCACTCTCTCTTGCTCTGACGATGTATGGTGAAATTCAGAGAAAACAAGATGAAGATTTAAGTCTTGCAAGGATCAAGCAAGAAATAAAAGAAGGAAAATGTCAATAGTTTCGTATTGCGGATGACGGAACTCTATACCTCAAGGACCGCTTATGTGTTCCCAATGTTGATGATTTAAGAGAAAAGATCTTGGCGGAAATTCATGACACTCCTTACTTTATTCATCCAGGTGCAACAAAGATGTATAATAATCTAAGGGGTAACTTCTGGTGGTTTGGAATGAAACGTGATGTTGCAAAGTATGTGAAGATATGTATGACATATCAGCAAGTAAAGGCTGAACACCAAAGACCTGGTGGTGAACTGCAGTCTATTCAAATACCAGAATGGAAATGGGAGGATATAGCAATGGATTTCATTGCCGGTTTGCCCAAACTACAAACGGTTATGATGCAATTTGGGTAGTTGTGGATTGACTAACTAAGATGGCGCATTTCATTCCTATCAAGATCACTTACTCTATGAAACGGCTAGCAGAACTCTATGTTAAGAAAATTATACGAGTTCACGGAATTCCCAAGTCAATCATCTCAGATCGTGATGGCAGGTTCACATCTAAGTTTTGGAAGAGTGTACAGACTGCTATGGGAACTAGGCTATATTTCAGAATAGCTTTTCATCCTCAGAAAAACGGCCAAACGAAGAGGATGAACTTGATTTTAGAGGATATGCTGCGGGCTTGTTCTCTCGATTTTAAGACCAGCTGGTGTAAAATGTTGCCGTTAGCAGAGTTTGCTTACAACAACAGCTTTCAGGCGACAATTGGGATGGCACCTTATGAGGCGCTGTATGGACAGAAATGCAAGTCGCCTATATGTTGGCACAAAGCTGGTGAAAAGAAATTGATGGAAAGCGTTGATGCTGAAAGAACTGATTTTGTGAATGAAACTTCTGAGATGATAAAGTTGATAAGAAGAATAGAGACCGCTCAAAGCCGTCAGAAGAGTTGTGCTGACAAGAGAAGAAGACCCTTAGAGTTCGTCATGGGCAAATATGTGTTTTTGAAAGTTGCACCCATGAAAGGAGTTATGAGGTTTGGGAAGAAAAGCAAGTTAAGCCCAAGATGTGTTGGTCCTTATGAGGTGGTTAAACGAATAGGCAAAGTACCTTATCAGCTGAAGTTGCCTTCTAAGATGTTCACAATGCACGATGTATTTCATGTCTCCATGCTCAAGAAGTATGTCCCGAACCCTACGCATGTGATTGAGCCACAAGTGATCGAGATACGGGAAGACTTAAGTTATGAAGAAAAGCCAATGAAGATACTCGATTGGAAAACCAAGACCTTGAGGAATAAAGAAATTCTATTGGTCAAGGTGTTATGGCAAAATCATCAAATTGAAAAAGCTACATGGGAACATGAAGATGACATGAGATCTATGTATCCACATTTATTTTAAGTTTCGGGGTCGAAACTTTTATAAGGTGGGGAGAATTGTAACACCCACCTATTTTTATATAATGAATCACGTTAAGTTAGTAATGATGTTAAGGAAATTTTTATAATATTTATGTTTTATGGTATGATTCATGATTTTTATATTACTAACTTTTTATTTCAAGTTTTATGACAGGTGACGATCACATTGAATCATTGCGCTCAAGTGTTCATGATTATTTTAATGAATGTTTAATTATGATACAATAATGAATTGAATGTTTTAATGTATGGCATTTAAGGACAGTTCGGCAGGCCAGACTTTCAAGTTCGACAGGCCGAAAAGTCTGCCCAAGATCGGCAGGCCAAAGGAAACCATCGGCAGGCCGAAAGGGATAATCGGCAGGCTGAACACAGCTGATGAGCAGTCAGTAGAAATCTCTCCAAATTTATGGCTGAGATAATTACGTTAAATGGGTGATTTATTATGATTAATTGGCACAATAGTGGGATATTTTATCAGTTAAGGAAATAATAAGGTTTGATTTCGCATTGATTTGTATCATTTTAAATGGTTTCCTATTTTAAGAAGGCAAAACATGGTAAGTGATGAGTGATTGTTTGACTTCCCTCTTTTCTCTCCTTCCTCCACGCCAATGAGCCATCAATGAGTCAGAAAATTTTGACTTAATGGAGGGTATTGAATGTTCATCGCCTATGCTCGTTATGTTAAAAAAATTTTAACGTTCTTTTTCCTCAGTTTTTCTCTCATCTTCTCACTCTTCTCTCTCTCAGTTCTGAGACGTTTTCTAATTTCTTTCTTTCTCTTCTCTCCTCGACGAATTGCATCCTCTTTCCTATCAGAAAAAAAAAATTCTCTACAAGAATATTGAAAGAAAAAGTTATATTTTGTTGGTTGAATTCAATGATTTTAAGAAGAAATTTTTAAGGTATGGACTCGTTTCTTTGTGTTTTCGAAAAGCATTTCTTCTCCTCAATTCGTCTGCAATATCTTTCTCTAGGTATTGTATTTTGTCCTGAGTTTTTTTTATATGATGGTCATGTATGTATTATGTAATGTTTCTCCAAGCTTAATGTCATTTTGGTGTTTCTATGAAAAATATGAATTTTTCATCCTCTACCCCTTGTAGTAAAATATTGTTGTTTAACTTTGATGCATGAAAAATGTAATGTTTATTCAAGGGGTATATGAATGATGTTTTTCATGAAAGTTGTCAAGAAGGCTTATGACGATGATCGCTGAGCTGCAAAGGCAGTTGGAGGATCAAAGAAGAGAGATAGATGAATTAAGGTCCAATGGCTAGAATGACGACCGACGAGGCAATGACATGCCTCGTCCTCCTCCTCCTCAGCCACAAGTCAATGAAGTCCTAGCTCCTGCTGCTGAACCAAGAGCGGCCTATCAAGAACCTCTTCTAGTCAGATGGAAGAGGGTTAAGCCAGTAAACTTTGAGGGTTCAAAGGACCCGTTAGTCGCACAAGGATGGTTGAAGACGATTGAAGCCACCTTAAGACTCATGGGTTTCACAGACAATGAGAAGGTCCTCTATGCCTCGTACTGCCTCACCATGGAGGCTAGAATTTGGTGGGATGGCGTCAAATGGAGTCAGAATGTTGAAGAAATGACATGGGATGACTTGGTTCATGAGTTTAACGTGAAGTTTTCCACATGAACATCACAAGGAAGCATTATGAGGAGTTTGAGAGCCTGCACCAGGGGGATATGTCAGTTACGGATGTGGTGACGAAGTTTGACCAACTTGCTCGCCTATGCCCAAGGATGGTTATGGATGAAAATGAAAGGGTCAGAAGACTGATCAAGGTCCTCAGGCCTAAAATTACTGCTATCGTTGATGGGGCAAGTCCACCCAGGACTCAAGAGCAGGTTGTCATGAGGGCTCAACATGCTGAGTTTCATTTATCAAAGCTAAGAAGAAACTAGCCTCAGTCGGGCCAGCAAGCCAATAATGCAAACAACCAGAACCGCCCTCCACAAAGAAACGACAACAACAACAACAACAATAGCAACAACAACAACAACCAGAACTGGAGAAACAACAAAAGGAAGGGCAATCCTCAAAACCAGCAGGGCCAAGACAACAAGAGGCATAATGATGGTTGGCACAACAACAATAGCAGACGGTTTCAACCACGTGCCAAATGTCGAAAGAAACATCCTGGGGAATGCCGCTTGGGGACAAACCAATGTTTTATTTATGAGCGTGAAGACTACTTTGTTAAGAACTGCCCCAAACTGATGAATGCCAATGCCCCTCAAAGAGCTCCTTCTCAAGCCTAACTCCATCAGATGCAAACTTCCCTTGAAGGGCCACTTATCAGTCAAGGGAGACTTGAAGCCCCACCTACGAATGCCCGTATCCATGCCATGACGAAGGAACAAGTGGCTGCTGAAGCCTCAAATGTGGGCACAAGTCATATAACAAGTTTATCTAATGATGCTTATGTTCTCTTTGATATAGGTGCACACATTCTTTTATATCCACATCATTTGTTAAAAAGTTAGAGGTTCGTTTAGAGCCTATGAGATAGGGATTCACTACGACACTACCCTCCGGGGAAGTGACATTATCTACTCACAGTCTGCGCACTATACCCCTACGGATTTCTAATGGGGAACTTTTCATCGACCTCATTGTGATCGACATGCATGACTATGATATGATTCTTGGGATGGATTTCCTGAGCAAGTACAATGCTTCTATTAAATGCCAAAAATGAAAGGTGATCTTCCATCCAGAAGGTGATTAGAAATTCGTGTATGTTGGCGAGTCTAGAAAGAAACCCAACATGTTTTTATCTGCAATGAAAGCAAGGAAGTTATTAGTAAGTGGCTGCATGGGCTATCTGACAAACATTATAGACAAAGGCCAAAAAGAAAAGATAAGAATTGAAGATTTTCCTGAAGTTCATGAATATGCAGAAGTGTTTCTTGATGATCTAACAAGTCTACTACCTGAAAGAGAAGCCGAATTCGAGATTGAGCTCGCACCAAGCACCTATCCAATCTCAAAGGTGCCTTACAGAATGGCCCCGGTAGAGTTAAAAGAGCTTCACTCGCAATTAAAGGAGCTACTTGACAAAGGCTTCATCAGGCCGAGCTACTCTCCATGGGGAGCTCCAGTTCTATTTGTTAAGAAGAAAGATGGCACTATGAGACTCTGCATCAACTACAGAGAGCTGAACAAGGTGACAATCAAGAATAAGTACCCATTGCCTTGAATCGATGATTTGTTTGATCAGCTCAAGGGTGCATCTGTGTTTTTAAAGATTAATCTACGGTCAGGTTATCACCAGTTCAAGATTAAAGAAGGAGATATCCCTAAAACTACCTTCAGGTCGAGGTATGGTCACTATGAATTTGTGGTTATGCCTTTCGGTCTGACGAATGCACATGCGGCCTTCATGCATTTGATGAATCAGGTATCCAAGGATTTCCTCGATAAATTTGTTGTTGTGTTTATCGATGATATTCTTGTCTATTCAAAGAATCAAGAAGAATTTAAGAAGACACCAGCTTTATACAAAGTTCTCCAAGTGCGAGTTCTAGCTTGATAAAGTGTCTTTCTTGGGGCACGTTATATCGAAGGAAGGGATTATGGTTGACCCTGCTAAAGTAGAGGCTGTTCTCAATTGGAAGCAACCGATGAATGCAAGTGAAATAAGGAGCTTCTTGGGTCTAGCAGGATATTATCGGAGATTCGTAGAAGACTTCTCCAAGATAGTAGCCCCACTCACGAATCTGACTCGCAAAGGAAAGAAGTATGAATGGACTGAAGCATACGAGAAGTGTTTTCAAGAACTAAAGAAGAGATTGACGATAGCCCCAGTATTGCCTATTCTAGAAAGAAATGATGGATTCGTAATTTATAGTGATGCATCCAAGATGGGCCTTGGATCTGTTTTAATGCAAAATGAAAGGGTGGTTGCCTATGTGTCAAGACAACTAAAGGATTACGAAAAGAACTATCCTACTCATGACCTCGAGTTAGCAGTAGTCGTTTTTACGTTGAAGATATAGTGATACTATTCATATGGGGTCCAATGCAAGATCTTCATTGATCATCAAAGTCTGAAGTACTTCTTCACACAAAGAGACTTGAACATGAGACATAGATTGCTAGAGTTGGTAAAGGATTACGATTATGAAATCCTTTATCATCCTGGAAAAGCTAACCGAGTGGCAAATGCTCTAAGTAGGAAGTCAGTTACCACATTGATGTCAATGTAAGCAATGTCTCCACCTTTAAGAAAGGAAATTCTAGACTTCAGTTTGAAACTTATAGCAGGTCAGCTCTCAGCTCTCACTCTTGCTCCGACGATGTATGATGAAATTTGGAGAAATAAGATGAAGATGTAAGTCTTGTAAGGATTAAGTAGGAAAAGAAAGAAGAAAAATGTCAAGAGTTTCGTATTACGGATGACGGAACTTTGTACCTCAAGGACCGCTTATGTGTTCCCAATGTTGATGGCTTAAGGGAAAAGATCTTGACCCAAATTCATGACACTCCTTACTCTATTCATCCAGATGCAACAACGATGTATAATGATCTAAGGGGTAACTTCTAGTGGTTTGAAATGAAACATGATGTTGCTTTGTATACGAAGAAATGTTTGACATGTCAGCAAGTCAAAGCTGAACACCAAAGACCTGGTGGTGATTTACAGTCTATCCAGATACCGGAATGGAAATGGGAGGATATAGCAATGGATTTCATTACCGGTTTGCCCAGAACTATGAATGGTTATGATGCAATTTGGGTAGTTATGGATCGACTGACTAAGATGGCGCATTTCATTCCCATCATGATCACTTACTCTATGAAATGGTTAGCGAAACTCTATGTCAAGGAGATTGTACGACTTCATGGGATTCCCAAGTCAATCATCTCAGATCGTGATGGCAGGTTAACATCTAAGTTTTGGAAGAGTGTACAGACTGCTATGGGAACTAGGCTACATTTTAGTACAGCTTTTTATCCTCAAACAGACGGCCAAATGGAGAGGACAAACTTGATTTTAGAAGATATGCTACGGGCTTGTTCTTCGATTTTAAGACTAGTTGGTGTAAAATGTTGCCATTAGCAAAGTTTGCTTACAACAACAGCTTTCAGGCGACAATTAGGATAGCACCTTATGAAGCTCTGTATGGGCGAAAATGCAGGTCGCCTATATGTTGGCGCGAAGCTAGTAAGAAGAAATTGATGAAAAGTGTCGATGCTGAAAGAACTGATTTTGTTAACGAAATTTCTGAGATGATAAAGTTGATAAAAAGAAGAATAGAGACAGCTCAAAGCCGTCAGAAGAGTTATGCTGACAAGAGAAGAAGACCTTTAGAGTTCGTCGTGGGCGAATCTGTGTTTTTAAAAGTTACACCGATGAAAGGAGTTATGAGGTTTGGGAAGAAAGGCAAGTTAAGCCCAAGATTCATTGGTCCTTATGAAATCATGAAAAGGATAGGCAAGGTGGCTTATCAGCTGAAGTTGCCTTCAGAAATGTCAGCAATGCACGATGTGTTTCATGTCTCTATCCTCAAGAAGTATGTTCCAGACCCTATGCATGTGATTGAGCAACAAGTGATCGAGATACGAGAAGACTTAAGTTATGAAGAAAAGCCAGTAGAGATACTCGATTGGAAAACCAAGACCTTAAGGAATAGAGAAATTCCATTAGTCAAGGTGTTATGGCAAAATCATCAAGTAGAAGAAGCTACATGGGAACGTAAAGATGACATGAGATCAAAGTATCTGCAATTATTCTGAGTTTCAAGGACAAAACTTTTATAAGGTGGGGAGAATTGTAACACTCACCTATTTTTATGTAACGGATTATGTTAAGTTAGCAACGACGTTAAGTAATTTTATTAATAATTTATGATATACGTTATGATTTATGATTTTAATGTTCTAACTATTTATTCTAAGTGTTATGACAGGTGACGATCGCAAGGAATCGATGTGCTCAAGTGTTCATGTTAATTTCAATGTATGTTTATTTATGATGCAATGATGACTTGAATGCTATGATGTTGATGTATTGTATTTTAAGGACATTTCGATAGGCCGGACTTTCAAGTTCAACAGGCCGAAAAGTCTTCCAAGAATCGACAAGCCAATGGAAACCATCGGCAGGCCAAACTTTGTGGAATCGACAGGCCAATGTATGGAATCGGCAGGCCGATGACAGCTGACGAGCTGTTAGTAGAAATCTCTCCAAATTTGTGATTGAGATAAATACGATGATTGGATGGTTTAATGTGGTTAATTGACATATTTATGGATTAATTTCCTTATTTAAGGAAATGAAATCATTGACTTTAATTGAATGAATGTAATTGTTAATGGTTTCCTATTTTTAGAGGGCAAATTATGGTAAGATAAGATGATTCGTTTGACTTTTTCTCTTTTCTCTCCATTCTCCACGCGAATTAATCCAAGATTAGTCAAAAAATTTCTGACATAATTGAGGGCGTTGAAATTTTCTTTTACGTTATCCTCATTCACGTAAACGCTCGCTCTCTCTCTTTAATCTTCTCGGACGTTTCTTTTCTCTTCTCTCTTCTTCTTCACATTTTTCTCCTCCTTTTTTCTTCTCAATTCCTCTGTTATTATTTGAAAAATATATTCAGTTTCCATTGGGGTTAAGTTCAAGGATTTTGAGAATAAATTTTGAAGGTAAGAACTCATTTTTTCAGTAATTTTGAAAAGCATTTCTCCTCCTCAATCTGTTTTTCGTAACTTTGTCTAGGTATTTTATTTTTTTTTGAATTTTTAATATGATGTTCATATGTGTGTTATGTTAATGTTCTTTCAAATTTCAAGTCATTTTGATTTTTTTAAATTAAGTTATGAATTTTCTACCCTCTACCACTCACAGTAAAATATTGTTGTTTGGCTATGATACATAAAAATGTGATTTTTGTTCGAGGGGTAAATGTGCTTTGTTTGCTACAAAATTTGGTAAGAATGTTCACGTATATGTTATGTTATGGACTATAAAGTTTGGTAATGTTTTGATGAGTGAATTATGTGTTATGAAATTTCCATCGAGACTAGGTCAAGAAACTGTTTTAACAATGTTAATATTGGACTTTTGTTTTATGTGATGTTTTATATGTTTAAATGATTTTATTGATGATGAAATAATTTTATGAAATTGAAATATATGTTAGTAAGATGTTAGTATGAATTTTTAAATTTGACTATATGACTTTTAATTGTTAGAAAATGTTTTCAAAAGATTACTCACTACCTTATTATTGTTGGTAGATTTCATGTTTGAAATGTATAGGTTGTTTTTAGATACTCTATGTAATTTTTTTGACTAAACAAAAATTATGATAATATGTTTATGTATTAACTTTACCCCTGTTAAGTATGGTGTCTAAAGTATGTATGAATATTAAGTTTTTAAGTCTTGAATCCATGTAGGTCAGTGAAGTGTATGTGATAATGATTTTTATGTTTTTGATGATTATAGTTATGGATGCATGTTATGAATTATGTTTGTATGACATGAATGTATATGTGATGTAATATGAATGGATGTTTTATTCTATGATAATAAGTATTAATTTTATTTTGTATCTTTAAATGAATAAATGGCATGAACACACAAAGGAATGAGCACATCGAGACCGCGGCGTCGTCACCAATACATATAAGGTTAAGTAAGCTAGCTTCTAAGGTAAGTACATTCTCACCTGCAACATGATATGTTTTATAAGGTTTGATGCTATGTTCATGATGATATTTATGATGATTTTATGATGATTTCCTTAAAGGATCTCTTATGAAATATTTTCATGATTTAAAGTTATGCATGTTTGATTATGGCAAATTTCAAAGCATGAAAGTTATGTATATATGTATCACTTAATAAGTGTTGCACACCAATGTTATGATATCATATAATATGTTGTCATGTTTGGTTTAGGATTAACTACCCTTCTCCTCTCATGACGGCGCGCCTACGATGATGATTATGGTGCAACACTTGGGCCCTTAAGATAAAATGGAATAAGTTTTAATATGGTCAATGTAACGAAAGATATGTTTCTATGAAAATGTGCTTACTGCACTATTACGTTATGATTATGATGATGATGATGGTGATGATGTTTATGAAATGTTTTTAAATTGTGAGAATTATATATACTTACTAAGCTTTAGCTTATTCAAGTTTATATCATGTTGCAGATAAGGGTAAAAAGTCATGGATTAGGCGAAGGACATGGGGAGGCGTGTGAGCTTAAGGAAGATGAATTGTAACCGGAAGAACATCAATGAAGCAAGTTTTTACGATTTAAGCTATGGTCTAATAATTTGAACATTTTTTTTTATGATGTGTTTTAAAGAATACAAGAACTATGTTCTGATATTTTATTTTATCTTTTTAAGAATTTGATCTTCTGCATTTTAAAAAGTTAAATTTGTCTTAAAATTAAGTGTTCTAAAAGTTTTTTTTTTGGCTTTGTGGGCCTACCGATCATCATTGGTCGGCATGCCGATGTAAGAATGTTTGGCCTGCCGATCTCATTTTTGGCCTGCCAAACTTTGAAAGTTTTTAAACCCTGTTTTGCAGAGCCTCTGCTGGCCTGCTGGTTGATGATTTCTGGCCTGCCGAAGTCTCCAGTTCAGCCTATCGAATAGTGGGAGCAAATAGTTTTAAATGATGTGATGTTTCATAAGTTATGATTTTACTATTTGGTATATTTACTTTATTAAAGGATGTTTATGATCAATTTAATATTCAATTGAATTATTAATAGTATGGATTAAATTATCGAAAGTTGTACAAAAAAATGTGTATGTATGGATCCTGGTTACGTTTTCCTTAACTACATTTACAATTAAAGTTTCAAATAAGTTTTGTACTTAAAGTTTATCTTAAAGTTTCAAAATAAGTATGTAATGTATGAATGTAATAATATCTCTGACGTCCATAAGGGGGGCGTTACACCGATGGTATGGACGAGCTTTGTCAACAAATGGTATAGTTACAACAACTCATCTTGAATAATGTTCTTCCTACCATTATGGTTGTCGCCCTTCCATCGGTTAGAGACAACGCCCCTTGCCAGATGATGACAAAGACGTCATCAACGAGAATAGGTTTGTGATACTCCAACCAGCCTCTCCACATGACCTGTACGTGCAGCTACTCCTCGTTGTACTAACCTTGCCGATGAAGACTGCCATTGAGAGTTGGGTTTCAAACTCAACATTCTTGAATTCCATGGAGGCCTTTAAGCTAAGGAATTCTTGGATTGGTTAGGAGATGTGGAAGAGATCTTTGATTTCAAGGATGTTCTAGACCATAAAGAGGAGAGGAGACATAAATTTTAATTCAAGCTACTAAAAGAAAGAAAGAAAGGAAAAAAAAAAAAAAGGAAGATAGCATTTAAGATGAATTTATGCAGTGCTGAGATTGATTATTTATGGCTAATCAAATTAAGGCTTAAAGTTGTTTACTAAACAATCATGAAATAAAGATGCCTTGAAATCTATAGGCAAGGCATTCAAGATCGAGTTTATTTAAAACACTAATTGAGTAAGGATCAAGTGTAAATTAATTAGATTCAACATATTTCTTTTAGCATAATTGTGAGTTAATATTGATAGTTGCAGATATTGTCTGTTGCTTAATTAACTTTATTTATAGTAAAATAAATTATTAATTACTTAGAATAATTACATTACCATCCATACTTAGAACAATTTAACGGAAGCAAACTCATAATTTTTTTGAAAGCAAACTCTTATAAATTTAATAACAAAAACCTTATCAAGTCTTTTTTTTTAAATGTTATTGTAAGCGAAATAATTAAGTTATAAACACTTCAAACTAATTGTTACTTTCAACTACATATTTACTAACATAAATTTTAATTTAGTCTATTTAGTGATGCAAATTAATGGTTCACCAAATTTATAGTAGTATTGAGTATAATCTTTTTTGTCTTACCCAATCTAAATCTCATAGCATTATCTAATCTAGTCATGAGTGTCAAACCACCTAAGAAATGGAAGAATTTCTTTATTATAACATATATCCATCCAAATTGGGTGGCATCTCTCTGAAGAAGGTCATCAAGTTAGTATAATAACCTCTCAAAAGGATAAAAAATCTTCTAATTCCCCATAATTTAATTCTCATTCAAGTACCTTTGCCTTGTAAGCTTTTATTAGGCCTTGTTTGGTATGCAGATTCAAATTCTGGTGATTTGAAATATGATTTTTGTCCTACTAAAGGTTGATTTGGTTGGTAGCTCAACTTTCTTCTTCCTTCTCCATAGTTCAAACCTGTCGACCATGTCTTGACAATTGTCCCAATTTCAACCTGACCCTAAAACCAATTTTTGTTGGCCCTTGGCATTGGTCCTATCCCATCAGCAAAAATCCTACCATCGGTCTTGACACATTCATATGAACTTAGTGCCAAGTTTGGCTAGACTATGATATTAATTTTGACTTGTTAACTCGACCCTATTGGTGGTTCATTTGACCTCAATGGCGTTCCCAACTTAGGCTCGCTTGGCTAACACCAATGTGGGTCCGGACATGACTTTCATATTGTTCTAGGCTTGTTAGACCGATCCCAACACTAGTTTCAACTTGTCGCTTTGGCTTGAATGGTGAACTCGGCCCATTGGCTTGACCTTTTCACCATCTAGGCATGTCGATCTAACCCTAGCACCGTTTTTTGTTGGAAAAGTAGTACGTAGTAGAATTTTTAAAATTTTATACCAGAATATTTTTCAAAACACAAGTTTGACACACTATATGCATAAATTAACTAGATCTTACTAACCTTGTTTGCCGAAAAGTGACCGCAATCGATGAAGAGAAAGGACGTTGTAAAAGGACCTTAACCAACTGGCCTTCTCTGCTATTCTCTATCCACGACCGGTGTGTGTGTGTGTGTGAACACTCGTACAGCTCTTCCACTAGGTGACTCTCCTTCCAACCAATTAAAAAATACCCAAAGCTATAGTTTGTGATTTGTGAACAATGGCTCTCCAGGGAGTTTCAAAGTCTCACTAGTAGAGTACTCACTCTGGATTTCTTAACTGATCTAAATAACAGTGAGTCTCATTCCCTTTTTATAGAGGTTGGGCCTAGGGGTCAGTCCTTATCAAATAAGGCCTCAAAAATTCAAATCAGAATCAATATCAGATATGAAATCGTGTCTAAAAACACATGATCAGAAATCATTCGGTCGATAGGCCAATCCAAACTTACTTCAATGGTAGGCCGAACTTAGAAATTTTTTTATCCCTACAAATCTTCATTTCCCACCTGAGATTCTTTGGATAGAGCTTCAGTTTTAATTCAAATAACCCAATAGATAAGTTATCTGATTAAAACAGTCATATCTAGATAATCTCTAGGAAAATAAATATTCCTGATAATTTAACAAGTTTATCTTGAATTAATTTTCACAAAATTAATTCAATCGATAAACAAACATGAATTATCTGATCCTATCAAATTTTCAGTCATTCTGATAATTTGACACAAGTCACCAATTGTTGAAAAAGCATGTCGTATCGTTACAGGATTTATTATGAGCTACCAAAGGGGACCTAATGGACCTATATAGTTTAAGCTCCCAATAATCATGAAACTCGACATCCCAAATATATAATTCAATATTATCAACTCTAATGTTACTCCACTAAAACCTTAGAGTTGTACTTTCGAACTATATAGAATTACGAAGCTCATATAGCTAAGTCTCCATGATGTATCATAATGTATCGTATCCCCATAGGATTATCCATAATCGGCTTAAGGATAAATTCTATCTTAGCTTTTTGATTATTTTTATCTTACGTTCCATTATCTCACTATCAAAAAACTTACAATTCAATGATGGTGAATGGTAACACATATGTATCCAAATGGTTGAGCGCTTCAGTTTTTCAATTATAGGATAACGCATATAAAAGGATATCAACTACTCCTGAAGAGGAGCTATGGATTCCACATCTACGAATAACAAGTCTACACCATTAAGAGTCATGCCTCCAACGTAACGGTATGCGTACTAACATAAAAATGTAGATATCACCTTTTGGTACATCAAAAGACATAAGTCAAGCCAACGTGCCCACTATTTATCTTAAGATTAAGATACAACACATATGATTGTCTAAAGTGAATTGATTTTCCAAGATAGAATTATTAATCTAAATCAAGTCACCTTACATCCCGATCCAACACATCGTCATCTATGACAATGTGCCAATGTTTCTATTCACAGAGTCTACCTTCGATTCGCCAAGATAAACTATCCCCCCTGATAAGGATATAGACAATGTAACAATCTTTGCATGAATAAAGCGCCCAACTTTATTCCCTCGATTGCAGATCTTATGATTCAGACCGCCACCTTTAGAATCATGTTTTCATCATAATTTGTCCATCATATGCCAGATTCTAAAGGTTTAGACTGACAGTCTCAGACTTTTGTTTGCTTAACATACATTCAGCAAAAATCAACGTAAAGAGGACAAAATTTGATATATATATAATAAATAAATTCTTTATTGATAAACATGTCTCTAAAACATATTACATTTTTACTTCTTAGGGCATACATATCAACAATCTCTCACGTGCTCTAAGTGAGTAAATATGACAAATCTCGCATCCCCATAGCTTCCGCATGCCTCTCGAAAACGTTGTTAGTGTCTTCGTGAATAGATCAGCTAAATTATCCTCAAATCAATTTTAAAAACAATGACATGCCTGCCCTCTACAAAGTCCTTTATCACATGATACTTCTGATCAATGTGCTTACTCTTCTTGTAAAACCTTGGTTCATTAGCATTAACTATAGTCGTACTATTATCATAGTACAGCGATACCGCCTTATCCATACCAGGAACTACTTCAAAATCCCCAAGGAACTTGTAGAGACACACTGCTTCTTTTGAAGCATCACTAGTTGCCACATATTCGCCCTCCATCATTGAATCTGAAGTGCAATCTTGCCTCACACTTCTCTAACTAATGGCACTGTCGACTAGAGTAAACACAAAACCAGAAGTCGATCTCCTCAAATCTAGACAGGAGATCAATGTATCCTAGAGGAGTTAAATCCTCACTTGAATACATAAGCATATACCCTTAAGTCCTTCTTAGGTACTTGAAAATATGCTTGACTACAACCCAATAGTTCTCTCCTAGATCTGCCTGAAATGACTTATAATCCCTGCCGCATAATAAATATCCGGTCGTGTGCCCACTGCCGAAGCATAAGGCACCTTCTTCATGCATTCTCTTTCTTCCTTAGACTTTGGAGAGTCTTTCTTAGAAAAAGTAATTCCAGACCTAGATGGCTGCCTACCTTTCTTGGAATCCTACATTGCAAACCTCTAGAGAATCTTATCTATGTAGCCGGCCTGGGACAAAGCTATCATTCTATTCTTCCTAGCCCGAAAGATCTAGATAACAAGAAAAAAATTACCTTTACCCAAGTCCTTCATGTCAAACTACTTAGTCAACCATAATTTGACAGATGACAATACCCTAATGTCATTGCCAATTAGCAAAATGTCATCTACATAGAGCAGTAGAAAAACCATCTTCCCATCCTTAATGTGTTTGTACACACATGGTTCATCCATATATTGACTTTAGCAGCTTACAAATCTTACCCTCCTGACTCTTGGCCTTGAACCCGTTTGCTTGTTCCATATAAATGGACTCATCAAGATAGCCATTTAGAAAAGTCATCTTGACATCCATCTACCAAATCTTCTAATTGAGAGTGGCAGCTATGGATAGGAGAATTCAGATGGACTTAAGCATGGCTACAAGTGAAAAGATTTCCTAGTAATCGATTCCTTCCTTTTGTGTGTATCCTTTAGCTACTAGTCTAGCCTTAAAGGTTTTGACCTTTCCTTCCACTCCTCTCTTTCTATTGTAGATCCACTTACACCCTATGGGTTTTACCCCTTTGGGAAGATCCACAAGTTCCTAGACTCGATTAGTCTCCATAGACTTTATCTTTATGCTCATGGCCTCTGTCCAGAGTTTTGAATCAGTATTCTCCATAGCCTCTGCATAGGTGTAAGAATACCTGTCATGTTCATTCGGTTTAGCCAAGAAAACCTCACCATTGAACATATACCTTTTAGGTTGATGCTCGATCTTCCTACTATATTGAAGCCCCTTAGGTTGTTGTTTGGGTTCGTTTGGTTTTTCTACACTTATTGGAATGGTTTCATTTGAAACCCCCAAAGTGATCGAATCACTCTTTAACTCCTCAAGCACCAATTTGCTTCAAGGCTTAAGGTCGTTCATCTAACTTTCCTCAAGGAAAGTTGCATTAGTTGAAACCACGACTTTATTTTCCTTTAGGTTATAACAATATACCCCCTTTAGTCCCTTTTGGATATCCTACAAATATGCAACTTCTAAATGTGCTTCCAACTTATTCATATCCTTAAACAAGACATAAGCCGGACATCTCCATATGAGAATATGGTTTAAGGATGTCCTATTGCCTGTCCATAACTCGTGAGGAGTTTTAGGAACTGCTTGTGAAGGCACATTGTTCAAAAGATAACATACGGTTTGTAGTGCATATCCCCAAAAAGACAACGGCAATTATAAGGAACTCATCATGGACCTAACCATGTCCAACAAAGTCTTATTCCTTCTCTCCGCCATGCCATTCTGTTGTAGAGTGCCCGGTGCAGTCAAATAGGATAGAATCTCATTCTCTAATAAGTGTCCTAAGAACTCATCATAAAAGTATTCTCCACCTCGATTGGATCGAAGTGCTTTGGTGGGTCTACCTAATTGCTTTTCCACCTCAACCTGAAACTCTTTAAACTTTTCAAAAGTTTTGTTTTTATGGTGCATCAAGTACACATACCCATACCTTGAGTAATCATCAATAAAAGTAACGAAATACTCATACTCTCCTTATGCTCGGATGTTCATAGGTCCACAAATATTACTATGCATAAGTTCCAGAACCCCTTCGACCCTACTGCCCTTAGACCCGAATGGTCTTTTGGTCATTTTGCCCTCCAAACAAGATTCACATTATGGTATAGATTCCACCTTTAAGTGAGTTAAAGGTTCATCCCTTATTGACCTTTGAATCCTATTAAGGCTAATATGGCCTAATTGCAAACGCCAAAGATAAGTCTCATTAGAGTAAGAAGTCTTAAGTCTTTTAGAGTTATTAGCATTCATCTTAGCATTAAGTAGTAATTCCAACTTAGGTTTGATAAAATATAGATTATTTTGCATTCATCCGGAACAGATAAAAGATTTATTTTTACAAATCACCACTTTATTATTAAAAGAAACCAAATAGGAGTCTTTAAATAAACAAGCTATAGAAATTAAATTCCTTTTAAATTTAGGAACATAAAAATAATCTCACAAAATTAAAATCCTATTATTATCAAAATGAAGATGGACATCTCCCACTACTTTAGCTAAGACCAAGGATCCATCGCTCATCCGAAGCAAGAAATCTTCATGAAGTAGGCTTCTCATTTCTTTGAACCCCTGTAAAGAAACACAAAAATGATTTGTTGCTTTAGAATCTATGACCTAAATGTCACTAGATTCTTCAACTAAACAAGTTTCTAAATATAGAAGATCACACCTACCTCCTCGAGAAAGGAAGTCCTTGCAATTCTTCTTGATGTGCCTGACCTTCTCGCAAAAGAAGCACTTTAGCTTCTTCAGGTTCTTCTTCTTCTTCTTTTTCTTGCCATTTATAGGAATAGAAGACTTCCTGTTCTTGGCCTATTGTTTTTTTCCATTCTCAGGGTTGGGATTGGAACTAGAAGCAGCCGCCAAGTTGGCCTCTCCACTAACAGGAGACTCCCTAATTAGCAATTTGAACTCCTATAACCGTTTCATCAACTCCATCAAGGTCATATCCCGTCTATTGCTCAAATTAAATGTAACTCTGAATGGAATGAATTCCTTAGATAGGGTCTCAAGACTATAGTCATCTAAGTTTTAGCATTGATGTTAGCTCCATTGGTTTGAGCCTCAGCAAGATAACCTATGACTAACATCATATGCTCCTTTACAGACATCCCCAGTCTCTGCTTACAGTTCAAGAGTTTCTAAAGTCCCCCTTGTCGCTTTGTTAAGGCCTAGCCTCTAAACATGTCTTCCAGATTATCCAAGATCTGCCTAGTAGTCTCATAATCTTTATGTTGAGCCTGCAACATGTTATTCATGCTGGCCATAACATAGTAGCAAGCCCAATTATTGGCATCTTTACAGCGATCATACGCTTGGATTTTCTCATTAGTGGAATCTCCTGTAGGCTCGGGAGGACATAGAGTTGTCAGCATAAATTTGAGTTTCTCAAAGGATAGGCGATGTTTAGGTTCCATTTTCAATCATTATAATTTTCTCTAGTTAATTGGTGTTTGTCAAGTATTGATGATAAAACATTTTTAGACATTTTTAATCTATAATAAAGAATCATATACCAAACATAAGCAAACATAACATAATAGTTTAGCAAGATAACACAATCATGTATAGCATACGAATGTGTTTATGTGTCAAAACCTTGAAAATATCACAACCTTACAATAATAATTCCTAACTTAGAATTCAACAATCCGCCTAGGGGAGACTTGCCAAATTCAATGAGGAACACTGATCCCCTCTTGATTAATATATGCCATCTAGGACTCCTATGATCCAGCATATATTAATAATCATCATCATTTCAATATTTTATCCATGATTTATAATCACCACCTAGGGGTGTGCAATGACAGATCATGCTAAAATACCTTATCCTCTAGGAGATTCAACCCAGTACATGATGAAGTCCCTTCCTAGGGGTCAGAAACACCATGTGTTTGTTAGACATGTATGCCCTAAGGAGTAAAAATGTAATATGTTTTTGGAGACATTTTTATCAATAAAGAATTTATTTATTATTAATATACCAAATCTTGTCCTCTTTATGTTCATATTTGTTGAATGTATGTCAAGCAAATAATAGTCTGAGCCTGTCGGTCTAAACCTTAAGAATTGGGCATATGATGAATGGATTATGAGGAAGACACGATTCTTAAGGTGATGGTCTAAATCATACAATCCACAATCAGGGGAATAAAGTTAGGCGCTTTATTCACGCAAAGATTGTTATGTTGTCTATATCCCTTTTGGGAGATTGTTTGTCTTGACTATCGGAGGTGGACTCTGTGAATAGAAACATTGGCATGTTGTCATAGGTGACGATGTGTTGGATCGGGACATAAAGTGAATTGATTTGGATTAATAATTCTATCTTGGCAAATCCATTCACTTTAGACAATCATTTGTGTTGTATCTTAATCCTGAGATGAATAGTAGGCCCATTGTCTTGATTTGTGTCTTTTGATGTACCAAAGGGTGACACCCACATCTTAATAGTGGCATGCATGCTGGTACGTTGGAGGCATGACTCTTAATGGCGTAGACTTGTTATTCATAGATATGGAATCCATAGCTCCTCTTTCGGAGTAATGATATCCTCTTATATGCGTTATCTTGTAATTGAAAAACTGGAGCGCTCAACCATTTAGATACATAGGTGTAACCGAACGGTATATTGTATTTGGATGGTAAGTTTTCTGATGGTGAGATAATTGAATGTAAGATAAAAATAATCCGGAAGGTAAGACAGAACTTGTCCTTAAACCGATTATGGATTGTCATATGGGAATACGATACACTATGATATGTCATAGAGACTTAGCTACACGGGCTTCGTAATTCTATCTAGTTCGAGAGTGCAGCTCCAAGCTTTTAGTGGAGTAGCCTAGGAGTTGATAATTATGAAATTTATATCTAGGATATTAGGTTTCATAATTATCGGGAGCTTGAACTATATAGGTCTATTTGGTCCCCTTTGCTAGCTCAAAACATCCTGTAATGACAGAGCGTGCTTTTCCAATAATTGGTGACTTATGTCAGGTTTATCAGATTGGTTAAAATTTAGAATAATCAAATAATTCATGTCTGTTTATCGATTGAATTAATTTTGTGATAAAATTGATTCAAGATAAACTTGTTGAATTGTAAGGATCGGATAATTCTTATCTGTTTATCGGTTGATTTAATTTTGGATAAATTAGATCAAGATAAACTTGTAGAATTAGTGGAAATTGATTTATTTTCTTAGAGATTATCTAGATAAAGTTGTTTTGATCAGATAACTTCTCTGCTAGGTTATTTGAATTAAAACTGAGACTTTATCCTATAGAATCTCAAGTGGAAAATAAAAGATTCACGAAATTTTTTTATTCAACAGTTCGACTTGCTGATGGACGTGTTCGGTCAGCCGATGGGACCTGTTCGGCCTACCGATCAGGTGGTTCGCCCTGTCAATCAGCGAAGGATAAGATCATACATTTCTACACGAATCTTATCAGATATTGATCCGAATTTGATTCTGATCCAAGTTTTGAGGCTTATTTTGATAAGGACTGACCCTAGGACCAACATCTATAAATAAGGAGTGATTCTCACAAGTTACTTAGATCAATTAAGAGATTAAGAGTGATACCCTGCTAAGTGAGAATCTGAAAACTCCCTGAGAGCATTTGTTCACAAATCACGAACACTTGCTTTGGGTTCTCTCGATTGGTTGGAAGGAGAATCATCGATGGAAGAGCTGTACATGTGAGCCCACACTCACTCCGGTCGTGGATAGAGAATATAAAATTAGACCAGTTGGTTGAGGCTCTTCTGGAATGTTATTTCTCTTCACAGATTGTGGAGGTTCTTCGGCACATAAAGGTTAGTAAGATCTGGTTAATTTATACATATATCATGTCAAACTTGTGTTTTTGGAAATTACTTTGATATAAAATTTTTAAAATTCCACTGCACACTCTTTTTCCAACAATGTTACCTATAGACCAACGATGGAGGCCATAGGTCCTCTCTTCGAAAACCTTCTCCTACTCATTCTTTTGAAATCAAGGTTTTATTTTATAAACATGCATGAACAATTTTTAATGTGCGGCACTCCCTATTCTATATGACATGTTATCAATATGCATGGCAAATCATATTGTAATGCAGACAAGTAAAGCAATCATGCAAAGCCACAAAGCAAAATAATAATAAATAACCGTAATATTATGGTTCTACCATAGAGAAAAGAAAACAAAGATTACAAGAGGCTAATCGAAACATATTATCGATTCTTCATCCTTGATCTTCAAATTTTATCATTCTTTATGTAACTTCCATCTTCAAGTCTTCAATCCCATATAGATCAAAAACTCCATATTTTCAGTCATATCCTAATTTAATGTTTTTTAGAATTATCCCAAAAAATAAAATCAAAACTACACCGAAAATGCACCTTTTTGACTCTCTACCACCATATTGATCTATGTGATCAGCCTATCTATCATAACCCTTTGGCTTGTCAAACTTCTCAGATCGACTTGCCGGTCATGACAGATCAGCCTGCCAAAACTGAAAGTTTGACCTGCCACTAGAACCCTCAGAATTCTGCCTCGTGGACGGCTTGCCAATCCCAACGATTTGGCCTACCAGTCTGCAACCATCATCCTGTCGAACTTAAAGGTTCGACATGCCGACCGAGCAGAAATCATGTTTTTTCAAAACATATAGTTCTTAATGCAATTTTTCAATTTATTTTCAACAATTCAAAACAAAATTAGAGACTCAGAACTCAAAAAATACATATGGAACACTACCATCCATCTTTTAGATTCGTCTTCTCTAAATGATTATTTAATTATAAAATTCTTACAAATTTAAAATTAAAAAATACTTCCTAGACAGAGATGATACTCCGCCATCTAATTACATAAAAAACCTAGATATGCATAATAACATCTAAGAAACCATAACTGGCATTAATTAATTAATTAATTAACAATTTAATAATAATTTAATTAACCATAATTAATTAATAAAATTCACCATATATTCCGTGACAACATATAAATATATAGAAACCTTAGAGTGCCAACTCTCTAAAAAATTAAATTCAAGCATAGGAGAGATCAAGATCTCATAATTTATTCTTATAGCATGATCACAAACTTGCAAATTTATGCAAAAACCTTGACTCTGATACCAATTGTTAGAAAAGTAGTAGGCAACAGAATTTTAAAAATTTTTATACCAAAGTATTTTTTAAAACACAAGTTTGACACGCTATATGCATAAATTAACTAGATCTTACAAACTTTGTATGTCGAAAAGCTACCGCAATCGATGAAGAGAAAGGACGTTGTAGAAGGATCTCAACCAACTAGCCTTCTTTGCTATTCTTTATCCACGATCGGTGTGTGTGTGGGAACACTTATACAGCTCTTCCACTAGGTGACTCTCCTTCCAACCAATTGAGAAATACCCAAAGCTATAGTTTGTGATTTGTGAGCAATAGCTCTTCGGGGAGTTTTAGAGTCTTACTAACAAAGTACTCACTCTAGATTTTGTTAGACATGTATGCTCTAAGGAGTAAAAATGTAATACGTTTTTGGAGACATTTTTATCAATAAAGAATTTATTCATTTATATATACCAAATATTGTCCTCTTTACGTTCATATTCGTTGAATGTATGATAAGCAAACAGTAGTCTGAGACTGTCAGTCTAAACCTTAAGAGTTGGGCATATGATGGACTGATTATGCGGAAGACACGATTCTTAAGGTGATGGTCTAAAACATATGATCCACAATCGAGGGAATAAAGTTGGGCACTTTATTCAAGTAAAGATTGTTATGTTGTCTATATCCCTTTTGGGAGATGGTTTGTCTTGGCCATCGGAGTTGGACTCCGTGAATAGAAACATTGGCACGTTGTCATAGGTGACGATGTGTTGGATCGGGACATAAAGTGAATTGATTTGGATTAATAATTCTGTCTTGGCAAATCGATTCACTTTAGACAATATTTTGTATTGTATCTTAATCCTGAGATGAATAATGGGCCCGTTGTCTCGACTTGTGTCTTTTGATGTACCAATGGGTGACTCCCACATCTCTATAGTGGCATGCATGCCGGTACGTTGGAGGCATGACTCTTGGTAGCGTAGACTTGTTATTCATAGATATGGAATCCATAGCTCCTCTTTAGGAGTAATGATATCCTCTTATATGCGTTGTCCTGTAATTGGAAAACTGGAGCGCTCAACCATTTGGATACATAGGTGTAACCGAATGGTATACTATCTTTAGATGGTAAGTTTTCTAATGGTGAGACAATGGAACGTAAGATAAAAATAATCGGGAAGGTAAGACAGAACTTGTCCTTAAGCCGATTATGGATGATCATATGGGGATGCGATACACTATGATATGTCATGAAGACTTAGCTACACGAGCTTCGTAATTCTATAAAGTTTGAGAGTGCAGCTCCAAGCTTTTAGTGGAGTAGCGTTGGAGTTGATAATCGTGAAATGTATATCTGGGATATTGGGTTTCATAATTATCATGAGCTTGAACTTTATAGGTCCATTTTGGTCGCCTTTGCTAGCTCACAAAATCCTGTAACGACACGGCGTGCTTTTCCAATAATTGGTGACTTATGTCAGATTTATCAGATTGATTTAAAATTTATAAGAATCAAATAATTCATGTCTGTTTATCGGTTGAATTAATTATGTAAGAAAATTAGTTCAAGATGAACTTGTTGAATTATTGCGTTCGGGTAATTCTTGTCTGTTTATCGGTTGTTTTAATTTTGGACAATTAGAACAAGATAAACTTGTAGAATTATTGTGAATTGATTTATTTTCTTAGAGATTATCTTGATAAAGTTTGTTTTGATCAGATATCTTTTCTATTGGGCTATTTGAATCAAAACTGAGACTTTATCCTTTAGAATCTCGAGTGGAAAATAAAAGATTCGCGGAGATTTTTTCTCGGCAGTTCGGCCTGCCGGATGACGTGTTCGGCCTGCCGAACTGGCCAGTTCGGTCTGCCTATCAGACAGTTCGGCCTGCCTATCAGCGCACATAAGATTACGCATTTTTCACGCGTATCTTATCAGATATTGATCCGAACTTGATTCTGTTTCGAATTTTTGAGACCAAATCTGATATGGACTGACCCTAGGACCAATAGGTATAAAAAGGGAGTGAGTCTAATGATTTACTAAGAGATCAATTTGAGAGATTAAGAGTGATACTCTTCTAGTGAGCATCTGAAAACTCCCTGAGAGCTTTTGTTCACAAATCACGAACACTAGCTTTGGGTTCTCTCTATTGGTTGGAAGGAGAGTCACCGGTGGAAGAGCTGTACGTGTGAGCCCACACTCACTCCGGTTGTGGATAGAGAATAGCAAAGAAGACCAGTTGGTTGAGGCTCTTCTAGAACATTACTTCTCTACACAGGTTGCGGAGGTTCTTCGGCACACTGAGGTTAGTAAGATCTGTTTAATTTATACATACAACATGTCAAACTTGTGTTTTGGAAAATACTCTGATGAAAAATTTTTAAAATTCCGCTGCGCACTTTGTTTCCAACAGATTTCTCAACTGATCTAACTAACAATGAGTCTCACTCCCCTTTTATAGAGGTTGGGCCCAGGGGTTAGTCTTTATGAGATAAGGCCTCGAAAATTCGAATCAGAATCAATATCATATATGACATCATGTCTACAAAAGTGTGATCAGAAATTATTCGGTCGGTAGGACGAACTGGTAGATCGGCCTGCCGAACTTACTCCATTGGCATGCGAAACTTAAAGATCAGCTTGTCAAAGGCATGCGAAACTTAAAGATCAGCTTGTCAAACTTACAAATTTTTTAACCCTGTGAATCTTTATTTCCTACCCAGGCTTCTTAGGATAGAGCCTCAATTTTAATTCAAATAACCCAATAAAGAAGTTATCTGATTAAAACACTCATATCTAGATAATTTCTAGGAAAATAAATATTCTTGATAATTCAACAAGTTTATCTTGAATTAATTTTCACAAAATTAATTCAACCAATAAATAGACATGAATTATCTGATCCTATCGAATTTTCAGACAATCTAATAATTTGCCACAAGTCACCAATTATTGAAAAAGCATGCCATATCGTTACAGGATTTATTATGAGCTAGCAAAGGGGACTTGATGGACCTATATAGTTTAAGCTCTTGATAACATGAAACCCAATATCCCAGATACACATTTCATAATTATCAACTCCCACGCTGCTCCACTAAAAGCTCAGAGTTGCACTCTCGAACTATATAAAATTACGAAGCCCGTATAGTTAAGTCTCCATGGCATATCATAATGTATCGTATCCTTATAGGATTATCCATAATAGGCTTAAGGATAAATTCTGTCTTAGCTTCCTGATTATTTTTATCTTATATTCCATTATCTCAACAATGGAAAACTTACCATTCAAAGACGGTATACCATTTGGTTACACCCGTATGTCTAAATGGTTGAGCGCTCTAGTTTTCTAATTACAGGATAACGCATATAAGAGGATGTCAACTACTCCTAAAGAGAAGCTATGGATTCTATATCTATGAATAACAAGTCTGCACTATCAACAGTTATGCCTCTAACGTACCAGCAGGCGTACCAATATAAAAATGTGGAAGTCACCCTTTGGTACATCAAAAGACATAAGTCAAGACAACAGGCCTACTATTCATCTAAAGATTAAGATACAATACATATGATTGTCTAAAGTAAATCGATTTGCTGAGATAGAATCATTAATCTAAATCAATTCACTTTATGTCCCGATCCAACACATTGTCACCTATGACAATGTGTCAATGTCTCTATTCGCGGAGTCCACCTCCGATGGTCAAAACAAACCATCTCTCATTGGGATATGGACAACATAACAATCTTTGAATGAATAAAGCACCAAACTTTATTCCTTCGATTATGGATCTTATGATTTAGATCGTCACCTTAAGAATCATGTCTGTCGCATAATCTGTCCAGCATATGCCAAATTCTTAAAAGTTTGACTGCCAATATCAAACTTTTGTTTGCTTAACATACATTCAACAAATATGAATGTAAAGAGGACAAGATTTGGTATATAAATAATAAATAAATTCTTTATTGATAAAATATCTTTAAAAACATATTACATTTTTATTCCTTATGGTATACATGTCTAACAGTTTTGGCAAATCGTCTAGGACTAGAACTAATCCTTGCCTGCTGGCGTGACCTAATCAAGGTCCCGAACCAACATTAGCAAAGGTCTCAATTTGTTGATCCAACTCTATTACCTTAATAGTGATCACCCATTGGTTCGATCTTGGTAACAATCTTGACTTAGTGGCTTTGACCTTCATTGATTTTGGCAAGTTGGTGATCTCAACTTTAGCAATGACTATAATTTGAAAATGAATATTTATTTCTAGTATTTAAATAAATATACATCAAATTAAAAGAAAAAAAAAAACAAAGTGGCCAAATGTGTATCAAGAAAATTATTTTCTTGTTTAAGAAAATAAAAATACTTGTTTAAAAGGAAAATTATCAATTGGACACAAATGAGAAGGAATGATAATTGTGAGAATGAAAAAGTTCATGAATCAATAAGATAAAATGAATTTAAAAACCATTTACAAGAATTTTTGTTTTCTCAAGTAAAGATCATTTGTAACATAGACAAATTTTACAAATTCTCTCAAACTATGTCGGTTTTATCAATATATCTCTTGAACTTTGATACATACATATTATGCCCCCTTAAAATATAACGTCTTTTCATATTCATCGCCAAACTTTAAAACGTATTGTTTTATGGATAGAATAACACTTATTTTGTACATTAAAAGGTTAAATGCTACAATACATTTTATAAGGTGTTTGGCTAACTTAATTCCAACTCAAACAATATAAAACTCTCATATGTTACGGTGTAAAGTAAAAGTATACAACAGTTTAAGGCTTTCACATACTACAGTACTATCAGTTCTAACTTTTAGTTATAACTTATTTCACAAACACCTATTAGAGTTAGAGCGTTAATCTCAAAAAAAAAATGTTATGGGTTAGAGGCAGTACAAGTAGGTGTTAAAATTCGAAAAGCATGTTTACATAATCGACATCATTCAGCGGAAATTCGTAAAGTCATTATTGATTCCAAATGAAGGGGGAAAAGACAACAGAAGGGGAGACTGAAGAGCCAACACTTTCGCCGCGAACCTTCAAACTGCCAATTATATTACCAGTTAAAAACCTGAACTGCGGGAGTCCGACCGAATTGGGGCATTGAGACATGTCAGGCAATAAGTCCATCATTATCTTTCATTAGACAAGATTAAACAAAACTGCAAAATGTCTCTGAGGACATCCATCAAACACCTGGGCTGCAAAACCCGTTATCACTCAAAACCTTCACCCGCACACTCTCTTATTCCCACCCCGCACAATCAACTACAAACAGAAACAGCCATGAACATTTCCACGAAGATCCTTACTCTCTCCTCAAAGAAGACCCAATTCAGATATGCTCTTCGATGTGGGTCAAATCCTTCTCTTCTTCACCCACAACTTCCTTTCCAAACCTCACCGGCTTCCTCTCGAAACTCGACCTCTGGGGTCTTGGCCTACCAGCGCTCCCACCGCTCACGTGAACGGCACGTTCCCTTCCCGTAACGCCATTCACTCTCAGATCGTCCACGACCTCTTGTCCCTCCGGAACGCCGTCGTTCACGGCCAGTTCTCGTGGAACGACAAGACCCGACAGATTGTTCGCAGCCCCAACGACAAACCCATTACGAAAGTAATGTCTAGAAGGAAACTCCACGCTTTGCTTGATTTTGAGGACCCTTCTTTTCAAGACAGGGTTGTTCAGGAGGTTCTGTTGATGATTCTGGAGCCCGTTTTCGAAGCCCGGTTCTCACCAAAATCGCATGCTTTCAGGCCTAATCGGAATGCCCACATGGTTATTCGAATGATTCGGAGTAACTTCGCGGGGTATCTCCGGTTCCTGAGAGGGGATTTGAGCGAGATTTTTGACAATGTGGAGAGAAATGTGGTGATGGGTTGTTTGGAAAAGGCCGTAAAGGATAAGAAGATTTTGGGTTTGATCAAATCTGCGCTTAAAGGCCGTGTTCGGACTGGCTGCAGAGAGCTTCTGATGTGGAATTGAAGGGGAAGAAGAAGAAGAACAGAGGGGCTACAAAGAAAAGGATTTTGCGCGAGAATGAGCTGAAGCCGGACCCGTATTGGTTGAGAACCGAAAACGCTAAAACATGTTTCTTTTTAAACTGTAGACATTTACGGTATAAAAAAATAGTCATATTTACAAAAAGGTAAAAATTTATAACTTAAAAAATTAATAAATATAACAGTTTAAAAAGGTAAGATGTTTTTCTAGATAAAATTTTAAATAAAAGAAATATTTTTTTGTGATTTTTTTAATTTAAAATTTAAAACATAAAATTAAAGCGGCGAAGCATTGAGAATCTCTTGTATGTTTCTTGGAACATTCCACCTAGCATGTAGCTCATTTTCTTTCACTGTCAGCCCCTGCATCCCAATCTTCATTTCAGGATTTTTTCTCTGCTTCCTCCTTACATAGGTGACTCTAATCGGAGGTCTTGTAATCCCATCACACTCTAATCTACATCTCGGAAAGCATAAACCCAAAGAAGCTTCACCTTTTTCTCCGATCAACATGTCACGCTCCGGAATACGGGAGGTGACGTGGCGGATTATTTAAATTAATTAAAGGATAATTTAATTAAAAATCAAGAGTATAAGGGTTGAATTAAGTAATAAAATATGAGGTTTTCAAAACAACACCTTATAAAAGAGTTCATATACATTAAGCAATTGAAATCATTAAACGAATAATAAAACAATAGAGCCGCGAGTATGGATCCCACAGACCTACAACTTGTGTACACACATGTTACTGACAATATCATAAATACAATCACAGTCCAAGTACAAATAAAGTTAAAATCTTGCATGCCTTGATTCAAATAATACAAGAGATATACTAGTTCTTCTACTACTGTTGGGTTCGGTCCGTCGAATTCTCTCCGAACCTAAATAGAAAACCACCTAGAGGGGGGAAATTAAAACAAATAAAACGTGAGCGAAAGGCTCATTAGGACTATATTTTATAAAATAATTTAATTTAAAGAAACATTCCATTATTTAGGGATTATTTAAAAGAAACCTTAAATAAATAAATAAATTTGAATAAAATCTTCTTACCCAGAACAATTAACTCGTACAACCAGAAATATCATTTTCTTTTCCTAGGCAAACCATAAGAATATCACTACCGTAGTGGCCCGGCTGGGTTTCGGGCCTGCCCCCAAGGTCGATCGCTACACGACCCGATCTCTGACATGGCATCATGCCTATGTGTTTATTTCCATCATCATTCAAAACCCAATTACCGAGTATTGTCATCTACATTTATTATGAAGTCTATTTCAGTTCACGGTATATTAAAATATAATCGATAAATTCATTTTCAAACAACCGTTGAAAACATTTTAATAGAAATCCTTTTCAAAGCCAAATCATTTTGAAACTAGGCTACCAAGGAATGGGGTAGAAGTCCTACCTCAATACTTGTACCGGTGCTCCACACCGTAATCCCGGTCTACTATACGTTAGCTCCGCGGAACCATGAACGATCCTAGATACACACTAAGTCGATCAATATCTAGTTCGAGACATTTTATGTTACTAAACCATTTCATGATGTCCTAGTGTGCCATTTGTATCTTTAAAATTATTCTATAAGGTTGGAATTTAAATCGAGGTTCAAAACAGTGAAAACGGGTGAAAAATCACAAAATTTTCCATGCTCGGCCGACCTGCCGGACTCCCTGCTCCGGCTGGCCGAACTGTGTAGTTCGGCCTGCCGGAAACTAGGTCCAATCGGCCGGACATTCCCAGGTTCGGCTTGCCGGACAGATGAACACCGGCCTACCGATCCCTTGATCCGGCCTGCCGAACTAGGAAAACCCAAAAATCCAGCCACGGGTTTTTGATTTCCCAAAATCAAAATCTTGATTTTAACCTGTTTTTCTCAAATCCCAAGCATGGAAAACAATCATAGTTGATAGAAAAACATACTAGAACACTTTGGAACTCATTTAAACAAGATTCAAACACAAAAATCTCAAAAATCCAAAAATGAGAAAATGAGGAGAAAAATGAAAAATCTTGAATTAAATCCGTTTTTCTTCAATCTAAGCTTAGATTCTAGTTGTTCTAAGTTCATTTAACTCAAATCAAAGGTTTTCTAAGCTCAAGCAAACCTAGATTTAAAAAATGCACAAAATTAAAAAGTTTGGAAAAAGTTTAAAAATTTCAAAACTAACCTTGAATCGAAGCTTTAAATCCACGTTTTTAATAGTCAAATCTCGTTCCCGAGCTTCCTCCTCGCTAACCCGAAGCTTGGATTCGAATTTGATTCAAAAATTTGAGAGAGAAAGGAGAAACCGAGAGAGAGAGTGAGAGAGGGTCTCACGTCAAGAGAGATAGAAGAGAGAGAGAGATCTGAGAGAGTGAAGAGAGAGGGAGAGAGAGAGAGAATAAATAGAGAGAAACGGTGTGCGGTTTTACTGTACGAAAACCAAATGGTACCCACGGTTTTGTAAAACAAAATATTTTTTTAATATTTTACAAATTGTTGTGTTTTAAAACTCGAAACATCATTTTAAAACAATAAGAAATCATTTGAATTCATCAAATTAACAAAACAACCAAAAATTCAAAATCCAACCAAGTAATCAAATTAATGTTGAAACATTAATTATGGCACATTAATTCATCATTTATATTACAATAACACTAAATAAATTTCCGGGTGTTACACAACAACACAGCTTCACTCCTAGATCTCGAATGCCAAGACCGAGAGCGACCGTGAAATCCCTGTTGGATTGGTGAATGTGATCTTGTTAGGATCAGAATCGTCGATGAAGATTTCCCATAATAGAAGCTCCTTGCTCTTGACCCCTGTTAGCAACCACATCCGACAAACACAGTGACCACGTTGTCGTACAATACTGTGCGGCCGATTGCAGGGAATCGATGCTCCTTAGGCTTCCTCTGCTTGAGCCAGATGAAGCTTGTGGTGCGGTTGTAGCCAACCTCAATGACGTCTTCCATAGGGAGGAGGCCACGTGGAAGAGACATTTCGTCAAGCAGTTGGCCAGCCTTCTGCTTGCAGATAGCGTCACCATGGAAGATCTCGGCGTCATCTTGGTGGTTAGCAATTTGCTGGAACGCCATTATCTTGATCACTGGTTTTCTTTGGATTTTCCATTCTCAACGTGAGTTTCATGGGGGGTGAGAATTTAAGGGGGGAAGTGAGGGGCCAAGGAAAATCCAATGGGAATTTTTTTGTTTTTTTTGGTGTAAATTGCTTTTTACGCAAGTATATTTGTTTGGTTCGTCCCACTTTGAACTATCAAAGTGGTCTTATTTCAACACAAATAATCTCGTAACAGTAAAAAGGGTCAGTGCGTCTTGTTCTGGAACTTTAAAGCAATGATTTGTCTAATATGTTTCTTTTTTTTGTTAAAATGGATAAAAAAAATGCACGTTAGAGACTAATAGTACCAATTTTGTGTGAATTTTAAGAATCAAACGTGCCTTTTATGTGATAATTTGGGAACTAATCAAACCAGTAATATCCTTAAGCAAATGATATTTTAATTGCTTCATTTGAGTGAGAGATGAAAACTATAACTCATGGAGTATTGTCCTTAACGAGAGTTAGCTTGCCAAAGCCTCTTAACGGTATCTCAAGTCTCACCTATTTAAAAGAAGAAAAGAAAAAAAAAAATCAAAGTAGTCTCATTGGAACTCTTAAGTTCTAAATATGTATGCTACTTATTTTGAGGTCATGGTCATGGGCTTGGAAATAGCATGATCCCTACTGACCCAGCATATTTTGTCCAATGATTATGTCATATTTTGTCCAATGATTATGTCTTGGTGGTTACTGTTATATTAATAGTGCAATATAAATTTAATTGTTATAACATAGTAGATAGTTGAACATAAAAAATATTTTAATAATTAATGAGCATTTAATTGAATACTTTTTAAATATGTTTTGTTGGGTAATTTTTTTTTTTTTTGAAATGCTGGGTAATTTGTGCGTGACCTAAGGACATAAATTTTTTAATATTTTTAAAATTATAAGATATGAGTTAAAGATTTATTAAATCTAAATTAAAGATACGTTTTAGTATAAATTCTTTTACTCATTAATATGGATCTGTTTTAGATATTATTTACACTTTTTTCATATTCTCTCTCTCACTCTTTTCTTAAACTCTATATCAGATTCTTATCACGATACTATCCAGTCTCTTAAACCTTATTTATCACTCTTCTTCTTCTTCTTGTTTTTTTTTTTTTTAATAGTTTAAGAACTTTCAGTTTATAACCAACAAAAATAAAAGGGAAAGGGTAAAGGTTAGTATGTGACATGTCAATTTTATCATTGAATATCTACATTAGAATTCCAAATAAACGTTGCTAAAATACATATTTGACCGACAATATGTCACCCCCCGGAGTACGGGAGGTGACGTGGCGGAATATTTAGAATAATTAAAAGAGAATTTAATTAAAACCAATGGTTTAAGGATCAAATTAAGTAAGAAATAAGAAGTTTTCCACCACATTTTATGAATGAATTCATAAATATTAAGCAAATAATAATAATTAAATAAAAACCGCGAGTATGGGTTCCACAACCCATAACTTGTGCACACACATGGTTCTGACAATATCATAAATACAATTACAGTCCAAGTACAAAAAAAGTTAACTCTTACATGCCTTGATTAAATAATACAAAATACAAATTAATCCTCCTATTGCTCCTAAGTTCGGTCCGAAGAATCCTCTCCAAACCTAAATGGGAAACCACTTAGAGGGGGAAATTTAAAACAATAAAACTTGAGCGAAAGGCTCAGTAGGACTATGTTTTATAAAATAATTTAATGCAAAGAAACATGTCATTAATTAGGAGTTACTCAACGAAAACTTAAATAAATAAATAAATAAATAATTTGAGTAGAACCGTCCTGACACAGAACAATCTACTCACCCAATCAAAGACCATCTTACTTTTACCTAGGCAAACCATGATATCACCACCGTAGTGGCCCAGCTGGGTTTCGGGACCTGCCCCCAAGGTCGATCGCTACACGACCCGATCTTTGATATGGCATCATGCCTATGTGTTTATTATCATTATCATTCAAAACCCAATTACCGAGTGTTGTCAATTACATTCATTATGAAATTCATTTCATAATCACGGTATATTAAAATATAACCGATAAAACCATTTTCAAACAACCGTTGAAAACATTTTGATAGAAATCATTTTCAAAGCCAAATCATTTCAAAACCAGGCTACCAAAGAAATAGGATAAAAGTCCTACCTCGATACTCGTGCTGGTGCCTTACACCGTAATCCCGGTCCGCTATACGTTAGCTCCACAGAACCACGAACGATCCTAGATACAAACTAAGTTGATCAATATCTAGTTCGAGACATTCTATGTTACTAAATCATTTCATGATGTCCTAGTGTGCCATTTGTATCATTAAAATCATTCTATAAGGTTGGGATTTAAATCAGGGTTCAAAACAATAAAAACGGGTAAAAATCACAAAATTTTCCATGCCTCGGTCGGCCTGCCGGACGCCCTGCTTCGGTCGGCCTAACTGCACAGTTCGGCCTGCCGGAAGCAAAGTTCGGTCGGCCAAACACTTCCCCAGGTTTGGCCTACCGGTCGGAAGAACACCGGCCTGCCGATCATCACTCCGGCCTACCGAACACATAGTTCGGCCTGCCAAACTGGGAAAATCCAGAAATCCCAGCCACGGATTTCTCGATCCCCAAAACACAAATCTTGTTTCTAACCTGTTTTTCTCAAATCCCAGGCGTGAAAAACAATTATAGTTGATAGAAAAACATACTAGAACATGTTTGGACTCATTTAAACAAGATTTAAACTCAAAATCCTCAAAAATCCAAAAATGGGAAAATAGGGGGAAAAATGAAAAATCTTGAATCCAATCCGTTTTTCTTCAATCTAAGCTTAGATTCTAGTTGTTCTAAATTCATTTAACTTAAATCCACGGTTTTCTAAGCTTAAACAACCCTAGAGTTCAAAAATACACAAAATTGAAAATTTTGTAAAAAGTTTAGAAATTTCAAATCTAACCTCGAATCGAAGCTTCAATCCACACTCTCGATTGCCAAATCACGTCCCCGAGCCTCCTCCTTGCTAACCCGAAGCTTGGATTCGAATTTGGTTTTAAAATTTGAGAGAGAGATGTAGAGAGAGAGAGGGGGTGCCAAGAGAGAGATCAAGAGGAAGAGAGAGAGAGATGCGTGGGAGTGAAGAGAGAGAGAGAGGAAGGAAATAAATAGAGAAAATCGGTGGGCGGTTTTACTGTGCGAAAACCATGTGCCGCCCACGATTTTGCAAAACGGAGTATTTTTAACATTTTACAAATTTTTGTGTTTTAAAACTCAAAACATCATTTTAAAACAATAAGAAATCATTTAATTGCATCGATTTAACAAAACAACGAAAAACTCAAAATCCAACCAAATAATCTAATTAATGTTAAAACATTAATTATGGCACACTAATCCATCATTTGCATTACATTAACGTTAAATAAATTTTGGGGCGTTACAACTCTCCACCCCTAAAAGATATTTCGCCCTCGAAATTTACAACTCATCTCAGAAACAAAACAAATGCGGATACAATTCCCGCATATTCGACTCTAGTTCCCAAGTGGCTTCATCAACCCCATGATGCTGCCACACGACTTTTACCAACGGTATCTCACGATGACGCAAGCTAATCACTTTCCGGTCGATAATCTGAATCGACACTTCTTCGTACGTCGTATCTTCCTGAACCTGCACATCGCAGAAAAAAACGATCTTACCCTGCTCAGGCAGACACTTCATAAGCATCGACACATGAAACACATCATGAACGTGAGAAAGTTCGGGCAGAAGATCAAGTCGATAAGCGACCACACCAACATGCTGAGTGATCTCGAACGGCCCAATATACCTCGGTGCGAGCTTCCCACTCACTCCGAACCGCATAGTTTCCTTACGAGGCGACATCCTCAAGAGAACAAAATTTTCAACCGCGAACTCTAAGGGTCTACGTCTCCTATCCGCGTAGCTCTTCTGCCGACTCTGGGCTGCCCTCAACCGATCTCGAATCACCGCGACTTTCTCGTTGCTATCACGAATCTCATCCGGCCCAAGAATAACTCTATCTTCCGGCTCGGCCCAACACACAGGTGACCGACACGGTCGCCCATACAATGCCTCAAATGGTGCCATACCGATACTCGCCTAATAACTATTGTTGTATGCAAACTCTGCCAAATGCAAACATTGCTTCCAATTTTCGCCGAAGTCTAACGCACAAGCATGCAACATATCTTTGAGTAGCTGAATAACCCGCTCAGACTGCCCATCAGTCTGAGGATGAAACGCCGTACTGAAGTTCAAATCCGTACCCAAAGCCTCCTGAAAACTCCTCCAGTACTTAGCATTGAACCTGGTGTCTCGATCAGAGGTGATGGACAAAGGAACTCCATGCAACCTCACAATATTCTACATATACAACTCCTCGAGAACCTTCCCAGAACACGTCGATCTAAACGGAATGAAATGCACCGATTTTGTCAACCTGTCGACCACGACCCAAACTGCATCATGCCGCTGTTCCGTCCTCGGCAAACCTGTGAGGAAATCCATCGTCACATGCTCCCATTTCCACCCTCGAATAAGAAGCGGCTAAAGTTGACCTGCAGGCTTCTGATGCTCGGCTTTCACCTGAAGACACGTCGAACACTTGGCCACATACTCGCGAACATCTTTCTTCATGCCTCTCCACCAATATTGCCTCTTCAAATCGCGATACATCTTGGTGTTCCCTGGATGAATAGCGAACTGAGACCTATAGGCTTTGTCTAGAACGGCTTTCGTCACCTCGGTGATAACTGGAACTGCAAGACGCTCCCGAAAGTACAACGATCCATTTGCATGCACGCTCCATTCCTCAAACTGCTCCCCGTTCTGAATCCGCGACCAAATCCCCTACAAATGCCGATCCTGCCACTGACTTTGCTTCACCATCCGAACAAGAGCTGGAGTCGCTTCCACATGATATAACGAAACTCGATCACAGTCTTCATGATACAGTAGCCGATATTCACTCATCGTCGCATCCCTGCTCCAGTCCTCAAAAATTAAACAAGCGAGAATCCCTAAAGACTTCCTGCTAAGCGCGTCCGCGACCACATTAGCTTTCCCGGGATGATACTGCAACGTGAAATCATAATCCTCCATATACTCTACCCATCTGCGCTGTCTCAAATTGAGATCCCTCTGAGTGAACAAAAACCTCAAACTCTTGTGATCGGAGAAGACCTGAAACGACGCTCCATACAAGTAACACCTCTAAATCTTCAGCGCGTAAATCACCGCCGCAAGCTCTAAATCATGAGTAGGATAATTCCGCTCATGAGGTCGTAGCTGTCTCGATCTGTATGCAACTACACGTCCATGCTGCATCAACACGCATCCAAGTTCGCGCCCTAAAGCATCCGCATAAAGCTCATACGGCTCGTCACTGCTAGGAATAACCAACACTGGAGCTGAAGTCAACCGGTTCTTCAATTCCTGAAAAGCAAACTCACAATCTTCATCCCACTCAAACCTGACATTTTTCTTGGTCAATCTCGTCAACGGAGCTGCAATCTTCGAAAAATCCTTTACAAATTTCCTGTAATATCCAGCAAGACCCAACAAGCTGCGAATCTCTGCTACATTCCTTGGTCGTTCCTATTCCAATATAGCCTCAATCTTGGACGGATCCACTGAAATACCATGCTCTGAGATGACATGACCCAGAAACTTGACCTCAGTCAACCAAAACTCACACTTTTCCCTCTTAGCATACAACTGGTGCTCCCGCAGAGTCTAAAGCATGATCGAAAGATGCTGCTCATGCTCCTCCCAAGTCTTAGAATACACAAGAATATCATCGATGAACACGATCACGAACTGATCCAGATACGGCCTAAATATCCTGTTCATCAAATGCTGGAGCTGAAGTCAACCGGTTCTTCAATTCCTGAAAAGCAGACTCACAATCTTCATCCCACTCAAACCTGACATTTTTCTTGGTCAATCTCGTCAACGGAGCTGCAATCTTTGAAAAATCCTTTACAAATTTCCTGTAATATCCAGCAAGACCCAAGAAGCTGCGAATCTCCGCTACATTCCTTGGTCGTTCCTATTCCAATATAGCCTCAATCTTGGACGGATCCACTGAAATACCATGCTCTGAGATGACATGACCCAGAAACTTGACCTCAGTCAGCCAAAACTCACACTTTTCCCTCTTAGCATACAACTGGTGCTCCCGCAGAGTCTAAAGCACGATCGAAAGATGCTGCTCATGCTCCTCCCAAGTCCTAGAATACACAAGAATATCATCGATGAACACGATCATGAACTGATCCAGATACGGCCTAAATATCCTGTTCATCAAATCCATGAAAGCTGCCGGAGCATTCGTCAACCTAAACGACATAACCAGGAACTCAAAATGCCCATACCGAGTCCTAAAAGCTGTCTTGGGAATATCCTCTTCCTTGATCCTGAGCTGATGATAACCTGAATGCAAATCAATCTTCGAGAAGTACCGCGAGCCTCCCAACTGATCAAACAACTCATCAATCCTAGGCAAGGGATACTTGTTCTTCACCATAACACGATTTAGCTGCCGATAATCCACACATAACCTGAGAGTCCCATCGTGCTTCTTAGCGAACAAAATCGGTGCTCCCCACGGAGATGTGCTATTCCGAATATACCCTTTATCAGCAAGCTCATGAAGTTGCTTTCTCAATTCCTTCATTTCTGTCGGCGCCATCCGATAAGGTGCCATGGAAATCGGTGATGTCCCTGGAGACAACTCGATATCAAACTCAATCTCCCGATGCGGTGGTAATCCTGGTAACTCGTCGGGGAAAACATCCTCGAACTCACCTACCACTGAAATCGCTACATTGCCTCTCGAAACATAGGGCTCGCAATCTAGATTGGCAAGAAAAGCACAACAACCTAGATTCCTTCGCCCTCCTAGACACGACTTCATGAGATGCTCACTCATTGACCAATCACCACCACCCTGGTAAGTGATCGTTGTCCCCTTATCAGACACTAGGGTCACTTTTCTAAGCTGGCAGTCCACGACTGCACTATACCTGGACAACCAGTCCATCCCTAGAATTACATCATAGGAGTTCATGGGGAGTATAATCAAATCACTTTTCAAAATCTCATCCCCAATCTTTATTTTACAGGATTTACACATACAATTTACACACACCCGCCCCAAGGGAGAAGTTATTACTAGGGGTTCATTAAACTCTTCTACCTCTAATCCCAAGGCATGTACAAAGGAACTCGAAATGAGAGAATGAGAGGCACCGGTATCGAATAAAACACGAGCTAAAGATCCAGAAACCAAGATCATACCATCGACAACCGCGTTACCAACATGAGAATCTGACCCTCCAGATGCCATTGCATGAACCTGCACTGGCGCCTTTCCTTTTCCTCTACCGACATTGCTGGGTCCTGGATTACTCGACCGATGCTGCTGAGATGGAGACGACTGCACGCTACCCGTACTCGGTGCTCTATACTGAGGAACACTGTGCTAAAAATGCTGCGGCTGCTGCCCCCGTGCCGGATATGAGAATTGCTGAGGAGAGAACTGCAGATACTGCAACTGCGGGTACTGCGGAGGAGGAGGTAGGGTCTGAGGCTGAGGCTGAGATGAACGACTGGCATCCTCCCCGGTCTGAGATCCAAGACGAGCACTCCTGATCGGGCAATTCCTCTTGATGTGTCTGGGCTGCTGACAGAAATGACAATGAAAGCTGTAGGGATTGCTGCGCCCGCTGCTAGACGAACTGCTGCTACCACTGGTCGCACCGCCTTGCTTGCCTTTCCCCGAAGCTGGACGACTACTGGTGCTCTTCCTGCCACTCCTCTGCGGTCCTCCTGAAGCCTTAGCTCGGTCCTCACAATACTGCACATAATCATTCTCCACGGAGATCGCCGACGACACAAGCTCTCCAAAACTCCTAAGCCGTAGAGCAACCAACTGCTGCCGAATAGGAGCCTTTAGCCCTTCCTGAAACTTAATACACTTTTCACACTCCGATGCCACTGTTGATGGAGCAAACCTAGCCAACTCATTAAACTTTGCCTCATACTCCCGAACTAACATATCACCCTGCTGCAATCTATAAAACTCAACTGCCTTCTGATCTCTATACCCCTGCTGAAAATATCGATCATAGAATAGCTCCTCGAACTTGTCCCAACTGATATCACCACGGCGCTCTAGACACTTAGTCTGTTTCCACCAAGTGTTAGCGCCACCCTCGAGCTTATACGCCATGAATTCCACACGATACTCCTCAGGCACACCAAGAGTATCTAGATGCTTCAGGATCGAATCCAACCAATATTCTGCTAACTGCGGGTCCCCATTGCCATCGAAAGTCGGAATAGACGCCCGCTGAAATTCCTTAAAGAACGCATGCCGACTACCAACATCGAAATCTCCTGGTCTAGCCCTGGTTGCCATTTGCCAGAAAGCCGCAAACATAGACCTCATCATGCTCTCATCATTTCCGAACTCGGCGTCAGCAGTCGAACGACGTCTAGGTGCTATTCTCTCACTTCTGAAAACAAAATTTGGACCGTCAGAGGTATTTCGTTGTCAAACCTATGTGTGCACAATTCCCAAGGTTCATAACCTTGAGCTCTGATACCATTCTGTCACATCCCGGAGTACGGGAAGTGACGTGGCAGAATATTTTGGTTAATTAAAAGAGAATTTAATTAAAACCAATAGTTTAAGGATCAAATTAAGTAAGAAATAAGAAGTTTTCCACCACATTTTATGAATGAATTCATAAATATTAAGCAAATAATAATAATTAAATAAAAACCGCGAGTATGGGTTCCACAACCCACAACTTGTGCACACACATGGTTCTGACAATATCATAAATACAATTACAGTCCAAGTACAAATAAAGTTAACTCTTACATGCCTTGATTAAATAATACAAAATACAAATTAATCCTCCTATTGCTCCTGAGTTCGGTCCGAAGAATCCTCTCCAAACCTAAATGGGAAACCACCTAGAGGGGGAAATTTAAAACAATAAAACGTGAGCGAAAGGCTCAGTAGGACTATGTTTTATAAAATAATTTAATGCAAAGAAACATGTCATTAATTAGGAGTTACTCAAAGAAAGCTTAAATAAATAAATAAATAATTTGAGTAGAACCGTCCTGACACAGAACAGTCTACTCACCCAATCAAAACACCATCTTACTTTTACCTAGGCAAACCATGATATCACCACCGTAGTGGCCTAGTTGGGTTTCGGGACCTGCCCCCAAGGTCGATCGCTACACGACCCGATCTCTGATATGGCATCATGCCTATGTGTTTATTATCATTATCATTCAAAACCCAATTACCGAGTGTTGTCAATTACATTCATTATGAAATTTATTTCATAATCACGGTATATTAAAATATAACCGATAAAACCATTTTTAAACAACCGTTGAAAACATTTTGATAGAAATCATTTTCAAAGCCAAATCATTTCAAAACCAGGCTACCAAAGAAATAGGATAAAAGTCCTACCTCGATACTCGTGTCGGTGCCCTACACCGTAATCCTGGTCCGCTATACGTTAGCTCCACGGAACCACGAACGATCCTAGATACAAACTAAGTCGATCAATATCTAGTTCGAGACATTCTATGTTACTAAATCATTTCATGATGTCCTAGTGTGCCATTTGTATCATTAAAATCATTCTATAAGGTTGGGATTTAAATCAGGGTTCAAAACAGTAAAAACGGGTAAAAATCACAAAATTTTCCATGCCTTGGTCGGCTTGCCGGACGCCCTGCTTCGGCCGGCCGAACTGCACAGTTCGGCCTGCCGGAAGCAAAGTTCGGTCGGCCGAACACTTCCCCAGGTTCGGCCTGCCGGTCGGAAGAACACCGGCCTGCCGATCATCACTCCGGCCTGCCGAACTGGGAAAATTCAGAAATCCCAGCCACGGGTTTCTCGATCCCTAAAACACAAATCTTGTTTCTAACATGTTTTTCTCAAATCCCAGGCGTGAAAAACAATTATAGTTGATAGAAAAACATACTAGAACATGTTTGGACTCATTTAAACAATATTTAAACTCAAAATCCTCAAAAATCCGAAAATGAGAAAATAGGGGTAAAAATGAAAAATCTTGAATCCAATTCGTTTTTCTTCAATCTAAGCTTAGATTCTAGTTGTTCTAAATTCATTTAACTTAAATCCACGGTTTTCTAAGCTTAAACAACCCTAGAGTTCAAAAATGCACAAAATTGAAAATTTTGTAAAAAGTTTAGAAATTTCAAATCTAACCTCGAATCGAAGCTTCAATCCGCACTCTCGGTTGCCAAATCACGTCCCCGAGCCTCCTCCTTGCTAACCCGAAGCTTGGATTCGAATTTGGTTTAAAGATTTGAGTGAGAGATGTAGAGAGAGAGAGGGGGTGCCGAGAGAGAGATCAAGAGGAAGAGAGAGAGAGATGCGTGGGAGTGAAGAGAGAGAGAGAGAGGAAGGAAATAAATAGAGAAAATCGGTGGGCGGTTTTACTGTACGAAAACCATGTGCTGCCCACGGTTTTGCAAAACGGAGTATTTTTAACATTTTACAAATTGTTGTGTTTTAAAACTCAAAACATCATTTCAAAACAATCAGAAATTATTTAAATGCATCGATTTAACAAAACAACCAAGAACTCAAAATCCAACCAAATAATCTAATTAATGTTAAAACATTAATTATGGCACACTAATCCATCATTTGCATTATATTAACGTTAAATAAATTTTGGGGCGTTACACAATATCAAAAAATTGTTCTTAGCAATGTATGCTTGTACCGATCAATGTCTAGTTTCTAAAATCACATTGTTGATATTTCTTTTGCTAAATTTAGTTAGCTATATACAGATAATAAAAGAACATTTTTTTAATTGATAGTAAAGGAAAAAAAAAAGGATAATTTTTTTAATTATTTTGTTTATCTTAACGTACGTATAATAGTTTCTTTATGAATAAAAATATAATTATAATAAAAATTCATCTAAATATATGTTATATTTAACCAAAAAAAAAAAACATTTAATATGATCTAGTTGCATATCAGCTAAATACATAGAGGTTTTGTGAGTGAAAGACAACAGGCGTAAAGCTAAGTTGCATAAGCTTCTACCATACCTACAACTGTTTTTTTTTTTTTTTTTTTGCAAAGAAAAGATATGCGCTTTTAAGTTTGAGGAGAGACAATACATGCTTACTTACCGAATTATAAAGTATAGGAATGAAATGGAATTTAATTGAACAGTGTAATATTGTTGGCCACCTCCATTGTTTGGGTAAGGAACAAGACAATAATTTATTAAAAAAAGAAAAAAGAAAAATAATAAAAAAAAATGAACAAAAGCTAAGTAAGCATGGGTAATTGATACCTCCACCATTTTAGCCTTTGTTATGTAACTCGGAAAAAAAAAGAGTAATTTACAAAAAATCAAATCCAAACAAAAATATAAAGCAAAAAAGAGGAAGTAAGCACAAATTAAACATGTTTTGCCTTTCAAAAAAAAAAAAAAATTACACATGTTTGCTTATACGATCATTTATATAGTAAACAATTAAAATTTGTTCTAAAAATTTTAAGGGTACAAGAATCTTAATTATTAAGAGAAAAAAAGTTATTTTTTAAATTAATACAAGGTTAACAGTTTGTTTAATTTGTTATAGCAGGTTATATAAACAGCACATCATCAAAATAATTAGGGTAAAATAACTATTATAATAATTAGATTAAAATCTATCAGCAGAGACGTAACCGTTAAAAACTTATCATGTATATATTTGCTATAGCAGGTTATATAAACAACACATCATCAAAATAATTAAGGTAAAATAACTGTTATAATAATTAGATTAAAATCTACCAGCAGAGACGTAACCCTTAAAAACTTATCATATATATATATATATATATGTTTCTGTTAGCATACGCCTGGGTGGAAATTTCCCCCCATGTGGCGTGTAATCAAGGTTTTGAGTTTGCTTATTATTTCTCTCAAATTGTACGGTTTGTGATGCGTACTTGGGGAGTCTAATTGATGGTGTACCGCAAGTTGGCTGTTAATCGCTTTAATTGACTGGGCAATTTTGTAAATATGTATGAAGTCATAGGTTTTACCCCTTTGCTTTTTGTGAGGAGCACGTAACAGTTCAATTGCAAAACTAAAATTAGTTTATTTGCGATAACTTTGCTCCTTTTATATTCAAATTTAGTTATGTTGCTCTAATAAGCTCATTCATTAATATAAAATCACGTAGTTTGGTTAGTAGTGAGAGCCATTTTTACCGTGGCATGCGAGAGCTTACACTATAACAACTTTTTTTTCCCTTTTTATTGTAACGTGTGAGAGCTTTACGCTGTTTATAACTGAGTTTGTGGTTCACACTACTCTTAGCCAAACACCCTTATAATTGACCATGCAGTTAGACTGCATTGCATAATAGCCCAAATGCAATCATATGTTATGCTTATTGCTCACCTACATTTTTTCTTTGGGATATTACTAGTAACAATATATAATTTTTCCCTTTTGGAGTTGGCAATTTTTATGAAATAGAAACATGTTCGTAGATGCTACTAATATAATGGTCAATATTTCTGTTCAAGATCTTTATCGGTGAGTTAAAAATCAAAGGAATAGTCAAACTTTCTATAATCGGTGTGGCAACCACATTCACTGGAGTGAATAAAAAGGTTTGTACATGCCATCATCATCATTCAACGGGTTTTTGCATTGTATTATGTTTGGTGTTTCTTGTTGAATTGTTGATGGGGTGGTTTGGCATGTTCAAATTGTTGGGGGTTGAGTCAAAGTCATTTCAAATTTTTGTGTGCATGTTTCCTTATTGTGGTTGTATCTCATGTAATGACTACATCTTCTTCTTGCAAGTTTGAGTTTGAGATTCTAACTGCAATCTCTTTGTTTGGCAAACGGCTTGTAGTGTCTTTATTTCTCACGACAACGATTGAATCTTGTGAGATATGTTTTTGAGCACTCTAAGTATTTGTCCTGCTTGCATTGTTCTGATCCCGTGGAGCTTAGTTCATACTGTGAATAGAGTCTCAAACTTAGTTTTTAATCTCGATCACTCCATCTTTGTCCCTGTGAGAAACTCCAGAGCTCTAGCGGGACATAGTATGATAGTTTGTTGAAATCTGATTATAAGGACCCATAACGAATTATCTTGACAACTTCGTGAGGCAAATCCATAAAAAGCCTCTCGCGTTGGTCCTATTGTTCATATGTTCAACATTAAAGAGCTAGGGATGAAACTAATATTGAGGTATTTCATCACGCAAAAGATATACCTGCAAGAATAACCATCACCTCGAACAGTAAACAACTCCACTTTAGATTTTTTATTTGTGACATTATGTTGCATGTTCCTTAAATGGAACTTCATTGGATCGTCTATTATCACCGAGTTCTTGAGTGGAGTAAATGTAGCAGAGATTCTGAAGCTTGATTTGCTTTTCCAACCTCTCAATATTTTTCTTATCAAACGTGATATTTATAAGTCGAGTGAAATTAGATTAGAGATTTTGATAAAATAGAATCTTAGTGCTATTCTCATCAGACTTAATCTTTTTTGTCTCTTCCATTTCTTGTTGGCATGTTACTACATGAATAAATACCAAGTTTTTTCATCTATCTCTGTCTTTTCTGTGTAATTTAGTTTGAACAACAAATAAGTACTAGAAGATGTGCAGAATGGGACTGCAAATAATTTTTTCCAAATTTCTTTCAATATCAACAAGAAAAAGCAAATGACTTTATTTAAATTATTCACACAGCAAGTCGATATGCAAAAGGGTTTAGGATGGAAGAATCAAGGGGTAAATTTAACAAGCATGAGTAAAAGATGAATAGGATGGAAGAATCTATTTGTAACTTGGACACAAACCTTCACAAGTTGAGTGCTTTCATGAAGACTATTGAAATCCAAATAGGTTAACTTGCACAAGCGATCAACAATCCACAAGCCGAGAGGATTTCTAGCAACATGGAGGCAAACCCAAGGGAGCATTGCAATGTTATCATTCTTAGGAGTGGAAAAAAGGTGCAAGAGCCTAAGCCACAAGAAGATAAAGCCAATCCTTCCATTTCTACATCATCTTTAGATCAAGATATGAAGCCATTAAAGGATAGCCACAACCCACGATCGATTTTCTTCCTAGACAATCCACCTATTGTCCCCACACAGCTTCTATTCGCTCAGCAATTTTAAAAGAAGTTAGATCTACAGTTCTCTAAGTTTTTGGAGATTTTTATGAAATCAATATTAACATTCTTTTTATCAATGCACATGAGCAAATGCCAAACTATGTCAAGTTCACGAAGGAAGTCATGTCAAAGAAAAGACAATTGAAAAACCATGAAGCCGTCAACCTCACCTAATAGTGTAGTGCCATTCTCCAATGCAACTTGCCTCAAAAGTTGAAAGATCCCAAAAGCTTCACCATTCCATGTGCTATTGGAGGATCAACATTTGAGAAGTCTTTGTGTGATCTTGGACAAAGCATCAATCTTATGCCTCTTTCAATGTTCCAAAAGTTGGTAATTGAAGAGGTAAAACCAACAATTGATCCCGTACTTATCCTAAAGGTATTGTTGAGGATGTGTTGGTCAAGGTGAATAAATTCATCTTTCCCACCGATTTTGTTGTCTTGGACATGAACGAAGATCATGAAGTGCAATTAATTTTTGGGCGACCATTCTTAGCTACCAGAATTGCGGTGACCAATGTGGCAAGAGGAGAATTGAGCTTAGGTGTAGAGGAAGAGAAAGTGACCTCTAGCAATTTCAAAACACCTAGCAACCCATAAGAACCCCCTTCACAACTTCAATTTTGAAAAGGGGATGACGAAGTGGAAAATTGAAGAACATTTTGACTCCAATAGGCCTAGACAAAGGAAGAAAGGCACCGGCCAAGGACTTGGAGATTGGTTTGTCATAGCCACTATTGACCCAATTCCATCATACTCAAGGGCATCAAATGCAAGGTGACATGAGTCTAGAGCACCATCAAGAGATAGGAACCTCAAGAGTAAGGTTGTAATGAAATAGTCGATTAATGACGTCAAGGGCCAAATTTGAAAGCTATGGCAATGTCGAGTTAATGACATTAAACAAGCGAATCTTGGGAGACACCCTAAGCTTCCTATCCCTTCACTCTTTTTCTTTTTATTTTTATTTTAGTTGTGCTTGTTGTTATTAGATGTTTCTAAGTTTTAGTTATTTATTTAGTTGTTTAAGCAGTTTATTTCAAAACCTTGCATTAATGTTTGAATTTTGTGTGTTTTGTTAGGTGTTGAAATAATCGGGAGTTTAAGAACATGAGTTTTGGTAGAAAACAATTCGAGGAGATGGAAAAGGCTAAGGGATTAGGCTAGAAACCCTTGGTATATATGTCCTTGACCCTTGTTCTTTTATTGCTTAAAACATTGAGGACAATGTTTATTTTAAATTTAGGGGGAAAAATTATTCTTGTTGGGTTTTGGCCTTTAATTTTACGTTGATTATCATGACTTTCCTTCCATCACTCATGTTTGATAGTTCTTGTTTAGTTTCTATAGGTTGTTTAGTTCTTTTAATGGTGATTTCATTGCCAGTTTGAATAAAGTGTGAGTTTTAAAAAATGAGATAACTAGAGTTGTATGATGATGTAGCTATAGTTTGTTCTCTTATGAGAAAAGAACTCACACTTTGTCACACTTTAAAATGAGATGCCACACTTTAAACATTCATCACTCACACTTGGTTTTCTTTAGTTTTTTTGTTGGTTTAAAGTGTATTATTTCGCATCTTTCTTGTGTTTTGCTTGAGGATAAGTAAATGTTTAAATTTGGGGGTGTTTGATGAATGAGTATTTTACTCACAAATCAAATACTTCTTAAGCTTAAGTGTTTGTAAAAATCCTCAAGCTTTTATGTTATTTTGATGGTTTTATGTTATTATATAGGAAAATAAGTAAATGGCATTTATTGGGGGGATTTGGGCATCATTTGAAGGCTCAAAATCCATCCCAAAGGCAAGTCTAGTAGCCTGTCACTTCCTACGTAGCATCAGGCACATGGCCATGCATATTAGGAGGCCTAGGTGAAGGCATCACATGGCCGCGAAGGTGTGGGTGCATGCCAATGCTCAACAAGCAGGCCACCCATGGCACCTGCACACCAGTACAGGCCTGCTATATGACCAGCGCAGGCCTGCTATATGACCAGTGTGGTCCTAGCATGCTGAGTGAGGTTGAGGGCTAATCTTGGCCCTGTTTTTGTCCCGACAACCCAAATTGAGCAAAAAATGAGGCCTTAAATATCATAAACCTTAAAAACCCTTGGGTAGAAAAGACGCACAATTTTTAAGGACGATTTTGAAGATACACTTTTTTAGAGAGAAGAGGTTAGAGGCTGATTTTTCTTGGAGAATTTCTTGAAGATTCTTGAAGGATTGAAGCCTTAAAGATCATCTTCACTATAGTTTCCTGTTGGTACCTTTTTTATTTTTATTTTCATTTAGAATTTGCATTTATGGATTTGTCTTGAACATTTTACATTTATGATCTCTATGATTTTATTTATGGATTTATCTATGCTTAGCAAGATTTTGAATCTAAAGCTTGATGTAGCTCTATTTGATCTATGTTTGAAAATTTTATTTAATTATTAATATAGTTTCGTTTCAATTTATTTATGTTCCTTTATTCTTAATACTTATAATTTGTTGGGAAATGAATTAGTTGATTTGATTCATAAATTTCAATATTCGGGAGAGATTGACTCATTTTTTGGTTTTAGAAAACATAATCTTAGTTATTGTTGAGTTCGGGAGACCGAGAACACTTAGACAATCACTAGAAGGGTTTTCTTAATGAATGTATTGGTATACAAGTTAGATCGGGATATCAAGTTGGATATTTATACATATTTTCTCATTTGACACTAGGGAGAGGTAGTGGGGCTAATTTATAGCCCTTGATTAATGAATTGATCGAAGCTAGCTAATCATTACTAAATAGGTAGAACATAGGAAAAATAGAGTGAAGTCAAAACCCTAGAGATTCTATCATATAGATTTTCCATTTCGTGAAATCGCCTATTTTATTTATTGTTTTATCAATTGTTCTGATTAATCTTGTTTGTTTAATTTTCTTTTATTTCTTGCAATTAATTCAAACTTGAATTTGCGTAGATAAAATTAAGTGAGAAAACCCATAATACTTAGCTTAAATTCCTAAAAACTCAATCCTTGTGAGACGATACTTGACTTTTAGTAACTTAATTACTTGTCTGACCATGCACTTAAGGGTTTAGCGTAACACAAATGTATGCGTGCATGCATCACGCATGCATGCATGTATGTATGTATGTTTCATTGATGAAAGATTTTTTGACTCTTGTCCATTGAGATTTTCTAATTTTATGACATATATACATATGTGTGTCAATTGTTATTTTGATAGGAAATTACACCAAATACCCTCTTATGAACATCCTTTATCAACATTGTCCCTCTCTTGTTGGCTTTTCAAAACCATCCATTTAAATTTATTTCCTTTTTAGTTTTATTTATCAATTAACCTTTTTACTCTAATTTAGATACAAATCCTAACACAATTTTTCTCCTCTCTCTTCCCTGTCTTTCCCTATTGGAATACGAATACCCAACAAAATTTTTATAAATTTTAAGTCAGAGTATTTTTCAAAACACAAGTTTGACATGCTAAATACATAAATTAATAATAAATCTTATTAACCTCTTTTGTGAATTGAAAAGCTGAAGCAATCTATGAAGAGAAGAACGTCTCAAAAAAGCCTCGGGGTATGTTTGGTTGAATATTCAAATCAAGGTTTGAATCATTTTGCTACAGTATTTTCTTTCACAAAAATTTAAATCTTCATTCAAATACTCTACTCAAATACTCGAACCAAACGGGCCCTCAACTAATTGGTCTTCTTTACTATTCTTTACTATGATCGGAGTGCGAGTAGCCACACACTGTATAGCTTTGCTTCTGGTGACTCTCCTTCTAACCACTGGAGAATATCTAGAGCTAAGGTTCTTGAAGTTAAACAATAGTCTTCAAGGATTTCAGAGTTTCTCACACTAAAGTACTCAGCTTTTGCTACTCAAATGATCTGAATAACAAAGAAAACTTACAAATATTTATAGTGGTTAAATTTTGGATTAAACTTTAACAGATTAGGCTTCAAAATTCAAGTCTGGATTAACTTTTGATGAAAAATGCATAAAAAATGCGTATACAGATTATCGCACTATAGGCCAGCTGATGTGGGAGATTGACCTGCTAAACTTACTCTATCGGCAAGCCGAAGTTTCCCATCAGCCTGCTAAACTTACGATAATCTTAAACGTTGAGAATATTTTATTTTCCACTCGAGAATCTTAGATAGAGCATCAGTTTTAATTCAAATAACCCAACAAAGGTGTTATCTGATTAAAATGGTCATATACAGACAATCCCATAGAAAATAAAATATCATCCAAATAATTCAACATGTTTGTTTTGAATTAATTTATAAAATTAATTCAACTGATAAACTAACATGAATTATTAAATCCAATTTTATCAAATTTTAGCCAATATAATAATTTAACAAAAGTCACCAAGATGTAAGAAAAACATGTCGTATCGTTACAGGATTTATTATGAGCTAGCAAAGGGGACCTAATGAACATGTATAGTTCAAGCTCCTATAATTATAAAATATAATATCCTAGATGCATATTTTATAATTATCAACTCTAATGCTACTCCACTAAAATTTGAGAGTTGTACTCTTGAACTATATAAAATTACAAAGCTTCAATAAGCCAACCGTCCATGGTGCATCATAATGTGTCACGTCCCCATGGGATATTCATAATTGGTGTAAGGATCAATTCTATTTTATTTTCCCAGTTATTTTTATCTTATGTTCCATTATCACATTATTGAAATATTTGTTATCCATAGATAGTAAACCATTCGGTTACACCTATGTATCCAAATGGTTGAGCGCTCAAGTCTTCCAATTATAGGATAATGCATATAAGAGAATATCATTAACTCTGCAATAAAAAAAAGCTATAGATTTCATATCTATGAATACTAAGTCTATGCGAATTAGGAGTTTCCCTGATTAGATTTTTGAACTCCTACAACTACTTCATAAACTCAGTCAAGGTCACATCTTGTCTATTGCTTAAATTATATGAAGCTCTAAATGGGATGAATTCCTTTGATAGAGTCTCAAAGACCATAGTCATCTGTGACTTAGCATCGATATCAACTCTATGGGTTTGAGCCTCAGCAAGGTAACCCATGACCAACATTATATGCTCCTTTACAAGAGTCCCTGGTCTTTGTTTGCAGTTTAAGAGTTTTCAAAGTGCCTCTTGCTATTTTGTTTGGGCTTGGCCTTCAAACATGTCTTCAAGATTATCCAAGATATAATCTTCATGTTGAGCCTGCAGCATGTTATTCATGCTAGCCATAATGTAACAACATGCCTGATCGTTAGCATCTTCTCATCGATCATATGCTTGGATTTACTCATTTGTAGAATCCTGATAGGTTCGGGAGGGCACGATGTTGTCAGCATAAGTTTCAGTTTCTCAAAGGAAAGGACGATATTTAGGTTCCTTTTCCAATCCTTGTAATTCTCGGCAATTAACATGTTTTATTGAGTATTGATGATAAAGCGTTTTTAGACATTTTATTCTATAATAAAGATTCATATACCAAATACAAGCAAACATTCCACAAAAAATTAGTAAGATAACACAAACAAGTAAACATAATTGTATTTATGTGTCAAAACCTTGAAAAAATTACAACCTTACAGCGATAATTTCCAACTCAGAATCCAACAAGCCGCCTAGGGGAGACTTGTCAAATTCAATTAGGAACACAGATTCCCTCTAATTAATATATGTCATCCTAGACCCGTCTGTTCTAGCATATATCAATAATCTTTTTCTTTGGCCATAAATTTCATTAACAGAGCTCCTAGGGGAGGTTAATAACAAATTTAATCTTGAGTGTATAACTATCATTTCAACTATTTTATCCATGATTTATAATCGCCACCTAGAGGTGTACAATGATAAACCATGCTAAAATAAACACTACAACAAATTCAAGATTATATGACCTTTATTTAACGATTGTTTTTCAAAAATCGTCGTGATAATAAAAAAAAAAACCGACATGTTACGCCCACGAAGACGAAAACCGTCATGGTATTGGCAGGAGCTACCACGTAGGGTTTTTAAAAAATCGTCGTGTAAGATTAGACCTTTCACGACGGTTTTTATAAAAACCATCGTCGAAAGTTTTAAAATTTTTTCTTTCACGATGGATTTTAACACGACGGTTTTTACAAAAACCGTCGTGCAAGGTTCTCATATTTGAAATTTTTAGTATGACACCAAATTTAACCTTTCACGATGGTTTTTATAAAAACTATCATGGAAGGTTCTGCATGTTTGAAATTTTTAGTAGCTCACCAAAATTTAATCTTTTACGAAGGTTAAATTTGGGTGGGAAACTAAAAATTTCAAACATAAAAACCTTCTATGACAGTTTTTATAAAAACCGTCGTGAAAGGTTAAATTTGGCGCCATACTAAAAATTTCAAACATGAGAACCTTACACGACAGTTTTTATAAAAACTATCGTGGAAGCCTCAGCGCCTTTTACGATGGTTTTTACAAAAAACTATCATTGAAGCCCTTTCACAACGGTTTTTTTAAAAACCGTCGTGGAAAGTACTATGGATTTTAGTAAAACTGTTGTGAAATGTTCCGCATGTTCAAAATTTTTAGTATCCCGTTGAATTTTAATCTCGCGCCAATGACATGGCCTTTCCTATTTATTCAAAATTTCTCTAACTCAAACCCACTAACTCTCAAACCCCTTTCTCTCTCTAACTCCTCCCCCCACAACCTAGCCACCGACGAACCCAACCCCTATGGCATTCCATCGACTTTGACATTCCTCTGTCACTCTCTCTATGACCCACCTAACAAACCCGATACCATTCGCCACCGTTCATCCTCATCCCTTGACATTCTACCGACTCCACCATCATTCAACTCGTCCTTTGTCGTTCCATCGACTCTACCACTGTTGGTAAATTTCAAACCATTACTTTTAGTTTTAACATTATTGTTAGTTCTAAAGTTATTATTATTTGGTTATTTTAGTGTTATTTAGCTTTAGTTTTAGTTTTAATATTAGTTATATTAATTTGTTATTTGCTATTTAGTATGTGTTACTTGTATTTGTTGTTTGAAAGAACTTTGAACAACATTTAACATTTTGGTGTGAGAATAGGTTACTTTTTATGCGTTTGTGATGCCTAAATATTATTATGATGCCTACCATATGTTCGATGAAAGGCTTCTATGGCTGTGTGTTTGTATTTGTGTTTGTGTTTTAGACACCAAAAATCCATCAACTGTTGTGCAAGCATAAAAAGAGTACATGACTTTATAATGTAAATATATATATAATTTTGTAAAAATGTTATAGTTCAATATAATTATGCGATTATGAAATTAGGTCATTGTATTAATGGTGAAAACACGGGACCATTCATCCTATGGGAAACCAAAAATTCTGGTTATTTTTTTTAGCTTTAGACCAACTTTTTTCACGATGATTTTTAGTGAAAATGATCGTGAAACAAGAGCCTTATACAACGGTTTTTATGAAAACCGTCATGTAAGGCTTAGCTTATACGATAGTTTTCTTAAAAACCGTCGTGTAAGCTTAGCGTTTCACGACGGTTTTTAGTGAAAACCGTCGTGGTAGCCTCGTCCTAAGATCCCCTAACCCCACCAAAAAAAAAATCTACGACGGTAAAAACAGTTGTAAAAAGTCTCGTTGGTACTACGACAGACGATTACACGACAGTTTTTAAACCGTCATGAAAACATACCATGATGGTTTTAAACCGTCATGTAATCTACAATTTCTACTAGTGAAATTATCTCTTCGAAGATCTAATCCGATACATGATGAAATCTCTTCTTAGGGATCGGAACCACCATGTGCTACCTATGGACCAACGATGGAAATCGTAGGTCTTTTCTTCAAAAATCTTCTCCCACTCAATATTTTAAAGGTTAAGGTTTTATGTTAACATGCATGAACAATTTTTAATAAGCGGCTCTCCCTATTCTACATGGCATGTTATCAACATACATGGCAAATCATATTATAATGTAGACAATCAAAGCAATATGCAAAGCCAAAAGCAAAATAATAAAGAAATAGCCGTAATATCGTGGTTCCATCCTAAATTAAAGAAAATAAAGATTACAAAAGATCAACCAAAACATATTATTGATTCTTCACCTTGTATCTTGAACTTGTATCCTTCTTCATGTAGCATCCACCTTTAATTCTTTAATCCCTCATAGATCAAAAGTTTTATTTTTATGGTTATCATAAAATTTCATGTTTCTTAGAACTGTCTCAAAAATAAAATAAAAAAACTACACCTAAAAATGCACATTTTTTAAAAAATGTTCTGTCTCACTGCTTGCCTGCCAAATTGAAGTTCAACTAGCTGGTCTATGACCATCGATCTACCAACCGAGCTGAACTCACTTTTTTGCGAAAAATAGTTTTTCAGTAGTTTTTCAATTTTTTATTTTCAACAATTCAAAAACATAAAAATTTATAAACATAGAAAAACAATGGAACTCTTATCATCTCCATCTTCTTGATCCGTCTTTACTTTGAATGATTATTTAATTACAAACTTTTATAAATTTAAAATTAAAATGATAATTCTTAGATGATGATGATAGACCACCATCTAATTACATGAAAAACCTAGATGTATATTCAAACCTCTAAGGAACCATGACCAGTCCAAATTATTTAATCAATAAATAATTAAATAATAATTTAATCAACCATAATTAATTAAACATTCATCATATAATCTTATAACAACATTTAATTATATAGAAGCCTTAGAGTACCAATTCTTTTAAAAAAATTAAATTCAAGCATAGGAGAGAATAAGATCACAAAACTCATCTATATAACATGATCACTAACCCAAAAATCAACGTAAAACTAGTCTCTAATACCAATTGCTAGAAAATAAGTACATAGCAAAATTTTAAAATTTAAAAATTAGAGTATATTCCAAAACACAAGTTTGACATGCTAAATACATAAATTAAGAACAAAAATTACTAAGCACTTTTGTGAATCGAAAAGCATAAGCAATCTGTAAAGAGAAGAATGTCCCATAAGAGTCTCAACCAATTGGTCTTCTTTGCTATTCTCTATCTATAATTGGAGTGTAGGTGGTCACATGTCGTACAGATTTTTCTCTAGTGACTCTCCTTTGAACCACTTGAGAATAACTAGAGCTAAGATTCTAGATGTTAAACAATAGCTTTCAAGGAGTTTTAGAATTTTTAACACTAGAGTGCTCATTCTTTGCTTCCCAAATGATTTGAATAACAAAGAGAACTCACCTCTTGTTAATAATGGTTGAATTTGGGGTTAAACCTTATCAGATTAGGCTTCAAAATTCAATTATGGATCAACTTCTGATGAAAAAAGCATAAAAAATATGTACACAAATTATTGCATGATCGACAAGATATCGGCCTACCAAACTTACTCCATCGATAGGCCGAAGTTTCGCATCGGCCTGCCGAACTTACTATAATCTTGAATCAAATTAAGGTATCAAGAATCTAACCAGAACCTTGATTAGACTCTCCACTCTTGCTCTCTTTCCTCCTCATTTCATGTCTCTCACTCTCTTCCTTACTTAGCGTCCTTTATCTTAGAGTAACCAAATCACTCCCTTCTGCTCCATAGAACATAATTATTTTCCACCCGAGAATCTTAGATAGAGCCTCAGTTTTAATTCAAATAATTTAATAGAAAAGTTATCTGATTAAAACAATCATATGCAGATAATCCCATAGAAAATAAAATATTGTCCAAACAATTCAACATGTTTAGCTTGGATTAATTTACATAATTAATTGAACCGATAAACTAACATGAATTATTAAATCTAATTTTATCGAATTTCAGTCAATCTAATAATTTATCATAAGTCACCAATATGTAGAAAATGCATTCCGTATTGTTATAGGATTTATTATCAGCTAGCAAAGGAAACCCGATAGACATATATAGTTCAAGCTCCTATAATTATAAAATAGAATATCCTAGATACATATTTTATGATTATCAACTCTAGCACTACTCCACTAAAAACTTAAAGCTGCACTCTCATACTATATAAAATTACGAAGCTTCAATAGGCTAACCGTCCATGACATATCATAACATGTCACGTCCTCATAAGATATTTATAATCGGCTTAAGGTTAAATTATGTTTTACTTTCTTGATTATTTTTATCTTACATTCCATTATCACACCATTGGAATACTTACTATACATAGATAGTATACCATTCGGTTATACCTATGTATTCAAATGGTTGAGCGCTTCAGTCTTCTAATTACAAGATAATATACATAAGAGAATATCATTATGTAACGCCCGCCTATTTTTATGTAACGGACCACATTAAGTTAGTAACGTTATTAAGGAATGTTATTATTAAATAGCGTTATATGATATGATATGTAATGTGCATGTTATTAACTTTTTATGTCAAGTTTTGTGACAGGTGACGACCGCATGGGATCATTGTGCTCTAGTGTTCATGTGAAATTTTTAAGTATATGTTTGTTTATGATGCAATAAAGTATGAATGTTTTATGGTATGGCATTTAAGGATAGTTCGGCAGGCCGAACTTTCAAGATCGACAGGACGAACATCTTGCCCGAGAATGGCAGGCTGAAGAAACCCACTGGCAGGCCGAACTTGCTGGAACCGACAGGCCGAAGGAGAAAACCGGCAGGCCAAACACGGCTGACAAGCAGTCAGCAGAAATTTCTCCAAAATTATGGCTGAGTTAATTACATTAATTGGGAGAATTAATGTGATTAATTGGCATAATAATGGAATATTTTTATCAGTTAAGGAAATTAAAGGATTTGACTTGTATTAATTTGTATTATTTTAAGAGGGAAAATTATGGTAGGATTGATGAAGTGATTTGATTTTCCTTTTCTTTCTCTTCTTTCCTTCCACGCCAATAGCCCTTAACAGTCAGAATTTTCTGACTTAATGAAGGGAATTGAATTCCCATAATGGTGTTTATTACGTTAAAAATTTTAACGTTTCTTTTTTTATTATTATTTTCTCTCCTCTCCCGCTTTCTCTCTCAAAGAAAAAGAAAAAAATTTCTGAGACGTTCTTTCATTTTTCTTCCCCTTCTCTTCCTCACGAAATTTTTCTCTCTCTGCCACGAAAATTTTCTGAGTATATTGAAAGAAAAAGTTTTGTTTCGTTGGTGAAATCAAGGGGTTTTGAGAAGATATTTCCAGGTATAAATTCAGTTTTTGGTATTTTTGAAAAGAAATTATTTTCCTCGTTAGGTATTGTATTTTGTCTCGACATTTTTTATATGATGTTATGTATATGTTATGTGATGCTTTTCTAAGTTTCATGTCATTTCAATGTTTTAATGAAAAACGATATTTCTGTCTTCTACCCCTCACAGTAATATGTTACTGTATAATTTTAAAAGTATGAAATATGTAATGATTATTCAAAGGGTAAAAATGATGTTTTCATGAAAAATTGTTATAATATGCATATGTATGAGTATGATAGATGAATGTGTTTTATTTATATGTTATGAAATTTTTATGGGAATTCATTAAGAAAAATGTTTTAATAAATGCTATTTCTGGATTTTTTGTTATGAAATGTTATGTATGTTTAAAAGATTTTATGATAATAAAATAATTTCATGCATGATAATATGATGCTTGTATGAAGTTTTAAATTAAAATATAAATATATTAATTGTTTGAAAATGTTTTATTTAAAAGATAATTATATTCAAAATGTATGGTTTGTTTTATATGCTTAAGGTAATATTTATGATTTAAGAAAAATCATAATAACATGTTTATGTGATGACGATTTTATGGTTATGAATTATGTTTATAATATGAGATGAGTGTATGGATAGTTCATGATAAGTATTGATTTTTATTGCATTTTTAAATGATAAATGGCATGAACACTCAAGGAAGCGAGCACATCGAGACTGCGGCATCGTCACCAAATGCATTTTTAAGGTTAAGTAAGCTATCGTTAAGGTAAGTACATTCTCACCTACAACATGATACCTTTTTCAAGGTTTGATAATATATTTTCAAGGATACTCATGATGATTTTATGATGATTTTTCCTTAAAGGGTTTCTTATGAAAGATTTTCATGATTTTAAAGATATGCATGTATAATGATGACATGTTTCAAAGTATGAAAAGTATGTATATATATATCACCTAATAAGTGTTGCACACCCAATGTTATGAAATGTTATGTTATGATGTCATGTTTGGTTTGGGATTAGCTACCCTTCTCCTCTTATGACGGCGCGCCTATGATGATGTTTATGGTGCAACACTTGGGCCCTTAAGATAAAATGGATTAAGTTTTAAAATGGTTAACGTTACGAAAGATATGTTCTATGAAATTGTGCTTATGGCACTTTTATGATATGATGACAATGATGATGATGATGATGTTTATGAAAGGTTTTAAATTGTGAGAATATAAGTACTTACTAAGCGTTAGCTTAATCATGTTTTATATGTCATGTTACAGATAAGGGTAAGAGAGTCATGGAATAGGTGGAGGGCATGGGAAGGCGTGTGAGCAACATGAACGATGAATTGTAACCGGAAGCACGCCAAGAAAATAATTTTATGATTTAATCAAGTTTTATATATATTTTTGAACATGTTTTTGTGTTAAGTTTTTAAGAACACTTATATTATGATTTTATAAGTTATTTTATCATTTTCTTATGAATTATGAACTTTCGCTATATTTTACGTAAAGTTGGTATGTTTTAAATTAAGTTTTCCAAAGGAATTTGGTCTCGGACGGCTTGCCGAACTTTGTGGCCGGCCTGCCGAAGACCAGAAGTTCGGCCTGCCGATTGAATTTTCTGGCCTGCCGAACATGGATGAAGTTCGGCCTGCCGATTGAATTTTCTGGCCTGCCGAACATGGATGATTTGCAAAGCCTCTGCCGGCTTGTCGGTAGAGGGAACTCCGGCCTGCCGATGATCTTTGGCCTGCCGAAGTCCCAAGTTCGGCCTACCGAACTGTGGGAATAAATGGATTTCAAATGATGTGATGACCAAAGAGATTTAACGTGATATTTTTTTAAGTCCTGATTTTACAATTTGACAAACCTATATTATTAAATAAGTTCATGTTTAATTTAAGTATAATTGAATAAATTATTATATGGAATAAGTTAAACATTGTCATTTTAAACAATGATAAAAAAAAATGTATGAATGGATCCTGGTAACGTAAGTTTAAGTACTTTTAAAATCAATAGTAATGATTAAGTTTGATATTATTTATAAGTTTAATGTTTATACATGTATGAATGTAAGTATGTAACGTCATTTGTGACGTCCGAATTAAGGGGCGTTACAGGCTTTGGTATCAGAGCAAATCTTTCGATTACAATTCATATCGCCACACGTCGATCCAAGTCCTCCAAGTAAGTATGATATTAAGTTAGATGTATTGTTGCAAGTATGATGATAAGATTAAGGTTTGAATGATTAATGATTAATGATATGGTAGTGAAAACTTGTCTCATGAATGGAAGATCATTTCTAAGTCCTAATTATTTTAAGGAAATTTGCAATGGATGGCCACAGAAGAATGTAGACCCGCACCCAAACTAACGAGAGACTTATGACGATGATCGCTGAACTGCAAAGGCCGTTGGAGGATCAAAGAAGGGAGATTGCTGCATTAAGGGCCAATGGCCAGAATGGTGAACCACGAGGCAATGATGTGCCTCCTCCTCCTCCGCAGCCACAAGCCCAAGTAAATGAAGTCCCAACTCTTGCTGTTGAACCAAGAGCGGCTTATCAAGAACCTCTTCTGGTCAGATGGAAGAGAGTCAAACCAGCTGACTTTGACGGTTCAAAGGACCCGTTGGTCGTACAAGGATGGTTAAAGACAATTGAGGCCACCTTACGACTCATGGATTTCACGGACAATGAAAGGTCCTCTGTGCCTCGTACTGCCTTACTATGGGGGCCAGAATTTGGTGGGATGGCATCGAATAGAGTAGAAATGTTGAAGAGATGTCATGGGCTGATTTTGTTCAAGAGTTCAACACAAAGTTCTTCCATATGAATGTTACAAGGAAGCATTATGAGGAGTTTGAAAGCCTACGCCAGGGGGATATGACAGTCACTGATGTGGTGACAAAGTTTGACCAGCTTGCTCGTCTATGCCTAGGGATGGTTATGAACGAAGGTGAAAGGGTCAGAAGGTTGATCAGAGCCCTTAGATCGGACATTGCTGCAATTGTTAATGGGGCAAGTCCACCAAGGACCCAAGAACAGGTTGTTATGAGAGCCCAACGTGCTGAGTTCCATCTGTCGAAGTTAAGAAGGAACCAGCCTCAGCCCAACCAGCAAGCCAACAATGCCAACAACCAGAACTGTCCTTCCCACAGGAACAACAACAACAACAACAACAATGGCAGCAACAACAATAGTCAGAACTGGAGAAATAATAAGAGGAAGGGCAATCCTCAACAACAGCAGGGCCAGGACAACAAGAGGCACAATGATGGTCAGCGTAACAACAATGACAGGAGATTCCAACCATGTGCCAAATGTGGAAAGAAACATCCAGGGGAATGCTGATTGGGGACCAACCAATGTTTCATATGTGGGCGTGAAGACCATTTCGTTAAGAACTGCCCTAAACTGATGAATGCTAATGCCCCGCAGAGACCTCCTCCTCAAGCCCAGCTACATCAGATGCAAGCCTCCCTTGAAGGGCCACTAATTAGTCAAGGGAGACTTGAAGCCCCACCGACCAACGCCCGAATCTATGCCATGACAAAAGAACAAGTGGCTACTGAAGCCTCCAATGTGGTCACAGGTCAGATAACCAGCTTATGTAATGATGTTTATGTTCTTTTTGATACGGGTGCCACGCATTCTTTTGTATCTATGTCACATGCTAAGAAGTTAGGGGTTTGTTTAGAGCCTATGAGATAGGGATTCACTACGACACTACCCTTCAGGGAAGTGATAATATCCACGCATTGTGTGCGTAAAGTACCCCTACGGATTTTTGATAGGGAACTTTTTGTCGACCTCATTGTGATCGACATGCATGACTATGACATGATTCTTGGGATGGATTTCCTAAGTAAGTATAATGCCTCAATCGAATGCCGAAAACGAAAAGTGATCAGAAATTCATTTATGTTGGTGAGACTAGAAAGAAACCCCACATGTTTCTATCAACAATGAAAGCAAGGAAGCTTTTAGCAAGTGGCTGCATGGGTTATCTGGCAAACGTTGTAGACAAAAGCCAAGAAGGAAAGACAAGAATGGAAGATGTTCATATTGTTCATGAATATGAAGATGTGTTTCCTGATGACCTAACGAGTCTACCGCCAGAAAGAGAAGTTGAATTCGAGATTGAGCTCGCTCCAGGCACCAAACCAATCTCTAAAGTGTCTTACAGAATGGCCCCGGCAGAATTAAAGGAGCTTCACACGCAATTAAAGGAGCTACTTGACAAAGGATTTATCAGGCCAAGTCAATCACCATGGGGTGCTCCAGTGTTATTTGTGAAGAAGAAGGATGGCACTATGATACTCTGCATCGACTACAGAGAACTGAACAAGGTGACAATCAAGAACAAGTATCTGTTGCCTCGAATTGATGATTTGTTTGATCAGCTCAAGGGTGCATCGGTGTTCTCCAAGATTGATCTACGATCAGGGTATCACCAGTTGAAGATTAAAGAAGGAGATATCCCCAAGACTGCTTTCAGGTCGAGGTATGGTCACCATGAATTTGTGGTTATGCCTTTCGGTCTGACAAATGCACCGGCTGCCTTTATGGATTTGATGAATAAGGTATTCAAGGATTTCCTCGATAAATTTGTTGTTGTATTTATCGATGATATTCTTGTCTACTCTAAGAATCAAGAAGAACATGAGGAGCATTTAAGGATTGTGCTGGACGCTTTAAGAAGACACCAGCTATATGCTAAGTTCTCTAAATGCGAGTTTTGGCTTGATAAAGTGTCATTCTTGGGGCATGTTATTTCAAAGGATGGGATTATGGTGGACCCGGCTAAAGTAGAAGCTGTACTCAATTGGAAGCAACCTATGAATGCAAGTGAAATAAGAAGCTTCTTGGGTCTAGCAGGTTACTATCGGAGATTTGTAGAAGATTTCTCCAAGATAGCAGCTCCATTCATAAACTTGACTCGCAAAGGAAAGAAGTATGAATGGACGGATGCATGCGAAAAGAGTTTTCAAGAACTGAAGAAAAGATTATTGACGGCTCCAGTATTGGCAATTCCTGAGGGAAATGATGGGTTCGTAATCTACAATGACGCATCCAAGATGGGCCTAGGAGCTGTATTGATGCAGAATGAAAAGGTAATTGCTTATGCTTCAAGACAACTAAAAGACTACAAAAAGAAATATCCTACTCATGATCTCGAGTTAGCAGCAGTTGTTTTTGCGTTGAAGATATGGAGACACTATTTGTATGGGGTCCAATGCAAGATCTTCACTGATCATCAAAGTCTGAAGTACTTCTTCACGCAAAGAGACCTGAACATGAGGCAACGAAGATGGCTAGAGCTGGTGAAGGATTATGATTGTGAAATCCTTTTTCATCCTGGTAAAGCTAACCGAGTAGCTGATGCTTTAAGTAGGAAGTCAGTTGCCACATTGATGTCGATGCAAGCAATGTCTCCACCTATAAGGAAGGAAATTCTAGACTTCGATTTAGAACTTGTAGCAGGCCAGCTATCAGCACTCTCTCTTGCTCCGACGATGTATGATGAAATTCGGAGTAAGCAAGATGACGACGTAAGCCTTGTAAGAATCAAGCAAGAAATGAAAGAAGGAAAATGTCAAGAGTTTCGTATTGCGGATGACGAAACTCTGTATCTTAAGGACCATTTATGTGTTCCCAATGTCGATGATTTAAGGGAAAGGATCTTGGCAGAAATTCATGACACTCCTTACTCTATTCATCCAGGTGCAACGAAGAAGTATAATGATCTAAAGCGTAATTTCTAGTGGTTTGGAATGAAACGTGATGTTGCAAAATATGTAAAGAAGTGTATGACATGTCAACAAGTAAAGGCTGAACACTAGAGACCTGGTGGTGAACTACAATCTATCCAAATACCGGAATGGAAATGGGAAGAAATAGCAATGGATTTCATTACCGGTTTACCCAGAACTACGAACGGTTATGATGCAATCTGGGTAGTTGTGGATCGGCTGACGAAGACGGCACACTTTATCCCTATCAAGATCACTTACTCTATAGAACGGTTAGTGGAACTCTATGTTAAGGAGATTGTACGACTTCATGGGATTCCTAAGTCAATTATCTCAGATCGTGATGGCAGGTTCACATCTAAGTTTTGGAAGAGTGTCCAGACTCCAATGGGAATCAGGCTTCATTTCAGCACGGCTTTTCATCCTCAAACTGACGGCCAAACAGAGAGGACGAATTTGATTCTGGAAGATATGTTACGAGCTTGTTCTCTCGATTTTAAGACCAGCTGGTGTAAAATGTTGTCGTTAGCAGAGTTTGCATACAACAACAGCTTTCAGACGGCAATTGGAATGGCTCCATATGAAGCGCTGTATGGACGAAAATGCAGGTCGCCTATATGTTGGCATGAAGCTGGTGAAAAGAAGTTGATAGAAAGTGTAGATGCTGAAAGAACCGACTTTGTGAATGAAACATCTGAGATGATAAAGTTGATAAGAAGAAGGATAGAGACCGCTCAAAGCTGCCAAAAGAGTTATGCTAATAAAAGAAGAAGACCTTTAGAGTTCGCTGTAGGTGAATATGTGTTTTTGAAAGTTGCACCAATGAAAGGGGTTATGAGGTTTGGGAAGAAAAGCAAGCTAAGCCAGGATTCATCGGTCCTTATGAAGTTGCTAAACAAATAGGCAAAGTAGCTTATCAGCTGAAGTTGCCTTCTGAAATGTCTGCAATGCACGATGTATTTCATGTCTCCATGCTTAAGAAGTATGTCCCAGACCCTATGCATGTGATTGAGCCACAAGTGATCGAGATACGAGAAGATTTAAGTTATGAAGAAAAGCCAATGAAAATACTCGATCAGAAAACCAAGACTTTGAGGAATAAAGAAATTCCATTGGTCAAGGTGTTATGGCGAAATCAGCAAGTTGAAGAAGCTACATGGGAACGTGAAGATGACATGAAAGCTATGTATCCGCATTTATTCTAAGTTTCGAGGTTGAAACTTTTATAAGGTGGGGAGAATTGTAATGCCCGCCTATTTTTATGTAACGGACCACGTTAAGTTAATAACGTTATTAAGGAATGTTATTATTAAATAACGTTATATGATAAGATATGTGATGTGCATGTTACTAACTTTTTATGTCAAGTTTTGTGACAGGTGACGACCGCATGGGATCGTTGTCCTCTAGTGTTCATGTGAAATTTTTAAGTATATGTTTGTTTATGATGCAATAAAGTATGAATGTTTTATGGTATGGCATTTAAGGACAGTTCGGCAAGCCGAACTTTCAAGATCGGCAGGCCAAACATCTTGCCCAAGAACGGCAGGCCGAAGAAACCCACCGGCAGGCCGAACTTGCTGGAACTGGCAGGCCGAAGGGGAAAACCGGCAGGCCAAACACGGCTGACAAGCAGTCAGCAGAAATTTCTCCCAAATTATGGCTGAGTTAATTACATTAATTGGGAGAATTGATGTAATTAATTGGCATAATAATGGAATGTTTTTATCAATTAAGGAAATTAAAGGATTTGACTTGTATTAATTTGTATTATTTTAAGAGGTTTCCTATTTTAAGAGGGCAAATTATGGTAGGATTGATGAAGTGATTTGACTTTCCTTTTCTTTCTATTCTTTCCTTCCATGCCAACAGCCCTTAACAGTCAGAATTGTCTGACTTAATGAAGGGAATTGAATTCCCATAATGGTGTTTATTACGTTAAAAATTTTAACGTTTCTTTTTTTTATTATTATTTTATCTCCTCTCACGCTTTCTCCCTCAAAGAAAAAGAAAAAAATTTCAGAGACGTTCTTTCATTTCTCTTCCCCTTCTCTTCCTCACGAAATTTTTCTCTCTCCCACAAAAATTTTCTGAGTATATTGAAAGAAAAAGTTTTGATTCATTGGTGAAATCAAGGGGTTTTGAGAAGATATTTCCAAGTATGAATTCATTTTTTGGTATTTTTGAAAAGAAATTCTTTTCCTCGTTAGGTATTGTATTTTGTCTCGACATTTTTTATATGATGTTATGTATATGTTATGTGATGCTTTTCTAAGTTTCATGTCATTTCAATGTTTTAATGAAAAACGATATTTCTGTCATCTACCCCTCACAGTAATATGTTACTGTATAATTTTAAAAGTATGAAAAATGTAATGATTATTCAAGGGGTAAAAATGATGTTTTCATGAAAATTTGTTATAATATGCATATGTATGAGTATGATAGATGAATGTGTTTTATTTATATGTTATGAAATTTTTATGGGAATTCATTAAGAAAAATGTTTTAATAAATGTTATTTCTGGTTTTTTTGTTATGAATGTTATGTATGTTTAAAAGATTTTATGATAATAAAATAATTTCATGCATGATAATATGATGCTTGTATGAAGTTTTAAATTAAAATATAAATATATTAATTGTTCGAAAATGTTTTATTTAAAAGATAATTATTTTCAAAATGTATGGTTTGTTTTATATGCTTAAGGTAGTTTTTATGATTTAAGAAAAATCATAATAACATGTTTATGTGATGACGATTTTATGGTTATGAATTATGTTTATAATATGAGATGAGTGTATGGATAGTTCATGATAAGTATTGATTTTTATTGCATCTTTAAATGATAAATGGCATGAACACTCAAGGAAGCGAGCACATCGAGACTGCGGCGTCGTCACCAAGTGCATTTTTAAGGTTAAGTATGCTATCGTTAAGGTAAGTACATTCTCACCTGCAACATGACACCTTTTTCAAGGTTTGATGATATATTTACAAGGATACTCATGATGATTTTATGATGATTTTTCCTTAAAGGATTTCTTATGAAAGATTTTCATGATTTTAAAGATATGCATGTATAATGATGACATGTTTCAAAGTATGAAAAGTATGTATATATGTATCACCTAATAAGTGTTGCACACCCAATGTTATGAAATGTTATGTTATGATGTCATGTTTGGTTTGGGATTAGCTACCCTTCTCCTCTCATGACAGTGCGCCTATGATGATGTTTATGGTGCAACACTTGGGCCCTTAAGATAAAATGGATTAAGTTTTAAAATGATTAACGTTACAAAAGATATGTTCTATGAAATTGTGCTTATGGCCCTTTTATGATATGATGACAATGATGATGATGATGATGTTTATGAAATGTTTTAAATTGTGAGAATATATGTACTTACTAAGCGTTAGCTTAATCATGTTTTATATGTCATGTTACAGATAAGGGTAAAAGAGTCATGGAATAGGTGGAGGGCATGGGAAGGCGTGTGAGCAACATGAATGATGAATTGTAACCGGAAGCACGCCAAGAAAATGATTTTATGATTTAATCAAGTTTTATATATATTTTTGAACATGTTTTTGCGTTAAGTTTTTAAGAACACTTATATTATGGTTTTATAAGTTATTTTATCATTTTCTTATGAATTATGAACTTCCGCTATATTTTACGTAAAGTTGGTATGTTTTAAATTAAGTTTTCCAAAGGAATTTGGTCTCGGACGGCCTGCCGAACTCTGTGGCCAGCCTACCGAAGACCAGAAGTTCGGCCTGCCGATTTAATTTTCCGGCCTGCCGAACATGGATGAATTTTTAATCCGATTTGCAAAGCCTCTACCAGCTTACCGGTAGAGGGAACTCCGGCCTGCCGAAGTCCCAAGTTCGGCCTGCTGAACTGTGGGAATAGATGGATTTCAAATGATGTGATGACCAAAGAGATTTAACGTGATATTTTTATAAGTCCTGATTTTACAATTTGAAAAACCTATATTATTAAATAAGTTCATGTTTAATTTAAGTATAATTGAATAAATTATTATATGGAATAAGTTAAACATTGTCATTATAAACAATGATAAAAAAAAAAACGTATGAATGGATCCTAGTAACGTAAGTTTAAGTACTTTTAAAATCAATAGTAATGATTAAGTTTGATATTATTTATAAGTTTAATGTTTATACATGTATGAATGTAAGTATGTAATGCCATCTATGACGTCTGAATTAAGGGGCGTTACACATTAACTCTACAAAAAATGAACTATGAAATCCATATCTGTGAATAATGAGTCTACATGAATCAAGAGTCATGTCTTCAACGTATCGGTATGCGTACCATCATTAAGTTAGGATGTCACCCTTTGGTACATTAAAAGACATAAGTTAAGAATACAGGCTCATTATTCATTTCAAGATTAAGATACGAAACACATGATTACCTAAAGTGAATTGATTTTCACAAATGGAATTATTAACCAAATAAAGTCAACTTTTATATCTCGATCTAATATATCGTCACCTATGACAATGCACCAAAGTTTTTACTCGTAGAGTCCCGCTCCGATGACTAAGACAAGCTATTTTCTGTTAGTGATGTAGACAATATAACAATCTTAGCATGAACAAAGCACCCAACTTTATTCCCTCGATTGCGGATGTTATAATTTAGGCCATCACTTTTAAGATTCATGTCTTTCGCATAATTGATCCATCATATGCATGATTCTTACCGACAATCTCAGACTTTTGTTTGCTTATCATACATTTATATAAACTGAACATAAAGAAGACAAAATTTGATATATGAATAATAAATAAACTCTTTATTGATAAAATGTCTCCAAAAACATATTACAACATTTTACTCCTTAGGGCGATATGTCTAACACTCCCGACTGCTCTCTATCAAATCCTTTTCTCTCTACCCCAGCTCCCTCTTGCTCTCTCCCCTTTGCCTCTGTCTATTATTTCTCCTCTCTACTCAACCACTCTTTTCTCTTTTATGCCTCCTTTCTCTGTTCTCTTTGCCTTTCATCTCCCTCACTTTGCCACATAAAGCTTGTCATTTGCACATTTGATCTACACCAGATTGCAATCTACCTGCATAGGATCATCGTCGCTATTCGAGATTAGATCTGCACTATCTAAAATCTCATTCCCTCGTGGCATCTATAACCAATCTATAGATTTACCATCAAATGAGATCTTGCCATCTTGGTTCCTCCATTCTATTCTCTCCTGCCACTTGACTCACTCTACTCAGCGTCGTCTTCGTAGAGGACTTGTTGGGTCTCGTCCACCCTAGCCATCACGGCCATGCCTTGCACTGTTTGAGTAGGTATTCGATTTTAATTCTTTTTTTGTATTTCTTTTGCTTCTGATATGATATGTATATATATTTTCTTTTATCTTAATTTTTGTGCAGCCATAAATTTTACATTTTCATATAAGAATATGACTTCAGGTACAACACTTTTTTTTAATTCTTTTTTTCTTAATGGTTTGATAAAATGAGATACAACTTTAAAAAATATGAAAATCTAGCAAATTCTACTCTAGCATCTACCAGATTTTACTATGCAGCCTGTTCCAAAGGCAATAGGTATTTTCTTGTTTTAAAGAAAATATAAGATAATATGGTAAACTTTGCTCTAAGATCTTCCAGTTTCCACTCCAATGGCTAGTGCTGATGACTTCGACACTTGGTATTTTTATTGAAAATAAAATATAATAAATCTAGTAGATTTGCTCCAACATCTACCACGCTAGGGATTGGAGATTGTTGGTATTTTTTATTTTAAAGAAAATATAAGATATTCTGGTAGATTTCGTTATGGCATTTACTAGATTCTACTTCGATGGCCTGACGGCACCAATGAATAGAGTAATCCACCACATAAGGGAGTGAGAAGGAAGAGTAATTTGTACTTTTAATAAAGATATCTATATGTTACATACCACACGTTTTTCACTTGGATGGACTTATGATACTAACCCAAAAAAAATTTAAAAATACGCCACAGTGGCATAAGTAAATTTTAGTGTCTTGACTAAAATATCCATAAACTAGATCTAGTGCTTTTTCCTAATCTCCCCCTTTGTTTCTCTCCTCGCTCTCTTCTGCCATTTCCCCTCTCTTTCCTTGTTCGCCTTTTTACCTGGCCTCCCCTTCTCTCCTCGTGCAAAATTCCTTTAGAACCGCCTCTTTCCTTATGCGAATCTCTCCCCCCCCCCCCCCCCCCCCCCCCCCCCCCCCCCCCCTTGGCCACCTCTCTCGTCTCACAAATCATCTCCTTTGATCTAGTCATCATTTGTCGAGGAAGCACAAGTGCAATGGAACTTTGTCGCACTTTGACTTGGACCACGCAACAACCAACACTAGTAGATCTCCTCCATCTCATCCATAGTCTCCAACGTTATAAGTGGATCTTGTCAGATCTTTCGGCATCATCTAGATCTTGCTCCACAAGATGGTAACTGCTATTGCAAAACCTTATTGCTACTCTAGTCACCATCATCGAGGAAGATAAAGATCGATTCAATTAAGGTTTTTTTAGATTTAATTTTGTTACTATTTCTGTGTTTATATGCAATTTTTTAATTTTTTATTTGATTATTGTTTGGTGATTTTTTTGATAATTTTAATTTTTGTTTTTTTTTTCAGGAACGAAGATAGTCGTGGTGTCGTCGTTCTTGGCAATTGCCGTTCGGTAACTGTGTGGATACCAAACAGTATCATGGCAGATACTAGTTGGTAGCATGGAAGATACCACGAGATATTGGTATTGTAACGCCCCCCTTACGGACGTCACAGATGTCGTTACATTCATACATTCATACTTATTTGAACTTTAAACATAAACATAAATACAAAACTTATAAGATACGTTTAATAGTAAACATAATTAAAACATACATAACCAGGACCTATTCATGCATTTTTTTTAAATAACATAACATTGCTTAATTTATTCCATATCATAATTTATTCAATTACACTTTAAATTAATCGTGAACTTATTTTAATAAAATAGAGATACCAAGTTGTAAAATCACAACTTATAAAAAACATCACATCGTTTAAAACATCACATTGATTATAACTCATTTGCCCCAATAGTTCGGCAGGCCGAACTTGGGACTTCGGCAGGCCGGAGTTCCTCAACCGGCAGGCCGACAGAGGCTTTGCAAATCAGGTTTAAAAACTCATCATCGTTCGACATGCCGAAAACATTATCGGCAGAATGAACTTTCAAACATCGGCAGGCCGACCGAGCCAAAAATCCTTGAGAAAACTTAATTTGTAAAACTGATTTAACTTTTCATAAAATTGCGGAATATCAAAATTCTTTAAAATGCTAAAATAAAATATAAAACCATAGTTCAAGTATTCTTAAAACTTAACATAAAAATATGTTCAAAATATAAAACTTGATTTAAAACATAAAAACATTCTTGGCGTTCTTTCGGTTACAATTTATCGTGCTTTGTGCTCACATGCCTTCCCATGTCCTCCACCTAGTCCATGATTTTCTTACCCTTATCTGCAACATGACATAAAACTTGATTAAGCTAATGCTTAGTAAGTACATATAATTCTCACATTTAAAAACATTTCATATACATCATCATCATCATCATTGTCATCATATCATAAAAGTGCCTTAAGCACAATTTCATAGAAACATATCTTTCATTACATTGACCATATTAAAACTTATTCCATTTTATCTTAAGGGCCCAAGTGTTGCACCATGAACATCATTGTAGGCGTGCCGTTATGAGAGGAGAAGGGTAGCTAATCCCAAACCAAACATGACATCATAACATATCATTTCATAACATTGGTGTGCAACACTTATTAGGTGATACATATATATATAATTTCCATACTTTGAAACATGTCATCATCATACATGCATAACTTTAAATCATGAAAATCTTTCATAAGAAATCCTTTAAGGAAAATAACCATAAAATCATCATGAATATCATTGTGAACATATCATCAAACCTTGTAAAACATGTCATGTTACAGGTGAGAATGTACTTACCTTAACAGCTAGCTTACTTAACCTTAATACGGTTTGGTGACGACGTCGTGGTCTCGATGTGCTCGTTCCTTTGAGTGTTCAAGCTATTTATCCATTTAAAAATACAATAAAATTAATACTTATCATAAAACATCCATTCATATAACATTCATTTATATATATATTCATATATATATTCGTCTCATATTACAAACATAATTCATAACCATAATTGTGAAAACATAAAATCATCATCACATATACATTCATCTCATATAGATATTATTCATAACATGCTTCCTTAAATATTATCATCAAAACATCTCATACATTACAATCATGAAAATCTTTTGAAAACGTTTTCTAATAATTTAAAATACATATATTTTAATTTTAAAATTCATTAAAACATCTTATTATCATGCATTTTAATATCATAAAATTATTTCATCATCAATAAAAATCATTTAAACATATATAACATTTTATAAAACGAAATCCAAAAATAACATTGTTAAAACAGTTTTCTTGACGTAATCTCATAAAATTTCATAACATAAAATACGCTCATCATACATTATACATGCACATTCTTGACAACTTTCATGAAAAACATCATTCATTTACCCCTTGAAGAAAAATTATATTTTTCATAGAGGATAGAAAATTCATAGTTTATCATAGAAATATCGAATTGACTTGAAACTTAGGAAAGCATCACATAACACATACATGCATAACATATTAAAAATTTAGAACAAACTACAATACCTAGAGAAAGATATCGCAGACGGTTGGAGGAGAAGAAAGGCTTTTTAAAAACACAAAGAAACGAGTCCTTACCTTAAAAGATTTTCTTCTCCAAACCCTTAAATTCAACCAACGAAATTTCAATTTTTCTTTCAACTATTTGCGGAGAACTTTTGAGAAGAAAGAAGAATGGAATTCATGAAGAAGAGAAGAAGAAGAAGAAGTTAGAAAACGTCTCAAAACTGAGAGAGAGAAGAGTGAGAAGATGAGAGAAAAATTGAGGAAAAGAACGTTAGAATTTTTTTTAACGTAACAAGCATAATGAAAATTCATTACCCTCGATTAAGTCAGAATTTTTCTGACTCATTGATAGCAAATGGAGTAGAGGAAGGAGAGAAAAGAGGGAAGTCAAACAAGCACTCATCACTTACCATGTTTTACCCTCTTAAAATACGAAACCATTTTAAATCATACAAATCAATGCGAAGTCAAACCTTTTATTTCCTTAACTGATAAAATTATTCCATTAATCTGCCAATTAATCACAATAAATCACCCATTTAACGTAATTATCTCAGCCATAAATTTGGAGATATTTCTGCTGACTGCTCGTCAGCTGTGTTCGGCCTGCTGATTTTCCCCTTTTGGCCTGCCGGTTCCACCAAGTTCGGCCTGCCGATGGTTTCTTTCGGCCTGCCGATGGTTTCTTTCGGCCTATCGATCTTGGGCAGACTGTTCGGCCTGCTGAACTGTCCTTAAATACCATACATTAAAACATTCAATTCATCGATGCATCATAATTAAGCATACATTAAAATAATCATAAACACTTGAGCACAACGATTCCATGCGGTCGTCACCTGTCATAAAACTTGACATAAAAAGTTAGTAACATTAAAATCATATATCATAACATATAACATAAATTATTATCAAGATTTCATTAACATCGTTACTAACTTAACATAATCCGTTACATCAAAATAGGTAGGTGTTACAATTCTCCCCACCTTATAAAAGTTTCGTCCTTGAAACTTAGAACAATTGCGGATACATAGATCTCATGTCATCCTCTCGTTCCCATATGGCTTCTTTAACTTGTTGATTTCGCCATAACACCTTGACCAATGGAATTTCTTTATTCCTCAAGGTCTTGGTTTTTTGATTGAGTATCCTCATTGGCTTTTCTTCATAACTTAAGTCTTCTAGTATCTCGATCACTTGTGGCTCAATCACATGCGTAGGGTCCGAAACATACTTCTTGAGCATTGAAACATGAAATACATCGTGCATTGCGGACATTTCTGAAGGCAACTTCAGTTGATAAGTTACTTTGCCTATTCGCTTCATGATTTCAAACGGACCAATAAATCTTGGTCTTAACTTGTTTTTCTTTCCAAACCTCATAACTCCTTTCATTGGTGCAACTTTCAAAAACACAAATTCGCCCACGGCGAACTTTAAGGGTCTTCTTCTCTTGTCAGCATAACTCTTCTGACGGCTTTGTGTAGTCTCTATTCTTTTTCTTATCAACTTTATCATCTCAGAAGTTTCATTAACAAAATCAGTTCTTTCAGCATCGATGCTTTCTATCAACTTCTTTTCACCAGCTTCGTGCCAACATATAGGCGACCTGTATTTTCGTCCATACAGTGCTTCATAATGTGCCATTCCAATTGTCGCCTAAAAGCTGTTGTTGTAAGCAAACTCTGCTAACGGCAACATGTTACACCAACTGGTCGTAAAATTGAGAGGACAAGCCCATAGCATATCCTCTAAAATCAATTTCGTCCTCTCTGTTTGGCCGTTTGTCTGAGGATGAAAAGCTGTATTGAAATGTAGCCTGGTTCCCATTGCAGTATGTACACTCTTCCAAAACTTAGATGTGAACCTGCCATCACGATCTGAGATGATTGACTTAGGAATTCCATGAAGTCGTACAATCTCCTTAACATAGAGTTCTACTAACCGTTCCATAGAGTAAGTGATCTTAATAGGAATGAAATACGCTGTCTTAGTCAGTCGATCTACAACTACCCAAATTGCATCATAACCTTTCATAGTTCTAGGCAAACCGATAATGAAATCCATTGCTATATCCTCCCATTTTCATTCCAGTATTTGGATAGACTACAGTTTGCCACCAGGTCTCTGGTGTTCAACCTTTACTTGTTGACATGTCATACATTTCTTCACATACATAGCAACATCACGTTTCATTCCAAACCACCAGAAGTTTCCCCTTAGATCATTATACATCTTTGTTTCACCTGGATGAATAGAGTAAGGAGTGTCATGAATTTTTGCCAAAATCTTTTCCCTTAAGCCTTCAACATTGGGAACACATAAGTGGTCCTTGAGGTACAGAGTTCCGTCATCCACAATACGAAACTCTGGACATTTTCCTTCTTTCATTTCTTGTTTAATCCTTGCAAGACTTACATCTTTATCTTGTTTTCTTCGAATTTCATCATACATCGTCGGAGCAAGAGAGAGTGCTGACAGCTGTCCTGCTAGAAGTTCCAAACCAAAATCTAGAATTTCCTTCTTCAAAGGTGAAGACATTTCTCGCATTAACATCGACGTGGCAACTGACTTCCTACTTAGAGTATTAGCCACTCGGTTAGCTTTTCCAGGATGATAAAGGATTTCACAATCGTAATCCTTCACCAACTCTAGCCATCTTCGTTGTCTCATGTTCAAGTCTCTTTGCGTGAAGAAGTACTTCAGACTTTGATGATCAGTGAAGATCTTACATTGGACCCCATATAAATAGTGTCTCTATATCTTCAACGCAAAAACGACTGCTGCTAACTCAAGGTCATGAGTAGGATAGTTCTTTTTATAATCTTTCAGTTGTCTTGACGCATAAGCAATTACCCTTTCATTTTGTATTAGTACAACTTCGAGGCCCATCTTGGATGCATCACTATAAATTGCATATCCATCATTTCCTTCTGGAATAGCCAATACAGGAGCTGTCGTTAGCCTTTTCTTCAGTTCTTGAAAACTCTTTTCACATGCATTTGTCCATTCATACTTCTTTCCCTTGCGAGTCAGGTTCGTGAGTGGAGCTGCTATCTTGAAGAAGTCTTCTACGAATCTCCTATAATAACCTGCTAAACCCAAGAAGCTCATTATTTCACTTGCATTCGTTGGTTGCTTCCAGTTGAGAACAGCTTCTACTTTAGCAGGGTCAACCATAATCCCTTCCTTTGAAATAACATGCCCCAAGAATGACACTTTATCAAGCCAAAATTCGCATTTAGAGAACTTTGCATATAGCTGGTGTCTTCTTAGAGTTTCCAGCACAATCCTTAAATGCTCCTTATGTTCTTCATGATTCTTAGAATAGACAAGAATATCATCAATAAATACAACAACAAATTTATCGAGGAAATCCTTGAATACCCTATTCATCAAATCCATAAAAGTAGCCGATGCATTCGTCAGACCAAAAGGCATAACCACGAATTCATGGTGACCATACCTCAACCTGAAGGCAGTCTTGGGGATATCTCCTTCTTTAATCTTCAACTGGTGATATCCTGATCGTAGATCAATCTTTGAGAACACCGATGCACCCTTAAGCTGATCAAACAAATCATCAATTCGAGGCAATGGGTACTTGTTCTTGACCGTCACCTTATTCAGCTCTCTGTAGTCAATGCAGAGTCTCATAGTGCCATCCTTCTTCTTTACAAACAAGACTGGAGCTCCCCATGGTGAGTGACTTGGCCTGATGAAACCTTTGTCAAGTAGCTCCTTTAATTGCGTGTGAAGCTCTTTTAACTCTACCGGGGCCATTCTGTAAGGCACTTTTGGGATCAAATTGGTGCTAGGAGCGAGCTCAATCTCGAATTCAACTTCTCTTTTTGGCGGTAGACTCGTTAGATTATCAGGACACACATCTACATATTAATGTACAACAGGCGCATCTTCAATACTTATCTTTTCATCTTGGGTTTTTTCTACTATGTTCGCCAGATAGCCCATGCAGCCACTTGCTAAAAACTTCCTTGCTTTCATTGCAGATAAAAACATGTGGGGTTTCTTCCTAGACTCGCCAACATAAATGAATTTTTGATCACCTTTTGGATGGAAGATCACCTTTCACTTTCGGCATTCAATAGAGGCATTTTACTTGCTCAGGAAATCCATCCCAAGAATAATATCGTAGTCATGCATGTCGATCACAATGAGGTCGATGAATAGCTCCCTATCAGAAATCCATAAGGGTACCATACGTAAACAGTGCGTAGATAATATCACTTCCCCGGAGGGTAGTGTCGTAGTGAATCCCTGTCTCATAGGCTCTAAACGAACCTCTAACTTCTTAGCATATGACATAGATACAAAAGAATGCGTGGTACCCGTATCAAAGAGAACATAAGCATTATTAGATAAACTTATTAGCTGACCTGTGACCACATTGGAGGCTTTAGTAGCCACTTGTTCCTTCGTCATGGCATAGATTTGGGCATTCGTTGGTGGGGCTTCAGTTCTCCCTTGACTGATAAGTGGCCCTTCAAGGGAAGCTTGCATATGATGAAGCTAGGCTTGAGGAGGAGCTCTCTGCGGGGCATTGACATTCATCAGCTTGGGGCAGTTCTTAACAAAGTGGTCTTCACGCCCACAAATGAAACATTGGTTTGTTCCCAAACGACATTCCCCTGGATGCTTCTTTCCACATTTGGCACATGGTTGAAACCGCCTGTTATTGTTGTTGTGCTGACCATCATTGTGCCTCTGGTTGTCTTGGCCCTGCTGGTTTTGAGGATTGCCCTTCCTCTTATTATTCCTCCAGTTTTGGTTGTTATTGTTGTTGTTGTTGTTGTTGTTGTTCTTGTGTGGAGGGCAGTTCTGGTTGTTTGCATTGCTAACCTGTTGGTCCAACTGAGGCTGGTTCCTTCTTAGCTTGGACAGATGGAACTCCACACGTTGGGCTCTCATGACAACCTGTTCTTGACTCCTAGGTGGACTTGCCCCATCCACAATAGCAGCAATTTCAAGCCTAAGAACCTTGATCAGCCTTCTGACCCTTTCACTTTCATCCGTAACCATTCCTGGACATAAACGAGCTAGCTGGTCAAATTTTGTCACCACATCGGTGACTGATATATCCCCCTGGCGCAAGCTCTCGAACTCCTCATAATGCTTCCTCGTGATATTCATATGGAAGAACTTCATGTTGAATTCATGCACGAAGTCAGCCCATGTCATTTCATCAACATTCCTACTCATTTCAATGCCATCCCACCAAATTCTGGGCTCCATGGTGAGATAGTATGATGCACAAAGAACCTTCTCGTTGTCTGTGAAATCCATGAGTCTTAAGGTGGCTTGTGCGACTAACGGGTCCTTAGAACCCTCAAAGTCTGCCGGCTTAACTTTCTTCCATCTGACTAGAAGAGGTTCCTGATAGGCCACTCTTGGTTCAGCAGCAGGAGCTGGAACTTCGTTGACCTGTGGTTGCGGAGGAGGAGGAGGTACATCATTGCCTCGTCGTTTGTCATTCTGGCCGTTGGCCCTTAACGCAGTAATTTCCCTTCTTTGATCCTCAAGTTGTCTCTGCAACTCAGCAATCATTGTCATGAGTCTTTCATTGGTTTGGGTGGGAGTCTGCATTCTTCTATGACCATCCATCGTTAATTTCCTAAAAGAATTAGAACTTAGAAATAAATCTTCCAATTATAAGACAGGTTTTCACTACTAGATCATTAATCGTTAAACATTTAGACCTTAATCTTATCATCATACTTACGTCAAAACATTTAACTTTATAACACACTTACTTAGAGGACTTAGACTGACGTGTGGCGATATGAATTGTAATCGAAAATTTGCTATGATAACAAAACCTGTAACGCCCCCCTTACGGACGTGACAGATGTCGTTACATTCATACATTCATACTTATTTGAACTTTAAACATAAACATAAATACAAAACTTATAAGATATGTTTAATAGTAAACATAATTAAAACATACATAACCAAGATCCATTCATGCATTTTTTTTAAATAACATAACATTGCTTAATTTATTTCATATCATAATTTATTCAATTACACTTTAAATTAATCGTGAACTTATTTTAATAAAATAGACATACCAAGTTGTAAAATCACAACTTATAAAAAACATCACATCGTTTAAAACATCACATTGATTATAACTCATTTGCTTCCACAGTTCGGCAGGCCGAACTGTGGACTTTGGCAGGCCAGACAAAATTGGCAGGCCTAAGTTCCTCAACCGGCAGGCTAGCAGAGGCTTTGCAAATCAGGTTTAAAAACTGATCATCGTTCGACAGGCCGAAAACATGATCGGCAAGCCAAACTTTCAAACATCGGTAGGCCGACCCATGACGTTCGGCAGGCCGACTGAGCCAAAATGCTTGAGAAAACTTAATTTGTAAAACTGATTTAACTTTTCATAAAAATTACGGAAGATCAAAATTCTTTAAAATGCTAAAATAAAATATAAAACCATAGTTCAAGTATTCTTAAAACTTAACATAAAATATGTTCAAAATATAAAACTTGATTTAAAACATAAAAACATTCCTCTTGGCATTCTTCCGGTTACAATTCATCGTGCTTTGTGCTCACACGCCTTCCCATGTCCTCCACCTAGTCCATGATTTTCTTACCCTTATCTGCAACATGAAATAAAACTTGATTAAGCTAATGCTTAGTAAGTACATATAATTCTCACATTTAAAAACATTTCATATACATCATCATCATCATCATTGCAATCATATCATAAAAGTGCCTTAAGCACAATTTCATAGAAACATATCTTTCATTACATTGACCATATTAAAACTTATTCCATTTTATCTTAAGGGCCCAAGTGTTGCACCATGAACATCATTGTAGGCATGTTGTCATGAGAGGAGAAGGGTAGCTAATCCCAAACCAAACATGACATCATAACATATCATTTCATAACATTGGTGTGCAACACTTATTAGGTGATACATATATATATAATTTTCATACTTTGAAACATGTCATCATCATACATGCATAACTTTAAATCATGAAAATCTTTCATAAGAAATCCTTTAAGGAAAATAACCATAAAATCATCATGAATATCATTGTGAACATATCATCAAACCTTGTAAAACATGTCATGTTACAGGTGAGAATGTACTTACCTTAACAGCTAGCTTACTTAACCTTAGTACGGTTTGGTGACGACGCTGCGGTCTCGATGTGCTCGTTCCTTTGAGTGTTCATGCCATTTATCCATTTTAAAATACAATAAAATTAATACTTATCATAAAACATCCATTCATATAACATTCATTCATATATATATTCATATATATATTCGTCTCATATTACAAACATAATTCATAACCATAATTGTGAAAACATAAAATCATCATCACATATACATTCATCTCGTATAGACATTGTTCATAACATGCTTCCTTAAATATTATCATCAAAACATCTCATACATTACAATCATGAAAATCTTTTGAAAACGTTTTCTAATAATTTAAAATACATATATTTTAATTTTAAAATTCATAAAAACATCTTATTATCATGCATTTTAATATCATAAAATTATTTCATCATCAATAAAAATCATTTAAACATATATAACATTTTATAAAACGAAATCCAAAAATAACATTGTTAAAACAGTTTTCTTGACGTAATCTCATAAAATTTCATAACATAAAATACACACATCATACATTATACATGCACATTCTTGACAACTTTCATTAAAAACATCATTCATTTACCCCTTGAATAAACATTACATTTTTCATACGTCATAGTCAAACAGTAATATTTTACTGTGAAGGGTAGAGGATAGAAAATTCATAGTTTATCATAGAAATATCGAATTGACTTGAAACTTGGGAAAGCATCACATAACACATACATGCATAACATATTAAAAATTTAGAACAAACTATAATACCTAGACAAAGATATTGCAGATGGTTGGAGGAGAATAAATGCTTTTCAAAAACACAAAGAAACAAGTCCTTACCTGAAAAGATTTTCTTCTCAAAACCCTTGAATTCAACCAACGAAATTTCAATTTTTCTTTCAACTATTTGCATAGAAATTTTGAGAAGAAAGAAGAATGGAATTCATGGAGAAGTGAAGAAGAAGAAGAAGTTGGAAAATGTCTTAGAACTGAGAGAGAGAAGAGTGAGAAGATGAGAGAAAAACTGAGGAAAAGAATGTTAGAATTTTTTTTAACGTAACGAGCATAATGAAAATTCACTACCCTCCATTAAGTCAGAATTTTTCTGACTCATTGATAGCAAATGGCGTGGAGGAAGGAGAGAAAAAAGGGAAGTCAAACAATCACTCATCACTTACCATGTTTTGCCCTCTTAAAATAGGAAACCATTTAAAATCATACAAATCAATGCGAAGTCAAACCTTTTATTTCCTTAACTAATAAAATTATTCGATTAATATGCCAATTAATCACAATAAATCACCCATTTAGCGTAATTATCTCAACCATAAATTTGGAGAGATTTCTGCTGACTGCTCGTCTGCTGTGTTTGGCCTGCCGATTTTCTCCTTTCGACCTGCCGGTTCCACCAAGTTCGGCCTGCTAATCTTGGGCAGACTGTTTGGCCTAACGAACTTGAAAGTCCGACCTGCTGAACTGTCCTTAAATGCCATACATTAAAACATTCAATTCGTCGATGCATCATAATTAAACATACATTAAAATAATCATGAACACTTGAGCACAACGGTTTCATGCGGTCGTCAGCTGTCATAAAACTTGACATAAAAAGTTAGTAACATTAAAATCATATATCATAACATATAACATAAATTATTATTAAGATTTCATTAACATCGTTGCTAACTTAACATAATCCGTTACATCAAAATAGGTGGGTGTTACAGGTATCACGGTTGAATATTGGTTGGTATCTTAGTTGGAAACTAGTATCATAGTTGTTACCAATTAGTATCACAGTCAGATACCTTAAAAATATATTGGTATTATCAAATATTGAATGGTGATGTGGTATGGCATTCTCTGCAATTATTTTTTTAGTTATTTATGTGGTGTTTATGGAAAGAGCCCTTTAATAATTCAGCTTTTCTACTCAGGGAAGGAATAGTAACTTGAACTTTTAATAAATCACCCATTTAATCGGGTTATTTATATTTTTATACCATATATGTTAAGTATATTTAAATACTATACCTTCGATTTTTGATCTCATCAAATATAGACTTGCGTATTAGATATAATATATAAATTTTATACCTTTTCCCAATCAATCTTCAATTTTGGCTTAAGAAATTTCTTCAAGTATCCTCAAATAGAAAAATAAGAAAACTTTAATAACCTAAAAAAACTTTGCTACTAAGGGTTGTCACTTTTCATATATAGAGTACTCTCAAAATGTATGTGTTTGTGTGTTTTTGTTTTTGTTTTCTTCTTATTTTTTAAAAGATTTAATAGTTGTCCTCTTTCACTTAGGTATAATTTGATCATTTTAAAAGTGAAAATCAACTATTGTTGAGATAAGATATAAATTTGTATATTAAATCTAATATAAAGGTATACATTTAATGAAATTAAAAACCAAAGGTATATTTTTCATAAACTTAAAATAGAAGGTATAAAAAGGTAAATATCTCTTTTTAATCAAAGGGGCAGTTTTAAGAAGAGGTTTTTAAGAAGGCAGTCTTGAAAAAGTGCTCTTTAGAGGGATGCACTTGTGCTTTGCCCTTATTTCAAATTAAAAACTCAAACCAATCTATTAATTCATAAACTTTGGGCCTAAACTTAATGCTAGTAGAAATGATAGATTACACGATGGTTTAAAACTGCCGTGATATGTTTTCTCGACATTTAAAAAACTGTCATGTAATCATCTGTCGTGGTACTAATGAGACTTTTCAAGATAGTTTTTTACCGTCATCGAATCCTTATTTTGGTGGGGTTTTAGGATCTTGGGATGAGGCTACTACGACGGTTTTCACTAAAAACCGTCATGAAATGCTAAGCTTACATGATAGTTTTTAGGAAAACCGTCATATAAGCTATGCCTTACATGGTAGTTTTTATGAAAAACATCATATAAGGCTCTTGTTTCATGACAGTTTTCACTAAAAACCATCATGAAATAGTTGGTCTGAAGCTAAAAAAATAACCAAAATTTTTTGTTTCCCACAGGATGAATAGTCTCATATTTTCACCATTAATACAATGCCCTGATTTCATAATCACATAATTACATTGAATTATAAATTTTTTACAAAATCATATATATATATATATATTTACATTGTAAAGTCATGTACTCTTTTCATGCTTGCACAAGAGTTGATGGATTCTTGGTGTCTATGTCCATGATTTCATTTGTGAGGTAAAGAAACAAAAAAAAAAAAGAATTAACAAAAATAATGAAAATAAAATTAATTAACTAAAACACAACCACAAACACAAAGTCATAGAAGCTTTTTATTAAACATGTGGTGGGCATCACAATAATACTTAGGCATCACAAACACATAAAAGTAACTTATTCTCACACCAAAATGCTAAATGTTGTTTAAAGTTCTTTCAAACACCAAATACAAATAATATATACTAAATGGCAAATAACAAATTAATATAACTAATATTAAAACTAAAACTAAAGCTAAATAACACTAAAATAACTAAATATTACTAAGTTTAGAACTAACAATAACATTAAAACTAGAACTAATGGCTTAAAATTTACCAATGGCGGTGGAGTCGGTGGAATGTTAAGGGACGAGTCGAATGATGGTGGAGTCGGTAGAATGTCGAGAGACGAGTATGAACAGTGGCGAACGGTGTCAGGTTTGTTGGGGGTTGGGTTGAATGATGGTGGGGGCATGGAGAGAATGACAGAGGAATATCAAAGTCAGTGGAATGCTGTGGGGGCTGGGTTCATTGGTGGCTGGATCGTGGGGGGAGGAGTTAGAGAAAGAAGAGGGTTTGAGAGTTAGAGAGAGTTTGAGTTAGAGAAATTTTGAATAAATAAGGAAGGCCATGGCGTTGGCATGAGATTAAGCGGGGTACTAAAAATTCCGAATATGCAAAATCTTTCACGATGGTTTTTTAGTAAAACCGTCGTGGTAGGTTGAATCTTACACGATGATTTTATAAAACCCGTTGTATAAGATTCAACCTACCACGACGGTTTTTAGTAAAGATCATCATGAAAGGTCCTGCATCACTAACACGATGGTTTTCTTATTTTCATGCATACTCTTTGTGTTTTTACCTCTCCTTACCACGACGGGTTTTGAAAAAAGGTCGTTAAATAAGGTTTGTGTAATCTCAAGTTTTTAGTAGCGTAAATAATGTAAATGAGAAAAAATTAGAAAAGAATGGGCGAGATATAGAGGAATGCTCTCTCATTTTAGTGTAAAGATTTACACCTGAAAACACTATTACACTTATCCTCTCACTCTCTCTTTTAAATATCAATACTAAATTATGTATAGTATGATTATAAGAGAAGAACGTAAACCTAAAGAAGTGAGTCATCGGTAGATTTCCTAATTTCCTGAAAAGAAGAAAGGGGAAATTGCTGGGGTTGGATTTAAGTTGTTGCCTAATTTCATTTGGACTTGATCCACTGGCAGGATGACGCTAGCGGGTAGCGCCGAGTAGTGACCATGCAACGCAGTCATCTATCAAGCGAATACAGAGACCAATGCACAAGAGGTAACTGGTGGTCACCCACGAGGAGACCCCAAATTGGTATTGGTGAAAAGCCAATTACGAGCAACAAATGAACTAGGAGTCAATGATCTGTGAAGCCATTATTTGTCCAAATTGATTTTAATAACGTAGTTTAATAGATAACAGCATTGATTAATAAAGGGCCTTTAGGGTCTCAAATATATAAATTAAAAAGTTTAGGATCTAGCTTGCTAAAAAGCAAAACAAAAAATAGATCGTCGTCTCGTCTGATTTTGTGCGAGTGCTGGACTAGTTTATAACTCCAATCAGTATCCTTTATAGTTTACCAATAAAATAGATAAGTAGAACTTTCAATAATATGACAACGTGGGCCATATTTGAAAGGTACATATACCACCGAATCCAAGGAAAACAAAGATTTTTTTTTTTTTTTTATTGTGTTACTCAGAAGAGATCCCAAATTTTTCCATGCCATAGGAAGCATTGATGTTTTTCAAAACACTAGAATATTTCATGGATACTCCATGGAGGTAGTGACAACATATTCATGAGTAGTAGCTCCATTTATTGATTTTTAAGTTATGTTTTTCAATTATATTCTTTCCCGCATTCTATACTTCCTCACTTTACTACTGTTATATGGCATCTTTTGGTCTATCTCACCTGCATTTTTTTTGGTCAAGACTACATGTGTTGGCAAGCTCTCTTTTAATACATATTTCCAATCTTTGGTAGGTGTTTGACTTAAGGTACGCTTACTTTGTGTTAAAGGAAAAAAAAAAAAAAAAGTAAGAAGTGATTCATTTTTTTGTCTTAACTTACAAAATCAGTAACAAGAGTTTAATGAGCCTCATACAATATAAAAAATTAGAAAAGTAAATACAAATCCTCCCACACTATTTAGTATTGATTTCTTTTCAAAGGAAACGAATATTATATTTACTTAGATGTCTAAATTCAAATGTTATTATTTAATAACTATTAATTATGTAAAAATAACATTGAGCAATTACATTGAATAAGATCCTTATTCCTAAATAAGTAAACTCTAAAAAAGAAATAAGATTGTTGTCCATTATACCATCAAATAATTAGTAAACAATAAAAATGGAATAATGATACTTACTTTTATTACTTTACTTTACTTTACTTTCTAATGCGGTTATGGTTTTCCTTTATATTCCTTTATGGTTTGGTAAACATGCTCCTAAATTATTATTTTTAGAATTAATTCCAATAATATGTAGATTAATATATTAAATAAATGTGTATCAATGCTATCAAATAAGATTAACCTGATAAAATGATCTGATAAAGTGTAAAGATTTGGGTTTTAAAGTATCTCATAAAGTGTGGGTACAAAATTATGTGTAGAGACCTAAAGTATAATTTTTATTTTTATGATGAGCCAAAATAAAAATAAGAAAAAGTTAAAATATTATAAATAGTTGTGGTCCCTGAGTCTGAATGTTACTTGATATTTTCTGGCATCCTATCACTGGAAAAGATAGAGAGAAAACTTTCTTTCACAGACATCACACTTTCTTGACTTAGAAAATCAAGAACCAATATTTTAATCGTTCTAATGGATTCAGATATGCTTCCGCTATAATTCTTGATGAATTAACATAAGTCTTGGGATTTGATGGTGGTTTTCATCAGTAGAATTTTGTTCTTACAGTTATATCACTAAAACTTTCTAAATTCTCTTTATGCTTATTGCGTTTGTATATGTTGCCACTTTTTTTATGTCTTCTTGTTCGCATTTCAGGAATGTAGAACATTGTCTTTGGCATAATTGGCATGATAATTGAGTGCACTGTGAACAACTCAGAATATATTATATTAGAGGCAATATAGAACAACATTACAAGAACATCAGTGGTGGTATAGGACAAACTAAAAGCTTAACCGTGAGTATAGCATGAGTCAAACCTATCAAATTCACATTGTGATATATAATTTCGAATGCTAAAACACATCTTCATTTCTTTACTGTACCTATGACGTGTCAAAACTTTTTTTCCAAGGGAATCATCACTTTCTTACTTACCAAAAGAATTAACTGAAAAAAAAAAAAAAAACGAAAAGAGAGGAAAGATTGCCCTCCTGTATTCGCTATCATGTTAACATTCATCTAGACTTCTCCCAAACACATGTTACTTTTTTTTCCCTTTTGTTTTTGTTTTTTTTATGGTCTCTTTTCCATTTCTCTCCCATCACACCCAACCCCACCAAAACACCCCCCCCCCCCCTCCCCCCGGGTGTCATTTGACTTTAAGAGACAAATCAATCATGGGATTCACCCCACATCTCCGAAAGGTACTTCTGACAGCTTCCATTTAGAAATGTCGAATCTGAGCTTGCCCATTTAGTCCTTCTACTTCTAGTCTGGGACCCTTTGGATCCTCCAGTGGCCCCAACTCCGGGCTTCAGGTTATGCCTGTATTCCACAGCAATTCTCCTAAACACTTGAACCTCAAACATGTTCACCTTCAGTTTTGGTCTCATATGGTCTCTCACGTATGCAAAAGCCAATTGGTCTCTTGGGTTGAATCCTTCCAACTCATTGAACAACAAGCAAGAGAAAAGATTGCTCCCCAAGTCATGCTTTCTCAGAATAAGAGCACTATCCGGGACGTCTGCCAATCACACAAAGATAAATATTAATGAATTTGATTTTTTATCCAAGTACCTCATAAATAAGAGCAGATCATGATTAGTGTAACTCAAAACTATTGACCGAGTCTCGTATAATTGGGCACTTGTGGAGTCTTTTCCATCACGTGCCTCAAAAAAAGAAAAAGTGCCTGTTGTTTCTGGAAATTAATCAACAATAATCTTCATCATATTCCTCATAATCACTCATGGTTCCCACAAATTAATGCAGTGAAAAATAAGGTAAAAGTAATGAGATAGGGATTTTATAATGGTTTGCCCTTAAATGAGCTATGACTATATAGTTTTGTTCTTGTCAAGTTTTAATGAACACAACACATAGAGTTTTCAAAAATGGAAGAGGAAGTGTATTTCAAAGAAAAGAGAGTTGTGTTTTTTGTAATTATACTGGCCTGGAGTCCACCCCTTCCCATCTCCATCTCTCCAATTTATAGCGTTGATGCATTATGGGTAAATGATTAAAATACTATTAATGGGGAAAAGACTCCCCGTGTTCTGAGCCAGCCTATATTATTCGCACGTGATGCCTGCACATTCAGAAAAGTGCATCGAATCTTGTGTTAGTGGCTTGTTCTCTGGCGCATTGTCTCGAGTGTCGGCCTCAACTACTCTTGTTTGTTTTTGGAAATGGGGCAGCGTTAACGGGTAGAGAACATGAAGTCAGTTTAATCTAGACTTCCTTCTAGAGAGGCGAGCTATGGGGTTATCTTGACTTCAATTCTATTTGGGCCAAATTGGTCCTTTCTTTCTCTCACCTTTTAGGATTTGGGCCATCAAGATATCCTACAACAATTGCCCTCCAAGTGTGGAGCTTCGTGCTTTGGTAGTCGAGGATGTGGTAGGCTCCTATGCTTAGGAGTTGGGGATATGTCCCATAAGATTGCCTCCTAAGGAAGCCTTTGATTGAAGTCATAATGGCATCTGACATCAAATTCCTCGGGCAACTAAATAGTCATGTCTGTTGGGACACATGTCTCATCCCTGCAGAAGGCATTGCATCATTTCGAGGGGATTTCAATCTAAGCCATTGGATCATCAAGAAGTTTTCACGCCTAAGCTCAGAGCCATTGGATGGCGACCTTTAGCTGTTCCAACCCTTGGCCATTAGATCAATGGTTTCCATATTTCAATGGTCGAGATCTTTCCCATGTGAGAACATATAAGATTTCAAGGCTCTTCATGCTTCATTTCGACTGTTTTCGAAGCATTCCTTAGAGTTGTCTTTCTTCTCAGATTCCTCAACTTCCTCCCTTAGATTTCCTCCTCTTCTTCAAATCTCCTTCCTAACCCAGATTTCTTCACAAAATCACCAAAGGTCTTCTTGGTCGTTGGTTGTTGACCTAGGACTTCAAAGACTTCAAGTTAGTACTTATACTAATCACTAAGTTCTCTAGGCTCCTTAACTTTCTAAGTCTTATGAGTCCTCATGCTTGCACTGATCTTTGAGTTCTTAGAATTGTTCTTTAAATCTTTGCTGCTCTTTTAGGATTTCTTGACTTCTAACTCTAGGCTCAGTTCCAACAAAAACATAGGTTTGTTTTAAGGCAAAATATAGGAGAATGAAACATATCTTTTCGTAGGCTATTTTGTGGATTCTAGGCTTGTTGCCATTTCTATAATTCCCAGATGATTATGGGTTCTCTAAAAATAAGTCGACTGCCGTACTCATAGGGGTTTTAAGTCGACTCCCTCCTGTATACTTTCTTTGTGTCGACTGCTTGGTTCATAATTGATTGTGGACCAAGCAAGTATTGCTTAGCAATTAGGTCGACCTCTCGATATAGGATGTTCATTTAACATTTCTTTGTTTCCTTTATCAGATAATCATGTCTTCTCCTAGTTGTTGTTGAGAGATCGTATCTTTGTCATATATATGCCCAGATACCGCAGAGACCATCGAGACGTCACAGCCTTGCGAGGAAAAGATCCCTAAGGACAATCCCCTATTCAAGGAGATTGACAAGATGGTGGATAGTGCTCCTACTCTATCTATAGCAATTCCAGATCTGAGGTATCCTCACCCTATGATGATACACTCCATGGTCAAAAGCTCAGTCGCCTACTACGACGCGAGATGAACCACTGGCAACATGCGCAAGTGTGGTCATCTCTCCGAAGTCCAAGGAGACCGTATCCCATTGTCGAGGCTTTGACGTACACAAGGCCTTTGTAGGGGGTAAGGACGATAGGCGATACTTCGAGTTTGTGATTCCAAATAGGACGTGCCAACACTGCACCACCTGGACAACATGCCGTCTATACTAGGTGTATCATGGCGGGGCAAACCTTCCCCTATTCACCCTTTTGTTAAAACGTTATACTACAAGCTCAAGATTTTGCCCACACAACTGTCTCCAAACTTCTAGTACATCTTCTTGGGGATATGGATCTTTTTTCACTTCCACTTTGGCTATCCCCTCCATCTGTACGAGTTTTTGTATTGTTATAGCATTAGTTAGTCTTCGTCTACTAGCAATTACTATGCAGGGGCCTACAATTGAGCTAAGAATAAAGTACCTTTATTATTTTAGACCTCCTTACTTCCAATCATGACTAGAAAAAGATGTTTTTAATGTTAAAGGGGGCTTTAGCACCCACTTGAAAATGATTTTACGGGAATGAATTTTCTTTCATTAAGATTGTTTCATTTTATAAAGTTTACAGCCTATACAAATACTTCATATCAGGAAATTAAATCACTAATCTCTAATTTTAGGGAAAGAATAAATCCTAATAAATACTTTCCTAAAATACAAAGATTGACAACTAATTAGCTAATTTATAGCTATATAAGATAATTTCCAATAGTTTTGACTTTCCAACACTCCCCCTCAAGCTGGCTTAAAGATATCTTCCATAGCCAGCTAGCCAACTAGAAAATCAAACTGCCTCTTGTGTAGTCCTTTGGTGAAGACATTAGCCACTTGTTCCTCAGTAGGAATATACGACATACAAACTAACCCATTGTCGATCTTCTCTTTGATGAAGTGCTTGTCTACTTCAACATGCTTTGTGTGGTCATGGAGAACTAGATTGTGAGCTATTGCAACTACTGCCTTGTTGTCACAGTACAGCTTCATAGGAGATGAATCTGTCACTTTTAATTCTTCCAGTAATCTTCTTATCCACATAATCTCACATATGCCATGAGCTACAGCTCTGAATTCAGCCTCAACACTACTCCTCGCAACCATGTTCTATTTTTTACTTCGCCATGTAACCAAGTTGCCACCTACAAATGCACAATATCCAGAAGTAGACCTACGATCTACTATGCTTCCAGCCCAATCTGCGTCAGTGTAGGCTTCAACTTGCAGGTGTCCTTTTGACTTAAATAGAAGTCCTTTATTTGGGTCCCCTTTAGATACCTTAGGATCCTGTAAATAGCTTCAAAATGTTCCGACCCTGGTGCATGCATAAACTGACTAACCATACTCATAGAGAATGCTATGTCCGGTCGTGAGTGGGATAGATAAATTAACCTCCTAACAAGTCTTTGATATCTCTCCCGGTCCTTCACATCCTTAGCTTTTGCAGGCTGCAGTTTCACATTAGGTTCTATGGGTGTTTCTACGGGCTTACAACCTAACATGCCTGTCTCATTAAGGAGATCAAGAACATACTTTCCCTGATTTACAAAAATACCTTCTTTAGATCTTGCGAACTCCATCCCAAGAAAGTACTTTAATGCCCCCAAGTCCATGATCTCAAATTCCGCAGCAAGTTTTCTTTTCAGCTCCTCTAATTCATTAAAATCATCTCCAGTTAACACAATGTCATCAACATACACAATTAAGATGGCTACTTTATCTTTATTTGAATGTTTGTAGAACATTGTGTGATCAGCTTGACTTTGAGTATAGCCATAACGCTTTTTTACCTTGCCAAAACGTTCAAACCAAGCTCCAGGTGACTGCTTGAGTCCATATAAGGACTTCTTCAATTTGCATACTTTCCCAACTCCAAAACTTTCTTTGAAACCCGGTGGTGGACTCATATATACCTCCTCCTCTAGATCTCCATTAAGAAAGACATTTTTAACATCCAATTGATGTAAAGGCCAATTGGAGTTTATTGCAAGAGACAACAACACTCTAATTGAGTTTATTTTTGCTACTGGGGCAAAAGTCTCTTGATAGTCTATCCCATAGGTTTGAGTAAAACCTTTCGCCACAAGCCTTGCTTTATATCTCTCAACACTTCCATCTCCCTTACACTTTATTGTAAACACCCATTTGCACCCTACAACCTTTTTTTCTTTTGGCAGCTCTACAACCTCCCAAGTACCATTCTTCCTTAAGGCATTCATTTCCTCGAACACTGCCAATTTCCAGCTCGGTTCATCTAGTGCTTCCTGAATGTTTCTTGGTACCACAAGTTTTGAAATATTTGTAGCAAATGCTCTATGATTGTGAGAAAGGTTATGGTGGGAGATCTACTTGGCAATGGGATATTTGGTGCATGTTCTGGTTCCCTTTCTAAGAGCAATGGGGAGATCAAGGTCAAGGTTATGTTCAAGAACAACAGGAGCTGAACTTGTTCTAGGTTCGGGCATAGTATTTTCTGAGCAAGGATTCAAGTGTGATGGTAGACCCAAATCAATATCAGGAGAAGACAAAAGTACAGGAGCAGGAATAGGAAAGGGATTACCTGAGACATTCGGAGGGCCATCACCCAGGGCTTTCGGTTGACCATGTGCTGGGATGATAAACTGATCTTTACTTCTTCCAAGGATCTTTTTTCTCGAATAAACCATAGGCTCAAGATTGTTTCTATTTTTTTCCATTCGTAGTATTTCTTTTTCTGACAGACAAATTTCAAATTTGGGTTCAACAGGCTTAGTTTCACTATTTTTTATCTCAAGAGAAAGATCAAGGATTGTACTTGGCAAAGGTTCAACAATCTCCCAAAAATTTGGTTCAACTAGTTTCTCCCCCTGAATGAAATTTTTGGTAAAAAACGGAACATTTTCCATAAAGGAAACATCCATAGTAGTGTGAAAACGTTTTGTGAGAGGATTAAAGCATTTGTAGCCTTTTTTATTAGGAGTATATCCCACAAAAACACATTTTTCTGCCCTAGGATCTAACTTAGATCTTGACCTTTTCAGAATATACACATATGCCGTCCATCCAAATATTTTCAAGGGTAAGTCAGAATTGATTTTAGAATATGGGAATACCTTTTTTAGTGAGTCCAAAGGGGTGGAATACTGCAAAAATTTTGTTGCCATCCTGTTGATGAGATATGAAGCAGTTAATATAGCATCTCCCCATAAGTATTTTGGAATGTTCATATAGAACATCATGGCTCGGGCTACTTCTAGTAAGTGCTTGTTCTTACGTTCAGCTATTCCATTTTGTTCAGGAGTATCTGAACATGATGATTGATGTAAAATTCCTTTTTCCTTTAAGAAACCTTCCAAAATTTTATTAAAGTACTCCGTCCCATTATCAGACCTTAGAATGCTAATTTTTGTTAGAAATTGGGTTTCAATCATGTTGGAAAACTCTTTAAAAATCCTTTCTACTACAGATTTTTCTCGCATTAAGTACACCAAACAAAGACGTGTATTGTAACACCCACCTATTTTTATGTAATGAATTACGTTAAGTTAGTAACAACGTTAATGATATTTTATTAATAACTTATGATATACGTAATGATATATGATGTTAATGTTACTAACTTTTATGTCAAGTTTTATGATAGGTGACGACCGCATGGAATCATTGTGCTCAAGTGTTCATGATTATTTTAATGTATGTTTAAACATGATGCAATGATGTATGAATGTTTTAATGTATGGCATTTATGGACAGTTCGACAGGCCGAGCTTTTAAGATCAGTAGGCTGAAATGACTGCCCGAGATCGGTAGGCCGAAGAAACCCATTGGCAAGCCGAACTTGGTGGAACCGGCAGGCCGAAGGGGAAAATCGGTAGGCCGAACACGGCTGACAAGCAGTCAGCAGAAATCTCTCCAAAATTATGGCTAAGTTAATTATGTTAATTGGATGATTTAATGTGAGTAATTAGCACAATAATGGAAGGTTTTATTAGGTAAGGAAATTAAAGAGTTTGACTTCGTATTGATTTGTCTGATTTTAAATGGTTTCCTATTTTAAGAGGGCAAAACATGGAAAGTTATGAGTGATTGTTTGACTTTCCCTCTTTTCTCACCTTCCTCCACGCCATTTGTGTGTTTAAATGATTTTATGATAATGATATAATTTTATGCATGGAAATAAGATGTTTGGATGTATTTTAAATTATTAGAAAACGTTTTCAAAAGATTTTTATGTTTGTAATGAATGAGATGAAAATATATGTGATGATAATTTCATGTTTTCACAATAATGGTTATGGATTATGAGATGAATGTATATATGAATGAATGTTATATGCATGGATATTTTATGATCCGTATTAATTTTCATTTCATCTTTAAACGGATAAATGGCATGAACACTCAAGGAACGAGCACTACGAGACCGCAGCGTCGTCACCAAATCACATTAAGGTTTAGTAAGCTAGCTTTAAAGTAAGTACATTCTCACCTGCAACATGACACATTTTTACAAGATTTGATGTTATGTTCATAATGATATTCATGATGATTTTATGGATATTTTCCTTAAGAATTTATATGAAAGATTTTCATAATTTTAAGTTGTGCATGATGATTTTGACATGTTTCAAAGTATGAAAATTATGTATATATGTATCACTTAATAAGTGTTGCACACCAATGTTATGATGTCATGTTTGGTTTTGGATTAGCTACCCTTCTCCTCTCATGACGGTGCACCTATGATGATATTTAAGGTGCAACACTTGGGCCCTTAAGATAAAATGAAAAGTTTTAAATATGGTCAATGTAATGAAAGATATGTTTCTATGAAATTGTGCTTAAGGCACTCCTATGAAATGATGACGATGATGATGTTTATGAAATGTTTAAAATTGTGAGAATTATATGTACCTACTAAGCATTAGCTTAATCATATTCTATGTCATGTTGCAGATAAGGGTAAGAAAACCATGGAATAGGCGGAGGTCATGGGAAGGCGTGTGAGCGCAAAGCACGATGAATTGTAACAGGAAGAACGCCAAGAAGGAGTGTTTTTTGTTATAAATCAAGTTTATATTTTGAACACATTTTATGTTAATTTTTAAGGATACATGAATTATGGTTTTATCTTTTAAACTCTATCATTTTTTTAAAAAAGAATTTTAGACTTCCGCAATTTTTATGAAAAGTTGGTTTGATTTAAAATAGTTTTCTGAAAATGATTTGGCTCGATCGGCCTGCCGAACACCTTTCCTCGGCCTGCTGAAGTCTGAAAGTTTGGCTTGCCGATCATATTTTTGGCCTGCCAAACGTTGACAAGTTTTTAAGCAAGATTTACAAAGCCTCTACCGGCCTACCGGTTGAGGAACTCTGGCCTGCCGATCATGTTTGGCCTGCCGAAGTTGCAGGTTTGGCCTGCTGAACTGTGGGAGCAAGTAATAATTAAGTAAAGTATTAATTATGGATTTTAATGAAGTTTTTAAGTTATGATTTTATAACTTAGTATGTATATTTTATTAAAATGAGTTCATGATTAATTAAAAGTATAATTGAACTAATTATAGTAAGAAACAAGTGATGCAATATAAAAAAAAATGCATGTATGAATCCTGGTTAAGTATGTTTAATTACTTTTCAATTTAAAAGTATCGTTAAGTTTCATAAAAATATTTATGTTTAAAGTCCAAGTAAGTACGAATGTAAGTATGTAACGACATCTGTGATGTCCAAATTAAGGGGCGTTACAGGCTTTGGTATCAAAGCGGGTTTTTTTCGATTACAATTCATATCGCCACACATCAATCCAAGTCCTCCAAGTAAGTATGTTATTAAGTTAGATGTATTGATGCAAGTATGATGATAAGATTAAGGTTTTAATGTTTAATGATTAACGATCTAGTAGTGAAAACCTATCTCATAAATGGAAGATTATTTCTAAGTCCTAATTATTTTAGGAAATTAACGATGGACGGTCACAGAAGAATGCAGACTCACACCCAGACCAATGAAAGACTCATGACGATGATTGCAGAACTACAAAGGCAGTTGGAGGATCAACGAAGGGAGATTGCTGCTTTAAGGGCCAACGGCCAGAATGATGAACGACAAGGCAATGATGTGCCTTTTCCTCCTCCTCCTCCTCCTCCGTAGCCTCAAGTCAACGAAGTCCCAGCTCCAGCTGTTGAACCAAGAGCAGCATATCGAAACCTTTACTGGTCGATGGAAGAGGGTTAAGCCAACGGACTTCAAGGGTTCTAAGGATCCGCTTGTAGCTCAGGGATGGTTGAAGACAATCGAAGCCACCCTAAGACTCATGGATTTCACGGACAACGAGAAGGTCCTCTATGCCTCATACTGCCTCACCATGGAGGCCATAATTTGGTGGGATGGCATTGAAATGAGCAGAAATGTTGAAGAAATGACATGGGCCGACTTCGTACATGAATTCAACACGAAGTTCTTCCATATGAATGTCACGAGGAAGCATTATGAGGAGTTTGAGAGTTTACGACAAGGGGATATGTCAGTCACTAATGTGGTGACAAAGTTTGACCAGCTTGCCCGTTTATGTCTAAGGATGGTTATGAATGAAGGTGAAAGGGCCAGAAGACTGATCAGAGCCCTTAGACCAGATATTGCTACGATCGTTGATGGGCCAAGTCTGCCAAGGACCCAAGAACAGGTTGTTATGAGGGCTCAACGTGCTGAGTTTCATTTGTCAAAGTTAAGAAGGAATCAGCCTCAGCCCAACCAACAGGCCAACAATGCAAGCAACCAAAACCGCCCTCCCCACAGGAACAACAACAACAACAATAGTAGCAACAACAACAATCAAAACTAGAGGAACAATAAGAGGAAGGGCAATTCTCAACAACAGCAGGGCCAAGACAATAAGAGGCACAATGACGGTTAGTGCAACAACAATGACAGGCGATTTCAACCGTGTGCCAAATGTGGAAAGAAGCATCCAGGGGAATGTCGCTTGGGAACAAACCAATGTTTCATCTGTGGGCGTGAAGACCACTTTGTAAAGAACTGCCCCAAGTTGATGAATGCCAATGCCCCACAGAGACCTCCTCCTCAAGCCCAACTTCATCAGATGCAAGCCTCCCTTGAAGGGCCACTTATTAGTCAAGGGAGAATTGAAGCCCCACCGACAAATGCCTGGATCTATGCCATGACAAAAGAACAAGTGGCTGCAGAAGCTTCTAATGTGGTCACAGGTCAGATAACAAGCTTATTTAACGATGCTTATGTTCTTTTTGATACGGGTGCCACGTATTCTTTTGTATCTATGTCATATGCTAAGAAGTTAGAGGTTCGATTAGAGCCTATGAGACAGGGATTCACTACAACACTACCCTCCGGGGAAGTGATGTTATCCACGCACTGTTTGGGTGCAGTACCCCTATGGATTTCTAATAGGGAACTTTTCGTCGACCTCATTGTGATCGACATGCATAACTACGACATGATTCTTGGGATGGATTTCCTAAGCAAGCATAATGCATCTATCGAATGCCGAAAACAAAAGGTTATCTTCCATCCAGAAGGTAATCAGAAGTTCATTTATGTTGGCGAGTCCAGAAAGAAACCCAGCATGTTTTTATCGGCAATGAAAGCAAGGAAGTTATTAGCAAGTGGCTGCATGGGCTATCTGGCGAACGTTGTAGACAAAAGCCAAGAAGGAAAGACAAGAATTGAAGATGTACATGTTGTTCATGAATATGAAGATGTGTTTCCTGAAGATCTGACGAGTCTACCGCCTGAAAGAGAAGTTGAATTCGAGATTGAGCTCGCTCCAGGCACCGATCCAATCTCAAAAGCACCTTATAGAATGGCCCCGACAGAATTAAAGGAGCTTCACATGCAATTAAAGGAGCTACTTGACAAAGGGTTTATCAGGCCAAGTCACTCAACATGGGGTGCACCAGTCTTGTTTGTGAAGAAGAAGGATGGCACTATGAGACTCTGCATCGACTATAGAGAGCTGAACAAGGTAACGATCAAGAACAAGTACCCGTTGCCTCGAATCGATGATTTGTTTGATCAGCTCAAGGGTGCATCGATGTTCTCAAAGATTGATCTACGATCAGGATATCACCAGTTGAAGATTAAAGAAGGAGATATTCCCAAGACTGCTTTCAGGTCGAGGTATGGTCACCATGAATTTGTGGTTATGCCTTTCGGTCTGACCAATGCACCTGCTGCCTTTATGGATTTGATGAACAGGGCATTCAAGGATTTCCTCAATAAATTTGTTGTTGTAGTTATCGATGATATTCTTGTCTATTCTAAGAATTACGAGGAACATGAGGAGCATTTAAGGATTGTACTGGAGACTTTAAGAAGACACCAGTTATATGCAAAGTTCTTCAAATACGAGTTTTGGCTAGATAAAGTGTCATTCTTGGGGCATGTTATTTCAAAGGATGGGATTATGGTTGATCTTGCTAAAGTAGAAGCTGTCCTCAATTGGAAGCAACCGATGAAAGCAAGTGAAATAAGGAGCTTCTTGGGTCTAGCAAGTTATTATCGGAGATTCGTAGAAGATTTCTCCAAGATAGCAGCTCCACTCACGAACGTGACTTGCAAGGGAAAGAAGTATGAATGGACGGATGCATGTGAAAAGAGTTTTCAAGAACTGAAGAAAAGATTAACGACGGCTCTAGTGTTGGCAATTCCTGAAGGAAATGATTGGTTCATAATCTATAGTAATGCTTCCAAGATAGGCCTAGGAGCTGTATTGATGCAAAATGAAAAGGTGATTGCTTATGCTTCAAGACAACTAAAGGACTACGAAAAGAACTATCCTACTCATGACCTCGAGTTAGTAGCAGTTGTTTTTGCGTTGAAAATATGGAGACACTATTTATATGGGGTCCAATGCAAGATCTTCACTGATTATCAAATTCTGAAGTATTTCTTCATGCAAAGAGACCTGAACATGAGACAACGAAGATGACTAGAGTTGGTGAAGGATTACGATTGTGAAATCCTTTATCATTCTGGTAAAGCTAACCGAGTGGCTGATGCTCTAAGTAGGAAGTCAGTTGCCACGTTGATGTCTATGCAAGCAATGTCTCCACATTTAAAGAAGGAAATTCTAGACTTCGGTTTAGAACTTATAGCAGGCCAGCTATCAGCACTCTCTCTTGCTCTGATGATGTATAATGAAATTCAGAGTAAGCAAGATGACAACGTAAGCCTTGTAAGGATTAAGCAAGAAATGAAAGAAGGAAAATGTCAAGAGTTTTGTTTTGCAGATGACGGAACTCTGTACCTCAAGGACCGTTTATGTGTTCCCAATGTTGATGATTTAAGGGAAAGATCTTGGTTGAAATTCATGACACTTCTTACTCTATTCATCCAGGTGCAACAAAGATGTATAATGATCTAAAAGGTAACTTCTGGTGGTTTGGAATGAAACGTGATGTTGCAAAGTATGTGAAGAAATGTTTGACATGTCAACAAGTAAAGGCTGAAAACCAGAAACTTGGTGGTGAACTGCAGTCTATCCAAATACCAGAATGAAAATAGGAAGATATAGCAATGGATTTCATTACTGATTTGCCCAGATCTATGAATGGCTATGATGCAATTTGGATAGTTGTGGAGCGGCTGACGAAGACGGCGCATTTCATTCCTATCAAGATCACTTACTCTATGGAACGGTTAGCGAAACTCTATGTTAAGGAGATTGTACGACTTCATGGGATTCCCAAGTCAATCATCTCAGATCGTGATGGCAGGTTCACATCTAAGTTTTGGAAGAGTATACAGACTGCAATGGGAAACAGGCTTCATTTCAGTACAGCTTTTCATCCTCAGACTGACGGCCAAACGAAGAGGGCGAACATGATTCTAGAAGATATGCTACGGGCATGTTCTCTCAATTTTAAGACCAGCTGGTGTAAAATGTTGTCGTTAGCAGAGTTTGCTTACAACAACAGCTTTCAGGCGACAATTGGGATGGCACCATATGAAGCACTGTATGGGCGAAAATGCAGGTCGCCTATATGTTGGCACGAAGCTGGTGAAAAGAAGTTGATGGAAAGCGTAGATGTTGAAAGAACCGATTTCGTGAATGAAACTTCTGAAATGATAAAGTTGATAAGAAGAAGAATAGAGACCGCACAAAGCCGTCAGAAGAGTTATGCTGACAAGAGAAGAAGACCCTTAGAGTTCGCTGTGGGCGAATATGTGTTTTTGAAAGTTGCACTAATGAAGGGAGTTATGAGATTTGAGAGGAAAGGCAAGCTAAGTCCAAGATTTATAGGTCCTTATGAAATTGTGAAATGAATCGGCAAAGTAGCTTATCAGCTGAAGTTACCATCTGAAATGTCTGCAATATATGATGTATTTCATGTCTCCATGCTCAAGAAGTATGTTTCGGACCCTACGCATGTGATTCCACAAGTGATCGAGATACGTGAAGACTTAAGTTATGAAGAAAAGCCAATGAAGATATTCGATCAGAAAACCAAGACCTTGAGGAATAAAGAAATTCCATTAGTCAAGGTGTTATGGTGAAATCAGCAAGTCGAAGAAGCCACATGGGAACGTGAAGATGGCATGAGAGCTACATATCCACATTTATTCTAAGTTTCAAGGGCGAAACTTTTATAAGGTGGGGAGAGTTGTAACACCTGCCTATTTTTATGTAATGAATTACGTTAAGTTAGTAACGACGTTAATGATATTTTATTAATAACTTATGATATACGTAATGATATATGATGTTAATGTTACTAACTTTTATGTCAAGTTTTATGACAGGTGACGACCGCATGGAATCGTTGTGCTCAAGTGTTCATGATTATTTTAATGTATGTTTAAACATGATGCAATGATGTGTGAATGTTTTAATGTATGGCATTTATGGACAGTTAGGCAGGCCGAGCTTTTAAGATCGGCAGGCCAAAATGACTGCCCGAGATCGGCAGGCCGAACTTGGTGGAACCGGCAAGTCGAAGGGGCAAATCGACAAGCCGAACACGGCTGACGAGCAATCAGCAGAAATCTCTCCAAAATTATGGCTGAGTTAATTATGTTAATTGGATGATTTAATATGATTAATTGGCACAATAATGGAATGTTTTATCAGTTACGAAAATTAAAAAGTTTGACTTCGCATTGATTTGTCTGATTTTAAATGGTTTCCTATTTTAATAGGGCAAAACATGGAAAGTTATGAGTGATTGTTTGACTTTCCCTCTTTTCTCACCTTCCTCCACGCCATTTGCCCTCTAAACAGTCAGAAAATTCTGACAATGAAGAGTAATGAATCTTCATTATTTTCATTACGTTAAATTTTTTTTGTAACGTTCTTCTCCTCAGAATATTTTTACTCTCTCTCTTTCTGTTCTGAGACATTTTTTGATTTTCTCTATCTTCCTCTTCTCTTCTCCACGAGTTCCTTCTCTCTCTCTCTCTCACGAAAATTTTCTGAGGATATTAAAAAAAAATTTGAAATTTCGTTGGTTGAATTCAAGGGTTTTGAGAAGAAAATCTTTTAAGGTAAGGACTCGTTTGTTTATATTTTTGAAAAGAAATTCTTCTCCTCCAATCGTTTACAATATCTTTCTGTAGATATCGTATTTTTGCTTTGTGTTTTTTTTTGTATTATGATGTTCATGAATGCAATATGTGATGTTTCTTCATGTTTTATGTCGTTTCGGTGTTTTTATAAAATATATGAATTTTCTATATTCTACTCTTCACAGTAAATATTACTGTTTGACCTCGATGCGTGAAAAATGTAATAATTATTCTAGAGGTAAATGAATGATGTTTTTCATGAAAGTTGTTAAGAATATGCATGTATAATGTAAGATGAATGTATTTTATGTTATGAAATTTTTATGAGATTATAATAAGAAAACTGTTTTGATAATATTGTTTTTGGATTTTTGTTTTATAAAACATTTTATGTGTTTAAATGATTTTATGATAATGAAATAATTTTATGCATGGAAATAAGATGTTTGGATGTATTTTAAATTATTAGAAAATATTTTCAAAAGATTTTTATGTTTTTAATGAATGAGATGAAAATATATGTGATGATAATTTCATGTTTTCACAATGATGGTTATGGATTATGAGATGAATGTATTTACGAATGAATGTTATATGCATGGATGTTTTATGATACGTATTAATTTTCATTGCATCTTTAAATGGATAAATGGCATGAACACTCAAGGAACGAGCACTACGAGACCGCAATGTCGTCACCAAATCACGTTAAGGTTTAGTAAGCTAGCTTTAAAGTAAGTACATTCTCACTTGCAACATGGACACGTTTTTACAAGATTTGATGTTATGTTCATAATAATATTCATGATGATTTTATGGATATCTTCCTTAAGAATTTCTATGAAAGATTTTCATGATTTTAAGTTGTGCATGATGATTTTGGCATCTTTCAAAGTATAAAAATTATGTATATATGTATCACTTAATAAGTGTTGCACACCAATGTTAATGATGTTATGATGTCATGTTTGGTTTTAGATTAGCTACCCTTCTCCTCTCATGACGGCGCGCCTATGATGATATTTAAGGTGCAACACTTGGGCCCTTAAGATAAAATGGAAAAGTTTTAAATATGGTCAATGTAATGAAAGATATGTTTTTATGAAATTGTGCTTAAGGCACTCCTATGAAATGATGACGATGATGATGTTTATGAAATGTTTAAAATTGTGAGAATTATATGTACTTACTAAGCATTAGCTTAATCATGTTCTATGTCATGTTGTAGATAAGGGTAAGAAAATCATGGAATAGGCGGAGGTCATGGGAAGGCATGTAAGCGCAAAGCACGATGAATTGTAACCGGAAGAATGCCAAGAAGGAGTGTCTTTTGTTATAAATCAAGTTTATATTTTGAACACATTTTATGTTAATTTTTAAGGATACATGAATTATGGTTTTATCTTTTAAACTCTATCTTTTTTTTTAAAGAATTTTGGACTTCCGCAATTTTTATGAAAAGTTGGTTTGATTTAAAATAGTTTTCTAAAAATAATTTGGCTCGGTCGGCCTGCCGAACACCTTTGCTCGGCCTGCCGAACACCTTTGCTCGGCCTACCGAAGTCTGAAAGTTCGGCCTGCCGATCATGTTTTCGAGTTTTCAAGCCAGATTTGCAAAGCCTCTGCCGGCCTGCCGATCATGTTCAACCTGCCGAAGTTGCAGGTTCGGCCTGCCGAACTGTGGGAGCAAGTAATAATTAAGTAAAGTATTAATTATGGATTCTAATGAAGTTTTTAGGTTATGATTTTATAACTTAGTATGTATATTTTATTAAAATGAGTTCATGATTAATTAAAAGTATAATTGAACTAATTATAGTAAGAAACAAGTGATGCAATATAAAAAAAAATGCATGTATGGATCCTGGTTAAGTATGTTTAATTACTTTTCAATTTAAAAATATCGTTAAGTTTCATAAAAATATTTATGTTTAAAGTCCAAGTAAGTACGAATGTAAGTATGTAACGACATCTGTGACGTCCAAATTAAGGGGTGTTACATGTATGATCATCTATAAAGGTCACAAACTATTTTTTTCCAAAAATCATTGTCACTTTTGAAGGTCCCCAAACATCACTTTGAAAAAGATAAAATGGTTTGGATGCATGGTAAGATTTTGGAATGTAAGATTTACGTTGACTCTTTGCCAATAAGCAACTTTCACATTGAAAAGATAGAGGATCAATTTTTTGAAATAACATTTGAAACAAATGTTTTAAATAAGAGAAACTAGGATGGCCTAATCTGCAATGTCAAACCATTATTTGATCACGAACAGAAAGAGACCTAATACTACTTAACCCTTGAGCCATTTTATTACTAGGTAATTCATCCTTGAAATAATAGAGTCCATCGATCATCCTAGCGCTGCCAATAGTCTTCTCCCAAGCTCCGGTCTTGAAAGATACAATGGAAATCATAGAAGACAACCCAACAATTAGAATCTCTAGATAATTTGCTAACGGACAGGAGATTACAAGCAAGCTTAGGAACATGGAGAATAGATCTATTCCCTCAGAGATTTTTATTCGGCCTTTTCTTGCAATTGGTGAGGAGTTACCATCTGCTATCCTAACCTCTTTATGTCTAGGACATGGTGAATAGGATTCAAACATATTTGAGGAGTTGGTCATGTGGTCAGATGCTCCAGAATCAATAATCCATGGAACATATTTTAAAAAACAAGATAGAGCATAAAACTTGTTACCTATGTGTGCCACAGAAACATTAGGAATACCAGATGTTGAGTTGGATTTCAGCAGGTCAAGGAGATGCTCCATCTGCTCCTTGGTGAAGGGGCTGGTATCAGCCTCATTAGCAGTAGGGATGGCCCTGCTAGTTTTTTCTCTAGTTTTTCCCTTCCAATTTGTAGGTTTCCTATGGAGCTTCCAACAGTTCTCACGGGTATGACGAGGCTTGTTACAAAAATCACACCACACTCGGGTTTTTCATCAGGTTTGCGCTGGAAAACAGAAGAAGCAGAGGCTTTGCTATGACCTCCACCCGTGGTATATAAAGCTGACCCTTCAACAGTACTTCCAGGTCCCTTCTTGCCTAACATCACATTCCTTCGACTTTCCTCTCTCCTTACTTCTGAGAAAACTTCACCAATTGAAGGTAGGGGTTGCCTCCCAATAATTCTCCCTCTCACCTCATCAAACTCGACATCTAGACCAACCAAAAACTTGAAAATCCGACTGTCCTCCACTGTCTTCTTATGATGACGTGCATCCTCGGTAGATTTCCACTCATAAGTGTTGAAAAGATCAAGGTCTTGCCACATCTGCTTCAAGGAATTGAAGTACTTTGTGACACTATCCTCCCCTTGTCGCATCTCATCGAGTTTGATGGTCAACTCAAAAATTTGTGATTGATTCCCTAGGTTTGAATACATCTAGTTTACATTTTCCCAAAGCTCTTGCGCTGTTGGATAGCACATGTAATTAGAGCTAATGTCTTCCTCCATAGAATTCACAAGCCATGTCATCACCATGGAATTCTCAGCATCCCATGTAGCAAAGCTTGGATCGTCCACTGCAGGAGCCTTCTTTTCACCTATCAAGTAGCCCATCTTTCCACGTCCTCTGATGTACATCCGGACTGATTGAGACCATCTCAAAAAATTGTCTCCATTCAAGCAAATTGTGATGATCTGGACAGAGTGAGATTCTATGATGGCATTACTGATTTTTTGAGAATTAGTGGTATTGGGATTATTTAGAGAAGGTTGGGGAACAGTAGTGGACTCGTTTGAGGTTTCAGACATGGTTTAAGAAGGCAGGAATAGAAAGAGAGGAAGAAGAAGGGTTCCAGCAAGCAATTTGCTGGCTCTGGTACCAACTTGAAAATGATTTTACGGGAATGAATTTTCTTTCATTAAGATTGTTTCTTTTTATAAAGTTTATAGCCTATACAAATCCTTCATATCAGGAAATTAAATCACTAATCACTAATTACTAATTTTAGGGAAAGAATAAATCCTAACAAATACTTTCCTAAAATACAAAGATTGACAACTAATTAGCTAATTTACAGCTATACAAGATAATTTCCAATAGTTTTGACTTTCCAACAAACCCCTCGACGGGCAACCAGGGTATGGTACCAGAAAATTCTAGGTCGATGCACCATGGAGGATTGCCAATAAGTCCAAAACTCCATAATGTCGAGATTTGGATTTCCCTTCTTTCCTTGTGTACTTAGATTTCATTGTCCCTTTTTTTTGTAGAACTTCTCGGCTGTCCCATTTTGAATTGTAGTTCTTCCTAAGGTAGAGAGGCAAATACTAAACCTCTTGATGGAGGAAATAAAAGGAGGTCAGAGCTGATTTTATCTCCACCTGACCCTTCTTACATCATCACCAACTAGCGTCCTAGTGGGGCTCCTAAGGGTAAACTCTCCCCTAATTTTCTTTAGAGTCAACTTTTTAGCTTGGTTTCTCATAGTCGACCTAACTTCATTTGTTGTTTACGCAAAGATGTTGAACATTAGGCCTCATCCTAAGGGTTCTTAGGCCCCTGTTAAGGGCTCTTCCTATAAAGGCATCCCTTATAGAAAACTAGGTAGCTCAAAGGACATAAGCCGCCTGCCTAAATCCCACTAGTTCAAAAGGCCATAGGTTGATGACAGCATGCCGTCACCCTTACACTGAAGGGAAAGGTTTACAATTAAGATTCTAGACCTTCCTTCTCTGCCCCCTGAGAAGGAAGTTGCCCTCTTGCCTGGCAATAGAGTTAAGGACATAAATTTTATTGAGGGTGACCTTTCAGGAGCCTAGGTGGGAAACATACTTGACCTACTGTGTAGTTCATCCTCGCCTTCCAGGTGATCTAAGAGTTTTTCTTCGACAAAGATTAGACGATGGCAAATAAGTCTCCCCTTTTGGAGTGGCATAGGGAGCTTATCCGCAGCAAAGGGAATGTAATTATTTTCCAACTTCGCTAGTTATTTCCTTTCACTTGTTTTGCTCTTTATAACCTCGTCGTTTGCCCACAAGCTCTCATGATGGCTTTGACCTCTTATGGAGAATCGTGAAATAGGTGAATAAGTTGGCCAGCCTGCATAAAGAGGTAGAGACATTGAAAGCTTTGCTTGATAAGGAGAAACAGGTGGTTGAAGACACCAAAGACAAAGATGGCAAGATCCAACTTCTCCTCAATAAGGAGTGTGAGGACTCTACCAAGCTAGGCAAAACTATTGTCGAGCTCTCCCACCAAATCAAGGAGCTAAAGAATCAAGCACATAAGATAGAAAAGGGCTATGTGAAGAAAATTCAAGAGCTTGAGAGGTTGCTACCTGATGAGGAAAAAAAAAGCGGTCAAGGAGTTCAAGTCGAAAGAGGATTACGGGGGGCTTAGGAATGAAATTTTCTAATCGACAGGTAAGCAAATCATTGAACTGATATGTGCTGCTCACCCCGATTAGGATTTGTCATTCTTATATGTTCTTATGCACTCTCCTTTAGGGCACATGTAGATCACAGTCGATTAAGAAGCATAGGCCGTGGAGAAGGAAGCCCCGGCTATAAAAAAAATCATGGGGGGCCAAAAATAGACCATTTTTTAAGTCTTGTAATGACTTTTTAGTTTCCGCCTTAATTAATATAACAAGTATTTTGCCAAATTATTGTGCTTTGAATCATGTTGATTGTAGAGATAACTACCCAACTGACTTAACTTGTGGCTTGGTAACTTAAATTTTGCCAAAAGCTTTTTGCCTTGTTAAGAGATTCTTCCATGTATAGGCTTTTGTTTGAATGACAAAATAATTAGCTAATTGATCACTGACTTCTTAACTAAAAAGAAAATAAGCTAAGGCTCACCTCGTGTACAGATTTTGCCTTGAGCATAAGGTCTCCATGAAACTTAACTTGTTAACAAATATTGATCATAGAGATAACTCATCAACTGATTCATATAACTTGCTAATTCAATAGAAAAGATGCTAAGGATTTGCCTAGTGGGGCTCTATCGGGCATAAAGCTTTTTTGGCTTGCCTTCTTAGCTCTTTTAACTTCTTAGGCTCACCTTCTTGGCTCTTTTTGGTGAGTAGAGCTTGTTGGGTGATATTCGTGTTAACCCTTATGGGCGTAGAGTTAAGGCTTTGCCTTGTAAAACTCTTTTGAAGCCATTTTGGGCGTGAGGATCTAAAGCCTTCTTGGCTCTCTTGCCCCCCATGTCAAATGTCGAGTAGCTAATATTTGACACATTTAAACGTGGAGAACAATAATTAGGGAACAACTCTTGTGGACTTTTATTTTATTAACAAAGGGGATATTTACATTACTCGTAATAGGGTCGTAGATGCTTAGTGTTCAACGGTGTTCAACGGATGCTCGACACATTGACTCCAGCATGTAGGTCTCTAGTCTTATAATGTCTCAAACTTTGAAAGGGTCTTCCCAATTTGGCCCTAAAATTCCAATAGTCTTTGGCTTTGTGTTGGGAGTCGACCTTCTCAAAACTAAGTATCCAATGGCATATCTTCTCTCTTTGACCTTTCTATTGTAATATCTCGCCATCCTTTGTTGACAAGCAGTGAGGCGCATCTGTGAGTTGATTCTTCTTTCTTCTTTCTTCTTCATTGTACCCTACTACTTGATTGGTTGGGATGATCATCTCTACTGGTAGGACTGCTTCAGTACCATAAATGAGGGAAAAAGGAGTCTCGCTTGTGGTTTTGTAAGCTCATAAAGCCTTGGGCAATTCCTCTGCCCATCGTCTCTTAAGGTCGTCTAGCAGTTTCTTTAATGTGTGCTTGATGATCTTGCCATCTGCCTCGACCTACCCATCTGTCTGAGGGTAAATGATAGTTGAGAAGTTCTTATAAATACTGAGGTCTTCACGGAATTTTCTTGTCTTAGCATTGTCAAATTGCTTGCCATTGACATAGACGATTGAGTGGGCCATACCAAAATGACAGACAATATGAGACCAGATGAAGCTTGTGTAGTTCATCTTCGTGATTGTAGCAAATGCTTTGTCCTTTGCTTATTTGGTGTAGTAATCAATAGCAATTATTGTGAACTTAAGCCCTCCTAGTGCTGTTCAAGTGGACCAATTATGTCAATTCCTCATTTTGCAAATGGCCATGGGCTGAAGATCGATGTCAAGTTTTCAAGGTGAGATCTCGACAAATTGGCATAGCATTGACATTTGTCACACTTTTCGACATACTCATGGGCATCCTTTTTCAACGTAGGCAAATAGTATCCTTGCCTTAGCATCTTGTGAGCCAATGATTACCCTCTAGTATGGTTTCCACACAAGCCTTCATGTATCTTGGCTAGCACTTGCAATCCTTCATCCTTAGTGAGACAATGAAGAAGAGGAGCAGAATTACCTTGACGGTGGAGTGTATTGTCATGCAGCAAATAGCATGCTAACCTCCTCTTAGCTTCTAGCGGATCAGCTAGTAGCTCTTTGATTAAGAGTTATGAGATTATAGGAGTCATCCAGTCCTCCCCTTAATTCACCACCCTTGTAGAATTTTCCTCATCGACCACCATTAGGTTTGCCAGTTCGCATAAGGTTACCTTGTCGGCCACCCTTTTAGCAACCAGCTAGCTAACCTTGGTCTTCTAGGTCATCACTTGAAGTGCTACCTGTTTGTCCTACTAGATGGCGAGGAATTCAAGAATTTCCCTAGGGACGACTCTTAATAGCTCAAAGTCCTTAGACTTGGCCAAGTGAGCTAACATGTCTACATTGCTATTTTCAATACATGGTATCTGCTTGATCTCCTAAGGTTGGAATTTGAACAGTTCTCCTTCGACCTTTAGTAAGTGAGCATTGTTTCTTCTTTTGCCTTGTACTCATTTGAGATATAATTGACGACGAGCTGGGAATCGCTATAAATTTTCAAAGAGTCCGCTTTTAGATGGCGAGCGAGCCTTAGTCCTATGAGCAATACTTCATATTCTGTCTCATTATTGGAGGCTTTGAATTTGAATCTCACTATGGCTCTAATCTTGTGGTTTTTAGGGCTTACCAACATAACCCCAGCAGCTGCACCATGTTTATTTGAAGATTGTCAACATATAACTCCCATTTCTGGCTGCTTTCTTCTACTTTTTCTTAGGGTCTTCTAGTCAAGTTGTGAACTCAACCACAAAATCGGCCAAGCCTTGTCCTTTGATAACTGTCCTAAGCTTGTATTCTATATCATATTGGTTCAATTTGACTGACCATTTCAATATGCACCCAAAGGATTGTGGCTTTTACAATGCTTGTCTCAAGGGGCATTTTGTTGATGCTACTACCTTATGCGTCATGAAATATCTTTTCAACCTTCTTGTTGACATGATTAGGGCCAGGGTGAGCTTTTCCATCTTGGGGTACCTCGTCTCTGCATCGAGCAATTGCTTGCTTGCATAATAAACTGGCATTTGGGCCTTTCCTTCTTGCCTAATTAGAATGAAACTTATGGTGTGAGGTTGGACAGTCAGATAGATCTATAAGGTTTCTCTCGGTAGAGCTTTAGAAAGTAGAGGGGGCTCTCCTAAATAGCCTTTCAAGATTTTAAAGGTGTTGTCTCATTCTTCTATCCATTTGAAGGGCTTCCTCCCTTTTAAAATGCCAAAGAATGGCACACAATTATCGGTCGCCTTAGAGATAAGGTGGTTAAGTATTGCCATATACCCTGTAAGCTTGTGTACCTCCTTGGGCTTTTGAGAAGCCTCCATATCTAACAAAGCTTAGATTTTTTCTAGGTTAGTCTCTATTTCAGACCTGCTAACTATGAATCCTAGAAACTTCCTGGATGCCATGCTGAATGTACACTTCAAAGGGTTGAGCTTTATCATGTACTTCCTCAAGATGTTGAATGTTTCATCTAGATGAGAAATGTGGAAGCTGGCCTTTATAGACGCAAGCAACATATTGTCCATGTACACCTCCATCGTTTTGCCAATGTATTTGGCAAACATTTTATTCACCAAATGCTAGTATGTTGCCCTGACATTCTTCAAACCAAAGGGCATGATGAGGTAACAATACAACCCCCTATCAGTAATGAAAGAGGTATGCTCTTGGTCTTGTGGATGCATTGGGATTTGGCTGTAGCCCAAGTAAGCATCTATGAAGCTTAACAGTTGATGTTTTGTAGTGGCGTCGATTAGTTGATCTATTTGGGATAGAGGGTAGCTGTTCTTTGGGTAGGCTTTGTTCGAATCACTGAAGTCGATACGTGTTCTCCATTTCCCAATGGGCTTTTGAACTAGGACGAGATTTGAAATCCAATTAGGGTAACATGATTATCTCATATACCCCTTCTTCTCCAACTTGTCAACTTCCTCTCCAAGCACCTCGTACCTATTATACTAGGTGCACTAAAGATTAAATAAACTAATAAGTTTTTGGAGATATTTGATCAAAAAAGAGTTTATTTATTATTCATATATCAAATGTTGTCCTATTTATGTTCATTTCTATTGAATGTATGATAAGCAAACAAAAGTTTAAGACTATCAATCTAAACCTTTAAGATAGTGCATATGCTGGAAAGATTATACAGAAGACATGAATCTTAAAGATGATAGTCTAAAAGATAAGGTCCCCAGTTGAATGAATAAGGTTGGACGCTTTATTCATATTAGGATTGTTATAATGTCCACATCCCTAATGGGAGATGACTTGTTTTGATCATCAAGTGCGACTCTACGAGTATAAACATTAGTATATTGTCATAGGTGACAATATATTGAATAGGACAAAAGTTGAATTGATTTTGATTAATAATTCTATTTGTTTAAATCAATTCACTTTATAGAATCATAAGTGTTATGTCTTAATCTTGAAATAAATTATTGGGCCCATATTCTCGACCTGTGTCTTTTGATGTTCCAAAAGGTGATATCCTAATTTGATGATGGTATGCATACTGGTATGTTATATACATGACTCTTAATTGACGTAGACCCATTATTCATAGATATGGAATCTGTAGCTCTTTTGTAGAGCTAATGATATTTTCTTATAGGCATTATCCTATAATTAGAAGACTGGAGCACTCAACCATCTAGTTACATAGGTGTAACCAAATGGAATACTATTTATAGATAGTAAGCTTTCTAATGGTGAGATAATAGGACATAAGATAAAAATAATTAGGAAGGTAAAATAGAATTTATCCTTAAGTCGATTATGACTATCCTATGGAGATGTTATACATCATGAATATGTCATGGACGATTAGCTTATTAGAGCTTGTAATTTTATATAGTTTGAAAGTGTAGCTCTAAGTTTCTAATAGAATAGCATTAGAGTTGATAATTATAAAATTATATATCTGGCATATAATATTTTATAATTTTAGGAGCTTAATCTATATCTGTCTATTAGTTTCTCTATGTTAGCTCATAATAATTCCTATAGCAATACGACATGTTTTTTCTACATATTGTTGACTTTTGTTATTTATTAAATTGGCTAAAATTTAAGTTGATTAGATTTAATAATTCATGTTGGTTTATTAGTTGAATTAATTTTGTGAATTAATTCGAGACAAACACATTGAATTATTTGGATATATTTTATTTGTTTGGGTTTATCTATATAGGACTATTTTAATCAGATAACTTCTTTATTAGTTTATTTGAATTAAAATTGAGGCTCTATAAAGGATACATAGGTCAAATAAGATAGGATTTATCCAATCAGTTTGAATAGAGTGAATCGAATAAGTCTGGGGAGTTTGAATTCGAGTTTGCCTATTGGGGCCGCGACATTGCGGTCGACCATGTTACAAACAACCAATGCATTTCATGCATTTTTACTTTGAAACTGACCTAAACTTGAATTTTGGAGCCAAATCTGTTAAGGACTTACCCTGAATCCGACCACTATATAAAAAGAACTACTTTTCATTCTTCCTTAGATCATTTGAGAAGTATAGTGAAAGAAACTCTAAAACTTTCAAAGAGTTGTTGTTTAATATCTAGAACCTTAGCTCTTAGTTTTATCAAGTGGTTGGAAGGAGAATCACCCAAGGAAAGTCTGTACGACGTGCGAGCACCCACACTCCGATCGTGGAAAAAGAATAGTAAGAATGACCAGTTAGTTGAGGCTCTTCCAAAAGGTTCTTCTCTAGTCAAACTTTTTTGCTATCTTCGGTATACAAAAGAGGTACGTAAGATCTGCTATTAATTTATTTACATAGCATGTCAAACTTATTATTTGTAAAAGACTTTGATTTAAAAATTTTTAAAATTCCACTGTATATCGTTTTCCAACAGTACCTTTTCTGGTTCAGGGGTTGCCATTTTTGTCTCTTTAGAGGATAGTTGGGCTCAATGTTAAGGCGGTGGTAGCCAATCTTAGGGTCTATCTCTTCCATGTCTTCATGGTTCCATGCAAACACATTAAGATTCTTGCTAAGGAATCTCTTTATTTCATCTGTTTCTTTGTTGTTTAATCCTAATCCAATTCTAAGAACTTTGGAGGGGTCTCTTTCATTAACAGATACCTTTATCAGATCATCAGTTGGTTCTATGTTGGCTTCTCCCAGCCCTGGTCAAGTTCTCTGTTAGGGTCCCTTCACCATTCTCATTTCCATCCTTCCAGGGTTGGAATAGGTGTGGATGGTATCGGAGTAGGTTTGCCCAGACTTTTATTAGATTCCCTTCATCTCATCTACTCTATGGGTAGCAGGAAACTTCATTTTCCAATGATAAATGGAGGTTATGGCCTTCAAGGCCCTCAATGTTGGCCTCCCTATCACCATGTTGTACTGGTCTACACCCTTTATCACTAGGAAGTTGGACACGGTTGTCCTCTGCTTCTCTCCTATTATAACTAGAAGCATAAGTGTTCCTTCAGGTATTAGGCTATCCCTAGTGAGCCCATATAGTGGTCGATAATTTGGCGTCGTCTGGTCTAGGGAGATTCCCATCTTACTCAAGCAATCTGAGTAGATAACGTCGATAGAACTGTAATTATCCACCAAGAGTTGGCACACAATGTAGTTTCCAATCATAGCCTCGACCACCAGGGCATCATTGTGAGGAAAATTTATCCCATGGGCATCTGCCTTCAAGAAACTAATATCTATTCCCTCATACCTTGGTATCTTCACGGGCCTTCTTGTCGACGCATTCTAGTACCTACTTTTCAAGCTCTTTTTTGCCGCCTAGGTGTAGTTCTTCTAGGACCTCCGTGAGTCACCACCAGGATATGGTCCCTCGAAGTTCTTTGTTTGGTCATTGGCTTCCTTTGTGCTGAGGTGCATCATTCCTTTGTTTGTTCAGGTGACCACTTTCCCTTTCACTCTTCTTGCTCTTATCTACCCTATACTCCTACAACCAGCCTTCCCTTATTAGCCTTTCTATCTCATCCTTCAAGCTCGTACACTCGTTGGTGTAGTGTCCCACATCGCCATGGAACCTGCAATACTTAGCCTGGTTGCTCTTGTCTAGATTTGATCTCATCAATGGAGGATGTTGGAGATAGGGCTAATCATTGATCTAGTGGTAAATGTCATCAATTAGAGCAGTGAGGTTGTCGTCTACTTTCTTGTCTTTTTTGCTTGTTCTTATCTGTGAAAACAACTCAATTCAAGGAAATTGGCAAGGGGTCGTGGACTGGTAAATTCAAACCGTCATGCCCTTGAAAGTTAGCTCTGCTCTTACCTCCATCCCTTGGGGGTTAAGAACTACTACTGCTACCTCAAATTGTCTTTCTAAAGGCCATGTCCTTGACCACTTCTTGGTTGATATAGCCTCGGGCCGTTTCTAGGAATTCCTAAGGGGAATGTCCATTTGTATGCTACATAGGGCCCCTATAAGGGTGATATCTTATGAGACTCCTCATATTGTAGCCACTTCTCTGGTGAATCTCGCAAGCTAGTCCTTAGCGATTCATTTGGACCTTGAGTAAGAAAGCTTAGTTTCTCTTTGGCTAGTGATAGGGATCCCACCCTACAAATTGATTGAGAAAGGCCATCTTTAAGTCTTGAAAGCAAGTTATGCTTTTTGCCTTCAACATCCTGAACCATCTCCTTACTGGCTTGAAAGGGTTTAACTGAAGGCCCTACACATAATTTATTGTAGAAGTCCGTAGAGTTCCATGTATAACTTATAGATCTGGGTGTGGTCATTTGGATTTGTGAGTCCTTTGTAAGGTGTCATTTGGGAGGCTTGAACCTCTTTGGAAAAGATAGCTCCATGATGGAAGGTACGAATGGGGTTGTATAAGTTATCTCTTCCTCATGTTGAATGTCAAGTTTTTCCTCCAAATTCCCAATGCGGCTTGCAAGTTGCCTAACCTCGTCTGTGGGGATTCCCAATAATGTTTTGGATTTGTTGGTTCACCTATTGAGCTATTATGCTGGGGTCGACTAGTTGCTGTTTGTTGGTTGGTCTACACCACGTTTGGATCATTTCCCATTGACACAACTCTTCTTTCACATAGGTGGTCCTTTAAACCTCTTCTCCTGAGCTTAATTCATTTATGGCCTATGTTGAGGACGCTTCTGGTCTAGCGTCGCGTCTAGGAGGGAGTAGAGGTAGACCTGTGTCTCACCTTTTCTAATTTGATGGACTAGCTTCTTGAAGCCAAGCTTGTTTTGATCTTCTCCTTCCTTCCCAGCTACCTCTTAATTAGTCTTCCCCTATCCGCCACACTCATTGATTCCTTATTGGTTACCTTGGCCACCTTTTTGGCAACTAATTGGGTCCCTTAGGTCTTCTGAGTCATCACCTAGAGGACTACTGCATTGAAGACCAATCAGAGCTGTCTAGATTTGCTCAAGCAACCTGCTTTTTTTGTCCACCTTATGCTCTAGCAAGGTGGTCCGTAAAGGTTGTCTACTCTTCATGCTCCTCCACCACTTCCAACTGATTTGACACCTCTTTGTGTGATGGAGTTCTTGGTGTTGGCTCTGGTGCAGTTGGCACAAGTAGTTACCATGATGATTGTTGATTATCCGGTGATGTTGGTGGCTCATTCTTCAAAGATGAAGGCCCTCTTTCTAGCACCAATTGTTGATGCTAGAAATGAATCAACAATAATTTTTGTGATATTCTTCACAATCACTCACGGTTCCTACTAATTAATGTAGTGAAAATGTAAGACAAAAGTAATGAGACAAGGATTTTATAATGGTTCACCCTTAAATGAGTTACTTCTATGATAGTTTTGTTCCTATCAAATATTAATGAACACAATACACAGATTTTCCAAAAATGGAGGAGGAAGTGTGTTTCAGAGAAAGGAGAATAGGAAGTGTGTTTTAGAGAAAGAAGCATTGTGTTTTCTTCAATTATACTCATTTGGAGTCCTCCTTCCTCGTCTCTGTATCTCTCGTTTATAGCCTTGATGCATTCTAGGAAAATGATTAAAATATTGATAATAGGGACAGGAATCTCCATATTCTATGTCAGCACATATTGTTCGCACATGGTGTTTGCACATTCAAAAAAGTACACTGAATCCCGCGTTAGTAGCCTTGTTCTCAGGTGCATTGTCTCAATTGTCGGCCTCACCCACTCTTGCCTGTTTCTGGAAGTGGAGGCGTACTAACGAGTGGAGAATATAAAGTCAGTTTAATCTAGACTTGCTTCTAGAGAGGCGAACTTTGGGGTTATCTCAACTTCGATTCTATTTGGGCTGAGTTAGGCATTTCTTTATCTCGCCTTTTGGGCTTTGGGCTGTCAAGATATTCTACAACAGTGTAAGTATACTTTTGAGTCTTCTTCGGTATCACTAGTGAAATATGATCACACCTTGCAAAACTTGTTCAAGGATTACAGGATAATCCATAGAAGTCTTGGCCACTAAAATTTTTTTATTGGATTTTACTGAACACTACAAAAACAATTCAATTGTTAAGGGTTTAAATTAATAGTATGTTTGGTACATTAGTTTAATCAGTATATAATATAAAGTTTTCAATAACTAGAAGATGAAACTTTTCTTGTTTACCCTTGAATGAAACCATTCCTTGCGTCAAATTACAGTCAAAAAATAGAAATTTGAGCCCGAGGTAGATATAAGCAACAACACTTGGACGCTTTTACTTTTGCGTGGAAGACTGATCAAATCCCGAGAAGTACTATTATATATATATATATATATATATATATATATATTATGTGGAAAGCTGGCCCACCACGTTTCCTAGGACATATATTGAACAATAATGCAAAACTTCAATAGAATCAAAGGGGAAATAAGCAGCTATATTTCATGCAGTTTTTAACTCTACAAAAAGCGACGTTCGGTGTCCAACTAATAGAGAAATGTCTTCTCTTGGCATTAATAGCATGATGCATACTTCATATATGGGACCACTCTAACTCGTCCAATTAATTAATACTTTGGACCATACTAGTTAAAGCTTCTTTTTCATGGTACTTTTTGGCCGAATTTTACCACTAATCTCCCTTACTTAAATTACCCCTAGTCCTTTGGTCTTAGAATGCATGAAAATTGAAAATGATGTGTAGAAGCTTAAAAAAATAAAAATTAAGGTTCTTACTAAGAATCAAAAACCGCCATTTATCACAGAATCAGGTTTATATCCCGACTAGTTTCTCGCGTCATGATGATGGGAAGATCTCAAAGTTGAGATTAGTTAAGTCATATATTTGTAATTTGTTAATTAACTACATAGCCAGGCTTCAAGTAAATAATTTCCATTTTTAATGAAACACAAAGAAGCTAGTCAACTATTGGCTTCTTAATGAGCCTGCCCCAGGGAGTACACCACGGCTTTCGGCTCCTAAAGTAATTGTTAACTAAAGATGCATATAATCATTTAAGTAATGATAATCTCAGAAAACTTTTTGGGGAAGGCACTTCCTAAACTTTGAAATGTAAACCAATCGTGGATCAATAATTCGTAACGACGCCCCTTAGAAAACTCAACTTTACTTGTCTTCCAAAATAGGAAATATACTGAAATCATTATAGTAGTGTATATAAGCATTAAACAGATCAACTACTCTTGAGGCTGGTTGTGCCTAACCAGAACATGTATTAATTAAATTATGCTTTATTCCTTTTCCTTCCAGATTTTAACCCCTTTATTTCAAGCACGCCAATATCAATTGTTATTTTTCTGAGGTTTATCCATAATATTGTACCTACTTTTTCTTCTTTGGAGATTTATATTGTAAGGCATGCAGAAACGAATCAAGAAAATGTATTTCTAGAGAGAGAGTGCCTAATCTAGAGAGAGAAATGAATTTAGAAAATGCGCCCTCTTAAAACTTGAAGACTTAGAGATCTTATTATTAAGGTTGGTAATTTCGGATACGGCACGATAACACATTACGAAAATGATACGAGATAAACGAGTTTAGACCGCACGTATATTAATTAGGCCATAAATAGGGTTGGCACAAATAACATGAAAATAAACAGGTTGGATTTGTGCTAACACGTTTAATTAAACAGGCTGTAAACATGTCAATACGATACGGCATGACCTGCCTATTTATAGCACATTTAAACTTAGAAATAAAAATATGTAAAATTTAAATCCTAAAATATATAAGACATGTTATACCAAACACTCAATTTCAAACCCTAGCCATTTAAACAATTTTGTTTCAAACCCTTACAGCTTCACCACCCAAACCCTCGCCACCCATGTTTAATTTGTTGCTTTGTTTAACTTTGTTATTCTTTACAATCTTAAACTGGATGAAACAGTTGAAGACTTTTGGAGAGTGCTTGGAGCTTGGATTTATGGACCTCATTTTAAGCTCAAGAAGACTAATGTTTTATGCACTTACCTCATTTCAAGCTCAAGATGACTGATTTTTTTGCACTTACATTGTTTATTGTTAGATATTTGGATAGGAACATTTGGATGTCGGTTATGTTTTGAATTTCAATTTGGACATGTTTATTATGTTTGAAACTTAGTTTGAGTGTTTTGTTATGTTTTAGAACTAGGCATGATGTTGCTTGGACAATTTTACATGCCTAGTAGTTGTAGACGATGAATTTCTACAATCAAACAACAGAAATTAGGATTGAGTTATTTTGGAATTTGGGCCCTTAAATCACCATTGAGTAGATCTTTAGACTCGAATCTATACTTACTGGATTAATGTAAAATGAAAGAAAAAAATGTGCAATAAGAATTGAAACAGACAATTTATAGTGGTTTACTCTGTTAATGAAAAGCTACGTCCACTGTAATTCACTATAGTTTCTTTTGAGTACAAAGAAATGAGAGAACAAAATGGCAGGATTTTGGCATCTGATTGTGTATGTCATACAATAAAGCAGTCTTCCCCTTATGAGGAAGGATAATGGCTCTTAACCATCAGGCGGAGTGGGATAGAACACTACAAGTAACAGCAGTAGTAGGGCACAGTGTCGATCGATGATAGGCTTCAAAAATCATGCTTTCCCCACGTTCGGGTCCATGACTATACGTGCTGCAACCATTTGTTCATGCGAATAACCATCAGGTCGAGACTATCGATCGAGTCGAACGAATACGAATGCGAACAGGTCCATATAAATCAAAACGATTCAGTCGAATCAAACGAACAATGCACTGTCACATCGATTGGGCTTGAGCCAGTAGATTGACGTCGACCTGCTCGTCTAGTATCAACATTGGGCCACACGAGCCTGCTTCAAAATTTGGCGGGCCTCACTAAATTGCACCCCAACAGATAGCCCCCCACTCCTTAGTCGATGTAATGGACTACAGGAGTGAATGAAGATCAGGCCCAAACTAGACGGCACATCACTGTCTGATATCTTGCATCTGTAACTAAATCATTGCCTTCCCCTTGGAAATCGTGGTAATTAATTACCCACAACACGTGTCACTAGCCAATTGGTAGCTCCTAAAAGTTACTGCAATGCTGACGAACAAGTCTGATTCGAAAGGACACCATCTCGGTTTAAGCGGGAACTCAAAAAGACGTGTAACCCCTAGCCCTTGGATCAGATGGATCTGAATCGATTCCATCTGTCGATCTGGTACCCTTGGGTGGTATATAACACGCTTTCTCTCACCTCTTTCATTTCACCTTTCTTCTCTCGAACTCAAGGCGATTTTCCTCCATTTTCTCCCAGTTTCTTCAGGATTTTTAGGCAAGATTTTCTTTTCTTCTACTAATTTTCTTGCGACTTTCTTTAGTAATCTTGCTTTTCTTCTAGTTTTGAACATTTTGATACCAAACACGCTTTATTTCTCAAGAAAATCAATGACTGCCTGAACTGTTTGGCTGTCGTGACTCTAGAATACTTAAGAACAGTTGAGGCCTTCTGAGTTTAAGGAATATTTAGCTTTTTGATTTGCAAAACCCTAGTTTTCCTTGGATGATTCTGTTTCTATAAAAATGTTGAAGGCAGTAGTCATAGATTCACGCACCAGTAGCAGTGAGGATCCCTAGTCGAGCAGTGACAAAAGGGAAGGTGATGAAATGATCCGTCAACAAGCCATGATCGAATCGGGAGAGCAGATGACTAGAGCCGAGAGTAGCAGAGAGGTGACAGGCCAAAGGGTAGAACGAAACTGACAAGCTAGTCCCTCAACAAGGATTGACAATATCGAACAGATCGAAAGGAGGAAATATATTTCTCCAACCAAAGGAGTTTCATTCTTTACGAAGAATCCAGAATCTATTTTGACCGAGGGTGACTTGTTGGCATTAAGGTCAAAGTACAAAATACTAGCTTCGGTCAAAATTCGATTGCCTTATCTAGGGGAGCATGCGGATACACAAAACGACAACTGGTTTTGCGTGTACACAAAATGGTTCGAACTCATACTTCGACTGCCAATTCCTGAATTAATGACTGAAATCATTAGCCATATTTATATCTCTATGACTCAACTCATGCCGAATGGAGTCCGACTGCTAATAGCTCTTATGGTCTTGATAGAGGAAGCGGGAATAGATTTCGATATATTCGACTTCCTAAGGTGTTATTACCTCAAGCCAAATAGCAAGAACTTGGGCCGCTTCTACTTTGTATATAGGCAATCGAAGCAGCTCATTACTGAATTTGTAAACACTGACAGGCATTGGGAGGAGCGATACTTTTTTATGTCGATCAACCGCGACTCTTTCGAACTAACATCTTGATTTCCTTTTCCATTTGCTTTCGGTCACATTAGTAAGAATCATTACTACCTTACACTTCAAGCAGTAATTCCAACTAATAAGCAATCCCTTCCCTTGCAGATTACGAATTGAACCATCCGGCTCCCATCGAGGAGTGGTTCCAAGCGAGGTTGGAAGTACTACTAGCGCTCAACGGACGGACTTGGGCAGAGATCTCGTAGCCTGATCGACTCCGAAAGTCTTCAATTTGGAAGCAATTTAGAGAAATCCCAACAGGTATTCCCTATTCGATTTTCGAAACGAGTCGATTGGGTCTTTGTATGCCGCGGTGTACTTCAGCGGCTGTATGGTCTGTCAAAATATATTACACCATTATCTGACGAAGACAATCATCTCGTAGAAGCCGCATTGTCAACCATGAAAGTAACATTGCCATCAGTGGATGAGATGCGAAAGGAAGAGGCATGCGGACAAAGCAGCCAAGAAAAAGAAAAGCCAAACGGGTGAACCATCACAAAAAGAAGCAACTCCTCCAGTAACTTCAACGGATCTTCCTCCACCTCCTCCTTTCGACATTCAGCCCCCACCATCCAAGAAAAGAAAGGGGGCTAGAACTTCAACCTCGAGCAGGGACGCAGAAAAGAGTGTACCTAAGAAAACCCTTGATGTCCCAATTGATGTGAGCATCATGCAGGACAAGGAGGCGACAACAAGAGCGGCCGTAAATTTTTATTTCGACAAAGACGAAGAGCTTCTTAGTGGGAAACCCTTTGCTTGGCTCTTCAACGAATCGGCCGCGGTATTGGGATAGGTAAATCTCATGCACGTTAGTACCTTTGGCTTCGATAGCATCACATCTACTAAAGTTCCATCATGCAGGGTCTTTTGCTTCATAACCTGTTCGCGAACAAGGCTGCTCACAAATATGAGCAGGAAGTGCTGAGATGTAAGAGGCTTGAAGAGGAGTTGAAGAAAATGAAAACTGATGGGGAAAACAGATAGAGGGAGCTTCATGACATGGCTGATGCATTGAACAGATCGAACGAGAAGGTTCTAAACCTGTCAAGCAGCCTCCGTCTTTCTAGAGAAAGAGTTGACAGCCTAAAGAACTCTCTGACCACGAGAGAGAAGGATGTCGAAGATATCAAGGAGCAGCTGCTCGAGATCCATGGAACTTCTTCCTTCAAGGCTCGGCTAGAGGCTTTATTAGAATTCAAGTCAGGCCGACTGAGCGTCGAAACAATCGACGAAGAGATCAAGGACCTCCAAGAACTGCTATCGTCAGACGACCAGAATGTCCAGGGCGAACCAGCCAGTCAGGATGTTCCAGTCGAGCCCCCTGCTCCCGAGCCTGCTGCTGCAATGATTCTAGGTGGTGATGCGACTGAGCCTCCAACTATCGAGCCAGCTGAAGGTGAAAGTGCTCAATCTGCAGATGAAGGAAATTTGTGAAGGAATTAGTATTTTATTTTTTTTTTGTTCGAACGGTTATTTTTACTTTGTTTTGTATCGAACATTTTATTCTAACAAAGATTCAAATTAATATTGCCGTATTCACCGATTAATCTTAGTTAATCGAAAAGCAATCAGACCAATAGAGCGATAAAACCAAAAGAATAATGTCGTAATTAAGACCAATCGAAACGCTCTGAGTCTAGAAATTTTAAGACCAAGAGATAAAGGTCAGTAATCTAGATCTTATGAACCCTGATTACTGAATAGTAATAATACTTCGGATCGAATTTCTCGAATTCAAACGACAATTCTGGCAGCACAGGCACCTAAAGTCGAGAGCTAAATGAGTTTAGATCGAGCATGTCGAACCCAAAAATTAATATAATGAGTTTACAGATTGTGGTATTTGGATCCCCGCAGTTGAGGCCATGAAGATAGCAATTTGAAAGTTCAGATCGATCTGGTTGAGTTCGAGGGAGCCATGAGATGGCGTAATTTGAAGTTTAGATCGAGCTGGTCGAGTCCGATATTAGGCCATGAAGATGGCGGTCGAGTTCAGATCGAGCTGGTCGAGTCCGACATTGAGCCATGAAGATGGCGATCTAGAGTTTAGATCGAGCTGGTCGAGTCCGACATTGAGCCATGAAGATGGCGATCTGGAGTTCGGATCAAACTGGTCGAGTCTGAAGTTGAACCATGAAGATGGCGATCTAGAGTTCGGATCGAACTGGTCGAGTCTGACATTGGGCCATGAAGATGGCGATTTGGAGTTCAGATCGAACTGGTCGAGTCTAAAGTTGGGCCATGAAGATGACAGTTGGGTTCGGATCGAGCTGGCCGAGTTTGAAGTTGGGCCATGAAGATGGCAGTTGGGTTCGGATTGAGCTAGTCGAGTCCAAAGTTAGGATAGAGTATAGCCGCGGTTCCTGAGGAAAGAACTTGTCAATAAATTGAGGAAATAAAGTACAAACCAATAAAGTGGCTACGCTAGTTTATATCATACACGTGCTGCCTACATACCCACTTTTAGGGATCATCAAGCCTAACGTAGTTCAATTACAAAAAACAAACTTTACACGTAGTACTTCCTCAAATGGTTTGCATTCCAGCTTTTGGAAACGTGGGTTCCATCCAGCTTCTCTAGCTTGTATACTCCATCTCGAACAATCGACCGTATTCGATAAGGTCCTTCCCAATTAGCTATCAATTTTTCAGCGTTAGCTTCTCTAGTGTTCTAAAAGACTTTCCTAAGAACAAGATCTCCTTCCTAAAATTTCTTGACCTTGACCTTCTGGTTGTAGTATTTGGTGGTGGCTTGTTGATAGCAACCCAGGCAATAGAAAGCTTTGTCCCTTTTTTCCTCTATTAAATCCAATGCATCCTGCATCATCTCATCGTTTCTTGCTTCGTTTAGAAAAGAGTAATCGACTCGAAGACCTCGAGCGACAACTTCTGCAAGAACAACAGCTTATGCCTCATAAACGAGGGAGAAAGGGGATTCGCCGATCATTCTTCTAGGAGTCGTTCGATAAGCCCAAAGTACCATTGGGAGTTCTTCGACCCAACGGCCTTTTCTAGCCCCAAGTTTCTTCTTTAGGTTCTTTACGATCATCTTGTTTGTTGCTTCCGCTTGGCTGTTTCCTTGCAGGTATCTTGGCGTTGAGAAGCTTAAAACAATGTCTCAATCGTGACAGAACTTCTTAAAGGCAGAAGAGATAAATTGCGAGCTGTTATCTGTGATGATCTCGCTCAAAACTCTGAACCGACAGATGATATTTATCCAAATGAATCTTTCAACATCTCACTCTTTAATGTCCGCAAATGCTTCGGCTTCGACCCATTTGGAGAAATAATCAGTGAAAATGAGCAAATACTTCACTTGTCTAGGTGCAGGAGGAAACAGCCCGACTACGTCCATCGAGTAGTTCATATAAGGATATGGCAAACTGACCGAAGAGAGCTCCTCCGCCGGTTGGTGAATAATGGTAGCTGCCTCCGGTAGCTATCGCACTTGCGAGAGAAGTTTTCACAGTCGTTCTGCATGGTTGGCCAGTAGAATCCTTGTCTCTTCACCTTGTTGCACAGTGATCTGCCACTTGAATGATTCCCACACAGCCCCTCATGAATTTCTCGAATGACTTTCTCGGTCTCGTCGTCCCCAAGGCATCGAAGATAAGGTCTTGTGAAGGAATGCCTGTAAAGTTTTCCATCGATCAAGTAGTATCTCACAGCTTGTACTCTGATCTTTCTCGCAGCTTGCTTGTCCTCCGAGAGCCATCCTTCGCCGATTTACATTTGAATGGGAGTCCTCCAATCATCCCTTGGGTCAACATAAATCGCTTCTTCGACCTACATAATACTGGGGCTGGCGATTTTTTAGAGAGGAATTATTATCCTTTTGCTGACTTCAATCGACGATCCTAAATTTGCAAGTGCATCCACTCTTGAAGTCCGGTCTCGTGGTAAATGCTTTATTTTGAATGAATCAAACTAGGATTGGAGCTTGGAGGCTAGTCTTAGATACAGTAGCATCTTTTCGTCTCGTGCTTCAAACTCTCCGTTCACTTGGTTTACGACCAATGTGGAATCACTTTCCACGACCACTACGGCAGCCCCCAGTACGGCAGCAAGTCTAATTCCTGCAATCATAGCCTCGAATTCAGTTTCATTGTTAGTAGCTTTGAAAGCCAATTGAAAACTCTACTCGATAACTTCGCCAGTTGGGGATTTCAAAACTACACCAATTCCCAAACCCTTCTCGTTACTTGATCCGTCGACCTTGTACGATCCATGTTTGCAACCCGTTCTCGGTAGGCCTAAAGGTCAATTCTGCAACAAAATTTGCAAGCACTTGAGCCTTCAATGCATTTCAAGGTCTGTATTCGATGTCGAACTCTGTCATCTCAACTGTCCATTTTGTCATTCTTCCAGAGATGTCCGATTTGTGTAAAATTGCTCTCATCGGGTACGACGACAACACCACTATGGTGTGCCCTTGGAAATACAGACGTAGTTTCTGAGCTAACATGACAAGCGCGAGGGCGAGCTTTTCAACGATGGAGTACCTTGTTTCGGCATCCAACATGGCATGGTTTACGAAGAACACTGGTTTTTGGATCATATCATCTTCTTAGACAGGGGCTGAACTTACCGTTATCTTAGAAATTGCCAAGTAGAGGTAGAGTGGTTCCCCTTCTTTCGGCTTGGATAGGATGGGCGGAGTCGTTAATTACCTTTTTAGTTCTTGGAAAGCCGATTCGCATTGTTCGTTCCAATGGAACTTTGTGTTCTTTTTGAGAAGCTGGAAAAAAGGAAGACATTTGTCAAAACTTCTGGCAATAAATTGACTTAGTGCAGTAACCTGACTAGTCAGCTTCTGAATTTCTCGCTTTGTCCTCTAGGAAGGCATCAATTGGAACGCTTTAATCTGATCTGGGTTCGCGTTGATTCCTCGCTTGGTGACGAGATATCCCAAGAACATGCTACTCGCCACTCCGAAAGTACACTTCTCTGGATTTAGTTTCATGCCATATTTTTGAAGAACGTCGAAACATTCTTGTAAATGCTGAACGTGGAGATGAACCTACAAAGACTTAACCAACATGTCATCTATGTAAACCTCCATATTCTTACCAATCTGCTATTCGAACATCATATTAACAAGTCATTGGTAAGTTGCTCCTGCGTTCTTTAATATGAATGGCATGACCTTGAAGCAAAAGATCCCCTGCTCCGTTATGAAGGCAGTCTTCTCCTGGTCATCAGGGCGCATAGGGATTTGATTGTAGCCAGAGAATGCGTCGAGGAAAGTTAAGATCTTGTGTCCAGCTGTTGCGTTGAGGAGTCGATCGATATGCGGCAACGGATAGCTGTCCTTTGGGTAGGCTTTGTTGAGATCGGTGAAGTCGACACACATGCGCCGCTTGCCATTTTTCTTCTTCACAATTACCACATTGGCGAGCCAGTCGGGATACTGGACAGGGCGTATGAATCCGGCCTCGAGCAATCTTCTAACTTCATCTTTGACGACATTGTTCCGTTCTCTTCCAAGCTTCCTCCTCTTTTGGCACACAGGTTTATGATTTGGATCGATGTTCAGTCGATGGGAGATTATGTTCGGGTCGATTCCAAGCATATCTGCATGGGACCGTGCAAAACAATCTAGGTTAGCCTTGAGAAAATCAACAATTTTAGATTTTATACCTAGATCAAGCTGCGACCTAATCTTCACTGTGCACTTCCTGTCTTATGGACTATTTGGACTTCGTCTAGTTGCTCTAGAACCGATTTGACTCTCTGACTGCTCGTCACACTATGCTGGGTCGTCTGTCGTTGCTATAAAGTCTTCTTCTGTTTCATGGTTGTGACGTAACAGCTCCTTGCCACCTCTTGGCTTCCTTAAATTTCCCGAATTCCTCGCTTCGTCAGGAATCTTATTGTTTGGTGGTATGTCGAAGGGACCACCTTCATAGAAGTATCCAAGGCCTCCCTAGAATGATGTTATACTTGGATGGACAATCCATGACCAGGAAATTGGTCAACTTGTTCTCTCCTGCTGCATATACTAGAAGCTTTATCCTTCCAATGGCTATTGTAGCCTCGCCATTGAAACCTACCAGCGACGTTGGGGACTTCTCGATTTCTTCTTCGCTAATCTCCATTTCTCTCAACGTTGAGAGGAAAAGGATGTTGGCTGAACTTTCATTATCAACCAGAATTCTGCTTATCTCGTAGTTTGTGACGTTGAGTTTGATAACAAGGGCATCGTCGTGTGGGGCGTCGAGCCCAAACGTCTCGTTACTACGGAACGAAATTTCGTACTCATAGTGGTTGCCATGAGACAAACTCGCAGTCGCTTGATTCGCTTTCCTTTGGTGTGATTTCATCTGATTTACTGTATCGCCACTGAAAACTGAGCCTCCATAAATAGCTCCAATTACCTTCCGGACTGGCGGTGGCAATGACGTCCTCTCTTGGGCTTGATCATCCCTTCTCCCTCTTCGTTCTTTGTCAACTCCATATATCTTCCTCCCCCGTTTAGAGAGGTATTCTCTCAAATGCCCCTTCTTCAGAAGCTCCACGATCTCATACTGCAGGGCTTTGTAGTCGACCGTCAAATGTCCCATGTCACGATTAAACTCGCAATATTTTGACTGATCGTGCGAACGATTTGTTGCCATTTTCTCTGGCCATCTAACATAACTTTTCCCTTCGAGCTGAGCAACTAGCTTAAAGGGTGATATGCTGAGTGCATATTTCGGTGGAGACAATGGTCTCGTTGCCATTCGAGGTTTGTCTTCTTTTCACCTCCACTCTCTTTTTGGCAGAGTCCTCGTCCACCCTCGTCGGTTCGGCTGTTGCTGTTGCTTGTGACTCCATCTCTTTTGGTCTCTAGTTCTTGCAAACTCTCGCTCGCATCGTTCATTTTCTTCCTCCAGGTCGATCCACCCTTTTGCTCTATTCAAGGCTTCCTGGATCATTTGTGGGTAGTCCGAGCATATGTTGTTCTTGAAGCAGGACTTGTGCAGGAGTCCCTTCTCCAATGCTTCTCTAGCTGTTTCATGCTCCAAATCTGAAATCTTAGATAGTGCCTTGCTAAACCTCTTTACATAAGCCCTTAGCGATTCGCCCGGGCTCTGTATGACAGACCATAAATCTTTGGTCGTCTTTCCTGTCTTGATATGTACTAAATATGCTTTGATAAACGAGTCCGCCAATTCTTCAAAGCTATTCGATAGATTTGGTCGGCAAGTTACTAAACCAGCGAAATGCCAGGCCTTTGAGAGACTGCGTAAACAACTTACACATCATCTCGTCAAGAATCGAGTCTGGAATGCTCGTGGCGCTAACCACGTTCATGTGCTACAACAGGTGGTCCTTTGGATCTGTACTTTTATCGAACCGAGCAAACATGAGGTTCCTATACTTTGGCGGTATGACCGAAGTGATTCTCTTGGTGAGTGGTATATCTCGAATGTTTTTCGAGATGTCGTCCAATGCCGAGGTCTTACTTGTGGCTTTGATAACCTTCTGTTCAATTCTCTCCTCCATAAATTTGGAATTCTTCTCGAGCATCTCCCTCATCATCAATTGAACTAACTCGGGGGTCAAAAGAGTAACATCTGGTGTTTCTGCTGGACGAGCGATTGGTTCCATGTGAGCGTCTGCTGTTGTGGTAGTAGTTGTCGTAGCGGTAGTTGTCGTGGCTGTGTAAGCAGGTGTCGTTGCTGGCGCTAGAGTCGATGGGGATTGTAGCGGCTACATTCTTCCAATGGGACTGTAAGGCTGTCGGGTTCCTGACTGATGCGTTTGCAATTGCCACTGCCCTGTCGATGATACTGGGATAGTCGAATATCCGTAGTATGGATAATAGTACAATTGTGAAGCTATCCGGGAGCTTTGATAACTGAGTTGGCTTCTTAACGATAAATTCTCGCTGCTGAGTTGCTCCATCCTTTTGTCTCACTCATGGGAATGAGTTTTCTACTCCTGGAGCATCTTTTTAAGTGCCTCTACGTCTATCGTAAGGACCTCCATTTGTTGGTTGTCCTGAGGGGTTGATTCTGTCTCTTCCACTGTAGTTTCCAGGGCGTGCTGGTCAACGTTGTCTGCCATTAGGATCCATGTCAAAGACCTTGGAGTTGATGACATGAAGGCCCCATGGTGGGCACCAAACTGTAGACGATGAATTTCTACAATCAAACAACAGAAATTAGGATTGAGTTATTTTGGAATTTGGGCCCTCAAATCACTGTTGAGTAGATCTTTAGACTTGAATCTATACTTGCTGGATTAATGTAAAACAAAAGAAAAAAAGTGCAATAAGAATTGACACAGGCAATTTATAATGTTCACGCTGTTAATGAAGAGCTACGTCCACTGTAATTCACTATAGTTTCTTTTGAGTACATAGAAATGAGAGAACAATATGGCAGGATTTTGGTATCTAATTGTGTATGTCGTACAATAAAGCAGTCTTCCCCTTATATAGAAGATGAGGAAGGATAATTGCTCTTAACTGTCTGACGGAGTGGGATAGAACACTACAAGTAACCGCAGTAGTGGGACACATGTCGATCGGTGATAGGCTTCAAAAATCATGCTTTCCCCACATTCAGGTCCATGACTATATGTGCGACAACCATTTGTTCGTGTGAATAACTGTCAAGTCGGGACTATCGATCGAGTCGAATGAATACGAATGTGAACAGGTCCATATAAATCAAAACGATTCAGTCAAATCAAACGAACAATGCACCGTCACGTCGATTGGGCTCGAGCTAATAGATTGACATCGACCTGCTCGTCTAGTATCAACATTGGGCCACACAGGCTTGCTTAACAATTTGGTGGGCCTCACTAAATTGCACCCCAACAGTAGTAGGAGGTTAGTTTTAATTATATATTGTGTCTTTGTTAATTTCTTTCTTGGCTTCTTTATTTTATTTTCATTTTTTTAATTTTCAGTTAATTGGGTCATAAGCTTGCCGTATACATGTTTTTATCGTGTTAACATGTCACGGCTTGTTTAACAATCATATTAATCGTGTCGTGCCGTGTTACACGTGCCATAGGCGGTTCATGTTTGTGCTTTTGTTTTAGGCACATTTATTAATCGTGTCGTGTTTGTGTTTAGCCTAATCGTGTCATGCTGACACAAACACAACATGCGAACACGAATTGCTAGCCTTACTTATTATTTATATGCTCAAGAAAGTACACCAGCTAATTACAAGTGGGCTTGGCCCAATGAACCATCGATAGCTAATAGACTAACAAACTTATGTGTTTGGTGATTAGAATCATTGATTAGAATTTTAAATACTGTAGCTGTAAGAGCTTCATATTGTAATAACTTTTCTTTTTATAGTATCATGCGAAAGCTTTACACTGTTACTAATTGAAAAGTTGGTTAGAACCAACTTTACCAAACAGGCTACTATGTCTAAACAGTTGTGACGGTTGTAGATGTCTTAACATATGTTGTTTTGCCTTTTAGGTATAGAGCAATTTCTTTTAACTGTCGGACTAGATTTTCAATACTTGGATTCACAAGTGTTCAAATTAAATAATAAAAGTGACACAAAAGCACTTCTACATGTAGATTTAACTGTTAAAATTTTATCGACGTTAAATTAAAAAAAATAAAAATAAAAAGCTTACTCTATTAGTAGGGCCTAAAAATTGTCTCCTTTTCCTTAAATACAAGCAATTTAACAATTTAAAGCACAAGAATCCAAAATTTGTTTTTCTCATTGCCACAAGACATTAATTCACTGGTAGTGAAAGTTAAAAAGTTACCTGAGGCATGTGGAAGCTTACTGGGACTCCATGGCTGCAAACCACACTCACAATATGTCTCCATTTGTCTCCTCAAAGCATCAACATCCCGCCATTTCTTCCACCTTGCAGTTGCCACTGCTTCTTCCATGGTGTGAACATAAAATGGATGGTTTGATACTGCCACGTCTGCCTCTTGTGAAACAACTAGTGCATGAATCAAAAGTAACGGATCAACCATCAACTGCAACTTGGCGTCTATCCAAATACTGAATTTCGCATTTGGTAAAAGCCTGTGAACTAAGTATTTTGGTAAGACACCATTCATGGCCGGATTCTCATACAAATTCTTGCTTGAGACCTTGACAATCCTCCAAGCACCGATCGAATTTTCGAGCGATTCCTCGGAGAGTAATTTGTGGCTCTTTAAGCTTTTTAGCGTGACGTCGTCCACAAACATGTGGAAACATACGTTTTCAAGTGTCTTAGATCCAAGGTCTCTCGGTTGTCTAATTTTATCATGGTCATTGAAAATTGCCGAGACCACAACAACTCCCTTGCAATTTTCCATGGAAATTCGATCTGATTCCAACGCAAACAACAAAAAGAAAACGTGTCAATTTGCCTGCATTACACAAATTAAAAAAAAAAACAAAAAAAACAAAAGAGAGAACAGAAGTTTGCGAAAGCATAATTATTGTTGGAAATTTAGAATTGTCTTAATTGAAAAATCCCTAGATTATTGAATATTTTTTCATGTTTTTACAATGCTTCTTTAAATGTTAAAGAATGAAGCCCAATCTCTCAAGAAAAAAATAAACAAATAAACAAATAAAGAAAGAAGTACAAACCGCTAACCTGAATCACTAATCGGATATTCCTTGAAGAATCCACAAGGAACTCGAGTCGAATCATTTTGATTATCAAATATGAAAATCTCTCATGAGCACTAAATTCCCACCAAATGTATCAGAATTTCCCTCCAAATACCTCAAAACGGACGAAGAAGAAGAAGAAGAAGAAGTTTTACACAGATCTCGACTTTTCTTCACGACCGTCCCATAATCTGATACAGAAACCAAAACCCATTTGTGAAAAACGACAATTACCAAAACCCAGAAACAGAATTCCTCAACGCAAAGAATGCAGAAAATTGGAGACAAATTGTCGTACCTGAGAAGAAAACAGGGGAAGAACAAGTTGTACGGATGGTTGGGATTGCGTACTTGTGTTCTCCGTAAGAAGAAGGGTAAGAGAAGTTAGGGGAGTAGAGATGCTCGAGGGGAGAAGATCTGAAGAGGCATTTGGTTTTAGAGAGAGAAATGTAGAGAGCGAAGAAGAGTGAGGTAGAGAGATAGAGAAGAGAGAAACAGAGAAACCGGCACTGGAAGAACAGAGGAGGTGTTGACGTAGCTTTCCCCAAGAAACCAACAACAATTTGTTGTGCCCATTAATGGGTTTTTATTTTTTATTTTTTTCATTTTCTTTTGTGAATTCAATTTTTTTAATATATCCGTACTGCGCATTGATAAATTTCAGACAAATAAACCTTCAATTTTTTGGGACATTTTTTAGAACAATTTTTTTTTTTTCCTTTTTGGGATTTCGTTATCACCCTCATGAAAAAACATTTTAAGCGACTTCACTTTAAAAGAGGGAAAAACAAAATACTCAATTAATTGGTTTATTATCATGTGCCACAGCATAAGACATGACATCAACATAACTTTTTTGGAACATAAATATTTACACGAAAAAAAAAATCGGGAACAATTTTGACAGGAAGAGTGATTTTTTTTCCTTTTTTTTTTCAATCGTAAGAAATGAGCTTTTAATTTTTAGCTGGTAATATAACTTTATAACAACCAATTAACTAATTGAAAAATGGTACCATTATTTATGCAAAAAAATTCAAAAACTAATTTGAAATCTCAACATGATATCCAAAATTTAGCAATTAACATTGTACTTCTGGTAATTATTTGTATTTATTATTTATGACACGACATGATATTTTTTTTTTTTTTGGTGAAATGAGGAAATCTTGTTCATTTGAATGCAAAGGATTCATTGTTTTTAGGAAAACAAGAAACTGTTTGTTTTTTTATAAGATTTTTGTTTTCGAAGTTGTATTTATTCTTTTTGTTTGGACTAGTGGTGAGCACGTATTGGCGCGTGTTTTTGTATTATTTCGATACAAAGCTATAAAATTTCTTGTAAAATTTTTTCATACCAAAATCTAAAGCGTCGAAAAAACAAATAAAAAGGAGGGAGTACAAAAAAAAAGGAACCAAAGGAAAAAACAAAAGAAAAAAAAGATGATAGCCGGTAAAAAGGATGAAAAATAATAAAAATAAAACCAAAACAGTAAAAGAGTAAAAAAAACAAAAACTTGTAGGAAGACAAGTGTCAGCCAATAGGAATTACCCATTTGCTCTTTTATGATCGTATAGATTTCTTTTGTATAATTTTGATACGTAGATTTAAAGTGTTAAAAATGCAGATAAAAAGGAGAGATGGCGAAAAAAAAATAAGTGAACAAAAAAAGGATAAAAACTAATAAAAAAACATGAAAACAAATAAAAGAAAATAAAACCAGAAAAAAAACACTTATAGGAGGACATGTGTCATTCAATAAGAACTGTCCACTAGCTCTTTTAAGGTCGTATAATCTTTTTATGTTTTTGATACTAGATCTAAGGCATCGAAAATGCAAATAAAAAGAGGGAGGATGAAAAATAAAAAATAAAAAGAGCAAAAGAGAGAGAAAAAAAAAAAGATAAAAACCGATGAAAAAAAGGATGAAACGGAATAAAAAAAATGCAATCAAAGCCCTCGCCACCTTTGTTTGGATATTCACTGTGAAAAGAACAACGCCATTCCCGTCTCTCTCTTTGGTTAATTTCCTTTTTGGACTTACATGCTTTTCTCGTTGTAGCCGGTGCCTCTTGCGGATTTCGTGACGAATGTTTGGCATTGATCCAACCATATTTATTTAATTTGATTTTAATTTCTTAAATAGTTTGATGACAATGTGATAAATTTTTTTATCAGTGAGTTGTCTCGTCAACTAGCAAATAGGTGCATAAAATTGACGCATAACCAGCTCTCAATTGGTTGTACAATTATAATGTAAGTTACTATCCCGAGACAGAATTCCTTTCTTTTCTCAATCGGTGGAAATCTGACAAAACTTAGAATAGGACCAGTATTTTTTACACTATCAATAGATATTGCTATTTAAACTATAGGATTAAATTTTCCACAGCATAATTTATGAAAAGAAACAATTTTATATCACGTGTTATGAATTTTTAACGTAAACACTCACAAATCAACTATTAAAAAAAAATCAATGATTAAAATAACAATACCTATCGATAGAGTAAAAATACTTGTCCTAACATAAAAGCTTCCTAAAACTTTTATTTGTTTTATTCTTGGTCTTTTCTATTTGTTTATTCTATCAAATGCAAAGGTAATAGAGTTCATTTAGGAAACACATTGGAGTTTAAAGTTTGAACTTAAATACTATAACATATAAAAGCTTTACACTATAGCAGACTTTTACTTTTTAATGTAGCATGTGAGAACTTTACATTGTAACAGTAAAAACTTATTATTTTTTCCAAACAAACTCATAATAAAAGGGCTCTTCCGCTCTTCATCTTTCTACTTGTTTGGATTAAAGGTTTGCACGTTCTAGGTTGGTTTTGAACTGCTAAGTTTGCTAGACCGAACCATTTGAGGCATAAAAGAATGCAAATTGGACTGGAAAGAAGGAAACCAGACTAAACATGACTAGATCATTCCAAAATGGTCTTATCCAGCTTAAACTATAGTTTAGTCTTTATAATTGGGCCAAGTTTTTTTTTTCCTAAAAATATAATTGCACCCAATTTTTGGTGTAATAGGCTTTTAAAAGTTTTTTTTTGGGTTGTTGTCCCTTTTTTATTCTTGTTTTCAGGTTTTTTTTTGGCTAAAGTTAAAAGCTTGAATAAAAGGAGCTTTTTTTTTTTTACATATATATAATTTATAAAGTACGGAAAGGAAAAATTATATTTACACCCCAAGTTTTTATTAAAGAACCTAGATTTTAAAAGAAAAAATACTTAAAACACTTTGTGCGTTTTGTCTAAATATCACTTTTGACTCTCATATTATAAAAATGCCTAAAACACCCTATATGTTTTGCCTAAATGCCACTTTTGTCCCTCTTATTATTAAAATGTCAAAAGCACTTACTGTGATTTCAAAATCATACTCAAAATACCCCTAAAACAAATTAATTTTTCAAAAATTCCAAGATTATCCTTCAAACATATATTAGATGTTATTTTAAATATAACTTGACTTTACCAACACCTGGCTGGTTCAATTGGCAGGAGACTGTTCCGCTTCAGCAAGCGACTCGAGCTCGAATCCTTGTAAACATAGCCGCCAGTGTTGGGAGACTCTTGCTGCCTTCGAGTCTCCCCGTAGGTCAGCTCTGGATTAGTCAGATAAACCATATGGGAGTTGAGGAGCCCTTTATATAAAGGGTTTCGTGCCTCCCGTAGTGGGCTCCAGAAACCGAGGGGTGTGGATCACTACCACCACCAAATATATATATATATATATATATATATATATATATAACTTGACTTTAAAACTAAAGAAAAGGTAATTTCAAATATTCAAATAAATATTTTAATTAATCTAGTGCTTCAATTATTTTAATTAAACTCGTCCAACACAAAAACACATGTATACAAAATAGCCTTTTAATTTAATATATATTAAGAATGATAATTAGAATTTTTTTAAAAAAATTAATTGCTTCAGGGTTTATTTTGAGTATGATTTTGAAAACACAGGAAGGTTAGTGCATTTTAATAATAAGAGGGGCTAAATTGGTATTTAGGCAAAACAAATGAGACGTTTTGGATATTTTTCTTTTTAAAATTTAAAATTATTTTCTTCTTAACATCAGAATAACAAATAATTCCACAATTACCCTCATATCCCATACTTAAACTATTTTGTGCAAAAGAGATTTTACTTTCCTTTTCTTTTTATCAACTTTTCATTTGAATGATCTATTTTTTTTTCTCAATTTCATTTGAACTTGAAATAAAATTTTGTACATTTATTCCCCTCTAATTTCCATTATTCCTCAATAATTTTCATTGACATAGCCCCGCGTTAGTTCAAGACCAACAAATACTATTGCATTGTTATTAACGTTCCTGGGCATCGTGATTTCATCCTGATGAACCTATTGTTTTAAGATTTATTTGTATTTGTAAATGGTGTTGATTAATTTGTTTTATTTAATGTTGAATAGATGGATATCACTACGGACCACCCCAAAGTACCCTAAAGGCAAGGTATGAAAAAATCGTGATTCATGAAGGAAGTTTCTTCCCGACTATAGAAGGTTGGCTACAACCCGAATAACCAAGTTCGGATTTGAAGGAAATCATTTTGGAGTTTAAATGAAATTGAGCCAAAAAAAAAAATCACAGAAATGGAAAGTTAGCCCAAGGAAAAAAGAAATAAATCTCTTTAACAAAATTCAATGGGGTGTAAGTAAGTTTAATTGTAGAACTATATGAGATTTTGATATTACAATGAAAATAAGCTTAAAATTTAAACAAATAGGAGAGCCTTAATTAAAACTTGGGGTGTAAATAAATAAGGAAATTTTCATAAATGTGATTTTTTAATATTTATGTTTTATAAATTCAGGTATGTTTATTTGTAACAAAATTAACATATAATATAAATGATAGTATGACATAATTTTTTTTAAGTATATCATAAATAAATACAACTTTTAAAAGTATGACATAACATATAATTTTCTCTAAATAAAGCTAAGAGATCTAGTCGGTTTTGGATCATAGCCTACCAGAGGGCCACTATTTTTTCAATATGATTGTAGACTGTTAAAACTGGTCTAAACTTGCATAGATGAAGGGTTTCAAATCATTCAATTAACTTCAATTAATTTAGTCTCTTCAAATACGGAGTAGTTAGATAAGGGAATTCATACCAAACTTAACATAAGAAATTAAATATGCCCCCTTCCTCTCTATTTTTCTTTCCTAAGATATATACCATTTTTTGATTCCTATTTCCATTTTTGATTTTCTATTAAATAGAGCCTTAATGCCCACACAAGAAACAAAATTATCAAATAGACCATAGTTTATCAAATATACTGAATTTAAAAGAATTTTTTAGAACTATTTATAATTTGTTTCTATTTTAATATAAGAAGTGATAGACTTAATGTGAGATAGATAGTCTTCTTGATGGTAATCTAGTTGGGAAGCGATTTTTTTTTTTTTGTAATGTTTATGTCGATAGTCCATTTTCACCAATTTATTCAAAAGTATGCAATAGCTTTTTTGCCAACTTTGTGTAAGAGAGATTATAGTATGCCTCTCAATATTTGAAGTCAAAAGTCACACATGTAAATAAGAAAATATAAATTTTCTAAGTGTTTTGAAATATTAAGCATTCAACGCCTCGAAACCATAAGGTCAGTGCCTTGCCACTAGGCACCATGGAGCTAGCAGTGCAGTGCACTCAACCCCATAGAGTTGGAAAGATGGTGCCACAGTGCTTTCTTAAATTTGTTGATGTTTTATGATATGTGATTTTGAATTGTTTCGAACCATTGTGTTGATTAGTTATATGCTTTCATACAAAATTGAAAACATATTACAAATGAACATCAAATATTTGCTGTAATATTTGATGTTTTATGATATGTGATTTTGAATACATATTATGTTGTTCACAAAATGATATATTTACATGAAAGGCTGTATGAGTTACAATAGCTGTGTCTGTTTATGAAAAGACACTTCTACATCTTTATTAATGCTCCAAAGTTTCTAGTTTCATAATCTTGCTCTGAAACAGCATATCATTTCTGGCTATATATATAATGTTCACGGTATGTTATATCTTAGGAATAATTTACCACAAAACCCGTTACTAAACTTTATAGTAGTGGGCAAATAAAACTCTAAAAAAATATTCCTATAGGTCTCAAACCCAACTCTTGCTTTTGGATTTTTTTGCTTTGTTTTCAGATTTCTATAGCCACTTTTCTTCAACACTTTATCCATCATGAGTAATCTAAGCCTTGATTATGCAAACACCACGTGTGCATAACAGATATACTTGCTAATTAATGATTTCTAGGCGTCATATGAAATTCGAGTTACTATCACGATCTGAAAAATGGGGCATAACGTACAGGCTTGGTTTTGGGAAAATAATTAAGTTAAGTGAATTTATCATATATTTTTAATTTTTAAAACATGAAATCAAATTACAAATAAGAATTAGTTAAAAGTGGTTTAATTATTTTCCTAAACCAATCTCCAAAGAAAAAGGATACATAAGAACATTTGATTCAACTTCCATTGATTTGTATAAAATGACCATTTTACCCTTGGAGCATATAAACCTAGGTCTGCACATTTTAGGTGGACAAAAATCTTTACCGAATATTTTAGAATTTATAGCAGAATAGTTTTTTTCAAAGAAACTTCAAAACATGACCATAAAGGAAAAACGCCTCTAGCTTCAGTTCTGGGATTAGTGCACAATCCCACGTTTGAAACATACAATATGAGATTTAAATAAGTGCAATACAAATGACATCAACCACATTATAAGAAAAGAGAAATTTAAGGAATTAAGGTTCTACATGCCTTGACAGCAATAAAGGAAAATAACTGCAAAATGAAAATCTTCCACTTAAGGCCCAACTTTGCCTTGGAATTACACACTCACGGTCTACTTGGTATTGTATTTAACATCGCCTGAAGGGGGTTAATTTAAAAATACAAAAATGAGCGAAAGGCCCAGTAGAATAATATTTGAACAAACTTTAACAATTCAAAACAATTAAAGTAATTTAAATAAGCAATATGGTAAGCAAATAAATAATTGGAATAACAAAATTTGCAAAGGAAATAAAATGATTTAGAAAGAGATTGAGACAATTTCATTTAAATTTCCCATTCCCAACCCCTTTATATTGTTAGACATGTATGCCCTAAAGAGGAAAAATGTAATAAGTTTTTGGAGACATTTTTATCAATAAAGAATTTATTCATTATTTATATTCCAAATCTTGTCCTCTTTACGTCCATATTTGTTGAATGTATGTTAAGCAAACAATAGTTTGAGACTGTAGGTCTAAACCTTAAGAATTGGGCATATGATGAACGGATTATGCGGAAGACACGATTCTTAAGGTAATGGTCTAAATCATATGATCCGCAATCGAGGGACTAAAGTTGAGCGTTTTATTCATGTAAAGATTGTTATGTTGTCTATATCCCTTTTGGGAGATGGTTTGTCTTGACCATCGGAGGTGGACTCCGTGAATAGAAACATTGGCACGTTGTCATAAGTGACGATGTGTTGGATCGGGACATAAAGTGAATTGATTTGGATTAATAATTCTGTTTCGACAAATTGATTCACTTTAGACAATCATTTGTGTTGTATCTTAATCCTGAGATGAATAGTAGGCCCGTTGTCTTGGCTTGTGTCTTTTGATGTACCAAAGGGTAACACCCACATCTTAATAGTGGTATGCATGCTGGTACATTGGAGGCAGACTCTTGATAGCATAGACCTATTATTCATAGATATGGAATCTATAGCTCCTCTTTAAGAGTAATGATATCCTCTTATGTGTGTTATCCTGTAATTAGAAAACTAGAGCGATCAACCATTTGGGTACATAGGTGTAACCGAATGGTATACTATCATTGAATAGTAAGTTTTTTGATGGTGAGATAATAGAATGTAAGATAAAAATAATCGGGAAGATAAGACAGAACTTGTCCTTAAGCCGATTATGGATTATCATATGGGGATACGATACACTATGATATGTCATGGAGACTTAGCTATACAAGCTTCGTAATTCTATGTATTTCGAGAGTGCAGCTTCAAACTTTTAGTGGAGTAGTGTTGGAGTTGATAATTATAAAATATATATCTGGGATATTGGGTTTCATAATTATCGGGAGCTTGAAATATATAGGTCCATTTGGTCCCCTTTGCTAACTCACAACATCCTATAACGACACGACGTGCTTTTCCTATAATTGGTAACTTATGTCGGATTTATTAGATTGGTTAAAATTTAGAAAAATCAAATAATTCATGTCTGTTTATCAATTGAATTAATTTTGTGATAAAAATTAATTCAAGATAAGCTTGTTGAATTGTAAGGATTGGATAATTCTTGTCTGTTTATCGGTTGATTTAATTTTAGATAAATTAGATCAAGATAAATTGTAGAATTATTAAGAATTGATTTATTTTCTTAGAGATTATCTAGATAAAGTTGTTTTGATCAGATAACTTATCTGTTGGGTTATTTGAATTAAAACTGAGACTTTATCTTATAGAATCTCGGGTGAAAAATAAAAGATTCGTGAGATTTTTTATTCGACAGTTCAGCCTGCCGATGGACATGTTTGGCCTACCGATGGAACCTGATTGGCCTACCGATGGGACCTGATAGGCTTGTCGATCAGGTGGCTCGGCTTGTCGATCAGCGAAGGATAAGATCACGCGTTTCCACGCGAATCTTATCAGATATTGATCCAAACTTGATTCTATTTTGAGTTTTTGAGACCTAATCTAATAAGGACTAACCCCAGGACTAATCTCTATATAAAGGGAGTAAGTCTTAAGAGTTACTCAGATCAGTTGAGAGATTAAGAGTGATACTCTATTGGTGAGAATCTAAAAAACTCCCTGAGAGCTTTTGTTCACAAATCACAAACACTTGCTTTGGGTTCTATCGATTGGTTGGAAGGAGAGTCACCTAGTGGAAGAGCTGTACGTGTGAGCCCACACTCACTCTAGTCATGGATAGAGAATAGCAAAGAAGACTAGCTGGTTGAGGCTCTTCTGGAATGTTACTTCTCTTCACGTTTTGCGAGAGTTCTTTGGCACACAAGGTTAGTAAGATCTGAGTTAATTTATGCATATAGCATGTCAAACTTGTGTTTTGAAAAATACTCTGATGTAAAATTTTTAAAATTCTACTGCGTACTATTTTTTCCAACAACTGGTATCAGAGCCATGGTTTTTACATAAATTTACGAGTTTGTGATCATGTTATATGCATAAATTTTGTGATCTTAATCTCTCCTATGCTTGAATTTAATTTTATAGAGAGTTGGCACTCTAGGTTTCTATATAATTTTATGTTGTCATGGATTATGGGTGAATGTTTATTAATTAATTATGGTTGATTAAATTCTTATTTAATTATTAATTAATACCGGTTATGGTTTCTTAGAGGTTAAATTATGCATCTAAGTTTTTCATGTAATTAGATGGCTAACTATCATCTCCGTCTAGGAATTATTATTTATTTTTAAATTTGTAAGAATTTTGTAATTAAATAATTATTCGGAGAAGACGGATCTACAAGAATGATGATGGCGTTCCTGGGTATTTCCTGAGCCTCTAATTTTATGTTTTTGAATTATTGAAAATAAAATTGATGAATTACATTAAAAATCGTATTTTCTGGAATGGAAAATTCTGTTCGGTCGACATGCCAAACCTCACAATTCAGTAGGCTGATGGTCACAGATTGGTAGGCTAGACGTGTGGTTCGACAGGCCGTCAGTGGAGTAGAAATCAGGTGGCTCTGGTGGCAGGCCAAACTGCCAAACGTTCATGAGTCGGTAGATTGATCTTCTTGATCGGCAAGCCGATAGAGCATGACCAGTAGGCCGATCACCCATATCGGCCTGCCGACCAAGAGCTGGAAAATTTCTAGAAAAGGTGCAGTTTTTTCAATGCAGTTTTAATTTTATTTTTGGAACAATTCTGAGAAACATTAAATTTAGATATGACCGAAAATATGAAGTATCCGATTTATATGAGATTGAACACTTGAAGATGGGAATTACATGAAGAAGGATACAGTTTGAGGATTCAAGGATGAAGAATCGATAATATGTCTTGATTATTCTCTCGTAATCTTAGTTTTTTATTCTCTAGGGTGGAGCCATAATATTACGGTTATTTATTATTTTGCTTGTAGCTTTGCTTGATTGCTTTGCTCGTCTGCTTTATAATATGATTTGCTATGTATATTGATAACATGACATATAGAATAGGGAGTGCCGCTCATATTAAAATTGTTCATGCATATTCTTAAAATAAAACCTCAATTTCAAAAGATTGAGTGGGAGAATGTAACACCTGCCTATTTTATGTAATGGATAATGTTATATTAGTGATGATGTTAAGCATTTTATTCCAAAATGATGCATGATATTATTGCCACTAACCAATTACTCTAAGTGCTATGACAGGTGACGATCATATGGAATTGATGTGTTCATGTTATTTACATTGTATGTTTATTTATGATTCATTAATGATTTAAATGTTATGATGTATTCTAGTATATAAGGACAGTTCGGTAGGCCAAACCTTCAAGTTCGGCAGGCCGAATTGTCCCTCGAGCATTGACAGGCCGAAGGAAAGCATCGACAGGCCGAACTTTGTGAAATTGGCAGGCCGAAGTGAGGAATCGGCAGGCTGAAGATGGGTGACAAACAATCAACAACAATCTCTTCAAATTTTGTGATTGAGATAATTACGATGATTGGTTATGATTGGATGATGATTTGTGATTGATTGGCTTATTTTTGGATTGATTGCTTTAAATTTGGTAAAGAAACCATTGACTTTGCATTGATTTGAGTTAATTGATATGGTTTCCTATTTTAAAATTGGTGAAGTATGGTAGGTTTTTCTAAATGATTTGACTTTCCCCAATTTCCTCTCCATTTACACATGAATAGCCTCAATTTTAGTTAGAAAATTTCCGACTTAATAGAGAGTTTTGACCCCTTTTACGTTATACTTATTTACGTTATATTTCTCTCTCTTTTTTTTTTCTTAGACATTTTCTATCTCTCTCCTCTCTCTCTTTCATGTTGTCTTTCTCGTTCTCTTCCTCAATTCTCCTGCAAATATTTGAGAAATATTGAGTTTTCTTTGGTCGAATTTGAAGAACGTTAAGAAGAATTTTTTTTTTAAGGTAAGAACTCATTTTTTGGTATTTCTAAAAAGTATTTCTCCTCCTTAATTCGACTGCCATAACTTTGTCAAGGTATTTTATTTTGTTCTGAAATTTTAATATGATGTTCATATATGTGTTATGTAAAGTTCCTCTAAGTTTCATGTTATTTTGATATTTCTATGATAAGTTATGAATTTTCTTCTCTCTGCCACTCACAGTAAATTAATGCAGATTGAATATGTTGCACGAAAATATGAGTTTTATTCATCACGCAAATGAATGTTATTTTGCACAAAATTGGGCAAATATGTTTATGTATAGGTTAATGTATGAATTGAAAAGTCTCATGATAATATGAAATATATTTTATGTAATATGAAATTTTTATTGAAGCTACGTTTATAGACTGTTTTATCGGTAAATTGTTGAACTCCTTGTTTTGTGATGATTTGTTTAACTAAATGATTTTATTTGATGATGCAATATTTTAGTGGTTCTGTAACTTTATGTTAATAAGTTGTCTTATGAATTTTAGGGTCATTATATTTTTATTTTAATTATGGGAATATGATGATTGCTTATAACTCACTACATGAATTGATTAAGATTATTTTGTCTTTGAGTTCAAACACACGTTTTGGAATGTAAGGAATTTATTTAAAGGTGATTTTTGGATATGTTAAAGTCTTATATGTCTATTATATGAATTAATTTTTGTAGATTTTTAAATGGTATGGAAATGTAATATATGGACTGAGTTTAGAGTTGTTCACTGAATTATTATTGCTGGCAGTTTTGGAAGTGTGAGTTATGTGACATGGTTTAAATTACCAAATGAAATTTTTATAACAAATGAAAAATCACGATAATATATTTATGTATTATTTTGGTTCCTGCCAAGTGTGGTACTTAAATTATATGAGAATGTTGAGTTGTTGAATTTAGAATTCATGGAGGTCAGAAAATGTTAGTGTTGGTAGTTTGTTCTTTTGATTCATGGATAATGAAAATGTGTTATAAATTATGTTTGCTAAGAGATGATTGTATGAGTGATGACTTATGAATTGGATAATTTAATTCAATGAAAATAAATATTAATTTTTATGTATCTTTTAATGAATGTATGACATGAACACATTATGAAGAAGAGCACATCGAGACCGTGGCGTCGTCACCAACAATATTAAGGTTAAGTAAGTTAGCCAAAAAGTTAGTACATTCTTACCTGCAATATGATATGTTTTATAAGGTTTGAAATTATGTTCATGATGATATCTATGAGGATTTTATGATGATTTCCTTTAAAGGTTTCTTATAAAAGATTTTCATGTTCAAAAGTTATGCATGTATGATGATGACAAATTTCAAAGCATGAAAATTATATATATATGTATCACTTAAATAAGTGTTACACACCAATGTTATGATATGATATTTTATGATGTCATGTTCGGTTTAGGATTAGCTACCCTTCTCCTCTCATGATGGCACACCTACAATGATGATTATGGTGCAACACTTGGGCCCTTAAGATAAGATAAATTAAGTTTTAACATGGATAAAGTTACGAAAGATATGTTCCTTAAGAAATTGTGCTTAGTGCACTATTATGTTGATGATGATGATGATATTCATAAAATATTTTAAGTTGTGAGATAATAATGTACTTACTAAGTTTTAGCTTATTCAAGTTTATATCATGTTACAGATGAGGGTAAGAAGGTGATGGACTAGGCGGCGGGCGTGGAAAGGCGTGTGAGTTAAGCAAGATGAATTGTAATCGGAAGCACGCCAAGGAAGAAAGTTTTTAATGATTAAATCAAGTTTTATAATTTGAACATGTTTATTGATAAGTTTTAAAGAATTTATGAACTATGTTTTATTATTTTATCTTATTATATTAAGTATATGGTCTTCTGCGTATTGAAGTATTGATTCTCGATTTAAAAATTAACTTTCTAATTTTTCTTAGTCGGTCGGCCTGCCGAACAATGAAGATCGGCCTAACGAACCTAGCAAAAGTTTAAAACCTTATTTTTGCAAAGCCTCGGGCGGCCTACCGGTGGATGTTTTTTGGCCTACCGATTAATTTTGGCTTGCCGAAGTCTCTAGTTTGGCCTGCCGAACAGTGAGAGTTGATTGTTTTAAAATGTTGTGATGCTTCTTTTTATATTATGATTTTATTATTTGAAATGTTTAACTAATTAAAGAATGTTTATGATCAAGTACATTATTATTATTATTATTATGGATTAAATTATTGAATGTTGTAAAAATTTATATGTATATATATATATATGCATGCGTGGATCCTAGATATGATTTCTTAATTACGTTTCCAATTATGTTTTAAGTTTTTTTCAAAACAATTAAGTTTTGTTCAAATGGTTATCCTAAAATAAAAGTATGTATGTAATGTTGAAAGTATGACATCTGTGGCGTCCGTAAAGGGTGGGGCATTACAGGATTTGGTATCAGAGCAAAATTTCGTTTACAATTCATATCGCCACACGTCAGTCCAAGTCCTCTAAGTAAGTATGTTTTAAAGTTAGATGTTAAGATGCAAGTATGATGATAAGAGTGAGGTTTAGATGCTTAATGATTAATGCTTTAGTAGTGAAAACCTGTCTCATAAATTAGAAGATTATTCATAAACTCCTAAATCTTTTAGGAAATTGACAATGGACGGCCACAGAAGGATGCAAACTCGCACCCAGACTAACGAAAAACTAATGACGATGATTGTTGAACTTCAAAGGCAACTGGAGGATCAAAGGAGAGAAATTGTAGAATTAAGGGCCAACGGCCAGAATGACGATCAATGAGGCAATGATGTGCCTCCTCCTCCTCCCCAACCACAAGTCAACGAAGTCCCGGCTCCTGCTGTTGGGTCCATAATGGTACATTAAGAACCCTTTCTTGTCAAATGGAAGAGGGTTGAGCCAGCAAACTTCGAGGGTTCTAAGGATCCATTAGTTGCTCAAGGATAGTTAAAGATGATTGAGGCCACCCTAAGACTCATGGGCTTCACAGACAATGAGAAGGTCCTCTATGCCTCGTACTGCCTCACCATGGAGGCTAGGATTTGGTGGGACGGCATCGAATAGAGTCGGAACGTTGAGGAGATGACATGGGATGACTTTGTTTATGAGTTCAACACGAAGTTTTTCCACATGAACATTATAAGGAAGCACTACGATGAGTTTGAGAACTTGTGCCAGTGGGACATGACGGTCACCGATGTGGTGGCAAAGTTTGACCAGCTAGATCGGTTATGCCCAGGAATGGTGAGCAATGAAGGTAAAAGGGTCAGAAGACTGATCAGAGCCCTCAGGCCAGAAATTGCTGCAATAGTTGATGGGGCAAATCCACCCAGAAGTCAAGAGCAGGTTGTTATGAGGGCCCAACATGCTGAGTTCCATTTGTCCAAGTTAAGAAGGAACCAGCCTCAGACTAGCCAGCCAGCCGGTAATACTAACAACCAGAACTGCCCTCCGTACAAGAACAACAACAACAACAACAACAACAACCAGAATTGGAGGAACAACAAGAGGAAGGGCAACCTTTAGAACCAGCAAGGCCAAGGCAACAAGAGACACAATGGTGGCCAGGCCAACAACAAGCCAGCCCAATAACAACAATAGCAGGCAGTTTCAACCATGCGCCAAATGTGGAAAGAAACATCCAGGAGAATGCCGCTTGGGGACAAACCAATGTTTCATTTGTGGGCAAGAAGATCATTTTATTAAGAACTGCCCCAACCTGATGAATGCTAATGCCCCTCAAAGAGCTCCTCCTCAAGCCCAACTCCATCAGATGCAAGCTTCCCTTGAAAGGCTACTAATCAGTCAAGGAAGACTTGAAGCCCCACCTACGAATGCCTACATCTATGCCATGACAAAGGAACAAGTGGCTGCTGAAGCCTCTAATGTGATCATAGGTCAGATAACAAGTTTATCTATTGATGCTTATGTTCTCTTTGATACGGGTGCCACACAATCTTTTATATCTACGTCATTTGCTAAGAAGTTAAGGGTTTGTTTAGAGCCTATGAGACAGGGATTCACTACGACACTACCCTCTGGGGAAGTGATATTATCTATGCACTGTCTGCATACAGTACCCCTATGGATTTTTGATAGGAAACTTTTTGTCGACCTCATTGTGATCAACATGTATGATTACAATATGATTCTTGGGATGGATTTTCTAAGCAAGTACAATGCTTCTATCGAATGTCAGAAACGAAAGGTGATCTTCCATCCAGAAGGTGATCAAAAGTTTGTGTATGTTGACGAGTCCATAAAGAAACCCAATATGTTTTTATCCGCCATGAAAGCAAGTAAGTTGTTAGCAAGTGGTTGCATGGGCCATCTGGCCAACATAGTAGATAAAAGCCAAGAGGAAAAGACAAGGATTGAAGGTGTAATAGTGGTACGTGATTTTCTTGAGGTATTTCCCGATGACCTAACAAGTTTACTACCTGAAAGAGAAGTTGAATTCGAGCTCACACCAGGCACCGACCCAATCTCTAAGGTACCATATAGAATGGCCCCAGCAGAGTTAAAGGAGCTTCATATGTAGTTAAAGGAGCTACTCGACATCAGGTCGAGTCACTCACCATGGGGAGCTCCAGTCTTGTTTGTAAAGAAGAAGGATGGCACTATGAGACTCTGCATCGATTATAGAGAGCTGAACAAGGTGACGATCAAGAACAAGTACCCATTGCCTCGAATAGATGATTTGTTTGATCAGCTTAAGGGTGCATCAGTGTTCTCAAAGATTGATCTACGGTTAGGATATCACTAGCTAAAGATTAAAGAAAGTGACATCCCCAAAACTGCCTTCAGGTCGAGGTATGGTCACTATGAATTTGTGGTTATGCCTTTCGGTTTGACGAATGCACCTGCGGCCTTCATGGATTTGATGAATCGGGTATTCAAGGATTTCCTCGATAAATTTATTGTTGTGTTTATCGATGATATTCTTGTCTATTCAAAGAATCAAGAAGAAAATGAGGAGCATTTGAAAATTGTGCTGGAGACATTAAGGAGACACAAGCTATATGCAAAGTTCTCTAAGTGTGAATTCTGGCTCTACAGAGTGTCTTTCTTAGGGCATGTTATATCAAAGGAAGGAATCATGGTAGATCCTGCTAAGGTAGAAGCTGTTCTCAATTGGATGCAACCGACGAACGCAAGTGAAATAAGAACCTTCTTAGGCCTAGCAGGTTATTATCGGAGATTTGTAGAAGACTTCTCCAAGATAGCAGCTTCACTCACAAACCTAACTCGCAAGGGAAAGAAGTATGAATGGACAGATGCTTGCAAGAAGAGTTTTCAAGAACTAAAGAAGAGGCTAACGACAGCTCCAATACTGGCTATTTCGGAAGGAAATGACGGATTTGTGATTTATAGTGATGCATCTAAGATAGGCCTCAGAGCTATTTTAATACAAAATGACAGGGTGATTGGCTATGCGTCAAGACAACTGAAGGACTATGAAAAGAACTATCCCACTTATGATCTTGAGTTGGCAGCAATTGTGTTTGCGCTGAAAATATGGAGGCACTATTTATATGGGCTCCAATGCAAGATCTTTACCGATCATCAAAGTCTGAAGTACTTCTTCACGCAGAGAGACCTGAACATGAGACAACGAAGATGGCTTCAATTGGTAAAGGATTATGATTGTGAAATCCTATATCAACCTGGTAAGGCCAACCGAGTGGCTGACGCTTTGAGCAGGAAGATAGTGGCTACGTTGATGTCAATGCAAGTGATGTCTCAACCTTTGAGAAAGGAAATTCTAGACTTTGGTTTAGAACTTATCACAGGACAGCTATCAGCACTCACTCTTGCTCTAATGATGTATGATGAAATTTGAAGAAAACAAGATGAAGATGTACGCCTCATAAGAATTAAGCAGGAAATGAAAGAAGGGAAATGTCAAGAGTTTCGTATTGCAGATGATGAAACTCTATACCTCAAGGACCGCTTATGTGTTCCTAATGTTGATGGGTTAAGGGAAAGGATTTTGGCAGAAATTCATGACACTCCTTACTCAATTCATCCGGGTGCAACAAAGATGTATAATGATCTAAGGGATAACTTCTGGTGGTTTGGAATGAAACATGACGTTGCAATGTATGTGAAGAAATGTTTGACATGCCAGCAAGTCAAAGCTGAACACTAGAGACCTGGTGGTGATTTACAGTCTATCCAGATACCGAAATGGAAATGAGAGGAATAGCAATGGATTTCATTACCAGTTTGCCAAGGACTATGAATGATTATGATGCTATTTGGGTTGTTGTGGATCGACTGACAAAGATGGCACATTTCATTCCTATCAAGATCACTTACTCTATGGAACGGTTAGCGAAACTCTATGTCAAGGAGATAGTACGACTTCATGGAATTCCCAAGTCAATCATCTCAGATCGTGATGGCAGGTTCACATCCAAGTTCTGGAAAAGCGTTCAGACTGCTATGGGGACCAAGTTGCATTTCAGTACAGCTTTCCATCCTCAGACAGATGGCCAAATGGAGAGAACGAACTTGATCTTAGAAGATATGCTTCGGGCCTGTACACTCGATTTCAAGACCAGCTGGTGTAAAATGCTACCATTAGCAGAGTTTGCTTACAACAATAGCTATCAAGCAACGATTGGAATGGCACCTTATGAGGCCCTATATGGACGAAAATGTAGGTCGCCTATATGTTGGCATGAAGCTGGTGAGAAGAAGTTGATGGAAAGCATCGATACTGAAAGGACCAATTTTGTCATCGAAACTTCTGAGATGATAAAGTTGATAAGAAGAAGAATAGAGACCGCTCAAAGCCATCAAAAGAGTTATGTTGACAAGAGAAGAAGACCCTTAGAGTTCGCTGTAGGTGAATCCGTGTTTTTGAAAGTTGTGCCGATGAAAGGAGTTATGAGGTTCGGGAAGAAAAGCAAATTGAAGCCGAGGTTTATCAAACCTTATGAGATCGTGAAGCGGATAGGCAAAGTAGCTTATCAGCTAAGGTTGCCTTTAGAAATGTCTGCAATGCATGATGTGTTCCATGCTTCGATGCTCAAGAAATATGTCCCGGACCCAACGCATGTGATTGAGCCACAAGTGATCGAGATACGAGAAGACTTGAGTTATGAAGAAAAGCCAGTGGAGATACTCGATTGGAAAACCAAGACCTTGAGGAATAAAGAAATTCCATTGGTGAAGGTGTTATGGCGAAATCATCAAGTAGAAGAAGTTACATGGGAACGTGAGGATGACATGAGAACTAAGTATCCGCAGCTATTCTGAGTTTCGAGGATGAAACTCTTATAAGGTGGGGGGAATTGTAACACCCGCCTATTTTATGTAATGAATAATGTTATATTAGTGACGATGTTAAGCATTTTATTCCAAAATGATGCATGATATTATTGTCCTTAACCAATTATTCTAAGTGTTGTGACAGGTGACGATCACGTGGAATTGATGTGCTCAAGTGTTCATGTTATTTACATTGTATGTTTATTTATGATTCATTAATGATTTAAATGTTATGATGTATTCTAGTATGTAAGGACAGTTCGGTAGGCCGAACCTTCAAGTTCGGCAGGCCGAGTTGTCCCTCGAGCATCGGTAGGCCAAACTTTGTGGAATCGACAGGCCGAAGATGGCTGACAAACAATCAACAACAATCTCTCCAAATTTTGTGATTGAGATAATTACGATGATTGGTTATGATTGGATGATGATTTATGATTGATTGGCTTATTTTTGGATTGATTGCTTTAAATTTGGTAAAGAAACCATTGACTTTGCATTGATTTGAGTTAATTGATATGGTTTCCCATTTTAAAATTGGTGAAGTATGGTAAGTTTTTCTAAATGATTTGACTTTCCCCAATTTCCTCTCCATTTACACATGAATAGCCTCAATTTTAGTAAGAAAATTTCTGACTTAATGAGAGTTTTGACTCCTTTTACGTTATGCTCATTTACGTTATATTTCTCTCTCTCTCTCTTTTTCTTAGACGTTTTCTATCTCTCTCCTTTCTCTCTTTCACATTGTCTTTCTCATTCTCTTCCTTAATTCTCTTGCAAATATTTGAGAAATATTGAGTTTTCTTTGGTCGAATTTGAAGAAAGTGGAGAAGAATTTGTTTTTTTTAATGTAAGAACTCATTTTTTCAGTATTTTTGAAAAGTATTTCTCCTCCTCAATCTGATTGCCATAACTTTGTCTAGGTATTTTATTTTGTTCTGAAATTTTAATATGATGTTCATATATGTGTTATGTAAAGTTCCTCCAAGTTTCACGTTATTTTGATATTTCTATGATAAGTTATGAATTTTCTTCTCTCAGACACTCACAGTAAATTAATGCAGATTGAATATGTTGCACGAAAATATGAGTTTTGTTCATAACGCAAATGAAAGTTATTTTGCACGAAATTGGGCAAATATGTTTATGTATAGGTTAATGTATGAATTGGAAAGTCTCATGATAATATGAAATATATTTTATGTAATATGAAATTTTTATTGAAGCTAGGTTTATAGACTGTTTTATCGGTAAGTTGTTGAACTCCATGTTTTATGATGATTTGTGTGACTAAATGATTTTATTTGATGATAAAATATTTTAGTGGTTTTGTAATTTTATGCTAATAAGTTGTCTTATGAATTTTAGGGTCATTATATATTTATTTTAATTATAGGAATATGATGATTGCTTATAACTCACTACATGAATTGATTATGATTATTTTGTCTTTGAGTTCAAACACACGTTTTGGAATGTAAGGAATTTATTTAAAGGTGATTTTTGGATATGTTAAAGTTTTATATGTCTATTATATGTGTTAATTTTCGTAGATTTTTATATGGTATGGAAATGTAATATATGGACTTGAGTTTAGAGTTGTTCACTGAATTATCATTGCTGGCAGTTTTGGAAGTGTGAGTTATGTGACATGGTTTAAATTAACAAATGAAATTTTTATGACAAATGAAAAATCACGATAATATATTTATGTATTATTTTGGTTCCTGCCAAGTGTGGTACTTAAATTATATGAGAATGTTGAGTTGTTGAATTTAGAATTCATGGAGGTCAAAAAATGTTAGTGTTGGTAGTTAGTTCTTATGATTTATGGATAATGAAAATGTGTTATAAATTATGTTTGCTAAGAGATGAATGTATGAGTGATGACTTATGAAATGGATGATTTAATTCTATGAAAATAAATATTAATTTTTATGTATCTTTTAATGAATGTATGACATGAACACATTATGAAGAAGAGCACATCGAGACCGCAGCGTCGTCACCAACAATATTAATGTTAAGTAAATTAGCCAAAAAGTAGGTACATTCTCTCCTGCAACATGATATGTTTTATAAGGTTTGAAATTATGTTCATGATGATATCTATGATGATTTTATGATGATTTCCTTTAAAGGTTTCTTATAAAAGATTTTCATGTTCAAAAGTTATGCATGTATGATGATGACAAATTTCAAAGCATGAAAATTATATATATATGTATCACCTAAATAAGTGTTGCACACCAATGTTATGATATGATATGTGATGATGTCATGTTCGGTTTAGGATTTGCTACCCTTTTCCTCTCATGACGGCGCGCCTACAATGATGATTATGGTGCAACACTTGGGCCCTTAAGATAAAATGAATTAAGTTTTAACGTGGATAAAGTTATGAAGGATATGTTCCTTAAGAAATTGTGCTTAGTGCACTATTATGTTGACGATGATGATGATGTTCATAAAATGTTTTAAGTTGTGAGATAATAATGTACTTACTAAGCTTTAGCTTATTCAAGTTTATATCATGTTACAGATAAAGGTAAGAAGGTGATGGACTAGGCGGAGGGCGTGGAAAGGCGTGTGAGTTAAGCAAGATGAATTGTAATCGGAAGCACGCCAAGGAAGAAAGTTTTTAATGATTAAATCAAGTTTTATAATTTCAACATGTTTATTGATAAGTTTTAAAGAATTCATGAACTATGTTTTATTATTTTATCTTATTATATTAAGTATATGGTCTTCCGCGTATTGAAGTATTGATTCTCGATTTAAAAATTAATTTTCTAATTTTTCTTAGTCGGTCAGCCTACCGAACAATGAAGATCGACCTACCGAACCTAGCAAAAGTTTAAAACCCTGTTTTTGCAGAGCCTCGGGCGGCCTGCCGGTGGATGTTTTCCAGCTTGCCGATTAAGTTCGGCTTGTCGAAGTCTCAAGTTTGGCCTACCGAACAGTGAGAGCTGATTGTTTTAAAATATTGTGATGTTTCTTTTTAAATTATAATTTTATTATTTGGAATGTTTAACTAATTAAAGAATGTTTTTGATCAAGTAAATTATTATTATTATTATTATTATTATTATGGATTAAATTTTTGAATGTTGTAAATATATATATATATGCATGCATGGATCTTGGATATGATTTCTTAATTATGTTTTCAATTAAGTTTTATGTTTTTTTCAAAACAATTAAGTTTTGTTCAAATGGTTATCCTAAAATAAAAGTATGTATGTAATGTTGAAAGTATGGCATCTGTGACGTCCGTAAAGGGGAGCGTTATAGAGAAGGTTTTCAAAGAGAGAACCTAAGGCCTCCATTGTTGGTCCATAGGCAGAACATGGTGGTCCCGACCCTTAGGAATAGATTTCTATCATGTACCAGATTTGATATTTGAAAAGATAAGGTATTTTAGCATGATTTAGGGTTGCACACCCCTAGGTGGTGATTATAAATCATGGATAAAATATTAAAACAATGGTTATACACTCACGTTAATTTTATTATTAACCTCCCCTAGGAGCTCTGTTAATAAAATTAATGGCCAAAGAAACGATTATTAATATATGCTGGATCATACGGGTCTTGGATGGTATATATTAATCAAGAGGGGATCCGTGTTCCTGATTGAATTTGGCATGACTCCCCTAGGAGCTTGTTGAATTATGAGTTGGGAATTATCGTTGTGAGGTTGTGATATTTTCAAGGTTTTGACACATAAACACATTTGTATGATTTTTACATGATTGTGTTATCTTACTAAATTATTATTATATGTTTGCTTATGTTTGGTATATGATACTTTATTGTAGATTAAAAATGTCTAAAAACGCTTTATCATCGATACTTGACAAAAACCTATTAACCAGTGAGAACTATAATGATTGGAAATGGAACCTTGATATCGTCCTGTCTTTTGAGAAACTGAAATATGTACTGACAACCCCTTGTCCTCCCGAGCCCACGGGAGACTCAACTAATGAGTAAATCCAAGCATATGATCACTGGAAAGATGCTAATGATCAGGCCCACTACTATGTTATGGCTTGCATGAACAACGTGCTGCAGGCTCAGCATCAGGATTATGAGACTGCAAAGCAGATCTTGGATAATCTTGAAGATATGTTTGCAGGTCAAGCCATAACAAAGCGGCAATGGGCACTTCAGAAACTTCTAAACTGTAGACAAAGCCCGAGGACATCTGTAAAGAAGCATATAATGTTGGTCATGGGTTACCTTGCTGAGGCTCAAACCAATGGAGCCGACATCGATGCTGAAACTCTGATGACTATGGCCTTTGAGACTCTGTCTAAGGAATTTATTCCATTTAGAGCTACATTTAATTTAAGCAATAGACGGGATATGACCTTAATAGAACTGATAAAACAGTTACAGGAGTTTGAACTGTTGATCAGGGAGTCTCCTGTGGGTGGTGAGGCCAACATGGTACCTACTTCTGGTTCCAAATCTAACTCTAGGAATGGAAAGAAGCAACGGGCCAAGAATAAGAAGTCTTCTATTCCTGCGACCACCAAAAGCAAGAAGAAGAAGAAGAAGAACATGAAGAAACTTAAGTGCTTCTTCTGTGGAAAGGTCGGGCATATCAAGAAGCATTGCAAGGACTTCCTTTCCAAAGGAGGTAGGTGTGATCTTCTATATTTAGAAACTTGTTTGGTTGAGGAATCCAATGACATTTGGGTCATAGATTCCGATGCAACTAATCATGTTTGTGTTTCTCTACAGGGGTTCAAAGAAACAAGAAGTCTGCTGCATGAGGACTTCACGCTTCGGATGGGCGATGGATCCTTGGTCTCAGTGAAAGCAATGGGAGACGTCCATCATTATTTTGATAATTATAGGAATTTATTTTTGCAAGATTGTTTGTATGTTCCTAAATTTAAAAGGAATTTAATTTTTGCAGCTTGTTTATTTAAAGACTCATACTTGGTTTCTTTTAATGATAAAGTGGTGATTCGTAAAAACAAATCTTTTATCTGTTCTGGATGGATGCAAAATAATCTATATTTTTTCAAACCTAAGATGGACTTATTGCTTAATGCTGAGATGAATGATAATAACTCTAAAAAACTTAAAACTTTCACTCTAATAAGACTTATCTTCGGCATTTGCGCCTTGGTCATATTAACTTGAACCGGATTCAAAGGTTGGTAAGGGATGGACCTTCAAGTCACTTAAAGGTGGAATCTATAACTCAATGTGAATCTTGTTTGGAGGGTAAAATGACCAAAAGACCATTCGGGTCTAAGGGTCATACGGCCGAAGAGGTTCTAGAACTTGTGCATAGTGATGTTTACGGACCGATGAACATCCGAGCACAAGGAGGGTATGAGTACTTCGTCACTTTTATTGACGATTACTCTAGATATGGGTATGTGAACCTAATGCACCACAAAAGCGAAACTTTTGATAAGTTCAGGGAGTTTCGGGCTGAAGTGGAAAAGCAATTGGGTAGACCCATAAAGGCACTTCGATCGGATCGAGGTGGGGAATACCTTTCTGATGAGTTCTTGGAACACTTATTAGAGAATGGGATTTTATCCCATTTGACTGCGCCGGGCACTCCGCAGCAGAATGGCATAGCGGAGAGAATAAATAGGATTTTGTTGGACATGATTAGGTCCATGATGAGTTATTTATCTTTGCCTTTATCCTTTTGGGGATATGCACTATAAACCGCATGTTATCTTTTGAACAATGTGCGTTCAAAATCGGTCCCTAAAACTCCTCAACTAGTTGTAGACGGGTAGGAAGACATCCTTAAACCATATTCGCATATGGGGATGTCCGGCTCATGTTCTGTTTAAGGATCCGAATAAGTTGGAAGCACATTTGGAAGTTTGCATTTTTGTAGGATATCCAAAAGGGACTAAAGAGGGTTATTTTTATAACCCAAAGGAAAATAAAATTATGGTTTCAACTAATGCAACTTTCCTTGAGGAGAGTTACATGAACGAATTCAAACTTCGAAGCAAAGTGGTGCTTGAGGAGTTAAGGAGTGATCCGATCACTCTGGAGGTTCCAAATGAAACCATTCCGATCAGTGTAGAAAAACCAAACAAACCTGAACAACAACCTCAGGGGCTTCAGCGTAGTGGGAGGATCGGGCGTCAACCTGAGAGGTATATGTTCAATGTGGAGGTCTTCTTGACTGAACTGGATGAACATGACAGGGATCCTTATACTTACGCAGAAGCTCTAGGAGGATGTTGATTCAAAACTCTGGACAGAGGCCATGAACATTGAGATGAAGTCTATGGAGACTAATTAGGTCTGGGAGCTTGTGGATCTTCCGAAGGGTAAAACCCATAGGGTGTAAGTGGATCTACAAGAGGAAAAGAGGAGTAGATGGAAAGGTCAAAACCTTTAAGGCTAGACTGGTAGCTAAGGTTTATACGTAAAAGGAAGGAATTGATTATGAGGAAAACCTTTTCGCCTGTAGCCATGCTTAAGTCCACCCGGATTCTCTTGTCCATAGCTGTCGCTCTCGACTACAAGATTTGGCATATGGATGTCAAAATGACTTTTCTGAATGGCTATCTTAATGAGTCCATTTATATGGAACAACCAGACGGGTTCAAGTCACTGGTCAAGAGGGTAAGGTTTGTAAGGTGCTAAAGTCAATTTATGGACTTAAACAGGCTTTTCGTTCTTGGAACATAAGATTTGATCAGGTGATCAAGACTTATGGGTTGTCACAAAATGTGGATGAACCATGTGTTTATAAACACATTAAGAATGGGAAGGTGGTTTCTTTACTGTTCTATGTAGATGATATTCTACTAATTGGCAATGACGTTAGGGCATTGTCATTAGTCAAATTATGGTTGACCAAGCAGTTTGACATGAAGGACTTAGGTGAGGCTAATTTTGTTCTCGGTATCTAGATCTTTCGAGATAGGAAGAACAAAATGATAGCTTTGTCCCAGGCCAGCTACATAGATAAAATTCTCAGGAGGTTTGCAATGTAGGATTCCAAGAAAGGTGGGCAACCATCTAGGTCTAGAATTTCTCTTTCTAAGAAAGACTCTTTAAAGTCTTATGAAGAAAGAGAATACATGAAGAAGGTGCCTTATGCTTCGGCAGTGGGTAGTCTCATATGTGCCATGCTTTGCACACGACCGGATATTAGTTATGCGGTTGGGATTGTAAGTCGATTTCAGGCGGATCTAGGACCGAACCATTGGGTTGCGGTAAAGCATATTTTCAAGTACCTGAGAAGGACTCGAGGGTATATGCTTGTGTATTCGGGTGAGGACCTGACTCCTCTAGGATATACTGACTCGAATTTTCAATCCTATCTGGATTCTAGGAAATCGACTTCAGGTTTTGTATTTACTCTGGGTGGCGGTGCCATCAGTTGGAGAAGTGCTAAGCAAGATTGTACTTCAGATTCAACGATGGAGGCTGAGTATGTGGCAGCTAGTGATGCTTCGAAAGAAGCAGTGTGGCTCCGCAAGTTCCTTGAGGATCTTGAGGTAGTTCCTGGTATGGATAAAGCGATATCACTGTACTGTGATAACAGTGTGGCGGTAGCTAATGCTAAGGAACCAAGATTTCACAAGAAGAGTAAGCATATTGATCGGAAGTATCATGTGATAAAGGACTTCATTAAGGGCGGGCATGTCACGGTGTGTAAGGTCACGTCAGAGGACAATTTAACTGATCCATTTACGAAGACACTTACTGAGAGAGTCTTCGAGAGGCATGTGGAAGCTATGCGGATGCGAGATTTGTCATATTTACTCACTTAGTGCAAGTGGGAGATTGTTAGACATGTATGCCCTAAGGAGGAAAAATGTAATAAGTTTTTGGATACATTTTTAACAATAAAGAATTTATTCATTATTTATATACCAAATCTTGTCCTCTTCACGTTCATATTTGTTGAATGTATGTAAAGCAAACAATAGTCTGAGACTGTCAGTCTAAACCTTAAGAATTGGGCATAAGATGGACGGATTATGCGAAAGACACAATTCTTAAGGTAATGGTCTAAATCATACGATCCGCAATCGAGTGAATAAAGTTAGGCACTTTATTCATGCAAAGATTGTTATGTTGTCTATATCCCTTTTGGGAGATGGTTTGTCTTGACCATCGGAGGTGGACTCCGTTAATAGAAACATTGGCACGTTGTCATAAGTGACGATGTGTTGGATCGGGACATAAAGTAAATTGAATTGGATTAATAATTCTATCTCGATAAATCGATTCACTTTAGACAATCATTTGTGTTGTATCTTAATCCTGAGATGAATAACAGGCCTGTTGTCTTGGCTTATGTCTTTTGATGTACCAAAGGGTGACACCCACATCTTAATAGTGGTATGCATGCCGGTACATTGGAGGCATGACTCTTGATAGCGTAAACCTGTTATTCATAGATATGGAATCGATAGCTCCTCTTTAGGAGTAGTGATATCCTCTTATATGCGTTATTCTGTAATTGGAAAACTGGAGCGCTCAACCATTTGGATACATAGGTGTAACCAAATGATATACTGTCATTGGATAGTAAGTTTTTTGATGGTGAGATAATGGAACGTAAGATAAAAATAATCGGGAAGGTAAGACATAACTTGTCCTTAAGCCGATTATGGATTATCATATGGGGATACAATATACTATGATATGTCATGGAGATTTAGCTATACGAGCTTCATAATTCTATGTAGTTCGAGAGTGTAGCTTCAAGCTTTTAGTAGAGTAGCGTTAGAGTTGATAATTGTGAAATGTATATCTGAGATATTGGGTTTCATAATTATCGGAAGCTTGAACTATATAGGTCCATTTGGTCCCCTTTGCTAGCTCACAACATCCTATAACGACACGGTGTGCTTTTCCAATAATTGGTAACTTATGTCGGATTTATTAGATTGGTTGAAATTTAGAAGAATCAAATAATTCATGTCTGTTTATCGGTTGAATTAATTTTGTGATAAAAATTAATTCAAGATAAACTTGTTGAATTGTAAGGATCAGATAATTCTTGTCTGTTTATCGGTTGATTTAATTTTAGATAAATTAGATCAAGATAAACTTGTAGAATTATTAAGAATTGATTTATTTTCTTAGAGATTATCTAGATAAAGTTGTTTTGATCAGATAACTTATCTGTTGGGTTATTTGAATTAAAACTGAGACTTTATCGTATAGAATCTCGGGTGAAAAATAAAAGATTCGTGAGATTTTTTATTCGACAGGTCGGCCTGCCGATGGACGTGTTCGGCCTGTCGATCAGGTGGTTCGGCCTAACAATCAGCGAAGGATAAGATCACGCATTTTCTCATAGATCTTATCAGATATTGATCCGAACTTGATTTAATTTTGAGTTTTTGAGACCTAATCTGATAAGGACTGACCCCAGGACCAATCTCTATGTCAAGGGAGTAAGTCTTAAGAGTTACTCAAATCAATTGAGAGATTAAGAGTGATACTCTATTGGTGAGAATCTGAAAAACTCCCTGAGAGCTTTTGTCCACCAATCACAAACATTTGCTTTGGGTTCTCTCGATTGGTTGGAAGGAGAGTCACCTAGCGGAAGAGCTGTATGTGTGAGCCCATATTCACTCCGATCGTGGATAGAGAATAGCAAAGAAGACCAGTTGGTTGAGGCTCTTTTGGAACGTTACTTCTCTTCACGTTTTGTGAGGGTTCTTCGGCACACAAGGTTAGTAAGATCTGGTTAATTTATGCATATAGCATGTCAAACTTGTGTTTTGGAAAATACTCTGATGTAAAATTTTTAAAATTCCACTGCGTACTATTTTTTCCAGCATATATATCATATACTTAATATATTCATAATGCTTCAGCCAATGCCCACGCTATAGAGCTCCTTGATGCGGTTTAGGGGCTTGCCCCCAAGGTTAAACTCTACATTATGCGATCTCTCTAGCTACGAATGAAACCTACCATCCAGGATCTATTTGTCCTCGGTGGTGTTTGAATTTTTGCAATATGCACAGAATTTCTTATTCTAAGTCTAAATCAAAATTCTTAAATCCATTCATCAAAATATGAAATTGTTCATATTTACATATCATATACATTTCGCAAACTTATAGCAATATGCAAAACATATTCATAAACAACTTTGTAATAAGCATGCTCATCTCATAAAGTTTAAAAATATAGCCAACAATATGATCCAAAACATGGTTATCAAGAAAGGGATTATTAATCCTACCTTTCAGGCTTAAGAACAATCTTTTAATCTTAGAACCGATTGATGTTAAACTCCACACATCCTTAGTCCCAAGGCGTATATAAGGACAATCAAAACTAAAGCTCAACATATAACCACATTCATAAGTAACTCATGTATTAATCCATTTCATTAGTGTGCCATTAAAGTTTTTATGCAATTTTTTGAATACCAAAGTAAACAATTTATAACTTAGACATAATATAAAATATCCAAGTAATATATATGTTTTAGTCCCTAAAAAGATTTATAAATCATTTAGGATAGTGTTAGAAAGGTTGCAAGACATTAAGGGATTAGGAGGTAAGCGAAGTTGGATTCTTCGTTTGGGTTAGTTGGTGGTATATTATGGTTTACTGCCAGTATACTTTTTGCAAAAAGGGCAAATTTATTATCTTCAATTAGCACTCGGGTTAACAAGTGGTTTACTAAGGTAAACGAGCGATATATTGCTACTGGTAGGTTTACTAGTTTCCAATTAAAAATTAGGAAATTCATAGAAAATAAATACAACACCGATTTAGGCTCATGCTAGCTTGTTGGAAAGCTTAAAATGTATACTTTTTAAATATGCAAACCAATCTATAAAAATCATTTTCATTTAATTCCAAAAATTCGAGAAAGAACCACTACTTATTCAGGTATTTCTACGTTTCAAGAATACCATTTTTTTTAAACCAAATCATATTATCATTGTACAAAATCCCAAAACCATTCTAAAATATATAGTAAGCATTCTATACTTATAAAACATATTCCTGTCAATTTTTTATACGAAAATCATCATTAAAACCACATTTCTAGCATTTGTCGAAAATAAAAACAAAAATATGCTTAGGTTTGCTCTTCAAGCTTAAAACTTTTAAAAATCAATCATAAAGCTATGGAAACTGGTTTTAAACATTTCTAACATGTTTCTAAAAAATTGCTAGTTTTAGCTCAAGACTCATGTTTTTGCTCATAGATGCTTAAATATGCATACTAACATACCCAGAAACTTTTATGAACTTTAAATACGAAAATCATGCTTTAAACTTGAAGAAAACACATACTAAAAACTAAGTTTAGATTAAGAAAAACCTACCTCAAAACTCTTTTGAAAAATGTCACATTTTTTGTTGAAAACCAAGCTTGAATCCTTGAAGTTGGTTGGCCTTGTAGGTGGTTGTTTTTACTGGTTTTCAGTTGAATGTTTGAGCTGTGTTTTTTGGTTATTTTGGCTAAGTTTGGGCCACGTTTTTCACAAGGTTCTTAGTGGTTTTTGGGCAAGAGATGATGCTGCTCTCCTTGGTGCTTCCGGGTATGCTGGTTGGGCATTTTCCTGCTCTAGTTCGCTATGTTTTGGCTGGAAATTTCTTTACTTCAAAGGATGGAGATGGTGGCTGTGTTTTCTTGTCTGCCCCTGGTGTTTTGCTGCAACAAAATGAGAGGGAGAGAGAGTGGGACGCATGAGAGAGGGGAGTGGGGAGTGTGGAGAAATGTATGTGGGTTATGTGCTCTATGTGGTGAGTGGAGGGGGTGTGGGTTATGTGCTCTATGTGGTGAGTGGGGGGGGTTCTCTAGGCATAAAAACCAGAAAATGTGGTGTATGGGTGCTTTGGGGAGGGGACAAACGGGTAGTGGAGTGTGAGTGGGGTTTTGGGGTGTTTTTATGATAAAAGTTAAGTGTGGGGATGATTTTGAAATAAAGCTAAATGTAGCATATAAGTGCAAATAATGTAAAAGTGGTATATTTTCAAAAATTAAAATTTGTGATAAAATGCATTCTACATATGCAAATTAATGTTATTTATGCAAAAAAAAATTTTTACATCTCAAAATTAATTAGACACATTAATTGATTGAATTTACACATAATAAATTGTAATTAAATTTTTCAGACGTTACAGTTACATTAATATTAATATTCGGCATTTGTTTTGAAAGTAAAAAGCTGATGCATTTATGAATGCAACTTATAACCATTTTATTTTCTAGGTAATTCTTATTTTTTAGATTTCCAACCAGTATTACTTTTGATGTTCTTTGCCTTTGCGTTGTTGATGTCGTGTTTGAGCCTCTTCACGATCTTCTTAAACTCGTCAAAGTTTGTCGCGAGTTTACAGATCCCATGTTCTTCCAAGCATTCTTGCATGCTTTCTTTCAAGCTGGGAGGGTCATCAAAGTCTTCTCTCATTTCGTTGAAATCTTCCCAATATTTCTTTGCATCTTCCTCAGAACTTGGGTTCTCTAAAGCGACTAGGATGATGGCCTATCAGATACATACACGTAAACACAAAAATACAAACAACCATTCGAGTTAGAAAAATTATTGAGATTATTTCCACCTCCTCTCCTGTAAAAGATGATTTTTACAAGAAGTTTCTAAATTATTGAGTTTAACCTTTCATGGTGAGAAAATAGCGAACTACAACAAATATCGTTTAAGTTTATTCATGACACACAAATATAAGAATTTTTAGAGGAATTTGTACATTATTTAAACATTTACCATTAAAAAATAAATAAGAAATAGATTTGAAACAAAGAGTTTACCATGCTATTTTTTTTTCTAAATAAAGAGATTTAAACTTAAGACAATAATAAAATTAAAAAATAGGAAACAAGATTGGACGTCAGGGCAAATTGATTATGGTTGGTGAACGGTATAGCCGATTAGATTGGCGAATGAGAGGGCGAGAGAGACTTTTTTTGTTTTTTTTTGCTTTTAAATTTTTTTAGTTTAAAATATTTTTGTATAATTTTTGAAATAGTAAATGTTCAAATAATACTTAATTTGACTATAATCAAAGGGATTTTTTTAACTCTTTTAAAAAACTGAGGTGAAATATATATTTTTAAAAGTAGTTGAAGCCTGGGATATATTTGTAATATGCTATATCAACTTATAGGATACTGTAAGAATTTTCCGGCTTCTCCATCTGTACAATTAGGTTGTTTTTTGAAGAGTTTTGTTCATGTTGTCAAAATGATTTTAAGGTCTCTCTATGGGTGATCAATGGCAATTTTTCCGGTGGGTATCAAAAAAAAATACTTAGCGATGATTATACATCTATCTTTTAACCATCAGATCTTATATTAAAAAAATAACTTTGACAAAATCTAACAATTTTAAAACATGTACTATAGATGAGTCCCATTGAATAAGTCACCGTAATTAATACTCAAAGACATAATTAAGATGCTGGAATTCAACTCTATCTACTCTATTGAAAAAAAAAAAAAAAAATTGACAAAATCTAACAGTTTCAAGATGCACCCTAGATGGGTCCCGTTATATAAGTCACCATAATTAATACTCAAAGCCATATTTAAGACGTCGGAATTACAACTCTATCTATTCTCTGATGCAATGCGGATTGGCAGGACCGGTTCCTTCGTCTACTTTTCTGACTTTTCTTGGTTCCCAAGAAAGTATCTGGAAAATAGAAATGTGCCTTACCTTATAAAGGGGGCGACGTACATCCGAAGTGATGCTTTCATCAGTCAAGCATTTGCAGCTGTAAGCCCTGTTGAATTCGCCCTGAAAATATATATATGCACACACACATATAGCAGCGTTAAGGAAAACATTGGTTTGACAAAATTGCTCCATGTAAAGATAATTTAGTTCTTTCCTCGTTAACCAATTGACTGTGTTATTCATGTAAAAATTTTACTTATAGTGCCAAAAATGTTTATTCAATAAATAATTAAACTCTAACTAAGAAGTTAATTTCATTCAGTTCCGTGCATGATAAATATATCTTTTTTGGTTTTGCAATATATAGTGCCAAATGTGTGAAACCGTAATAAAGCAATTAATTGATACCACCTTGTAGATGAGCATTTCCACAAGCAACATCTCGATTTCGTACGCTTCGTGATTTTTTTCTTCTTGAAGGATTTCCACTGCTTCGGCCTCTTTTCCACTCATTTCCAACTTTGCAGCAACTCTCTTTCACGTAAAATACAGGAAGCTATTAGACTCTTATACATGTTTAGGGATTCAACTCTTCTATCCCCCTGACTTCTATTCCCTTTATTTCTTTTAATACTATCACGTTATGGCAACTAAACTGTATCATGTTATTTAAAGTTCCATATCACGCTAACTAAAACATCATACCGCTTAATATGTTTAGACCATAAAATTTTCTTGACGACCTCGGTAAATGGTGCAGCAATGATATTAAAGTCTTTCACAAACCTTCTATAAAAACTATCGAGTCCACGGAAACTTCGAACATTACTTACACTTGTGGGACTTGGCCACTCTTGTATTGCACGGATCTTCTCTACATCTACCTATATTCCTTGTGCATTCCCAACAATCAACAGCAATCTCTTCAAATTTTGTGATTGAGATAATTACGATGATTGGTTATGATTGAATGATGATTTGTGATTGATTGGCTTATTTTTGAATTGATTGCTTTAAATTTGGTAAAGAAACCATTGACTTTGCATTGATTTAAGTTAATTGATATGGTTTCCTATTTTAAAATTGGTGAAGTATGGTAAGTATTTCTAAATGATTTGACTTTCCCCAATTTCCTCTCCATTTACACATGAATAGCCTCAATTTTAGTTAGAAAATTTCTGACTTAATAGAGAGTTTTGACCCCTTTACGTTATACTTATTTATGTTATATTTCTCTCTCTGTTTTTTTTTCTTAGACATTTTTTATCTCTCTCCTCAAAAGACATAACTTTGTCAAGGTATTTTATTTTATTCTGAAATTTTAATGTTATGTTCATATATGTGTTATGTAAAGTTCCTCCAAGTTTCACGTTATTTCGATATTTGTATGATAAGTTATGAATTTTCTTCTCTCTGCCACTCACAGTAAATTAATGCAGATTGAATATGTTGCACGAAAATATGAGTTTTATTCATAACGCAAATGAATGTTATTTTGCATGAAATTGGGCAAATATGTTTATGTATAGGTTAATGTATGAATTGAAAAGTCTCATGATAATATGAAATATATTTTATGTAATATGAAATTTTTATTGAAGCTAGGTTTATAGACTGTTTTATCGGTAAATTGTTGAACTCCTTGTTTTGTGATGATTTGTTTGACTAAATGATTTTATTTGATGATACAATATTTTAGTGGGTCTGTAACTTTATGTTAATAAGTTGTCTTGTGAATTTTAGGGTCATTATATTTTTATTTTAATTATGGAAATATAATGATTGCTTATAACTCACTACATGAATTGATTAAGATTATTTTGTCTTTGAGTTCAAACAAACGTTTTGGAATGTAAGGAATTTATTTAAAGGTAATTTTTGGATATGTTAAAGTCTTATATGTCTATTATATGTGTTAATTTTTGTAGATTTTTAAATGGTATGGAAATGTAATATATGAACTAAGTTTAGAGTTGTTCACTAAATTATTATTGTTGGCAGTTTTGGAAGTGTGAGTTATGTGACATGGTTTAAATTACCAAATGAAATTTTTATGACAAATGAACAATCAAGATAATATATTTATGTATTATTTTGGTTATTGCCAAGTGTGGTACTTAAATTATATGAGAATGTTGAGTTGTTGAATTTAGAATTCATGGAGGTCAGAAAATGTTAGTGTTGGTAGTTCGTTCTTTTGATTTATGGATAATGAAAATGTGTTATAAATTATGTTTGCTAAGAGATGATTGTATGAGTGATGACTTATGAAATGGATGATTTAATTCTATGAAAATAAATATTAATTTTTATGTATCTTTTAATGAATGTATGTCATGAACACATTATGAAGAAGAGCACATCGAGACCGTGGCGTCGTCACCAACAATATTAAGGTTAAGTAAGTTAGCCAAAAAGTAAGTACATTCTTACCTGCAATATGATATGTTTTATAAGGTTTGAAATTATGTTCATGATGATATCTATGATGATTTCATGATGATTTCCTTTAAAGGTTACTTATAAAAGATTTTCATGTTCAAAAGTTATGCATTTATGATGATGACAAATTTCAAAGCATGAAAATTATATATATGTATCACCTAAATAAGTGTTGCACACCAATGTTATGATATGATACGTTATGATGTCATGTTTGGTTTAGGATTAGCTACCCTTCTCCTCTCATGATGGCACGCCTACAATGATGATTATGGTGCAACACTTGGACCCTTAACATAAAATAAATTAAGTTTTAACATGGATAAAGTTACGAAAGATATGTTCCTTAAGAAATTGTGCTTAGTGCACTATTATGTTGATGATGATGATGATATTCATAAAATATTTTAAGTTGTGAGATAATAATGTGTAACGCCCCTTAATTCAGACGTCACAGATATCGTTACATACTTACATTCATACATGCTTAAATAATTAAACTCATAGATAATATCAACTCAATTGTACTATAGATTTTAAAAGTACTTCAACTTACATTACCAGGATCCATTCATACGTTTATTTTTTTATTTTTATTTTTTTAACTTAACGTTGTTTCGTAGAACATAGTTTAATTTTATTCCATAACATAATTTATTCGTTTATACTTAAATTATTCATGAACTTATTTAATAATATTTGATAATCAAATAGTAAAATCAAGACTTATTAAAATCTCACATTAAATCTCTTTGATCATCACATCTTTGAAATCCACTTATTCCCACGGTTCGGCAGGCCGAACTTGGGACTTCGGCAAGCCGAACAACATCGGCAAGCCGGAGCGTCTTCCACCGGCAGGCCGGCAGAAGCTTTGTAATTCGGACCAAAAATTCATCCAGGTTCGGCAGGCCGAAAAATATATCGGTCGGCCGAACTTCTGGTCTTCGGCAGGCCGGACACGGAGTTCGGCAGGCCGTCCGAGACCAAATCTACTTTGGAAGAAAAAAATTTAAAACGTTCTAACTTTACGTAAAATATAGCGAAAGTTCATATTTCATAAAAAATGATAAAATAACTTATAAAACCATAATATAAGTATTCTTAAAAAAAACTCAACATATAATATGTTCAAAATATATAATTTTATTAAATCATAAATTCATTTCTTCTTGGCGTGCTTCTACAATTCATCGTTCATGTTGCTCACACGCCGTTCCATGTCCTCCACCTATTCCATGACTCTCTTACCCTTATCTGCAACATGACATATAAAACATGAATAAGCTAATGCTTAGTAAGTACATAAAATTCTCACAATTTAAAACATTTCTTAAACATCATCATCATCATCATCATCGTATCATAAAAGTGCCTTAAGGACAATTTCATAGAAACATATCTTTCATAATATTGACCATTTTAAAATTTATTCCATATATATATTTTTTTATTATATTCTTAAGGGCCCAAGTGTTGCACCTTAAACATCATCATTGGCGCGCCGTCATGAGAGGAGAAGGGTAGCTAACCCCACACCAAACATGACATCATAACATATCATTTTATAATATTGGGTGTGCAACACTTATTAGGTGATACATATATACATAATTTTCATACTTTGAAACATACCATAATCATCATACATGCATAACTTTAAATCATGAAAAACTTTTCATAAGAAATCCTTTAAGAAAAATCATCATAAAATCATCATGAAAATCCTTGTAAACATATCATTAAACCTTGAAAAAGTGTCATGTTGCAGGTGAGAATGTACTTACTTTATCGATAGCTTACTTAACCTTAATATTGCACTTGGTGACGACACCGCGGTCTCGTTGTGCTCGCTTCCTTAAGTGTCCATGCCATATATCCATTTTAAGATGCAATAAAAAAAAAATCAATACTTATCATAAAATATCCATACACTCATCTCATATTTTAAATATTATTCAAAACCCTACATCTAAACATAATTATCTTTTAAATAAAACATTTTTGAACAATATATATATTTATATTTTAATTCAAAACTTCATACAAGCATCATATTATCATGCATGAAATTATTTTTATTATCATAAAATCTTTTAAACATACATAACATTTTATAATCAAAAATCCAGAAATAACATTTATTAAAACATTTCATAATCATAAAATACATTCATCTTACATACTCATACATAAGCATAATTAACAACTTTTCACGAAAACATCATTCTTTACCTCTTGAATAATCATTACATTTTTCATACCTTCAAAATTAAACAGTAACATTTTACTGTGAGGGGTAGAAGACAGAAATATTCATTTTTCATAAAACGTTAAAATGACATAAAACGTGAAGAGACATCACACATAACAAAATACAATACCTAAAGAAGACATTGTAGACGAAATTTGAAGAGGAGAACATCTTTTTACATTTACCAAAAAAAAAACTGAATTCATACCTTGAAGTTTCTTCTCGAAATTCTTGAATTCGATCAACGAAACAAGACTTCTCTCTCTTTTTTTTTTTTTTTTTACAATATGCTCAGAAAATTTCCGTGGAAGAGAGAAAGAAATTTCGTGAGGAAGAGAAGAGGAAGAGAAGTGAAAGAATGTCTCAGAAATTTTTGAGAGGCAAAACGTGTGAAGGAGAGAAAATAATGAAAAAGGAAACGTTAAAATTTTTAACGCAATAAACACCATTGATGGGAATTCAATTCCCTTCATTAAGTCAGAAAAATTCTGACTGTTGGGGGCGTGACGTGAGGCGTGAGAGGAGGAAAAGAAAATAATGAGAGAACGTCTCAGAACCGAGAAAAATTATTTGAGGAAAGAGCGTAAAATTTTTTTTTTTTTTAACATAATGTGTATAATAAAGAGTCATTACTCTTCATTAAGTCAGAAATTTCTGACTATGAAGAAAGTGATTGGCGTGGGAAAGGAGGAGAATAGAAAAGGAAGGTCAAACATCATCAATCTTACCTTAACTTACCTTCTAAAAATAGGAAACCTCTTAATATAATACAAATCTAATCTTTTAATTTCCTTAACTGATAAAAACATTCCATTATTATGCCAATTAATCACATTAATTCACCCAATTAACGTAATTAACTCAGTCATAACTCTGGAGAGATTTCTGCTGACTGTTTGTCAGCCTTGTTCGGCCTGCCGATTTTCCTTCTTCGGCCTGCCGATCTGTCATTAAATGCCATAACATAAAACATTCATAAATAATCATATATTTATAATTTCACATGAACACTAGAGCACAACGATTCCATGCGGTCGTCACCTGTCACAAATCTTGACATAAAAAGTTAGTAACATGCACATCACATATCATATCATATAACATTATTTATTAATAACATTCCTTAACAGCGTTACTAACTTAACGTGGTCCGTTATATAAAATAGGCGGGTGTTACAATTCTCCCCACCTTATAAAAGTTTCGTCCTCGAAACTTAGAACAAATGTGGATACAAAACTTTCATGTCATCTTCACGTTCCCATGTAGCTTCTTCAACTTGCTGATTTCACCATAACACATTGACCAATGGAATTTCTTTATTCCTCAAAGTCCTGGTTTTTCGATCGAGTATCTTCATTGGCTTTTCTTCATAACTTAGGTCTTCTCGTATCTCGATCACTTGTGGCTCAATCACATGCGTAGGGTCCGGAACATACTTCTTCAGCATGGAGACATGAAATACATCGTGTATTGCGGACATTTCAGATGGCAACTTCAGCTGATAAGCTACTTTGCCTATTTGTTTAACAATTTCATAAGGACCAATGAATCTTGGGCTTAACTTGCTTTTCTTCCCAAACCTCATAACCCCTTTCATTGGTGCAACTTTCAAGAACACATATTCGCCTACAGCGAACTCTAAAGGTCTTCTTCTTTTGTCAGCATAACTCTTTTGACGGCTTTGAGCAGTCTCTATTCTTCTTCTTATCAACTTTATCATCTCAGAAGTTTCATTTACAAAGTCGGTTCTTTCAGCATCAACACTTTCCATCAACTTCTTTTCACCAGCTTCGTGCCAACATATAGGTGACCTGCATTTCCGTCTATACAGTGCTTCATATGGTGCCATTCCAATTGTCGCCTGAAAGCTGTTGTTGTAAGCAAACTCTGCTAATGGTAACATTTTACACCAGCTGGTCTTAAAATCGAGAGAACATGCCCGTAGCATATCTTCTAAAATCAAGTTCGTCCTCTCTGTTTGGCCGTCAGTCTGAGGATGAAAAGCTGTACTAAAATGAAGCCTGGTTCCCATTGCATTCTGGACACTTTTCCAAAATTTAGATGTGAACCTACCATCACGATCTGAGATAATTGACTTGGGAATCCCATGTAGTCGTACAATCTCCTTAACATAGAGTTTCGCTAATCGTTCCATGGAATAAGTGATCTTGATAGGAATGAAATACGCCGTCTTCGTCAGCCGATCCACAATTACCCAAATTGCATCATAGCTGTTCGTAGTTCTGGGTAAGCCGGTAATGAAATCCATTGCTATTTCCTCCCACTTCCATTCCGGTATTTGAATAGACTGTAGTTCACCACTAGGTTTCTGGTGTTCAGCCTTTACTTGCTGACATGTCATACATTTCTTCACATACTTTGCAACATCACGTTTCATTCCAAACCACCAAAAGTTACCCTTTAGATCATTATACATCTTCGTTGCACCTGGATGAATAGAGTAAGGAGTGTCATGAATTTCTGCCAAGATCATCTCCCTTAAATTATCAACATTGGGAACACATAAACGATCCTTAAAGTATAGAGTTTCGTCATCAGCAATACGAAACTCTTGACATTTTCCCTCTTTTATTTCATGCTTAATCCTTACAAGGCTCACGTCGTCATCTTGCTTACTCCGAATTTCATCATACATTGTCGGAGCAAGAGAGAGTGCTGATAGTTGACCTGCTATAAGTTCTAAACCGAAGTCTAAAATTTCCTTCCTTAAAGGTGGAGACATTGCTTGCATAGACATCAATGTGGCAACTGACTTCCTGCTTAAAGCATCAGCTACTCGGTTAGCTTTACCAGGATGATAAAGGATTTCACAGTCATAATCCTTCACCAACTCTAGCCATCTTCGTTGTCTCATGTTCAGGTCTTTTTGCGTGAAGAAATACTTCAGACTTTGATGATCAGTGAATATCTTGCATTGGACCCCATATAAATAGTGTCTCCATATCTTTAATGCAAAGACGACTGCTGCTAACTCGAGGTCATGAGTAGGATAGTTCTTTTCATAATCCTTTAGTTGCCTTGAAGCATAAGCAATCACCTTTTCATTTTGCATCAATACAGCTCCTAGGCCCATCTTGGATGCATCACTATAGATTACGAACCCATCATTTCCCTCAGGAATTGCCAACACTGGAGCCATCGTTAATCTTTTCTTCAACTCTTGAAAACTCTTTTCACATGCATCCGTCCATTCATACTTCCTTCCTTTGCGAGTTAAGTTCGTGAGTGGAGCTGCTATCTTGGAGAAATCTTCTACGACTCTCCAATAGTAACCTGCTAGACACAAGAAACTCCTTATTTCACTTGCATTCATCGGTTGCTTCCAATTGAGTACAGCTTCTACTTTAGTAGGGTCTACCATTATCCCATCCTTTGAAATGACATGCCCTAGGAATGACACTTTATTAAGCCAAAACTCGCATTTAGAGAACTTAGCATAAAGCTGGTGTCTTCTTAAAGTCTCCAGCACGATCCTTAAATGCTCCTCATGCTCTTCCTGACTCTTCGAGTAGACAAGAATATCGTCGATAAATACAACAACAAATTTATCGAGAAAATCCTTGAATACCCTGTTCATTAAATCCATAAAGGCAGCAGGTGCATTCGTCAAACCGAAAGGCATAACCATAAATTCATGGTGACCATACCTCGACCTGAACGCAGTCTTGGGGATATCTCCTTCTTTAATCTTCAACTGGTGATACCCTGATCGTAGATCAATTTTTGAGAACACCGATGCACCCTTGAGCTGATCAAACAAATCATCAATTCGAGGCAACGGATACTTGTTCTTGATCGTCACCTTGTTCAGTTCTCTGTAGTCGATGCAGAGTCTCATAGTGCCATCCTTCTTTTTCACAAATAAGACTGGTGCACCCCACGGTGAGTGACTTGGCCTGATAAATCCTTTGTCAAGCAGCTCCTTTAATTGTGTGTGAAGCTCCTTTAATTCTGCCGGGGCCATTCTGTAAGGAGCTTTAGAGATTGGTTCGGTGCCTGGAGCGAGCTCAATCTTGAATTCAACTTCTCTTTCTGGCGGTAGACTCGTCAGATCATCAGGAAACACATCTTCATATTTATGAACAACATGCACATCTTTAATTCTTGTCTTTCCTTCTTGGCTTTTGTCTACAACATTTGCCAGATAGCCCATACAGCCACTTGCTAACAGCTTCCTTGCTTTCATTGCCGATAAAAACATGTGGGGTTTCTTCCTGGTCTCGCCAACATAAACAAATTTATGATCACCTTCAGGATGGAAGATCACCTTTCGTTTCTGGCATTCGATCGCGGCATTATACTTGCTTAGGAAATCCATCCCAAGAATCATGTCATAGTCATGCATGTCGATCACAATGAGGTCGACGAAAAGTTCCCTATCAGAAATCCATAGGGGTACTGCACGCAAACAATGCGTGGATAATATCACTTCCCCGGAGGGTAGTGTCGTAGTGAATCCCTATCTCATTGGCTCTAAATGAACCCCTAACTTCATAGCATGCGACATAGACACAAAAGAATGCGTGGCACCCGTATCAAAAAGAACATAAACATCATTACATAAGCTTGTTATCTGACCTGTGACCACATTGGAGGCTTCTGCAGCCACTTGTTCCTTTGTCATGGTATAGATTCGGGCATTCGTTGGTGGGGCTTCAAGTCTCCCTTGACTAATTAGTGGCCCTTCAAGGGAGGCTTGCATCTGATGCAGCTGGGCCTGAGGAGTAGGTCTCTGTGGGGCATTGGCATTTATCAATTTGGGGCAATTCTTTACGAAATGATCTTCACGCCCACATATGAAACATTGGTTCGTTCCCAGTCGACATTCCCCCGGATGCTTCTTTCCACATTTGGCACATGGTTGGAATCGCCTGTCATTGTTGTTGCGCTGACCCTCATTGTGCCTTTTGTTGTCTTGGCCCTGTTGTTGTTGAGGATTGCCCTTCCTCTTATTGTTTCTCCAGTTTTGACTGTTGTTGTTGCTGTTGTTGTTGTTCCTGTGGGAAGGACGGTTCTGGCTATTAGCATTGTTGGCTTGCTGGTTGGGCTAAGGCTGATTCCTTCTTAACTTTGACAAATGGAACTCAGCATGTTGGGCCCTCATAACAACCTGCTCTTGGGTCCTTGGCGGACTTGCCCCATCAACAATTGCAGCAATGTCTGGTCTAAGGGCTCTTATCAACCTTCTGACCCTTTCATCTTCATTCATAACCATCCCTGGACATAGACGAGCAAGTTGATCAAACTTTGTCACCACATCAGTGACTGTCATATCCCCCTGGCGTAAGCTTTCGAACTCCTCATAATGTTTCCTCGTAACATTCATGTGGAAGAACTTCGTGTTGAACTCGTGAACAAAGTCAGCCCATGACATTTCTTCAACACTTCTGCTCTGTTCGATGCCATCCCACCATATCCTGGCCTCCATAGTAAGGCAGTACGAGGCACAGAGGACCTTTTCATTATCCGTGAAATCCATGAGTCGTAAGGTAGCCTCAATTGTCTTTAACCATCCTTGAGCGACTAGCGGGTCCTTAGAACCCTCAAAGTCAGCTGGCTTAACTCTCTTCCATCTGACCAAAAGGGGTTCCTGATAGGCTGCTCTTGGTTCAGCAGCAGGAACTGGGACTTCATTTACTTGTACTGGTGGCTGCGGAGGAGGAGGAGGCACATCATTGCCTGGTTGTTCACCATTCTGGCTGTTGGCCCTTAATGCAGCTATTTCCAGTCGTTGATCCTCCAACTGCCTTTGTAGTTCAGCGATCATCGTCATAAGTCTCTCGTTAGTCTGGGTGCGGGTCTGCATTCTTCTATAGCCGTCCATCGTAAATTTCCTAAAATAATAAGGACTTAAAATTCATCTTCTATTTATGAGACAGGTTTTCATTACTATGTCTTTAATCATTAAACATTCAAACCTTAATCTTATTATCATACTTGCATCAGTACATCTAACAAACTTACTTGGAGGACTTGGATTGACGTGTGGCGATATGAATTGTAATCGAAAGATTCGCTCTGATACCAAAGCCTGTAACGCCCCTTAATTCAGACGTCACAGATATCGTTACATACTTACATTCATACATGCTTAAATAATTAAACTCATAGATAATATCAACTCAATCGTACTATAGATTTTAAAAGTACTTAAACTTACATTACCAGGATCCATTCATACGTTTTTTTTTTTTTTTTTTTTTTTTTAACTTAACGTTGTTTCGAAGAACATAGTTTAATTTTATTCCATAACATAATTTATTCGTTTATACTTAAATTATTCATGAACTTATTTAATAATATTTGATAATCAAATAGTAAAATCAAGACTTATTAAAATCTCACATTAAATCTCTTTGATCATCACATCTTTGAAATCCACTTATTCCCACGGTTCGGCAGGCCGAACTTGGGACTTCGGCAAGCCGAACAACATCGGCAAGCCGGAGCGTCTTCCACCGGCAGGCCGGCAGAAGCTTTGTAATTCGGACCAAAAATTCATCCAGGTTCGGCAGGCCGAAAAATATATCGGTCGGCCGAACTTCTGGTCTTCGGCAGGCTGGACACGGAGTTCGGCAGGCCGTCCGAGACCAAATCTACTTTGGAAGAAAAAAATTTAAAACGTTCTAACTTTACGTAAAATATAGCGAAAGTTCATATTTCATAAAAAAATGATAAAATAACTTATAAAACCATAATATAAGTATTCTTAAAAAAAACTCAACATATAATATGTTCAAAATATATAATTTTATTAAATCATAAATTCATTTCTTCTTGGCGTGCTTCTACAATTCATCGTTCATGTTGCTCACACGCCGTTCCATGTCCTCCACCTATTCCATGACTCTCTTACCCTTATCTGCAACATGACATATAAAACATGAATAAGCTAATGCTTAGTAAGTACATAAAATTCTCACAATTTAAAACATTTCATAAACATCATCATCATCATCATCATCATCGTATCATAAAAGTGCCTTAAGCACAATTTCATAGAAACATATCTTTCATAATATTGACCATTTTAAAATTTATTCCATATATATATTTTTTATTATATTCTTAAGGGCCCAAGTGTTGCACCTTAAACATCATCATTGGCTCGCCGTCATGAGAGGAGAAGGGTAGCTAATCCCAAACCAAACATGACATCATAACATATCATTTTATAATATTGGGTGTGCAACACTTATTAGGTGATACATATATACATAATTTTCATACTTTGAAACATACCATAATCATCATACATGCATAACTTTAAATCATGAAAAACTTTTCATAAGAAATCCTTTAAGAAAAATCATCATAAAATCATCATGAAAATCCTTGTAAACATATCATTAAACCTTGAAAAAGTGTCATGTTGCAGGTGAGAATGTACTTACTTTATCGATAGCTTACTTAACCTTAATATTGCACTTGGTGACGACACCGCGGTCTCGTTGTGCTCGCTTCCTTAAGTGTCCATGCCATATATCCATTTTAAGATGCAATAAAAAAAAATCAATACTTATCATAAAATATCCATACACTCATCTCATATTTTAAATATTATTCAAAACCCTACATCTAAACATAATTATCTTTTAAATAAAACATTTTTGAACAATATATATATTTATATTTTAATTCAAAACTTCATACAAGCATCATATTATCATGCATGAAATTATTTTTATTATCATAAAATCTTTTAAACATACATAACATTTTATAATCAAAAATCCAGAAATAACATTTATTAAAACATTTCATAATCATAAAATACATTCATCTTACATACTCATACATAAGCATAACTAACAACTTTTCACGAAAACATCATTCTTTACCTCTTGAATAATCATTACATTTTTCATACCTTCAAAATTAAACAGTAACATTTTACTGTGAGGGGTAGAAGACAGAAATATTCATTTTTCATAAAACGTTAAAATGACATAAAACGTGAAGAGACATCACACATAACAAAATACAATACCTAAAGAAGACATTGTAGACGAAATTTGAAGAGGAGAACATCTTTTTACATTTACCAAAAAAAAAACTGAATTCATACCTTGAAGTTTCTTCTCGAAATTCTTGAATTCGATCAACGAAACAAGACTTCTCTCTTTTTTTTTTTTTTTTTTTACAATATGCTCAGAAAATTTCCGTGGAAGAGAAAAAGAAATTTCGTGAGGAAGAGAAGAGGAAGAGAAGTGAAAGAATGTCTCAGAAATTTTTGAGAGGCAAAACGTGTGAAGGAGAGAAAATAATGAAAAAGGAAACGTTAAAATTTTTAACGCAATAAACACCATTGATGGGAATTCAATTCCCTTCATTAAGTCAGAAAAATTCTGACTGTTGGGGGCGTGACGTGAGGCGTGAGAGGAGGAAAAGAAAATAATGAGAGAACATCTCAGAACCGAGAAAAATTATTTGAGGAAAGAGCGTAAAATTTTTTTTTTTTTTTAACATAATGTGTATAATAAAGAGTCATTACTCTTCATTAAGTCAGAAATTTCTGACTATGAAGAAAGTGATTGGCGTGGGAAAGGAGGAGAATAGAAAAAGAAGGTCAAACATCATCAATCTTACCTTAACTTACCTTCTAAAAATAAGAAACCTCTTAATATAATACAAATCTAATCTTTTAATTTCCTTAACTGATAAAAAAATTCCATTATTATGCCAATTAATCACATTAATTCACCCAATTAACGTAATTAACTCAGTCATAACTCTGGAGAGATTTCTGCTGACTGTTTGTCAGCCTTGTTCGGCCTGCCGATTATCCTTCTTCGGCCTGCCGATCTGTCATTAAATGCCATAACATAAAACATTCACACATCATTGCATCATAAATAATCATATATTTATAATTTCACATGAACACTAGAGCACAACGATTCCATGCGGTCGTCACCTGTCACAAATCTTGACATAAAAAGTTAGTAACATGCACATCACATATCATATCATATAACGTTATTTATTAATAACATTCCTTAATAGCGTTACTAACTTAACGTGGTCCGTTATATAAAATAGGCGGGTGTTACATAATGTACTTACTAAGTTTTAGCTTGTTCAAGTTTATATCATGTTACAGATGAGGGTAAGAAGGTGATGGACTTGGCGAAGGGCATGGAAAGGCGTGTGAGTTAAGCATGATGAATTGTAATCGGAAGCACACCAAGGAAGAAAGTTTTTAATGATTAAATCAAGTTTTATAATTTGAACATGTTTATTGATAAGTTTTAAAGAATTTATGAACTATGTTTTATTATTTTATCTTATTATATTAAGTATATGGTCTTCTGCGTATTGAAGTATTGATTCTCGATTTAAAAATTAATTTTCTAATTTTTCTTAGTCGGTCGGCCTGCAGAACAATGAAGATCGGCCTGCCGAACCTTGCAAAAGTTTAAAACCTTATTTTTGCAGAACCTCGGGCGGCCTGCCGGTGGATGTTTTTTGGCCTGCCGATTATGTTCGACTTGCCGAAGTCTCAAGTTCGGCCTGCCGAACAGTGAGAGTTGATTGTTTTAAAATGTTGTGATGCTTCTTTTTAAATTATGATTTTATTATTTGAAATGTTTAACTAATTAAAGAATGTTTATGATCAAGTGAATTATTATTATTATTATTATTATTATGGATTAAATTATTGAATGTTGTAAAATATATATATATATATATATATATATATGCATGCATGGATCATGGATATGATTTCTTAATTATGTTTCTAATTAAGTTTTATGTTTTTTTCAAAACAATTAAGTTTTGTTCAAATGGTTATCCTAAAATAAAAGTATGTATGTAATGTTGAAAGTATGACATCTGTGACGTCCGTAAAGGGTGGGGCATTACAAGATTTGGTATCAGAGCAAATTTCGTTTATAATTCATATCACCACACGTCAGTCCAAGTCCTCCAAGTAAGTGTGTTTTAAAGTTAGATGTTAAGATGCAAGTATGATGATAAGAATGAGGTTTAGATGCTTAATGATTAATGCTTTAGTAGTGAAAACCTGTCTCATAAATTAGAAGATTATTCATAAACTCCTAAATCTTTTAGGAAATTGACAATGGACGACCATACAAGGATGCAAACTCACACCTAGACTAACGAAAGGCTAATGACGATGATTGCTGGATTGCAAAGGCAACTGGAGGATCAAAGGAGAGAAATTGTAGAATTACAGGCCAACGGCCAGAATGACGATCAACGAGGCAATGATGTGCCTCCTCCTCCTCCCCAACCATAAGTCAACGAAGTCCTAGCTCCTGCTGCTGGGCCCAGAATGGTACATTAAGAACCCCTTCTAGTCAGATGGAAGAGGGTTGAGCCAGCAAACTTTGAGGGTTCTAAGGATCCGTTAATTGCTCAAGGATAGTTAAAGATGATTGAGGCCACCCTAAGACTCATGGGCTTCACAGACAATGAGAAGGTCCTCTATGCCTCGTACTGCCTCACCATGGAGGCTAGGATTTGGTGGGACGGCATCGAATAGAGTCGAAACGTTGAGGAGATGACATGGGATGACTTTGTTTATGAGTTCAACACGAAGTTTTTCCACATGAACATTACAAGGAAGCACTACGATGAGTTTGAGAACTTGCGCCAGGGGGACATGACGGTCACCGATGTGGTGGCAAAGTTTGACCAGCTAGCTCGGTTATGCCCAGGAATGGTGAGCAGTGAAGGTAAAAGGGTCAGAAGACTGATCAGAGCCCTCAGGCCAGAAATTGCTGCAATAGTTGATGGGGCAAATCCACCCAGAAGTCAAGAGCAGGTTGTTATGAGGGCCCAACGTGCTGAGTTCCATTTGTCCAAGTTAAGAAGGAACCAGCCTCAGACTGGCCAGCTAGCCGGTAATACTAACAACCAGAACTGCCCTCCGTACAAGAACAACAACAACAACAACAACAACCAGAACTGGAGGAACAACAAGAGGAAGGGCAACCTTCAGAACCAGCAAGGCCAAGGCAACAAGAGACACAATGGTGGCCAACCCAACAACAACAATAGCAGGCAGTTTCAACCATGCGCCAAATGTGGAAAGAAACATCCAGGAGAATGCCGCTTGGGGACAAACCAATGTTTCATTTGTGGGCAAGAAGATCATTTTATTAAGAACTGCCCCAACCTGATGAATGCTAATGCCCCTCAAAGAGCTCCTCCTCAAGCCCAACTCCATCAAATGCAAGCTTCCCTTGAAAGGCCACTAATCAGTCAAGGAAGACTTGAAGCCCCACCTACGAATGCCTACATCTACGCCATGACAAAGGAACAAGTGGCTGTTGAAGCCTCTAATGTGATCATAGGTTAGATAACAAGTTTATCTATTGATGCTTATGTTCTCTTTGATACAGGTGCCACACATTCTTTTATATCTACGTCATTTGCTAAGAAGTTAGAGGTTCGTTTAGAGCCTATGAGATAGGGATTCACTACGACACTACCCTCTGGGGAAGTGATATTATCTACGCACTGTCTGCGTACAGTACCCCTATGGATTTTTGATAGGGAACTTTTTGTCGACCTCATTGTGATTGACATGTATGATTACGATATGATTCTTGGGATGGATTTTCTAAGCAAGTACAATGCTTCTATCGAATGTCAGAAACAAAAGGTGATCTTCCATCCAGAAAGTGATCAAAAGTTTGTGTATGTTGGCGAGTCCAGAAAGAAACCCAATATGTTTTTATCCGCCATGAAAGCAAGTAAGTTGTTAGCAAGTGGTTACATGGGCCATCTGGCCAACATGGTAGATAAAAGCCAAGAGGAAAAGACAATGATTGAAGGTGTGGTAGTGGTACATGATTTTCTTGAGGTATTTCCCGATGACCTAACAAGTTTACCGCCTGAAAGAGAAGTTGAATTTGAGCTCGCCCCTGGGACCGACCCAATCTCTAAGGCACCATATGGAATGGCCCCAACAGAGTTAAAGGAGCTTCATATGTAGTTAAAGGAGCTACTCAACATCAGGTCGAGTCACTCACCATGGGGAGCTCCAGTCTTGTTTGTAAAGAAGAAGGATGGCACTATGAGACTCTGCATCGATTATAGAGAGCTGAACAAGGTGACGATCAAGAACAAGTACCCATTGCCTCGAATAGATGATTTGTTTGATCAGCTTAAGGGTGCATCAGTGTTCTCAAAGATTGATCTACGGTTAGGATATCACTAGCTAAAGATTAAAGAAAGTGACATCCCCAAAACTGCCTTTAGGTCGAGGTATGGTCACTATGAATTTGTGGTTATGCCTTTCGGTTTGACGAATGCACCTGCGGCCTTCATGGATTTGATGAATCGGGTATTCAAGGATTTCCTCGATAAATTTATTGTTGTGTTTATCGATGATATTCTTGTCTATTCAAAGAATCAAGAAGAAAATGAGGAGCATTTGAAAATTGTGCTGGAGACATTAAGAAAACAGAAGCTATATGCAAAGTTCTCTAAGTGTGAATTCTGGCTCGACAGAGTGTCTTTCTTAGGGCATGTTATACCAAATGAAGGAATCATGGTAGATCCTGCTAAGGTAGAAGCTGTTCTCAACTGGATGCAACCGACGAACGCAAGTGAAATAAGAAGCTTCCTAGGCCTAGCAGGTTATTATCGGAGATTCGTAGAAGACTTCTCCAAGATAGCAGCTCCACTCACAAACCTAACTCGCAAGGGAAGAAGTATGAATGGACAGATGCTTGCAAGAAGAGTTTTCAAGAACAAAAGAAGAGGCTAACGACAGCTCCAATATTGGCTATTTCGGAAGGAAACGACGGATTTGTGATTTATAGTGATGCATCTAAGATAGGCCTCAGAACTATTTTAATACAAAATGACAGGGTGATTGCCTATGCGTCAAGACAACTGAAGGACTATGAAAAGAACTATCCCACTTATGATCTTGAGTTGGCAGCAATTGTGTTTGCGCTGAAAATATGGAGGCACTATTTATATGGGCTCCAATGCAAGATCTTTACCGATCATCAAAGTCTGAAGTACTTCTTCATGCAGAGAGACCTAAACATGAGACAACGAAGATGGCTTGAATTGGTAAAGGATTATGATTGTGAAATCCTGTATCAACCTGGTAAGGCCAACCGAGTGGCTGACGCTTTGAGCAGGAAGACAGTGGCTACGTTGATGTCAATGCAAGTGATGTCTCAACCTTTGAGAAAGGAAATTCTAGACTTCGGTTTAGAACTTATCACAGGACAGCTGTCAGCACTCACTCTTGCTCCAATGATGTATGATGAAATTTGAAGAAAACAAGATGAAGATGTACGCCTCATAAGAATTAAGCAGGAAATGAAAGAAGGGAAATGTCAAGAGTTTCGTATTGTGGATGACGAAACTCTATACCTCAAGGACCGCTTATGTGTTCCCAATGTTGATGGGTTAAGGGAAAGGATTTTGGCAGAAATTCATGACACTCCTTACTCAATTCATCCGGGTGCAACAAAGATGTATAATGATCTAAGGGATAACTTCTGGTGGTTTGGAATGAAACATGACGTTGCAATGTATGTGAAGAAATGTTTGACATGCCAGCAAGTCAAACCTAAACACTAGAGACCTGGTGGTGATTTACAGTCTATCCAGATACTGGAATGGAAATGAGAGGAATAGCAATGGATTTCATTACCGGTTTGCCCAGGACTATGAATGGTTATGACGCTATATGGGTTGTTGTGGATCGACTGACAAAGATGGCACATTTCATTCCTATCAAGATCACTTACTCTATGGAACGGTTAGCGAAACTCTAAGTCAAGGAGATAATACGACTTCATGGAATTCCCAAGTCAATCATCTCAGATCATGATGGCAGGTTCACAGCCAAGTTCTGGAAAAGCGTTCAGACTGCTATGGGGACCAAGTTGCATTTCAATACAGCTTTCCATCCTCAGACAGATGGCCAAATGGAGAGAACGAACCTGATCTTAGAAGATATGCTTCGGGCCTGTACACTCGATTTGAAGACCAGCTGGTGTAAAATGCTACCATTAACAGAGTTTGCTTACAACAACAGCTATCAAGCGACGATTGGAATGGCACCTTATGAGGCCCTATATGGACAAAAATGTAGGTCGCCTATATGTTGGCATGAAGCTGGTGAGAAGAAGTTGATGGAAAGCATCGATGCTGAAAGGACCGATTTTGTCATCGAAACTTTTGAGATGATAAAGTTGATAAGAAGAAGAATAGAGACCGCTCAAAGCCATCAAAAGAGTTATGCTGACAAGAGAAGAAGACCCTTAGAGTTCACTGTAGGTGAATCCGTGTTTTTATGTAATATGAAATTTTTATTGAAGCTAGGTTTATAGACTGTTTTATCGGTAAGTTGTTGAACTCCATGTTTTATGATGATTTGTGTGACTAAATGATTTTATTTGATGATAAAATATTTTAGTGGTTTTGTAACTTCATGTTAATAAGTTGTCTTATGAATTTAGGGTCATTATATTTTTATTTTAATTATGGAAATATGATGATTGCTTATAACTCACTACATGAATTGATTATGATTATTTTGTCTTTGAGTTCAAACACACGTTTTGGAATGTAAGGAATTTATTTAAAGGTAATTTTTGGATATGTTAAAGTCTTATATGTCTATTATATGTGTTAATTTTTGTAGATTTTTAAATGGTATGGAAATGTAATATATGAACTAAGTTTAGAGTTGTTCACTAAATTATTATTGTTGGCAGTTTTGGAAGTGTGAGTTATGTGACATGGTTTAAATTACCAAATGAAATTTTTATGACAAATGAACAATCACGATAATATATTTATGTATTTTTTTGGTTCCTGCCAAGTGTGGTACTTAAATTATATGAGAATGTTGAGTTGTTGAATTTAGAATTCATGGAGGTCAGAAAATGTTAGTGTTGGTAGTTTGTTCTTTTGATTTATGGATAATGAAAATGTGTTATAAATTATGTTTGCTAAGAGATGATTGTATGAGTGATGACTTATGAAATGGATGATTTAATTCTATGAAAATAAATATTAATTTTTATGTATCTTTTAATGAATGTATGACATGAACACATTATGAAGAAGAGCACATCGAGACCGTGGCGTCGTCACCAACAATATTAAGGTTAAGTAAGTTAGCCAAAAAGTAAGTACATTCTTACCTTCAATATGATATGTTTTATAAGGTTTGAAATTATGTTCATGATGATATCTATGATGATTTTATGATGATTTCCTTTAAAGGTTTCTTATAAAAGATTTTCATGTTCAAAAGTTATGCATGTATGATGATGACAAATTTCAAGGCATGAAAATTATATATATATATATGTATCACCTAAATAAGTGTTGCACACCAATGTTATGATATGATATGTTATGATGTCATGTTTGGTTTAGGATTAGCTACCCTTCTCCTCTCATGATGGCACGCCTACAATGATGATTATGGTGCAACACTTGGACCCTTAACATAAAATAAATTAAGTTTTAACATGGATAAAGTTACGAAATATATGTTCCTTAAGAAATTGTGCTTAGTGCACTATTATGTTGATGATGATGTTCATAAAATATTTTAAGTTGTGAGATAATAATGTACTTACTAAGTTTTAGCTTATTCAAGTTTATATCATGTTACAGATGAGGGTAAGAAGGTGATGGACTAGGCGGAGGGCATGGAAAGGCGTGTGAGTTAAGCATGATGAATTGTAATCGGAAGCACACCAAGGAAGAAAGTTTTTAATGATTAAATCAAGTTTTATAATTTGAACATGTTTATTGATAAGTTTTAAAGAATTTATGAACTATGTTTTATTATTTTATCTTATTATATTAAGTATATGGTCTTCTGCGTATTGAAGTATTGATTCTCGATTTAAAAATTAATTTTCTAATTTTTCTTAGTCGGTCGGCCTACCGAACAATGAAGATCGGCCTGTCGAACCTAGCAAAAGTTTAAAACCTTATTTTTACAGAGCCTTGGGTGGCCTGCCGATGGATGTTTTTTGGCCTACCGATTAAGTTCGGCTTGCCGAAGTCTCAAGTTCGGCCTGCTAAACAGTGAGAGTTGATTGTTTTAAAATGTTGTGATGTTTCTTTTTAAATTATGATTTTATTATTTGGAATGTTTAACTAATTAAAGAATGTTTATGATCAAGTAAATTATTATTATTATTATTATGGATTAAATTATTGAATGTTGTAAATATATATATATATATATATATGCATGCATGGATCCTGGATATGATTTCTTAATTATGTTTCCAATTAAGTTTTATGTTTTTTTCAAAACAATTAAGTTTTGTTCAAATGGTTATCCTAAAATAAAAGTATGTATGTAATGTTGAAAGTATGGCATCTGTGGCATCCGTAAAGGGGGCGTTATAGAGAAGGTTTTCAAAGAGAGAACCTAAGGCCTCCATCGTTGGTCCATAGGTAGAACAGGGTGGTCCCGACCCTCAGGAATAGATTTCTATCATGTACCAGATTTGATATTTGAAAAGATAAGGTATTTTAGCATGATTTAGGGTTGCACCCCCTAGGTGGTGATTATAAATCATGGATAAAATATCGAAACAATGGTTATACACTCATGTTAATTTTATTATTAACCTCCCCTAGGAGCTCTGTTAATAAAATTAATGGCCAAAGAAATGATTATTAATATATGCTGGATCATACGGGTCTTGGATGGTATATATTAATCAAGAGGGGATCCGTATTCCTGATTGAATTTGGCATGACTCCCCTAGGAGCTTGTTGAATTATGAGTTGGGAATTATCGTTGTGAGGTTGTGATATTTTCAAGGTTTTGACACATAAACACATTTGTATGATTTTTACATGATTGTGTTATCTTACTAAATTATTATTATATGTTTGCTTATGTTTGGAATATGATACTTTATTGTAGATTAAAAACGTCTAAAAACGCTTTATCATTGATACTTGACAAAAACCTATTAACCGATGAGAACTATAATGATTAGAAACGGAACCTTAATATCGTCCTGTCTTTTGAGAAACTAAAATATGTACTGACAACCCCTTGTCCTCCCGAGCCCACGGGAGACTCAACTAATGAGTAATTCCAAGCATATGATCGCTGGAAAGATGCTAATGATCAAGCCCACTACTATGTTATGGCTTGCATGAACAACGTGTTGCGGGCTCAACATCAGGATTATGAGACTGTAAAGCAGATCTTGGATAATCTTGAAGATATGTTTGGAGGTCAAGCCATAACAAAGCGGCAAGGGGCACTTCAAAAACTTCTAAACTGTAGACAAAGCCCGGGGACATCTGTAAAGGAGCATATGATGTTGGTCATGGGTTACCTTGCTGAGGCTCAAACCAATGGAGCCGACATCGATGCTGAAACTCAGATGACTATGGTCTTTGAGACTCTGTCTAAGGAATTTATTCCATTTAGAGGTACATTTAATTTAAGCAATAGACGGGATATGACCTTAACAGAACTGATAACACAGTTACAGGAGTTTGAACTGTTGATAAGGGAGTCTCCTGCGGGTGGTGAGGCCAACATGGTACCTACTTCTGGTTCCAATCCTAACTCTAGGAATGGAAAGAAGCAACGGGCCAAGAACGAGAAGTCTTCTATTCCTGCTACCACCAAAAGCAAGAAGAAGAAGAAGAAGAACACGAAGAAACTTAAGTGCTTCTTCTGTGGAAAGGTCGGGCATATCAAGAAGCATTGCAAGGACTTCCTTTCCAAAGGAGGTAGGTGTGATCTTCTATATTTAAAAACTTGTTTGGTTGAGGAATCCAATGCCATTTGGGTCATAGATTCCAATGCAACTAATCATGTTTGTGTTTCTCTACAGGGGTTCAAAGAAACAAGAAGTCTGCTGCATGAGGACTTCACGCTTCGGATGGGCGATGGATCCTTGGTCTCAGTGAAAGCAGTGGGAGACGTCCATCATTATTTTGATAATTATAGGAATTTGTTTTTGCAAGATTGTTTTTATGTTCCTAAATTTAAAAGGAATTTAATTTTTGCAGCTTGTTTATTTAAAGACTCCTACTTGGTTTCTTTTAATGATAAAGTGGTGATTCGTAAAAACAAATCTTTTATCTGTTCTGGATGGATGCAAAATAATCTATATTTTATCAAACCTAAGATGGACTTATTGCTTAATGCTGAGATGAATGATAATAACTCTAAAAAACTTAAAACTTCTCACTCTAATATGACTTATCTTCGGCATTTGCGCCTTGGTCATATTAACTTGAACCGGATTCAAAGGTTGGTAAGGCATGGACCTTTAAGTCACTTAAAGGTGGAATCCATACCTCAATGTGAATCTTGTTTGGAGGGTAAAATGGCTAAAAGACCATTCGGGTCTAAGGGCAATACGGCCGAAGAGGTTCTAGAACTTGTGCATAGTGATGTTTACGGACCGATGAACATCCGAGCACGAGGAGGGTATGAGTACTTCGTCACTTTTATTGATGATTACTCTAGATATGGGTTTGTGAACCTAATGCACCATAAGAGCGAAACTTTTGATAAGTTCAGGGAGTTTCGAGCTGAAGTGGAAAAGCAATTGGGTAGACCCATAAAGGCACTTCGATCGGATCGAGGTGGGGAATACCTTTCTGATGAGTTCTTGGAACACTTATTAGAGAATGGGATTTTATCCCATTTGACTGCGTCGGGCACTCCGCAGCAGAATGGCATAGCGGAGAGAATAAATAGGATTTTGTTGGACATGATTAGGTCCATGATGAGTTATTTATCATTGCCTTTATCCTTTTGGGGATATGCACTATAAACCGCATGTTATCTTTTGAACAATGTGCCTTCAACATCGGTCCCTAAAACTCCTCACAACTAGTAGACGGGTAGGAAGACATCCTTAAACCATATTCGCATATGGGGATGCCCGGCTCATGTTCTATTTAAGGATCCGAATAAGTTGGAAGCACATTTGGAAGTTTGCGTATTTGTAAGATATCCAAAAGGGACTAAAGAGGATTATTTTTATAACCCAAAGGAAAATAAAATTGTGGTTTCAACTAATGCAACTTTCCTTGAGGAGAGTTACATGAACGAATTTAAACCTCGAAGCAAAGTGGTGCTTGAGGAGTTAAGGAGTGAGCCGATCACTCTAGAGGTTCCAAATGAAACCATTCCGATCAGTGTAGAAAAACCAAACAAACCTGAACAACAACCTCAGGGGCTTCAGCGTAGTGGGAGGATCGGGCGTCAACCTGAGAGGTTTATGTTCAATGTGGAGGTCTTCTTGACTGAACCGGATGAACATGACAGGGATCCTTATACTTACGCAGAAGCTCTAGAGGATGTTGATTCAAAACTCTGGATAGAGGCCATGAACATTGAGATGAAGTCTATGGAGACTAATCAGGTCTGGGAGCTTGTGGATCTTCCCAAAGGGGTAAAACCCATAGGGTGTAAGTGGATCTATAAGAGGAAAAGAGGAGTGGATGGAAAGGCCAAAACCTTTAAGGCTAGACTGGTAGCTAAGGTTTATACGCAAAAGGAAGGAATCGATTATGAGGAAACCTTTTCGCCTGTAGCCATGCTTAAGTCCACCTGGATTCTCTTGTCCATAGCTGCCGCTCTCGACTACGAGATTTGGCATATGGATGTCAAAATGACTTTTCTAAATGGCTATCTTAATGAGTCCATTTATATGGAACAACCAGACGTTCAAGTCACAGGTAAATAGGGTAAGGTTTGTAAGCTGCTAAACTCAATTTATGGACTTAAACAGGCTTCTCGTTCTTGGAACATAAGATTTGATCAGGTGATCAAGACTTATGGGTTCTCACAAAATGTGGATGAACCATGTGTTTATAAACACATTAAGAATGCGAAGGTGGTTTTTTTACTGTTCTATGTAGATGATATTCTACTAATTGGCAATGACGTTAGGGCATTGTCATTAGTCAAATTATGGTTGACCAAGCAGTTTGACATGAAGGACTTAGGTGAGGCTAATTTTGTTATCGGTATCCAGATCTTTCGAGATAGGAAGAACAAAATGATAGCTTTGTCCCAGGCCAGCTACATAGATAAAATTATCAGGAGGTTTGCAATGCAGGATTCCAAGAAAGATGGGCAACCATCTAGGTCTAGAATTACTCTTTCTAAGAAAGACTCTTTAAAGTCTTATGAAGAAAGAGAATACATGAAGAAGGTGCCTTATGCTTCGGCAGTGGGTAGTCTCATATGTGCCATGCTTTGCACAAGACCGGATATTAGTTATGCGGTTGGGATTGTAAGTCGATTTTAGGCGGATCTAGGACCGAACCATTGGGTTGCGGTAAAGCATATTTTCAAGTACCTGAGAAGGACTTGAGGGTATATGCTTGTGTATTCGTGTGAGGACCTAACTCCTCTAGGATATACTGACTCAAATTTTCAATCCTATCTGGATTCTAGGAAATCGACTTCAGGTTTTGTATTTACTCTAGGTGGCGGTGCCATTAGTTGGAGAAGTGCTAAGCAAGATTGTACTTCAGATTCAATGATGGAGGCTGAGTATGTGGCAGCTAGTGATGCTTCGAAAGAAGCAGTGTGGCTCAGCAAGTTCCTTGAGGATCTTGAGGTAGTTCCTGGTATGGATAAAGCGATATCACTGTACTGTGATAACAGTGTGGTGGTAGCTAATGCTAAGGAACCAAGATTTCACAAGAAGAGTAAGCATATGGATCGGAAGTATCATGTGATAAAGGACTTCGTTGAGGGCGCGCATGTCACGATGTACAAGATCACGTCAGAGGACAATTTAACTGATCCATTTACGAAGACACTTACTGAGAGAGTCTTCGAGAGGCATGTGGAAGCTATGCGGATGCGAGATTTGTCATATTTACTCACTTAGTGCAAGTGGGAGATTGTTAGACATGTATGCCCTAAGGAGGAAAAATGTAATAAGTTTTTGGAGACATTTTTAACAATAAAGAATTTATTCATTATTTATATACCAAATCTTGTCCTCTTCACGTTCATATTTGTTGAATGTATGTAAAGCAAACAATAGTCTGAGACTGTCAGTCTAAACCTTAAGAATTGGGCATATGATGGACGGATTATGCGGAAGACACAATTCTTAAGGTAATGGTCTAAATCATACGATCCGCAATCGAGGGAATAAAGTTAGGCGCTTTATTCATGCAAAGATTGTTATGTTGTCTATATCCCTTTTGGGAGATGGTTTGTCTTGACCATCGGAGGTGGACTCCGTTAATAGAAACATTGGCACGTTGTCATAAGTGACGATGTGTTGGATCAGGACATAAAGTAAATTGATTTAGATTAATAATTCTATCTCAGTAAATCGATTCACTTTAGACAATCATTTGTGTTGTATCTTAATCTTGAGATGAATAGCAGGCCTGTTGTCTTGGCTTATGTCTTTTGATGTACCAAAGGGTGACACCCACATCTTAATAGTGGTATGTATGCCGGTACATTGGAGGCATGACTGTACCGGCATGACTCTTGATAGCGTAAACCTGTTATTCATAGATATGGAATCGATAGATCCTCTTTAGGAGTAGTGATATCCTCTTATATGCGTTATCCTGTAATTGGAAAACTGGAGCGCTCAACCATTTGGATACATAGGTGTAACCAAATGGTATACTGTCATTGGATAGTAAGTTTTCTGATGGTGAGATAATGGAGCATAAGATAAAAATAATCAGGATGGTAAGACATAACTTGTCCTTAAGCCGATTATGGATTATCATATAGGGATACGATACACTATGATATGTCATGGAGATTTAGCTATACGAGCTTCGTAATTCTATGTAGTTCGAGAGTGCAGCTTCAAGCTTTTAGTAGAGTAGCGTTGGAGTTGATAATTATGAAATGTATATCTGGGATATTGGGTTTCATAATTATCGGAAGCTTGAACTATATAGGTCCATTTGGTCCCCTTTGCTAGCTCACAACATCCTATAACGACACGGTGTGCTTTTCCAATAATTGGTAACTTATGTCGATTTATTAGATTGGTTGAAATTTAGAAGAATCAAATAATTCATGTCTGTTTATTGGTTGAATTAATTTTTTGATAAAAATTAATTCAAGATAAACTTGTTGAATTGTAAGGATCAGATAATTCTTGTCTGTTTATCGGTTGATTTAATTTTAGATAAATTAGATCAAGATAAACTTGTAGAATTATTAAGAATTGATTTATTTTCTTAGAGATTATCTAGATAAAGTTGTTTTGATCAGATAACTTATCTGTTGGGTTATTTGAATTAAAACTGAGACTTTATCGTATAGAATCTCGGGTGAAAAATAAAAGATTCGTGAGATTTTTTATTCGACAGGTCGGCCTGCAGATGGACGTGTTCGGCCTGTCGATCAGGTGGTTCGGCCTAACAATCAGCGAAGGATAAGATCACGCATTTTCACATAGATCTTATCAGATATTGATCCGAACTTGATTCTATTTCGAGTTTTTGAGACCTAATCTGATAAGGACTGACCCCAGGACCAATCTCTATGTCAAGGGAGTAAGTCTTAAGAGTTACTCAGATCAGTTGAGAGATTAAGAGTGATACTCTATTGGTGAGAATCTGAAAAACTCCCTGAGAGCTTTTGTTCACAAATCACAAACACTTGCTTTGGGTTCTCTCGATTGGTTGGAAGGAGAGTCACCTAGTGGAAGAGCTGTATGTGTGAGCCCATATTCACTCCGATCGTGGATAGAGAATAGCAAAGAAGACCAGTTGGTTGAGGCTCTTTTGGAACGTTACTTCTCTTCACGTTTTGCGAGGGTTCTTCGGCACACAAGGTTAGTAAGATCTGGTTAATTTATGCATATAGCATGTCAAACTTGTGTTTTGAAAAATACTCTGATGTAAAATTTTTAAAATTTCACTGCGTACTATTTTTTCCAGCATATATATCATATACTTAATATATTCATAATGCTTCAGCCAATGCCCACGCTATAGAGCTCCTTGACGCGGTTTAGGGGCTTGCCCCCAAGGTTAAACTCTACATTACGCGATCTCTCTAGCTACGAACGAAACCTACCATCCAGGATCTATTTGTCCTCGTTGGTGTTTGAATTTTTGCAATATGCACAGAATTTCTTATTCTAAGTCTAAATCAAAATTCTTAAATCCATTCATCAAAATATGATATTGCTCATATTTATATATCATATACATTTTGCAAACTTGTAGCAATATGCAAAACATATTCATAAACAACTTTGTAATAAGCATGCTCATCTCATAAAGTTTAAAAATATAGCCAACAATATGATCCAAAACATGGTTATCAAGAAAGGGATTAGAAATCCTACCTTTCAGGCTTAAGAACAATCTTTTAATCTTAGAACCGATTGACATTAAACTCCACACATCCTTAGTCCCAAGACGTATATAAGGACAATCAAAACTAAAGCTCAACATATAACCACATTCATAAGTAACTCATGTATTAATCCATTTCATTAGTGTGCCATTAAAGTTTTTATGCAATTTTTTGAATACCAAAGTAAACAATTTTTAACTTAGACATAATATAAAATATCCAAGTAATATATATGTTTTAGTCCCTAAAAAGATTTATAAATCATTTAGGATAGTGTGAGAAAGGTTGCAAGACATTAAGGGATTAGGAGGTAAGCGAAGTTGGATTCTTCGTTTGGGTTAGTTGGTGGTATATTATGGTTTACTGACAGTACACTTTTTGCAAAAAGGGAAAATTTATTATCTTCAATTAGCACTTGGGTTAACAAGTGGTTTACTAAGGTAAACGAGCGGTATATTGCTACTGATAGGTTTACTAGTTTTCAATTAAAAATTAGGAAATTCATAGAAAATAAATACAACACCGATTTAGGCTCATGCTAGCTTGTTGGAAAGCTTAAAATGTATACTTTTTAAATATGCAAACCAATCTATAAAAATCATTTTCATTTAATTCCAAAAATTTGAGAAAGAACCACTACTTATTCAGGTATTTCTACGTTTCAAGAATACCATTTTTTTTTTAAACCAAATCATATTATCATTGTACAAAATCCCAAAACCATTCTAAAATATATAGTAAGCATTCTATACTTATAAAACATATTCCTGTCAATTTTTTATACGAAAATCATCATTAAAACCACATTTCTAGCATTTGTCGGAAATAAAAACAAAAATATGCTTAGGTTTGCTCTTCAAGCTTAAAACTTTTAAAAATCAATCATAAAGCTATGGAAACCGGTTTTAAACATTTCTAACATGTTTCTAAAAAATTGCTAGTTTTAGCTCAAGACTCATGTTTTTGCTCATAGATGCTTAAATATGCATACTAACATACCCAGAAACTTTTATGAACTTTAAATATGAAAATCATGCTTTAAACTTGAAGAAAACACATACCAAAAACTAAGTTTGGATTAAGGAAAACCTACCTCAAAACTCTTTTGAAAAACGTCACATTTTTGGTTGAAAACCAAGCTTGAATCCTTGAAGTTGGTTGACCTTGTAGGTGGTTGTTTTTACTGGTTTTCAGTTGAATGTTTGAGCTGTGTTTTTTGGTTATTTTGGCTAAGTTTGGGCCACGTTTTTCACAAGGTTCTTAGTGGTTTTTGGGCAAGAGATGATGCTGCTCTCCTTGGTGCTTCCGGGTATGCTGGTAGGGCGTTTTCCTGCTCTAGTTTGCTATGTTTTGGCTGGAAATTTCTTTACTTCAAAGGATGGAGATGGTGGCTGTGTTTTCTTGTCTGCCCTTGGTGTTTTGCTGCAACAAATTGAGAGGGAGAGAGAGTGGGACGCATGAGAGAGGGGAGTGGGGAGTGTGGAGAAATGTATGTGGGTTATGTGCTCTATGTGGTGAGTGGAGGGGGTTCTCTAGGCATGAAAACCAGAAAATCTGGTGTATGGGTGCTTTGGGGAGGGGACAAACGGGTAGTGGAGTGTGAGTGGGGTTTTGGGGTGTTTTTATGATAAAAGTTAAGTGTGGGGATGATTTTGAAATAAAGTTAAATGTAGCATATAAGTGCAAATAATGTAGAAGTGGTATATTTTCAAAAATTAAAATTTGTGATAAAATGCATTCTACGTATGCAAATGAATGTTATTTATGCAAAAATAAATTTTTACATCTCAAAATTAATTAGACACATTAATTGATTGAATTTACACATAATAAATTGTAATTAAATTTTTTCAGACGTTACAGTTACATTAATATTAATAGTCGGCATTTGTTTTGAAAGTAAAAAGCTGATGCATTTATGAATGCAACTTATAACCATTTTATTTTCTAGGTAATTCTTATTTTTTAGATTTCCAACCAGTATTACTTTTGATGTTCTTTGCCTTTGCGTTGTTGATGTCGTGTTTGAGCCTCTTCACGATCTTCTTAAACTCGTCAAAGTTTGTCGCGAGTTTACAGATCCCATGTTCTTCCAAGCATTCTTGCATGCTTTCTTTCAAGCTGGGAGGGTCATCAAAGTCTTCTCTCATTTCGTTGAAATCTTCCCAATATTTCTTTGCATCTTCCTCAGAACTTGGGTTCTCTAAAGCGACTAGGATGATGGCCTATCAGATACATACACGTAAACACAGATATACAAACAAGTATTCGAGTTAGAAAAATTATTGAGATTATTTCCACCTCCTGTCCTGTAAAAGATGATTTTTACAAGAAGTTTCTAAATTATTGAGTTTAACCTTTCATAGTGAGAAAATAGCGAACTACCACAAATATCGTTTAAGTTTATTCATGACACACAAATATAAGAATTTTAGAGGAATTTGTACATTATTTAAACATTTACCATTAAAAAATAAATAAGAAATAGATTTGAAACAAAGAGTTTACCATGCTTTTTTTTTTTTCTAAATAAAGAGATTTAAACTTAAGACAATAATAAAATTAAAAAATAGGAAACAAGATTGAACGTCAAGGCAAATTGATTATGGTTGGTGAACGGTATAGCCGATTAGATTGGCGAATGAGAGGGCGAGAGAGACTTTCTTTGTTTTTTTTTGCTTTTAAATTTTTTTAGTTTAAAATATTTTTGTATAATTTTTGAAATAGTAAATGTTCAAATAATACTTAATTTGACTATAATCAAAGGGATTTTTTTAACTCTTTTAAAAAACTGAGGTGAAATATATATTTTTAAAAGTAGTTGAAGCCTGGGATATATTTGTAATATGCTATATCAACTTATAGGATACTGTAAGAATTTTCCGGCTTCTCCATCTGTACAATTAGGTTGTTTTTTGAAGAGTTTTGTTCATGTTGTCAAAGTGATTTTAAGGGCTCTCTATGGGTGATCAATGGCCATTTTTCCAGTGGGTATCAAAAAAAAATACTTAGCAATAATTATATATTTATCTTTTAGCCATCAAATCTTATATTAAAAAAATAACTTTGACAAAATCTAACAATTTTAAAACATATACTATAGGTGGGTCCCATTGAATAAGTCACCGTAATTAATACTCAAAAACATAATTAAGATGCTAGAATTCAACTCTATCTATTCTATTGAAAAAAAAAAATTAATAAATTCTAACAGTTTTAAAAAATGCACCATAGATGGGTCCCATTATATAAGTCACCATAATTAATACTCAAAACCATATTTAAGACGTCGGAATTACAACTCTATCTATTCTCTGATGCAATGCGGATTGGCAGGACCGGTTCCTTCGTCTACTATTCTGACTTTTCTTGGTTCCCAAGAAAGTATCTGGAAAATAGAAATGTGCCTTACCTTATAAAGGGGGCGACGTGCATCCGAAATGATGCTTTCATCAGTCAAGCATTTGCAGCTGTAAGCCCTGTTGAATTCGCCCTGAAAATATATATATGCACACACACATATAGCAGCGTTAAGGAAAACATTGGTTTGACAAAATTGCTCCATGTAAAGATAATTTAGTTCTTTCCTCGTTAACCAATTGACTGTGTTATTCATGTAAAATTTTACTTATAGTGCCAAAAATGTTTATTCAATAAATAATTAAACTCTAACTAAGAAGTTAATTTCATTCAGTTCCGTGCATGATAAATATATCTTTTTTGGTTTTGCAATATATAGTGCCAAATGTGCTGAAACCGTAATAAAGCAATTAATTGATACCACCTTGTAGATGAGCATTTCCACAAGCAACATCTCGATTTCGTACGCTTCGTGATTTTTTTCTTCTTGAAGGATTTCCACTGCTTCGGCCTCTTTTCCACTCATTTCCAACTTTGCAGCAACTCTCTTTCACGTAAAATACAAGAAGCTATTAGACTCTTATACATGTTTAGGGATTCAACTCTTCTATCCCCCTGACTTCTATTCCCTTTATTTCTTTTAATACTATCACGTTATGGCAACTAAACTGTATCATGTTATTTAAAGTTCCATATCACGCTAACTAAAACATCATACCGCTTAATATGTTTAGACCATAAAATTTTCTTGACGACCTCGGTAAATGGTGCGGCAATGATACTAAAGTCTTTCACAAACCTTCTATAAAAACTATCGAGTCCACGAAAACTTCGAACATTACTTACACTTGTGGGACTTGGCCACTCTTGAATTGCACGGATCTTCTCTACATCTACCTATATTCCTTGTGCATTCCCAACAAAATCAAGAAATACAAGGTTATCAGTGCAAAAGGTGCACTTTTTAAGTTAGCATATAACTTCTCTTTTCTAAGTACATCCAAAACTGAATTTAAATACACAAGATGTTCATCCATGTTTTGCTATAAATGAGAATATCATCAACATAAACTACTACAAATTTACCTATGAAAGCACGCAAGACATGGTTCATTAATCTTATGAAAGAACTCGATGCATTAGTTAATCCAAATGACATAACTAACCACTCATATAAACCATAGTTTGTTTTAAAAGCAGTTTTCCATTCATCACCCTCTTTCATTCTAATTTGATGATATCTATTTTTTAAATCAATTTTAGAGAATACACAAGCACCATGTGACTCATCTAACATATCATCTAGGCGAGGAATAGGATGACGATACTTTATCGTTATATTGTTGATTGTCCGGCAGTCAACACACATCCTCATATCCTATCCTTCTTAAGAACCAAAATCAAAATTTGCAAAAATGACATGTCACACTAGCTAAAATTCCTTATCACAAGCTATTAGACTCTTATATATGAAATGATATTATCGGAAGGAATGGGAACATGTTTAGACTGTCGAATTTGTATTAAATTTTGTGATATTAAAGTTTACTATAGTTTGAAAACTCTAATGTTAGTCATTCCAACTTATCATTCATTAAACGATAGAATATAATAAAGTATACTCCTATTTGAATTTAATATTGTTAGGTAAAAAAAATGACATCAAAAGAAGGTATACTATCCAAGAAAAAGTGATAAGCCTAAATTACCTGCAACTTGAGAAAATCAAGGTTGTCCTCTTTAATCAAAACCTTCAATTCACACACAGCATTGTCCAATATTTGAGCATCGGCTCGAGCTTCCTGATAATTTAACAGCCTTTCCAATGCCAGTTTGCCTCCATGGAGGGCTGCGAGCGCGACAGACCTCTTATTAACCCGAGTCTTTCCCCTTCTTGCTGATCTGTTCAAATAAGCAAGTGCAATGTAAGCGCCACCGATGATAATGAAAGGTATCGTGGTCGCCGCCACTGCTCCATATCGGGTTTTCACGGTGAAATAGTTTTTACCGGCCATTTGCTGATCTCTCTCTGAACTTGATTTTTGAATGAAACTCACTCAGAAAAAGCAGACGAATTTAGTTGTACATGTATATATTGACATATGTTAAGGTATTCCTTGATTAGGATTTTTGTTTATATATGATTTAGTCTTGATTTATCCTCTTTTGGTTGTGAAGTAAATCGATGGTACTTGTCCAACAAACATAGTATACTTGTCTCTTACAGAAAGGAAGGAATTGAAAGTCAGAAATGAGAGATGGTATCTTTAGGCTAAGTGAAAAAGGAGAAAAAGCATGAAAAGCTGTAATCCAAGCATGGAAAATTTTGTTATGATTTGAGACTTGTAAAATGGATAACGCACCTTAAATTGGGTATGACTCAAATTTGTGTTATTAGGGCCGTTGTTATTTTATGTTTTTGGGCTAGGATTATGTTGTGAACTCTTTGAGAGTCTATTGGTATGTCTTTTTTGTCTAAGGTATAAGTGGAGTGAAGTAGAAAGAAGTGCCGCCATTTGAAGAAAATGAGAGAAAAAGTGAAAAGAGAGGTAGACAGAGTTTCTGGGTTTTTGGATGTTGAGAGGATGTGATGAATGTGCAATTTTGAAGTTCAGTAAATTTGTTCTCTCTTTGTCGACCTGCGTTATTTCTTTTAAAATCTTTGTCTTCCTTGTGTTTATGTTCATTTTTTTTTCTTTTGTTTATTTTATTAATTTATTTATTTTAATGCGGGAGTGTTTTTGTCTACCAAGTGGTATCAAAGCAATGATTGAAGATCTTCAAAAGAAAAATTCAAGATGTTATTGTTAGAAATCTTTAATCTAAACATCCTCAATTCTATAGAATTCTATACCATTAATATCATAGTCCTAGGATCATATCATGTTAGATTGTCAAAAAACTGAATAAAGAAATAAATACATGTATCCATGGTAGCAGCTATCGGTTTTTTCACAGAATTATTCTAACGATAGATGAATGGGCTATTGTCTTCCTCAATTAAATTACTTTAGTTCTTCAATGGGTCTTTTCTCTTCTTGATGAGTCAGGAGAAAATTAAGAGAATGATTTGATATATTTGGGGATCATAACCTATGATTCCTGTATATACTTTTCCATTAGGATCCCATAAAGCCTCGTTGGGTCAATATTAAATATCCACTTATTAAATCCATACCCAGTTAGTAGCCTATGAGCTTTCCATAAATAGATCACTTAAAATAGCCATTGCTTACAACCTAATGGGAAACAAAATTTTCCAACAATTTCTCACTTGGGCTACATGATATTCCTAAAACAATTATATCATAAGTTCCTTAGACGTGCAACTTTATGCTATTTATCTTTAGACTACACTTTAGTTTCAATCTAATTCATCCCCTATATTAGTATAGAATTAAAGCAGCTTTCGTCACACTAAATCGTAACTAAACCTTTAATAGTCATCAAACCAACATATTCAATGACACAAATCAAGTAGGGATGAGTAGCATGAAAATTACATGCAATGTAATCCCAAACATGTATATTTCCAACTGGTCCTACTTTAGTCTTTAGTAAGATCAATATGAAATCTTTAGACATAAAGGAAAAAATTGCATATAAAAAATAAACAAATTTAGAGATAAACCATAAACTATCAACTTTATTCTACAAAAAATCAAAACAAATGTACGTAGAACATCCAAAGTTAACTCTCACTAAACCAAAGTATCATCAAATTAACCAACACTCATATAAGCAGTATGCTCATGAAAGACCTTGAAAGGTAAACCCTTGGTTAACAGATCCGCTAGTGCAGAGTTTGTTCCTATATGTTCGATAGATATTTGACCACTTTGAACTCTCTCCTTAACAACCATAAACTTAATGTCACTATGCTTTGACTTTGTAGGGAGTTTTGTTGTTAGAATATAGCACCGTTGATTTATTGTCACAATATATCTTTAATGGCCTTTCAATGCCATAACCATATGCAGCCTAGTGACAATGTTTCGGAACCATATCTCATGATTACATACCTCATAACAGGCTATGAACTCTACAGCCATGGTTGAAGAAGCTATGAGTGTCTGCTTAAAACTCTTCTAGGAAATAGCTCCTCTAGCCAGCACATAAACATAGCCTGATCTGTAACGCTTACTATCTTGGCATTTAGCATAATAGGATCAAAAAACCTAAGGATCTTTAAACTGTCTAATTTCTAATAGGAAAGTATGAAGTCTTTTACTCTGTACAAGTAACACATAACTTGTTTTGTTGCTTTCTAATGTTCCATTCTTGGCTTACTCAAATATTTGCCAAATAATCCCACTATAAATGCTATATCTAGATGTGTACAAACTCGAGCACATATTAGACTTTCTACAGGCGATGTATAAGAAATCTTTTGCATTTTTGTCCTTACAAGGTCATTCTTGGGATATTGACAGAGACTAAACTTGTCTTCTTTAGCTATGGGCTTATCTCCTAATGAGTAATCTTTCATGCGAATCCACTTAAAGCCTTTTCGATATAGCACTTTTGTGATAACCCAAGGATACCTCAAGAGCAATCTCATAGTATCTCTATACCTAACACAAAAGAGGCATCCCCAAGATCTTTCATCTTAAAATTCCTTGTCAAAAATCTCTTGATTTTGTGCAGTAAGCCTATATCACTTCTTGCTAGTAGAATATCATCAACATATAAAATCAAGAAAATAAATTTACTCCTATTAAACTTGTGATATACATAATCATCAACCACATTTACTTTAAAACCATATGAGATAATTACTTAAAGAAACTTATGATACCATTGATGGGAATCCTGTTTGAGACCATAGATGGATTTCTTTAACTTATAAACCATAATTTTTGGATCTCTAGATACTAAGTTTTCTGGCTGGACCATATAGACCATCTCATAAATTTCTTCATTTAGAAATGCTACTTTAGCATCTATTTGATGTAACTCTAAATCAAAATGAGCCGCAAGTGCCATTATTGTCCTAAAAAAGTCTTTCGAGAAAACCGGACAGGAAGTCTCTTTAAAATTTATGCCTTTCTTTTGGGTAAAACCTTTGCCGACTAGACGAACCTTAGATCTTTCGACATTACCTTTCTTCTTGGTCTAAAATATCCATTTGTTAGGCAACTAGAAAAGATCCCAAAGTCATTGTCTTTCATGGATTTCATCTCATCTTGCATGTCATCATTCCATCTTTGAAAGTTTGAACTTTGCATAGTTTGTTGGAAGTTGATTGGATCATCTTCTACTAAGCCTACATCAACTTCAAGTTCTTGGAGAAAGACGGTATAATTATCCAAAATCATACTTCTCTTTTCTCTAGTGGATCTCCTTAATGGCACTTTTTGAGGTTATTGAGTTTGCTCTATTGATGCATTAGGAAGAACCTTATTGTTGTCTTGTTCTAAAATAATGTCAGGAATAGAAGCTTAATCACTGTTGTCTTGTCATGGATTTGCATATTGAATAATGGTAGGAATAAGAGCCTGACCATTGTCAATAGCAATTTCTTCTTCAAGACAACATTCCTTACTTTATCTTCCCTTCTAAACTCGACATCCTCAAGGAATCTCGCATTTCCTATCTCAAAGAAGGGCTTTGTAGTGGGATCATAAAACTTAAAGCCCTAAGAGTGCTCATCATATCCTACAAAGTAGCAACTAACTAGTTTTGCATCTAGTTTTGTTTCATTTGGCCTATAAGGCCGTGCCTCAGCTAGACAATCCCAAATGTGTAAGTGCCTTACGTTAGGCTCCTTGTCTGTCTATAGTTCATAGGGGGTTTTGGCTATCACTTTGCTTGAAACCCTGTTAAGGATATATATTGTAGTCTTTAGTGCTTTTCTCTAAAGTAATTTAGGTAAAGAAGAATGACGAATCATACTTCTTGTGTCCTTAAGTGTTCTGTTTCGTCTCTCAGCAACACTATTTATATTGGGTTTGCCCAACATTGTGTATTGCAGGATGATTCCACATTCCTTTAGAAAGAGCATGAAGGGTCCTAGACATTGTTCTCTTGATCTATCATAACAACCGTAGTACCCACCACCACAGTCAGATTTGACAACTTTAATTTTCTTGCCAAGTTGAAGTTCAACTTCGGCTTTAAAGGACTTGAAAATGTTCAAGGATTGAGACTTCTGATGTATTAAATATAGATAATCGTATCTTGAGTAGTCGTCTATAAACATAATGAAATACTATTGGCCATTCTATGAAGCCATAGGGAATGGATCACATATATCAATATGTATAAGTTCTAAGGTGTCTTTACATCTGTTAGTTCCTAATTTCTTTATGTTTGTTTATTTCCCTTTGATACACTCAACACAGACTTGAAAGTCTATCAAATCTAGGGGGTCAAAAATTCTACCAGACATAAGTCTTTGAATTCTATGTTTGGAGATATGACCTAAATACTTGTGCCATAAAGTGGCAGAATCCTCATTAATTTACGCTTTGTACCAAGTATACCGATATGATAACAATTAATATTATCAAGCATATAAAGATTATAAATTAAAATACCATTACCAATAACATTTGAATTTTGAAAAGACTAATTTTGTTATTTCCAAAGAAACAAGAATAACCGAATTTGTCCAAACTAGAAATAGAAATTAAATTCCATCTAAATATGGTGCAACAAAAGTCTCATTCAAATCTAAATAAACTCTTAACAATAATCTAAAGTCTCCTATAGCTTCAGTTACAACTTTATTGCCATCGCCTACAAAGATGAATCTTTCAATATCACTAAGCGGTTGGCTCCACAAGCAACCCTATATAGCATTACTTATGTGAGTAGTAGCAGCACCAGAATCTACCTACCAAGTATCTTTACGTACGGAAGCTAAATGTACTTCTAAACAAACTAAAACAAGAAGCTTAACTTTATTTGCATGCCAAGCGGCATATTTGGAACATTCTTTTTTCATGTGTCCTCCCTTCTTGCAGAAATAGCAAGTAAATTCCTCATCCTGCTTCTTTTGTTTCTTTTGCTAAGGTGTTCCTTCTGTAGCATACTTAACTCTTTTCTTTTTCCTTATTCTGAGAGGTTGTTACTAAGTGAGCACTTTCAGTCTCATCATGCTGAAGCCTTTCTTCTTCTTGCACACAGAGAGATATGAGCTCATTAAGAGTCCATTTGTCCTTTTAGGTGTTATAGCTCACTTTGAATTGTCTATATTGTGTAAAAAAAAGAAATCAAAACAAAATGCATGAGCAAGTACTCAAATAACTCTAACTTTAGTGACAAGTTTTGAAGCGAGATGAGAGATCTCCATGATGTACTCCCTTATGTTTTCTTTTCCTTCACACTACATGGAAACGAGGTTAGCTAAAATGTTACTCATTTTTTACTTTTCATTCTTAGTAAAATATCGCTCTGTTTCCTCAAGGAACTTCTCGACATTACTGCTCTGAGTAATAGAGCCCTGAAACCCTTTTGGAATGGAACGTTTTATGATCATTAGACACATGCAATTAAAACAATCCCACTTCTCAATTTTAGTTTCATTTGGGTTTTTCATAGTGGAAATGGGTTGCTCTTCCCTTAGCACAAGCTCCAAGTCCTTACATCTGAGAACGTTTTCCATGTTCTCTTTTTAGACCTTCAAATTTGTCCCATTCTGGATTGGGATTTGCTAACTTGAGTAGAAACATTTGTAGTAATAGCAATAGAAACTAAATAGAGAGCAAAACAAAACAACATATTAACATTACAAAAGCTAAATTAGGGGACCCATCTCAAGATACCTAGCATAACATGGATGTCTAGTATTTGGATAGAGACATCAACTGTAAGTATTACTCTCGACATAGTAATCAAATTTTTAGAATAAATATTGTCAAACAATAGCCTTTCTTTGGACTGATTATTGTTCACATGGAGAGCTTTATAATTGTTACATATTTATTACCACAGGTGTGTCCGCTATTGGACCAAACGGTAACCTTCCTTTGGGCCAATCACAATTTGCATAAACAATAAACAAACAAGCATCTTTATAATTCTAATTAAACTCATCTATGCAATAGAGGTTACCTTGACAACATGTTGTTTCAATCAATTTAATAAAAAATATAAGACATAAACCGTACAAATTATAATCTTTAATTGTAACTAAAATAATTTTCTTGAAAAAATTTCCTTAAATCAAATTTTTTTCTACAGTCGCTAGAGCGCCGCGGCACCATCCTACAGGTGGTGCAGCGCTATGACTTTGCACTCCCCACGGGCACCACGATGTTATGGTTTTTCATAACTTCTACTTGTAGCACCATAATGTGCCCCATTAGGTTCCACGACGCTACGAGTTTCTTGTCTATAGTGTTGCCTTCTCTGTATTCAACGTGTGCTGCTCCATCCATAGCGACGTGGCACTACGAATTTGTGCCCTCCATGGGGACTACGACATTGTGATTTTCGCAACATGGCCATCCGTAGAGCTGCAACGCACCCCATGGGATCTGCTGTGCTATAGGAATTGTAGCTCTCGCTTGATGAGTGCTAGCATCGACTTGACGACAAATCATCGCTAAAAAGTCGTTGCCAAAGAATAGTCGCTAAAAGTTCACGTCATCGCTACTTCTTGAGATAATGAATCAATTGGATGATGTCATCAATAATTTAGCGATAATTTTGAAAATAACATTGCTAAAAAGTTTAATTTTTTAGCGAATATCAAAGTAAGTCTTATTGAGTGATAAGTCTTATATCTTTTAGAGTTATCATTTATCTCGGTGTTTAGAAGTAAGTCCATCTTAGGTTTGATAAAATATAGGTTGTTTTGCATCTATCCATTACAGATAAAAGATTTGTTTTTATAAATCACAACTTTATTATTAAAAGAAACTGAATAAGAATTCTTAAATAAATAAGCGACAGAAATTAAATTCCTTTTAAGTTTAGGAACATAAATAAAATCTCTCAAAACTAAACTCTTATAACTATTCAAATAAATATGGATGTCTCTCATTGCTTCAGTTAATACTAAGGATCTATCGCCCATTCGTAACATAAAGCGCTCATGTAGCAGACTTCTTGTTTCCTTGAACCCTAACAACAAAACACAAATATGGTTAGTTGCTCTAGAATCTACGACCTAGGTGTCACTTGCTTCTTCAACTAAACAGTCTCAATAACCAAAAGTTTGCACTTATCTCCTTTAGCATGGAAGTCCTTGCAATTCTTCTTAATATGCCTGATCTTCCTTGCAAAAGAAATACTTTAGTTTCTTTGGGTTCCTCTTCTTTTTCTTCTTATCCTTGCCCTTTGTCAGAATAGAAGACTTCCTATTCTTTGCCTCTTGCTTTTTTCCACTCCCAGTGTTAGAGTTGGAACCAGATGCAACTATCAAGTTTGCCTTGCCACCAACCAGAGCTTCCCTGATCAAGTTTTTGAAGTCCTATAACTAGTTCATCAACTTAATGAAGGCCACATCCTGTCTATTGCTCAACTTATATAAAGCTCTAAACAAGATGAACTCCTTAGAAAGAGTCTCAAAGACTAGAATCATATGTGACTCAGCATCAATGTCAGATCCATGGGCTTGGCCTCCAAACATGTCTTCTAGATTATCCAAGCTCTGCTTAGCGATCTCATAATCCTCATGTCGGTGCAAAACTAGAAGATTGACGAGATAGAGGAAACAAAACGGGCAAAACATGCTCTGAGTTAGGAACAACTCTCTTAACTCCTTTCGAAGGCATCTTTCTAATTTAGATGTCTCTTTGTTCTCAGCCTCTTCCTGATTGTTTGTTCCTACCTAAATCACGCTAACAGGGTCCTTACTTTTTAAGACATCCTCCTTATAAGGATCAATTCCCTCATGAACCTTTTCTTTCTCCTAAGCTTCTTCTAGGACCTCATTTTCTTTTTTCTGAGTTTCCTCCAAAACCATCTCATGATCTTTTTTCTTTATCCTATTTTCTATCTACTCATTTTTCTTTTCCCTAGCTTTGTCCTAATTTTCTTTCTCTGATGCTTGGTCAACAACAGCATTAGAGCCTAGAGAGACTTGTTTGGCAAGCCCATCCTTGACCTTTGAGCTATGAACTTTTTGTTTTTAGATAACTTTGTCAAATCTCAATTCCACCTCTATGTTCTTAATTAAGAAATAGGTAACTCTTTTCATTCCTAAGTTTCTATTAGAGTGAGACATGTTGCGGTTGTTTGGCATCTCAATTTGAACCAATGGTTTGAACTAATAAATAATGTAAAGCTCTCAACAGCTATAATAAAAAGCAAAAAGTTGCTATGATGTAAATCTCTTACATAGTTTTCAAACTAACATCTTTAGTTTGAACTACTTTCCCAAACACCCTAGTTGTTATCAAAATAAAAAAAATTATCATCTTCAGTAAATTAAACTAAAGTAAAAAAAAATGCAGTGGGTATATTTTAGTAAATTGATCCAGGAAGCTATAACCTTTCACAAAAAAGACCATTTAGCCTCCAATATTTTTTTCTTTACTCAACCAACCCTAACCTTTGATTTTATTTGCACAGAGATGAATTTAACTAACAGACGTTAAATATAGCCCCACGGAGGGGTACAGGACCACCTTGGTAAGGGTATTTTAGTAAAATATCTAATATATTTTAAATAAATTAAAATTAAATATAACAATAACAAAAAGTAAAAATTAGCAAAAAATTGACAAAATCTAGTTCTCTCTTTATCTCTCTTTCTCTTTCTACCCTTTCTTTCTACGAACGCCATTGTTAGCGATGAAAGTGATCATCTATCAAGAAAAAAAAAATCTCAACAACACCTGGTCCTTAATTGATCAGCACATAAACAAAATTGTCAATCAGCTCACATAAATAGTAGTACCAAGTTTAGAAAATCTGATCATCCCTTCACATAGATTTTTTTCTTTTTTTTGTTTTGCTTGAGGATAGGTTCACTTGGTGGCTAACTCACGTGAAGGTGGATCAACAACACTTGGGTTTTCGGATGGAGTAACAATTGGTCATGATAGCTTTTAGGTTTAGCCCGGGTTCACGACACGATAAAGTTTGCAAAGGTTGGGGTTGAATACGCGATGTTGTGGTTCATGCCGGTGTTGGAGTCGGCGCTGGGAAATGGACTGCCATTTTTCATATCATTCCCTTTCCTCTTCACCTCCCCCAAATCCAAGCCAGCTGTCCCTCTTTTGCCTCCCCTGACGTTGATTTTGCTCCTTCGATTCATCACTATGGAATCACATTTAAGCTTTGTTCCCTTAATTATTTGGGGTTGATTGATTTTTTAGAATTTTTTGTTTTCAATTTGCTTTTTATTTATGATGTTTGGTTTGTTGTTAAAAAATATGTGATTTTTTTCTTTAACTGATATGATGATTTTTGTCTAAAGAAGAAAAAGATCTAAGGAAGAATTTTCTCATGGTTGTTGTGTTTTTAACAAATTCTCGTATTATTTTCTATTATTTTTAATTTATCAATAATTTTGAAGGGTAGTTCACTAATTTTAATTAAAATTATTGTCCACGATTTGTTCCATCCAAAATTAATAGTTTGATCATTAAATTTGTCTTAGAGTAACTAAAATCAAAGTTTGGGATCAATTAAATAAAAAAATATTAGAGATTAAATACTCACTTTCATGAAAGTTTGAGGACTATTGGAGCAATTCGTATTTTTTAATTCAAATGATAAAACATTATACAAAAATTGTATATAAAAAATCAGTATAGTAAAGAAAACGTTTAATAAAAGATGAGTAAATAATTCATCTTAAAAAGATAAATAACTAATTGAAATAATAAAAGTATTATACACCAAATTTGTATTCAATTTATTGAAACTTAAAATAGTACAAAGAATAAAATAGTCCGTAAAAAAACACAAACACCAACACATACAAAGCTTTATACGACGGAATTAAACTGTCATTGAAAGATTAGGTAACAGTTAGTTAAATCATCATCTTATCAAGCAACATAGTGTATGGTCTACTTTAAGCGACAGTTTTTCACTATCGTGTTATTTTTTTGTGGACATAATAGTCCATAAAGCGTCGTCAAATATCTTTTTTTTTATTAGACTTTCTAAGGTCTTTAAACTAGCAACCAAAAAAAAGTGCTAATTTTTGTCATTTTTCCGATGGGCATATTGGCTTCGTAATTCAATGATAATATTATTATTCTAATGGCCTATAAACTTTAGAGTTTCTCTTACTTCTCCCTCTAAAATTTAAAAATACCACTTTGTCTCTTAAACTTTTAAAACTCTTCACTTTGAGCCAAGATTTTTAAAAATAACCATTAAACTCCTCATTTAGTGTCATATTTTCAAATTTTCTATTTAAATAATCAAAATTAAGCCCACGTGGTTCGCACATGGGTAACTTACAAGGACAAAAATGAAATTTTATTATTATCTTATTTTGTTTCACGTTTACACTCTTATTTAAAACTTTTTTTATCTACTCTCGCTTAAAAAAAGTCCGTATGCATATTTCTTCTTGATATTATTTTTCTATATCTCCTTGTCTTTAATATATAACTCATCTTGTTTAGTATTTAAATTTAGTTATTGGTGAACAATGTCGATTTATTAAATGAGTAACATATAAAAAATAAGAAGATGAGTAGGCAAACCTTCCTAAATGAGAGTTTAGATTAAAAAAAAAAAAGTCATCAAGTGAGAGTGTAAATATAAAATAAAACTTTTGAGTGATTAAAAATCTCATTTTTACCCTTGTTGATTGACCATATGTAAGTCACGTAGGGCTTAATTCTGTCTAATTTAGCAAAAAATCAGAAATCTAGGAGACAGAGTGAGGAGATTTAAAAATTTAAAGGCAAAATGAGAATTTTTAAAATTTAGGGAATAAAGTGAGGAGTTCTAAAAGTTTAGGGGGTGAAGTGGTGATTTTTAAAGTTTAGAGAAGTAGTGAGGTAGACCTTAAAGTTTATGAGCCATTAGTTTTAAAAACCTAAAATAAAAATAGTTTCCTCAAAAAAATAAAATAATAACTAAGATATAAGAATAAAATTTTGATAAGTATATGGTTTATAGTGTCGTTATACATGGTATTCTGATTCTTCAAGTACTTCCATCAAATGGATATTAATATAAAATTCTTAACATGTCACGGCTTTTGTGCCCCATAAAAAATATCTCGCATGTACCTTAGAACCAAAAAGTCATGTTTGTTGTCTCCTTTTTTCCCAGGGACACTATAAAAATAATACAAGGATTTTATTTTAAATATTAGTCATATATTTTAATTAGAATTCAATCTGTGCATGTATTAGAATGTGTACATTTTAGTATTAGAAATTAGGTGAATTCTTGAGGCGTATTGAAGTTGATTTAAGTTTTTGTCCTCAACTTTTACTCATTTAAGGCCCTAAATAGATTAATGAAAATGAAATCAATCAAAAGATAGATGCTATGGATGAGGAATAATAATTAATATAGTTAATATGAAAACACTTATAATCAAATCATCAATTTTAATTCGAGACAAAATTCATTATCAAGTAGATCTAAATGAGGGCCAACGTTCAAGTACCCCCTAACCATTTTATGGCGTAAAATAATATCAGTATGCTTTTGCATGATCCAAATATTCATAAAGCATCCTCACTCATTCTCCGATGCCAACCTTCGCTTGGCATAACATATAAGAAGTGATCATTGGGTTGATGAACCCATATTTGTCGAGATCTTTTCTGTTATGGTACTAGTCCCATAAATAACTGTGTAAAAAAAGGTTTGTTATCTATTAAAACAATAAGTCAAAAAAATGAAAACGAAAAACAAAAAAAAAAACAAAGATTGTTGACAATTGATGAAAAGTGTATTATATCTCATAATTTGAGTAAAGTTCACGAAACAATCAATATCCTCGACAAAGAGAAAAATGGGCAAACCATCGACGTGGGTGATGTCATATGGCATCGAAATCACTATCATGTTCAAGTGTCCAAATTGTTTGGAGTACCTATATAAGCTTTCCATATTTAGACACAATCTTTTGCAATTAATTTGTTGTATTACCTCCATTATATCATCCTTTTATTGTCACTTTTTCTCCCTCATTTTCTTCCCACAACCTTCCTTCATTGGCACATCCATTGGTTTTTTGCTTGGCCGATGTTGTTGGTCAATCTGAGTTGCTAAGCTAACTTAACATCCTAATTCGAATTCATGATATGCTCCTAGTCACAAATCCTCCAAGAGCATCACTAACAACTTTATTTATCTCCGTTGGGAAAGGTAAAGGTGTATCCCTCATGTAACAAGTATTAGTTGTAATGCATATATTACCTTTCCCAAGTGACAATGAAGGACATCTATGGAAAGAGTATCTATCAATGCTCTTCCTCTCTCAACAACTGTTAACTAAGTAACTCCACTTCCCTCGGTCGTCAACGAAGTTAGAAGAAGGCAAGGAATACTCTCATAGAGACTTGATGAGGTGGTTCCGTAGGTGGTGTTAGGGCTATTTGAACTATGCAACTTGCCTTTGTACTAGCACATTGTTCCACCATGAGCGCCACCTCCACAACACCTCCCCCCCCCCCCCCCCCCCTCCCCACAATGGATGCGATGGTATTTGCTCGCTTAACTTCACATGAATTCTTTCCACTCGAAGAACTTAGTCTCTATCATTTTCACCTTCTTATGCAACACAATCACCTTTTCATTAGAGCTTGACTTGCTAGTAGAATAAAAATAGTTAGACTACTTGGCAAATTTAGGTTTACCATGAATCTGTGCTTAATGTTTCGGATTACTCCATGTTGATAGTCAATACATTGCATGTCCTATGAGATCGAAACAGACCTTGTAACTTTTGCTCTGCATACTCATCCTATAATTACAAAATAAATAAATTTCTAGATCACAAATTTAAATAATATTAATTCTACCATTCTAAAAGTTAAAAACATCAAATACCTCGCAATTCATTGGGTATTCTCTTCGCATCCTAGATTTTTAAATGCTCCATCATTCTTTGATTGGATGAACTTCCACATAGTGTGAGAAGAAGCAAGTACCATTGTATGGTGTAATCTCATCTGATTAAAAGGTGAGGTTACTTAAGTGTTGTGCAAAGATTATAAAGTTTATAGAAGCAAAGTAAATAAATTTTACATACCCATTCTTCCTGCTTTCCTATAATTACAAAATAAATAAATTTCTAGATCACAAATTTAAATAATATCAATCCTACCATTCTAAAAGTTAAAAACATCAAATACCTCACAATTCATTGGCTAATCTCTTTGCATCCGAGATTTTTAAATGCTCCACCATTCTTTTATTGGATGAACTTCCACATAGTGTGACAAGAAGCAGGTACCATTGTGTTGTGTAATCTCATCTGATTAAAAGGTGAGGTTACTTAAGTGTTGTAGAAAGATTATAAAGTTTGTAGATGCAAAGTAAATAAATTTTACATACCCATTGTTCCTTGCTTTCCTATATCCACCCTAACCTTGCACTTGCTCGAGATTGAAAGCATCTCTTATCTCCTTGGCTTTTTTGTGTTGCTCCTTACTAAACTTGTGTTTCACAAACTCTTTACACTGGTTTGCACTAATTGAAGGGTAGTGTCTAATAACTGTTATTGTGAGTTTGAAACATCATGGTTTTTAATCACTAAAGTTCAATTAAGATTGTATATAAAGTCATGAGCCATCTTATTGTGTGTTTAGGAAGTACGGTCTAAATCAAAACTTTTGGTTCAAACACTATAGCATATGAGAACTTTACACTATCACTACTACAAACAGGGCTATAGCAACGACTTTTTTTGCGACAACCAAATATTTCGTATTTTTTTTCATTGTAATATGTAAGCGCTTTACACTATAGCAACCAAAACTTTTGGTTTGAACTGAAGTTTCCAAAGACACTATTAATAATACCTTGTCACACATGTTCTATATTATCCTTATTTGTCTTGTCCATACAATCCCTTATGATAATGATAACGTACTTTCGAAGTAAAACTCTAATATAACTTTGGAGCTCATTTTCCTCTTTTCCAACACTTTGATTCCTTTCGTTGAATTCAACTTTTATTTTTGGATATTTTTATCTTAGCTTTGCAACATGCTTCATTAGTGTTGGTCACCTTTTTTCCATCCTTGTCGGGATTAAATAGCTCCCTGTTTCAGAGCTCATTACTTATCTTCTTATTCATTTATTTTCTCATCTTTAACGAATTCATTATTCAACGTAATGAATTCTTTTTCAACCTTTCAATCAATAACAAATTAAAACATATATAAATCCAATTAATACAATATATTTGTTATCAACAAAATTAGGAAAAAAACATATATATAACTAATTAACTAACTGTTGAATAAATATAAACTATAAAAACATTTAATAACAAAAATTAATAGAATTAAAATCTACATTTAAAAAGCAAACTAGAAAATTTTCAACAATATTAATGATAATACTAAAACCAAACATATTAACTATAACACCAACTAATAAAACACTAAAATAGTCATCTAGCCATACTAAGTAATATTACTTTTATCTTTACCTTATAACATTCTTTAATAAGGAATTTGACTTAGTAATAAAAATCAGAGTCAATTTACTTTTAAGAAAAATAACTAGATGATGACATTGTATTTTGTCTCACCAAAACCCATATGGCTTGTCAATTGTATACAAGATAATATATATCTTAAAATGGACACAACCAAGTACTAAACAAAAGCACTACAGGCTCTCAAAACTATACAAATATTAGGGCCTTAAATTGATACGTCAGCTAGTCCATAGGCACAAGTCATAAACATCAGGAGTACGCTAGCCAACATCTAAATCCATTGCTAGTGCTGGGAAGTGTCCTCATTTACATCACTATAAATGAATGAACTATAACCCAGTAAGTTGGATAAATACATAACATAATGATAATGTAAACATGTATGAGTTCATGACTGAAATCTTCATTTATGTCATTCTTTCACTTCATTTTCTTTTCGTTATCTTATGCGCACATTTACAGTTTCTTGGACGGGATGGTATCCCAGATACCTCATCGAATCTTGTGGCCACATCAATAATCATTTATATCAAATGTCACATGTGGGACAATGGTACATTAACAGTCTCTTCTTCTTCATTGTGATCATCAAGGAAGCATCCCACATCACAATTCTCCATTAAGTTAGTCTTCATTAAGGCATAAAATTCCAGACATCTCCATCGAGATACTTTTCATCATTACTTATCATTAAACTCATCAAAAGTCATCAAAATATATTTTAGAGATAATTTCACTCTCTTTTACTTTATAACAATGTCTTTGTTTCACCTCTTTCATCATGCCATGTATGTATGCTTATACTCACAGCAATAGCATGTAAATCATGAGCACAATTATCACATTCATTGATATCCAAAGCATATGAACAACATTTTGGTGATATGGGTGAAATTCTACTTACCATACTCTTTAATAATGTGTAATGAATTCTTGGCCTTCCTCGTAGGGAATCAGTGCTCAACACCTCTGTAATATAGAGCATTTAACTACATCATTGTCACTCAACTAATCATTAACAATAAAGTATTATGGAGCTCATTTTCTTATAAATTTTGGCAGAATCTTTCACTAAATTTTAACTTCCTTGAAAGCTTAATTAACCTGCCAATTCTCTAAAAATAACTTAATATTCTAGTCATAACTTCTAAATCACAAAAATCATCACAAAATACCCAATTCTCAACTTTTGCACTTCCTAGAACCAGATTTGATATAAGGACCATAACTCCTAATTCACAAAAAAATTTCCAAAACTGTTTTAGGAGTATTTGGTCAACACATAGCATGAGATACTCAAATTTTGAACTCCAAATGAGATTCCTAGTATAACGGCCCCCTTACAGACGTCACAGATGTCGTTACATTCTTGCATTCATACTTACTTGGACTTTAAACATAAATATTATTACAAAACTTAAACGATACTTTTGATTGTAAAAGTAATTAAACATACTTAACCAGGATCCATTCATACATTTTTTTTTATAACTTAACATTGTTAAATAACATTGCTTAACTCATTCCATATCATAATTTATTCTATTACATTTTAAATTAATCATTAACTTATTTTAATAAAATAGATATACCAGGTTGTAAAATCATAACTTATAAAAAATATCACAGCACTAATTAGTTACATGCTCCCACAGTTCGGCAGGCCGAACATGGGACTTCGGTAGGCTGAACATGATCGGCAGGCCGGAGTTTCTCAACCAATAGGCCAACAGAGGCTTTGCAAGACTGACTTAAAAACTCATCATCGTCCGGCAGGCCGAAAACCTGATCGGCAGGCCAAACTTTCGGACATCGGCAGGCCGATCAAGGTTGTCCGGTAGGCCGACCGAGTCAAAATCCTTGAGAAAACTTAATTTGTAAAACAAAACCAACTTTTCATAAAAATGCGGAAGATCAAAATTCTTTAAAATGATAAAATAAAATATAAAACCATAGTTCAAGCATTCTTAAAACTTAACATAAAAAATAATGTTCAAAATATAAAACTTGATTTAAAACATAAAATCATTCTTCTTGGCGTTCTTTCGGTTACAATTCATCATGCTTTGTGCTCACACGCCTTCCAATGTCCTCCGCCTATTCCATGATTTTCTTACCCTTATCTGCAACATGACATAAAACTTGATTAAGCTAATACTTAGTAAGTGCATATAATTCTCACAATTTAAAACATTTCATATACTTCATCATCATCATCATATCATAGAAGTGCCTTAAGCACAATTTCATAGAAACATATCTTTCATTACATTGACCGTTTTAAAACTTATTCCATTTTATCTTAAGGGCCCAAGTGTTGCACCATGAACATCATTGTAGGCGCGCCGTCATGAAAGGAGAAGGGTAGCTAATCTCAAACCAAACATGACATCATAATATATCATTCCATAACATTGGTGTGCGATACTTATTAGGTGATACATATATATACATAATTTTCATACTTTAAAACATGTCATCATCAAACATACATCACTTTAAATCATGAAAATATTTCATAAGAATTCCTTTAAGGAGAACAACCATAAAATCATCATGAATATCATTGTGAACATATCATCAAACCTTGTAAAACGTGTCATGTTGCAGGTGAGAATGTACATACCTTAACGCTAGCTTACTTAACCTTAATATACTTTTGGTGACGACGTCGTGGTCTCGATGTGCTTGTTCCTTTGAGTGTTCATGCCATTTATCCATTTAAAATACAATAAAATTAATACTTATCATAAAACATCCATTCATATACCATCACATGTAAATTATTACTTTTCATCATAGCATAAATCATCCATTCATATATCATCCATTAATATAAGATTCATTCATATAACATTCATATATATACATTCATCTCATATTACAAACATAATTCATAACCATCATTGTGAAAACATAAAATTATCATCACATAAACATATTATCATAATTTTTCTTAAATCATAAAAATTACCTTAAGCATGTAAAAAAAAACCAACCATACATTACAACCATGAAAATCTTTTGAAAACGTTTTCTAATAATTTAAAATACATACATTTTAAAATTCATACAAACATCTTATTATCATGTATTTGAATATCATAAAATTATTTCATCATCAATAAAAATCATTTAAACATATAAAACATTTTATAAAACAAAAATCCAAAAACAACATTGTTAAAACAATTTTTTCATAGAAATTTCATAACATAAAATATACACTCATCATACATTATACATGCACCTTCTTGACAACTTTCATGAAAAAAATCATTCATTTACCTCTTGAATAAACATTACATTTTCATGCATCAAAATTAAACAGTAATATTTTACTGTGAGGGGTAGAGGATAGAAAATTCATATTTTTCATAGAAACACCGAAATGACATGAAACTTGGAAAAACATCACATAATACATACATGAACATCATAATAAAAACTCATAGCAAAATACAATACCTATAGAATGATATTGCAAACGATTGGAGGAGGAGAATTCTTTTCAAAATTACCGGAAAAGTTCTTACCTTGAAAATTTCTTCTTAAAATCCTTGAATTTAACCAACAAAATATAACTTTTTCTTTCAATACTTCCAGAGAATTTTTGAGAGAGAAGGAGGATGGAATTCGTGGAGAAGAGAAGAGAAAGAAACAATTAGAAAATGTCTCAGAACTGAGAGAAAGAAGAGTGACAAGATGAGAGAAAAAAACTGAGGAAAAGAACGTTAAAATTTTTTTAACGTAACGAGCATAATGAAAATTCATTACTCTCCATTAAGTCAGAATTTTCTGACAGCAAATGGCGTGGAGGAATGAGAGAAAAGAGGGAAGTCAAACAATCTCTCATCACTTACCATGTTTTGCCCTCTTAAAATAGGAAACCATTTAAAATCAGACAAATCAATGCGAAGTCAATCTTTTAATTTCCTTAACTGACAAAATTATTCCATTATTATGCCAATTAATCACAATAAATCACCCATTTAACGTAATTATCTCAGCCATAAATTTGGAGAGATTTCTGTTGACTGCTCGTCAACCGTGTTCGGCCTGTCGATTTTCCCCTTCGGCCTGCCGGTTCCACCAAGTTTGGCCTGTCGATCTTTGGCAGATTGTTCGGCCTGCCGAACTTGAAAGTCCGGCCTACCTAACTGTCCTTAAATGCCATACATTAAAAAATTCAATTCATTATGCATCATAATTAAACATACATTATAATTCACATGAACACTTAAGCAGAACGATTCCATGCGGTCGTCACCTGTCATAGAACTTGACATAAAAAGTTAGTAACATTAAAATCATATATCATAGCTTATAACATAAATTATTAATAAAATTTTCTTAACGTTATTACTAACTTAACATGATTCATTACATAAAAATAGGTGGGTGTTACACCTAGCTTAGGTAATTAAATCAAAATTTGAACCATATTGAAAACCACCTTGAATCCAGACAGCTTCAAGAGACGAGCTCTAAACCATCACTTTCCAGTTGAGTTAGCTCAAACTATTTTACATGCTTCAATCTAACATATATATAGATATACAATTCAAAATTTAGAACCTAACTCTATAGAAAATCCTCTAAACTAACATTAAACAAAACACCAACTAAAATAGCTCTTAACTTGGGCTAGTTATGTTGATAAACCCCTTTAAATTTTCTTCAATTCCCTTATTATTTTATTGTGAAATCTATGGAGAAGAGGAGAAGGTTGGACTTAGAGACTTTTGTTGAGTTAGGTCCACCTAATCGCTTAAAACTTTTTAAAGAGCCAAGCATACACCTAAATTACTTCATCATGAAGTACTTTCCTATTCTTTAGCTTGGTATCAACCCAGCAGCATATTCAACTTATTAATTGTGTATTAAACCCTCATTCAAGGTCTTAAGAACCACTACATCTTACACCAAATGTTTTTCTTACCAAATTAAGTACATGTACTCACATCGAGACTTTGGTACACTTAAAAACTATATCTTTGAATCCTTAACTTTTCAATAATGAAACTTGAGTATTCTTTTTAGAATTCCTCCAAATACACTTAAACATAAAATAAAGGGTTTAATAAGTCATTTAAAGTCCCAATAGAATCCTAATTAGGACTCAAAAACCTGAGCACCGAAAATCATATGGAATTAGGGTTTTTAATATATTCTAACCATAAAACTTGTGTGAACATCGCATCATCTTCCCATTGGTGACTTAATTTTCTTATGGCATCAATGTAAAAGATTCTTATCATAAATTAGCTCATTTAATCAACAAAACTTAATCGGAACCTTCTAGCTTGAACATGTATGTTTTCTTTGATTTTGCACCATAAAACCACGTATAAGCTCCATAACTTACTTAATTCCTCACAATTTCATAAAAACATAAGCACAACTTCTTTTGTATTTCTTCACTTACTGGATCCACCTTTGAGGAACCTAGTCCTTCAACAATATATAATATGGAATCAAATACTTAATGCATTTTTAACACTTAAATGCACCTAATTACAATGATAGATGCAACATATTTGTCGATCAAACTCAAGACTACAAAGGTTTCAACAATATTGATGATAATACTAAAATCAAACACATTAACGTTGAAAAATATTACAAGCATATAGTAACTAGAAAACGAATAATACACACATCAAATTATAATAAAACCCTTAACAACAAAAACTATACAACTATTAAATAAATCTAAATTATAAAAACCTTTAATGACTAAAATTTATACAATTAAAATCAGAGGCTAAACACTTAATAACAAAACCAGTCACAAAAACTAAATTACAAAAACCTTTAAATAACTAAAATAGTAAACTAGCAACTAAAAAAATTACATAGACTCATAATACTAAGTGGAGGGAGAAAGAAGGTGCAGGTGGTGGCGGCAAATGCGAAGGCGACAACAATGGCAAACAGCAAGGCAACAGTGATAACTAACGCAAGCTGACAGCCAAGATTGAAGCAAAGATTGAGGGCGATGACAAACGTGAGGCAAAGAGAGAGATGAAAGGACAACAATGAAGGCAACGGAGGAGATGACAAAGGCAAGAGGAGATAGTCGATTGATGGGGATAGGCAAGAGAGTAAAGAAAGAAGTATTGTTCTTTGGAGTCTGATTTTCAGAATGCTTATTATAGAACAAAAAGTATCATCAAATAATAAACATTAGATGACAGTTTGCAGCATGAAAATTTGAAACATGGAGGTCTTCTGCCATGTTACTTATTGCGATGATTTACGACAAAGGCAAGAGGAGATAGTTGATTGACAGAGAGAGGCAAGAGAGTAAAAGAGAAGTATTGTTCTTCGGAGCTTGATTTTCAAAATGTTTATTATAGAGCAAAGACTATCATCAAATAATAAACGTTAGATGATAGTTTGCAGTACAAAAATTTTAAATATGGAAGTCTTCTGTTGCGTTAATTATTAAAACGGTTTACTAGAAATCATCTTCTGATGGCTGTTGTCTAAAGTATTAATTATAGTAGTGAAAATATACAGGCTCAAAAAGGTTACAAAGTACTCAACATAAAATGAAAAGCAACATAAATTGGATAATGCCTTTAGTTTAAAGATCTATTCTTGCACGCAAAATAGGAAAAAGAGACCTCATTAAAACCCTTTTAAATACAAAACCTGCTGTAAAATCAACTCAAGATTAGGCAAAGAGTCCATGATCGAGTATCCATGAATTCCACTTACAATTATTAAAAAAGAATTTGACTATTTGCTCGACTTGCAAAAGGATTAAATAAGAATTTGACAATTTGCTCAACTTAAAAACTTTTTCACTTCAGACATACAAAGAATGTTTTTTTTTTTTTTTTTTTTTTTTGCGAAGTTCATAACCTTTTCGCAAATTATCAAGTTAACATTGCTTTATGATTAGTTGCTATATAGTTTTGAACAATGACTTATAGTTATATAATTAGTGCTTTAAAAGTCTTTTCGGATGCTCTATAGTCTCGTCATATATATCACTTTTTCTCCCTATAAGTTATCGTAAAAATTCTGCATACGAATTTGAGCTTTTATCTCAAATATTAGGATTATTATTCTGAATGGTGGCCCTTATTATAAACCATGAGAAGGTCTAACAAGTAAAGGAAACAAGTGGTTGCTAGAGTATAAAAATAATATAATATAAAATAAAAAGCAATCCAAATATTAATATGTGAAGCCACATTCATCAAACAAAAGTAATTGCGCGCCAAACTACACATATACAACGGCTATAACGATAACATGAAAGAACTATTGGAAATTTCTTCAAGCTCAAACACCAAACTTTTTTATTATAAGATTAAACACTCTTACAATTACAACTCTTCACACACTCAAGGAACTCACTTAAAAATCTTTGGTTCTTCTCTTCCTCACTCTTAGAAGTTCTTACTTCTTCTTGATGCAAACTGAGAGAAATCACTTCTATTTATACTTGGGGCACCTCCTTAACCAATGGTTAGGATTAAGCCAAAACACTTTTAATCTAAAGGCTACAATTCACTCTCTAAAATTCTCCTCCAAAATATCTCCTATCTAGAATTATCTACAATTCATTCACTCCAAAAATATCTAGATATTTTTTGAAGAATAATCTCAAAAATCTTTCTAAAGTTGGGCTTGGATTTGAATTTGAACTTAATCAAGTTTTTAGGCCTAAACAAGTTTATATTTCAACACCCCCCTTAACCTTGTTTTATGATACCAAGTGTATTTCTCAACCTAACGAAATCTTTTTGCTTCAATGGCTTAGTGAAGATGTCTACAAGTTGATCATGAGACCTCACATACTTCAGTTGCACATCCTTTCTTGTGATGCACTCCATTATGTAGTGATATCGAGTATCAATATGCTTGCTTCGATCACATAAAACTAGATTTTTAGCTCGAGCTATTGCCTAGGGTTAGAGAGCATGCTTATATGGACATTTGGTAAACCATTCTTTTGCAAGTACTTGTCGATTTGACTATTCCATGCTCTCGGTGCTTGCTTTAGACCGTAGAGAGCCTTTTTCAACTTTAACACTTTGTCTTCTTGCCCTTTGACTTCATACCCTGATGGCTGTTGAATGTAGACTTCTTCTTCAAGAACTCCATTCAAGAAAGCTAACTTTACATCCATTTGATGTATCTTCCACTTGTTTTGTGCTGCCAAAGAAATGATTAGTCTAATGGTTTCTAATCGTGCAACAAAAGTGAATACCTCATCATAGTCAATTCTAGCTTTTTGACTATAGCCTTTCATCGCAAGTCTTGCCTTGCATCTTTCAATTTCTCCATTAGAATTCTTCTTCACCTTGTACACACATTTTACACCAATGGCTTTATCACCTTTGGGAAGTTGAATGAGTTCCCATGTGTCATTTTTCTTGATGGCTCTAATTTCTTCATCCATTATATTTCTCCATTTCTCATCTTGTGCAACCTCTTGAAATTCACTAGTTCAAAATCAGCAAAAAGGCAAAAGAGAGTGAGATTATCTACTCTCTCAGTCACCTCGTAAAGATCTTGAGGGGTCCTTGTACATTCTTCATCTCTTTCAGCCAAAAAAGATGGCGGTGAATTTCCATCATCAACTATCGTTCGATGAAACTAGTGGTGTAGTGGGATCTTCAGTCGGTTGATCCATTGTGCTTATCTACTCCTCATCTTCTTCATCAAAGAATGGGAAGAAGTCATAGTTTTCCTCTTGGACATTCCAATCCTAGGTGCTTTCCTCATCGAACTCCACATCACGACTGATAAAAACCTTCCTATTTCTTGGGTTGTGCAGCTTGTAGCCTTTAAAGCTGGTGTCATAACTAAAGAACATAAGCTTCTCACTCTTGTCATCTAGCTTGCATATTTTCTCATATAGTACATGCACATAGGCAATACTTCCAAAAACTCTTAAGTGGGAAATGTCGGGCTTTTTTCTACTCCAAGCTTCTTGTCGCATTCTTCCCCATGCATTTCTTGTTAAAGAATGATTGGCCAGGTAGACGGCTATTGCTACAACTTCTACCCAAAATTCCTTTGACATTCTCTTACTCTTGGGCATACTTCATGTCATATTGAGGATGGTTTTGTTCTTTCTTTCTACCACACCGTACTATTGGGGGGATCTTGGAACTGTCAAGGGTCGTCAAATTCCATTTCCTTCACAAATTTCTTAGAACTCTTTTGAAGTGAATTCTCCTCCTTAGTCAAAATCTCATAGCTTTAATCTGAAGGCCGCTTTCTTTCTCCATCACAACCTTGAACTTCTTGCATGCTTCAAAAACTTCTAATTCCTGCTTCAAGAAATAAACCCCCATTTTTCTTAAAGAATCATCTATGAAGAGAAGGAAGTAATTGCTTTTCCTAAAGGAACTTGGCTTGATAGGTCCACACACATCCGAATAAATGAGCTCGAGTGGCCTTTGGGTTCTTGAATTTCTCTCCTTTGGAAAGCTATTTCTGAATTGCTTCCCAAGTAGGCATCCTTCACAAAATTAGTTAGGGAGGTTGATGTGAAGCAATCTCTAACCATATACTTCCTATACAGTAACTCTAGTCCTCTAAAGTTGAGATGTCTAAATCAAAGATGCATAGGCAAAATGCATCTTCATAGCCAGCCTTAAGATAGTTTGCAACATAATTTTGAATATTCAAAGTAAACATTCTATTCTTTGACATTTTCACCTTAGCAATTAAATTTCCATTGTCATCTCTCATAAAAAGACTACAATCTTTCATGTGAATATTATAGCCTTTTTTCTAAGAGTTTACCTAAATTCAAAATATTGCTTTTCATGTTCAACACATAGTAGACATCTAAAATTAACTGATGAGTTCCATCTTTTGCATGAATGAGAATGTTACCTTTTCCTTTCACTGATGTTTTGGAATCATCTCCAAAGGAGACATTTCCGTTTACTGATTCATTGAGCTCTATGAACATGTTTCTTTTTAACATATATGATTGCTTGCACCGGTGTCAAGATACCATATCTTCTCTTATTCTCTATAGTTCTTGTTGTATGCTAGCAATAAAGTGCCATCCTCTTTTTTCTTCTCTTCCATATAGTTGACACTCTCATTGACTCTATTGTTGGGAACTCAACCAAACTTGTAACAATTGAAACATTCAACTTGAGATTTTTCATTTCTTAAGTTTGAATATCTCCTTCCATGACCTCTTGTAGAGCTTCCTCCTCTTTCATAATTGTTGTTGTTGTTGGAATTGTTGTAAGAGTTCCAACCTCATCCATGTCCATGATCTCGACTTGCCTCTTGTCTTCGACCATGTTTTCTTCCATGACCACGTTGGCTTCTATTGTTGTTGAAGCTTTCTTCGTACTTGGTAGGTTGGACTTTCGTCTTGAGGAGTTGATCAATGATCCCTTTCTTCTTTTTCTTTTCTTCATGAGCTTGTAACGAACTAAACAGTTGCTTAATCGTCATGTCCTTTATATTTTAGGTTTCTTCGATGATAGTTGTGATACTATCAAACTTTGAGTCTAATGATTGAAGAATCTCCTCCATGATAGCCACATCTTCTAACTTCTCACCATTTCTCTTTAGTTGATTAGAAATGGCTAAGGCTCTAGAGAAGTAGTCAAAAACCAATTCACCTTCTTTCATTTGCAACAATTCAAACTCTCCTCTTAAAGTTTAAAGTCGTATCTTTTAAACCTTTTTCTTTCCCTTTTAAGAGACTTGGGGCTTCTCTAATGCTTGCTTAGCGGAGGCAACACTTGAGATTTTCTCAAAACCGTGCATCATCTAAGGCTTGATAGATGAGGAAAAGAGCCTTCTTGTCTTTCTTTCATAAATCCTTCAAACTATCCTTTTATGTTGAGGATAATGTCGACTCATCCTTTAGCTCTTCATAGCCTTTCTCTACGACCTTCCAAACATCATGTGCTCTAGGTAGTGCCTTCATCTTGATACTCCAATTGTCAAAGTTACTTTCCTTTAGTGGTGGAACTTAGAAAGACACCATACCACTAGTAGCCATAACTATTAATAGAGTAAGAATTTGAGAATTCTAAGTGCATGAATGGGTCTAGAACATCGAAAAACCTTAGGAGGGACTCATGGTCAAAAAGTCAAAACTTGGTCAACATTGGTCAACGGTCAACGTTGGCTGAAATTTCCAACGGCTCGTTTGGGGACATTTGGACTTTGATTTAGCTGATTTTTACAGCTATGAGCTCTTCTCGTTGCACTCTTTGATTTGATATGCTATAATGATATGTTTGGAACAAATTTCCTATGCTCTCAATCTCAAGAAATCTTTTCTGATGTGGAAGATCAATCAAAGCTGCATCCACAAAGCATACTTAGAATTTCAAGAGACCTCACAACCTCGGCTCTGATACCACTTTGTTGGAAATTTGTTCAAGCTCAAACACCAAACTCTTTTATTATAATATTGAACATTCTTACAATTACAACTCATCACACACTCAAAAAACTCACTTAAAAACCTTTGGTTCTACTCTTCCTCACTCTTAGAAGTTCTTACTTCTTCTTGATGCAAAATGAGAGAAATACTAGTAGCATCTTCTTAACTATTGGCTAAGACTATGCCAACACACTTTTAATCTAAAGGCTACAATTCATTCTCTAGAATTCTCCTCTAAAATATCTTCCATCTGGAATTCTCTACAATTCGTCCGCTCCCAAAATATCTAGATATTTTTTGAACAATAATCTAGAAAATCTTTCTAAAGTTGGACTTGGGTTTGAATTTGAACTTCATCAAGTTTTTGGGCCTAAACAAGTTTATATTTCAACAAGAACAATGAGAGAAAAAGCTAGTCTAGGGAAGGATAAAAATCAGGATTATTAGCACAGTTAGTTTCTGAATTTACACATAAACACTTTACTGTCTAGACTTTTAATTTTGATACATTGCTAAAAACACTTTTAGTTTTTTAGATGTTTTTGTTCTGACGATTAAATTAACTAAAGAATCTTATAATTTAACAAATGTATCCATCATGTAATACCTTAAAATGTTGCAGAAATAAATTATACGTAACATGTTCTCTTCAATATTATTAAAGCCATTGACAATTATAACATTCAGTGTTGTAAGTATTTATGTAAAACTTTAACTTATTATGCAATGAGGATGTTATTATCTATCTTCAATTTCAACAAATTGTTAAATTTTAATATTAGAGACCAAAAGTATCCAAAAATAAAGGTTTTGAAAATAAGCTGTCAAAGTTAAAATTTAGGAGCTAAATTATCAAAATGCTTATAATTATGGAAGCAATAGTACCAATAACCGTAAACATTAATATCAAAAATTTGAGACAAAGTTCACAAATAGCAGTTTTTATGTATATCACGATTTAGTGCTGCTAAATTGCAAAAATTAATAGCATGATACTGAGTACCAATTAAAGTAAATATGCTATTTGCTTCCTAAAACATATAATAATAATTATTGAGGTTAAAAATAATCTAGAAATGATAATATTATAATGATTAAATAAAAGAGTTGATATCAACCAATAGCAACTAAATGTTAAAAATCTACATTTACTGTTTGGAATCCTCTATCTTATTTTTTGTTTAAATAATAATTTATCATATTAGTGGATTCCATGTGTTAGACTTTGAATGCAAAAAAGAGAGTATTATTAGCACTTCTTTTAACACTAAAAATAACATTACATTAGAAAGTAGATTTCCTACTTAAATATTAAGATTTGATATCAGCTTACTAATCTAACTTTGCACTAGGAATGCTCTAACATGTACCATATGTTGTGCTGCAATTTCACCTCTAGAATTACTAATCTAACTTTGCACTAGGAATGCTCTAACATGTACCATATGTTGTGCTGCAATTTCACCTCTAGAATAACACTATATTGGAGATAACATTTTATATGTTTGTCTATAAACCTGTTTGGAAGATTTGTTGCTTTTCTTTTAGTAATTAGAAAAAGAGAAGTAAAAACAGTCTTTTCAATAAATGTTAAGAACCATATTTATAAAAAAAAAAATGCTTAAATAGGCCAAAATGGATTTTAAAATTTGTAATTAGCAAAAAATATATTAAAATGAAGATTGTCATGTCTTATTGAAATTTTGGTATAAGTTTTGAAGTTAATAAGAAGAGCATTTTTCATAAGCTATATTTTGTGACTTTGACTACAATCTTTTTAAAAAAGCTAAAGCTCTTCTAATATATCATCCAAATAGTTTTAAAAGCTGCTTTTAAGTTAAAAAGCTAAATGCACCATCAAACAGACATTATATATAGGTGTGGTTTCAATCATTACGTTTCCAATAGGTACTACTATTATTGACCGTGTGATGTAAATTAGATGGTAGTATTTAATTAGGTAGTTAACCAAAAAATTATTCACACAATTGATATAACTAGTTGACTAGGACCTATCACATGATACATAAGCTCCTCCATACTCTAGGGTCCGTTTGAAATGGCTTATTTTAAGCTACTTTCAGCTTATTCTATCTAAAAACTGCTCATAAGCTTGTTTAAGTGACCCATAGAAAAGTACTTGTGGTTTTTATAAACCCTTATTAGAAAAACCAAGGCAAGGGTGCTTATGAAAAAAAAAAAACTTATGAAAAGTTTTTTATTAACACTTTTGACCTTATATTTAAAAATAACAAATTAAGAATTATATTAATATCTTTGAATTAGACTACTTTTTATATCAACAAGAGCTTTTGATTTATTTAACCAAACAGCTTCAAAAGATCTTCTAAAATCAAAAATTACTTTTCTATGCACTATCTCAATACTAATTCAAAAGTCATAACTTATACCTCTCTCATTTTACTATTAAAAGTAAAAACACAAGCTACGACACCTTTGTCAAAGAATTAGACTATGAAAATAAAAAGATTCCGGCGATTAGATGAATGAACATAAAGGAATCTAACTACTGTACGTAGCATATGGCCATAGGCGTTATCTGCATCGTAATATGGCTAAAATCTTGGAACCCATTTTCAGTGGAATACAAGAGTTGCAACAATTACAGTTGAAAGAGATATCGATCCGAATGCATGGAGATGATCTAGTCATACGAGGCCACGAGGAGAGATGACCAAGCGCCCAATAATAAGCCACGTCTGGTCAAATGCAGGTGATGATTTTGGCCCGCTTTATGCCACGGACAACATATGGCTGGGCCACTACACGAGATGGCCCTCATGAGAGTTTAACCCTATTTTGACATTTTGCAAATTTATATACCTATATGTATTTGTTTATATCATACACCTGTTCCTACCCTGGGGATCTTCCTCGTAAATGATGGTGCAGAAACTACTTCGCATGTGTACATGTGCATATAAATAGTGATATATTACATAAAATCACACAGAAACAAGATGTGATATCATCCAAATATATAACACAAGTTCGAGGTTCTTTAGAAGTACAAGAATCGTGATTCTCTTCTGTGGAGGCTATATGTTTGTAAGGAATATTTTGGAAGCATGTAAAGTTTAGAGACTGCACCATTTGTCAATTGTCGGCTATAACCAGCTCACATAAACGTGGCACATCTAAGTTTAGATGACTCATCATTGAATACTTTGGTTTTCTCCTTAGTTTCATATATATATATATATAGTTAATAAGACATATAACATAATTTTTAATTGTAGAATTTGCAATATATATGGCTCCAATCTATGCATATTCTACATATGACATAATATTTTTAACATAGTTACTATGCGGCGCGCCCCGGCACTCTAAAATGCATGTTGGGTAGGGGCCAGAGCAAGTTGGGTTGGGGTATAGAGCCGTAAGCGCGGTGGGGGGTGACAGAGGACGTGCTCGTACGGTTCAAAGATAGGTGGGTTCGGGTAACCACTTCGACGTGCGGGCTATATTAGCTTTGCGAGTGAGATAGCTTTTTGAATCATTTGTCACTATAGGAATCGGAACCGGCACAACCTGAACCCTCACCTTCGTACCTTACCCCTGACCTCTGGTCACTAATCTTAACATATGACATCATTACTCATTATAATACTTACTTTGTAATTACAACTATTTTTAAGATATTCTGAAAATTTTCAATTTCAGCATAGAAATTTGTCTATATAGTGTGTCTTTTTTTCCTCTTTTAGTTTGTAGTGAAAAAAAAGTCTTACTTAAAATCTCAGCATAAAAACAATATTATAGTACTATTGCTAAGTTAATTAACTTGTAACCACAATACAAGCAGTACTTTTAATTCTTGCACATCATCTCTTTCTATTGACCAAATTTGTCACTGCATGAAAATTGCATTAAAACAGCTCTAACTTTATAGCGGTGCATTATTAGAAATTATAGATTACACAATGCCTATTTAATGACGGTTTTTTGAAAATCTCATGTTAGGAGGATAAAAAAAATGCAGCGCTTCATATTGGGAACACGGCAATATATAAGAGCATCTCACAAAGCTATGTTAATGTAAGTACCAATGTTAATTTTGACATTTGAATGTGAAAACATTTTATAACATATATAGTGTCATTTTTATACCAAATTTGCTATACGTTAAACTTGATGGTAAATTTGCCACCAAGTTTAATATATGAAAAATTTAGTATTTGATTTTTATTGGTTGACATATTAACTTTGTTTAATCATTATAATATTGTCACTTCTAAATTATTTTAACATTAAGGTTTATATTAACAAATTTTAAGACTTAATAGTTTTAACAAAAGATAGATATCGAATTTCAAATAATATTATGTACTGGATAGCAGAAAACAAAATATTTCTTATTTTTGCATTTTTTAAGGCAAACATAGTATTCGTATTGGCATTTATATTGAAGACGATTTAATAGATCGGTGAGAGAAATGAACAGAAATATATTTGGAAAAAATCTTAACAAATTAACAGTTGTCATCCTCTGTTAAATCCAGAAAAAGAGAAGAGTGAGAATTTGCTCTCTAAATTTTCTGATTTGACTTTCTACAGATAGAGATATCATTGGGATGTTTATCTTTTGAGCTGATTTTATGGCTTTGTTATAATTTGTTCCATTTGAAATTAATAAAGTTTTCATATAATAAAGACAGAATTTCAAAAAATGTAGTGCAAACTTATAAGTTGACAGACCGTTACTAAAGTTCGGCGGTTTATTTTGATAATTGTCATGTTGTCTATTTTCATTTGGGAATAGAATAATTTTATCTAAATTGTAGTAATGGTAATGAAAAAATAGAAACACCTTAGTATTTGAAGTAAATTGAACTAGACCAAAATAGAATTATTGTAATTCTTTAATAATTTAATGAAAAAATTGAATCTCTTATTCGAATTGACCTTTATCCTAAATGATCAATGGAGTCACATCCATTTTTTATAAGTGGGGATTTTTGTTTGTTGTGATAGTTGGCACATTTATATGTTTGTTTTCTATGTTGTCAAACATTAGTATGTTGAATTTGACAATTGTCCTAAAAGTTTGGTATAAACAAGGCTCTTTGTTTGACAATTTTATTTTTCATTTTATGAGTAGATATGGATAAAGGCGAGCTTGTGACATACCTTAAAATGATATTATGGCATTTGCAACTATTGAGCATGTGTATGGTGACTCTATTGATGTTGTATGACTTGGTAGATAAACATACAAAGAGATATATGCTCAAAGATAGTACATTTGTAAGACATGAGAATAAACTGCAATATTTGAATAGCTTAATACATGACAGTGATGTAGAGTGTGTGAGTCAACTTAGAATGAACAGGAGAACGTTTGTTATATTGTGTGAAATGCTTCAAGCTAATGTAAGGATAAAGAAGGATGGCCAAGTGAATTTGGAGGAGCAGGTATGCATGTTCTTACATACTCTATCCCATCATGTAAATAATCGTACCTTTCGTAGTAGGCTTAAGAGATCGGAAGAAAATTTTAGTACGTATTTCAAATCAATATTGAATGGTGTTTAAGGTCATAAGATAGACTATTGAGTGTACCCGATCCTGTGCCAACAAATTACACCAATGATAGATGGAGGTGGTTTAAGGTACGTACATGAATAACTATAAGTTTGGATGTCCAATTGTATAGTTTCACTTGCTATGACATCGTGTACTTTTGTGCATGTATAAAATTGCTTGGGGGCATTAGATGAGACATATGTTCATGTTTGAGTACCTAGACATGATAGTCCTAGGTAGTGAAAGTTGACAAGTATTACGGGCCAAGTGCTATGCTTACTACTCATATTACTATGTGGGTTCATTCCATCCATCGATAAAGCAAAATATATGTTTCTTAAATCCACACTAAACTTTGGATGATTGGCTTCAAAAGTCTTTAATTATGGAAAATTTGCAAGATGTCTAAGCAAACCATCATCGACTACTTTATCATGATGCCATGTCAAATTCTTGGCATGCTCTGCATTTCAGAATAAACACCTCAAACTTGGTACCAATGAAATGTTCCATAATACCCTTGTCGACACTCCATTCTTACTATCTTCTGGCTCTTTTCCTTTCTTCTACATACCTTGACTGTTTACAAAGCAAGCAATAATTCTGGTCCTCACTCTCATTCCTATAAAGAACACAATCATTTTCACAAGCATGAATTTTCTCATACTCTATTCCCAAAGTGCTTAAAGTCTTCTTAGCCTCATATAGACTAGTTACTAATTTATTACCCTCTGGTAAAAGCCTTCCTAGAAATTCCAAAAGATTTGTGAAACTAGAATTTGACCACCCACGCGACGCTTTCAAATTCAATAATCCAACTAAAGTGGACCATTTGGTGAAATTGGTATCATTGTCTCAAATAAGTCCAGATGGTGTAAAAAGTGCTCTTCCAAATCATTGATCATGTCAAACATATTGTTGTGATTATCCATATTATTTTCCATAATAGGTTCCTTTTCTTTACTTACTAAAGTTGGATTGAACCTAGACTCGCTATGAAAATACCAGTCTAGGAACTATTTATAATCCCATTTGAAATAAATGTCCTTTAACATTTGGAATTGCATGAGATCTATGGTTTCCATATTGAACACAAGGACACCAAATTTTGGAAAAATCTAAGAACTTTTCTACAATATTCACATATTATCTAGTCAATTGAGCATTCAACATCCATTTCCTATCTATTTCGCAAGTCCTAAATCGAAATATATATAATACAATTCAATTAAAAACAATTTCACAAATTAATAACCTACCATATATAAGTCATACCACAAATCCACAAATTTCATAAATTATTCATACCCATCAATTTCAATACAGCTAGTCATACTCAAATATCTACATACAATATAGTTATTATTTTCAAATAATAAATCATATCCACAAAACAAATTAATCATACCAATCATATCTAATAACTAATCATATTGATAAATCAACAAATTAATCATACCCATATCCAAATAACTAATCATATCTATAAAACAATAAACATTGATCAATAATACTAATTGATCCATATATTTATCATACACAACATATCTAAATAATTGATCATAATTATAAATTCACAAACCAAAAAGCTAAACAACAAAATTAAAACCTATTTATAAATATATCAAATTAAACACTTACAATTAGGAAGGAGGTTAAGAAGGCTGGAAGTGGAGAGGGACAGCGACTGCAGTTTTAGAAGGTTCTGGATGTGTTTTCAAGAGCTGAGTTTGTGATTTGTGTCTGATTGTGAAGCTAGAATAAGGATTTTAATGTATCTTCCATAAAGGTTTTTGTGAAAAGCCGTCGTGAAAATTAGCATCTTACACGACAGTTTTTTATTAAAACCGTCATGTTTAATGTAAGCTCAAAGAAGCCACATCCTATCATGACAGTTTTAGTCTTCTCATGCAAACTCCTCGTGTTTTTCTCCTCCACCATGATGGCTTTTTAAAAAAATAGTCGTTAAATGAGGGTAGTATAATCTCAAATTTTTAGTAATGAATGCAAATGTATAGAGACCGTTAGACTCTCTTCATATTATGTTTTTGTGAGGGAGATGACTAGTTTGGGAGTTCTATTTGGTTTGTATAGGTTTAGAAACTGATTTTAGTTTTGATTAATTTGTAATCTGTATGGCTGTTCATTTTTTTGTGATGTACTTAATTCATAATGTGTTTTATTTTGCCTTATAATAATATGATGGTTGGTATAAAAAAAAAAAAAAGTGAAGATATCACGTTTGGTTCGATCTTGACGGTGAGTCTGGCTCATGGGCCCAACCTTGTCAACTAGTTACGCTTGCTGACCTGACCTTGATAGCAAGTCTGGCTTGCCGGTCCAACTCTGATGATGAGTCCAACTTGTTGGCCCAACCTTGTTGGCAAATCTAATTTTCCATCTGGCCATGTCACGCAAGTCCTCATAATTTTTTTTCTTTTTTTGTATAATTTAAATTTTAAAAAATAATAGAGTACGATATAATTTAACAACACGCCCTACACTATATTAAGATAACCACATATTTACTACGATATAAAACCATACACCATATTATAAAAATAATATAACCCAATACAACACAATACAATATACTTTATCTAATACAATACAATACAGGTAAACAAATTTAGGCCATAAAAACGGATAAAAATATATCAATCAATGTGATTTAACCCGTCGGGAAGATAAACGAGAAAAAATCAAGACCAATTAATTTCTTATTGATATCTTTTTTTTTTTCTGATGTTTAATATAATATATAGTTAGTAAATATCGCAAACATCCTCGACTCTTTCGTAAAGATTCAGAGCCATAATTAGGACTCATCGGCATAATTCAGACAGTTATATAATTAGTAAATTCCCAGGAAAGATGGCCTTGTTTTATTATAATTAGATCCTCACTTGTAATGAAGAGTTCTATACATTTTTCTTCGTTGCTCTCCAAGCGCTGGCAAAGGCACCTGCAGTTAAATAGGGGACATCCCTCTACTTAATTTTTAGATTATTGATTTTTTGTCTGTAAATTTTTTAAAAATTTAAGTTTTACCCTTATTTTACATAAAAAAATTATAGTCGTGCCCCCACTAAAAAATAAAAATATATTATCGTGCCCCCATTTTCTTAAAAAATTATAATTTATGTTCCTATTTAATAATAAAAAATATAATTATGTTTGTATGCAATAAAACTTATCGTAATTTTTTAAATAGAGCCCCACTAATAAAAAAAGCATCTGGCTCCGCCACTGCCTCTAAGAGTATCTGCAGGCGGTAAGAAATATTGTGTATGCAATAATATATAGCCAAGTAGGTTCTTGAAATCATCAATAAATTTCATTTTACTATTATATGGTATTACTGTTTTCGTACCAAACCATTAATCCAACTCCTACAAAGCGCCGGGAAGGTGTGCAAATCATCGATAAGTATATAGATGAAAAAAAAAAAAAAAAAGCACTAATATTTTACCACTAATTATTCGTTTTTATTGCGTGTAATTTTTATATGTCCCATTTCTATGGCTCAAAAAGCAATGAAGAGCCGGTTAAATTGTATGATGAGTTGATCAAAGGAAAATTATTTGAGGGTTATTAATTAACGTAAATCGGCTGCCTGTAGAATTATTATAACTTGACCTGCCTAATATAATGGTCAGGCCTCTTGAGCAAAGAGTTTTAAAAGGATGAACTAAAATTAAAAATTTAGTTAGAAGTTAAAAAATATTCAATTAATTTTTTTAACAAGGCTAACTTCTTGAAAATCCTTCAATCAAGTTGTTGTTTTTCTTTTGAAAAAATCTTTTAGCATTTAATTTATAATAAATCTAACTATCAATACTAGAAAATGTACTTCAACATCATTTAGAACGTCTTCAAAATTCAAACGATATTTTTTTAACTACATGTCTTTCTAATGACTTTAATTCAAAGAAGTTGAATAATGACTCAAAAATATCTTCACATACTTTAAATTTCTTGTACTTATAAGAAAAGAAATAGCTTGATGAATTATGTAAACAAATAATTAAGTCTAACATGCACTTCCTTCAACTAATTGTATGTTTTATCATTGATATTTCTAAATTACATTTTCTATGAATCACACCTTCTTTTTTTATATAAACTTTAGATTTAGATTATATATTCATGTCTTTGTAACTCTTAGTTGAAATATAAAAAAAAAACAAATTCATTTTTTCCTGTAGTTTTCAAAATAAAAAAGGTTTTTTAAAGCGATTTTCTTTTAAATAAATGACTTCATATATATATAATTTGGGGGCCTTGGTTCAACTTGAGGCTTTAGGCATTTGCCTAAGCTGCCTTATGGATAAGCCGCTAGTGATAATGATCCATTGATTTATCTAACATCCATGATTTTTTTAATCATTTTATCTGAAGTCACAGACTTTTCTTTTCTTTAGGACCCATTTTTTTAAACTTTACATGCACTCAACCTTGTACATTCACTCGCTTAGCGATCCACAGGAGGGACCGAGCACGGACAAAGTGTACAACGAATTATAAATATCGAAAAAGAAAAGAAACTTCATGTAAAAGAAAAGTCCATACATGATAGTCAAATATGATGTTGCCGAAATCCAAATGATAGTGTGTCCTCCGAGAAAGTGAAAAAGTAAAACTCGACACACACTTATAGGCCGGCGACTTTCGGGATTCTGGTGAATTATTGTGGTTTACAAGTGTATTTGTGCATAAATTGGTGTTGGCTTAAAATGTACCAAGATTTCACCTCTATATATTCGTGTGGTTCAAATTAATGAGTACGCGTCATTATATATATATATATATATATATATATAAGAGCATTATTTTGTTAAGCGGTATAAAGTTTCTCGGATTTTTCTGCCCAATTCAGACCTGCTTATGGAAAAGTAATAGGACCCAATTCCACTATTTATATTTATATATAAAAATTAAAATGGAAAATAAGGAACGTTTTTATGTAAGATACAATATTGATCGTGAGATAACCATACAGGGATAGTGTTAGGAAAAAGTCAGTGGTGTAAAGGGCGAACAAATTAAGACCTCTAACATCCTAGCAGGAAGATATGATAAGTAGTAACTGTACATATATTGGCATTGGCATGAGGCAGTATAGTATAATGGTGACCTTACAGATTGGCCACACCACTTCTGGCTGCTGTGCTGAATTGCTTCCTTTGTTTGTATGATCTTATCCTTCCACACACTATTGCATGCATTATAAGTACATATAGCAGCCTTTTCTAATATATGATATGAACATGCAGGCCCTGCATATGCCTGCCCCCACCACCATTCTCAAAAAAAATGCACCAGAACATTGATGTAAGAGATGCAAATACTAACAACAACAACAACAACAACAATATCATCAGTTGTGGGATTTTTCTAGAGAAAAGGATGGTCATTGTAAGGCTGCTGTTCACCATAACTTTGCTTCAGCAGCTCTCTTGAGAAATTAAAATTTTGCACGCACGCACGCACGCACGCGCGTACTCTATGAATGTTTAGAAACTATACAAGTGTGTGTCATATCCATACATGTTTCTTGTCTATAGAATTTTGTTTCTCAGGAACTGACAAGTCAACGGAGATAAGAGTTTGTGCCAACATGTTAAAAACAAAGCATGAGATAAAAATATTAGTCATGAGAGCTTTAGTATCATGGAAAAAAAATTTAGTCACACCAAAAAATTTATCACTAAAACTCTGGTAACTATAAGTTTTGGTTACACTAAAAATTAGTAACTATTCTTTAAGAACTTTTTGTTGGGTTTTTTTTTTTTTCCTTCGGAAGTTGATGTAATATTTTCTTTTCTTGACTTTGTATGTATTTTTTTTTCAAATAAAATGAGTGGAATGTTTGATATGGCATATAAGATTCTAGTATGTGCTAACTTGCAGGGTGTTTTTAAAGTATTAGTTAGAATCAATTGGTTGAAAATGTTATTATTTGTGAGAACTTTACTCTATAATATATGAAAATTTTACACTATAACAACTAAACTTTTCATCCAATATTTATAAGTAAAGCAGATATACTTCGACAGAGACGTGTTTCAGCTTCACGTCAATGCCAGCTGCGATCAAATTGATATTCCCCGTTTCTAATTTATTCAGAATGTTATTCTTTAGAAGAACATATCCACATTCTAACATATAGTAAACGACCTTCTCCGTTGATATACATGATGTTGTCAATTGTCTTCACAGAATGAGCAGCGACATTTCACCATCAGTAGTGACACTGTTTTTTGGAGAGAGAGATAGTATGATATTAGAGTTGGCTTCGCAAAACCGTTGATCTGATTCTAAAAGCGGGACCCAAGAGTGAGATAGCCACCATGGGTAAGCATAGTGTCGTAGCATCGTTAATTTAAAGCTCAAACTGACGGTCACAGATAGAGATGGGAGTGTTATACGTACATATACGAATACACACACAGATGATATGTATTTATACTGAGATTCTGATTCTCGTGATGAACAACCAGGATGCCAATGTACATAATTGATTTGCTGACCTAGCTAGCGGTTACAATTATTTTGACTGACAAAAGCGAGTCTTCGAATGGGGGACGACCACGTCACCTTGTCACAACCTTAGAATTGTGGTGTACCCCGTGTGTCCATGTGTCACATCTTGTTCCAAGGGACAATATTACAAGGCCTTTTTTATATCAACACGTGCCCATATAGATTTTGTAGATATAATAATAACGATTAAAAAAGCAGTAATTCATGGAGAAAAGGAAAGAAGCACGAGAAAAAAGTTTGGATAGCAGCCTAACGAAAAAGGGGGAATCTAATTTTGCAGATGGAGCTAGCTAGCTGTGCAGCAGTAGCGAAAACGGCTTCTCAATCTCATTCATTATAAGGATGCCATGGCCCGGCCCTCATGCAGTAAATTGGTTGAAGACAAAGGGCATAATAAATACATAAATAAATAAATACAGCCCATACATACAGGAGGTTTTCTTTGATCTAATGGATAATATGTAATTCGAATGGTCTATAAGTTTTCAAAGCAAATGACTGAAGGGCTTTTGGTATTAGCCTTGCTAATCATTGAGATATATTGAAAGTTCATTGTCGGTGTATACTATATACATGGGATTTTGATTTTATATGCTTCTTGGGGTTTTAGAATGAAAACCTCTTTTTCTCGACTCTTGCTATATATGTGTGCTAGAAAAGTACGAGCAATTTGAGCTAAGACTACTAGAACTAGTTGCTTTTCGTTATAGTAAGAAATAAATATTACCACGCACCATATATTATGCAGTAAATGCTAATTGCAAAAATAACCCTGACATTCTCATTATTTAAAAATCAACGCTCTATTTTTGGATAATAAAAAAATTGAGGTAGTAATGTTACAAAATTACCCTTAACTCATCGATATCATGCCCGAAATGAGAAATTTTCTATTATATTCCAATATCACTTTTATAAAGTGCATGAAATAGTAAATTAGATATACAATTTTTTTTTTAGGGTAAGATACTTTATGTATATACTAGTCTTCAACAATTGCTCTTTCTGAAAAAAAATGTCTTCAACCATTGTAGTCAAAACCCCAAACATTTTAAGAGTGTACGTGTCTAAACGTCACACTAAACCCTCATCCTAGTGTTTGTTTGACATGAAATAATTAAGCTTGAACTTATAATTTGATAAACGCAAGAGGAATGTCATTTTCAGCATTTACCTCCTATCCTTGTTATTTACGAGTGGGTACACGGAATCTTCATATCGAATATAACCTCTCTAAACCATGTTTACATAGTGTGACATTTACGTGAAATCTATATTACAATCAAAGTTTAATACGGAAAGAAATATAGGTTTACTTTTAAGAATACCCTTCATTAGGTGGAGGATTCAAATTCATTTAAATTCTATCTACATTTTGTGATGGAGTCATGTCACGCACCACGATCCAAGTAGTGACGTGACAGGTTAATTAAGTTAATTAAACAAAATTTTAATTAAATTATAGCAGGTTGAATAAAAAATGATAAAATTTAAAACAAAATAATAAAAACAGTTAAGAACTAGTTAGGCCACACCGGGCCCGCATTTGTAAACACACATAGTATCAATATAAATAACAACAGCCACAGTCCAATCAAAAGAAAATTATTACATATTACGTGCCTTAAATTAAATAAGTAAATAACCTAATTAAAGACCCCTATGATCTAGGTGTCTGCTCGATAGAGTTCTGGTCAGCCCTATGTTGCAATTCACCTAGATAGGGGGGGATTTTAAAACAAATAAAAACTGTAAAAGAAATGCTCAGTAGGACTTGAGCTTTTAAAACATTAAATTTTAATATGAATCATTATTAACACAAGGATTATAAAAGTATAGTAAATAAACCTTATTAATTTCATTATTACCATTGGGTCCATTATTCAACCTGAATTAACCTTATCATTTGTCTTGGGTAAAGCCAAAATAATCACTACCATAATGGCCCAGCTAGGTTTCGGGACCTGCCCCAAGGTCGCTCTCTACACAACTAGATCTCTGAATGTGGTATCATGCCCTAATATATCATTCCGAACGATATATCTAACTTGTTTGGTACTATTCCTTTATTTAAGTCTCATATTACCAAGTTTCCCATTTACATTCATTATTTCATTTATTATTATCATTTCATCATCCAACAATTATTGAAAATGGTTGAATAAATATACCATAATCTTTTCTTGAAAACATTTCAGGAAAATATATTGTGGCCAAAACTACTTTAAAATCATGGCAACCAAAGAAGAGGGTCTAGAGTCCTACCTCCTTATCCAGTACGAGAATGTAGACAACGTAGTCTCGACCCGCTACACGTCAGCTCCCTAGAATCACAAACAACCTTATATACGAACTAGATCCATCAATATGTAACTTAGAGTATTCTACAGTACTATGCTATCTCATAGTGTCTTAATGTGCCTTTGATACTCACAAATCATGCTACAAGGTCAAGTCTTTATTCATGTTTTAAATGGCAGAAATGGGTGAAAAACAGTCATTTTACGTAGCATAGTCGGCCTGTTGAACTCCCTAATCTGGCCTGCCGAACTTATATAATTCAGCCTACCGGCCATCTCGATCCGGCCTACCGAACTGCTTGAGTTTGGCCTACCGAAGAAATGAATTCGGCCTGCCGAAGCTCAAGTTCTACTTGTCGATCTGTCGAAATCTGAAAAATTCCAGATTTTGAGCCTCAGCCACTCAAAGCTCAAATCTCACTTTAAACTTGTTTTTTGTAGTCCTCAGAGCATGGATAATGTTCAAAAATGATAAATTAACATAATATAATAGATTTAAACACTTTTTAACAAGTTTTTCACAAAGATTTTCAAATTATTCCAAAAATGAGAAAAAAGGAGAAAAAACTTGATTTAGCTCTTTTTGTCCAATCATTAAATTCATGATGATTTGGGTTCTATAAACTTAGATCGAAGGGTTTCTAAGCTCAAAAAAACTCAGATTACAACTTACAAAAAGATTGAAAATTTTGAAAATAAACTTTGAAATTTTGAAAAAAAAAAGTAAACTAACCTCAATCGATCTTTGTATTGAGTTTGCGGAAGCTCAAATGCATCCCCGAGCTTCCAATCCCGTTGAGAATCAAGAGCTCTCGCTTGGTATTCGGAACAAAAAATGAGAAAGGGAAGAGAAAAAGAGAGAGACTGTGAGAGAGGGAGAGTATGAGAAAGTGAGAGGGAAAGAGGGAGAACAAGGGAAATAAATAGAGGAGGGCTGAGTGGTTTTCCTGAAGTTGAAATCTATGTCCAGCGCATGGTTTTCAAAGAGGAACATATTAGGCATTTGACAAATTGTTTTGTTTCAAAATTTAAAATAATTTATAAAAATAATTAAAAATCAAATTAATTGAAAAATATCTCAAATTGATTAGATTAAGTTCAAATCACATTAAGACATACTAATTTACTATTTATATACTAATTATGCTTGATTAACTTCTTGGGTGTTAAAAGTCATCAAATGTGCAATTACAGCTACAATACTTGTAATCATGCCAAATAAATACTTTAGCACTAAGTTTTTTATAAATTAGTTATTATGATATTTGAATTATTAGTTTGAATTGAAAAAATCATAAATAATAATTTAAATTTTATAAAAAAATAATATTATAATAAAATTAGTTTAAATTAAAATTTTTTTAATTAAAATCAGTGAACTAAACATCACATATAATGTCGTCAATTTTGCTGAAGGCTGTGTATTTTGTTGAATCTAAAAAAAATGGTCTATTTATGGCGGTCCCCATCTCCATCGGCAAAGAATACGATGTAATAATAGACCTGTCGAAGCTGAAGAACGTCATATGTATTTATTTATCTTTACCCGGGCTTTGTTCTTGTTAGTCTCTGCAAACAAATCAGGGTCCTCGACGTGGGTGGACAATATTAATTCAACTAATTGAAGCGTACCAAATTTTTCGTTTCGTAAGAGTGACAGCTGATGTTGAACCAAAAATGTATAGTATCTGTCAAAAATATTTTCTATTTCTTTCATTCATTCATTCTTTTTTTATTCTTTTCCTTTTTGTTCCTTTAAAGAGTTAATGAAGTAACGTACTTTTTTTGGTGAATTGTGGAGGAACGTACATTATTAGCCCCATGATGTTTCCAGGCCAACCACTTTTTGTGTGCAGATAAAAAAGTCACTGGCCCTGTGAAAGAGGTCTATTTCAGAGTCAGGTAAGTGTTAGATAGACAACGCGTAAAAAACACAGAAGGCAGTGTACTCCCTTACATCGCCACCATCTTCCTGACATGGCAAACTGATTTTCCCATCATTCTTATTATTATTATTTAAAAAAATATCCGAAAAGTGATTTGAGTACGTTAACGTGATATTTATTCATTAGTTAGAAACGAAAATTTTTCAATTCGAATCAGTACTATTTATATTATTTCTTTCAAAAAGTTAAATTGTTACCATATTTTTTTGTTTAAACTCTAATATATAACCCCTGCTTGGCTAAGAAAGAATTACAGGGTGTTAAAAAAAAGCTAAAGAAAGAAAGAGTAAGAGAGTAGGACTATTATATTTGGACAAAAGCCTACACGTAAGTCTATAGCAGCCACGGTTCAAACCAACGATCTAAATAACATGTAGACAAGCTAACGATGGTTACATAATATAAGCTAATACATATAATTAATAGAGATTAATACAATATGATTTATTTATGGCAATAATAAAAGATACTGTCTGGCTTATTTTATTTTATTTTGTTGGTTGCTTTTGAGGTTTTTTGGCTAGATGTTGCTTATAATGTAGGTGCTTATTTTCCTTGCCAAGTTTTTCCCTGTGGTATTTTCTAACCAAGTTTTTAGTGAAATCTATTTTAGGAACTGATTTTTAAAGATAGAGTTTCGGCTTAACCTTTTGGCGTCAATTCCTTCTAGTAGCCACTAGGTTTCAGATTCTTTATCAAGATGAGTATTAGGGGAGGCACCCTTTGCAGTTGTATTTCCTTTTTCTTCCTGATTAGGATACGATCATTGAACGTCTGAGTCAGCTTATTAACAAGCTTTTCCCCCAATTTGGACTTACTCTATCTAGAAGCGCCCCCTTTCTGACGATTTGTTCAGAACTTGCTTAACGAAGTAGACGTAACCGAGCATATAAATTACGTGTCCAACATGTACAACAGCTAGCTTGGTCGAAAATGGGATCTAGATTCCCTTTTTTCCTCAGATTGTTTAGCCTTTTGTTACATTGATGGGAGGTGTGGGGCAAATTCGTTCTCTTATTCGTGTTGCAGCTAAAGATTCGTGACAATAGCATAGATAGAAGCACCGAGTGTCCTCCGACGTAGTCATGTTAGCTTTTTTTTTTTTTTTTTTTGGCTTTTGAGGTAGATTGTTCAGCAGAAGTGGTTCCTTCTTACGTTCAACTCGTTTTTATCCCTTTTTACCTCCTTCTCTAACAAATTTGTGCTAGGTACTTCATGCGGGATGAGTTTGCTATTAGGTGCTAACCAAATTAAGATATTTTAGCTTTTGTTCATGCTTCTTGTTTCTTCTCCTCAATAAAAAAATTAAAAAAAGCAAACATATAGGATATTATATGCCATATACTTAAAGTTATGTAGATTTTGATTATATAATAGCCTTTTTATCGAATCACTAATAAAGGTTGGACCTTTTAAAGACTTTAAAATTCATCTTAAAAGATCAACACTGAGTTAAGTATAGTGGCCTAATTTTCTGTCACGCCCCGGAGTACGGGAGGTGACGTGGCAGAATATTTAGATTAATTAAAAGAGAATTTAATTAAAAATCGAGAGTTTGAGAATCAAATTAAATAAAAATTAAAGAGGTTTTTCCACCACATTTGATAAAAGAATATATAAATATTAAACAAATAATGATAATTGAATAAAAACCGCGAATATGGGTTCCACAACCCACAACTTGTGCACACACATGGTTCTGACAATATCACAAACACAATTACAGTCCAAGTACAAATAAAGTTAAGTCTTACATGCCTTGATGAAATAAATACAGAATATAAATAAATTCTCCTATTGCTCCTGAGTTCGGTCCGAAGAATCTTCTCCAAACCTAAAGGGGAAACCACCTAAGGGAAATTTAAAACAGATAAAACGTGAGCGAAAGGCTCAATAGGACTATGTTTTATAAAAATAGTTTAACGCAAAGGAACACAGCATTATTAGAAGTTATTCAACGGAAACTTAAATAAATAAATAGATAAACAATTTGAGTAGAACCGTCCTGACACAGAACAGTCTACTCGTCAAATCAAAACACCAATTTACTTTTACCTAGGCAAACCATGAAATCACCACCGTAGTGGCCCAGCTGGGTTTCGGGACCTGCCCCCAAGGTCGATCGCTACATGACCCGATCTCTGATATGGCATCATGCCCATGTGTTTATTATCATTATCATTCAAAACCCAATTACCGAGTGTTGTCAGTTACATTTATTATGAAGTTCATTTCATAATCACGGTATATTAAAATATAACCGATAAAACCATTTTCAAACAACCGTTGAAAACATTTTGATAGAAATCCTTTTCAAAGCCAAATCATTTCAAAACTAGGCTACCAAGGAAATAGGATAGAAGTCCTACCTCAATACTCGTGCCGGTACCCCACACCGTAATCCCGATCCGCTATACGTTAGCTCCACGGAACCACGAACAATCCTAGATACCAACTAAGTCAATCAATATCTGGTTTGAGACATTCTATGTTACTAAATCATTTCATGATGTCCTAGTGTGCCATTTGTACCTTTAAAATCATCCTATAAGGTTGGGATTTAAATCAGGGTTCAAAACAGTGAAAACGGGTGAAAATCACAAAATTTTCCATGCCTCGGTCGGCCTGCCGGACGCCCTGCTTCGGCCTGCCGAACTGGGAAAACCCAGAAATCCCAGCCATGGGTTTCTCGATCCCCAAAATCCAAATCTTGTTTCTAACCTGTTTTTCTCAAATCCCAGGCATGAAAAATAATCATAGTTGATAGAAAAACATTCTAAAACATGTTTGGACTCATTTAAACAAGATTTAAACTCAAAATCCTCAAAAATCCGAAAATGAGAAAAAGAGGAGAAAAATGAAAAATCTTGAATTCAATCCGTTTTTCTTCAATCTAGGCTTAGATTCTAGTTGTTCTAAGCTCATTTAACACAAATCCACGGTTTTCTAAGCTTAAACAAACTTAGATTTCAAAAACACAAAATTGGAAATTTTGTAAAAAGTTTAGAAATTTCGAATCTAACCTCGAATCGAAGCTTCAATCCGCGATCTCGGTTGCCGAATCACGTCCCCGAGCTTCCTCTTTGCTGTTTCGAAGCTTGGATTCGAATGTGGTTTCAAAAATTTTTGAAAGAGATTGAGAGAGAGAGGAAGACTCACGGTGAAGGAGAGAAGAGAGAGAGAGAACCGAAGAATGAATGAGAGGAGAGAGAGAGGAAGGAAATAAATAGAGAAAATCGGTGGGTGGTTTTACTGTGCGAAAACCATGTGCCGCCCACGGTTTTGCAAAACGGAGTATTTTTAACATTTTACAAATTGTGGTGTTTTAAAACTCAAAACATCATTTTAAAACAATAAGAAATCCTTCGAATTCATTAATTTAACAAAACAACCAAAAATTCAAAAATCCAACCAAATAGTCTAATAAATGTTAAAACTTTAATTATGGCACACTAATTCATCATTTATATTACACTTAACATTAAATAAATTTCGGGACGTTACAGCTCTCCACCCCTAAAAGAAATTTCGTCCTCGAAATTTACAACTCATCTCAAAAACAAAACAAATGCGGATACAATTCCCGCATACTCGACTCTAGTTCCCAAGTGGCTTCATCAACCCCATGATGCTGCCACATGACCTTTACCAGCGGTATCTCACGACGACGCAAGCTAATCACTTTCCGGTCGATGATCTGAATCGGCACTTCTTTGTACGTCGTATCCTCCTGAACCTGTACATCGCGAAACGAAACTATCTTATCCTGCCCAGGTGGACATTTCCTAAGCATCGACACATGAAACACATCGTGCACATGAGAAAGTTCGAGCGGAAGATCAAGCCGATAAGCGACCACACCAATACGCTGAGTGATCTCGAACGGCCCAATATACCTCGGCGCGAGCTTCCCACTCACCCCGAACCGCATAGTTCCCTTAAGAGGTGACACCCTCAAGAGAACAAAATCTCCAACCGCGAACTCTAAGGGTCTACGTCTCCTATCCGCGTAGCTCTTCTGCCGACTCTGAGCTGCTCTCAACCGATCCCGAATCACCGCGACTTTCTCGTTGCTGTCACGAATCTCATCTGGCCCAAGAATAACTCTATCTTCCGGCTCGGCCCAACACACAGGTGACCGACACGGTCGCCCATACAATGCCTCAAATGGTGCCATACCGATACTCGCCTGATAACTGTTGTTGTACGCAAACTCCGCTAGATGCAAACACTGCTTCCAATTTCCGCCGAAGTCCAACGCACAAGCACGCAACATATCCTCGAGAACCTGAATAACCCGCTCAGACTGCCCATCAGTCTGAGGATGAAACGCCGTACTGAAGTTCAAATCTGTACCCAAAGCCTCCTGAAAACTCCTCCAGTACTTAGCATTAAACCTGGTGTCTCGATCAGAGGTGATGGACAAAGGAACTCCATGCAACCTCATAATGTTCTGCATATACAACTCCCCGAGAATCTTCCTAGAACACGTCAACCTAAACGGAATGAAATGCGTCGATTTCGTCAACCTATCGACCACAACCCAAACTGCATCATGCCGCTGCTCCGTCCTTGGCAAACCTGTGAGGAAATCCATCGTCACATGCTCCCATTTCCACCCTGGAATAGGAAGCGGCTGAAGCTGACCTACAGGCTTCTGATGCTCAGCTTTCACCTGAAGACACGTCGAACACTTGGCCACGTACTCTCGAACATCTTTCTTCATGCCTCTCCACCAATACTACCTCTTCAAATCACGATACATCTTGGTGCTTCCCGGATGAATAGCGAACTGAGACCTATGAGCTTCGTCTAGAACGGCTTTCGTCACCTCGGCGATAACTGGAACTGCAAGACGCTCCCGGAAGTACAACGATCCATCTGCATGCACGCTCCATTCTTCAAACTGCTCCCCGTTCTGAATCCGCAACCAAATCCCCTGCAAATGTCGATCCTGCCACTGACTTTGCTTCACCATCCGAACAAGAGCTGGAGTCGCTTCCACATGATATAACGAAACTCGATCACCAGCTTCATGATACAGTAGCCGATACTCACTCACTGTCGCATCCCTGCTCCAGTCCTCAAAAATCAAACAAGCGAGAACCCCTGAAGACTTCCTGCTAAGCGCATCCGCTACTACATTAGCTTTCCCGGGATGATATTGCAACGCGAAATCATAATCCTCCATGTACTCCACCCATCTGCGCTGCCTCAGATTAAGATCCCTCTGAGTGAACAAATACCTCAAACTCTTGTGATCGGAGAAGACCTGAAACGACGCTCCATACAAGTAACATCTCCAAATCTTCAGCGCGTAGATCACTGCCGCAAGCTCTAAATCGTGAGTAGGATAATTCCGCTCGTGAGGTCGTAGCTGTCTCGATCTGTACGCAACCACACGTCCATGCTGCATCAACACGCATCCAAGTCCACGCCCTGAAGCATCAGCATAAACCTCATACGGCTCATCACTGCTAGGAATAACCAATACTGGAGCTGAAGTTAACCGGTTCTTCAATTCCTGAAAAGCAAGCTCACAAGCTTCATCCCACTCAAACCTGACATTTTTCTTGATCAATCTCGTCAACGGAGCTGCAATCTTCGAAAAATCCTTTACAAATTTCCTGTAATATCCAGCAAGACCTAAGAAGCTGTGAATCTCCGCTACATTCCTTGGTCGTTCCCACTCCAATATAGCTTCAATCTTGGATGGATCCACTGAAATACCATGCTCCGAGATGACATGACCCAAAAATTTGACCTCAGTCAACCAGAACTCACATTTTTCCCTCTTAGCATACAACTGGTGCTCCCGCAGAGTCTGAAGCACGATCCGAAGATGCTGCTCATGCTCCTCCCATGTCTTAGAATACACAAGAATATCATCGATGAACACGATCACAAACTGATCCAGATACGGCCTAAATATCCTGTTCATCAAATCCATAAAAGCTGCCGGAGCATTCGTCAACCCAAAAGACATGACCAGAAACTCGAAGTGCCCATACCGAGTCCTAAAAGCTGTCTTGGGAATATCCTCTTCCTTGATCCTGAGCTGATGATAACCTGAACGCAAGTCAATCTTCGAGAAGTATCGCGAACCTCCCAACTGATCAAATAGCTCATCAATCCTAGGCAAGGGATACTTGTTCTTCACCGTAACACGATTCAGCTGCCGATAATCCACACATAACCTGAGAGTCCCATCGTGCTTCTTAGCGAACAAAACTGGTGCTCCCCATGGAGATGTGCTATTCCGAATATATCCTTTATCAGCAAGCTCCTGAAGTTGCTTCCTCAATTCCTTCATTTCTGCCGGCGCCATCCGATAAGGTGCCATAGAAATTGGTGATGTCCCTGGAAACAACTCGATACCAAACTCAATCTCCCGATGCGGTGGTAATCCTGGCAACTCGTCAGGGAAGACATCCTCGAACTCATCAACCACCGGAATCGCTACACTACTACTTGAAACATAGGGCTCGCAATCCAGATTGGCAAGAAAAGCAAAACAATCTAGATTCCTTCGCCCTCCTAAACACGACTTCATGAGACGCTCACTCATTAACCAATCACCACCACCCTGGTAAGTGATTACCGTCCCCCTATCAGACACTAGGGTCACATTTCTAAGTTAGCAGTCCACGACTGCACTATACCTAGACAACCAGTCCATCCCTAAAATCACATCATAGGAGCTCATAGGGAGTACAATCAAATCACTTTTCAAAATCTCATCCCCAATCTTTATTTTACAAGATTTACACATACAATTCACACACACCCGCCCCAAGGGAGAAGTTATAACTAGGGGTTCATTAAACTCTTCTACTTCTAATCCCAAGGCATGTACAAAAGAACTCGAAATGAGAGAATGAGAGGCACCGGTATCAAATAAAACGCGAGCTAAAGATCTGGAAACCAAAACCATACCATCGACAACCGCGTTACCAGTCTGAGAATCTGACCCTCCAGATGCCATTGCATGAACCTGCACTGGCGCTTTCCCTTTTCCTCTACCAACATTACTGGGTCCTGGATTACTCGGCCGATGCTGCTGAGATGGAGACGACTGCACACTACCTGTACTCGGCGCTCTATACTGAAGAACACTGCGCTGAAAATACTGCGGCTGCTGCCCACGTGCCGGATATGAGAATTGCTGAGGAGAAAACTGCGGATACTGCAACTGCGGGTACTGCGGAGGCGGAGGTAGGGTCTGAGGCTGAGGCTGAGATGAACGACTGGCATCCTCCCCGGTCTGCGATCCAAGACGAGCACTCCTGATCGGGCAATTCCTCTTGATGTGTCCGGGCTGCTAACAGAAATGACAATGAAAGTTGTAGGGATTGCTACGCCCGCTGCCAGACGAACTGCTACTGCCACTGGTCGCACCGCCTTGCTTGCCTTTCCCCGGAGCTGGACGACTACTAATGCTCTTCCTGCCACTCCTCTGCGGTCCTCCTGAAGCCTTGGCTCGGTCCTCACAATACTGCACGTAATCATTCTCCACGGAGATCGCCGACAACACAAGCTCTCCGAAACTCCTAAGCCGTAGAGCAACCAACTGCCGCCGAATAGGAGCCTTGAGTCCTTCCTGAAACTTGATGCATTTCTCGCGCTCCGATGCCACAGCTGATGGAGCAAACCTAGCCAACTCGTTAAATTTTACCTCATACTCCCGAACTGATAGATCACCCTGCTGCAATCTATAAAACTCAGCTGCTTTTTGATCTCTATACCCCTGCGGAAAATACCGATCATAGAACAGCTCCTCGAACTTGTCCCAACCGATATCGCCACCGCGCTCCAGACGCTTAGTTTGTTTCCACCAGGTGTTGGCGCCACCCTCGAGCTTATACGCCGCAAACTCCACACGATACTCCTCAGGCACACCAAGGGTATCAAGATGCTTCAAGATCGAATCCAACCAATATTCAGCTAACTGCGGGTCCTCGTTGCCATCAAAAGTTGGAATAGACGCCCGTCGAAATTCCTTAAAGAAAGCATGCCGACTACCAACACTGGAGTCTTCCGGTCTAGCCCTGGCTGCCATCTGCCGGAAAGCCGCAAACATAGACCTCATCATGCTCTCATCATTTCCGAACTCGGCGTCAGCAGTCGAACGACGTCTAGGTGCCATTCTCTCACTCCTGAAAACAAAATTTGGACTCTCAGAGGTATTTCATTGTCAAACCTATGTGTGCACAATTCCCAAGGTTCATAACCTTGAGCTCTGATACCATTCTGTCACGCCCCGGAGTACGGGAGGTGACGTGGCAGAATATTTAGATTAATTAAAAGAGAATTTAATTAAAAATCGAGAGTTTGAGAATCAAATTAAATAAAAATTAAAGAGGTTTTTCCACCACATTTGATAAAAGAATATATAAATATTAAACAAATAATGATAATTGAATAAAAACCGCGAATATGGGTTCCACAACCCACAACTTGTGCACACACATGGTTCTGACAATATCACAAACACAATTACAGTCCAAGTACAAATAAAGTTAAGTCTTACATGCCTTGATGAAATAAATACAGAATATAAATAAATTCTCCTATTGCTCCTGAGTTCGGTCCAAAGAATCTTCTCTAAACCTAAAGGGGAAACCACCTAAGGGAAATTTAAAACAGATAAAACGTGAGCGAAAGGCTCAGTAGGACTATGTTTTATAAAAATAGTTTAACGCAAAGGAACACAGCATTATTAGAAGTTATTCAACGGAAACTTAAATAAATAAATAGATAAACAATTTGAGTAGAACCGTCCTGACACAGAACAGTCTACTCGTCAAATCAAAACACCAATTTACTTTTACCTAGGCAAACCATGAAATCACCACCGTAGTGGCCCAGCTGGGTTTCGGGACCTGCCCCCAAGGTCGATCGCTACATGACCCGATCTCTGATATGGCATCATGCCCATGTGTTTATTATCATTATCATTCAAAACCCAATTACCGAGTGTTGTCAGTTACATTTATTATGAAGTTCATTTCATAATCACGGTATATTAAAATATAACCGATAAAACCATTTTCAAACAACCGTTGAAAACATTTTGATAGAAATCCTTTTCAAAGCCAAATCATTTCAAAACCAGGCTACCAAGGAAATAGGATAGAAGTCCTACCTCAATACTCGTGCCGGTACCCCACACCGTAATCCCGATCCGCTATACGTTAGCTCCACGGAACCACGAACAATCCTAGATACCAACTAAGTCAATCAATATCTGGTTTGAGACATTCTATGTTACTAAATCATTTCATGATGTCCTAGTGTGCCATTTGTACCTTTAAAATCATCCTATAAGGTTGGGATTTAAATCAGGGTTCAAAACAGTGAAAACGGGTGAAAATCACAAAATTTTCCATGCCTCGGTCGGCCTGCCGGACGCCCTGCTTCGGCCTGCCGAACTGGGAAAACCCAGAAATCCCAGCCATGGGTTTCTCGATCCCCAAAATCCAAATCTTGTTTCTAACCTGTTTTTCTCAAATCCCAGGCATGAAAAATAATCATAGTTGATAGAAAAACATTCTAAAACATGTTTGGACTCATTTAAACAAGATTTAAACTCAAAATCCTCAAAAATCCAAAAATGAGAAAAAGAGGAGAAAAATGAAAAATCTTGAATTCAATCCGTTTGAATTCAATCTAGGCTTAGATTCTAGTTGTTCTAAGCTCATTTAACACAAATCCACGGTTTTCTAAGCTTAAACAAACTTAGATTTCAAAAACACAAAATTAGAAATTTTGTAAAAAGTTTAGAAATTTCGAATCTAACCTCGAATCGAAGCTTCAATCCGCGATCTCGGTTGCCGAATCACGTCCCCGAGCTTCCTCTTTGCTGTTTCGAAGCTTGGATTCGAATGTGGTTTCAAAAATTTTTGAAAGAGATTGAGAGAGAGAGGAAGACTCACGGTGAAGGAGAGAAGAGAGAGAGAGAACCGAAGAATGAATGAGAGGAGAGAGAGAGGAAGGAAATAAATAGAGAAAATCGGTGGGTGGTTTTACTGTGCGAAAACCATGTGCCGCCCACGGTTTTGCAAAACGGAGTATTTTTAACATTTTACAAATTGTGGTGTTTTAAAACTCAAAACATCATTTTAAAACAATAAGAAATCCTTCGAATTCATTAATTTAACAAAACAACCAAAAATTCAAAAATCCAACCAAATAGTCTAATAAATGTTAAAACTTTAATTATGGCACACTAATTCATCATTTATATTACACTTAACATTAAATAAATTTCGGGACGTTACATTTTCTTATAAGCCTATGATTATTTTTATATAATTTAGATGATGTGGGACTTGAATTAATTTTTAAGTTTTACACGTACTCTAAAATAATGCTCTCTTTGAAGTAACAAATCTTGTTTTAAACGAATCCACCGCTGGTTTTAGCCTTTTTTTTTTTTGGCCTCTAATAGCATAACAGTTTACCAAACCCTCCCAAATCCAAACTATATAAATTTCACCCAAGTACAAAATCCATGCAGTACAGTCTTATTCGTCAGGCAAAAGTCAGTGTTTATTTTTTCAACCAAATTTATATACAAGGAATGAAGCATACAAATGATGTGCATAGTAAGATCCTAGTTGAATCAAAACCTTACTAACTGCAAGTACATTGTGAGCTTTTAGAAAGTATGAAGGCAAAGAGACGGCCAACGTATAGAACTAGGCTAAATTTTCATAATTAGGTTTAGATTTTTTTAGGGGATAAATGAGATTTAGATTTGTATTATTTAGGGTTGAGCTACATTAAAGCATATAACTATGATCCACTAAATAAGCGCGTACGTACACGCGGAAACTTTACACATGCACTAAGTTACATGGAGATTGACGATATTCAAGAAATAAATAATGCTCAAAGTTCTATCACGCATGCATGTAAAAAGCACATATAGATCGTTCGATCATATCGCAAGAAATTGCGATATTAGGCATCTGGCATTAATTCACATATTTTATTTGGTGCGCTTTAGCTTCAAGCAATTGTGACGTGAACATTAAGTCTGTACTTTGACCGAAACTCTATACATTCAAAGATGTAATTATCCTACAAGCCACCAAAATTCCTTCTCTAGATAAGCAGGCAACCGGTCCATGATCCGCAATATTAAAAGATATATATATATATGTATATATACACACACACACACAACGCATTTTGATCATATTACAAGAAAATGACCCCAAATTAGTTTGGTTATAATTTTCTTGTCCTCAATAACTCTCTCCATACATACTTTACTTTATTGAACGCAGCACTAGCCAGTTTGTGGTTCATTCAAAAAGGAATATCTGTTGTACTTGACAAGAAGGAATTCCTTGCTTATGGTTTGGTTTGCAATGGATAAGGAGTCAGATGGCAAGTGGAATAATGCATCTAAAGAAAACGACTTGAGCTTTCCATATCCATTGAGAGTTATTTATTACCTACACATCCACTTCAAATTAGACAGTTTTTCTTTGAGAAGCTCAAAAAAGTCTATTACATAATTATAACTTTGTTTTATCCACTGAACCTTAGTGCAAAAGCTCTAGTACCACTAATTTGGTTGAACCCTGCTGGCCGTATCTACCGCCGCTTTCTCCAAAGGTTGTGTCGTGTCAGCTTACTTGATAATAGTCGAGTTTATTTTGTTAGGGTAGTAAACAAATTTTTCTTTTTGACTAATAATAATTATAATAACAGTGTGAACTTTTATCGAATCCGGGAATGGAGGATAACAAAGGACCGAGATGATCCCAAGGTCATGCACTTGCTCAGCCGTTAATACTAGCTTGTCTCCTCACTTACAGGAAAAAGTTTAAGCAATTATTCATAAAACCACTTTCCAAGTTATTTGCATTCTTTCACCATTCACCAATGATATTTAAGAGTGCTTGGGAGCATTGGTTAGAATCAATTTTGATTGAAAATAATGTAGCATATAAAAGTTTTATGTTGTAGTATATAATTTTCTTGACAGTGTAGTGTAACGCCCCCGAAATTAATTAAGTATTATTAGTGTATAAAGTGGTGAATTAGTTTGCCATGATGTATTTTGAAATCTAATTTGACTATTTTGTGATATTTTTAAATTAATGTTATTTCTAATTATTTTAATCATTTTAATTACTCTTGATTATTTTTATTTGTTTTTATTTGTTATTTTGAATTTTGAAACAAAATAATTTGTCAAATACTAACTACGTCTTTTTTTGCAAAAACGTGGATGGTACAGGGTTTTCCTCTCTAGTTTTAATCTCCCTCTCTCTATTTATCTCTCCCACTCTCCCTCTCTTCCTCACTCTTTCACGTTCTCTCTCTCCCTCACTCTCAGACACTCTGTCGTCTCTCTCTCTTTTTCACTGTCTATCTCTTTCTCTCTTCCCTCTCTTTTGATTCAAAATTTGAGTGCAAGCCTTACTCCTCAGCTAGATTGGAAGCTTAGGAACGTGATTAAGCAACCACAAACTCGATTCAAATATTAAATCAAGGTTAGTTTTCAAATTTTCAAACATTTTCCAAATTTTCTATTTTTCTTTGCATTTTGAAATCCAAGCTTCTTTGAGTTTAGAAAACCTTGAACCTAAGTTAGTGGAACTCAAAACATCTAAAATCTAGGCTTGGTTTGATGCAAAACAGATTTAAATCAAGTTTCTCTATTTTTCTCTATTTTTTTCATTTTTGGATTTAATTAAAATTTTCTATGTAAATCTTGTTTAAATTAGTTTTAAAGCGTTCTATTATGATTTTCTATTTTCTATGAATGTTTTGTATGCCTGAAAATTGAGAAAACAGGTTGAAAATGAGGATTTGGGCTCAGGGAGGCTGAGACCCGAGTCTAAAAATTTCTAGAATTTTTTCAATTTAGCAGGCTGAACTCTGAGTTTGACAGGCTGGATTCATGAGTTTGGCAGGCCAGACTCATAGTAAGTTCGGCAGGCCGGACCCAAATGGTTGGCAGGCTAAACCAGGGAAACCAGTAGGCCAACTAGGCTTTGTAAAAATTTGTTCTTTTTCACCCGTTTTTTCTATTTTAAACCCAAAATAAGATTTTAACCTTATAGTATGATTTTACAAACACAAATGGCACACTAGGACACCGTGAGATAGCTTAGTAGTGTAAGATATCCTAAGCTAGATATTGATAAACCTAGTTTATATTTAAGGTTGTTCATGGTTCCGTTGAGCTAATGTATAGCGGATCGGGACTGCGGTATTGGACATCGATACAGATATTGAGGTAGGACTTCTACCCTTCTCCTTGGTAGACAAGTTTTTAAATGATTTTGGCATCAAAATGATTTATTTCAAAATGATTTTCAATGAAGGATTGAAAAAGATTTTTATAAGTTGTTTTCATAAACAGTAGAAAGTGGCGATTACCATAATGAATCACATAATGAATGTAAACGAACATACTTGGTAAAATTGAGATTTTAATAACTATAGAAATACATAGAAGGGCATGATGCCATACTCATAGATTGGGTTGTGTAGCGTGTGACCTTGGGGGCAGGTCCTGAAACCCAACTAGGCCACTACAATGGTGAAACATATGGTTTGCCCAAGAAAAGATAATAACATTCTTTCTGGTCGGACAATAAAAGGTTTTTGGTAAGATTGATTTTATTGAATTTATTTATCCAATTATTTATTTAATTCTAATTTCTAAATATTTTCTTGAATGATGAATTTTATATTCAAGTCAAATGTTTTTATAACCTAGTCCTACTAAGTCTTTCGCTCACTTTTTACGTGTTTTCAAACCCCTCCCCTCTAGGTAGAATTTACCTTAGGATCAACCGGGAGTCCACCGAGCGGACTTGTGAGCAGTAGAAGAATCTTGAGTAGGTCATTCATATAACTTAAACAAGGCATTTATCATTTGACTTCTTTTTTTATATTAGATTGTGGTTGTAATTTAATTATTGTCTATACTATGTGTGTGCACAAGTTGTTAGCCTGGTGGGACCCAATGCACATTTCTTTCTCTCTTTACTATTTTATTTCATTTTGCTTTATCTTACTGGCTTTATTATTGTAAATACTTGTTTAAAAAATTTTAAATCTATCACATTTTTATTGATTAACTATTTCCCTAAAATAATTAACTTTTAACTTAATAAATTTGACTTAATTAAACTAATCAACCTGTTACATCACCTTTCGGGTTTCGGGGCATGACAGAATGGTATCAGAGCCCTAGGTTATGAACTTTAGGAATTATGTACACATAGGTATGATAATGAAATACCACTAACAGTCTAATTTTATTTTCAGAGTGAGAGAATGGCACCCAGATGTCGTTCATTTGCTGCTAATGCGAACCCAGGAAATGAGGAAAGTATGATGGGGGCAACGCTTGCTGCTTTCCAATAGATGACATCTAGGGCAAGACCAGAGGATTCCAAGGCAAGTCGTCGGTATGCGTACTTTAAGGAGTTTTGGCGTGCATCTGTTTTGACCTTTGATGGAAATGGGGACCCGCATGTGGCTGAATATTGGCTAGATTTAGTCGTGAAACACCTGGATACCCTTGAAGTGCCAGCAGAGTATCATATGGAGTTTGCAGCTTATAAATTTGAAGGTGGTGCCAACACTTGGTGGAAGCGAGCTAAACGTTTGGAGAACAACGAGAACATTAGCTGGGACAGGTTCAAGGCACCCTTGGGGTGGGTGTGTGTTATCTGTTATTTAAATCTTGTAAAATAAAGGTTAGGGATGAGGTTCTGAAGAGTGATTTGATTGTAATCCCCATGAGCTCATATGATGTAATCTTAGGAATGGACTAGTTATCCAAATACAATGCAGTTGTAGACTGTCAACTTAGGAGAGTGACCTTAGTGTCTGATAAGGGAACGACAATCACTTACCAGGGTGGTAATGATCAAATGATGAGTGAGCGTCTCATAAAGACATGTCTTGGAGGATGGAAGAATTTAGCCTGCTATGCCTTCCTCATGAACCTAGAAGAAGAGTGCAGTGCATCAATAAGGAATGCAGCAATTCCAGTAGTTGAAAAATTTGAAGATGTCTTCCCCGATGAGTTACCAGAATTATTGCCGCATCGAGAAATTGAGTTTGGTATTGAGTTGCTTCCAAGAACGACTCTGCTTTTTGTAGCACCTTATCGGATGGCACTGACAAGATGAAAGAATTAAGAAAGCAACTTCAAGAGCTTACTAACAAGGGATATATTTGGAATAGCATATCACCATGGGGAGCACCAGTTTTGTTTGCTAAAAAGCATGACGAAACCCTCAGGTTGTGCATAGACTATCAACAGCTAAACAAAGTCACCGTGAAGAACAAGTATCTACTGCCCAGGATCGATGAGTTGTTTGATCAATTAGGAGGTTCGTGATACTTCTTAAAGATAGATTTGTGGTCGGGATACCACCAGCTCAAGATTAAAGAAGAGGATATTCCCAAAATAGCTTTCAGGACCCAGTATGGACACTTCGAGTTTCTGGTGATGCCATTTGGTTTAACAAATGCTCCGGCAGCTTTCATGGACCTGATGAATAGGATATTTAGGCCTTATCTATATCAGTTTATGATTGTGTTCATTGACGATATCTTGATCTACTCTAAGACTTAGGAAGAGCATAAGCAACACCTCAAGATCATGCTTCAGACTCTACGAGAGCACCAACTATATGCCAAGAAAGAGAAATGTTTGTTTTGGTTGACGGAAGTCAAGTTTTTAAGACATGTCATCTATAAACAAGGCATCTAAGTGGATCCTTCTAAGGTAGAAGCCATAATGGAGTGGGAACAATCGAGGAATGTAGCAGAAATTTGTAGTTTCTTGGGACTCGTGGGATACTATAGGAAATTTGTAAAGGACTTCTCAAAGATAGCAGCTCCATTAACAAGACTGATCAGAAAGACTGTCAGATTCAAATGGGATGAAGAATGCGAGTTTGCCTTCTAAGATTAAAAGAATCAGTTGACTACAGCTCCGATGCTGGTTATCTCGATTAGTGAAGAGCCTAACGAAGTTTACACAGATGCTTCAGGATGAGGTCTTGGGTGCGTATTGATGCAACATGGACACATGGTGGCATATGGATCGAGACAGCTACAACCTCATGAGCAGAACTACCCCACTCATGACTTAGAGCATGTGGCGGTGATTCATGCACCGAAGATCTTGAGATGTTGTCTGTACGGGGCGACATTCTAGGTTTTCTTTGACCACAAGAGTTTGAAGTATCTGTTCACTCAAAGGGATCTGAACTTGAAGCAGCGAAGGTGGATGGAATACATGAAAGATTATGATTTCGTGCTACAGTACCATCTTGGGAAAGCTAACGTAGTAGCTGATATGCTCAGCAGGAAGTCTTTAGGGATTCTTACTTGCTTGGCTCTCGAGGATTGGAAAAGAGATGCAACAGTGAGTGAGTACGTGCTACAGTACTATGAAGACTACGATCGAGTCTTGGTGTATCATATGGAGACGACCCTAACTCTCGTTCAGATGGTGAAATAAAATCAATGGCAAGACCAGCACCTACAGGGGATCTGGACATGAATTCAGAGCGGAGAGCAATTTAAGGAATGGAGGATACATGCGGATGGATCGTTGTACTTTAGGGAACATCTAGCAGTTCTAGCAATCGCAGAAGTGACAAAGGCCGTAATGGATGAAGCTCATAATTCTCAATTCGCCATTCATCAGGGGAGCACGAAGATGTATCGTGATCTGAAGAGGCAATACTAGTAGAGAGACATAAAGAATGATGTCCGAGAATACGTGGCCAAGTGTACGACTTGTCTCTAGGTGAAGGCCAAGCACCAAAAGCCAGCAAGTCAGATTCAGCCACTTCCTATTCTAGGGTGGAAATGGGAGCACATCACGATGGATTTTTTTACTGGTTTGTCGAAGACAAAGCAAAGGCATGATGCAATTTGGGTCATGGTCGACAAGTTAACAAAATCGACGCATTTCATTCCTTTCAGATTGACATGCTCGAGGAGGGTTCTCAAGGAGTTATATCTGCAGAATATAGTGTAGTTGCACAGAGTTTCCTTATCCATCACATCCGACAGAGACACCCGATTCAACGCCAAGTACTGAAGGAGCTTTCAGGCGGCCTTGGGAACGGACTTAAACTTCAGCACGACGTTCAACCTCAAACCGATGGGCAATCTGAGCGGGCCATAAAGATCCTCGAGGCCATGTTACGTGCATGTGTGTTAGACTTCGACGGAATCAGAAGAAGTATTTGCATCGAGCAGAGTTTGCGTACAACAATAGCTATCAAGCGAGTATTAGCATAGCATCGTTGAAGCAGTATATGGATGACTATGTCGATCACCAGTGTGTTGGGCAGAACCAAAAGATAGGATTGTTCTCAGGCAAGATGAGATCCATGACAGCAATGAGAAGGTTGTCATAATCTGAGATCGTTTGAAAATAGCTTAGAATAGGCAGAAAAGTTATACGGATAGAAGGCACCGACCCTTAGAATTTGAAGTAGGAGATTTCATTCTCTTGAAAGTTTCACCACGCAAGGGCATATCGTGATTCGATGTAAGTGGGAAACTCGCATCGAGGTACGTTGGGCCATTCGAGATTACTCAATACGTTGGTGTGGTTGCTTATCGGCTTCGATCTTCCTCCCGAGCTCTCTCGTGTTCATGACGTATTTCACGTGTCAATGCTTCAAAGCAAGATAGTATCATTCCATGATGTGCAGATCCAAGAAGACACGACATACGAGTAGGTGTCGGTTCAGATTATCGATCGAAAAGTGATCAACTTACGACGTCGTGACATACCATTAATGTAGGTCGTGTGGCAGCATCACGGGTTGATGAAGCCACTTGGGAGTTAGAATCGACCATGCAAGAGTTATATCCGCATTTGTTTTGTTTTTGAGTTGATTTGTAATTTCGAGGGCAAAATTTCTTTTAGGGGTGGAGTGCTATAACGCCCCGAAATTAATTAAGTGTTATTAGTGTATAAAATAGTGAATTAGTATGCCATGATGTGTTTTGAAATCTAATTTTACTATTTTGTGCTATTTTTAAATTAATGTTATTTTTTATTATTTTAATCATTTTAATTACTCTTGATTATTTTTATTTGTTATTTTGAATTTTGAAACAAAAAATTTGTCAAATATCAACTACGTCCTTTTTTGCAAAACTGTGGATGGCAAGGGTTTTCCTCTCTAGTTTTACTCTCCCTCTCTCTATTTATCTCTCCCACTCTCCCTCTCTTCCTCACTCTCTCATGTTCTCTCTCTTCCTTACTCTCAGACACTCTCTCGTCTCTCTCTTTTTCTCTCTTCCCTTTCTTTTGATTCAAAATTTGAGCTTAGGCCCTGCAGCTGAGCTTGATTGGAAGCTTGGAAATGTGATTAAGCAACCACAAACTCGATTCAAAGATTAAATTAAGGTTAGTTTGAAATTTTCAAACATTTTCCAATTTTTCTATTTTTCTTTGCATTTTGAAATCCAAGCTTCCTTGAGTTTACAAAACCTTTAACCTTAAGTTAGTGGAACTCAAAACATCTAGAATCTAGGCTACGTTTGAATAAAAATGGATTTAAATCAAGTTTTTCTATTTTTCTCTATTTTTTTCATTTTCAAATTTAATTGAAATTTTCTATGTAAATCTTGTTTAAATTAGTTTAAAAGCATTCTATTATGTTTTTCTATCTTCTATGAATGTTATGTATGCCTGGGAATTGAGAAAATAGGTTGAAAATGAGGATTTAGGCTCGGGGAGACCGAGACTCGAGTCTGAAAATTTCCAAAATTTTTCCAGTTTGGTAGGCTGAATTTTGAGTTCGGTTGGCCGGATTCATATCATCAGTAGGCCAGACTTATAGCGGGTTCTGCAGGCCGGACCCAGATGGTTGGCAAGCCGAACTGTGCAGTTCGGCAGGCTAGACCAGAGAAATTGGTAGGCTGATCAGGCTTTGCAAAAATTTGTCATTTTTTACCCATTTTTCCTGTTTTAAACCCAGAATAAGATTTTAACCTTATAGTATAATTTTACAAACACAAATGGTACACTAGGACACCATTAGATAGCTTAGTAGTGTAAGATATCCTAAGCTAGATAATGATAAACCTAGTTTATATTTAAAGTTGTTCATGGTTCCGTGGAGCTAGCGTACAACAAATTAGGACTACGATGTTGGACATCGGCACGGAAGATTGAGGTAGTACTTCTACCCCTCTCCTTGGTAGCCAAGTTTTTAAATGATTTTGGCCTCAAAATGATTTATTTCAAAATGATTTTCAATGAAGGATTGAAAAAGATTTTTATCAGTTGTTTTCATAAACAGTAAAATGAGGTGATTACCATAATGAACCGCATAATGAACGTAAACGAACATACTTGGTAAAATTGAGATTTTAATAACTATAGAAATACATAGATAGGCATGATGCCTTATTCAAAGATTGAGTCGTGTAGCGTGCGAACTTAGAGGCAGGTCCCAAAACCTAACTGAGCCACAATGGTGGTGAAACATATAGTTTGCCTAAGAAAAGATAATAACATCCTTTCTGTTCGAACAATAAAAGGTTTTTGGTGAGATTAATTTTATTGAATTTATTTATCCAATTATTTATTTAATTCTATTTTCTAAATATTTTCTTGAATGATAAATTTTATATTCAAGTTAAATGTTTTTATAACCTAGTCCTACTAAGCCTTTCGCTCACTTTTTATGTGTTTTCAAATCCCTACCCTCTAGGTGGAATTCAGCTTAGGATTGGTTGGGAGTCCACCAAGCAGACTTGCGAGTAGTAGAAAAATCTTGAGTAGGTCATTCGTATAACTTAAACAAGGCATGTATCATTTAACTTCTGCTTCTATATTGGATTGTGATTGTAATTTAATTATTATCGATACTATGTTTGTGCATAAGTTATGGTCCTGGTGGGACCCAATGCGTATTTCCCTCTCTCTTTACTATTTTATTTCATTTTGCTTTATGTTATTGGTTTTATTATTGTAAATACTTGTTTAAAAAAATTTAAATCTATCACATTTTTATTAATTAACTATTTCCCTAAAATACTTAACTTTTAACTTAATAAATTTGACTTAATTAACCTACTCAACCTGCCACGTCATCTCCCAGGTTTCGGGGCATGACATGTAGCATGTGAGAGCTTTATACTATAGCAATTAAAAGTTTGAGTTCTAACTTATATTGCCAAATACCACATAAGTTAGAACTGAAAAATTATAACATATAAGGGGAAAAGAAATTTCTCACATGCTACAATATTTCAATTCTATAGCATGCTTTTATTTAGACTATAGTATACTTTTATTTCATATTATACTATATGAGAGTTTTATACTATAACAATTGAAACTTTGAAAAAGTAAAATCACAAACTAACTCCACAATATAAATTTTATTACAATAATCCCAAAGGACCCAAAAAGCTGAAATAGCCACAACAATCTGAAGGTGATGATTTAAACTGTTCATATTAAACTTGAAAGCAAAGGTGAAAAGCTCCTTCACCGTCCGAGAACTATCCTCATGACAACTGATAATTCTATTCATGGCAACCCAAACGAATCGAGCAATGAGATAGTGAGCTATATATGTTAATATCAATCATATTGAAGTTGCTTAGCATAGCTTTCTAGAAGCTATTTGTAACTTATAATTGGAGTATTTTAATGATTTGTTAAAAGAGTTTTGACTTTTTACAAAAGCTTCAAGTGACAACAGCAAAATGTGATGACTTCTTTAAAAATTTTGAAATAGACTTTAAAACTTGTATTAAAGTTCCTATATGACATTATAAACTTTGTTATAATATTTTTATTGTCAATTTAAAAATTTAAAAACCATTTTAACCTATTTAAGGTTTTTAAAGATAAGATCCCTAAAATTTTCAAAAAAAAAAAGATATGATTTTAAACACTTGCTAAAATGCTAACAATTTTTATTTCTCTTCTTATATTGAGTAAAACATAAACAAAATTTGTCACGTACCCAAACTAGGGTGGCGACATGGCAGTTTAATTAAAGTAAATAACTAAGGTTAATTATAAACACCAAAAATTTTCCTTATATTTTTAAAAACATTTTTAGTATGTTCAAGAATATGACGATTTTAAACCCAATTAGAAAAACACTAATATTAAAACATAGCAAAAGGAAATTACTAGATTAACCTCAAAGCTAATTTAAAACATAGAATCCGTCAAATGTTGTTTGAGTCCCATATGACCCCCACAATGATGCACACATAGTACAGATATAAAAGAAATACAACCAAATCACAGTCCAACAAAACATAATCAAATAGCATGATTAAAGTTGCATTATTACATGCCTTGAAAAAAATAGATAACTAAACAATTCATGGAGTTCGTAAGTAAAACAGTAGCACTCTACTCAGCTACATACTACGAACCACCTGGAGGGGGACAAAAGTAAAATAGTAGAAATCATGAGCGAAAAGCTCAGTAGGACTTGAATTCTAAAACATCATTTATAAAGTAAAATAAATAGTTCAAATAAGATTCGAAGGAATAATAAATAATTATATAAATTTCATGCTTACTGTTCATGTCATGTGATTTATCTCAAATCATATATTAATATTTATGGTATGTAAAGCCTAATATAATCACCACTATAGTGGCTTGGACCGCGTTTCGAGACCTATCCCTAGGGTCACTCTCTGCACAACATGATCTCTTTGTGGCATCATGCACTTAAAACTCAACCAAATAGGGATCTTAGACCATTTGGTGTTTGAAAACCAACTAATCATTTTATTTTACTTGGTATCCTAACACCGAGATTTTATTATATATGTATTATCATTTACTCGATATGCACATATTCAAAACATTTGGATATATTTATGTCCTATTCAGTTCTTAAAAACATTTTAAGAATATGAGCGTGACCAAAACACTATTTAAAATCATGGCTATCAAGGAAGGAGGGTTTAGAGTCCTACCTCGATCTCTAATACTGAACACATCCACCCTATAAATCTCGCCTCGCTAAACATTAGCCCCAAGGGATTGTGAGCAACCTTAGGTGTAGACTCAATTCATTAATGTCAAAACTTAGACATATTACATTAGTGTGTGATTTCATGGTTCCTTAGTGTGCCTTTCCTAATTATAAGACTTCATTTATTTACATGACAATCAAATACACTTTAGGATACATTAACAATGGTTTTGATTAGGAAAAAAGTGAAAATACACTTAGAATTAATTTGTAACAAATAGGGTTCTTGTAACGCCCCCTTACGGACGTCACAAATGTCGTTACATTCATTCTTATTATCATTATAAATTAAACTATTTGTATGAAACATAATTTGAAAACATATCCCAAGATCCATGAATACTTTTTTTTTAAAATTTGCATGATTATAAACATCCTTTAAATAGTTTATCAATACTCTCATAAGTTGAACAAACTTTAAAATCATCCTTAAAAGAATCTTCATTTATGGTTCGGTAGGCCAAACCTGAGACTTCGGTAGGCCGAACTGATTCGGCAGGCCGATGATCATTTATCTGCAGGCCGCCCGAGGCTTTGCAAAAATAGAGTTTAAAAATTTCTAAGTTCGGCAAGCCAAAAAATAGAATCGGCAGGGCGAACATTACATCGGCATACCAACCAGAAATGATTGGCAGGTCGTCCGATTGTCATAAACTAAATTCTTAAAACAAAACTCAATAACACATAAAATTTTCATCAAATCATCACCAAACTTTCCAGTTCATAACTTAACATATACATGAACATATTTGCCAAATTTTGTAAATATCAAAGTACATTTGGCCCTTGAACTAAAACCACATTTTTGTGCAACATAATAAAACAACAACATTTTACTATGAGTAGCAGAGAGAAGAAAATTCATAACTCAATGTAGAAAAGTCTTAATAAGGTGAAATTTTGAGGGATAACACATAACTCATACACAAATAACATACTAAAAATTCAAAGCAAATGGAAATTCCTAGACGAAGTTATAGGGGTTGGAACATAGAGACGATACAACATTACCAATCAGCATTAACTAGCAGTGAGTGGCAGATGAAAGAAAATTCATATCTTGGCATAGAAAAGTCCAATTGAGGTGAAATTTTGAGGATTAGCAAATAGCACATACATGAATAAGATATTAAAAATTCAAAGCAAAATGAAATTTGTAGAGAAAGATATGGCAGTCGCATTACAAAGTGTTCAAAATTTCAAGACTGCTGAGAAAAGTCTCTTACCTCAAAACAATATTCTTCAATTCTTCCTTGAATTTGTCCCGACGAAAATTCAATATTTCATCCAAATATTCTCAAGAAAATAGGGGAAAGAAGGAGAAGAGAAAAGCGTGAAGAGAGAAAGGGAGTGTTTATGAGAAAATTAGAAAGAGAGGGAAAGAATTGATGTGAATGCGGGTAATGGAAAAGGAATCAATACTCTCTATTATGTCAGAATTTTCTGACTTAATTTAGGGAAATTTTCATGTGAGAATGGAGCGAAATAAGCAAAGTCAAATAGTCATCTCATCTTACCATATTTCAACTCTTCAAAAAGGGAAACCATATCAATTAGATCCAATCAATGCAAAGTCAAATGTTCTATTACCAAAAATAAGAAAAGGATAAGCCAAAGAAATACCAATCAATCAACAATCATTATCCAATCATCATCGTCATAAATTTAGGTGATTTCTACTGATTGCTCGTCAGCAGTCTTCGGCCTGCTGATGGTTTACTCCGGCCTGCCGAAGCCGTGAGGTCCAGCCTACCGATCATTTTCTTTGGCCTGCCATTCCGTGAGAGACAATTCGGCCTGCCGAACTGCCTTACACTCAAAAGCTTAATAAAACATTAAAATTATCATACATCATAAATAACGTGAGCACTTGAGCACATCAATTTTACGTGATCGTCACCTGTCATAACACTTAAAATAAAATAGTCAGTACCATTATATCATATATCATAACATACATCAATAAGAAAAATTACTTAACGTTGTTACTAACTTAACATAATTCGTTACATGAAAATCGACGCGTGTTACAGTTCTGGTAGCGCGAAACTGGACTCCTTGGTGCAGTGCAGTTGACCGAGGTACACTGCCCATAGTCGATCACGTGTCTCATGCTGGCAAGGTCGACGTGTTACACTATCGTGGCCGACTACTGCGTCACAATTAGAGATGCTCTGTTTCGAGCTCCCGAACTGAAACCGAGTTCAAATTTTTCCAAACCAGTTATAATGCTTCTAAAACATGTTCTAAAATTTCTAAATCATCATATGGACCATTTAAACTTAGTTTTGCTTACATACAACTCAGGTTCATTATTATTCAACAATTTTTCATATTTATTCTAAAAATGAACAAAATAAATGTAAAAACAACTTTAATTTGTTTTTAGTTCAAATAAAACTTGAATTTTTGTATGTAATCATTCTACCATCTCAAATAAAATGTAGTTTATGTTCATTTAGTCTCAGATCATAACATGTAAATATAAATTACTAAAATTTCTCTAAGAACTTATTGTTTTCTAATAGAATAAAATACCAAGCTTATGAACATGAATTCTGAGCAACAAATCAGAAGTAAATTTAGAGAATGAGAGGTTAAATGAGCTCACAATGTCATAACCTCAAATTATTAGAGAAATTGATGCTTGAATGGTTGGTTCCTGCCCATGGTTGCTTGTGTTTAGCAGCTGGTTCTGAGTTTTCTTTGAAGAAGACATGGAAAGGGAGAGTTGGAGTTAGAGTTAGAGGGAGTGACATGAAGGGAGAAAATGAAAGAAAGATGGGTGCTTCTCTAAATGTAATGGAGAGTCTGAGTAGATTCCTAGCTTCCCTAATTCAGAGATTTATGAATGGTTTCAAAGCAAAACCATATTCAGTACATGGTTTCTAGAGCGGAGCATCAAGGTCTAAGATACACGTGAGAGGTGTTTGAGTATGATGGGGACTTGTTGGGACTCTGACATTTGTTGTCTCTTTTTTTTTAATTAAAACTAATTTTAAAAATAAAATAATATACCACAAATTTATTTTAATTGCTAAAAGACAAATTAAAGTATACAAAATAAATAAAAATATAATAAATGAGGTAAATAAAGAAATATCACAAAAGTGATTAATTAGAGAAAATTTAATTAGGCACATTAATTTACAAATTTTTACATACTAATTATGATTAATTAAATTTGGATATTACAAAATTTCTGCCAAACAGGCCCTATCTCTGGTTGAAGTTCTACTATGAAAAAGATGCCGAACGAGAAGAGAATGTGTCATTGTTTGACTTCTCAGTTGGAACCAACAAACAGTGCAATGCTCTCAACAGTTATAGTAAAAAGAAAAAAAGTTGATACAATGTAAAGCATGTGAAACCAAAATTTTAGTTTCAACTGATATGCCAAATGTTCTAAAAACTTTACTTGTTATATCTCAATTCACTAAAGCCAATGGCAACTTGATTAAGTTTAATGTATTAAGCTGATAGCCTTAAATATTTTTTTTAATTTTCAATTAGTTCATAATTATTAAACCCAATAATTACGAAAACTTCGATAGAGTTCTATGTTATTTTGAAGTCAGTTTAAGTATGCATATATTATGCGTGTTTTAATTTTAATTAGATTATACTGATAAATAGGTGGAAAATGATAAATTTTATACAAAAATATTAATGAGATCATTTAGGCCTAAAAAGAGGTTAAAGAGACTCATTTTATATAACTAATTCTTTCTTGAAGTCATTGGTCATACAAAATACTTGGTATCATTTTTGGAAAATTTGAATTGTTATCCCATATTTTTTTGGGAAAAAATTTTAAAACACTCCCAATATTATTACCTTAAAATTCTTATCTTTCAATCTTTTGAGAAAACTACTGCATGGTCTCATAATACCAAAAATATGTAGCAGACAAGTAAAGTATTGGCAAGTACTTCATAATTAGACACGCCTAGGTTTACATCACACATTAGTGGGGCTAATGCTCCTTATCCATCACTGTACTCCCAACTTATATCATTGACGTTACTTGATATGATGTTTTCCAGTTTCAACAAACAAAGGTAGCCACATTTTCCTTCAATATATATTCCCACCGTACACCAAGCCAGTGACTAATCTAGCTAGAATTTTTAAAAAAGCCTTAACCACTGCTAGCTATAAAGAGTTTCACTAAAATTAACTAGTGTATCAACTAATTCATAAATAATGTTTTTTTTTTTTTTAGTTCTTAAAGAGAGTTAGAACTTAGGATCGTACTTTTGCAAAAACATAAATGGCCTTGTTACAAAAAAAAAAAAAAAAAAAAAAAAAAAAAAAGAGAGAGGGAGAGAAGAAGAAAAAGAAATTATTCATAAGCGTCTAATATTATGTAGTCCCTCAATGTAACCCCATGAATAAAATGAGGAAAAAAACCAGTTGTAATAATTTGTCGACGAAAATTCTGCTTTAACAAACAAAATTCTATATGGAGGTGGGGCCAAAAATGCCAACTTCTGTGGGGTCAAAACTTACAGGATGGGATGGGCTTGGTTAGGGAGTGTCCTCATCAACATCATGTACAATATCATCTGTCCAAGAAAATCAACGAAACAGTTTAGATTCTATCTATTTTGCACGAATTGAAGCAAGAGATCACAATGAATAGAGATTTGGACGCAAAAGAAGGGAACAAATACTAAAGCCATTCATACAATAAATATTTGGAATAAGAAAGGTGTGTATGACAGCAGAGGCTAACAATAATATAACATCCTTCCTACCCCAATTGAATAGGAGAGGGCCCAAAAAACTACTTGCCAATTAAAAAGAAAAGTTTGAACCTTCAATTCATATTAGACAATTTTCTTGAATTGACCATTTCAAATTTCGTCAGAGAAAAAAGTTCAGTAGGATTTTCTGCAATAAATGGCACTTCCATATCTCTGTGAATGGAAAAGAAATCAGGTCCTGGGCTGGATTTTTCTTGGAGCAAATGAGATAGGTCGCAAAATGGAAAAACAACGTAATAGATGTGGTCCGACGACTCTTTCTCCATGTTTTCTATTAAAGGACACTTTGCAGCTCAGTACTGAAGTGTAAAGAATTTTAAAATAAAAGGCCACTTATTTTCAGTAAAACTAGTAGTTTTATTCTAACTGAAAGAGACAACTATAAGATATCCATAGAACTAAAAGAGGTTGACACATCTCATTTTTTAGTCATCACATGATTAATAGGATGATTAATAAGGTGTCTCATACTTTAATTTTAATTTGTCAGATTTAATTATGAGTGGTATAAAACTTTCACCAACCATTATAAAAAACAAAAAAATTTATAGTATAAAATTTTTATATAGTATATTTTTTAAACTTAAAACTTAAGTTACAACTAAAAACCTTTAAAACAATGAAAACGTTCATTGCTGTTAAAAAAAGCTATCAGGTACTATATATATATATATATAAAGCTATAAAAAATCAACGGATAAGATTGGTTTTAAAATCCCAACCAATGGTTGAAAATGCATTTATATTCCAAAAAAATGTAGTGCACAACAGGCTTACTCTTACGATTTATAATCAATTCTTTGCACCACCAGTAAATTGGGTGTTTAGAAGGGTAGTGAGAACCGTTAGTTAGAACTACTTTTATTACAGCATGTAAGAGCTTTACATTGTAGTTATTTTTTTATTGTAACTTTAACATGTGAGAGCTTTACACTATTTATAACTAAAAAAATGATGAAAACCAAGCTTTACACTATTTATAACTAAAAAAATAGTAAAAACCACCCTTCCAAACACCCGGTTTAATAATCAGAAATCACATGCAAACTCGTATATTTGGACATGCGAATCGTCAAATGCACATAACTTTTTGATTAATTCTGATTAACGTCTGAAAAATTGCTAAAGATAATCACCAACGGTGGCATTGAACATCTGTTATAATTCATGCGCGCAAAAGAAATCAGCAAAATGAATATCATATTACCAAAAGAATTTTACATTGTGTCATCTACAATTATTATTTATGGCATACATGTACACACTGACCTATACATTTAGTGAACCTTTTTGAAGACTTGCATTATTGGATTCTAATTGGTTAACCTATTATTTAAACCCCAAGAGTCGAATTTGTTTGAATTTGGAGAATTTTTTTTTCATATTGTTTATATTTAAGAGGGAGAATAATATCTCTTGCAAATGGTATTTCATCTACAAACCATTGACAAATTAAAAAACAACTTATGTTGATGCCCAACCTTAGAAAGTAAAACTCGCGCTAAAGATTCAGTGCACACTACATGCCACAAAATTATCAAATCCCTAAAGTTTCTTTCTCACATCATATGTACTAGTATTTAAAAAAAAAATTGAAGACAAAATAATTTAAACTCTGCACTTAAGGTAAAATCTGGTCTAGATTTATCATTCGATTATACTTAGACTGATTTGAATAATTCATGGTTATGCGTACCTCATTATTTTGTAATTATAATGAACGTATAAAACACCCATTGAATAACAAGTAAGGTCCCGTGCTAAGCCGTCATCAAGAATGTATCCATACAGTTTTAAATTAAGCATGCGAAAATTTCAAGAAAAATGCTTTATTAATTTATTCTTAGTAATAACACAGAAGATAAGAGGGGGGGAAAAACGTACCTCAAAAAAATGATTAAATTACCAATTTTAATGACTACTGTTGTGTGTTTAGTCTTTTTATGTTTGAGATTATTCCATTTATACAAAAAGAGTAAGATTGTTGATTTTTTAAAATATGTAAACTCTCGTATTAAAAAAACAATAATACAAAAACTGGCACAATTTTACATAATATTCTTTGGAGAAAAAAATGAAAAGTTAAGCGGACGGTGGATTTTGGCAGTCCTTTTAGTTAGTGGTCAAACATTTTTTTGAGCTAAATGACCTTTATTAGCCTTCATTTGAAAGGATGATTAAAACTGTCGGTTAAAACTAGTATTGATTGAAATAAAAAACATGAGTTCAAACTGTAATTTGTAGTTACAACTATTGTTTGAGAACCATGTAAAATTGTTGGTTGGAATTAAAATTGGTTGAAACTATTATTTGAAATTTGAACCAAAAATATGAGTTTGAACCGTAATTTGTAGTTTGAACCATAGCTTGCTATATTTAAACCAAAAATGTTGGTTTGAACGATGATGGATATGTTAGTTTAAACTAATATTTTGTATGTTTGAACCAAAAATATTAGTTATAACTGAAACTAGCAATTGAAACTAATAGACTTAACATATGTTGAAACTTATAGGAGATCCAAACATATCTTTGGGTTAGGACGGTTAGGACGTAGAACATATATTGGAACTGTTGTTCCAAACAAACACTTACTAGATTTTATTGTTTAAAATCACTTATAAATTAATAATTTATTATTGATAAATTAGTCTATAACTAATAGAACGAAAAATCATTAACTGATATTTGTTAATCATTGATTGATATTGTTACATTAATAATAAACCATCAAATTAATCGGTAATAAACCAACGAATTAATCAATGTCAAACCAAACATCAATCCATCATCCATTTACTATTTCTAAAAACACGCATTTTATCACTTACTAAAAAAGTTTAAAAATGTTCACTACTTCAAAATCCTTCAAAAAATTACATAACATTAAATTTTCCTCTCGTTAAATTGTCATATCTTCCCGTCCATGCAACAAAGCACGTTTTTTTTATCCCCGACTATGAAAATTTTCTATTATTTTGGACTAATTAAAAAACTGACGTTGATAATTACACAAGATTCAATGAACAACGATAATATTTTAACATTTTTCTTACAGAAATAGGAAAGAAATGACAAGGCAAATTTGCCTCCCTCGATAGAATAAATGCCAAGCAGACACCCCATGCCAGATGGCTCTTGTTTATGGTTTGCAACGCCCATGCCCCTCATGCAATTTTACCACTGTTACAGTACTTCTATTGCTAAATTAAACTAAAAATATAAATAAATTTTCGAATTTCTCTCCTCCTTGGGACACTTTTTCCTCGTTTAAAAACCCCCCCACCCTCAAACTCAAAAATCCAATCTAAAAGCCAATCCCACCAAAACCCAAAACTCTCCTTCATCTCTTCCTCTTCCTCTTCTTCTTCTTCTCCTTCTTCTTTCTTTCCTTAAAACCCAACAAACAATATACAAACTTATTAGTAGAAAAAAAAAAAAACCATGGTGGTTGTGTCTCAGCCAGCATTAGACCATTTCTCTCCAATAAAAACATGCAGACCCAACTCAAGCTTTTTCAAGGGAATCCCCGTGGTGGACCTATCGGACCCGGAAGCCAGTTCGTTGATAGTGAAAGCCTGTGAAGAGTTCGGATTCTTCAAGGTTATCAATCATGGCGTCCCAATGGAGTTCATGAGCAGCCTCGAATCCCAAGCTCTCAACTTCTTCAATCTCCCTCAATCCGAGAAGGACAGAGCTGGCCCTCCCGACCCATTTGGCTATGGAAGCAAGCGAATTGGACCCAACGGCGATGTCGGTTGGATCGAATATGTCCTCCTCAACACCAACCCCGACGTCGTCTCCGAAAAATCTCTCTTCATTTTCCGGGACAACCCGCAAATTTTCCGGTGAAAATAAAAATAAAAACAGAGAACTCTGTTTTCTTTTCTTTTCTTCTCTGTTCTTTCAACTCATTACTAGTATAATAAAATATATATTATTTTCGTATCTTAAATAGGTCTGCGGTTGAAAACTATGTATTGGCGGTGAAGAAAATGGCTTTTGAGATAGTGGAACTAATGGCGGAAGGGCTTGGAATAGAGGAAAAGAATGTGGTGAGTAAGCTGTTAAGGCATGAGAAAAGTGATTCCTGTTTCAGGATGAATCACTATGTGCCATGCCCGGAGCTTCAAGCATTGAGTGGAAGGAATTTGATTGGGTTTGGGGAACACACAGACCCACAGATAATTTCTGTCTTGAGATCCAACAACACGTCAGGACTCCAAATCTCTCTCAGAGATGGGACTTGGGTTTCCGTCCCTTCTGATCACACCTCCTTTTTCATCAACGTTGGCGATTCCTTGCAGGTAATATAATCATATATATATATATATATATATATATATATAGGATCAAATCATTTTTATCCAAAGAAACAGAGTTGTTGCAGGTTTCCATTTCAGGTCTTTTCTATTTCCTTCCTTCTGTTTTTATTTTATTGACAAAAGAAATCATTTTTTTCATTATTTTTTTACTTTGGTTCTGTGTTGGAGGTCAAATCAGACGTCGCATGGGGCAGTCGGTACAGTACTATTTCTGTGTTGTTTTTCCTTTGGAATTTCTTAAATGGGCATTGCTCTGTTTTATGCTTCTTTTGAAGTTTATCTCTCTCTGTTTTTTTTATTTTCTTTTTTTTTCCCCTCCTATTACAACTTTTCTAATATTTATTTACTTTTTGCTAAAACTACTATTCATATCATTCGCTCATTTACAATTATTTTATTACATTTAAACATGCGCTAACACGTGAGGCGCATTCTATTCTTTATCTTAAAAAAAAGATATTCAGTTGTTGGTTCTTATTTGTCAATTTTAGTTGGCTGTCATTTGGGTTATTTTTGTATAATGTTTATTTAAGGCCTCATGCGTGTTGTATACGATGAAGAACCGTGGCAGAACATCAATTCTAATTCTAATTTTTTTAATTAATATATGCAATATTTATTATTATTTAACTTGCTGATAAAAATAATTAATCTGTGTATCACACCAGTTGATATTAAAAAATTAGAATTACAGTTAGTGTTTTTCACATTACTCTGTTACCGTCGTAAGTAATTTAGTGCTACACAGAACAATTTTTCTTAAAAAAAAAAAAGAAAAAAGAAAATGTTGTATGGCTAAGACGAATGGTTCGATTGATGCAGGTAATGACAAATGGGAGGTTTAGGAGTGTGAAGCACAGAGTGGTGGCTGATCCTATGAAATCAAGGGTTTCCATGATCTACTTTGGAGGGCCACCGTTGAGCGAGAAAATAGCACCTTTGCCTTGTTTGGTGGCCGAAGGAGAAGAAAGCTTGTACAAGGAGTTCACATGGTGGGAATACAAAAAATCTGCCTACAAGTCTAGGCTGGCGGATAATAGGCTAGGACTCTTTGAGAAATCTCCAGCTCATTGATGTTATTTTGCTCGTCAAAATCCCCCCAAAGTTAGCAAAATATTAGAAGTTTTTTTTTTTTGGGTCAAAGATCAAAATAACTGGCTAGGTTTGGAAATAGTTGACTCTACTTTTGCCATAGATGGAAAACGAATAGGTTGTTCTTTACTTTTTATCCCCCCAGCTCTCTCTCTCTCTCTCTCTCTCTATATATATATATGTCTTCTTTTCCTTTTTTAGCCTTTTCAACCTTTTTTGCATGGTTTAAATGTAACAACAACCTACTCTTATGCTACAGTTAATGCGAGTTGTTTCATCATCATGTCATCATATAGATGTACCTCTGAAAAGCTGCTTGTCAAATTTCCACAAATGTATTTTTGTGATATTGACCTACCTTTGTGTTGGTATTTCAAACTGTACTTCTCAACATTGCCTTTTCTTTTCCTCTCCAGCAATTCTCAAGACTTTACCATACGCGTGTGTTTCCTTTTATAAAAAAGTCATCAACTGTTTATTTCTTGTTTTTATAATTTATAAAGTGTTCAACGTAATCGTAAAACTATTAATTAAAACTGTTTTTATTTTAATATATAAAAGTTTTATATTATAAATAATTTTTTTACTATAACATGTAAAAATTTAACACTGTTTATAATCAAGATTGTGATTAGGATCGACCTTACCAAACAGTCTTTTAGACTACATCATGAGAAATAACTGTCTTTAATCTCAAAATCCTTGCATGTCTAACTATTCCCATTTTGTATAATACACACTAAGTTTTCAATCTAAGTAAAATGCTTCATAAACTTTAAAATCGTTAGTAATTGAGGTTTAATAGTTAAAGAGCATTGAAAGGCATAGATGGTTTTTGTCACAAGATCCGCATATGAGGTTTTTTAATAGTAGAATTTATCATTTTAAGAAAAAGATTAAAGCTCAATACGTAAAAATAAATACTGAATGAAAATTAAAAACAAGTATTAGATATCACTTATCAATTATTTCAAACGTTCAAAATCTATTAAAAAAATCGAATAGTTCAATATGTAACAACACAATTTACTACGTCAAGATAGATTTGTTACGAGGTTTTTGTGATACATGCATGTTTCAACCACAATCGAACTTATTAAGTGATGCATCTTCTTGAGGATGACATGTGGACAGTTAGAGCCTTATGTGGCCGCAAATGGGTTGACCGACGCGAATACAGCCTTACGCTAACGCATCGATAAATTGTGTGAAGGCCAACATTTGTAACGGCCAGCTTTTTCCATAAAAAAATAAAAAAAAAAAACCCAAAAACTTTGATTCATGCCCAAAAAAATTTGTAGGCCGCAAAAAACGAGAGGACACTGCCAAAATTCCCAAATGACATCCTATATGCCTCAGCCTAGAAGGAAGAACACACAGTTTCATCTCTCACTGGCTCTTCAAGTACTGGCGCCTTTATCCGGTTGGGCTTTGAACCGTTGAGGGCAAGATCGGAATTCCAAAAAAATAATTTAAATTTTGTGAGAACAGGTGCTTTAAGGAACGGAGGTCATGTTCTTGACAATAATCCTAAGAACACGATGACTAAATCACACTTAGGTAAAGGAAATTAAAGTAGGGAAACATTAAATGCCGTTGTTTTTATTTTGGTATTTCTAAAAATAAAATTGAGAAATATGGTAAGGTTGTTTTTAAAATTGTGTTTAATTGTATATAGTAATATGTTTTTTAAAATAAAATATTTTATGATGAAAAAATTGTAAATTTAGGGCAAAATTAAATTTAATTTCAAAAACATCAATTATTAATATGATAATACTTAATAGTACTAATTAAGATTAAATATTAAACATTTCTTTTACTAAAAAAATAAAAACATTCAAGAGGAAGCCTCTCGTCTTCCTCCTTGTCTGCAATACCAGTGGGCTCCAGTGAGGCTGCGACACCAGCTACCTCCTACAACCACGATGGAGCTGCGACGATGACGGGAGGTGCACGACGAAGATCAAGTTGGGCTTAAGGGATTCACGCAATGGAGATCGAGGCTAGGTTTGGAGGATTCGCGCGACGATAGAGCTTGGTGTGACACTTCGACGTCGGTGATGGGTAAGGGGGTTTGTACGGCAATCCACACAAGCCCGGCAATAATGAGATCCGTGTGAGCTCCTGCGATGACAAGGGAACAAAACAGGAGGCGCAGGGACAGGGTGGGTAGTGGGTCGTGGGTCCCCGGGATTAGCCGGCGATGTGGGGGTCGTGGGTCTTTGGGTTCACCGACGATGGCTGGGGTTGTGCTACAATGGCTGCGGGTTTCCTAGAGATGGCTTGTCTCGGGGACAGTAGAGAGGCTGATGCAGTTGGGTTCTGGGAAAGAGAAACAGTTAAAAACGTGTTTTTTCAAAATTTGGGTAAAAAGAGAGTATTTCGGAAAAAGTTTTCATTTTTGTTTTTTCACATTTCTTAACCAAACATTGTTTTAAAACAATTTTATTTTAAGTGTTTTTCAAAATGGGAAAAAACATTTTGAAAACATTATCAAACATGTTGTTAATTTTCCCTTTTGACGGAAAATCAAGGCTAAGCAGCTAATATTAACTTCAAGCGAACACATTTTATTTTGCGCAAGTACTTTACTGCTAAGTAGTGAGTGTGATTCTTTTTTTCTTTTCTTTTTTCTCTTATTTAAATATGTAATCTTTTACACATCGACTGTATGAAATATGAAATCCCTAACAAGTGATCAGTCAGTACCCAAACAACACTGCATAAAACTAGACTTTTAGTTCCATCTGTTTTTAACAAAATTTTTAGACATATTATTTTTGTGTGACTAATATGTATATAGTTACAACTTTAATTGAATTTTTGTTGTGACTCAAACTTTTAGCCACGAGGTTTTCTATGACTAAAAACTTTGCAGCAAAAAGTTTTAGCCACGAGAAAAATTAAATTAAAGTTGTAATTAAATATACATTAGTCATAATTTTTGTTGTGATTAAAAATTTTACTAAAAACTGTTGTGACCAAAAATTTTTTTCTTTTTGGTCAAAAAAGAGTGGTCCAATAAATCATTATATAAGGGTACTACATAAAACCCATGTTTAAAAACTGCAAAGATTACATTAACCACAGCATGCCAATGCTACAAGAATTGGTTTAATTCTTATTTTATAGCATTAATTAAAAAGTATTTTATAAATAACTTTTTTTATGCTTTTTTTTTTATCTCATTATCATGTTAGCAACTACTTCTAATTATCACAGGTAACTATTCATAATTTCCACAAATGATCGTAAAAATATGTTATCGGTAATGACTACAATCACTAAGAAGCCGTTTGGGAATAATTCAATTGAACTAATGAGTTTTGTTTCAATCTAATTTTTAGACAATATTTTTTTTTACAAAATTTAAATTTATATATTATTTTCAGTTTAAATCTTTTGTTCGAATTTATGCTTGCAATGGGCTTTAAAAGAAAATGACTTCCTTCAAAAAGAAAAAAAAAAATCTGATGTGATAGTGGCATAAAAACTAATCATAGTCAGTATTATTTTTTTAAATATATATTTTTCTGACCTAGAAGTGCTAAAAAATTTAGGCTATGAGAAATTAAAGTATCAAGGAAGTCAGGGGAAGAAAAACAATATGGTACATGTTTACTTTGCATGAAAGAAAAAGGACACACTTTTCTTTTAAATAACATATTTACTTACAAATTAAATAATGATAGCTTTGTAAGCCTTATATAATATAAGAAATGAGAAACGAGAATACTAATCCTATCATATATTTTAGTATTAATTTCTTATAAAAAAGGATGAATGTTATATTTACTTAGATGTCTAAATTCAAATATTATTATTTAATGATTATTAGTTATGTTAAAAGGCTATTTTAGTGATTACATTGAACAAGACCCCTGTTGCTAAGTAAGTAAATACTAAAAAGGGAATGGAATTGTTTTCTATTACACTAGCTATCAAATAGATAAGTAAACATTTAAAAAGAAATGAATGATCCCATTTACTATTACTTTACTTTCTAATCCCATTACTTTTTTCCTTTATATTTTTTTACGATTTGGTAAATATGCCATATAATTGTTAATAACATGGCTCTTAGTAGCTAAACGCAAGCTTCATGGATAAAAGAATTGCTCCAACACATGTAGGTTAATCCAATCCAAATAGAAGCCCTTAAATGTACTTGCATGGCATGGTCTCTGCCTTATGATTACATTACCAATTCACCTTTAAACTGTACTTCTATGAGCTGGTACAAGGGTTCAATGAATCTTACAACAAAAGTACGTCTAACTCGTTACTTTCAGTGAACACATAATGAAGAGTTGCTAACGAAATTAGTTAAGTGCACTTGGTACATAACTTAACATGTTCAAGAGAATCAAACTTCCCATGATTATTTTTTATTTTTTTGTAATTATTTTTTATTTTTTCTAAAAAACAAAAAAGACAAACAATTATTAGAAGAAATTATATACGCTTCCAAATATTACGCATAATTCACGAGTTATGTTGGTGCATAACATGCTTGCATGATTAGCATACATAATACTTTTTTATCGTCTACTCCATCTGCAAGTTGTTGACGTACTAATTCTTGAGCTTTTTCTTGAAACCAGAGAGAATAGACGCACCTTAATATAACTTAAATGTTCCAGATATACGAGAGAATAAGATGTCCATTTAAAGTACAACTAAAATGATACATACGATATATGTTTTCTAAATTTTTTTCCCTAGCTTCTACGTATATATTTACAATTGAGATTATACTTGTAGTTTAAAATCCTCTAATGCAAGTATTCATATTAAACGTCAAAATTATTATTAGAATGTATCATGACACACCGCGTAAACATAAAAAATTAACCGTGATTTTTTTAAGAGGGAATATGCATAATCTTTGAGGAAAACGGTGAAAAAAGAGTATTATTAATTTAATCAATGACAACGTTAGTTATATATGTGTTAATTATACTTCTATTATCCAGTTCCATTGAATATGCATTTCATTTTAACTATCCTCCACTCGTTGCTTTTTTTTTTTTAATTTTTATACATACATACATATATATATATATATATATATTTCAAGATCACATCAATGTTGTTGTAAGACTGGAAAAGGGTAAGAGATCATGACCCAGAAATATCGCAAATTATTGTTTTGACCCTGATAATGGTTTATGGAAGTCCTTGTTTTTGTTACACTAACAATATGTATAATATATGTGAAGTATGAAAAAGATATAAAAAATAATAAGCCCATGGTTTATGGGAGGTAGTCCCCACAAATCCTCCACACAAATACAAGGACATTCTGAAAAGAAAAGGAGAAGTTTCCTTTAAAGGGCTAGCCAGCCCAAGTCACTCTCATCACTGACCAAAGAGTTTTAATTTGACCATCCCAAGTCACAATCATACCAGTTTTTTATTTTTATTTTTAATTTTGTTTACTTTTTAAAATTCTGACGAAGCATTCCATCACCATTCATCAACGTCCAAAATCAAAAAGTCTCTGGGTTTTGATACTGATTTGAGCGCTAGTATTTATTTATTTATTTTTTAATAATAATAATAATAATTATTATTATTATTCTTATTATTATTATTGGTTTCATAATTCAATTCCATGTATGCAATGCATGGTTTGCTAGTTCTTACACGCTCACAGCTAAAAGTCCTGTTTAATTAATTAATTTACCAAATTTCTACATTGATATTGCTCTGTTTTGCCGACTTTTTCTCTCTCTCTCTTTTTTTTTTTCCTAGACAAGGTTGTCATTAGGCAAAACTACGGACAAGTATTTCTCGTTTATTGATATATATTGTTATTTTAACCGTTCGGATCTCTTTTCAATGATCAAATCATATTTACGATTTGACGCAATATTGCAAGTGTGGTTAATTTTTAACACAGACCACTTGCATATTAAACCATTAATTTAAAGATAAAAAATACCTACTAATAGGATAAAAGTACTTATCTTATCTTATCATAAGAGCTGCTTTTTCATTAATATACTGCGTAATGTTCGCGTAAGTGAGCGTGCGTATACGCAATTGAAATGTTATTTATTTATTTATTTTTTTTGGGGGGGGGGGGGGGGGGGATTTTTAATCTTAAACATAACAAACTTCATCCAAAATTTATTTGGAGAAATTGTAGGTAATAGTCTAGTTTTAAATATTTAAAGTAGTACATAGCATCTTTACTACAACTGTTAATAAATAGAATTTTCTATTAAAAAATTTGAGTGAAAAATGAATTTATTAACTAAGAAACTAGTAATTGTTAATTTATATATATATAGCATGTAATATGAATAATATGAATAATATAAACAGGTTACAATTGAAAAAAATTAGAAAATAAGGAAAATAGATACAACAAAACCTTTAATTGAAGCAACGTAACGTGAAAATTAGATAGAAAATGGTCGAGGCACGTGTAGATCACGCTTTTTTTAAAACAGATTCGTCCCCTCCGGTTGTGCACGAGAATTCGACGGACGTCTGTCTCCCAGGATACAACGACTAGCAACGGAATCTTCAGCATTATCGGATACCATTTCCTGCGAACTTAAAACTGTTTTTTCCTTCTATCACCAAAAAATGACTACAACAAAAACTAGATGGAATTTGAAAAACAAAGGAAAAAAGTCTATGACTTTGTGAGTGCAAATTCTATGCAATTGTGTGTTTTTCAAACATGTGGATGAGAGTTCATTATATAGGCTTAAGAGAATAGAAGTTATAATCCACATTATAATGAGGCATTATTCAGAATTTATGTGCATAATGACATTGGTTGCAACCTTCCATTTTCCATGATAATGGTGCTCATAATCTCCCATTAAACCATTGGTTGTAACCCTCCATTTTTCATGATTATGAAGCTCATAATCACCTATTAATCCATGCCTTTGGGTGTTACAATATGAGGTTTATGACCTCCATTAATCTCCACCAATGAGCATCAATTTCTCATTCATCCAATTGCCATTTTTCTAACAATCCCCCACATGAATGAAATTGACAAACTACAGAGGAAAAACAAAGACACTGCACGATGATAGAGTTCTACGGTTAATATCTGCATAGGATAGGTAGGCGTTAATCCTTGAACCTTCCCTTGTGAAAGTATGTTTACTTTACTGGCTGATTAGTAGATGCGATGTCCTTGAACTGTTCTGTCATTTGTGTAAACGATAACATACCTCACATAGATATTTTCCTGACACAGTTTCAGTTCTCATGGTTATGTTCATTTTGGCCATGAACATCTCCCTGGTTCTGCAAGAGTTTCTAAAGAATTGAGCCCTAGCAATTCTCCTTTGAAGCGGCCCCACTTCTCTCTCACATAGGTGATTTCTTACTTAAGAGTAACCCGTATTACTCCGCTTGAATTCTCAACGTATTCGACTCATAAGAATCATTAAAAACAAACTGCTTAACATTTCCCTACGAGTATCACTGTTTTTATTATAGGAATGGGTTAGGATAACCCCCATAGTGATCTTACTCAGTCTATTCAGTTTAGTTATCCCATTGAACCTAGATCTTGGGATCTCCAGTCAACAAGATTGGGTTTTCACTGTTTCGACCTATTCTTTTATGGGCTTAAGTCCCATTCCTCTTGATGTTTTCTCAACTTGATCTCTATTCAGTCCTTTAGTTAATGGATCCGCAATATTTTCTTTAGACTTACATAGTCTATTGTCATGATTCCAGTTGAGATTAGTTGTCTAACGGTATTATGTCGACGACGTATATGCCTCGACTTACCATTGTACATCACATTCTGTGCCCTGCCAATAGCAGAATGATTATCACAATGTATGCATATTGCAGGCATAGGTTTAGGCCATTCAGGGATATCCTCCAAGAAATTCCTTAGCCATTCAGCTTCTTCACCGCTTTTATCCAAAGCTACAAATTCAGATTCCATAGTAGATCTGGTTATTACCGTCTACTTTGAGGACTTCCATGAAACTGTTGCGCCTCTCAAAGTGAATACATATCCACTTGTAGCTTTAGAATCTTGTATATCAGATATCTAACTTGCGTCGGAATACCCTTCAAGAACAACAGGATCTCTTGTATAATGTAGCCCATAACTACGAGTATACCGTAAGTATCTGAGTACTCTAACAATCGCTTTCCAGTGATCATCTCCTGGATTACTCGTGAATCTACTCAGACTACTTACAGCATAGGCAATATCTGGTCTTGTACAATTCATTAAGTACATTAAACTGCCTATCACTCTAGCATATTCCACCTAAGATATACTTTCTCCTCTATTTTTGGACAGATGTTGACTAGTATCAATTGGTGTTCTGGTCACACCAGTGTCATTTTTACTAAATTTGTCAAGTATCTTGTCCACATAGTGTGACTGGCTCAAGATGAGTCCATCAGGCGACCTTTTGATTTTGATTCCTAAAATCACATCGGCAGGTCCCATGTCTTTCATGTCAAACCTAGAGTTCAACATATCTTTAGATGATTTGATCATCCGATCATTGCTACCCACGATCAGCATGTCATCTACATACAGACAAAGAATAACATATCCATCGTCTATTCTTTTGACATAAACACACTTGTCACACTCATTAATTTTGAACCCATTTGACATCATAACATTGTCAAATTTCTCATGCCATTGCTTTGGTGCTTGTTTAAGCCCATACAAAGACTTCACCAATATGCAGACTTTCTTTTCTTGTCCTGGAGCAATACAACCTTCTGGTTGTTCCATATAAATTTCCTCTTCAAGGTCTCCATTAAGAAAAGCAGTCTTTACATCCATCTGATGTACTTCAAGATTCTGCAAAGCGGCAATCGCTATAATCATTCTTATGGAGGTTATTCTCGTTACAGGAGTATAAGTATCAAAGTAATCAAGGCCTTCTTTTTGTCTATAACCTTTTATAACAAGTCTAGCCTTATACTTGTCAATTGTTCCATCAACTTTCATTTTGCGTTTGAAAATCCACTTAGAACCTAGCGGTTTACTTCATGGAGGAAGGTCCACTAATTCCCAAGTATGATTCTGCATGATGGAATCAATTTCACTCTTTATGGCTTCTTTCCATAAAGGACCCTCAGATGAGCTTACAGCTTCTTTGAAAGTTTGAGGTTCAGCCTCTAGCATGTAGGTCAGAAAGTCAGGTCCAAATGATTTTTCTATCCTTGCTCTTTTGCTTCGTCTAGGCTCTTCCTCTTCATATTCGGTTTCAACTTCTTGATGATCCTGACTATCCTCTTCAATAGTCTTAAATGTTCGTTTAGATGAACTTGGACCATCCTCTTTGGATTTGCAAGGAAATACATGTTAAAAAAAATGATGCATTCCTAGATTCCATTATCGTGTTCTTGTGAATCTTAGGGTTTTTAGATTCATACACGAGGAACCAATAAGCACTACTGTTGTGGGCATAACCAATGAAGATGCAATCAACTATTTTTGGACCTATTCTCATCTTCTTTGGTGTAGGTACCATTACCTTTGCAAGACACCCCCACACTCTCAAGTATTTGTAAGAAGGCTTTCTAGCTTTCCACAATTCATAAGGGGTCTTATCTTCTTTCTTCCGGGGTACCTTATTTAAAAGGTAATTAGCCGATAAAATGGTTTCTCCCCACATGTTCTGTGGCAATCCAGAACTTATCAGCATCGCATTCATCATATCCTTTAAGGTACGATTTTTGCGTTCAGCCACACCATTTGACTGAGGTGAATAGGGTGGCGTAACCTCGTGGATAATACCATGTTGTGCACAAAATTCACTAAATGGTTCTACATATTCACCACCACGGTCACTTCTTACCATCTTAATTTTCTTATTAAGTTGGTTTTCAACTTCTTGCTTATAGAGAGCAAACTTCTCTATAACTTCATCTTTGCTTTTAAGCAAATATACGTAGCAATATTTTGTGCTATCATCTATGAATGTAACAAAATATTTATTCTCACCTCTAGTTTGAATAAATTTTAAGTCACAAACATCGCTATGTATCAAATCAAGTGGCTCAGTATTTCTATCAATCATTTGGTATGAAGATCTCGTTAGTTTTGCCTCTACACATATTTCACATTTGTGTTTGGGATCAATATTAAATGTGGGTATGTGATTCAAGTTAATTAATCTACGCAAAGTATTATAATTAACATGACCTAGTCTACCATGCCATAAATTAGAAGACTCAAGCATATAAGCGGAAGACTTTATTTTTATTAATGGAATTGGGCTTAATAGCCATTACATTCATTTTCCACATTCCATTTTTCACATATCCCTTTCCCATATACATTCCATGTTTAGACAAAACTATTTTATCAGCTTCAAAAACCATCTTGAAGCCATGTGAACTCAGTAGAGTTCTAGAAATGAGATTCTTTCGGATATCAGGCACATACAACACATTTTGAAGCTTAACTTCCTTGCCTGATGTCATTTTCAAAACCACCATTCCTTAGCCCTTAATCTCAGATGTGGCAGAGTTGCCCATATACAGCTTCTCTCCAGAATCTGACAGCACGTGTTCAACAAAAGCAGCTCTATCACAGCAGACATGGCGTGTGGCCCCAGTGTCTAGCCACCACTCTTTTGGGTTGGAGTCCACCATGTTGACTTCAGAGACCACGACAGAGAGACTGATGTCTGACACTTCTTGTGTGATGGTGTCCACCACATTAGCCTCTTTCTTCTTGTTTCTCTTTGGCAGCCTACAATCTGCCGACTTGTGACCCACCTTGTCACAGTTGAAACATTTTCCTTGAAATTTTTGCTTCTTTGAAATTCCACCCTTAGGCCCCAGCTTGGACCCCGACTTGGTTGTCTTGTTCTTGGAGCTTTTATCATGCTTAACTACATTTGCTTTGGCAACAGACTTGTTAAAAAGCTTTTTCTCAGATCTTCTATTGTCTTCCTCAATGCGAAGTCGAACAATAAGATCTTCAATGCTCATCTCTTTACGCTTGTGCTTCAGATAGTTCTTGAAGTCATTCTACGCAGGGGGTAGCATTTCTATGATTGCAGCTACCTGGAAAGACTCACTAATTGCCATTCCTTCAGCATGAATTTCATGAATGAGTAATTGCAGTTCTTGTACTTGACTAATTACAGTCTTAGAATCCACCATTCTGTAGTTCATGAACCGTCCAACTATGAACTTCTTAGCACCAGCATCTTCTATTTTTTATTTATGGTCCAAGGACTCCCATACTTATTTGGCCGTTTTTTTTGGACTGTACACATTATAAAGTGCATCAGTCAAGCCATTCAGAATATAATTCTTGGACAAGAAGTCAGAATGCTTCCATGCTTCAACAACAAGCAAGGTCTGAGCATCTGTTTCATCCTCTCTAACAGTAGGAGGATCCCCTTTCAAGAATCTTGCAAGATTCAGTGTTGTCAAATAGAACAACATTTTTTGTTGCCAAGTTTTAAAGTTCAGTCCATTAAATTTTTCAGGTTTTTCATTGTGGTTCACAAGAATCGTAACCGACAAAGGTTGTGTCGAGATTGAAGCATGGACCCTAGGAGATGGCATCGGTGTCTCAGAAGTGCTCCCAGTTGGAACATTCTCCGTTGGAACAACATTCATGTTATCACCCATTTCTTCAATTGAACCAAATATTAGTTTCCTTTAAAATTAAATTAAAAAGAAACAAATTGATAACAACATAGCATTGACAATCTGTAATCAACAACGAAACAAATCAATTATACAACTTATAATTATATAACGTAAACAACCTGTTATAATAGAGCGTTTACAAAATGTTTATAACCTATATAATATGTAAACACGTTGGAAAGAAGAAAATCAAACTATTAGCATTTAAAGACAAAACTGTTATAAACAGTAAAATATATATATATATATATATATATACACATTAAATGTCTTGATTGAAAACACAACATAGCAAACTGATATAATGTAAACGTTTTTACAACGCTCATATATATACATAAACAATTAAGATATAAAACCAGTTACATAACAAACAAAACATAAACAAAGAAACTATATAAACTGTTATATAACTGTAAACAAAAGAAACCTGTGTAGTATATAACTTATAATTAATTAATATAGAATACAACCGAAAATCATCAAAACATTAACAAAAACGTAAACATGTTATCTTATAACTCAAACTGTTATAAATTGTTGTAAAGGCAAAACCCGTAAACAAGTAGAACGTAAACAAAGAGATAAATGAAACTTATAATGTATGATAAATGTTTTAAAACAAACCTGTTATATACTTAAAAAAAAAAAACTATTATATACAACATAAGCCAATGCTATATAACTGATATATAACAAAATTGCTATAACATAAAAAATAAAGAAACTATTACAGCAACTGTCATATAATACAACCTTTATACATATATATACAAATATGTATATAAAATGTAAACAACTAGAAACGAAACAAAACTTTTACAGTTTATGCACATAAAAGTTAACTAATTCTTATATATGTATATATATATATACACACATACACATAAAACAAAAACAAAGGATCAGATCAATAAAAGGCAATTTTTTTTTTATTCAACCTGAATGATCAAATCAAAATGTTCAAACAAAACAAATGTCTATAACAGTAACAAAAGCCAACATTAGAAGCCAACCAAATTTATAGAAGTTGAAATGTAACAAAATGGTCATAACCAAATATGCAAGCAAACAAAAATTCTATAGTAAGATGAAAATGCGAGAACGAAATCATAAGATCTATATCTCCATTTTAGTAACCTGTCCATCTTCAAAATGAATCTATTTTAAGATTGTTAATTTATATATATATAGCATGTAATATGAATAATATGAACAGGTTACAATTGAAAAAAAAAATTAAAAAATAAGGAAACAAAACCTTCAATTGAAGCAACGTAACGTGAAAATTAGATAGAAAATGGTCGAGGCACGTGTAGGTCATGCTTTCCTTAAAATAGATTCGTCCCCTCCGGTTGTGCACGAGGATTCGACGGACGTCTGTCTTCCAGGATACAACGACTAGCAACGGAATCTTCAGCACTATCAGATACCATTTCCTACGAACTTGAAACTGTTTTTTCCTTCTATCACCAAAAAATGACTACAACAAAAACTAGATGGAATTTGAAAAACAAAGGAAAAAACTCTATGATTTGGTGAGTGCAAATTCTATGCAATTGTGTGTTTTTCAAACATGTGGAGGAGAGTTCATTATATAAGCTTAAGAGAATAAAAGTTATAATCCACATTATAATGAGGCATTATTCAGAATTTATGTGCATAATGACATTGGTTGCAACCTTCCATTTTCCATGATAATGGTGCTCATAATCTCCCATTAAACCATTGGTTGTAACCCTCCATTTTCATGATTATGAAGCTCATAATTATGATAATGGTGCTCATAATCTCCCATTAAACCATTAGTTGTAACCCTCCATTTTTCATGATTATGAAGCTCATAATCACCTATTAATCCATGCCTTTGGGTGTTACAATATGAGGTTTATGACCTCTATTAATCTCCACCAATGAGCATCAATTTCTCATTCATCTAATTGCCATTTTTCTAACAGTAACTATGTAAATAAAAAATTGTTAATATCGATGAAAATTATATAATTTTGGTGCTTCATGTGATTAAACTTGGTAAAAATTAATGAATTTTTCAAATTTAGTCATGGAATGAATTGAAGTAAATCCCAAATTTATCAACTTTGGTCATGGGAAATCTTAGATTTACTAACTTTAATTATACGTTAAACATGAAACTTTTCTAGATAAATCTTGAATTTTCCAAATTGGTCATAGAATATATACAATAAAGTTTAGATTTACTACAATTTACCAACTTATCCACAATTTGTGCAATTTATTTTTAAAATTCTATCCATCTTCTTTTCTAAATTTATTCAAGCAACACGATGTTGAAGGAAAAGTAATTTTCCTCACAACATTATTCATTAAATGCATATAAGTACGTAACGACAATATGCATTAAAGTACCTGCTTTTAATGCATCTATAATGAAAATTTGAAGCAGTTATGTTCCCAACAACACTATGGATTAAAGTTGCAATATATATCATAAGCTAGATAAGCACCTTTAATAGTTATGTCAAGCTTGATGTGGGTAATGGGCGTATTTTATCCTTACTTGACATCCGACGTTGTTTTTTCTCCCCAAAAAAAGTGTTAATTAAATTGCTACTCTTTTTTTTTTGTTGCTGAATAAAATTAAATTGCTACTTGATTATATGCTGATGCGTCCAGCCCTCATCGTTTGACCATGTTAAATAACCAATAATCATATCGTTTATTTTATATGGTTGTTCACCTTTATTTTTGTCATGTTTTGTTCTTCTGTCTGAAGAGTCCGGCAATAAATCTAATAATTCTTAAGCGGCTTACATGTCTACTAACAGGAATTTGTCTATTAGGTCTTACATGTAATTTTTCTTTGGGGAGTCTTCCATGTATATTTTATTCCATGATTATTTCTTTATATTTGGTTCTGTGTGACGAATTGACCTACACTTTTCGAATGTAAAGTAAAGTTGATTTACTAAATTTTACATCAACACGATTTGTCATGAAATTAATTGACCAACATGAAAGCGACAAGATTTTCCCCCCTTTGAAAAACAAACATAAAAGATTTTTGAACAACTTTGTCAACATTCCTCTGCTATTATGATAACTATTTAGTTTTCACGCGTTTGCATTATCTTTCGCGTCAAGGAATTACATGAAGGCTAAATACATGAAATAAGACCAATCTTATGACAAAATACCTGCATGAAAACGAAAGGACGAAACAGCATAAACACTATGCATAGGTCTAACATGTAGCATTATGATTTCTCCAAGTTATACCTCACACGTGCGTGCACTATTAATGATTGATATGATCTTTTTGATCTTCAGACATGCGTGCACGCCTAGGATGACAATTCCTTTTGGAGAAGTGAAGAGAAGAAATATGCTACAATCACTTGTTTCATCACCATATATCTTTCTCATTCTCTCACTTCTATTTATACCACATGTCATCCTATCTTCTAATAAAAGTGTAATAAAAAAAAAATATCGCATTTTACTTGTTTATTGCAATTCTGCGGCTCTTCTATATTAATTAATTTTATAATTGATATCATGTTATTTTCTTCCCTTCTCCTCTTCATTGCTGGACACTTTTGTACTTCGTCGAACCATTAATTAACATTCCTTACCTTCCTATTTTATCAAGTCGTTTTGCAAAATGTGTTCTTAAACCATCTCTAGTGCACATGTCAACATTAATACCATTTTCCTCACATATTAAAAAAAGAAAATAAAATATTTGATGTGCTATTCTATTTTATGCTTCAATATATGAGACTATTTTTAATGTTATATTTATCTTTCCTCGTAATTGTTAAGCCTTAAAAGTAGTAAAAATAAACCTTTAATATTAAAATACTTAGAGAGTGAAAATTTTGTAATGGTTAAAAGAGAAAGCTAATGCATCAACCAATATTCATTAAATGCCAAATTTTTTATATGCTACACTTAATTGTAAACCACCGAGTTTAGCATATGTTGGGCAGTATTTATTTACTCTCAAGTGTCAAAATTTAGCATTAGCACATCAATATAGTAATATATTGGAGATGCTTTAAGGCATTTTTTTGTAATCATGTAACACACATTGTATTTATAAAAATTATTTTTACAAATTTCCCTTGAAAAATAACTCCTGTAACAACATGCTTCTTGATAGTCAAAACATATTTGTTCCTCTTATTTATGAAATAGTAACAAGAAAATCCTTATGTTACATTATGATTTTCAGCTAAAATAACATAAATGCACATAAAAAAATGAGAGTTTTATGGAGAATTTAATGTATAACTCTAGTAGAACCTTCCCGTGAAATTGCACAAAAGAAAAAGAAGAGATTAATGATTTTAAATTTTTTTATGATTTTTCAATTTATTTTCAAATTAATTGAAATAAACTTTTAACTTCAGGTTAGCTTTTTTTTTTTTTTCTTTTTTTCTTTTTGAGAAGTTAACTTCAGGTTAGCTTTACACATAATAAAATTGATAATTTCTCTTGCAGGAAAAAAACACACAGGTGGGTATTTTGTATTTTAGTAATCAAATCTAATAAAAAAATGATTTTGATTACATTTAACGGTTTTAAAATATGCAACATTCGTGGGTTCCTATAGGAGAAATTCCCCATGAAGTCATCAAAGTTTTCCTTTTATTATATAGCATACATCAATTATTATGTGTCAATTTAGGTTAAAAACAAATATAAGAAGTTCTTTTGCTACTACTTCATAGATCAGGGAGACAAATATTTTGTTTTGAAGATCAATGGACACGTTGCTATAAGGAAAATTTTTTATAATTAATCCTTACATATTCATTGCAAGTTTTTTTTTAAAACAAAAGAAGAAAAGACGACATAAAAAATTCTGAATTTTATTTTGTTTTCTACACGACATTTTTTTTCCTAGTATAACACATTCCAAGAAAATAAAAAACTTTCATGTTACCTCTCTTTTCTTGCTTTAATGGAAATATTTTAATAAATGAGAAAAAATAAAATTCTCCAAAATTCTATTTACTAGGGAAAACAAAGAGTGAGAGTTATGATAAAAGATAAAAAAAATATGAGTATAAAATTATGCTTTATTTTAAAAGGGAAGTGAGATTGACATGTAGTAAAAAAAAAAAAAAAGCAAGACACTGAGAAACAAAATGATTGACCCTAGCAAAGGGTAGGCTATCGTGAACTTTACGAGGGTATTAACAAATTATGATCATGTCAAGTGTTTATTAATGTACCAATGAATACATCAATCTTAATACCACGCCTTTATTAAGCGCATTAGAAAATACCAAATCAAATATGACTCATTTATTAATGATGTTAACTGTCCCAATCTGTTATAATCCATTTAAATTAATTTGAATAGATAATTGAGACAGTTATGATTTATTTAACATAAATATGATACGTTTATAACAAATATATTAGTCAATTTCTCTTTTATTATCAGATTCAAAGTGAAGTTTAGCCATAAGTTTTAGAGTTCATTTATTTATATTTAATAATTATGTGAACTTGTATATTATATAAGAAATAATTAGATTACTGGCAAATTCAACAAAAAGAAAAATTTAGAAGAAAAAATAATCATGTCAGTTCATATCAATCCAGGTTAAGTTGGTTAACTCAAATACGACTCATTTATTAATTATCTCATCAAATACATTGTAGTAAAAGTTACCCATTAACTTCGTATAGGTTTCATATCTTGTTGTTGTTAATATCATGACCTAAATTGTCATCCCCATACTTATATAAGCGTGTGTGTATACACAAATAGACCCTGGATCAGAGCACATTGGGCTTACCAGCAGTTGTTCCCCGGTACAATATACTTGATTCAAATTTGGTACCTATCAAAAATTCCCAAAAAGGAACAGAACACACTACCGAGGCAAGTTATATTCCGGCGGAGAATATTATTGGTAAGATCCCCATATACACCAACGCAGGTACCATTTTGAAATGGAATATCCTTATATCATGTGTTTTAAGAGACATGAGAGAGGGAGAGAGAGGCAGAGATTTATTGATTTTAAGGAGCAAAAACAGATCTTCTTCTCTTCTTTTACTTTCTTTTGTTGGGAATAGTAAAAATATGCCGTTCAAATCATGAGCGAAACTTTGTGGAACAATGTGAGAGTACGTGATCCTTGTTAAAAATATAAACACGCATATTATGTATTTATAAAACCAAGAAAACAAACAATTCAATTTGGAAATTAACTAAACTACACTGCGTGTGAAGAGAAAAACCAAACCGGGCAACATTGCAGCACATTATCTTTTCTTGTTACTATTATAGAGTAAACGTTACGTAGACACAGAGATCCAACAGTTGTGACCACATACAATTAACCAACGTGTCACAAGTGCCAAGTCACAGGATTTCATTTTTTTTTTCCATCTTGGGCCCTTCATAATTTGTGGAGAATCACGCGCAAGGTGACCAGACAGGTTCATGAAGTTATGCCTCCTTTTCGTTTCATTTCACTTTTTTTTTAACTATCTTATTCTTACAGGAAAAAACATTATTATTTGACGTTCCCTTCGCGATGGAATATAATAGATTTGATTCCACATCATCAGCACTTTTTCTATTGCTATATCACATAAATCAATTTGTACCTATTATAGGTACATCAAATTATCCGAGCTATACGTTGACAATGTCTAAAATATAGACTATTTTTTTAATTGGAATTAATTGAAGAATAGTATATATATAAGTTCTTTTCTTTCTTCTTTTTTTTCTCAGCTTTCAGGAGACGGAAAGGCCGGTCAATTTGAGCTCTCTATATATAATACTAATGTTTTTACATTATATAGAGGATATGTAGTATCAAAGGTTGTAAGACTGGTTTTTCAAACTACATTTTCAACGACTTCGAAGGGATATTCAAAATTGTAAATTTTGTAAGTATTGAAAACACTTGGCATCTCTCTTTTTTTCTTATTAAAATCATCATTTCTTCGCCCCCCCCCCCCCAACCCCAGAGAAAAAAAAAAATCGTTGCCCTTTAAAAAAAAAAAAAGAAGGAAAAATCAGTAGCCAGCTCTGTATGGACACTTGCTAAACCAATTACAAATGATTATATATATATATATATATATATATATATGCTACATACATAATATACGTATGTCCATATATGTAGACACACAAGCAAGCTATACTTTTTGATGGCATACCTACTTTCTCGACCCACTCTGCGGTCTGCATTTATTAAGGGTTAGATTTACGAGTAACACATACGACGTGTATATATTTTAGACAAACTAAAGAGCAATCCGATATAGTGGAGTGCAATAAAAGCATATAAAATTCGTTGTAAAGAATGCAGAAAATGGGATGACCTGCGGTCATAAGGCTAACAAAAGAACAACCATAAAAGATTTTAAATAAATAAACCTAGCTAGAACAATAATCATCAAAGATTTGATCACCAAGTAATCCCAAGGCACATCCCATGGAGGTGAATCATTCAAATCTTAAACTGAAATCGGAATAAGCTTGATTCCAACGCCCTTGCCTGCATCGAATTCATATCAAGGCAACTTGGGACACCTTAACAGTTGACACCCTCTAAAAGTCAATTCTATATCTGCTGTAAAGGATAAATCTATAAATAAATTAAGCGAATTTATTCATCATATTTATTCATCATATTTGTGTATATGTATTTTAAATACTTTATGATTATTATTAAAATTTCATAATTATCTATGTGACCTTAGATATTGTATATAAGTATTATATATAAAATGATGATATTTAAATATGGTAATTAAAATGGTTTGTAACAGTTAATTAATTATTCAATCAAGGTATGAAATCTTTAATTAAGCGTTAATAGTACAGGTCATTTCCAATGAAAGTAGAACAATTTTATTAGAATTGTTAATATAGTGAGTTATTAATAAGTGCATTGTACATAATGAGAAATGATATGATATGATATGAACAGTTGACAATTTCCTTTAAATACAACAAGTTCTAATTATATTGATTGATAGTCATATATATGATGAACTTAATCTTAAGTTATTAGCAGACATCTATTTATAAATTTATGTCATTTGATTTACTAGGTACGGATTTGAGAATCTAATTCTATCCTTTGTTTTTTGAGGGCATAATGAAGTAAATACTCGGGATTGTTAATATTACAAAATGGAATCCATTCTTTCCCTAACAAGAGGCAAATAAATAATTCTCTTTAGTATTGATTTAGAGCTTGAATAATAAAAGCACTCAATTCGTGATTAAATTCATAAATTGATCATTTATTAGAGAATCAATGGCACTCAAAGATAAAGAAATAATTAGAGAGGTTAACGGATATTACTTTGCTCTGATTGTGAATTATTTATAGAGAATCGAGTTATATGCAATAGCTACATCAAATGGTCGACTCTAAAAAACAAGTAATTAAGATCTATAATTTCAAGAATGCAATTCTAAGTACTTAGAGAAGTTACATTAGAATAAAAAAAAGAGAGTAGTAATTAAAAAATTTAATTAATATATTAGTTTTATTAGAGCTTGAAATTATGGGTCCATTAGTCTGTCATGCCCTCAAAATCAGGTGGTGATGTGACGGATTGATTAAGTTAATTAAACCAAATTTTTAATAAAAATTACCAATTAAATAAGTTTGAGTTATTTAAAAACGTGGCCATTTAAAATTCTTTGGGTTACTATTCCTAAATTGAAGCAGATAAAATGAAATGAAATAATAAGAACAAATAAACACGAGTTGGGCCCCACCAGACCTACAATTGTGCACACACATGGTACTGACAATAATAAATTACAACCATGGTCCGAACATAAAGGAAAGTATTAAAATTTTACATGCCTTGAATTTAAGATAAATAAATAACCTAAACAAATTCCTACAGCTAGCGAGTCTATCCAGTAGACTCCCAATCGGTCCTATGCTAAAGTTCACCTAGAGGGGGAAAAGTTTAAAACTAATAAAATGTGAGTGGAATGCTCAGTAGGACTAAGCTTTTGAAAACAGTAATTCGAATATAAAGATTTATTGTTGACACATAAATTATGAAACACAATAAATAAATAAAATTCATTCTTACCAATTTAATCTTATTGTCCATCCAGAAGTAAATTCATTATTATTATCTTAGGCAAAACATTAATATTACTACCGTAGTGGCCTAATTGGGTTTTAGGACTTGCCCTTAAGGTCGTTCTCTACACGACTCGATCTCTAAGTATGGCATCATGCCCTAATATGTCATTTCGAATGGTATTTACGACACGTCCGATATTATGTCATTATTTAGGTCATATCTTATGGAGTATTCTCATTTACATTCATTATTCTATTCATTATGATCATTCATTATTTAGTAGCTAATGAAAATAACAAATTAAATTCATCTCGATCATTTCTTGAAAACATTTTAAAAGAAGTCATTTTGTGATCAAAACTCTTTTTAAAACATGGCTACCAAGGAAAAAGGTTTGGAGTCCTAGCTATATATCTTATACCAATGCTCAATACCATAGTCGTTAGCTCCACGAAACCATGAACAACCTTAAAGGTAAACTAATGTCTAGCAATATCTAACGTGGAGTATTCTACAATACTACACCATCTCATGGTGTCTTAGTATGCCTTTAAAGTTCACAAAATCATATTACAAGTCAAAGTCTTAATCTAGGTTTTAAATGGTGAAAACAGGTAAAAAACAACAAATTTCACAAAGCCCTGCCGGCCTGCTGAACTCTACAATTTGGCCTACCAACCATATGGAACTGGCATGCCGAACTGTTCCAAATTTAGCCTGCTGACAATATGAGTCCAACATGCTGAACTTATGAGTCCAGCTTGCCGATGCTCATGATCGGCCTACGAAACTGGCAAAATCTAAGAGACTCGAGACTTTGAGTCTTGGCCTCCCCGAGCTCAAAGTCTCATTACTAACCTATTTTTTAGCTCCCAAAGCATGCATAATGTTCATAAATGCTAGAAAAAACACATTGGAACACATTTAAACACTTTTAAACAAGTTTTACATAGAAATTTTTAAATTATTCCAAAAATGAGAAAAAGAGAAAAAACTTGATTTAGCTTGATTTCATCAAATCAAGCTTAGATTCATGAGGGTTTGGGTTCTACTAATTTACATAGAAGGGCTTTAAAGCCAAAACAAACTCGGACTTCAACTTTCTAAGAAAACTAAAAAATTTGAAAAAAAGTTTGAAATTTAAAAAATAAAGTAACTAACCTCGAATTTGAGCTTGAAACCAAGTTTGTAGAGGCTTAGTCTTGCTTCCAAGCTTCCAATCTAGCTGAGAATCGAAGTTTTTGCTCAAATTTTTAAAATCAATATGAGAGAGAGAGAGAGAGAGAGAGAGAGAGAGAGAGGAAGAGAAAGAGACAGGGTGAGTGAGTCTAAGAGAGTGAGGGGGAAAGAGTGAGGGAGAGAGGGGTAAATAGAGAAGAAGAGAGTGGTTTTGCAAAGTGAAAACCATATCCAGCACATGGTTTTCTTGGAGGGGCATATCAGGTATATTTGATAAATTATTATGTTTCAAAATTCAAAATAACAAATAAAAAGAACCAAAAGTAAGATAAATTTAAAAATATAGCGAAATAATTAAATTAAGTTCAAATTTATATTAAGTCATACAAATTCACCATCTTATATACTAATCTCACTTAACAGTTTTCTAGGTGTTACATAGTCCCCCGCCAACCTTATAAACATTATTTGGACAAGTGAAATTATTAGTTTAAATAATTAATTGAGAATTATTGAATTCTAAATTAAATATCACTAAAAATAAATTAGTTATGACCTAAATTATAAATATAAAATAATCAGATTATTTAATAATAAAATAATTAATTTTGCAAGACACACAGTCTCATTATGTGTGGCGCATATAGTGGGAGCCTCTATCTGGGTGTGGCACCATCTGCTATTAAGGGAAAGTCCCTTGTGCACGTCAACGCTTGTTTATCAAGTTTTCATATTTAGAATTTCTAATATTGAATAAATGTGATTTAATTCAAATATGGAAAGTTGAGTATGGAAACAAATGAGATTCGATAACAAGTAGTATTCTCACCTACTCTGTATAGAGAATGGCACTATATGTATAGAGATTCTCTCTCTGTGTGGCACCAATGATAGTGAAGGAATGAGAAACTTATGTCTTTTATTTTAAATTAAAATATGTGATATTAAATGAAAATTAGTGGACTTTCTAGAATGAATTAGCTCTATCATTCTCTATAAATAGAGGCCTCCTCTATTCATTAAATAGACAATTGAGAGTCTTGGTTAGATTGAGAAAAATTTGCCAGATAGTCTGAGCATGTAGAGAGAGAAGAAAGAGATGATGTGTTCTTCTATTCTCAATCCTACTTTGCTTATGCATTGAGATTAGTGGGAGAATAAAAGTGAGTTGAATGATCTATTTAGAAACCATAATTCCTCCAATGTCTACACATTTGTCCATCGCGATATTAAGGACTAGGTAAGGAAGACATTGATTTCGATTAGAGAATGTCACTTTCCCAAAAGAAGTTATTCCATCTCTTGTCTTCTTCTAGGTAAGCAAAGTTTTATATATTTGTTTAAGAGTTAAATTCATATAATCTATAACATATTTTACAAAAATTTTGAGAAAATTTTTGTTATATATATATATATATATATGTTCTGCACCTTTATTACATTTTTGCTATTTTTGTGAAATATTGTTTTCTAAGGGCAACAGTATCAAGCTCTCTACTTTGAATAAATGAATAAATACATATATATACAAACATGCATGCATCCCTATATACATGTATGTTGGAAAACAGTATATAACAGAATTTTAAAAATTTTATATCAGAGTATTTTTCAAAACACAAGTTTGACATGCTAAATCCATAAATTAATGACAAATCTTACTAACCACTTTTGTGACTCGAAAAGCAGCAGCAATCTGTGAAGAGAAGAACATTCTAGAAGAGTCTTAACTAATTAGTCTTCTTTGCTATTCTCTATCCACGATAGGAGTTAGGGTGGTTGCACATCGTACAGCTTTTTCTTCGGTGACTCTCCTTCCAACCACCTGAGAAGACCTATAGTTAAGGTTCTTGATGTTGAACAATAGCTCTCAGGGAGTTTCAAAGTTTCTCTCACTAGAGTACTCACTCTATGCTTCTCAAATGATCTAAATAACAAAGAAAACTCATCCTCTATTTATAGTGGTTGGATCTAGGGTTAAACCTTATCAGATTAGGCCTTAAAATTTGAGTTTAGATTAACTTCAAATGAAAAACCCATTAAACACATATGCTATTTTAGCTGTCGTGGTCGATCGTGATACAAAGGCACAGTCGATCATGTTGTCACCTATGACAATGTACGAATGTTTCTACTTATGGAGTCCCACTCCAATGACCAAGACAAGCCATCTCCTATTAGGGATGTAGACAATATACCAATCTTAGAATCAATAAAATGCCCAACTTTATTCCTTCGATTACGGATCTTGTGATTTAGACCATCACTTTTAAGATTCATGTCTTTCATATAATCTGTCCATCATATGCATGATTATTAAAGGTTTAGACTGACAGTCTCAGACTTTTGTTTGCTTATCATACATTCAGCAAAAATAAACATAAAGAGGACAACATTTGGTGTATGAATAGTAAATTAACTCTTTATTGATAAAATATCTCCAAAAACATATTACAATATTTTACTCCTTAGGGCACTATGTCTAACAATCTCCCACTTGCACTAAGTGAGTAAAAATGATATATCTTGCATCTTTATAGCTTCTACATGCTTCTTGAAAACTCTCGTAGTTAGTGTCTTTGTGAAAGGATTAGCTATATTGTCTTCAGACATAATTTTGCATACTGCAACATGCCTAGCCTCAATGAAGTCCTTTATCACATGATACTTCTGATGAATATGCTTACTCTTCTTGTGAAATCTTGGTTCCTTAGCATTAGATATCGCTGTAGTGTTATCACAATATAGTGATACTGCCTTATCCATACTAGGAATTACCTCAAGACCTCCAAGGAACTTGTAGAGCTACACTGCATCTTTTGAAGCATCACTACCTACCAAATACTCAGCCTCCATCATTGAATCCAAAGTGCAATCTTGCTTAACACTTCTCCAAACAATGGCACCTCCACCTAAAGTAAACATAAAACTAGAAGTAGATCTTTTTGAATCTAGACAGGATTGAAAATTCGAATCAGTGTATCCTAGAGGTGTTAGATCCTCACCCGAATACACTAGCATAACCTCTAGTCCTTCTTCGGTGCTTGAAAATATGCTTGACCGTAACCCAATGGTTTGGTCTTGGATCTAACTAAAATCGACTTACTATCCTGGCCGTATATTAAATGTCCGGTCGTGTGCAAAGCATCGTATGTATGAGACCACTCACTACTGAAGCATAAGGCACCTTTTTATGTATTCTCTTTCTTCATCAGACTTTAGAGAGTCTTTCTTAGAGAGAGTAATTCTAGACCTAGATGGTTTGCCCACCTTTCTTAGATTTCTGCATTACATACTTTTCAAGAATTTTATTTATGTGGGTCGCTTGGGATAAAACTATCATTTTGTTTTATCTATGTGGGTCGCTTGGGAAAAAACTATCATTTTGTTTTTTCTATCCCGAAAGATCTAGGTACTTAGAACATAATTAGCTTCACCCAAGTCCTTCATGTCAAATTGCTTGGTCAACCATAATTTGACTGATAACAATGCCCTAACGTCATTGCTAATAAGCAGAATGTCATCTACATAGAGCAATAAAAAACACCTTCCCATTCTTAATGTGTTTGTAAACCTATGGTCTATCCATATTTTGTTTGAACCCATAAGTCTTGATCACTTGCTCAAATCTTATGTTCCAAGAACGAGAAGCCAGCTTAAATTCATAAATTGACTTTAACAACTTACAGACCTTGCACTCTTGACCTTTAGCCTTGAACCTGTCTGGTTGCACCATATATATGGACTCATCAAGATAGCCATTCAAAAAGACTGTCTTGACATCCATTTGCTAAATCCTGTAGTCGAGAGTAGCAGCTATGGATAAAAGAGTGCAGATGGACTTAATCATTGCTATAGGCGAAAAGGTTTCCTCATAATCGATTCTTTCCTTTTGCATGTTTCCCTTTGCTACTAGTCTAGCCTTATAGTTTTTGACTTTCCCATATGCTTCTCCCTTTCTCTTATAAATTTAGTTACACCCTATGGGTTTTACAAGTTCCCTGACTTGATTAGTCTCCATAGATTTCCTCTCAGTGTTTATAGCTTATGTCTAGAGCTTTGAATCAACATCTTCCATAGCTTTTGTGTAAGTGTAAGAATCCCTATTATGTTCAACCAGTTTAGCCAAGTAGGATTCACCATTAAATATATACCTTTCGGGTTGACACTCGATCCTTCGACTAAGCCGAAGCCCCTCAGGTTGTTGTTCGGTTGGTTTATTCTACATGGATTGAATTGGTTTCAATTAGAACCCCTAGAGTGATCGACTCACTTGCCAACTCCTTGAGTATCACTTTACTTTGAGGCTTAAAGTCGTTCATGTAACTTTCCTTAAGGAATGTTGCATTTGTTAATACAACGATTTATTTTCTTTTGGGTTATAGAAAGAACCCCTTTTAGTCCCTTTTGGATATCTTACAAATACACAAACTTTCAAATGTGCTTCTAACTTGTTTGCTTCCTTATACAAGACATGAGCCAGACATCTCCATAGGCGAATATAGTTTAAGGATGTCTTCCTACCCGTCCACAACTCATGAGGAGTTTTAGGAACCGATTTTAAAGGTACATCGTTTAAAAGATAACATGTAGTTTGTAGTGCATATTCCTAAAAGGATAAAGGTAACATCGAATAATTCATCATGGACCTAACCATGTCTAGCAATGTCCTACTTCTTTTCTCAACTATGCCATTTTACTACGGAGTGCTCGGTGTAGTCAAATGGAATAAGATCCCATTCTCTAATAAGTGTCCCAAGAACTCATTGGAGAGGTATTCTCTACCTTGATCAGATTGAAGTGCCTTTATGGGTTCACCTAATTGCTTTTCTGCTTCATCCCAAAACTCCCTAAACTTATCAAAAGTTTTGTTTTTACGATGCATCAAGTAGACTTACCCATATCTTGAGTAATCATCAATAAAAGTGACGAAGTACTTATAACTTCCACGTGCCCTGATGTTTATGGGACCATAAACATCACTATGCATAAGTTCTAGAACCCCTTCAGCCCTATTGCCCATAAACCCAAATGGTCTTTCAGTCATTTTGCCCTCCAAACAAGATTCACATTGTGGTATAGATTCTACCTTCAAATGTCCATCCCTTACCAACCTTTGAATCCTATTTAGCCTAATATGACCTAATCATAAATGCCAAAGATAAGTCTCGTTAGAGTAAGAAGTTTGAAGTCTTTTAGAGTTATCATCGATCTAAGTGTTTTGGAGTGTGTCCATCTTAGATTAGATAAAATATAGGTTGTTTTGCATCCATCCACTACGAATAAAAAGTTTGTTTTTATGAATCACAACTTTATTGTTTAAAGAGACTAAATAAGATTCTTTAAATAAACAAGAGACAAATATTAAATTCTTCTTAAGTTTAGGAACATAAAAACAATCTCTCAAAACCAAAGTCCTATAATGATCAAAGAAAGAGAAAAAAAAAAAAAAAACCTTCCAAAACATAAAACAATACTTAGATCTAAACTCTTGCATACTCCTCATGCAAAATACCTAGCTACATATACAAAAATTACAAAAACCATAACATAAGCGTAAATAAGAATTATTACATGCTAACAACACTTAAAATAAAACCATAAACCATTTGCTTACTTATTTACCCTTGAAGATTTACACGAAGAATGTCTCCAAAGTCTCCTCCTTAGCTTTAAACTTTTGGCTAGTAAATTCTAGTGGGTGGGAGATAGATTTGAGAGAAATGAAGAAAGGAAATTGATTTCTTGCTATGGAGGAATGGAAAAGAGAGAGAGAAAATAAACTAGTGCTGTGGAGGAAAAGGAAGAAAATGAGCTCTTGGTGAGGTAATACTTATTTATAGATAAATACTAAATCTTGATTAGATTTTCATTTAACTTCTAACCTTGGCTTAAAGTGTTTCACAGATACAAAAATTGGAACAAAACTTGGTTATTTCCCCTCTAATTGTTGGCGCTACATCTAAAAGAAAAAGAGAGCAAATTTTGCATTGAATGCACTCCATGCTTTAGACCTTACCTAGACCATGCTTTGCACTATTCATCATCACATCATTGTTCGTTTGTCATGGCACTTTACCCACATAATCCCTAAATTAAGGAAAGCAAATAAAGTTTCCTTTGTTGAGGAAAACTAAATAGCTACTAGGAGACTTTTGGTTTAGATAGGTTTGCTCAACCCAATCTAAGACTAATATCTATATAGGTTAACATTAGGGCCACACAAAAATATCCATAATTGGCCTACCTGCCCGTTCCATGCTGCTCCATCCCGCTTTAGGTGGTTATATGTCAAAACCACTCTTTTGGTAGAAGTTGTAGTTTAATCCGCTATTTTTGACCGGCGGCTGCGAATTTAAGTTTGAGACCACAATTTAAAACCTCCCTGCCTACGTACCTATAATTATATGTACTATATGAAATAAATTTTTAAATGTCATAGAATATGTGTAAGTTTTTGACTTTTGACTTTTAGTTTTGCCATCAATTACATATTTGATAATCTAATTGATAATTTAATTGAGCGCTATTTTTTTTTCTTCTTGTTATGTAATCCTTTTGTTATGTCCTAATAGGGGTTTTTGATCTTGCCATATAGATTATAATGTATACGCTAAGCTATGAATTATGATATTGTTTTTCTTTTCCTGTATTTTTCTTTTTTTTAAAATTGCCATTGATAATTTGATGACTTTTTACCTATGTTGTGTTTGGTAATAAATATGATTTTTTTAATCTTTTTATGAAGGTATAAAATGTTTGATAGTAAAAGGAAATTGAATGACTTGACAAATAAGCCAAAGGCATAGGTTAATGCACAAATGAAGAAAGGAGAAAATGATCATGTGGAAACTAATGATAAAAAAAAGAGGTAAAAAGAAAACCAGGGTGGTGTCCAAAGTTTGGAAATATTTTACCAAAATTAAGGGCGATGAACCTAAACATCCTAAGGCTAAGTACTGTAATTACTGCAGGAATAAATATGCCGTGCATCCGAAGAATTTTGGGACAAGTTCCATAAAGAATTGCTATGTAAATTTATGTCCCAAGAATCTTTAATCATATTTTGTTCTTTATTGGTTGTATCAAGTATGTTGAGATTTTATTAAAATTAGTATCAAACCATGCATTACCCTCCCAAATTGCCCGCCAAAAAACCCACTAAAACTGTTGAAATTTTAGGCAGTTATGGTTTAGGCTTTTTTCAAATTGCCATATAATAAAACCACTTAATAGCCACCCATGCCATCTGTCGTGCACCCCTAGTTAATATCGGTAATTTTAAGTCGCGTAATAAAATCAAATTGTTTTTATTTTTAAAATTATTCTTAGACTGCATAATCATAAAGCTGACTTTTTTATACTCTACCTCGGTATTGACACATTTTCAACAGTGTTAATTTCTAAACTCGAATAGCATTTTTCATCGAATATGCTATTCATGTAAGTCCAATTTGTAACTAATAGGCAATTAAGGATTTATTTTGCTTTAAAGTGTTTCTTGGTACATTACTAACACTACAATGTACTTGAAAATTCTTTTAATTTAAATACTCATGCTGCCTACAGATTGAAATTTCTCTCGCCATACATCACAGTGACAATTTTTCAACCAAATTATTTGACGACAAAAAGTTAATAATTTTAACTTTAAAATTTACTTTATAATTTTGGATTATTTATATTAATCCCATAAATCCTTTCGTAACAAAAATTCATATATGATATTTTTAAGAAAATCCTTGGCTTAAATATATATATTATATTATTTAATTCTTGGATTTTTTCGATCATTACGTTAGTCTTATTTGATGTTTTGATTAAAGTGACAAAGTCTTGTAAATTTCCTGTCATGAAATAACAATGATGAGAATTTAGTTTAACTTCTCCAATTCTATTGATGGAGTCATTTCTAGAGATGACATTGCAGCTACCCATTATGACATGTATCAGAGATAGACCATCTCCGTGAAGACATAAAAAATACCTTCAGAGAAATATAAACATGATTAATCGCACTAGAATCTATGACCTAAGTGTTACTTTATTTTTCGACAAAACAAGTCTCAATTACTAGAAGTTCACACATGCTTCCTTTAGATAGGAAGCCTTGCAATTCTTCTTTATGTGTCCAATCTTCCCACAGAAAAAACATTTTAGCTTCTTTACGTTTCTCTTATTCTTCTTCTTATCCTCGCCTTTTGTTGGGATAGAAGACTTCCTATTCTTAGCCCTTTGCTCCTTCTATTCCTTGGGTTAGGATTGGAATTAGACACAGACGTCAACTTAGCTTTGCCACCAGCAAGAGTTTCCGTGATCAAATTTTCAAACTCCTCTAACTACTTCATCAACTCAATCAAGGTCACATTTTGTCTATTGCTCAAATTATATGAAGCTCTAAACGGGATGAACCCCTTTGATAGAGTCTTAAAGACCATAGCCATCTATGACTCAACATCAATGTTAGCTCCATAGGTTTGAGCCTCAGCGAGGTATCTCATGATTAACATCTATGCTTCTTCATAGAAGTCCCCAATCTTTGTTTGCAGTTTAAGAGTTTTTGAAGAGCCTTTGCCGTTTCATTAGGGTTTAGCCCCCAAACATGTCTTTGAGATTATCAAAGAGTTGCTCAGCAGTCTCATGTTTCTCATATTGAACCTGTAGCATATTATTCGTGCCAGCCATAACGTAACAATAGGCCTGATCGTTAGTATCTTTCCAACGATCATATGCTTAGATTAGCACTAATTTTAGTTTCTTAAAGGAAAGGACGACATTCATGTTCCTTTTCCAAGCATTATTATTCTCGCTAGTTAACATGTTCTTGTTAAGTATCGATGATAAAGTATGTTTAGACATTTTAATGTAAAATAAAGATTCATATATCAAATATAAGCAAACATTCCACAACAGTTTAGTAAGATAACAAAAAGAAGTTAACATACAATTGTGTTTATGTGTCAAAACCTTGAAAATATCATAACCTTACAATGATAATTCCAACTTAGAAACCAACAAGCCACCTAGGGGAGACTTGCCAAATTCAATTAGGAATGCGGTTCCCTTCTGATTAATATATGCCATTCAAGACCCGTCTGATTTAGCATATACTAATAATCATTTGCTTTGGTGATTAATTTCATTAACAAAGCTCTAGGGGAGGTTAATAACAAAATTAATCTTGAGTATATAACCATCGTTTCAACTATTTTATCGATGATTTATAACTGTCACCTAGGAGTATACAACAATAAATCATGCTAAAATAAATTATCCTTTCGAAGATCCAACCTGGTACATGGTGAAATCCCTTCCTTAGGGTCGAAACCACCATGTGCTACGTACAGACCAATAATGGAGGCTTTAGGTTCTCTCTTCAAAAACGTTCTCCCACTCAATATTTTAAAAGTCAAGGTTTTATGTTAACATGCATGAACAATTTTTAATGAGAGGCACTCCTTATTCTACAGGGCATGTTATCAATATACGTGGTAATCGTATTATAATACAGATAAGCAAAGCAACATACAAAGCTATACGCAAAATAATAAATAGCCATAATATCATGGTTCCATCCTAGAGAAAAGAAGGTAAAGATTACAAAAGATCAATCGAAATATATTATCAATTCCTCATCTAGTATCTTTTCTTTGTATCTTTCTTCATGTGACCTCCATCTTTTATTCTTCAATCTCACATAGATCAAAAGGCTATTTTTTTGGTAATCATAAAATTTCATGTTTCTCAGAATTGTCTCAAAAACAAAATAAAAAACTACACCAAAAAAACCCACCTTTTTTGAAAATTGTTTTACACTACTGCTGCCCTACCAAACTTTCAGATTGGCCTGTCGGTCTGTGACCATTAGCCTACCGACCTAGAAAGTTTGGCTTGTCTACCATGCTAAGCCAGCGTTTTTCTAGAAATTTTTTAAAAAAATTTAAGTAGTTTTTAATTTTATTTTCAACAATTCAAAAACATAAAAATTTATAAACACAAAAAAAAAAAAAAAAACAAAGAACTCCAATCATCTCCATCTTCTAAATCTGTCTTTACTTTAAATAATTATTTAAATACAAATTTTACAAATTAAAATTAAGATAATAAATTCTAGAGGTGATGATAGAGTGCTATTAATTACATGAAAAACTTAGATGCAAATTTTAAACTCTAAGGAACCATAACCAACAAAAATTAATTAATTCATAAATAATTAAAATATAAATTTAATCAACTGTAATTAATTAATAAACATTCACTACATAATCTCATGATAACATTTAATCATATAGAAACCCTAGAGTACCAACTCTCTAAAAAATTAAATTCAAGCATAAGAGAAAACAAGATCACATAATCCATGTATATAGCCTGATCACAAACCCATAAAATCAATGTAAAAACCAGGCTCAGGTACCAATTGCTAGAAAATAGTATGTAACAAAATTTTAAAAATTTTAAATCAGAGTACTTTCCAGAACACATGTTTGACATGCTAAATACATAAATTAATGACAGAGCTTTCTAGCCTTTTTTGTAAACTGAACAGCAGCAGCAAGCTATAAAGAGAAGAATGTTCCAAAAGAACCTCAGCCAATGAGTCTTCTTTGCTATTTTCTATCCACGATCGGAGTACGAATGGTCACACATCGTATAGCTTTTTTTCTGGTGACTCACCTTCCAACCACTTGAGAAGACCTAGAGCTAAGATTCTTGATGTTAAAAAATAGCTCTTAAGGAGTTTAATAGTTTGTCTCACTAGAGTACTTACTCTATGTTTCTTAAATGATCTAAATAATAAAGAAAACTCACCCCTGATTTGTAGTGGTTAGATATGGGGTTAAACCTTATCAGATTAGGCCTCAAAATTTGAGTTTGGATCAACTTCAAATGAAAAATGCATGAAATGCGTATGCTATTTTACCTGCTGCGGTCGACTATGATACAAAGGCATGGTCGACCATGCCGTTGTAGACTTCGAATTACTTCGAAGCTAATTCGAAGTCAGACCTCACAGGCTTAACTGGTTGATCCAATCTTAACTAATTGGATAAATCCTCTCTTATTTGACCCATGTATTCTTTATAGAGCCCCAATTTTAATTCAAATAACCCAATATAAACGTTATTTAATTAAAATAGTTATATACGGATAAACCCATGCAAATAAAATATTATCAAAATAATTCAACATGCCCATATTGAATTAATTCATAAAATTAATCCAATCAATAAACTAACATGCATTATTAAATCCAATTAACTTGAATTTTAGCTAATCTAATAATTTAACATAAGTCACCAACATGTAGGAAAAAATGCGATATCGTTATAGGATTATTATGAGCTAGCAAAGGGGACCCGATGGATATATATAGATCAATCACCTATAATTATAAAATATAATATCTCATATGCATATTTTATAATTATTAACTTTAACACTACTTCACTAAAAGCTTAGAATTATATTTTCGAACTAAATAAAATTACAAAGCTCCAATAAGCTAACCGTCTATGACATATCATGATGTGTTATATCCCAATAGGATATTTATAATTGGCTCAAGGATAAATTCCATTTTATCTTTCCAATTATTTTTATCTTATGTTCCATTATCACACCATTGGAATACTTACTATCCATAGATAGTATACCATTTAGTTACACCTATGTATCCAAATAGTTGAGTGCTCTAGTCTTCCAATTACAAGATAATGCATATAAGAGAATATCATTAACTTTACAAAAAGAGCTATGGATTCTATATCTATGAATAACGAGTCTACATGAATCAAGAATCATGCCTCAAATGTACCATTATACGTACCATCATTAAATCAGGATATCATCTTTTGATACATCAAAAGATACAAGTCAAGAAGACAGCCCTATTAGTCATTTCAGGATTAAGACACAACACCTATGATTGTCCAAAATGAATTGATTTGAAGAAACGAAATTATTAATCAAATCAATTTAACTTTTTATCCCGATCCAATACATCGTCATCTATGACAATGTACCAATGTTTCCACTCATGGAGTCCCACTCTAATGACTAAGACAAGCCATCTCCCATTAAGGCTGTAGACAACATAACAATCTTAGCATGAATAAAACGTCCAACGTTATTCCCTTGATTACAAATCTTGTGATTTAGACCATCACCTTCAAGATTCATGTCTTCCGTATAATCTGTCAATCATATGCATAATTCTTAAAGGTTTGATTGACAATCTCTGACTTTTATTTGCTTATCATACATTCAATAGAAATGAATATAAAGAGGACAACATTTGATATGTAAATAAGAAATTAACTCTTTATTGATAAAATGTCTTCAATAATATATTATAACATTTTACTCCTTAGGGCACTATATCTAACAATGTATACATGCTTGCATACAAAAATTCTCTTTTTAAAAAAAAAAAAGATAAAGATTAAGCATAGTGTATATATAATTTTGAGAAAGCAATACATCTCTCCACAGTATATAGAGTACTAACTCAAACAAAAATTTACATAGAATATGTACTTTGCTCCCACATATTTTTTCTAAATTTTTTGTCACTCTAGTTGTGCAACTATAACTTTTTTCGTGCACCTAGACTTTAATTTCAAACACTACCTTCATAATTAAATTATATTAAGGGAACAACATACTTTTTCTTTTTTTTTTTTGGGTAAAAAATAGTGCATTCTAGGGATAAATGATGTTAAATTACCAAAATTACAGATTTGGAATTTCATTCACAAGAAAAAAGGTACGAAGTTTAATATTACAAAAAATAGACATTTTAACAATGACTCCCCTAAGTCATTGCTAAAAAAGTTTTGACGACAACATATCCTTCTTAAATCTTTGTCGCTAATTTTTTGCAATGTTAACTTGTTGTGGATAAATTTTAGTGACGGCAATCGTTTCTATAAATTTTATATGTCAACTTTTTAGCAACGACGTATGGCGTTGCTAAAAGTGGTTTGATGCAACGTATGGCGTCAATATTCTCATCACTAAAGCTTAATTTTTTTTTACTAAACGTTGCTAAAATTATTTTTTCAAAATTTAATTATTTATTTTAAAATTCAATTTTTTATATTTCAAAAATTTAATTGTTTATTTTGTAAAAACATGTTTATTTCAATTAATTTTATTTAATTAATAATTAAGTAGAAATTAATAAAATTCCATTAATCAAAGTAGCAAAATACAAAAAAAAAAAAAAAACGTGTGAAGACAAGTAATCAAATGAAAATAAAAAATGCACAATAATGTCGTAATACATAATAGTGTCTAATTTTCTAAATTTTGTGAATAATCCTCTTCTTTATTTGATTTTGCTGGAGATAAGACACTTTGAGGTGGTAGGGGACAAAAAGTTCAAAAGCGAAGATTAAGTTGTGACATTGCAACAACCATTTGTAACTTTGTGTTTTCATCTATGTGAGCCACTACTTAACAGCAGGCGGAAGCTTTGTGTGCGTACTCTAGGACGATTATGATCTAGTAGATGAAGAACAAGAAGCAATGTTCTACATACTAAGTGTAGGACCAATTTCCTTAAGTGCCCCTCTAAGTGAGCTGTATACCTATTCCATAATTCCCTCCTAATTAATTTTAAGGAGGGACGAGCTTCGAGCAAACCGTGTAAGTTGAGTTTGCCTATCCTCAACCATCTAAGCCTGTAATTAATTGAAGATGAAGGAATTCATTAACAAAATGTGTAAACTATAAATTTTAAAATAGTATTGAAGAAGATGATAAAACATGCTTACATATGTAGCCTTAACAGCTTCATTGGCCCATCCTATACCTTGGTAAGAATGCTTGCTAGGCCAATTATCAATTGGCAACTATGGCGTCTACATATCTAGATTCATTCACAAAATGGAAATGGTGTCAAGAGTTTTTTTGTTTCTTATTTTTGTAAAAATTAAATTTTCAAATCAATGAATAAAGTGACTCACTTTTTTGTTTCCATGTTGGGCATAAGATGATTGCCCCTGATAGCTTGGCCATTTCAAGTTTGCATGATTAGCTGTATTTGTCTTTGACTTGGCCTATATACTAAAGGAAAAAAACTTTCTATTGCTGATGTGCATTTGACTGTGTTAATGTCATTAAAAAAGATAAAGGAAAATAGAAACTTGGAATGTTTTAGACATGAATCAATCATAGCATAGGTGCTAATGTTCTGGATACCTAACGTTTGTAGAGATCCTAGCCTTAGCACCTACTAGGTAAGTCATGTTAGACATGTATGCCCTAAGGAGTAAAATATAATATATTTTTGAAGACATTTTTATCAATAAAGAATTTATTATTCATATACCAAATTATTGTCCTCTTTATGTTCATGTTTGTTGGATGTATGATAAGAAAACAAAAGTCTTAGACTGTCGGTCTAAACCTTTAGAATCAAGTATATGATGGACAGATTATGTGGAAGACATGATTTTAAAGGTGACGGTTGGAATTATAAGATCCGCAATAGAAGGAATAAAGCTCAGCACTTTATTCATGTAAAGATTGTTATGTTGACTATATCCTTGACAGGAGATGGTTTGTCTTGGCCATCGGAGGCGGACTCTGCAAATAGAAACATTTGTGCATTGTCATAGATGACGATGTATTGAATCGGGACATAAAGTGGAATTGATTTGGATTAATAATTCTATCTCAGCAAATCAATTCACTTAAGATAATCACATGTGTTGTATTTTAATCCTAAAATAAGTAATGAGCCCGTAGTCTTGACTTATATCTTTTGATGTACTAAAGGGTAACATCTACATTTTATGTTGGTACATATGCTGGTACACTAGAGACATGAGTCTTGATAACGTAGACCTGTTATTCAAAAATATAGAATCCACAGTTCCTCTTTAGGAGTCGATGATATCATGTTATATGTGTTATCCTATAATTGGAAGACTGGAGCGCTCAATCATTTAGATACATAGGTGTAACTAAATGGTATACTATCTTTAGATAGTAAGTTTTTCGATGGTGAGATAATAGAACGTAAGATAAAAAATAATCAAGAAAGTAAGATAGAATTTATCCTTAAGCCGATTATGGATATCGTATGGGGATACAACGCATAATGATAGGTCGTGGACACTTAGCTAATTGGGCTTCATAATTTTATATAGTTTGAGAGTGCAGCTCTAGGCTTTTAGTGGAGTAGCTTTAGAGTTGATAATTATAAAATACATATATGGGATATTATATTTTATAATTATCAGGAGTTTGAACTATATAGATCCATCAGTCTCTTTTGCTAGCTCATAATAAATCCTACAATAATATGGCATGCTTTTCTAATAAATTCATGACTTATGTTAAATTATTGATTGGCCGAAATTCGAGAGTATCAGATAATTCATGTCTGTTTATCAGTTAAATTAATTTTATAAATTAATTCAAGATAAACTTGTTGAATTATCTAGAATATTTATTTTCCTAGAGATTATTTAGATATGGTTGTTTTAATCAAATAACTTATCTATTGAGTTATTTGAATTAAAACTAAGGTTTTATCTAAAGAATTTGGAGTGGGAAATAAAAGATTCGCAGGGATCATTTATCGTAAGTTTGGTAGGTCGATTTATTAGTTTAGCTTGCCGATGGTGCAAGTTCAACAAGTTGATCCGTTATTTCGGTCTACCAATTTAATGATTTTTTGATCATGTGTTTCAGACATGATTTTATCAGATATTGATCTAGATTTGATTTTTTTAAGGCCATATCTGATAATAACCAACCATGGGGACGAACTCTATAAATAGGGAGCAATTTTTCTATGTTATTGAGATCAGTTGAGAAATTAAGAGTGAGCACTTTAGTTGTGAGTCTCTGAAACTCCCTAAAGAGCTATTGTTCATAAATCACGAACGTTAGTTATGGGTTTTCTCAATTGCTTGGAAGAAGAGTTACCAAGGAAGAGCTGTACGAGGTGTGCCTACACACATACTGATCGTAGACAGAGAATAGCAAAGAAGACCAGTTGGTTAAGGCTATTCTAGAATGCCTTTCTTTTCATAGATTGTAGGAGTTTTTCAGTATTCAAAAGTTAGTAAGATTTGGTTAATTTATGCATATAGCGTGTCAAACTTGTATTTTGAAAAATACTATGATTAAAATTTTGAAAATTTTCGCTGTGTACTATTTTTTCAACAACCACTCCTCCATAACTTTTGAACGTTTCAAAGAGACATTCTTCAAAATCCAGTATGCTTTCTTTGCCTCACAAGATATGACGACATCTGTCTTGAGATCATTTGGTATTTGGAAGCATTTTTCCATTTTATTTAAACATTAATACTATAGAAGCGGAAAAAAAAATTAAAAAGTTTGAAAGAGGAGTTGAATTAGTAGTCATACTCTGTTAGGAATCTTGTTTTGATCGAGCACCAGAATACAGCCCCTTGTCTTATTCTTATGGGCTACACAATCCCTCTGATGTGCCTCCACAACACTTTTGAAGAAAGCAACATTATCGTCGTTAGTCTTCCATGCCTTACTTGTTTTTATTGAATGTAACAGGCAATTTCCATGCAACAGTGACAAGTTATCTTTATTGCCCAATTCTTGTCCCAACCTTGTTGACGACCTTGGTGTTGTAGCATTTTTCGGGTTCGTGACAATTTGTACACAGAAAAAATATGAATTATTGCAAAAATTTATACTTGGATCACGTTGTTGGGTAATCAGGTCGGTCTCGAAGGGGGCTTGGATCCCACTACAGACCCTGCACAAGTTGCTACTAGACTTGACATGTCTACATTTTGATGTAGAGGAATTATGATTTTTTATATAAGGAATTAGATAAGTTTAGAATCATAGTAAATTATATAGGCTTAAACGCTATAGGGTAAATACAATATGTAAAAGTCATTCATCATCACTGCTTATGTCAAGACTTTATCTTCAGAGTTATAATTTGTATCATTATCTTCAAAGTCGGCTTCGTGTGTTAACAGTGTGTTAACAGTGATAACTCTATGAAATAGAATTACTTTAGCTCCATTTGGCATTTAATTTAGCTATGTTTTTGAGGTTTTTAATTTCATTTTATTTAATTTTGTTTTATTTCTTTTTGTTTTACTTTAAAGTTCTGTTAGATGTTTCTTTGTTTTTATTTTAATTTAGTCTTAGCTTCCTTTTTATTTATTTCCTTATTTTGTGCAGGTTAATTGAGTGCAATGGGCAATTTGGTGCTTAAAAAGCAAACAAAAAGAATGAAATTTCGAATTAAAAAAAGGGGCTTTAAATAACGCCACGCGTGTCCACCTTCATTAGCCTCAATCACGTTCTAGAGCCGTTGGATCCTCTCGAGATTCATCATCCACGCGCGAGTCGTCCAATGCCACTGAGTAGAGCGTGAACGTGGTGGAACCCAGTTGCAGCGTGGCTCAGCAGTTGAGCAGGATCCCGTACGTTGTGCTCCATGGAAACTTCTATGCATCTCTGTTTTAGCCACTCTTTTCAGCCACGTTGACCAATACCCTTTTGCGAATCAGTATGTGCCATGTGGAAGGCCTTCCTGAGTCTTTAAAGTGGTGGATCATTTCTTTTGCTATTACAAAGAAAACGACTGATAGGAGGGCTCAGAGCCTCAACGCCCATAAGCGGGGCCGCAGCACGTGTCAAGGGCGGAAATATTGGAAATATTCTGAATTTTTACCTGTTCTTCACTTTGCTCAATGCCTTTAAATGGGACATTTTAGGTTCTAATTGGGTGGACTTGAGGGAGACTTTTGAGAGACCTTTTGGCACACTTTCGAAGGCAAAATAAGTTAGACAAGACCCGATTGAGTAAAAAAAAGATGATGAAGTTCAGTGACGGAAGCGTTCATTATTTTTATCACTAACTTTTCTTCTCTTTCTTTGTTTGTGTCCAATAATATTATTATGGTTTTATTTTATTTCAACGTGAACTAATTTTATTTTTTTAGAGGTCAGACGTAGTTTATTCTAGATACTATATCTTTTATTTTTTAATTATCTTTAATATATATATTTTTAGTTTATTTATATTATTCTGTTTTTAATGCTTTTGATTTATTTGTCATGAATTGAATGACTTAGAATTTAAAATTTAGTACCTGTGAGAGGGAATTTTATATATGACTGTTGGATAATATGACCTAAGATTTTATAGAGTTCAAAGGCCTATAATTACTTTATAGCTATTTAAAAAGAACCACAAATCTTAATAAATTTTTAATAATTTAGCTTTTATAGGATATTGAAATCAATTATTAGGAATATTTCTACATGGCACTTGGGAGATGACATTGAATCAATTAGGGTTCTTGGCTAATAAATTGGAAAAATTAATTAGAAATAAATTGACAATAAAAAGGCATAGTTGACAACAAGGTGAAGTCGAAATGTTTAGTGTTTTGTACCATTGATTGTCTTGTCATTAGTGTCTCGATTTTCTTTTAAATTTAGAATAGTTTTATTTTTACTTTTGTAATTTTATTATTATTTTGATTTTCTAGGTAAAATTAGGATCATTTTAATTACAGTACTTAATAAGAATTTGATAGTAATTTCAGAGGAAAACAACCCTTCTCATCACCTTACTATTAACATTGTACCCTTGCGGTGTGGTCACGATCACGTTTTTGACACTGTTGCTGGGGATTATTTTTATCTTATTTTGTTAATATTGTTGCCAATTAGTCTTAATCTTAATCTAGATTAATTTGTTTATTAATTTAATTTTCTTAATTTTTCTTCTTCCTTTTGTTTTTCAAAGGTTTCTTAGGTCATTGATGCAAAGAAGTCTAAGTTCTGAGCTTGTTCTTTGTAATCTAGAAGTCGAAAGAACACTTTAGGCAATAAGAACAGCAAAAAAGACCAAAAAACAAAAATTGATGGAGGTCGAGAACACTAATCAATGCCAACAATTTTGAGCCAAAGCGGGCACTAATAAGTATGGTTCAATAAAACCAATTTGGAATAGCCCTACTTGAAGACCCTAATGTCCACTTGGCGATGTTCTTGGAGATATGTGATACACTAAAGATGAATAGTATCACCGAGGACACCATAAGGCTTCGATTATTCATTTTCTTTCTTAGGGAAAAGGCTAGAAGATGGCTGCTATGACAACCCGCCTTTTTAGGCAGTCGCTTATCTTTTTTAAATATCGTTTTTAAATATTAATCTTACTTACTCAGTAAAAAAATACTGAATTAAATTATTTTTTCCTTTTAACATTCTTTAAAGCGTACTTAAAAACTGTTGCGACCTCTATCGCCATTCAAGTTGTGACCTCGCTCAACACTTGTTTTTAAAACCATTTCACATCGTTTCTTAAAACTTAGTAAGACACATTTATTAAATCATAGCTTAAATCTTCACTTTATAATTATATAAAACAGTTTGTAACCTGCATCTTAAAACTTTGAAAACATTTCTTAATACTTTGACTTTATCAAAACTTTGACTTTTTTTTTTTGAACTTTGAAAACATTGTATCAAATAGTGGAAAACCTTTTCTTTGTGTAGAGGAAGCAAACTGTGGTGGTGTCCATACCCAAATCCTCGCATCTGTCCTCTGTAGCACCCCGCTCTTCTAACGGGTTCTACTGGTCACCCATAAAACTACCTAAAGCATGAAGAAACTTTTTATGAGCTTTCGCTTAGTAAGTTCAAACATAAACTCACAAATCATTTAAACTTGTTTTAAAAACTTTTCTCATAAAAACCTTTTTCTTAAAACGCTTTTCGTAAACGTTTTTCATAAACATTTCTAAAAATGTTTTTCATAAAACATTTGTGAAACGTTTTTCTTAAAACGTCATTTATAAACCTTTTCTTTTAAATATAAAAATGTTTTTCATAAGCATTTAACATAAATACTTTATAATAAGGAATACAAGCAAATTCATAATGCATGATTCCAATTATGCTCAATTATGAACTTCAAATTTGAGTATTTTATGAACATTCTATAAACTTAAACATTCCTTTCTTTCTTAACCTTTATCCTTGTTCCTTAACTTTCTTTATATTATAACCTTTAGTTTTCGTACCAACATCTTTAATCATGAGATCATAAACATGATGCTTCCTTATGAAAGACTTGAGACCATCGAATATTGAGGTCATTTACCTCACATCTAAGAGGTCAAACTTTAACTTTACTTTCATTATCTCACAACAAGGAGGTTGGTATAACACTTTTTTTTTATCTTTAAATTACCTCCTTATTAATTTTAGTGAGCCTATCAAATGCAATCACATCATATGCAAACACACTTGCAAATCATAGCTTGTATTGTAAAACCTATTGCATAACAAATGCAACATAAGACGCAAACACGTTTTGTAAATCATAACTTGCACTCTTAAACTTATTGCATAACAAATGCATCATAAAACGTATAACTTAACCTATAAAACATTATGCATTGTCAAAATGCAAAACATACTTTAAATACTTTGAAAATCATAACTTGAACTTTTAAACACATTATGCATACACTACAAGAAATTTTGGATTACACGACCTTTATTTAACCACCATTTCCTAAAAACCATCATGGTAAGGCAAGAAAAGCGCGGCGAGTTATGCCCGCGAAAATGAAGACCGTCGTGGGATGGGCGGTAGCTACCACGATGATTTTTTAAAAAACCGTCATGGAATACATGAGCTACCACGATGGTTTCTTGAAAAACCGTCGTGGTAGCTACAAGTACATTCCACGATAGTTTTTTAACAAAACCGTCATGATATCTTACTTAAAACCCTTTTTCCCCACCTCGACATTCAAACATAATTTAAGAACTCACTTCTCAAATACAAACACAAACCCTTTTGAATCAGCTGCCACTGTCCCTCTCCGCCTCTACACTCCTTAATCTAAGCCCAAATTGTAAGTTTTTGTTAGAAATTGATAAATTGTTATTGATTGTGTTGTATAATTAATTCAAAATTGATAAATAGTTGTTGATTTTGTTGTTTATTTTGTGAAATTTCTATTGTGGATCATGGGTATGATTTCTTTGTTTTATAATGAGTATGTGTAACTTGTTTTATGATGGGTGATGTTTTTGTTTTATGATTAATTAATATATATAGGTGGTATATATATAAATTATGAAATTAATTTTAATTGAATATTTGCTATTTATTATTTCGATTTAGGTTTTGCAAAATGGATAGGAATTGGATGTTGGATTTTTGATTGTCTAGAGAGTATGTGAATGATGTGCAAGAGTTCTTGGATTTAGCCAAAAGTCATGCGAATGGTGATAAAATTTGGTGTCCATGTGTTCAATGTGGAAACCATAGATTGCATCCAATTTCAATTGTTAGAGGACATTTATTTCAAAATGGAATTATAAGTAGTTATCAAACGTGACATTTTCATGGCGAGTCTAATTTCAATCCAACTTTACTAAGTAAAGAAAAGCAAGCTATTGTGGAGGATAATATGGATGATCAAGACAATATGGTTGACATGGTCAATGACTTAGAAGAACACTTTGTACACCGTTCGGATTTATGTAAGACAATGATGAATGATGCAGAGACACCCTTATATGAAGGGTGTACCAATTTCACTAAATTGTCTGCTTTAGTTGGATTATGGAATTTGAAAGTGTCGGGTGGGTGGTCAAATTCTAGTTTCACAAAGATGTTGGAATTTTTAAGAAGGCTTCTACCAAAGGGTAATAAATTACCAACTAGTATGTATGAGGCTAAGAAGACTTTGAGCACTTTGGGAATAGATTATGAGAAAATTCATGCTTGTGAAAATGATTATGTTCTCTATAGGAATGAGTACGAGGACGAGAATTATTGTCCAATTTGTCAACAAGCAAGGTGGAAGAAAAGAAAGGAGCCAAAAGACAGCAAGAATGGAGTGCCAAAGAAAGTGTTATGATACATTCCACCGGTACCACGTTTGAGGCGTTTATTCGAAAACCCAGAACATGCCAAGAATTTGACATGGCATCATGATAAACAGGTGGATGATTGTATGCTTAGACACCCAGCGGATTTACCACAATGGAAGACTTTTGAAGCAGATCATCCCAACTTTAGTGTGGATCCAAAAAACATACATTTCGCTTTGTCGAAGAATGTAATGAACCCACATGGTAACATGAGTAGTAGGCATAGCACTTGGCCTGTAATACTTGTTAACTATAATCTGCCTCCGAAGATGTGCATGAAGCCGAAGTTCTTAATGTTTTCTTTATTGATTTCGGGTCCTCACCAACCAGGCAATGACATTGATGTATACTTGGCACCGTTAATTGATGATCTAAAAAAATTGTGGAAAAATGGAGTTGAAGTTAGAGATGCTTACCGAAAAGAGATATTCACACTCCGTGCAATGTTGATATGGATAATTAACGACTTCCCCACATATGGCAATGTATTTGGTTATTCGGTGAAGAGTTTTATTGGTTGTCCTATTTGCATGCAAAAATGTCTCACAAACGGTTGAAAAATGGTAAGAAAACCGTTTTTCTTGGTCATAGAATATGGTTGCCAAGAGATCATTGCCACCACAAATAAAAGAAAGCCTTTGATGGCAACAGCGAAGAAAGAGACCCTCCTCGCCCTTTGACAGGTGAACAAATATTTGAAATGATAAAAGAGATAAGAGTCGTATTTGGTAAGAGAAAGCAAGGTAAGGACAAGCCGCCAAATGATGGACCATGAAAAAAAAGATCAATCTTCTTTGATCTTCCCTATTGGAAGACACTTTTTGTTCATCATTGCTTAGATGTTATGCATATTGAGAAAAACGTTTGTGAATCCGTAGTCGGCATGTTGCGTGACATCCCGGGCAAGACTAAGAATGGTGAAAAAGCTCAGTTGGATCTCATGGAAATAGAGATTAGGCCTAATTTGTTTCCCGAGAAAAGAGGAAACCGAACTTACTTACCTCCGGCAAAGCACACGTTATCCAGAGCGGAAAAAGAAAGCTCTGTGAATGGTTTGCTTCATTAAAAGTGCCAGATGGGTATTCTTCGAACTTTAAAAAGTTGGTGTCGGTGAAGGATTTGAAACTTATTAGCATGAAAACACACGATTGTCATGTGTTGATGCAGCAATTACTACCACTTGCTTTGCGGGGAATTCTAACAAAGGATGTGAGATTTACAATTTCTAAGTTGTGCTCGTTTTTCAATTCAATATGCTCGAAGGTCATTGATCCACTTGTGCTAGATTCACTACAATCGGAGTTGGTGCAAACCTTATGCATGCTTGAAAAGTATTTTCCACCGGCATTTTTTGACATCATGATTCAATTTACGGTGCACTTAGTACATGAAGTTAAGTTATGCAGATCGGTGTATTTGAGATGGATGTACCCATTTGAAAGATATATGAAGGTTTTGAAGGGCTATGTGAAGAATCAAAATAGGCCGAAGGGATGTATTGTAGAAAGTTACATAGCTGAGGAATCGATTGAATTTTGCTCCGAGTACCTATCTAATGCGGACACAATTGGGGTGCCAAAGACTATAAACAATGAGGCTGGGGGACTATCAACGGGCAATCCTTCATCAGTAAATCGAGAGGAGTGGGAGCAAGCTTGTCTTTATGTCTTGCACAATGCTAATGAAGTGGAGCCTTTCATTGAGGTGCACATCAACGAATTAAAAAAAGCATACCCAAAAAGAGCAAGAAATGAGAAGTGGTTGTAAAATGAACACAACCGGACCTTTCAGTTGTGGATTAGCGCACACATCTATGGCAAGTGCTCTACATCACAAGATGGAGGCATGTCATAGGAGTTGAAGAACCTAGCTAGAGGACCGTCATCAGTAGTTACAAGGTATATGTCATATTCCATAAATGGTTACACTTTCTACACTCGCGAAAGAGATGAGAAGAATCCGATGCAAAATAGTGGTGTGACTCTCTATGCTGAGGCTATGCATATTACCTCCGCCAAGGACAAGAATTCGGTATATAGGACCATGAACTACTTTGGTTTCATTGAAGATATTTGGGAACTTGATTATGGGGGATTACGCATAGAACTTTTTAAGTGCAAGTGGGCCGACAATAATTATGTTAAGAACGACGATGACGGCATCACGGTGGTTGACTTTAGAAGATTGGGATATAGGAATGATCCCTTCATTATGGCATCACATGCAATCCAAGTTTTTTACACTACTGATCCCCATGACATGGAGTTGTCCCTAGTCATCTTGACAAAGCCAAGAATAGTTATCGACGGTGAAGAAGTTGATGAGGATTGCTCAGACATCCCTTCATTCACAAAGGGAATGCCAATGGTTGAAGAGATAGATAATTTTGAAAATGATGTTTTGCACTTGCTTCGCGAAGATGTGGAATGAATATGTATTGAGGAACTAATGAAAAAAAAGATAAAAAGATGAGCATCAATAAACCAATTTATGTTAATTTACTTTTAAGATTTTTCTTTAAATTATTTCATTTTTTAATCTTTTTTAACGGGTTTTGTATATGTATCTATAGTTAAATTTGTGATGAAAATGGAGATAAAGTATACATGATTCTGGCCATTAAATGCTTAACACACGGGTTGGCCACCCTGGGTAGCAAATAATATTATTATGTGTAAGAAATGTTTAAGACAATTTTTTACAACGGTTTTTGCAAAAAACATCGTGGAAAGGCTTTTCCATGACGGTTTTTGCAAAAACTGTCGTGGAAAACTTCTCATATCACAATAATGTTATGAAAAGCAAAAATTTTCCACGTCGGTTTTTGAAAAAACGTCGTGGAAAGTGTCTCACAGCAAGTGGATGCTGTTAAAGGTAGGTATTTTCCACGACAGTTTTAGAAAAAACCATCGTGGAAAACTAGTCTTCCACGACGGTTTTAAAAAAATCCATCATGGAAGACAATTCTTCCACAATGGTTTTTTGTTAAAACCATCATGGAAGAATTGGTCTTCCACGATGGTTTTTGTTAAAACCGTCGTGGAAGATGTGATTCTTCAAATTTTTGAAATTCGCGCCTACAACCCATACATACGTGTGCCCATCACCTCCAACATGCCTCACTCTCCTCTCTCCAATCCCTTTTTCTCTCTCTCTAAAATCCCTCTTTCTCTTTCTCCAAAATCGCCTCCACCGCTCCGCCATCACCTCCAACGTGCGGCCATTACCTCCACCAGGCCGCCATCACTTCCACCGTCGGTAAGCTCCCCCACCCTCTCTCTCCTCTTCCCCCTCCCTCTCTCTCTCCTCTTCCCTCTCGCCCCACCCACCCCCCTCGTCCCCACCCCCACCCGCCCCTCGCCCAGCCCCCCCACCCCTACTCACCCACCCTCCCCTAGCCCCTCACCCCCTCGCCCTGCTCTTGGCCCAGCCCCCCCACCCCCACCCCCACCCGCCCTGCCCCCCACCTGCCCCTCGCCTAGCCCCCCCACACCCCACCCGCCTCTCACCCCCTCGTCCTGCCCCTGGCCCAACCACCCCACCCGCCCCGCCCCCCACCTGCCCCTCGCCCAGCCCCCCCACAACCCACCCACCCCTCACCCCGCCCCCCACCTGCCCTGCCCCTCGCCCCCGCCCACGGCCCCCCCTAAGCCTTATTCCGTCACATGTGTATTATGCAAACTTATGTATTTGAAATTGTAAATTTGTGAATGTGTGTAATTTGTGAAATTGTGTAATTGAAGTTGTAAAGTTGTGCATATGTGTAATATGTGAGGATATGTGAATATGTGTAATTTGTGGAATTATATATGTAATTGAAATTGTGAATTTGTGAATATGTGTAACATGTGAAATTATATGAATATGTGAAATTGTGTTGTTGAAATTGTAAACTTGTGAATATGTCAAGATTTGAATACGTCAAATTATGTCAATATATGAAATTGGGAATATTTGTAATATGTGAGGTTATGTAAATATGTGTAATATGTGAAATTATGTGAATATGTGTAATTTGTGAAATTGTATATGTAATTGAAATTGTAAATTTGTGAATATGTGTAATATATGAAATTGTATGAATATGTAAAACTGTGTAAAAATGTAAGAAGTGGAATATGTGAAGATGTGAATATGTGTAGTTTGTGATTTAATATTAGTATGTATGTGTTAGTTTTTGAATACTTTGCACAGGTACAATGTCTCGCGAGATCGATAGTGACCAGTACGAGGACGAGTACGAAGACTGCACTCCATCTTCATCGCAATATAGCAAGGAAAACTAACGCAGTAAGCCACGAAGGCAAATCGAATTTGATCCGAAAGTAGACTTTGAGTGAAGGGGTACATTAATGAAAAAAATTCATTGGATAAGAAAGAAAGGTTTAAGAATTGAAGTGACTTTTGATTCAAAAGGCCAACCGAAAGGCGCACCCGGCCATGAATTAAGCAGTTGGATCGGAGTCCTCAATCGATAGCACGTTCTGATATGGACAAAAGATTAGGGGTCTAAAGATTGAGATAAAGTAAAAGATGTGATTTGGAGAGAGATATACGAAACTTTCACAATTAAGGATTGGTACAGGAAAAGGGCTTTGAAGGTTTGTGGTGAATTAGTAAAGGGGTTCAGATCCGACCTCTACGTTACCTTTGTACAGCCATACCTTTCCATTTCAAAGAAGGATGAAAATGTATACAAATGGCCTCCTACGGTAGTACACTAGTACCCTTCCATAAACGATGATGATTGGGAAGCTTTTGTGAGGTATCGACGTTCCACCAAATTCCAACTGCTATCATCAAACGCAAGAAAAATAAGAGCAAAAAATGAATACTACTCTATGGTTGGCCGAGTTGGATATAGAGAGCTCGAGCAATCCTTGGTACGCTAATATTTTACTCATATTACATATATCAATTATTCTATCATTACTATGTTACTAACATAGTGTAACACAGTTTACAAAGACGGGCGTGTTACCAACACGGGAGGAGTTGTGGGTCAAATCACGTCAAGGTCCCGATGGCCAGTTCAAAAATTCAAAAGGAGCAGAAATTGGGAACTTGATTGTAAGTTTACTAACCACGAACAATTAATTTGTAATTTAATACCAGATGAGGGATTGCTTGAATAACATGGTTGTGTTGTTTTACAGGATGAATATACCATGCAACAAAGTCAAGGGAACTTCCAATCGGTCGGTAATGATGACATTTTGACGAGGACACTAGGGAAACCAGAACATTTAGAATGTGTTCGCGGTCAATCGAAGTATGTGAAGCAGTCTCAATACTTCGACCTCCAATCAGGTACTTCGAAATTGAATTACCAAATGTCGAAGATGCAGATGCAGATTGCAGAACTACAGGGTCTTGTGACCGAGCTCATTTCCTAAGGACGTGCCAAGTCGATGGATGATAGCATGTCATAATGCAACAGCTTCAAAGCTAGTTGTAACCCTCCCAATAATGTAGCAGAAGCTCCAGAAGTCCAATTGTCACGTCTTCGTCAAGAGCCCAAACAATGTAGGCTCTTCATTGAGGATAAAGTTAATGGTGGGTGTGCACTTGTTGTGCTTGGGAAGGTGTGGATGCAGAATCTTCCAACTAATATAGTTCATGGACAACTATTAGGGGAAGAGAACGTATGCGTTAGCATCACTACCATCAGAGTTAGAACAGCTGAATTGCCTATTCCAACACTTGAAGTAACAACTGTGGGTGAAAAAGCCAGAAGCTTCGTCGCATGGCCGAAGAGGTTAGTTGAAGTCATCGCATTGACGAAGACGAGTCGAGCGCCTAGCCATGTACCACAAGATCTAAGCGGAAAGAAATGCCAAAAAAAGAAAAGCTCTACAAAAGCAAGATAATCACAACCTGAGGTAGAACAAGAACAAGAACAAGAACAAACCGTTGCTAATGAGCAATTGCAAGCATTTAACTTCGCTTTAGTACCTCAAGAATTTATGCAGTTGGCTCTATACTCACATTCTTTCATGCGTGATGGGTCAATGATTCAGTGCCCGATATCGATAAATGTCATTGGCAATGAATTGCCTATCTATGTGGGGTATGAAGGCGTTTACTACTTCATCAACTTTGATAAAATCGGGGCAAACTATATCCTGGTATACCTCAGATAATAACTCCACCCTTATTTCATATTTTTAAAATATAGGTAGAGTTGTAAGGTGCTTTCAAATAATTGACTATATTGGTTTTTATTGTAGTTTTTGGGTAGAATATTGTGAACTTCAAGGCTTGGTGCAAAATTTCGGCTTCATATCTCTGGCCATTATTTCAAGTGCTGCAAGAGACCTACAAAGTGATCATAGAGAGTGTGCCACATCACTCCTCCACCTATTAGCTCAAGCACCAAGGGGGAAATTATTCTTCCTGTCATACAATGTTGGAGAACATTGGATGTTGGGACTTATTTCGCCATGGGAGGACCAAATATATTGGTTTGACCCCCTCGGACACCCACCATGTGAGGATTTTGTATCAGTCACGAAATTGTAAGTATTAATGTTCTCTTATAAAATTAAATTAACTATTTTTAGTCCCACATAATTGTATCGTCTATTAATTCATTTAAACATGACACATTGTTAGGGCACTTAATGATTGGAGGCTTCAAGCGGGAAGCGTTGTCACAAACCGACCGAACATAACACTATATTCTAAACGTCAGTGTCCAAGACAACAAGGAAACATAGAATGTGGTTTTTTTATTCTACGTTTCATGCGGGATATAATTACAAGTGGTATACAAGCCTTAGGAAAAAAAGATTTTTATATACATACGGATATACATGAAGTTAGATTAAAGTGGGTACAATTTGTAAATAGTATGTGCTCTTTAGATAGATAGATGGAGATAGTAGATAAAAAATTGCTGAAAATAGCTCAAATGTAAATGATCTTGTAAATACCTGGTAATTTCAATATATACCAATTTTTGTATGCATTTAGGGTCTTGCTGTAATGGATATAACACACGGGACTGGCCATCCCGTGGGAAATGAAAAATTTTTGGAGATTTTTTTTTTGGGGAATACCAATTTTCTATGATGGTTTTTCAAGAAACCATCGTGGAACTTAGGATTTTAAACGACGGTTTCTTGAAAAACCGTCGTGGAATCCTTAGGTTTTCACAACAGTTTCTTGAAAAACCGTCGTGCAATCATTCTTTTCCACGACAGTTTTCTCATAAAATAGTCGTTGAAAATTACCCCATTCTACCCCTTCTCGGGCCAACTTTTCTATTACACGACGATAAAAAACAGTCATGAAAACTCCACGTTGTACCAGGATTGAAGTTTTCACGATGGTTTTTTGACCGTCATGAAATTTTTTCACAATGGCTATAAACCGTCGTGGAATCCATAGTTTGTAGTAGTGATATCAATATGGAAATAGACTTTAAACATAGTAATTGTAAATCTTCTTTTGAACTTTAAACTTTTTGCATAACAAATGCAAACGTACTTTAAAAGCAATTTGCATAAAAATAGCAAACTGATTTGCAAACATATACATAAATATTTAAAAATCATTTATTTCATGCTGTAGGTGAGGTTTGAAACTTACCCAGACTATGCTCTAGTGTTCTCTATTCCGTTCCTTTTTCTTTCATTAGTCAGCCTCTTGTGTCCTGACTCATTAACTAACTTTCTTTTTATCAATCTACTCGATTGATAATAAACGTAAACATTAAACATTTATTCCTTGTTTTCATAACTTGGTATACTATTGGTCTACCATTCTCTTTACTTAATTTTGTAACCCTCTGGGTTACCTTTCCCTTTACTTAATTGTATAACCACTGGGTTACCATTCTTTTTGCTTAGCTCGGTAATCTTACCTCCTTCTTTACTTGACTTTGTAACCTACCGGGTTCCTTTGTTTTACTAGAACATCTCTTATTAAATTTCTCATCTCATATGACTGTTTCGTTATTTAATGTATTACCGAATATTTTTCGTCTAAGAGCATTATGTTAAATCGAAGTGTTTAACTGCGTTATAGCCGTTTTCTTAAAAATGACGATTATACCCCGAATAGGTTGTTCGTCCATTTTGTAACTTAATAAAACTCATTTCTTAGCTTTACTGTTCCATCACCTACATATTACAGAAAAATTCCCACTATGGAGCGTTTCTCGACATCAGACATTTCGGGTCCGTTTTGACCATTTTCACAAAATGACCATTTTGTTCCTAATTTTTTTTCCTTCTTTTCTTTGACTAAATTTTGAATCATTTAGAACTTAGCATCCTTAATCACTCACTGCCTCCAACAGTGTAAGAATTCTACGTTTCTTGGTGAAAAACCCAGTTTTCACACGATTTTACGGTTTTGTCTTGAAACACAAAAATATTTACATTTTTGCCCTCGGAACCAAAAATGACCACTTTATACAAAACACTCAGTTTCTCGTAAGGAATAAAACTTACAAAAGCACCATAGTCGAATTCTAAACTTTTCATAACGCTTTCATTTCTTGAAATTTTATGCCTAAGATTTCGTAAAATTCATAACTTCTAAATCGGGCAGAATTATGGAAAAATGTCTATGCTATTCTAACAATTTTGATGTGTTCAAGAACTTTTATGTTGTAAGTTTTTTGAAATTCCAATGTTTAGGGGGAATTTTCAGCTAATTTTTAATTTTGTCGAGAATAACTTTTCTTTGCAATTTAGTCCCTTTTGAAATTTTACCAGAACCCTTACTTTCTTCTTTCCATCATCATCATCATCAACATATAACATAAAATAACCATGCCATAATGCCCATATTACATGCCATGGCTTAAACATTTTGTGAAACACTTTATATGCACATTGAAGCATAAACTTTAACTTAATTAAAAAGGCTAAGATTTTACCTAATCCATGCAAAGTGGTTGGCCTCACTTTCTAGCACTTGAAAGCTTCCAAATTCCCTTGACATCAAGCCCATACCATATTATAAAAATTTCATCAAAACTTCAACAAAAACCCTAGAGAACTTAGGGTACAGTTTGGATTTTACCTTAAAATTTATGAAATCCTTGAGCTTTTAGTCTTGAACTTGTTTTGAACATGACGTGGAGCTTGGAATTCATCAAAAATTTTGAGAAAGAATTCTTAGGGGGGACGGTTTCTTGGGAGGAAATACGGAGCATATTATTATTTTTCTTTCTTTCTTCCTTCCTTTCTTTCTTTTCTTCCTTTCACGTTTCACTCTCTCTTCTTTTCTTCTTTTTTTTTTCTTCCACTTTGGAGACCAACATTTGGTCTCTTAAATGATGCATTGATTCACTTTTTTTTTCTTTTCTTTTCTTTTCTTTTTTTTTTAAATGATGAATCATCACCCTGATTAATTAGGGGTAAGTTGGCCACTTTTGGTTGGGCCTCATTAGTGAATGTGGTTGCCCAATCAAAACTCTCAAAGTGTCTCCTTAGTGGGTCCCACAAAACTTTTTATACAGTCCAAGTTCATACTGATAGTATTTTTCCTATACTGTTGATGTTCTTTTCCATATTGTTTATGAGGTCCCATAACCTCCCATAGTTATCCACATCCACCACGTAGTGTAATTCCAATGTTATCTAACTTTATACAATCTAAATTTATACGGACAATATTTTTCTTATACTGTCGTTATATTTTCTATACTGCTACAACATTCCTTAATCATCCTTATTCTCTAAACAATATTATTCCTATACTGCTTCAACTTAAACAGTCTAATTTCTGTACTACTTAACCTTAAATAGTCTAATTTTTATACTACATTACTTTTACAGTGTAATTTTTATACTGTATAACTTTATCAGTGTACTTTCTTACACTCCATTCTTCTAATACTGTATAATTTTCTATATTATTATACAATATTTTTTCTTAAACTGTACTTTTTCTCTTAATATAATCCTTAACTTAATGTATTTTTACTGTGCTTAAAATACTCGGGTGTTACAATCTACCCTCCTTAAAAATTTTCGTCCTCGAAAATTAGAACCTTCATGGGTAGTTCATTTCCTTATCACCCCTTCCATTCTTAACGTACTTTTCTTTATGATTACTTTCTTAATAAAATATAAGTCTTCAACTTAGTACCTCATAAACTTTCATCATTTCATTGGTATATTTCCTTGAGTTGTAACACCACATTTCTGCTGCGCAACTCTATTCTTTCAACATTTGAGCATAGTTTCCATTCATTTAAAGGTTTAGTATTCTACCAATGAGTGCTATTCTTGAAAATAAGGTTTATTTTCATTCAAATCACATCATATCTATCAAAAGATCAAGGTCACCCGACCATAAATCCATAATTTTCCAGTCCTATATCCATTCTAAGATTACATTTTTTTGTAATTTTCCTCATAATGTATAAATCTCTAGCTTTCGTCCTCCAACCTGTTAGGTTTTTGTTGACAGATTTGGCATCATTGTCTTAATTGTGATTCCCATCCGAGCAGTTACGAGCTCATTAGCATGTCTCAGCTCAGCTACCAAATGCTTAAGCTTGAAGGAATCGCATAGTTAGTCATCTAATGTCTGGTGGCTCTCAAGCACTCTTATTCCATTAAGAACCAAAAATCACTTTCGTCCCTCCATTATTCCATTATTTTGATCTACTTTTCCTCGTTATACGTGTAGCCAATACCAATAACTCTAACAGAGTATGATTTGCTCAAACGGACAACATTGTTGTGTGCAAGAACATCATAACGTGTCACGAGCTCATCTTCTTGATTTTTGAGCCACCAGCCATCCTTTGACCATCATTGACCACATTTGATCATCATTGACTTGATACCGATGATGGACGATAACCACTATCAACTTGTAGGGACATTATAACATCTAACATTACATTCATCCTTAGACTTTTGCCTTTTCGTTGCTCATCTAGAAGTGCCGACACTAAAGGCTATATACCTAGTATAAGCACGTAATCGTTAAATACTAACTTTTTTTCCAACTTAACTTAACTTACTTACTTGAGCTATAGTATAGAGGACATATGACAGCGCGAGATAGGATGGCAAGATACTGCTTTGATACAACCTGTGACGACTCGCCTTTTCGAGCAGTCACTTAACTTTTTTAAACATTGTTCTTAAATATTAATCTTACTTACTTAGTAAGAAAATACTAAATTAATTTTTTTTCCTTTTAACATTCTTTAAAATGTACTTAAAAACTGTTACGACCTCTGTCGCCATTCAAGTTGAGACCTCGCTCAACACTTGTCTTTAAAACCATCTCAAATCGTTTCTTAAAACTTAATAAGAAATATTTATGAAATCATAGCTTAAAACTTCACTATATAATTATATAAAATAGTTCGTAAACTATATCTTAAAACTTTGAAAACATTTCTTAATACTTTGACTTTATCAAAACTTTGACTTTTTTTTTGAACTTTGAAAACATTGTATCAAATAGTGGAAAACCTTTTCTTTGTGTAGCGAAAGCAAACTATGGTGGTGTCTATACCCAAATCCTTGCATCTGTCCTCCGTAGCACCCCGCTCTTCTAACGGGTCTTACTGGTCACCTATAAAACTACCTACAGTATGAAGAAACTTTTTATGAGCTTTCGCTCTGTAAGTTCAAGCATAAACTCACAAATCATTTAAACTTGCTTTAAAAAATTTTCTCATAAAAATATTTTTCTTAAAACGCTTTTTGTAAACGTTTTTCATAAACATATCTAAAAACATTTTTCATAAACATTTTTTATAAAACATTTTTGAAACGTTTTTCGTAAACGTTTTTTATAAAATATTTCTTGAACGTTTTTCTTAAAACATCATTTATAAACCTTTTCTTTTAAACATAAAAATGTTTTTAATAAACACTTAACATAAAACATTTCTCAAAATGTTTTTCATAAGCATTTAACGTAAATACTTTATAAACAGGAATACAAGCAAATTCATAATGCATGATTCCAAGTATGCTTAATTATGAACTTCAATTATGAGCATTTTATGAACATTCTATAAACTTAAACATTCCTTTCTTTCTTAACCTTTATCCTTGTTCCTTAACTTTCTTTATCTTATAACCTTTAGTGTTCATACTAACATCTGTAATCATGAGATCATAAACATGATGCTTCCCTTGTGGAAGACTTGAGACCATTGAACATCGAGGTCATGTACTTTACATTTAGAAGGTCAAACTTTAACTTTACTTTCATTACCTCACAACAAGGAGGCCGGTACGACACTTTCTTTTTATCTTTACGTTACCTCCTTATTAATTTTAGTGAGCATATCAAATGCAATCACATCATATGCAAACACACTTGCAAATCATAGCTTATACTATAAAACCTATTGCATAACAAATGCAACATAAAACGCAAACACGTTTTGCAAATCATAACTGTACTCTAAAACTTATTGCATAACAAATGCAACTTATTGCATAACAAATGCATCATAAAACTTATAACTGAAGCTATAAAACATTATGCATTGTCAAAATGCAAAACATGCTTTAAATACTTTGAAAATCATAACTTGAACTTGTAAAAACATTATGGATATCAATATGAAAATAGACTTTAAACATAGTAATTGCAAATTTATTGAAAATATTCTTTTGAACTTTAAAACTTTTTGTATAACATATGTAAACGTACTTTAAAAGCAACTTGCATAAAAATAACAAACTCATTTATAAACATATACATAAATATTTAAAAATCATTTATTTCATGCTGTAGGTGAGGTTTGAAACTTGCCCAGACTATGCTCTAGCATTCTCTATTCCGTTCTTTTTTCTTTCATTAGTCGGCCCCTTGTGTCTTGATCAAATGGCAGCCGACTCATTAATTAACTTTCTTTTTATCAATCTACTCGATTAATGATAAACGCAAACATTAAACATTCATTCCTTTTTTTCATAACTTGGTATACTATCAGTCTACCATTCTGCATTCTTAATTTTGTAACCCTTTCCCTTTGCTTAATTATATAACCACCGGGTTACCATTCTTTCTGCTTAGCTCGGTAATCTTACCTGCATCTTTACTTTACTTTGTAACCTACCGGGTTACTTTTGTTTTACTAGAACATCTCTAATTAAATTTCCCATCTCATGTGACGGTTTCATTACTTAACATATTATGAAATATTTTCCGTCTAAGAGAGTTATGCTAAATTGGAGTATTCGACTCCGTTCTAGCCGTTTTCTTAAAAATGATGATTTTAACCCTAAAAGGTTTTTCGTCCTTTTTGTAACTTAATAAAACTCATTGCTTAATTTACCGTTCCATCACCTACATATTACAAAAAAATTCCCACTGAGGTGCATTTCCCGACATGGGGCGTTTTGGGTCCGTTTTGGCCTTTTTGCAAAATGACTATTGTGCCCCTAACGTTTTTCTTTCCTTCTTTTCTTTGACTAAATTTTGAATACTTTAGAACTTAGCATCTTTAATCACTCACTGCCTACAACAGTGTAAGAATTTTACATTTCTTGGTGAAAAACCCAGTTTTCACATGATTTTACAGTTTTGAGCCAAAACACAAAGATATTTACATTTTTACTCTCGGAACCAAAAACAACCACTTTATACCCAAACGCTCAGTTTCTCATAAGGAATAAAACTTACAAAAGCACCATGGCCAAATTCTAAACTTTGCATAATGTTTTCATTTCTTGAAATTTTATGCCCAAGATTTCATAAAATTCATAACTTTTAAACTGGACAGAATTATGGAAAACTGTGTCCTAACAGTTTTGACGTGTTCTATAACTTTCGTGTTGTAACTTTTTTAAAATTTCAACGTTTAGGGGGACTTTTAAGTTAAGTTTTAATTCTACTAAGAATAACTTTTCTTTGCAATTTAGTCCCTTTTGAAATTTCACCAAAACCCTTACTTTCTTCTTTCCATCATCATCATCATCAACATATAACATAAAATAACCATGCCATAATGCCCACATTACATGCCATGGCTTAAACATTTCATCAAACACTTTATATGCACATTGAAGCATAAACTTTAACTTAATTAAGAAGGCTAAGATTTTACCTAATCCATGCAAAGTGGTTGGCCTCACTTTCTAGCACTTGAAAGCTTCCAAATTCCCTTGACATCAAGCCCATACCACACCAAAAAACTTTCGTTAAAACTTCAACAAACCCCTAGAAAACTGAGGCTAAAGTTTGGATTTTATCTTAAAATTTGTGAAATCCTTGAGCTTTTACTCTTCAACTTACTTTGAACATGACGTGGAGCTTGGAATTCAAAAAAAAAAAAAATTTTTGAGAAAGAATCCCTAGGGGCGACGGTTTCTTGGGAGGAAATATGGTGTATATTTCTTTGTCTTTCTTTCTTCCTTCCTTTGTTTCTTTTCTTCCTTTCACATTTCACTCTCTCTTTTTTTCTTCTTCTTTTTTTCTTCCACGTTAGAGACCAACATTTGGTCTCTTATATGATGCATTGATTCACTTTTTCTTTTCTTTTCTTTTCTTTTCTTTTTTTTTAAATGATGAATCATCACCCTAATTAATTAGGCGTAAGTTGACCACTTTTGGTTGGGCCACATTAGTGAATGTGGTGGCCCAATCAAAACTCTCAAAGTGTCCCCTTGGTGGGTTCCACAAAACTTTTTACACAATCTAAGTTCATACTGACAGTATTTTTCCTATATCGTCGGTGTTCTTTTCTATACTATTCATGAGGTCCCATAACCTCCCATACTTATCTATATTCACCACGTAATGTAATTCCAATATTATCTAACTTTGTACAGTCTAAATTTATACTGACAGTATTTTTCTTATACTATTGTATATTTTCTATACTGCTAAAGCATTCCTTATTCATCCTTATTCTTCAAATAGTATTATTTCTATACTGGTTTAACTTAAACAGTCTAATTTTTATATTGCTTATCCTTAAACAGTCTAATTTTTATACTATATTACTTTTACAGTATAATTTTCATACTGCATAACTTTATAGTGTACTTCCTTACACTGCATTCTTCTAATACTGTATAATTTTCTATATTATTATACAATATTTTTCCTTAAACTGTACTTTTTATCTTAACATAATCCTTAACTTAATGTATGTTTACTGTGCTTAAATTGCTCAGGTGTTACAGTTGCAACCCTTGCAACTGGGAAGCATCACTACTTGGGAGGAGATGTACTTGTTGGAAAACGAGTACGTAGCAGAATTTAAAAAATTTTGCATTAAAGTATTTTTCAAAACACAAGTTTAACATGATATATACATAAATTAGTAACAGATCTTACTAACCTTTGTACAGCAAAGAGCACAAGCAATTAGTGAAGAGAAGAATGATCCAAAAGAGCCTCAATGAACTGATCTTCTCTGCTATTCTCTATCCACAATCGGAGTGTAGGTGGGCATGCTTCGTGCAGCTCTTCCTTCAGTCACTCTCCTTTTAACCAATTGAAAAGACCTAGGGCTAAGGTTCTTGATTATGAATAGTAGCCCTTATGGAGTTTTAGAGTTTCTCAAAGTAAAGTATTCACTCTAAAATTCTCAACTGATTTAAATTACTGAGGAAACTCATGCCCTTTTTATAGAGGTCGGACCTAGTTAGTTATTATTAGATAAGGCCTCAAAATTCAAATTTTGATCAACTTCTGATGAAAATTGCATCTGAAACACGTAATCAAATTATAGTTAGATCGGTAGTCCGAACTTATCCATTGGTCTACTGAACTTACACCATCGACAAGCTGAACTAGTAGATTGGCTTACCAAACTTGCGATAATATGATCCCTAAGACTCTTTTATTCTCCACCTGAGATTTTTAGATAGAGCCTTAGTTTTAATCCAAATAACCCAATAGAAAAGTTGTTTGATCAAAATAGTCATATCTAGATAATCTCATAGAAAATAAAATATTCTTGATAATTCAACATGTTTACCTTTAATTAATTTGCAAAATTAATTTAATCGATAAATAGACATGAATTATCTGATCCTATTGAATTTCAGCCAATCTAATAATTTAACACAAGTCACCAATTTATTGGACAAGCATGGCATATCGTTGCAAGATTTATTATGAGCTAGTAAAGAAGGATCTAATGGACCTATATCGTTTAAGCTTCAATAATTATAAAATACAATATCCCAGATACATATTTTATAATTATCAACTTTAACACTACTCGACTAAAAGCTTAGAGCTATATTCTCGAACTATATAGAATAATGAAGCTCCGAATAAGCAAAGTGTTCATGACATATCATAATGTATCGTATCCCCATAGGATATTCATAATCGGCTTAAGGATAAATTCTGTCTTATCTTCCTGATTATTTTTATGTTATGTTTCGTTAGCTCACAATTGGAAAGCTTACTATCTAAAGAGAATATACCATTCGGTTAGACCAATGCATCCAAATGGTTGGGTACTCTAGTCTTCTAATTACTAGATAACGTATATAAGAGATAATCATTAACTCTACACAAAGAGCAATAGATTCCATATCTATGAATAACATGTCTATGTTATCAAGAGTCATGTCTCCAAAGTACCAATATGCGTACCATCATAAAGTCAAGATGTCATCCTTTAGTACATCAAAAGACAGAAGTCAAGATAACATGCCCACTAATCATTTTAGGATTAAGATACAACACATATAATTGTCTAAAGTGAATCAATTTGCACAAACAAAATTAGTAATCCAAATCAATTCAATTTTTTGTCCCGATCCAATGCATCGTCACCTATAACAATGTACCAATGTTTCTACTCGCGGAGTCTCACTCTAATGGCCAAGACAAGTCATCTCCTATTAGGGATGTAGACAACATAATAATCTTAGCATGAATAAAGTGTCCAACTTTATTCTCTTGGTTGCAGATCTTATAATTTAGACCATCACCTTCAGAATCATATCTTCTACATAATTTGTCCATCATATGCATGATTTTTAAAGGTTTAGATTGATGGTCTTAGACTTTGTTTGCTTCTCATATATTCAACATATATGAACATAAAGAGGACAACATTTGGTATGTAAATAATGAATAAACTTGTTATTGATAAAATGTCTCTAAAAACATATCACAACATTTTACTGCTTAAGGGTACGATGTCTAACAAACTCCCACTTGCCCTAAGTGAGTAAATTTGACATGTCTAGCATCCCGATCGCTTCCACATGCTTCTCGAAAACCCTCGTAGTTAGTGTCACTAGTAGAAATTGTAGATTACACGACGGTTTAAAACCGTCGTAGTATGTTTTCACGACGGTTTAAAAACCCTCGTGTAATCGTCCGTCGTAAGACCAATGAGACTTTTTACGATGGTTTTTTACTGTTGTGGATTCCTTATTTTGGTGGGGTTATAGGATCTTAGGACGAGGCTACCACGACGGTTTTTTTAAAAGCCATCATGGAAGCCTTGTCATGACGGTTTTTATGAAAACCATTGTGTAAGACTCTTGTTAAACGACCGTTTCACTAAAAACCGTCGTGAAAAAGTTGGTCTAAAGCTAAAAAGAATAATCAAAATTTCTGGTTTCCCACGGGATGAATGGTCCTGTGTTTTCACCATTAATACAATGACCTAACTTCATAATCACATAATTATATTGAACTATAAAATTTTGGCAAAACCATATATATATTTACATTGTAAAGTCATATACTCTTTTCATGCTTGTACAATAGTTGATGAATTTTTGGTGTCTAAGTCCATGCATGCTATCATGTGTGAGGTAAAGAAAGAAAAACAAAAATAAATATAATTAACAAAAATAATGAAAATAAAATTAATTAACTAAAACACAAATACAAATCCAAACACACAGTCATGGAAGCTTTTCATCAAACATGTGGTGGGCATCACAATAATACTTAGACATCACAAACATATAAAAAGTAACCTATTCTCACACCAAAATGCTAAATGTTGTTCAAAGTTCTTTCAAACACCAAATACAAGTAACACATACTAAATGGCAAATAACAAATTAATATAACTAACATTAAAACTAAAACTAAAGCTAAATAACACTAAAATAACCAAATAATACTAAGTTTAGAACTAACAATAACGCTAAAACTAAAAGTAATGATTTGAAATTTACCAACGGCGGTGGAGTCAGTGGAAAGGCAAAGGACGAGTCAAACGATGGTGGAGTCAGTAGAATGTCAAGGGATGAGGATGAACGGTGGTGAATGGCGTCAGGTTTGTTAGGTGGGTCGTGAAGAGAGTAATAGAGGAATGTCAAAGTCGGTGGAATGCCGTGGGGGTTGGTTTCATCGGTGGCTAGGTCATGGGGGGAGGAGTTAGAGAGAGAAAGGGGTTTGAGTTAGAGAAATTTTGAATAAATAGGAAAGACCATGTCGTTGGCGCTGGATTAAATTTCGGCGGAATACTAAAAATTTTAAGCATGCGAAACATTTCATGATAGTTTTTAGTAAAAACCATCGTGAAAGGTCTCCTTCCACGACGGTTTTTATAAAAACCGTTGTGAAAGGCCTTCCACGACGGTTTTTACAAAAATCATCATGGAAGTCCTCATGTTTGAAATTTTTAGTAGCCCGTCAAAATTTAATCTTTCACGAAGGTTAAATTTGGGAGGGAAACTAAAAATTTCAAACATAAAAACCTTCCACGATAGTTTGTATAATAACTGTCGTGAAATGTTAAATTTGGCGACATACTAAAAATTTCAAACTTGAGGACCTTCCACGATGGTTTTTATAAAAACCATCGTGAAAGGCCCTGTGGCTTCCATGACGGTTTTAACAAAAACCGTCGTGAAATTTTACAAAAACCATCGTGAAAGGTCCTCATGTTTGAAATTTTTAGTATGTCGTCAAATTTAACATTTCACGACAGTTTTTATACAAACCATCGTGGAAGGTTTGTATGTTTGAAATTTTTAGTTTCCCACCCAAATTTAACCTTCGTGAAAGATTAAATTTTGACAGTCTACTATAAATTTCAAACATGAGGACCTTCCACGACTGTTTTTGTAAAAACCGTCGTAAAAGGTTAAATGTCTTCCATGACAGTTTTTGTAAAAACCGTCGTGAAAGGCCTTTCACGACGGATTTTACAAAAACCGTCGTGGAAAGTCCTTATGTTTGAAATTTTTAGAATGTCGCCAAATTTAACCTTTCACTATAGTTTTTATAAAAACAGTCATGGAAGGTTTGTATGTTTGAAATTTTTAGTTTCGCGCCCAAATTTAACCTTTGTGAAAGATTAAATTTTGGCGGGCTACTAAAAATTTCATACATGCAGAACCTTCCATGACGGTTTTTGTAAAAACCATCATGAAAGGTTTAATTAGGCAAGATACTAAAAATTTCAAACATCCAAACCTTCCATGATGGTTTTTATAAAAACAGTCGTGAAAGATTAAATTTTCTAAAGATTTTAAAACCTTCCACGACAGTTTATATAAAAACCGACGTGAAAGGTTTAATCTTACACCAATACCACGACGGTTTTCATCTTCGTAGGCGTAACTCATCGCATTTTTTTCTTATTACGACGGTTTTTGAGAAACAGTCGTTAAATAAAGGTCGTATAATCTTGAATTTGTTGTAGTGTGTCTTTATGAATGGATTAGCTAGGTTGTCCTTATATGCCATTTTGCATACAACAACATGCCTGCCCTTAATGAAGTCCTTTATCACATGATACTTCCGATCAATATACTTACTCTTCTTGTGAAATATAGTTTCTTAGCAATAGGAATCGCTGTAATGTTATCAAAATACAACAATACTACCTTATCCACATCAGAAACTACCTCAAGATCCCTAAGGAACTTATCGAGCCACAATGCTTCTTTTGAAGCATCACTCGCTGCCACATACTCGGCTTCCATTGTTGAATCTGAAGTACACTCTTGCTTGACACTTCTCCTAACAATGGCATCGCCGCCTAGAGTAAACACAAAACCAAAAGTCAATCTTCTCGAATTCAGACAGGATTGAAAATCCAAATCATTGTATCCTAGAGGTGTTAGATCCTTACTCGAATACACAAGCAGATACCCTGAGTCCTTCACATGTACTTGAAAATATCCTTGACTGTAACCCAATGGTTTAGTCCTGGATTCTACTGGAATCGACTTACTATCTTGACTGCATAACAAATATCCAGTTGTGTGCAAAGCATAGCGTACGTGAGACTCCTAGCTGAAGTATAAGGCACCTTCTTTATGTATTCTCTTTCTTCATCTAACTTTGGTAAGTCTTTCTTGGAAAGAGTAATTCCAAACCTAGATGGTTGCCCACCTCTCTTGGAATTTTGCATTGCATACCTCTTGAGAATTTTATCTATGTAGGCTGTTTAGGATAAAGCTATAATTCTATTCTTCCTATCCTAAAATATCTGGATATCGAGAACATAATTAGCTTCAACCATGTCTTTCATGTCAAACTACTTGGTCAACCATAATTTGACCGATGATAATGCCCTAACTTCATTGCCAATTAGCAAAATGTCATCTACATAAAGCAGTAGAAAAACCACCTTTCCATCCTAAATGTGTTTGTAAACACATGGTTCATCCACGTTTTGTTCGAACCCATAAGTCTTGATCACCTGATTAGATCTTAAGTTCCAAGAACGGGAAGCCTTCTTAAGTTTATAAATTGACTTTAGCAGCTTACAAACCTTATCCTCTTGACCATTAGCCTTGAACTTATCTAGTTGTACCATATGTATGGGCTCATCAAGATAGCCATTTAGAAAAGCCATCTTGACATCCATCTGCGAAATCTCATAGTGGAGAGCGATAGCTATAGATAAGAGAATGCAAATAGATTTAAGCATGGCTATAGGCGAAAAGGTCTCCTTATAATCGATTCCTTCCTTTTATGTGTATCCCTTAGCTGCCAGTCTGGCCTTATAGGTTTTGACTTTCCCATCCTCTCATCTCTTTCTTTTGTAGATCTAGTTACAGCCTATGGGTTTGACCCCTTCGAGAAGAGCCACAAGTTCCCAGACCCGATTAATCTCCATAGACTTCATCGCAGTGTTCATGGCTTCTGTCTAGAGTTTTGAATCAACATCCTCCATGGCCTCTTCATAAGTGTAAGGATCCTTGTTATGTTCAACCGATTCAGCCAAATAGGCTTCACCGTTACCTCTCAGGTTGACATCAGATCCTCCCACTATGACGAAACCCCTTAAGTTGTTGTTCAATTAGTTTTTCTACATTGATTGGATTGGTTTCTATTGAAACTGCCGAAGTGATCGAATCACTCACCAACTCCTCGAGTACCATTTTACTTCGAGGCTTAAAGTCATTCATGTAACTTTTCTCAAGGAATGTTGCATTTGTTGAAACCACGACTTTATGTTCCTTTGGGTTATAGAAAAAACCCTCTTTAATCCCTTTTGGATATTCCACAAATACACAAACTTCTGAAACGTGCTTCTAACTTGTTCACTTCCTTATATAGGACAGGAGCCAGACATCCCCATATGCGAATATGGTTTAAGGATGTCTTCTTCCCCACCTATAACTTGTGATGAGTTTTAGGAACCGATTTTGATGGCACATTGTTCAAAAGATAGTATGCAGTTTATACTGCATATCCTCAAAAGGATAAAGGTAATGTAATATAACTCATCATGAACCTAACCATATTTAACAAAGTCCTATTCCTTTTCTCAACTATGCCATTCTGCTGAGGAGCTCCCGGCGTAGTCAAATGAGATAAAATTCTATTCTCTAATAAGTGTGCTAAGAACTCATCAGAAAGTTATTCACCACCTTAATTGGATTGAAGTGCCTTTATGGGTTTACATAATTACTTTTCTGCTTCAGCTCGAAACTGCCTAAAATTGTTAAAAGTTTTGCTTTTATGATGCATTAGGTAGACATACTTATATTTTGAGTAATCATCAACAAAAGTGACGAAGTATCGTGCCCAGACATTCATGGGACCACAAACATCACCGTGCACAAGTTCTAAAACCTCTTTGGCTCTATTGCCCTTAGAGCCAAATGGTCTTTTGGTTATTTTGTCCTCTAAACAAGATTCACATTGTGGTATAGATTCCATCTTTAAGTGACTTAAAGGTCTATTCTTTACCTACCTTTGAATCCTATTCAAGCTAATATGACCTAGTTGTAAATGCCAAAGATAAGTCTTATTAGAGTGAGAAGTCTTAAGCCTTTTAGAGTTATTAACCTTGGTGTTAAGCAGTATGTCCGTCTTAGGTTTAATAAAATATAGATTGTTTTGCATCCATCTATCACAGATAAAAGATTTGTTTTTACTAATCACCATTTTATTATTAAAAGAAACTGAATAAGAATCTTTAAATAAACAAGTTACAGATATTAAATTCCTTTTAAGTTTAGGAACATAAAAACAATTCGTAAAACCAAAATCCTATAATTATCAAAGTAAAGATAGATGTCTCCTACTACTTCAGCTAACACCAAGGATCCATCGTCCATCTGAAGCACGAAGTCCTTATATAGTAGACTTTTCGTTTCTTGAACCCTTATAGAGAAACACAAACATGATTAGTTGCTCCGAAATCTATGACTTGAGTGTCACTTGATTCCTTAACTTAACAAGTTTCAATAACCAGAAGATCATACTTACCTTCTCGGGAAAAAGAAGTCCTTGCAATTCTTCTTTACATGCCTAATGTTCCTACAATAAAAGCACTTGAGCTTCTTTGGGTTCTTCTTTTTCTTCTTCTTATTCTTGCCTTTTGTAGGAATGGAACATTTCCCGTTCTTAGCCTTCTACTTCCTTCCATTCCCTGTATTAGAATTGGAACCTGATGCAACCGCCAAGTTTGAACTCTTGTAACTATTTCATAAGCTCTGTTAGGGTCACATCCTGTTATTACTCAAATTATATAAAGCTCTAAACAAGATGAACTCCTTTGAGAGAGTTTCAAAAACCATAGTTATCTGTGACTCGACATCGAGATTAGCTCCATGGGCTAGAGCCTTAGCAAGGTAACCCATGACCATCATCATATGCTCCTTCATAGGAGTCCTTAGTTTTTGTATGCAGTTCAAAAGTTTTCGAAGAGCCCCTTGACATTTTGTTTTGGCTTGGCCTCCACATATGTCTTCAAGATTATCCATGATCTGATTCGCAGTCTTATAATCTTTATGTTAAGCCTGTAGCATGTTACCATGCTAGCTATATTATAACAGCGGGCCTGATCATTAGCATCTTTCTAACGATCATGCACTTAAATTTGCTCATTGGTGGATGCCTTAGTAGGTTTGGGAGGACACGGTGTTGTCAGCACAAATTTTAGTTTCTTAAAGCATAGGACGATATTGAGGTTCCTTTTTTAATCGTTGTAATTCTCACCAATTAATTGGTTTTTATCGAGTTTCAAAGATAAAGCATTTTTGGACATTTTAATCTATAATAAAGATTCATATACCAAATATAGAAAACATACCATAACAGTTTAGTAAGATAAGACAATCAAGTGAGCATACAATTGTGTTTGTGTATCAAAACCTTGAAAAAATCACATCCTAACAACGATAATTCCTAACTCAAAATTCAACAAGGCACATAGGGAGATTTGCCAAATTCATATAGGTGCACGAATCCTCTCTGATTAATATATGCCATCTAGTACCCGTCTGATCCAACATATATTAATAATCATTTTCTTTGGTCATTAATTTTATTAACAGAGCTCCTAGGGGAGGTTAATGATAAAATTAATTTGAGTATATAACCATCGTTTCAACTATTTTATCCATGATTTATAATCATCGCTAGGGGTGTACAATGATAAATCTTGTTAAAATAAATTATCCTTTCGGAGATCTGACCCCGTTACATGATGAAATCCTTTCCTAGGGGTTGGAACCACCATGTGTTACCTATGGACCAACAATGGAGGCCATAAGTCATCTCTTCGAAAAACTTCTCCCACTCAATATTTTGAAAACCATGGTTTTATGTTAACATGCATGAACAATTTTTAATGAGCGGCACTCCTTATTCTATATGGCATGTCATCAACATACATGGCAAATTATATTATAATACAGATAAGCAAAGCATCTTGCAAAACTACAAGCAAAATAATAATATATAGTTGTAATATTATGGTTCCATTCTGGAGAAAAGAAAATAAAGATTACAAAAGATTAATCAAAACATAATATTGATTCTTCATCATTGTATCTTCAAGTTGTATCCTTCTTCATGTGGCATCCATCTTCAAATGTTCAATCCCTCATCAATCAAATACTTTATCTTTTCTGGTCATCATAAAATTTCATGTTCCTCAGAATTGTCTTAAAAATAAAATCAAAACTACAACAAAAAACACACATTTTTTGAAAACCTATAGCTCTCTGCTAGCCTGCCATTTTGTTTTATCGGCCTGCTAGTTATAACCCATCAGCCTACCAAACTCTTAAGTTTGGCCTACTGCTAGAGCTGACTGAATCTTGCTCCGTGGATGGCCTACTGAGCTGGATGTTCGGCTTGGCGATCTACAACCATCGGCTTGTCGAACTAGAAGGTATGGACTGCCAACCGAGTAGAACTCACATTTTTCCAAAAAACAATTTTTAGGTAGTTTTTTGATATTATTTTCAACAATTCAAATTTTGATATTATTTTCAACAATTCAAAAACATAGAATTTTAGAAACTTAGGAAAACTAATGAAACTGCTGTAATCCATCTTCTAGATGGGTCCTCACTCTAAATGATTATTTAATTACAAAGTTTTTACAAATTTAAAATGAAAATAATAATTCCAAGACGATGATGATAGACCGCTATCTAATTATATAAAAAACCTAAATACACATTCTAACCTCTAAGGAACCATAACTGGCATAATTAATTGATTAATAAATAATTAAATAATAATTTAATTAAATATTGTCATGAGATTATGTGGTGAATGATTATTAATTTATTAATAAACATTCACAATGTAATCGCATGGCAAAATTTAAATATATGTAGAAACCCTAGAGTGCCAACTCTCTAAAAATTAAATTCAACCATAGGAGGGAATAAGACCACATAATCTATATATGCAGCATAATCACAAACTCATAAATTTACCTAAAAGCCATGACTCTGATACTAGTTGTTGGAAAACGAGTAAGTAACAGAATTTTAAAAAATTTTACATCAAAGTATTCTTCAAAACACAAGTTTGACATACTATATGCATCAATTAATAACATATCTTATCAACCTTTGCATGCCGAAGAGCACAAGCAATCATTGAAGAAAAGAACACTCTAGAAAAGCCTCAACCAACTGGTCTTCTTAGCTATTTTCTATCCATGATTAGCGTGTGAGTGGGCACACTTCATACAGCTCTTCCTCCAGTGACTCTCCTTCCAACCAATAGAGAAGACCTAGAGCTAAGGATTTTGATTGTGAATAATAGCCCTCAAGAGGTTTTAGATTTCTCACAGTAGAGTTCTCACTCTAAACTTCTCAACTGATCTAATTAACTTAGAAAACTCACCCCGTATTTATAGAGGTCAGACCTAGTGTAAGATAAGGCCTCAAAAATTCAAATCTTGATCAACTTCTGATGAAAATCACTGCTAAAATGAGTAATTAGACTATCGTTAGATCTACAGTCTGAACTTATCCATCGGCCTACCGAACTTACTCTATTGGTAGGCCGAACTAGCAGATCCGCCTACCGAACTTGCGATAATATGATCCTTAAGAATCTTTTATTTTTCATCCGAGATTCTTAGAAAGAGCCTCAATTTTAATTCAAATAACCCATTAGAAAAGTTATCTGATCAAAACAGCCATATCTGGATAATCTCATAGAAAATAAAATATTCCTGATAATTCAACATGTTTACCTTGAATTAATTCACAAAATTAATTTAATCGATAAATAGATATAAATTATCTAATCCTATTGAATTTCAGCCAATCTAATAATTTAACATAAGTCACTAATTTATTGGACAAGCATGCCATATCGTTGCAAGATTTATTATGAGCTAGTAAAGAAGGATCTGATGGACCTATATCGTTTAAGCTCCAATAATTATAAAATACAATATCCTAGATACATATTTTATAATTATCAACTTTAACACTACTCGACTAAAAGCTTAGAGCTGTATTCTCGAACTATATAGAATAACGAAGCTCCGAATAAGCAAAGTATCCATGACACATCATAATGTGTCATATCCCTATATGATATTCATAATCGGCTTAAGGATAAATTCTGTCTTACCTTTTTGATTATTTTTATCTTATGTTCCATTAGCTCACCATTAGAAAGCTTACTATCTAAAGACAGTATACCATTTGGTTAGACCAATGCCTTTAAATGGTTGAGCACTCCACTCTTCTAATTACAGGATAACGCATATAAGAGATGATCATTAACTTTACAAATAGTGCATATAAGAGATTATCATTAACTTTACAAAAAGAGCTATAGATTCCATATCTATGAATAACATGTCTATGCTATCAAGAGTCATGTCTACAACGTATCGGTATGCATACTATAATAAAGTTGAGATGTCATCCTTTAATACATCAAAAGACATAAGTCAAGATAACGGGCCTATCAATCATTTTAGGATTAAGATACAACATATATGATTGTCTAAAATGAATCGATTTTCACAGATGGAATTATTAATCTAAATTAATTCAACTTTATGTCCCAATCTAATACATCGTCACCTATGATAATGTGCCATTGATTCTACTTGCAGAGTCCCACTCCAATGGCCAAGATAAGCCATCTTTCGTTAGGGATGTAGACAACATAACAATCATAGCAAGAATAAAGTGCCCAGCTTTATTTCCGTGATTGCCGATCTTATGATGTAGACCATCATCTTAAGAATCATGTCTTCTGCATAATTTGTCCATCATATGCATGATTATTAAAGATTATGACTGACGGCCTCAGACCTTTGTTTGCTTATCATACATTCAACAATATGAATGTGAAATGAATGTGAAAAGGACAGCATTTGGTATATAAATAATAAATAAACTTTTTATTGATAAAATGTCTCCAAAATCATATTACAACATTTTACTCCTTAAGGGCACCATGTTTAATAGTCCTAAAAACTCTTAGCAAAATTCTTTCTACTCGCTAAGACAAGCCAATTGAGGTCCAAAATTGAAACATTCAAGCAATAAGATTTGAGCCGTTTTACAAGGCTTAGGTGTACTTTAAAGATTTACTTCATGGATGTCTTCAACATGGCTATCAAGATTGGCTTCAAATTTAGTTGTTCTACAATGGGTTAAATGGTCATATTAGAACCATTATTGATGCTATTGTAGGAGTCCCTCTCATGTCAAAGACCACCAATCAAGCTCATAATCTTTTAGAGGAGATGGTCGCTAACAACTGTCAATGGCCCAATGTATTCTATGGTCAAGAAAGCCACTAGAATTCATGAGGTAGGCCCAATTATTGTCTAACAGTATAAGTTTTGACTTATCTAACCAAATTACAACTATGAATGTAAAAGGAGCCTCACTAAAGGTAGAATCTACTGCACCTGTAATGCCATACCCATGTGCTGAAACACTTCTGGAAGAAGTGCCATTTTTGAATAACTGAAACTCTAATTATTGAGGTAACTTTTTGCCACCTTACTACCATTTGGGGCTTTGCAACTATGAGAACTTGTCTTATGGCAGCAATCCAAATGTGTTGCAACCTCCTCTCAGTTTCAAAAATTAGGAAAGTGAGAAGAAGCCTTCTTTGGAGGATCATTTGAGCACCTTCATTGTGGAGACAAGGCCATGATTTAACAAGGATGAAGTATAGTTGGTAATCTTGAAACCTTCATGGGTAATATGGGCATAACTATGAAGTCCCTTTAAGTGCAAATTGAGTAATTTGCTACCGTCATTAGTTCCCTACAAAGGAGACAATTTCCAAGCGATAAAGAGCTAACCCAAAAGAGTAATGCAATGTAATTACACTTAGGAGCAAGAAAGAAATTGACATGCCAAGGCCAAAAACCCTCAAAGCATCTACATCCTTAACAATGCCATCTTAGGATCAACAAGAAAAGGAGCAAGTTGAAGAAAAAGAGGTTGAAGCTGAGACATCAACGGATGCTAAAAAGACACAATCCTTTGATTCTTACTACACCATTTCCATATTCCCAACATTTTTATAAGAAGTTAGATGAACAAGTTGCTAAGTTTTTGGATGAGTTTAAGAAGTTGCATATTGACATTCCTTTTACAAAGGCTTTAGCACAAATTGCCAGTTATTGCGAATTCATAAAGTGGGTCCTTTGCGACAAGATAAAATTGAAGGAGCATGAGACGGTTGCATTTATGAGAAGTGCAAAGCTATCTTGCATAAAAGCTTCCGTCCAAGTAGAAAGATCCAGGGAGTTTTTATATACCTTGCACCATTGGTTCTCATAATTGTGAAAAAATTTTGTGACTTAGGTGCAAGTGTAAGCTTAATGCCACTCTTTTTGTTTTGAAACTTAGGATAGAGGGAAGTTAAGCCTACCACCATGTCACTTCAACGAGTTGATCGGTCCATCCAGTATCCAAAGGGTATGTTGGAAGATGTGCTTGTAAAGGTTGCTAATTTGATCCTTTTAGTAGATTTTCTGGCATTGGACATGGAGGACAATCATAAAATTTTTTGATTCTTGGGCTACCATTCTTAGTCACCACAAATACTGTAATCAATGTGTCGTAGAATAAAATAGTGACTTTTAGAGTTTTCAAGACACCCAACTATCTACAAAAGCTTGCCTTGTACCATCAAAGCAAACAAGTGGATCAAGATGTATCTAAGAGCAAGGTAATAACTATTAGACCTCCAAAAAGATCGAACAAAGGAAAGAAGGCTAAGAGTTCAAGGACTTAGAGATCAAAACATCACGACCACCATCAAATCAATTTTAGCATACTGATGTAAGTGAAAAATAAGGAGATAGAATTCATGAAAACCATTAGGAGAAAGTTGGGTTAACGACCATAAACTAAGCGCTTCTTGGGAGGCAACCCAAGCATTTTATATTTTATCTTTTGTATTTCTTTAGTTATTTAATTTTTGTTTTTGCCTTTATTTTTATTTATATAGGAGGTTTGCTTTTAAATTCTTAAACATGATATCTTTTTTTACCTTGCCAGGTTTCTCATTGCAAAAAAGAAAAAATCCAACCAAAGGAAGTTGAGAAGAATAAAAGAAGAGGAGGAACAATTCAACATGTTCACACATTAGAGAATTTTTCTTTGCTTTCTCTTTTCTTTATTTCTTTACATTAAGGACAATATTGATTTTAAGTTTCAGGGAAGAGACAAAAAAATTTCATTTTTTTCTTTTTCATTATTTTGTTTATGTGTGTGTTTTTGAATATTGTTTTGGTTTTAGTGAGTCAAAGCCGATGATAAAATGTTGCTTTATTTGATAATAACTCTTGAGAAATGATAATCATTATTTTTGTCTATATGCTTGATTCTTGTGTTAGTTCTTATTTTGCGTATATTTTTTTTTTATCATTTTGAGCACATAGCGATGACCACTTAGCTATTTCATGTACTTAGAGAAAGTTTATGTGAATTGTATTTTTCTAAGATCTCATTGAATTGTCAAACTTGTTTGATTATCACTTGAGGTAAAATCCTAGTTAATGCATCACTTAGGACATGATTTAGGCTATTTTTAGACCATTTGGGTCTTTTGAGCCTTCCATTACATAATACTATCTCTAATCACCATGTTGAACTTGATTAAGCCTTTTTCTTTGTTACCATTAGTGTTTACTTTTATCCTCGCTTTTAAATGGTTTTCTAATTTCTGACCTTTCACCTTATAGGCATGTTGGTTATTTTAGGAAACATCTTGAACTATACTTGTATAGGGGAGGAAGGTGAAGTCATTTGTTCATTTACATAAAAAAATATATAATAAACAGAAAGAGAAAAAAGGGGAAAAAAGAGTGCTACATTCATTTTTCATGTTCATAAATGCTAAAGAAATAAGTTTGAGGGTGTAGTTCCAGTATAAAAAAAAAGTAAAAAAAAAAGAAATACTTATAATAAGAGTGGATGACAAAAGAAAGTTTATTATTAGGGTATGCACTTGGAATATGAAGGGAGATCCACACAAGGTCCTAGAGTAATTGATGTGTTTTAAGATATTTTGAGCCTAAATTATATCATTTATCCTACCTTAGCCCTAGCCACACGTTACAAGCATATAAAGTCTTATTGGTCCTTGGTGATCTTTTAACCTACATTAGTAAAAAGTAACATGAAAAGCAAGCCCATAGAATTAACAAATTTCTTTATCTAGATATCATGTCTAATTTATTTGTTTACATAACCCGATCTGAATGAGAATGGTTAAGTGGAATTGGCTAATAAACTACATCTTACACAATAGTTTCTCTGAAAAAACATCGTGTAAGTTCTATCTTACACGACAGTTTTGTCAAGAAACCGTCGTGTAAGATATGCCAAAATGCACCCAAGCCAGACTTAAACATATCCACTACAAGAAAAATTACATTTAACGACATATTATTTATGACATGTAGTTTTTGAATGTCGTTGAAAAGTGCATATAACGACATCTTTAACAAACATGTCGTTAATAACATTTGAAACAATAATTAATGACATCTATATAGATGTCGTATTAAAGGTCTCCTTTTAACGACAATAGTTTAGTGTCGTTAAATTATTTAACGACAAGTAGGAGATGTTGTCAAAGCCTTGGAGATTCTACGACATTCCTTATAGATGACATTAGTCAAGATGTCGTCTATAAGAGGTGTCGTGGAATCTCCAAGGCTTTGAAGACATCGCCTACTTGTCGTTAAATAATTTAACGACACTAAACTATTGTCGTTAAAAGAAGACCTTTAATACGATATCTATATAAATGTCGTTAATTATTCTTTCAAATGTCGTTAATGACATCTTTGTTGAAGATGTCGTTGTATGTACTTTTCAACGACATTCAAAAACTATATGTCATAAATAATATGTCGTTAAATGTAGTTTTTCTTGTAGTGATCTTATATGATGATAAAAAAACCATCGTGTAAGCTATGTTTGTACTATGACAGAGGATTACACGACAGTTTTTTGACCGTCATGTAAAGTTTTTCTATTAGTGATAATTTTCTAGTTTGAGGCATTTAAAAGATAGTTAACATAGAAAACTTATTTTGCTTGGGAGAGAGTATAAAAGGATCATCTTTATACCAATCAATATTGATGAAGATACTGGTCTTATTTTTCCACATTTACTTTCTTCTCCTAACTGGGTTAGTAACAAACCACTTATACCTAAATAATACCACGGCATAATCATTTATGTATGAGAGTTAAATGACCTCTTCCAACTACCCATAAAAGTGGCATCTTTTGTTCTAAGTAGCATGCCCACAACTTTGAATTTTGAGTGTTGCATGATGATTGTATATAAGAAACTTAACCCCATTAGCTGCACAGAAATGTTTGATTATAAAGCTAAGCTAAACAACTCATCAGTTGCCTCTGGTGATTTACTTTGTCATAAATCATACATCTACAACATGATGAAGTTGATTAGTTAGATTTTTTATTAGATAAAATTGGTGAGTTAATCAATTATATAATGCTAGAATGAAATGTATTGCTCATCTTTACCATCTCGTGGAAGTTAGGGAACTCTTTTTCTTGAATTTAATTCAAGTTTTAACGACTGCTTGCTTCTAGCTCTCTCATGTGTTCATTATACAAATGAATAATCATAAGAAAATCTTTACTAATTATTCTATGTTTTGTATCTAATTATTAAACAAGAAGATAAGTAATAGATTATACGATATAGTTTTTAATTTTGGGAATTGTTTAGTATATACCACCATGCTTTCTTTCTTGTAGGGTCATCTAATATGATCGATGTAAGCTTTTCAAATGGACTATATTGGAATTGGAATAAGACGACTTTTCATTTTGAGAAGGATGATTCTCTACCCAATTTCTCTCAGGTCTATTAAATATGGTCTCAACAACACTTAGGTACATGGACCAAAAAGTAAAATGCCTTTATTCACATTATACCCCTCGACCGTAGATCCCTCTAGTCATGCCTAATTTTTTACATACTATTTGAGGTTTTCAATATACTGTTCAAATCGATACATCCATCTCACATGAATAGGACCTTGAAAAATGGCTTTCTCTAATAAGTGCATCACTAAGTGAATCATGATATCGAAAAAAGCAGGTGGGAATACTGTCTCCAACTTACACAAAATCATAATAATACTTTCTTATACTTTCTATAAATTTGTGATGTTCATAGTCCTAGCATATATGAGCTGGAAAAAATTACAAAATTCAGCAATTGTGCCAACAATCTTTTTTTTTTTTTCTGAGAAATGCAAGAATTTCTATTGCCAACAACTGTTGCATTATTACATAATAGTAATAGAATTTGAAACCAATAATTTTACTTCCTAAATCAACAATATTTGTCGTTAAATTAGTGCCAACTCGTCTAAAAACCTTATTATTTTAATGAATTCGTAAAACAATTTGCTATCAGAAGACTCCAATGAATAGCTTGCATGCGTTTCAACCACTTATCCCCTTCCTTGAATAAATGTAATTCCTTTCTTATATTCCTGTCCTCCAAATCTCTTCTTGTTTCATTTGTATCCTCCGTCTTGGTTTCTATGTCTAGGATCGTTCTTACCAAAATGTCATATACATTCTTCTAGATACTTATGACATCTAAATTGTGCTCCAATGACAATGATGACAAGTATGCTAAAACCTAAAATAAATAAACCTTCGACCAATTCAACTCTCACGGATCGTACTTTTATTTCACACCACTAAATTTCTTGTGATTGCCAGGAATTCTAGCTTGAACATATTTTAGTTGGTTCAATATTGCTTCCCTAATCTTAGGACGTAGTGCACAACCTTTCTCTACTTAACCGTGAATTTTCTACATTTACGCACTTTGTAATTGTCTTGAAACTACTTCAATAGTCCTTATATATACTCCTCTAGTACCTCGACAGGGTTCCATCATTACATTTTGGATATACTTTATAAGCCTAACCACTCCAACTAGATAAACTACTACGAGCAAGAAAGTCATTAATACAACATGCATTTTGAAAGAAAGTATTAGAAGCTTTGTCTCGCATGACAATCTCGTCAGTCGATAGTTCTTCCAACTCATCTACAAGTGGCCTAAAAAATACATCCATATCCTTTCTAGACAAGCTTGGGCCAGGAATGAACAAAGTCAACATTATGTATGGATCTTTCATACCACTATAGAGGTTGGTTGTAAGTTGTCAACACTATTGGCTAAGCACCGTGTAGAGTGCTCATGCTTCCAAATGAATTGAATCTATCGGTGGCTAAGCCTACTTGAATATTTCGCAGTTCAACAGTAAAATTTAGAAACGTTGTGTCAAAATCCTTCTAAGCCTTCGTTGGTTTTCTAAAATTGTTTTAGAGGAAAATAAAGGGAAATGGTAAGGAGGCTGATCTTTTATAACAAATTCTTTCATTCACTTATGTATTAAATGCTGTAATTTTTAATCTAATGCCAAAAAATATATATACATTAATATTATTTACCCGGTTGATGAGATTACATTGAAATCTCCAACAGGCAACAAACTTTATGAAATCAAAGCTTTTCTCACCTAGTTATTGTCATCGATTAGAGAAACGTGTGAGCATGGAAGGAAATTGTGAATTTCTTAGATCATTCTTCTAATTTCACTCCCACTAATCTTAATACATGAGCAAATCAGGACTAAGAATTGGAAGAAATTTTCGTCTCCTTTTTCTCTCCAGAAATCCAGCTTTACTAAGAGAGTGGCAGAAAATTTGCAGCCAAAAGAACCAACCACAAAATAATAGAGTGGCCTCCTACTTATAGAGTGGGATATTCAATCAATTTTAAAAGCTTCCTTTTTGTTTTAAAATTAATAACACATATTCAAAACAAAAATATATATATATTCTCTTCTCCTTTCTGCTATTGTTGTGCCATAAACAGGGATTTTCCCATGCGTGTGGTGCCAATCCAAATCAAGCAAGGAGAAGGAATACTCTTGATGCGCAATTTCATTTTGTTTCCAAAATTCAAGTATTCAATTTGGAAAAATCATGTTATCACACATTAGAAACTTTTAAATTTTCAAAAACAAGAAACTTAGAGAACATGTCAGCATTGCAAAGGGATTCCCCATGCAAGGTGTGAGCCACACATAGCGTGGGTGAGACCCATACTGTGTCATCCAAATTAATTGTTAATTATATAATCTAAAGACTATTTAATATTTATAAATTATGAATAATTCATAATTAATTTATTTTTGAGTGATATAATTCCGAATTCCATAATTCTGACTTAATTATTAAAACCAATAATTCTACTTGTTCAAACAATTTTCTAAGGATAGTAAGGAGACTAATGGACCTATAATTTCAAGTCCCAATAAAATCAATATATTAATTAACTCTATAGTTAATACCTTACTCTTTTATTAATTACAAAGTTACTCTACTAAAAACTTGAAATTACACTCTTCAAATTACAAATATAAAATTACTCATAAATAAAGTTGTCCATTTGATATAGCCATTGCATATAAATTCCTTCATAGATAATTTATATTTAGATTTAGGTAGAATTCTGTTAGCCTCTCTACTTACAACTTTATTCTTAAGGACCATTGATTCTCTAATTAATAATAAATTTATGAACTTAATTACATATTTGAGCGTTCATATTATCCAAGCCCCAAATCTACACTCAAGATAATTACTTATCTACTTCTTAATATAGAAGAAATAAATTTTATCTTGTAATCGTAACATTTACGGCTACTTACTTCATTATACCTCTAAAATATAAGGAATATGATTAGTATTCTCGAATGCATACTAAGCAAATCAAAAAATATAATTCAACAAAGAGGAGTTTTCTAATGACTTAGGATTAAGATAATTAATTCTATATTGACCACTAGTCAATGATTAAAATTTGCTATATCTTAGTGGAAATTATTTAGCTATTCAAATCACATTGTCTGAGTCCTACATAATGCTATTATGTACAGTGCACTCATTTGAGGATTACCATACTAACGACTTAGATAAGGCCATTCCATTCTTAAAGGAAATGGCCTGCACTAATAACGCTAAATTAAAAATTTCATACTTTAATTGAATAATTAATTAAATAATTAATTATGTCTTTCATTATTTTATTTATTATCCTTAAATATTATGCTATTGTGTAAAATATATATATACAACGTTTAAAGTCACATAGAAAGTTATGGAATTTTAATGATTTTCATATAATATTCAAAATATACACACACAAATATAATAAAAAAACTAAATTTATTTATTTAATAATATCCAAGACAAAACATTTTATACTTTTCAGGCATCTATCCTAATAGTCTTATTATCAACTAGATGCCTTAAAACCTCTTCATCACTTGATCGACCTCAATCATATCATGTCATGTCCTTAGCTATATGTCAAAAGGCATATAAATGTTCCAAACAATCCTCAAAGAAAAATACTATACCACTTTGTGTGGCACTTTCTTCCCCTTCTTGTTTTAATCAACCCAATGGCTCTCATTGCACACATGACAGGGGCATATTTTGAAATATTTTTATATCATTTTTTTTTATATTTATTTTGTTAGTTTTTAAGTTATATTGTATTTATTTATGTTTTATAGGTGTTTTATTGTTAAGGTGTTAAAAGAGGTTAAAAGTAAGGATCTTAGAGCTTCAAGAAGTATATTTAATCATTTGGAATCCATCGGGAGTTATCAGACGCAATTCGGGTGCAAAACATATGAGAAACTAACAAAACAAGATTTAGCAAATGGTGCCCCCACACCAAAATTCCTTGTGGCCTTGCAGTGGTTCTACCTTTTGTGCAGCTGTGAGCTAAAATTCCATGCAGCCATGTGCTCACCATTTTATCTCGATGTGTTTTTTCGCATGGCCATGTCATTTCTTTCCTACCCCCAAGCATGTTGCGATTTGTCACTTTGAAATTGGTCCAAAAAGGGTCTAAGTTACCTGTTTTCATCCTCCAAATACAAAAATATAAACACCTATCTTAGAAAAACGAAACATATTAGTTTTTATATTAGTTTTGCATAGTTTTTCCCTTAGTTTCTTAGGCTTAGAAGATGAAGAAAAAGAAGAAGCAAAAGAGGAGAGGCTCCAATGATGGCTCAACAAATTTTATCCGTGTGAAGAATTCTTTGACGCCAAAATCATGTTGCTTATTTCTTTCTTTCTTTTCTTTTTTGATTATGTTATTTTAGTTTTGTTTTTGGTTGAAAGGAAATTCAAAACTGTAGACGTATCTATTTGATTAATTTTTAGAATTATTTTTTAGTTTTTCAATTGAGATTATTTATGTTATTCTATTATTATTGTTTATGATTATTTTCTTATTTTGTTTGGGTACACAACTAAATAGAACTATAATTTAATCTATTGCTAGATTAGGAGACTTGATCCATAATTGTCTTGTTTTTCTAATCACCAGTAGCAAATTGCAAAGTATGATTATGGGAGGTTTTCATTAATTGCGATGAGGAATGTAACTTAGGTTGAACAATCTGAACCTATGTGTTTGTTATCTAGATCAACCTATCTTTTTATCTTAATGCTTCCATTGAATTGAATCTAAAATGCTTGTTCTAGTTTATTTGAGAGAAAAATATTAAATAAAGAGATTGCTTTATTTAACGACTAAGTAAGGAGAGATTGGGATAACAAAGTTTGTTGTTTTCTACGGTTGGTAGCTAGTTTCAATAGAAAATTAGATATAATTCTGTAATTAATTGTATGGTTATTGTTTAGTAGTGGACAATGTTCCTTTAACTGGTTTCATCATTATTGTTTTAAGTTTACTTATTTTCTTATCTTCTTATCAATTTAGCTTATATTCAAAAATCCTCCCAAATTCTTGTTACTATTAGTGTGTCTTAGGTTTTAATAGAGTCAATAACTAGTTAATTAGACCCAATCTTCTAGGGAGCAATTCTTACTCGTTCCTATACTTGACTACGACTATATTTTAAGTAAGGTTAATTTGGTGCTTCCCTCAAGGCTTAACAACACATGAGATGCTTCCAGACATGAATTGACTTGTATCCTAGGGCCAATTTTCTTCAACTTTGTCCTTGCCCCATAATGCAAATTGGGTATCTGAATATCAGGAAGTGGATCTTTTAACAACTTCAACACCTTATTGAAAGACTTATTCGTCAACTTGCAGTCCACTACGAGTCATATGTTTCATCTCTGCATTATCATTTTTGTATGCCCCATTAGATAATGTATAACCGGGTACATATGATATGTCCACGTGGTGTACTATTTATGAAAGCCTCTATCAAATTTATGTGCTCTGGTAGTCTCTAATCTTTGCATGTACATGTTTAAATACCCTGACAAGGACATCTTACGGTTCCATGATGGTTGACATGATTCTTTGCAATCTCTATGAATTTGGTTAAGCCTTTCCAAAATGCATCAGATAGACAGTTGTTCAAATGTATCCAAATCTATTTTTCTTTGACATTTTTATGCTGGTCCGCTAAAAGGACAATATGTTCTTAGAAATGATGCTAATGTATACATATGTAAGAACTATTATCCACTTTTACTCCACACTTAAAAAGTAAGGTCATATCCCATTCAGGATTGTAACTAATGTATATGTTATTTGTTCCACATGACCCCTTTATTGTAGAAAATTTGGCAATGTCTTCCCTTAGTTATCCTAAGTGTTCTATAAAAAAGTGCACACCAAGAAAACAAATGAAAAATAGGCGAAACCTCTACTACTAGGTATGTGTGGAATTTTGAATACAAACAATCTCAAATTATCCAAACTGAACAATCCAAGAATGAGTAAGTCACTTACTGATTCTCAAAGACGTCTAAGGTTTGTTTATGGATGCAAATACAATATGATAAACAACAAATGCAATAAATTAATTACTAAATATTAATAATTAATTATGAGTTATTTATATATAATAATTATTATTTTATTTTTAATTAGTATTATAACTTTTTTATAAATAGTATGTCTTGTCATATTTAATATTAAGTAATTATGTTTTTACATTTAATTTTACCACTATATTATATGTTCTTGCCAAATAATAAATGATAATTTATTGACAATTATTAATTTACTTAATTTAAAATTAATTAATCGTATCTTATGAAGTATCACTTTCTATCAATTATAATTTATTTTCACTTCTATTGATGCCTGCTTCTTCGAAAGACAAGTTCTACCCATATCCTATAATATGGCTCAAGGTAAGGTATGTGGCCACAAGCCACTAGGCAGAGCTCTCTAAGTGAGCTGTGGTTTGGAAGACCAATGAACATAACAAGCCCATTTTATCTAGTCTAATTAGACTTTCATCCTACTTTGGAGGTTTTAAGTCTAATTAGAGTCAGAATAAAATGGGTATGGAGGAAGAAATTAGAATAAAACAAAGCCAAAAACACCATTCCAAAGCCTTTGTCTAAAATACTTGGAAGAAGCCTATTAAGCCCACCTGACATGTCAAGCCACCTATCAGGTCAACCCATTAAGCACACCTGCCAGGCTAGCCCAACGGCCTACCTGAGGAAACTCAACTACAAGGCCAGGTGACCCCCTACCATAAGAGACAAATCACCTCTTTTACCAAGACAAGTCAATGAGAGGCTCAAGGTAAAGGTCTGACAGATACCCAAAATGGCAAGACAGGCCTTCATATTTTGGGTCCCTTCATAGCAGGACAATCGAAGAAATAAACTTCCTAGGCCGACTAGCCATTAGAATTATATGAAGCCCGCTATTATATTGCAGCCCAAAATTCAAACATGGAGAAAAATTCTCTTGTAGCAGGAGATTTCCTCTTATATCCTCTCCCATAAAACTGTCTAGAATTGGCCCAACTAAATACTGGAAATAGAGTACTACCAACCAAACTAAAGCCCTTTCTTCTCCTATAAATAACCTATGTTTCCATCCTCAAAAGATGCTAACGCAATCCATACAACTCACATAGCAAAAGCTAAGACAAGGGAAAGTACTTCAAGCTTTATAACTACCATTTGCTCTCTTTATCTCCACCTGTAACGCCCCTATATGGAGGTTAACAGTTTTTAATGAGATAAAATAAAAATAAATAATAAAAGTAAAACCTTAAAAATAAAATTTGCCCGGGACTTAAATGAAAACTCTCAACTCAAAAATAAAAATATAAACGACAAATAAACCACAGTTTTAATGTAGCACCTTAAATTTAATAATATAAACTGTTGTAATCATCATTTTAACCCTCAACACATTGTAATACAGTCACAGAAAGTAACAATTAATGCTTACATTATCATGAAGAACATTCTCAACAATTGAAGCAGTCCCAATGTAATATAGCTACATCACTTCCTCAACTATATTTCTCGTAGCCACCTCACACTTAGTGAGTCCTGAAAAGATAAAAATATAAGGGAATGAGCGACACTATGCTCAGTAGAGAGAGCCATTACTCACCTTTAGGTTTTTATCATTACCACATTAAAACTTGCATGGTTAGTAAGCTACATCATATTCCAGATTATGAGGTTTATTATGATCACATCTTATGGATACCGTAGTTAATCATTACCAAGTGTCATAATTACACATTTATACAAATATTACCAATCATCATTGTTCCTAGGTATCCATGTTAAATTGAGTATCACTCAACTCATCGAAACCCAAATGGGCGCACTTGATCACCCTATAAACATTCCAAGGGTGTTCCGGATGAGGGGACATCAAGCCCCGAGTCCTCACCAAATCGATTCCTGTACAGTGTATTCTGGGACTTTCAACCCAAGGAAGCGTCATCACCTTCCCCCTATTTTACCTTTTAGGGTATTCATGCCCAAGGACGTAATCGCCGCCCTCTTCATGTCTCACCATTTCTCTATATTAAATCATTATTAATAGAGTCAGTTTTCCTAACCATGCTTCTCAATTTATAACATGTGTCAATTCATTATGTTCCTCGCCGTACAATACAAGACGAGTCCATGTCATAGTTTCATATGTGATACTCATATAATATCAGTTCAACATAGATATATATATATTGCGGCAAAACAATCAATTTTAATTCTATAAAAACCTCACAAAAGATGAGTAATAGAATCCCTACCTTTCAAGCTTATCAACAATCTCTTAATCCTGGAATCAATTAACGTTAGCTCCATACTTCCTTGATCTTGAACTCCAAGCAAAACAGATCCAGTTGTATCTCGCTGTATCTACAGTATGCGAAGCATCCTCTGTAGTGCTCCTCGAGCGACTATGAATTGCTAGGAATGCTTCATGGAGATCATACATTCTTGAAAATGTCATTCTGGACTCCGATACTACTGTTTGAATCGCCTTGATCTACGTGCAGTTGGTACCGGACGATTTTCATCGGAGTGGAATTTGCTCGAATGGAGGTCACCATTGCATCCAGAGCATCGAAACGAGTCAGGAGGCGGTCTCGGATCTTCGATCGGAGGTCCGGATCACAAAATCCCAATTGGCCTTTGACTGGCCGTTGACCGGCGTTGACCGCCGTTGACCAGCGGCGGTTGGCTCCGTTGAGGGCTGAGCTCGAGCCTACCCCCCCTAATTTGACCCTTCTGAGTCGATTGGTGGGGTAAATTTCACCCAATTTGGCCTCCATCTATGCTAATCGAAGACGGGTTTCACGGCCAAAACCGGCGTCTCCGATTTCGGTCCTTCGGTGACGGTAGCCCAAAATTGGCTGGGCGTTTCCTTCCCTGTGGCCCTCTGAGCATTTCCCCTATGGTGGGCAGCTCAACATCACGTGGAACAACGGCTCCACCTCCTCACGGTGGCGCTCCACGGTGGATCTTGGTTCTCCGCCTTCTCGCGGTGTTTTCCCAAAATTGAGGTGTTGGGAAGCTTCCTCTCGGTCCTCTGAAGGTGTTCGTGCCTTCAATTTGGCATGAAATGGCCTAAAATGGCCAACCCGAACACACCCACGGTGGCTCACGGCGGGTGCCTTCGTTCTTCGGCGAGGGGCGACGGAATGGAGTAATTGACCGAGGGGTCTTGCTCGCCGTCGCCCTCTGATCATTTTGGCACCGGCGGTGTGCCACACCGCTGCCATATGCGGCGGCTCCGACGACGGCTCCACGGCGGCGACGGGGCAGCTCCGGCGAAGCTGTTCCAGCCAAAATTGAGCTGGGAAATTGGTACCATCTTGTTCCTCTCCTCACACTGAGTCCATAGACACCAAAATCACGTCGATTGGTGGTCGGACGACGGAGAAACGACGTCGGGAAAATATGGGTTTCGTCGCCACTTTGGGTGGCGCGTGAGCCCTCCTCCGGCGGTGTTTTGGGTGGCACGACACCTCGTTGGACTCAGCTCAACGAGAGCTTCCCACTGGTATGGGAGGTGTCGAAAAATAACGCCGGAATCTCAAACGAGATGTGAGGAGAGAGAGAGAAAATTCTAGAGAGAGAAAGAGGAGAGAGAAAGTGTCGAGTTTCTCTCAATTTTCTGATTTTTCTTTCTTTATATATATACTAAAAATTAATCTAATTACCTTAATACCCTTAGGAGAATAACGGGTGTCACAGCTCTACCCCCCTTAAAGAAATTTCGTCCTCGAAATTTCAATTCTAGTAATACTAGTAAAAATTTTGATTCCATTATGATTCCAATTCCGAGTCTAAACCGTTAATGTTGTTTATCATCCAAATTTAAGTTATCGTATCTCCACTTATTTACTTGCATAATAAATCTTACTCTAAATTCTAAATCCCTCAATGAGAGTATTTCTGACAAGTTTCAACTTATAACACCGTATAATAGTCTAAGAATCTGATCAGGCATACATATTGACCATACCTTGATTCCAGTCCTTCATTGTCCATGGACTGTGATTTACAATCACATTTAAGGAGATTGCTAGAGAAATTTTATATACTTCATCTTTAGGTTCCTTTTCCTTTTTGAGTAAGGAAAAGTCAAATATATTTGATTTCATACCTCTACTAATAAACTAAAACATAATCATAAAACATATATCACAAACACTTCTATTCAAAACCATACATTAAACTTATTCATAGAGATATTAAACGGAATCTCAGAGTTGCAAACATACCCGACATATTTTTCATTAAACAGCTATCCTCATGACACAAACATTCAACCCAAATAATATATTCATATTTCATATGGAATATCCCCATAACTGACTCTGGTACTTCCACATAATATTAACAGAATATTACACATTACAAACATGATACGGATACGTTTTGAGAGTACAAGGCACTCCGTATACCAGCTATCCATATCATGCATGCTTATAGGATACAAAAACATCGATAAACAAAAGGTCGGACCTTAAGAAGGATGCGTTTCGAGAGCATCAAGTACTCCGTATCCAGCCATCCCGGCATTAGGCTCAATGAATCTAAAAGATTTAACAACGACGTACCACAAAAAAAAACACAGAATACAAAGTAAACGGTTATTCGTAACACACGAAATACGGACACACATGCCTACATGCCAAAGATAAAACAAAAAGATTACAGATGGAGATTCAAATCAATTGGCCGCTCCCGGCTTTCCCTTTCCCATTCAAGCTTGGATGTTGCAGTGTCGGATTCTGGATGTATGATTTGCATTTTATCTATCAATTCCTCAGCTGTTGAAGCAGTAACAAAGATTTGTCTCTCCGATTCTGTAGTGATGTTTTCTTCCACAGCAGTAATCTAGAAATTTCAAAAGACCGTCATAAAACCCATTTACATTCAGCAGTCCCAAAGGTTTGGAATAAAAGCCCAACAATTGCCCACAAGCAACTACGAATATTTCCTCAAGAGTACCTAGACCACCAGGTAATGCTATAAAAGCATCAGAATTATAGATTATGTCTTTAAAATTTCTAGGGATACTCCTGACTCCTTCTCCCTTACCTATGGCTTCCTTATTAAGGTTTCCTTCAACTGGAATATGAGGCCAAATTCTTACAACAGTAGCGTCGCTAGACCTAGCTGCTAGTGCCATATTTTCCATCATTTTTATACTACCACCCCCATAGATTATGTTAATCTTCTTGTGTGCTAGGACTTGCCCTAAGTGATTTGCAGCTTCTAAATAAGCTTTATCTTTTCCAAGGCTGGAACCACAAAAGACACAGACATTCTTTATTTTCTTCGTGGACTAGGAGGTAGACATATTTGGTTTATAGAAGTGGTTGTTTAATGTCTGCTCCACTTAGACTTCGGGTTCTATATGAGATTTTAAAGATGAGAAATATACAAAAAGGGCTAAAGAGATAGACGAGTAGGTAATGAAAAGGTAATCCAAAGATTTAAACAAAATCTTGTGCGGATAAGAAAGTAAGATAAGGTGATTGATAGTTTACAGAAAATCTGATTCACTTTTTGAAAAAGATTAGACTCTAATTGTATAACTTTTGACAATTGAGAAGAATTTGACAGAAGACCCTCATGACACAACTGTAGACTTTTTGACAAATATACACCAAGTCTAGAAATTTAATATAAACGACAAATACTGTAGAACTTTTGAAATTTGAGACACAAATCTTGAAATATCTGGATAAGCTTTTCAAAATTCAAACATATTACTGTACCGTATGTGATGTGTTTGATAAAATAATATATTTTATTATATATATATATTTAAGAAAATCATAAATTAAATAAGATATTAACACTTACTGTATCAATCTAATAATCACAATTATTTCAAACACAAAAGCAAATATTCTGAGTAAAGAAAAACACAAACTGTTGAACATCAGCTAAAACTGCTTCAAATAAGTAAAGACTAAATAACCTTTATAGAGCGATGACTTATTCCCCATCCAGTTTTCTTATGGCTTGGCAAACAGGATCTAAAAATACCATATTCCTGAGGCGTTGTCTTTCTGCATAAAATTTGGGCCAGAGTTTAAAAATAGCTCCTTGAACATATCCACTAGGGTGACTGTGAAGAGGAGGATGGATGCTATCCAAGTTCTCCTTTGAAAGTCCATCCCTACAAAACCTTATTTTATCCTCTCTATTCGTTGACATATAACCAGGTGAAGTACATTTACCGTTACAATTTTGTCTTCCACATTTTTTACAAGTGACCACGATGGCACGAGCTCTTCTTTTCATTGCACTACGACTGGTACCTGTTCCTGGTAAACCGACATCTTGACTAAAGTCACTCGGACGGATTTTCCCCTCTATTAACATTCTCACATCACAAGGGATACCAAAACGCATAAGAATCCACAACCGAGTAATTCTAGCCTTGTATTTCTTTCTGAGAATCTTTTGGGAGAGTGATGGGAAATACTTTCTCAGATGTTGGTACTTTGGGTCCATGATGAGATGAAAGAAGAGTAAATAGAAAGGAAAAATTAAGATAGTAAATTGCAGAATCCTAGAATTCCTTCTTCTTTTAGAGGAAAAGAAGAATTTTTAATGAAAAAGAAGAGGATTTGCGATTTAGAGAGAAAATAACAAATTAAGAGAGAAAAAGTGGACTCGGAGAAATAAGCTCCTATGCACAGTAAACGTATATGTAAACAATGATTAAACCACTGTATATGACACGTATAGAGACCACGTGGCAGAGACAGTGTGAATCAAACTGATTTAAGATTTAAACTAGGCCCAAATGTTCTAAGTTGAAAATGGTCAGGTTGTTTCGGGCCTTAACACATTTGGAACGAGTTAAATAACAAACATAAAATTGAAAACCAATTCGTATGAATCTTAAACCCAATTCAAAGCCCACTATAGATAAAGTTAACTATAAACAACAAATCTAATTTAACGACAACAAGGATCTTCCTGAATGATATTTAAAATCATTTCATAACAACATAATCTTCCAGCAACTCAAATAATTTTGTTTTAATGAAAACCTTATTGAACAATGCATACACCCATATGTTATTCCTAATACTCAACATCTATCAATGGATTCATCATCATTGCTACCAAGGGTTTAGAATGTGACTAACCTTGAAATCAATACGATTTACGTCTTTCAGCGTAGACCATATCAACGAACAAAGACACTTGATGTTACTACTTAAGAACATCTACAATCCCCACAATTCTACTTATACAATATATAATTTCCTCATATAACAAAACCTTAAGTAACCAAAAGATTCACATCTAAACATCTAAAACTTAAACATTTTATCGTAATTATCCAAAATTATTATAAGTGCCTTAAGTATTATGATTTACTTATGGAAACTCCTATTGGTCATTTTTCTATTGCATCTATATATAAAGATTCACTGATACACTTAAATATAATGTACGTAATAAAATATTCCAATTTTGAGATTCATGCATTCTAGACTTTACACAGTCTCAACAGACCAAAAGTCTAACATTTATCTCTCTCAAGATTCAATACCATGATTCCCAACTTATATCATATTCCTCAAATAAATAGAACTTTTAAGAAAAGATATTGACACTTATGTGCTCCATCGAATCCACACATAATCATTACTTAGGTTTGAATCAATTACGAAAAATTTGGCATATCTATGCCAAACTTTAAAATCAATAAATCAAGCCTTATATTTTTTTATTGTTTTTCACGAGACAAAAGGCTCTTAAATCCTCGTATCTACACGAATTTCTCATCGTTTATACGAATTAGATATGCTTATAGATCCTAATATTATACGAATCTCTCATAAGCATTCTACTTATAAACTCATTCCATATAATTATCATTCCCTCATAACTATTAATACTTTCCTTCTATATAATTATTGTACTCATATAACCATTAGTATTTTCATTCTATGGCCTTTCCATGTTACATCCTTCTAGACTGTATAAATCAATGTGAAGGTTCATTTTGATGATGACAATGAAAATTCAGCTTCAAAACCATCTCAAAAATATATTTTTTTTAAAGTGGTGCTACACTCCCTAGGTTAACCGAACCTAGGCTCTGATACCAAAAATTCTGTAACGCCCCTATATGGGGGTTAACAGTTTTTAATGAGATAAAATAAAAATAAATAATAAAAGTAAAACCTTAAAATAAAATTTGCCCGGGACTTAAATGAAAACTCTCAACTTAAAAATAAAAATATAAACGACAAATAAACCACAGTTTTAATGTAGCACCTTAAATTTAATAATATAAACTGTTGTCATCATCATTTTAACCCTCAACACATTGTAATACAGTCACAGAAAGTAACAATTGATGCTTACATTATCATGAAGAACATTCTCAACAATTGAAGCAGTCCCAATGTAATATAGCTACATCACTTCCTCAACTATATTTCTCGTAGCCACCTCACACTTAGTGAGTCCTGAAAAGATAAAAATATAAGGAAATGAGCGACACTATGCTCAGTAGAGAAAGCCATTACTCACCTTTAGGTTTTTATCATTACCACATTAAAACCTGCATGGTTAGTAAGCTACATCATATTCCAGATTATGAGGTTTATTATGATCACATCTTATGGATACCGTAGTTAATCATTACCAAGTGTCATAATTACACATTTATATAAATATTACCAATCATCATTGTTCCTAGGTATCCATGTTAAATTGAGTATCACTCAACTCATCGAAACCCAAATGGGCGCACTTGATCACCCTATAAACATTCCAAGGGTGTTCCGGTGAGGGGACATCAAGCCCCGAGTCCTCACCAAATCGATTCCTGTACAGTGTGTTCTGGGACTTTCAACCTAAGGAAGCGTCATCACCTTCCCCCTATTTTACCTTTTAGGGTATTCATGCCCAAGGACGTAATCGCCGCCCTCTTCATGTCTCACCATTTCTCTATATTAAATCATTATTAATAGAGTCAGTTTTCCTAACCATGCTTCTCAATTTATAACATGTGTCAATTCATTATGTTCCTCGCCGTACAATACAAGACGAGTCCATGTCATAGTTTCATATGTGATACTCATATAATATCAGTTCAACATAGATATATATATATTGCGGCAAAACAATCAATTTTAATTCTATAAAAACCTCACAAAGATGAGTAATAGAATCCCTACCTTTCAAGCTTATCAACAATCTCTTAATCCTGGAATCAATTAACGTTAGCTCCATACTTCCTTGATCTTGAACTCCAAGCAAAACAGATCCAGTTGTATCTCGCTGTATCTACAGTATGCGAAGCATCCTCTGTAGTGCTCCTCGAGCGACTATGAATTGCTAGGAATGCTTCCTGGAGATCATACATTCTTGAAAATGTCATTCTGGACTCCGATACTACTGTTTGAATCGCCTTGATCTGCGTGCAGTCGGTACCGGATGATTTTCATCGGAGTGGAATTTGCTCGAACGGAGGTCACCATTGCATCCAGAGCATCGAAACGAGTCAGGAGGCGGTCTCGGATCTTCGATCGGAGGTCCGGATCACAAAATCCCAATTTGGCCTTTGACTGGCCGTTGACCGACGTTGACCGCCGTTGACCGGCCGTTGACCGGCGGCGGTTGGCTCCGTTGAGGGCTGAGCTCGAGCCTACCCCCCCTAATTCGACCCTTCTGAGTCGATTGGTGGGGTAAATTTCACCCAATTTGGCCTCCATCTATGCTAATCGAAGACGGGTTTCACGGCCAAAACCGGCGTCTCCGATTTCGGTCCTTCGGCGACGGTAGCCCAAAATTGGCTTGGGCGTTTCCTTCCCTGTGGCCCTCTGAGCATTTCCCCTATGGTGGGGCAGCTCAACATCACATGGAATGGCGGCTCCACCTCCTCATTGCGGCGCTCCACGGTGGATCTTGGTTCTCCGCCTTCTCACGGTGTTTTCCCAAAATTGAGGTGTTGGGAAGCTTCCTCTCGGTCCTCTGAAGGTGTTCATGCCTTCAATTTGGCACGAAATGGCCTAAAATGGCCAACCCGAACACACCCACGGTGGCTCACGGCGGGTGCCTTCGTTCTCCGACGAGGGGTGGCGGAATGGAGTAATTGACCGAGGGGTCTTGCTCGCCGTCGCCCTCTGGTCATTTTGGCACCGGCGGTGTGCCACACCGCTGCCATATGCGGCGGCTCCGACGACGGCTCCACGGCGACGACAGGGCAGCTCTGGCGAAGCTGTTCCAGCCAAAATTGAGCTGGGAAATTGGTACCATCTTGTTCCTCTCCTCACACTGAGTCCATAGACTACCAAAATCACGTCGATTGGTGGTCGGACGACGGAGAAACGACGTCGAGAAAATATGGGTTTCGCCGCCACTTTGGGTGGCGCGTGAGCCCTCCTCCGGTGGTGTTTTGGGTGGCACGACACCTCGTTGGACTCAGCTCAACGAGAGCTTCCCACTGGTATGGGAGGTGTCGAAAAATAACGCCGGAATCTCAAACGAGATGTGAGGAGAGAGAGAGAAAATTCTAGAGAGAGAAAGAGGAGAGAGAAAGTGTCGAGTTTCTCTCAATTTTCTGATTTTTCTTTCTTTATATATATACTAAAAATTAATCTAATTACCTTAATACCCTTAGGAGAATAACGGGTGTCACACCACCACCTCTTCTACCCCAAAACCCCATAACCACCATCTCCACCAAGTTCAAACCACCACATCAATGTCCTAAGCTTCTACTAATCCATCTCAAAGCATCCACAAACATTATTACTGACCTCAAACAACTAAGGAAAAATAGCCTTCTGACCTAAATCATCCACCACTATTCATTGGAAAACTTAAAACTCCATGTTTTTCAACGACCTCTAGAAAAGCTCAAAACCCAAACACTACCTCCCTTGAACATGAAAATACTATAAAATCCCATCAAAATGACATTCTTTTATAGCTCAAGGGTAGCCCATAGCCAAGAAACATCAAAACCACAATAAGACTCACCCCTTTTCTCTACCTAAGTGTTAACCTACCCCAACTGATAGAGATTATACCCACTCTCTTTAGAAAATCCTCCATAACCGCTCACGTTCTTCTCTCATAATATTTGCACACTCATAGGTCCTCTTTGATAAAGTTGTCATCCTCAATGAAACCAGAATTGCTACAAGTCTCACCTTTAAATGCAATCAAAGTCTACCCTTAACCCAGCTGGGGCCATTACCAAGTGAGCCTAGGAGAATGTTTTGGCCATCCCCAAGATCGAAAACATAGTCGTAGACTAACCAGCCTCTACCACCTGACATGTTGCCACCTTAGCTCCCAACAGATAGGGCTCTTGAGCCAATTAAAAGAGGCCACAAAATCTGCACCCTCCACATGTGAAGGCCCGCCATAGCCCCAACAACTTTATTATATTTTCTTAAGTATTATATATTTTAATTTATATTTTATTACTTTCTTGTACTAATTAATGAAATAATCGTTAACTTACATTTTATTAAATATTACTTACTTTATCACTTTTATTTATTGCCTATTCAATATCAAAAATATTTTTTACTTAATTTTTTAATATTCATATCCTACCTATTCACGGTAACAAGCTAATTAACTTAATTAAATAATAATGAAAATCTCAATAATAATGTATAAAAATATTACTACAAAAAGGTTTCTAATATAAATATCCCATTAAACATGTCAATACTAATATCAAATTTACAATTTTCTGAATAAAACCATAAAAAAAATCATCATCACAATATTATTAAAATTTGCATATTATTCAAAGTCACAAAAACATCCAACTAGATAATGTAATTATCATTATCAAATCCAAATTAACATCTTTCCAAACAAAATCGTAAACAACATCATAATCTCAATATTATTTAAACTCATAAGGCTTTTTTGCACTGGACCCTCAATGAAGTTTACGAGTTTGGTAAATTGGTCCTTAAACAAAATTTTTGCAATTGACTCCCTGAACTTCAAAATTCATTGCAAACTTGTTAAAATTGATAACAGTCATTAAATTATGGATGGAATATTGCATGTGGCTATCACATGGATAGCAAAAAAGGGCACCATGGTGATTTTTTGCTATTTAGGACTGAAATTCAATTATTAATCTCAAAAGTAATACAAATTACCTCAAAATCTATGTTTTTAATTTAAAAAAATAACTAAAAATTATGTTATTAAGTTAAAAAAATAACAAAAATTACAAGTAAAATTAGCTTATAAAATCTATAAAAATTGAAAGGAAATTTAAATGGGTTTTAAATAAATATTTTATATACAAATGTTAACGAAAAAATAAAAATAAATAAAAACTTAGAAAAAACCATCTTCTTCCTCTATACCAATCAACATCCCCATTATCGGAACCTTAGATCAACAACAACACCACCACTATCTTCCTCTCCTCTGATTGACAACCGCATCGTCGAAAGTTTGAAAAGAAAAAGAAAAAAACTCAAATGGACATATCCCTTCTGATCAAATTAACAAAACAAATAGAAAAAAAAAAAAAAAAACCCAACTAAAAGGGTCTGCACCTTTGTTTCCCGACGTCAGCGTCGAAGCATCCCCATAGTGGCCAGGTTCAAGATGTTTTATGTTCGTGCCGGAGATCCAGCAACAAGTCCAAATTCGTAGATCTCGTTGCTCTGGTCACGAGAATAGTGGAGAGATGTCGGGATGGCATTGGGGGTCATGATCGTTAGCATACGTTGGAATCCCAAGCTTCGTTATTGCGCCTAGAGTTGTGATAGTAAAGATCGCAGGTTGCAGCCTTTTCCTCTTCGTGACGTTGTGCCAACAGCCTCTCCCAGGCGACACCATTGCACGATCCCTAACAAGATCCCTGAGCTCTTCCTTTTGACGACGGCGACACCACAATGGGCAACCCATCGTCCTTTGTAGCAAGGTGAGCCCAAATCCCCCTCTGACAAATTTCCTCTAGTGGTTAAGCTTTTTTTTTTTTTTTTTTTTTTTTTTTTTTTTGGGGGGGGGGAAAGGGTAGGTTTCATTTTTTGAAGGAAAAAAAGACATGTTATGCCCTTATTAATAAGTCACGTGACTAGCACGTGGACCATTCCATCAAATACCTAACCCCATTATTAATTTAGGAGGTTTGCAATAAATATTGAAGTCTAGGATGTCAATTGTAAAAATTTTTAGTTTAAGGATCAATTTGCTAAATGCGTAAAGTTTGGGGGGTCTAGTGCAAAAAAACAATTCAGAAATACATTTTTTTTAACGAAATCAAAACAAACAAAAGACCCTAATCACACACATCCTCCCAAACTTACACATACCAAACTCAAATAATAATCACACTCATATATTCCAAACTCAAATATTACCATTCAAATATCCAGCGTCGTCCTCCCAAACTCACATATACCAAACTCACATAATAATCACTCATATATCCCAAACTCAAATTTTACCATTCAAATATCCATCATCTCATTGTCATCATCATCAACTTTACCATCATCTCAAAGTTTGTTTTAAAACAAAAACACCAATTTTTTGTGAATCAAGTGTGTGTATGTGTCGATGCCATCTCTTGGTATCCTATAAGTTACATGCAAATGTTTTATTGCAAATTTATTATTCGCATTTAGACCACATTATCTCACCATTGATTCTCTCTTAATATTGTGCATTATGTCTCTTTTAATTGTCTATGTAACCTATATAAGTTATGTCTATTGCTATTACATCTAGTTATGATTCTTAGCCTATAAATATTGGTTGTGCCAAGCTTATATGTTTATCCGTCACAAGTAAAAGGATAGAAGGTTACTTTGTCTTTCTTTTTCCCTTGTGTCTTCTCTTATTCTCTTTAGTCTTTTGTTATATTTTGCTTTGTTTTATGGCATGTTATCAGCATGAGTTCTAAGCATCATTTCTCGTGAAGCAAAATTTTAGCAGATCATATTGTTGCTTACTAATATTTTTCCTATTTCTCATTGAAATAATTAGTTGTTAGTGCTTATTGCTTTAGTTAGCATATATATATATATATATATATATATATATATATGTCCTTGTTCCTTTTTGCATGCTTATCGTAGTATCTTAACATACATTCATTTTTACACCTTGTTTCAATTACAACTTTTATATAACTCTTTGTAGTTTTACACTCACACATGTATATTGATATTAATAATTTGTTCTTATGGGATGGATATACATGTAGTTGTCTTCATTAGCATGAAGCTTGTGAGTGTATAGAATGACCAGTCTTACAAGTCGATACGAAATAAAAAATATATATTTTTATTATGATGATCATATATTATAACGCCCCAAAATTTATTTAACATTAATGTAATATAAATAATGAATTAGTGTGTCATAATTAATGTTTTAACATTAATTAGATTATTTGGTGGGATTTTGAATTTTGGTCGTTTTGTTAAATTGATGCATTCAAATGATTACTTATTGTTTTAAAATGATGTTTTGAGTTTTAAAACACAACAATTTGTAAAATGTTAAAAATACTCAGTTTTACAGAACCGTGGGCGGCACATGGTTATCGTACAGTAAAACCGCCCACCGATTTTCTCTATTTATTTCCTTTCTCTCTCTCTCTCCTCACTCTCACGGCCACCTCTCTCTCTCTTCCTCTTGATCTCTCTCGGCACTCTCTCTCTCTCTACATCTCTCTCAAATTTTAAACCCCATTTCGAATCCAAGCTTCGGGATAGCAAGGAGGAGGCTCGAGGACGTGATTTGGCAACCGAGATCGCGGATTGAAGCTTCGATTCGAGGTTAGTTTTGAAATTTCTAAACTTTTTCTAAAATTTTCAATTTTGTGCATTTTTGAAATCTAGGTTTGTTTAAGCTTAGAAAACCATGGATTTGAGTTAAATGAACTTAGAACAACAAGAATCTAAGCTTAGATTGAAGAAAAACGAATTGGATTCAAGATTTTTCATTTTTCCTCAATTTTTCCTATTTTTGGATTTTCAGGATTTTTGTGTTTGAATCTTGTTTAAATGAGTTTCAAAGTGTCTAGATAAGTTTTTCTATCATCTATGAATGTTTTTCATGCCTGAGAATTGAGAAAAACAGGTTTAAATCAAGATTTAGGTTTTGGGGAAATCGAAACCCGTGGCTGGAATTTCTAGGTTTTCCCAGTTCGGTAGGCCGAAGTGCGTGTTCGGTAGGCCGAAACAGGGATCGGCAGGCCGGTGTTCTTCAGTCCGGCAGGCCGAACCTGGAAATTGTTCGGCCAACCAAACTTTGCTTCTGACAGGCCGAACTGTGCAGTTCGGCAGGCCGAAGCAGGGAGCCCGGCAGGCCGACCGAGGCATGGGAAATTTTGTGATTTTTACCCGTTTTCACTGTTTTGAACCCTGATTTAAATCCCAACCTTATAGAATGATTTTAAAGATTCAAATGGCACACTAGGACATCATAAAATGATTTAGTAATATGGAAAGTCTCGAACTAGATATTGATCGACTTAGTTTGTATCTAGGATCGTTCGTGGTTCCGCGGAGCTAACGTATAGCGGACCGGGATTACGGTGTGGGGCACCGGTACGAGTATTGAGGTAGGAATTCTACCCCATTTCTTTGGTAGCCTGGTTTTGAAATGATTTCTCTTTGAAAAGGATTTCTATCAAAATGTTTTCAACGGTTGTTTGAAAATGAATTTATCGGTTATATTTTAATATACCGTGATCTGAAATGAATTTCATAATGAATGTAATTGACAACACTCGGTAATTGGGTTTTGAATGATAATGATAACAAACACATAGGCATGATGCCATATCAGAGATCGGGTCGTGTAGCGATCGACCTTGGGGGCAGGTCCCGAAACCCAGCTGGGCCACTACGGTGGTGATATCAAGGTTTGCCTCGGAAAAGGAAAATGGTATTTCTGATTTGTGCGAGTAGACTATTCTGAGTCAGGACGGTTCTACTCAAATTATCTATCTATTTATTTATTTATTTATTTAAGGTTTCTTTTGAGTACTCCTAACAATGAAATGTTTCTTTAAATTAAATTATTTTATAAAACATAGTCCTACTAAGCCTTTCACTCACGTTTTATTTGTTTTAAATTTCCCCCTCTAGGTGGTTTCCCATTTAGGTTTGGAGAGGATTCTTCGGACCGAACTCAGGAGCAATAGGAGGATTGATTTATATTTTGTATTATTTAATCAAGGCATGTAAGATTTAACTTTATTTGTATTTGGACTGTGATTGTATTTATGATATTTTCAGTACCATGTGTGTGCACAAGTTGTGGGTTGTGGAACCCATACTCGCGGTTCTTTATTAATTTTTATTATTTGCTTAATATTTATAAATTCTTTTATAAAATGTGGTTGAAATCTTCTTATTTCTCACTTAATTTGATTCTCAAACCATTGGTTTTAATTAAATTCTCTTTTAATTAACTTAAATAAACCACCACGTCACCTCCCGTACTCCGGGGCGTGATAGAATGGTATCAGAGCTCAAGGTTATGAACCTTGGAAATTGTGCACACATAGTTTTTACAATGAAATACCTCTGACAGTCCAAATTTTATTTTCAGAAGTGAGAGAATGGCACCTAGACGTCGTTCGATAGCTGACGCCGAGTTCGGGAATGATGAGAGCATGATGAGGTCTATGTTTGCGGCTTTCCAGCAGATGGCAGTCAGGGCTAGACCGGGAGATTCTGATGTTGGTAGTCGGCATGCGTATTTTAAGGAATTTTGGCGGGCGTCTATTCCGACTTTTGATGGCAATGGGGATCCGCAGTTAGCAGAGTATTGGCTGGATTCGATCTTGAAGCATTTGGATACTCTTGGTGTGCCTGAGGAGTATCATGTGGAGTTTGTTGCGTACAAGCTCGAGGGTGGCGCTAACACTTGGTGGAAACAGGCTAAGCGTCTGGAGCGCAGTGGTGATATTAGTTGGGACAGGTTCGAGGAGCTGTTCTATGATCGATATTTTCCGCAGGGGTATAGAGATCAGAAGGCAGCTAAGTTCTATAGATTGCAGCAGGGTGATCTGTCAGTTCGGGAGTATGAGGCAAAGTTTAATGAGTTGGCTAGGTTTGCTCCATCAGTGGTGGCATCGGAGCGTAAGAAATGTATTAAGTTTCAGGAAGGGCTAAGGGCTCCTATTCGGCGGCAGTTGGTTGCTCTACGGCTTAGGAGTTTCAGAGAGCTTGTGTCGTCGGCGATCTCCGTGGAGAATGATTATGTGCAGTATTGTGAGGACCGAGCCAAGGCTTTAGGAGGACCGCAGAGGAGTGGCAGGAAGAGCACCAGTAGTCGTCCAGCTCCGGGGAAAGGCAAGCAAGGCGGTGCGACTAGTGGTAGCAGCAGTTCGTCTAGCAGCGGGTGCAGCAATCCCTACAGCTTTCATTGTCATTTCCGTCAACAGCCTGGACACATCAAGAGGAATTGCCCGATCAGGAGTGCTTATCTTGGATCTCAGACCAGGGTGGATGCCAATCATTCGTCTCAGCCTCAGACCCTACCTCCGCCTCCGCAGTACCCGTAGTTGCAGTATCCGTAGTTCTCTCCTCAGCAATTCTCATATCCGGCACGGGGGCAGCAGCCGCAGCATTTTCAGCGCAGCGGTCCTCAGTATCAAGCGTCGAGTACAGGTAGTGTGTAGTCGTCTCCATCTCAGCAGTATTGGCCAAGTAATCCTGGACCCAGCAATGTCGGTAGAGGAAAAGGGAAAGCACCAGTGCAGGTTCATGCAATGGCATCTGGAGGGTCAGATTCTCAGACTGGTAACGCGGTTGTTGATGGTATGATCATGGTTTCTAGATCTTTAGCTCGCGTTTTATTTGATACCGGTGCCTCTCATTCTCTCATTTCGAGTTCTTTTGTACATGCCTTGGGATTAGAGATAGAAGAGTTTAATGAACCCCTAGTCATAATTTCTCCCTCGGGGCGGGTGTGTGTAAATTGTATGTGTAAATCCTGTAAAATAAAGATTGGGGATGAGATTTTGAAAAGTGATTTGATTATCCTCCCCATAAGCTCCTATGATGTAATTCTAGGGATGGACTGGTTGTCCAGGTATAGTGCAGTCGTGGACTGCCAACTTAGAAAAGTGACCCTAGTGTCTGATAGAGGGACGGTGATCACTTACCAGGGTGGTGGTGATTGGTTAATGAGTGAGCGTCTCATGAAGTCGTGTCTAGGAGGGCGAAGGAATCTAGGTTGTTGTGCTTTTCTTGCCAATCTAGATTGCAAGCCCTATGTTTCGAGTGGCAGTGTAGCGATTCCGATGGTTGATGAGTTCGAGGATGTTTTCCCCGACGAGTTGCCAGGGTTACCACCGCATCGGGAGATTGAGTTTGGTATCAAGTTATTTTCAGGGACATCACCGATTTCTATGGCACCTTATCGGATGGCGCCGGCAGAAATGAAGGAATTGAGGAAGCAACTTCAGGAGCTTGCTGATAAAGGGTATATTTGGAATAGCACATCTCCGTGGGGAGCACCGGTTTTGTTTGCTAAGAAGCACGATGGGACTCTCAGGTTATGTGTGGATTATCAGCAGCTGAATCGTGTTACAGTGAAGAACAAGTATCCCTTGCCTAGGATTGATGAGTTGTTTGATCAGTTGGGAGGTTCACGGTACTTCTCGAAGATTGATTTGCGTTCAGGTTATCATCAGCTCAGGATCAAGGAAGAGGATATTCCCAAGATAGCTTTTAGGACTCGGTATGGGCACTTTGAGTTCCTGGTTATGTCGTTTAGGTTGATGAATGCTCCGGCAGCTTTTATGGATTTGATGAACATGATATTTAGGCCGTATCTGGATCAGTTTGTGATCGTGTTCATCGATGACATTCTTGTGTATTCTAGGACTTGGGAGGAGCATGAGCAGCATCTTCGGATCGTGCTTCAGACTCTGCGGGAGCACCAGTTGTATTCTAAGAGGGAAAAGTGTGAGTTTTGGTTGATTGAGGTCAAGTTTCTGGGTCATGTCATCTCGGAGCATGGTATTTCTGTGGATCCGTCCAAGATTGAAGCTATATTGGAGTGGGAACGACCAAGAAATGTAGCGGAGATTCGCAGCTTCTTAGGTCTTGCTGGATATTACAGGAAATTTGTAAAGGATTTTTCAAAGATTGCAGCTCCGTTGACGAGATTGATCAAGAAAAATGTTAGGTTTGAGTGGGATGAAGATTGTGAGTCTGCTTTTCAGGAATTGAAGAACCGGTTGACTTCAGCTCCAGTGTTGGTTATTCCTAGCAGTGACGAGCTGTATGAGGTTTATGCGGATGCTTCAGGACGTAGACTTGGATGCGTGTTGATGCAGCATGGACGTGTAGTTGCGTACGGATCGAGACAGCTACGACCTCACGAGCGGAATAATCTTACTCATGATTTGGAGCTTACGGCGGTGATTTACACGTTGAAGATTTGGAGGTGTTACTTGTATGGAGCATCGTTTCAGGTCTTCTCCGATCACAAGAGTTTGAGGTATCTGTTCACTCAGAGGGATCTTAACTTGAGGCAGCGTAGGTGGATCGAGTATATGGAGGATTATGATTTTGCGTTGCAGTATCATCCCAGGAAAGCTAATGTGGTCGTGGACGCGCTTAGCAGGAAGTCTTCAGGGATTCTAGCTTATTTGATTTTTGAGGATTGGAGCAGGGATGCGACAGTAAGTGAGTATCGGCTACATTATCATGAAGACTGTGATCAAGTTTCGGTGTATCATGTGGAAGCGACTCCAGCTCTTGTTCAGATGGTGAAGCAAAGTCAGTGGCAGGATCGATATTTGCAGGGGATTTGGTCACGGATTCAAAACAGGGAGCAGTTCGAGGAATGGAGCGTGCATGCAGATGGATCGTTGTACTTTCAAGAGCGTCTTGTAGTTCCAGTTATCGTCGAGGTGACGAAAGCCGTTCTAGACGAAGCTCATAGGCCTCAGTTCACTATTCATCTAGGGAGCACCAAGATGTATCATGATTTAAAGAGGCAGTATTGGTGGAGAGGCATGAAGAAAGATGTTTGAGAGTACGTGGCCAAGTGTTCGACGTGTCTTTAGGTGAAAGCCGAGCATCAGAAGCTTGCAGGTCAGCTTCAGCCGCTTCCTATTCCAGGGTGGAAATGGGAGCATGTGACGATGGATTTTCTCACAAGTTTGCCGAGGACGGAGCAGCGGCATGATGCAGTTTGGGTCGTGGTCCACAGGTTGTCAAAATCAGCGCATTTCATTCCGTTTAGGTCGACATGTTCTAGGAAGGTTCTCGGGGAGTTGTATATGCAAACCATTGTGAGGTTGCATGGAGTTCCTTTGTCCATCACCTCTGATCGAGACACCAGGTTTAATGCTAAGTACTGGAGGAGTTTTCAGGAGGCTTTAGGTACGGATTTAAACTTCAGTACGGCGTTTCATCCTCAGACTGATGGACAGTCTGAGCGGGTTATTCAGATTCTCGAGGATATGTTGCGAGCTTGTGCGTTGGACTTCGACGGGAATTGGAAGCAATGTTTGCATCTGGTGGAGTTCGCATACAACAACAGTTATCAGGCGAGTATCGATATGGCACCGTTTGAGGCGTTGTATGGGTGACCGTGTCGGTCACCTGTGTGTTGGGCCGAGCCGGAAGATAGGGTTATTCTTGGGGTGGATGAGATTCGTGATAGCAACGAGAAAGTCACGGTGATTCGAGATCGGTTGAGGGCAGCTCAGAGTCGGCAGAAGAGCTACGCGGATAGGAGACGTAGACCTTTAGAGTTTGCGGTTGGAGATTTCGTTCTCTTGAGGGTATCGCCTCGTAAGGAAACGATGCGGTTCGGAGTGAGTGGGAAGCTCGCGCCGAGGTATATTGGGCCGTTCGAGATCACTCAGCGTGTTGGTGTGGTCACTTATCGGCTCGATCTTCCGCCCGAACTCTCTCATGTTCACGATGTGTTTCATGTGTCGATGCTTAGGAAGTGTCTACCTGAGCAGGGTAAGATAGTTTCGTTTCGCGATGTACAGGTTCAGGAAGATACGACGTACGAGGAAGTGCCGATTCAGATTATCGACCAGAAAGTGATTAGCTTGCGTCGTCGTGAGATACCGTTGGTAAAAGTCGTGTGGCAGCATCATGGGGTTGATGAAGCCACTTGGGAACTAGAGTCGAGTATGCGGGAATTGTATCCGCATTTGTTTTGTTTTTGAGATGAGTTGTAAATTTTGAGGGCGAAATTTCTTTTAGGGGTGGAGAGTTGTAACGCCCCAAAATTTATTTAACGTTAATGTAATATAAATGATGAATTAGTGTGCCATAATTAATGTTTTAACATTAATTAGATTATTTGGTTGGATTTTGAATTTTGGTTGTTTTGTTAAATTGATGCATTCAAATGATTACTTATTGTTTTAAAATGATGTTTTGAGTTTTAAAACACAACAATTTGTAAAATGTTAAAAATACTCAGTTTTACAGAACCGTGGGCGGCACATGGTTTTCGCACAGTAAAACCGCTTATCGATTTTCTCTATTTATTTCCTTTCTCTCTCTCTCTCCTCACTCTCACTGCCACCTCTCTCTCTCTTCCTCTTGATCTCTCTCGGCACTCTCTCTCTCTCTACATCTCTCTCAAATTTTAAACCCCATTTCGAATCCAAGCTTTAGGATAGCAAGGAGGAGGCTCGGGGACGTGATTTGGCAACCGAGATCGCGGATTGAAGCTTCGATTCAAGGTTAGTTTTGAAATTTCTAAACTTTTTTCAAAATTTTCAATTTTGTGCATTTTTGAAATCTAGGTTTGTTTAAGCTTAGAAAACCATGGATTTGAGTTAAATGAACTTAGAACAACAAGAATCTAAGCTTAGATTGAAGAAAAACAAATTGGATTCAAGATTTTTCATTTTTCCTCAATTTTTCCTATTTTTGGATTTTTGGGATTTTTGTGTTTGAATCTTGTTTAAATGATTTTCAAAGTGTCTAGATATGTTTTTCTATCATCTATGAATGTTTTCCATGCCTGAGAATTGAGAAAAGCAGGTTTAAATCAAGATTTGGGTTTTGGGGAAATCGAAACCCGTGGCTGGAATTTCTGGTTTTTCCCAGTTTGGTAGGCCGAAGTGTGTTTTCGGCAGGCCGGAACAGGGATCGACAGGCCTGTGTTCTTCAGTCTGGCAGGCCGAACCTGGAAATTGTTCGGCCGACCGAACTTTGCTTCTGGCAAGCCGAACTGTGCAGTTCGGCAGGCCGAAGCAGGGAGCCCGGCAGGCCGACCGAGGCATGGGAAATTTTGTGATTTTTACCCGTTTTCACTGTTTTGAACCCTGATTTAAATCCCAACCTTATAGAATGATTTTAAAGATACAAATGGCACACTAGGACATCATAAAATGATTTAGTAACATGGAAAGTCTCGAACTAGATATTGATCGACTTAGTTTGTATCTAAGATCGTTCGTGGTTCCACGGAGCTAACATATAGCGGACCAGGATTACGGTGTGGGGCACCGGCACGAGTATTGAGGTAGGACTTCTACCCAATTTCTTTGGTAGCCTGGCTTTGAAATGATTTCGCTTTGAAAAGGATTTCTATCAAAATGTTTTCAATGGTTGTTTGAAAATGAATTTATCGGTTATATTTTAATATACCGTGATCTGAAATGAATTTCATAATGAATGTAATTGACAACACTCGGTAATTGGGTTTTGAATGATAATGATAATAAACACATAGGCATGATGCCATATCAGAGATCGGGTCGTGTAGCGATCGACCTTGGGGGCAGGTCCCGAAACCCAGCTGGGCCACTACGGTGGTGATATCATGGTTTGCCTAGGAAAAGGAAAATGGTATTTCTGATTTGTGCGAGTAGACTGTTCTGAGTCAGGACGGTTCTACTCAAATTATCTATTTATTTATTTATTTAAGGTTTCTTTTGAGTACTCCTAACAATGAAATGTTTCTTTAAATTAAATTATTTTATAAAACATAGTCCTCCTGAGCCTTTCGCTCACGTTTTATTTGTTTTAAATTTCCCCCTCTAGGTGGTTTCCCATTTAGGTTTGGAGAGGATTCTTCGGACCAAACTCAGGAGCAATAGGAGGATTGATTTATATTTTGTATTATTTAATCAAGGCATGTAAGATTTAACTTTATTTGTATTTAGACTGTGATTGTATTTATGATATTGTCAGTACCTTGTGTGTGCACAAGTTGTGGGTTGTGGAACTCATACTCGCGGTTCTTTATTAATTTTTATTATTTGCTTAATATTTATAAATTCTTTTTATAAAATGTGGTTGAAATCTTCTTATTTCTCACTTAATTTGATTCTCAAACCATTGGTTTTAATTAAATTCTCTTTTAATTAACTTAAATAAACTGTCACGTCACTTCCCGTACTCCGGGGCGTGACATATATATAGTTGCTATGTTTCAATTCTTTATTACCATAATAAATAGGATTACCATTATTTTTTATACAGTGGAACATGTCTTTTTCTTTTATTAATAATAATTTGTCTACAAATCACTTTATTATATGTATGATGAATGAACTTTATTATATAATTTCTGTCTTTATTATTGCTATCAATGTTTTGTATATATTTCAATTTATTAATAGTTACAACATATATTGTAAAATGTTGAATATGTTTATTAGTAATCAGAATTGTTTCATGTTGTAACATTTTTTTTATTAAATATATTGCCATTATTGTAATGCAATGTTCATATATATTACTGACTTTATTATTTGTCATATAATAGTTTATAAAACATCAAATCTTATGAAGTTCGAGTTCATTGGCGTTGATATTTCTAGTAAAAATTATTTAGTATGAACTCTTGATGCTAAGATCCACCTTGATGCTATGAGCCTTGGAAATACAATAAAAGAAGGAAATGAGGCATCCTCACATGATCGTGCAAAGGCAATGATATTCCTTCGTCTCATCTCCATGAGGGATTGAAAATTGAATATTTGACAGTATAAGATCTATATGTCCTTTGAAATAATTTAAATAAAAGATATGACCACCAAAAGACAATAATACTTCCTAAAGCTCGCTATAATTGAATGGATTGCAGAATTTTAAAACCATGAGCGAGTATAATTCTACCATGTTTAAAATTACTTCTCAATTAAAATTATACGGAGAAAATGTTACTAATGAGTGCATGCTAGAAAAAACATACTTTATTTTTCATGCCTCTTATGTGCTTTTGCAACAACAATAACAAGAGTAAGACTTTAAGAAATATTTTGAATTAATATCATGTCTTCTCATTACCGAACAAAATAATGAACAGTTCATGAAAAATCATCAATCTTGCCTAACTGGATCAACGCCATTCCCTGAAGTGAATGCGGCATATATTGAAGATCCTAATCATGGTCGGCATGATAGACATGGTTGTGGACGTGGTCGTTGTCGCGGTCGCGGTCGTGAACGTGATCATAGTTGTGCTTATGATAACTAAATCTTCTCAAATTTCAAGAATGTTCCATAGAATGACAACGGCAGTTGTGAAGGGAAGTTTTTTTTTTTCTTTTTTCCTTTTTTTTTTAGTTTCTTCCACCAAATTACGACCTTAAGTCTAACTTTTGGGATAGAATTTATGGTCTAGAAGTATGGCTTGTGATTTACGCGGCGGAAAGAAGAAGAAGAATAAACAGAGGAGAAACGCTGGTCTGCATTTTTTATGTGCAAAAGTTATCACTAAAAACTAAATTCGTTGCTATACATCCAAACAAAACAATTTCCAATTTAAAAGATTTTTGCATGACTACTGTAGTGTTTAAAGTAACAAAACAATTTCCAATTTAAAAGATTTTTGCATGACTACTGTAGTTTTTAAAGTGTTGTCACTAAAAGCCTTCAAAAATATTGAAAATTTCCAACCGTGCCTTCACTTACCGCTTATTTTTTTGCCAAAATCAAATGAAAAAAAATTCATGTCCTCACTAAAAATTAGTGTTGACCAAATTGGGGCTCCAAATCGGCGCTCAATTGACCCCAATTGCCGCCAAGGTTGGGGCTACAGACCTTTAACGATGATTTAAAAATTTTTCACCCTCTAAAATAAAGATCCTAGAATTTTTTAGCCCGTCGAAAATGGGCAGATCAATTATGAGCAACATCCACCAATTTTTACCATCACTAAAAACTATTCACCTCGTCAAAAGTAAAATCCGAGTTTTCCACCCCACCATAAATATACCTGAAATTTGTAGTTGTCACTTAATTTTTTTATTTTTTTTTCAGCGACTTTTAGCGACAACCTAAAGTGGTCCTTGCTTTATAAAAAAAAAAAAAAACAAAAAGAAATTTCAATCTTATCCTATTAAGGTCATTGCTTAAAATGGACTTTTAGTGATGACTAAATTTGGCGCTATAAGTGTTGCTGCTAAGTGGGTCATTTCTTGTAGTATAAGGATATATATGTGTATTATTGGAAGTAAAAACTAGAAAAAAATTTTTGAGTTAATTTGAAAAACAACAACGCTCTTTAGGTTTAAACCAATAAAAAAAGCATCTTCTAGATTTTTTAAAAGAGTTAAAAATCATCGATTCGACAAATCAAATTCTTGAAAATGTCAACACTACCTTCACTAATAAGGATTAGAGTATTTTTAAAAGAATGTGTTTAAAATTAACGATTTAATAAAATAGAAATAAATTCAAAACAAAAATTTTGACAAAATATTTAAAAAATTTAAATAATGTTAAATTCAGAACTAAAAAAAAAAAATTTATGAAGCAGGATTGGACATCGATTGACTATCACTGGAGGTCCGTTTTAGCGTAAGCAGATTGACAAACTGAGGGGATGAGAGACACTTTTTTTTTTTTTTTTGGCTTTCAATATTTTTTTGTTTTAAATTATTTTTGCTTCATTTTGAAAATAGTAAATGCTAAAATAATAGTTAAATGCTGATTAAATGAGGGCATTCTTGATGTTTTCAAGAAATATTTTTTATAACTCTTTCATGAAATCAAGAGGGTACTTTTTTATTCGCTTAAACCTGAAGTATATTTGCAAATCAAAAGGTTACACTTATATTAGCCTAAACCTGAAGAATAATTGTGATATTTTTTAATAAACACAGAGGATACTTTTAAAATTTTCCCATCTTAGGAAAAAAAAATAACAATTAAGCAACTGCGCTATTAACAATTATTAAAGAGCAAATATATGCCTATAAAAAGGTTGCACTTCATGATGGGACTAATAAATCATTGAAAAGAATTGTCAATACCAATTATAGCAAGAATGTAGGTAAAGAGGGAAGGTTTAGTAGGAAATTAATTAAGAAGTGACAAATGACAATAATTATTAGCTAACCATTGAATCAGTTCACTGTTTGATCGTACAACCTGGTCAAATATTTTCCTTTTCATTTATAAATATACATATCTATATATATTAATCTTTTCATGTACGGGGTCATAAATGGTCGGCTAGGTGAGGTGGATCTTAACTGGTGTCCATGAATTTTGTTTGGGTGGTGGGAAGCATCTCTTCAGACAGCAATGACAAGATGCGTCTTATCGCTGCAGTTTTGATTTTAAAACCCGAACGATCAATGTCTTAAACCCACTTGATTTACAGGGCCCCGTAAACCTTACCTTTTTGTTTTTATATGGTTGGTTCTACATATTCATGACTGAAACGATCGATCAGTGTGAAAGCAAGAATTTTATTGCAAAAAACAATTTATATGTTGGTGACGAGGATAAGGGTTCCAATTAATGCTTCAATCTATGTAAAACTCGATGGGCTGTTTAAGCAAATATGCTTTTCCTCCAAACTTTCTTAGAATTGTAAATTTGGTTTGATCATATGGATTTAGGTTTTGGAAAATACTCCTTTCAGTGTTTTCAAAAATACTAACACAACTACAACTTGTGCTTTACGTATTACGTCGAAAGTTGACTACATATTACAGTTTTAATACTTTCACAGTTTTGATATTATTACAAAAAACAATTTATATGTACGCATATTGACTCGATGGGCTGTTCAAGCAAACATGCTTTTCCTCTAAGCTTTCAAATAAGCCTAAAGTTTCTATTGCATCAATTTAGAGGTTAGTCCAATTGTTTCTTTTAATATTATTACAGTTATCAATCAGATGTTGCTTAAAGAATGAATAAATAATCTTGAGCTGATTTAGTGGACAAGAACTCTTCTGAAGATGAAGCCTCCAAACAAATAATGCACACTATAAACGAATTTTTTTTCATTTGAGGGCTGTTTAATAGGTAGTCAACTTTCGACGTAATATGTAGGCATATTGACTCGATGGGCTGTTTAAGCAAGTATGCTTTTCATCTAAACTTTCAAATAAGCCTAAAGTTTTTTACAAAACCGTCGCAGAATCCCCCTCTTCTACGACGGTTTTTCACAAAACCATCATGCAATCCCCCTCTTTTACGACGGCTTTTTAAAAAACCATCGTGGTAGCTCCACCCCCTTCCACGACGGTCTTTGTTTTTGCGGGCGTACAATGGGCTGTTTAAGCAAAAATGCTTTTCCTCTAAACTTTCAAATAAGCCTAAAGTTTCTATTGTATCAATTTAGAGGTTAGTCCAATTGTTTCTTTTAATATTATTACAGTTATCAATAAGACGTCGCTTAAAGAATGAATAATTAATCTTGAGCTGATCTAGTGGACAAGAACTCTTCTGAAGATGAAGCCTCCAAACAAATAATGCACACCATAAATGAATTTTTTTTTTCTCTTTGCACTCCTCCAAATATTGACACCTTGCAAGAAAATAGGCACCGACGCGTCCAATTATTTTAGTGACATGAAAGTTGAAGAGTGTAAATATTTTTTATACATTTATCTTGTTTGTACTTGTCAAATATTACTGTGTTTATGAAAATTTTGAACCAAAAAAGTGTACACTATAAGTAATAGCGAAGGCAGTAGTACTACTAGATGTGTGTGCGCACCTATAATCTATAAATTATACATAGAAGGGAGAATGTAATTGAGTTTTGTACTTCAACCTTCAATCAAATGGTTCATATTAACCAATTCCTTTTCACTTTTAATACAATGATCAAAGATTTTTCCATACAGTTAATATATGCTCTTACACCATACACAATTCAAAAATTGTTTTTTCAATTCTTTGCACATGCTTTTTACTTTTAAATCATTTTGACCATACTTTTTGGTTTTATCTTAACTTTATGTAATGAACCTTGTTTCACATCCTGCAAATATATCTATACAAATATATGGAAGGGAGAATATAATTGAATGTGTTTTGTTCATCAACCTTTAATTTAATGGGTTATATTTACCAATATATATATATGTATATATATTTTTTACTTTGAATACAATGGTCAAGATTTTTCATATGCCTCGCCTAAGCTCTCACACCTTATGCTTCCATTGTATACTTCAATCTATTTGCACGTGCTTTCTTGCCTTTTATTGTAATGATTTTGTTACTTCAACCATTTTTACTTAACTTTTGTTTTATCATAACTTCATATAAAAACTTATTCATACACTACTACAATCGGGGCTATCAGCGACGACATTTTTTTCAACGACAATAATCACACAGTTGCAACAACATAACGTCACAAATGTGGTCTCCATACGTACCACCATATTGTTGTCGCTAAAAATATTTACGATGACACATCGTCGTATATTCACACATATATGCCTCGACATGTCATTGCAAATAATTAAAAAGATATCCTTTCGTATTTGCGACATGCTGTCGCAATTAATATTAGGCGCATAAACCTATGTGGCACGAAGTTTTCTGGTGCCACTATATAGGAATTTGTGATGATATTGCCATTGCAAACAATAACAAGGTACACGTGGCAATCGTTGGGTTCATATTTGCGATGACATTGTTGTCACAAATACTAATAGGATATAGCTATGTTTGACTATCAAATACATTAACTATAAAGTTTTTGTGATAATAAATTTGTCGCAAAAGGTGAAAATTTAATTCGCCAAAATTTTGGCAAAGGAAAAGGCTGTCTATTAAATTTTATTTTCAACAACATTTTAAATTTTTCATCTCAAAAAGTTGTTCGAGGCTCATCTTATCCAAATTAAATGAGATGCCATTGTTTTGTTTACCTTTTGCGACGACAAAATATCATCATAAAAAGCTCTGCATATAATGACCCGAAGACCCTTCTTCCTCTATTTTCTCTGGCCTCCTTGTCCTCCTTCGACCCTTTCTATTTATTTCTCCACCCTATTCCACCTCAAATCTCTCCCAAACTTCCAAAAACATAGATTCATGAGTTTTATATTCTAGAAACTTGTATTATCAAACAATATTCATAGAAATCTCCCTAAATTGGAAAACCGCTAAACTTTTTCCCAATTGAGTTTCAGAGCTTTTTGGTTGTTTTTTGGCCATCCAAGGTTGAAGTTTTCGCTGTTATTCTTGTTTTCTAAACCCCGATCTTAGTGGGTTTTAGATTATGTAAGTTTTTAGTTTTTGGTCTTTGGATTTTTGGAACTGTGCTATGAATTGAATTTTTGGAATTGTGAATATGTTAGTTGGATTGTGAATTGTTGTAGAATTATGAATTGTGATTGTGATGTAGGATTGTTATAATGTGGATTGTTGTAGAATTAGATTTTTGAGATTGTGATATTTGCAAAACTGTGATATTTTAATTTGGATTTTTGGGATTGTGATTGTTGTTTAGGATTATAAATTGTGATTGTGATTGTGATTGTTCTTTAGGATTGTAAATTATGATTATGATTGTTTTTGGAATTGTGTATTTATGGTTGATTTAGTAATATGTTATTTATCCAAGTGGTTTGGGTTGAAAATAAAATTAAGTTAGTATAGTATAAAATTAATTTTAATGCATTATAATAATTAAAAAATTGAAAGAATAAATGTATAAGTTATTAATAATAATAATTTAAATATCACATTCAAAGTTGTTATTACTTAAAAAAATTAAAATAAGGAAATGAAAATTCTTAATTAACAATTAATGAACTAATTAATTAATCAAATATAAAGTAAAATAATATAGTAAATAATTATTATAAATTGATGAATAATATCATAGTTTAACAATTATAATATTATTGTTAAGGATTAATTAATTAATATATTGTTTTAATTAATTGATATAAAAAAATAAATTGAATTCCAAATTTTATGTTATTATAAATGGATTAATAACTGTAATATTATTGTTTATGACAGTTAAGAAATTAATTTTATTTAAAAACAATAAGAACAATAAAATTATCATACAATTTAATAAGATTGTAATTGTATAAAATTTAATAAAATTGTAACACTTTTTAGGGATGCTTTGGTTTAATATGTGACTTCATAGTCATAAAACAACGTACGCAAGTACAAGTTTGTATTTTCATTTTGCATATACATACATGAGTTTACTTTAAACCTGTTCGAGGATTGATATGTTGTAACACCGATGCTTGAATTATCCCATTTGGACAGTTTGGTATTGTAATTTACGTGTTTGTCATTTAATTTCACTCACACTTTTGGTAGAGGTTTTGGTACATCTTCCTTTGGTCTTTGGGTGTGTGCCTAATAGCATACTTAGGAAAACTAAAGAGAGATGCTACCAAAATTTCTAAAAAAAAGGGGCGTTATGGGATGAGTGACACAATACATAATTTACAATACGAAATGTGGTAGGGTCTTCCCCTGTAGGTTTGGAGTAAAGGTGGTGTGTAGAATTGCATGCATATATACATTGACCAGTTGGCTTAAATGAATGTGTCTGCTATTTTGTATAGTTGAAATGCCGAGTGACAAGAGTTGGATATATATGAGGAATCGATTGTCAGATGAGTATTAGGATGGGTTGTCTGCTTTTATTGAGGTTAAGAATGATGTAAATTCATTTGGAAATATCAGTTGTCCTTATGTGAAGTGCAAAAATTATGATGCGCGTCAGTTGAAATAGTGAAAGCGCACATACATCGATTCGGTTTTGATACGTTTGTACACTAAATGGATTTAACATAGTGAAGTAGAAGAAGTTTATAAACCAATTGCAAATTTGTCAAGTTTATTCAATCAACTAATCTTAATTTGAAATGTTGATTAATGTTTACAGCACCAGATGCCACACGTCGCTATCATTCTGATTGAGGAAAGGCAAAGGATCATGAGATTGCCACATATGTGGAGAAGTACAGAAAGATTTTGACCTCATTTGATGAGGCCGGTAGTACTTGGAAGGCACTTAGGCAGTTCACCTCGTGATTTGAAAGTGCCATTGGTATTTATACTCGGGATGCATGTGAGCCATTCCATGATACTTGGAAAGATGTAAATGCCCAACATAGGGGACGGATTCAGCAGCACATGCTAGTATTTATTCAACTTCATTCATATAGAACATAATAAAAGTAATTATCTTGATCTTGAATGTGTTGTAGGATTGGTTTGCTCTCGATTTCCAATTTCTGGATGGTATCCTCCATGGTGTAGTTGATAGGGAGGCATCCAAGTGCTACAAAGACTAGAAGACCGACTTCTATGAACACTTCAAAGCACTTGGAGGATCAACAAATGAGGCATATGTCACAACAAACCCCACTCATTAAACCCCCCCCTGCGCACAAACCTTAGGAATCAAGAACATTGGGGTCATTGCTACAATAGGTTCATGTCTAAGAAATTTCAGGTAATTGTATATCTGTTAAGTTGGTTATTTATTATATATATTAATTTCAATATTGCTAATGCTAAAAATTATTATAAATAAAAAAAGTTGGTGACACATAAAAACAATCGTGCCAATCAAAAGTGGTCAAATTTTCATGGTCAGATATCCATATTATAAGCAATCTTACAAGTTTTCAAACAATATATTATTCTAACATATTCAAATTGTCAGACAGGCAAACACGGTGACCCAACAGTCGATGTTTGCCATAGACAATTGGACAGACATGTATCATTATAGGGATACTTGGATTAACCATGATGCACAATAGACTTTTGTAAGTACTTTTAATTTTCAATACTATCTTATCTTATTTATTTATAACATATGTTTACTGTTTTTGTGTAGAATACGATAGAGTAGAAGAAACAAACCTAGATGATACAATCTGATTCCTCCTCAACCGCTCCTACGCTTAACAAGGAGGGAATTTTGGAGCATGTCTTAGGTAGACATAGAGGATATAGGACTAGACTAGGTCCCACACTCCCACAGAGGGTTTACTCTAACGTTGATTCATCCTCTAGCTTTCAGTCAAATGGAACATCTTCGACGCCTATTGACCCGCTTGTGGAGGATTTTTTGCGAAGGTCGACCGAGTACAACATGAATATGTACCAGAGCCATAGGACTCTGAAGGAGTTAGTAGGCCAGTTGCTCCCTGGTGTCTAACTCCCGCCCTTGATGGCTCCTCCAACTTTTGTTCGTCTAGGTCCTTTGCCTCCTCTAGATGCCGATGACGACAACAATAATAATGGCATTGACGATGCTGCAAATTTAGGGGATTAGATTGCATTTTCTTCTTTGTTCAATATTTTGACACATTATGTTTGGTTATGTTTTCATTTTATTATTAAAACAATGTATTATCAATTGTCTTTTTTAATAAAATTTTTATTTTCATCATTATAATTTGACTATTGTTATTTAAAATTAATAAAAATTATTAAAAAATATTAAAATTTTTATAAAAAAAGTATTAAAAAGGCCAAAAATATATATTAAAAACTGGTAGAATAATATTTGCAATGATAATGTTGTCACAAGAAGGAAGAAACACAATACATTTACAACAATATTTTCAACAAATCGTTGCAAATAATAATACCACGTCAGCATCAGTTCAATTAATTACGATGACGTTATTTGAAATTATAGTTGCTAAAAATGTCGGCCACATCACACCAAGGATAAGCTCGATGACATAATTGCAGTGACATTTTTGCAACTATTTGTTGTCGCAAATATAAATGCGACAACAATATCGTCGCAAAAAACATTATTTATGACTAGTTTTGCGACGATTTATTGGCAACGACATGTAGCCATAAAAAAATTATTTGCGACAACTCTCAATCTTTTACGACGACAAAAAGTTGTAACAAAAGACTCCATTTGTTGTAGTGATATTTTTTTAATATACGCATAAAGAGACCACTGCATGCAAGAAGTGTTTAACTTTATCTTGTTTATTTTATCTTTAACACAACAAGGAATATGACATTTTCTCAAAGGTAAAAATATATATATAACAATTATTTTTCAACCATAAAACTAACAGTATTTAAGTAATATTTATAGGTTCTAGCCATATGTATATTTCACTAAACTATTTCTTAAGATTTAATGTTTAAGATTGCATAATTCTCTTTTTAACTTTCTAAAAATTATACAATTTTATTTAAAAAAATTTATGATATGATTGTCTAATTTAAAAAATATTTATATATTTTTACATTTAACCATATTTACATATTTATATTTTGATATGAAAATGGTATACATGTTCATGTTTATATACATTTTCATAGAGGAAAAAATAGGAAAAGAGATAATTATTTATACTAAAACGTTATGGAAACTAGAAACGTGCCTTAGACACGTCTGTCATGCTAGTACAAATACAAAGACTACTACAATAAGTGCTTATTTTTGTTTTGTTTGTCTTGTCCTTTACACACAATGGGGGATATAACCATTTTTAGTGTAATATAAAACTATTATTTTTCAATCATAAAACTAACAATATTTGGATAATATTTGTAAAAACTAGGAAAATAAAACATTAAACTTTATTTTAGTTTAATGGTTATGATTTATTAATTTTCTTTTCACTTGGTTTCAATGAAATATTCAGACTTATTCCACGTAAGCTTTTTTTTATTGGTTTCATAACGTAATTTTTTTACTTTTTCAAATTTCTTCTTTACAATTTAATTCGCTCTTCCACTTTGTTTCTTTTTTCTCTCAAGCATATATACATGTATAGCTACCATCACCCTCCTCATCTCCAACATTACGATTTCTCACCTCTTTAGCTCTAATGCTGGTTTGGCCCTATATATTCTTATACTTGATGTACAAATTTTGGGTTTTATTAATCTTCGCTATTGCTTTAATTACTTACAATTTGTTGTCGTGATTATCACATTTTTAATTGCTAAGTTTTTTTTGTCTTTTTTTTTTTCCAAATTCCAATGTTGTACTACTACTAGAAGCGTCTGACTAATTATATTCTCATTCGAGTCATTATTATTTCTTCGTATTTGGAGTTGGATTTACAATTATTCATTTGTAAAAAAATATGATTTTGGTTTTTTAATGAATTATGCCGTTACATTTAAATGTATTTAAGGTGTATAAAGAATAAACAATAGTAATTTAGATTTTTAATCACAAAGTAGGTACTCTTGGTTTTTATTTTTATACTCTTCTATTTACATGAAGTGTATCTACGCTTTCATACTCGTAAATCTATTTTAAATATATCATCCTAGGTAGTTTTTTTTCTTCTTCATTCATATACAAAATTCTCAACCCCTTTGCATGATTAAGAAAAAAAGAACAAACACTACATAAGTGGCGTCAGGCACAATACCAAACTATTATATAGTGACAAGAATTGTTATATAATTATGTTTGTCCTTACGATAAGGTAGCTTAGCAATAATGGACTTCCGTGAAGGATACAGTTAAAGGTTCAAGTGTTGAATGGTCCTTTTTGAATTTTAAATGTGAAGGTTTGCTCTCACTAGCCTAGTACTCGATTTATAGCTCGAGACCATGTCCTTATATAGCCTTACTACTAGCACATTCGGTGGGGTTGGGTAATGCGCTCCTGATTAAGAAGCAGGGCCTGGTTATAAGGCTTTCACTGAAATTTCATGTCAAAGTCTAGAAAGCCCTTTTAATTATGCCTTAGAAAGTATGTTAATCTTGGTTGTTCCCTACCTGTACCTCTTTTATTATTAAAAAAAAAAAAATTAGGTTTGGCCTTACCGGCCAGTAATAGGTGTTTGATTTTTATTCAACGAATGAGTTTCACCTAAAAGGAAACTAGGAAAAGGCAGACAAAGCTGTGTCTTCGTAATGCCCAAAGCCAACAAACTAATCTCATTATCACTTCAGTAAAGCCCTAAATTCTCCATTATGTATGATTTGGTGGAAGAAATCCCGCAGGAATTATTTGATCGATGTGATGATTTCACATTACACATAATTGTCTCAAATCCTACAACATTTAAGCACATATACTGTCAGCAGAGTAGGATTCGAATAGTGCTGATTTAATAAAAAATATATATATATTATGTATATATGCGTAGCATATTGTACATATGGAATGAACCGTATCATGTCCATAAAGTTATTGCTTGAACAAACTTACATATTAGTGAAAAAATGAAATCACCATTTTTTTGAAGTTTTATTGCCAAGCCAAAAAAATATTACTGCTATATTTGATTGCTATGTCTGGAAATATTTGTTTAATTTATACAGAATATAGGGGCTATGTTGCATGACAGAGTAAGAGAAACTATGTTGTAACATCTGAAAATTTAATATATAATTTATTATGTGCAAATTCAATCAATTAATGTGCCAAATTAATTTTGAGGTGTAATTTATTTTTGCATAAATAATATCCATTCACATATTTAGGATGCATTTTATGAAAAATTTGAATTTTTGAAAATATACCCAGTATTTATATTATTTGCACTTATATCCCACATTTAAGTTTTATTTCAAAATCACACCCACACTTAACTTTTATTTCAAAAATGTCCCAAACCCCACACTCTCACTTTTACACTTGCAGCCCTCTCCTCAAAGCATACATATACCAGAAAATTTCTGGTCTCCATGCATTGAGACACTCCCCCCTCCATTTTCAAGACTCCAACCCACTTCATAGAGACCTCACACACTCCACACTCATCTCTCCTCTCTTCCCCCTGCCTCCCACTCTCTTTTCCTCTCATTTTGCTAAAGCAACACTCAACAAACACCTAAAGACAGCCAAAAACCCCAGCCACCGTCCCCCTCCTTTGAAGCAAAAATCTTAACCAAGAGAAGCTAAGAGAGTAGCCAACTGGATGCAAAAAAATGCCCACCAAAGGCACCCGTAAATACCAAGGAAAGTAGTCTCATTTCTTGTCTAAAAACCACCAAGAACATTGCCAAAAACATGGCCCAATCTTTGCCAAAATCACCAAGAAGCACAGTTCAAACACTTAACCAAAAACCAACAAAAACAGTCGTCTATAAGGCCAGCTAACTTCAAGGATTCAAGCTTGGTTTTCAATTCAAAAGTACGGTGTTTTTCAAAGCAGTTTTGAGGTAGTTTTTCTTAATCCTAACTTGGTTTTTAGTATGTGTTTTCTTTCAGTTTAAAGCATGATTTTTGTGTTTAAAATTCATGAACATTTTGGGTATGTTAGTATGTATATTTTAGCATCCATGGGCAAAAACTTGAGTCTTGAGTTAAAACCAAGAACAAACCTTCATTTTGGTTTGACAACAATGTTATAAACATGTTAGGAATGTTTAAAACCAATTTCCATAGCTTCATGATTAATGTTTAAAAGTTTTGTGCTTGAAGAGAAAACTTAAGTATGTTTTCATTTTTACTTCCAACAAATGCTAGAAATATGATTTTGATGATTATTTTGGTATAGAACTTCATGGAAATATGCTTATTATGATTATAGAAGGCTTTCTACATATTTTGGAATGGTCTTGGGATTTTGTACAATGATAATATGATTTGGTTTAAAGAAAAACTTGGTATTCTAGAAACTTAGTAATACCTCAATAAGTGGTGGTTGTTTCTCAAATTTTTTGGATTAAATGAAAATAATTTTTATAGATTGGTTTCCATATTTAAAAAGTAGACATTCTAAGCTTTTCAACAAGCTATCATGAGCCTAAATCGGTGTTGTACTTTATTTTCTATGAATTTCCTAAATTTCAGTTGGAAACTAGCAAATCTACTTGAGGAAGGAAAAACTGGGTTCAGTGGAGGTGCGGTCGATTGTGCCTTGTGTGTTGAGGTTGACCACACACTATAGCTTCAGCTACTGCCTTCTCCACTGGAGCCCAACAACACCTCCAGTTTGTCTCAATTTGGTTCCTCTGTATTCCGTCATGTTTAAATACCCTTAAAACCTTTGTTTTTACGTTCTGAAATTGTAGAAAATCAATTCATGCATTATGATCATTTTAAAGCATCAAATGGCACACTAGAGATTGATTTATACATAATGTGAATTTATAGTTTTGGTTATGATCCTCGTTAACCTTGTTGGAAACTGTCAAGGTTGGGCAGCATTGGAGCACACGTTAGGCAAGTTTGGTTAGTGAAAACTAAGGGTAATCTTAGGCACTTTGCTAAAGAGGCAAGATTTCTAATCCCTTTCGTGATAACCATGTTTTGAATAATATTGTTGGCCATATTGTTAAGCTTTATGAGATAAGCATGTTTATTACAAAGTTGTTTATGAATGTGTTTGGCATATTGCTACAAGTCTACGAAATTTATATGATATGTAAATATAAGCAATTTCATATTTTGATGAATGGATTTGAGAATTTTGTTTAGACTTGGAATAAAAAATTTTGAGCATATTAGGAAAATTCAAATGCCACCGAGGACAAATAGATCTAGGATGGTAAGCTTTGTTGGTAGCCAAAGAGATCGGGTTATGTAGAGTGTAACCTTGACGGCAAGCCTTTAAACCTCACCAAGGAACTTTGTAATGTGCGCATTGGTTGAATGATTATGGATATGTTTAATGTATATGATATACTAAGAGGTTGAGAATGAAAACTTAAATAAAACATCTCATCTCTTTTTAAATCATTTTAAATTCATTTGCAACCATTGATATTCCAATTATTTATCTGTTTACCTTATTGCTATTTAAATACCTTAGTTGTTTTGAATTGTTAAAGTTTATGTTTTAAATTAACCTCCTCTAGGTAGTGTTAACTATAGTGTCAAGTAGGCCGTAAGAGTTGCAGTTCTCAAGCGAAGTTAGGCCTTAAGTGGAAGGCTTTTATTTACAGTTATTTTGCCTTTTGTTTCATCAGGGCATGTAGAACCTTAATTTCCCATTATTTCTTTTCTCTTGGGCTTTTCATTTGGACTGTGTTTGATGTCGTTTGCATCGCGCTTATTTGAATTTTTTGTTGTATGTTTCGAACATGGTATTGTGCAATAATCTCAAACCAATGCTAGAGGCCTTTTTCCTTGATGGTTATGCTTTGAGGTTCTCTTGAAAATATTATTCTCTTATAGATACAAAAATACTCAGTAAAAGTTTTAGATATTCTAAAATGAGTAGACTCAAATTTATATGTTACAAGGGTAAAATGATCATTTTATACAAATAAGCGAAAGTTAAATCAAACATTCTTATTTATTCTTTTTCTTCAAAGCTTGGTTTAGGAAAATAACTAAACCAATTTTAAGTAATTCTTATTTGTAATTTGATTTCTAGTCTTAAAAATAAAAATATGTGATACATTTCACTTAACTGAATTATTTTCTTAATACGACGCCTCCACGTCATGTCCCATTTTTGGGTTGCGATAGATCTGATATCAGAGCCTTAGGTTTTTGAACCTTGGGGATTGCGTATACATACAGACACCAAGAAAACCACTGATAGTCCAATTTTTCTTTTCTTTTCGAAGATGCTTCCACGTTGAAGATCCGCTAACCAGTAGCTTGCTCAAAATGAAGATGTTCTAAACATGATATTTGCAACCTTTCAAGGAATGGCAACGCAAGCCTACAACATGCAAAATGATGATGATAGGAAACAAAACTACTTCTGTGAGTTCCAAAGGGTACCAATTTTGACATTCAATGGTGAAGGTGAGCACCAACAGGCAGAATACTAGTTAGAATCCATGAAGAAACATCTAAACACCATGGGTGTATCAGAGGAACACCAGATTGAGTTTACCGCTTACAAGTTCGAAGGACGTGCTGACATATGGTAGACTCAACTAAAGAGGCTTCATAACCCTAAGACTATGACTGGCTGAAATTCAAGGACTTCTTTTATGAGAAATATTTCCCAAGCAACCACTGTGAGGAAAAGGTGATTAAGTTTATAGAATTGCAACAAGGGGACACGACCGTTATGGAGTACAAAGCCAAATTCTTATAGATGGTTAGGTACATGATGGAACTTTTGAGATCTGAGGACACTCAGTATGCCAAGTTTGAAAGGGGACTAAAACCACAAATTCACAAGTCATTAATAGCCCTCCGTATCCATGATTACAACCATCTAGGCCCCATAGCAGAACGCTTCAAGAAGGACAATTAATCATGCGTCTAGATTAGGGAAGCTAACAAGGGTTCAGGTGGACCTCTTAGGAACAACATGAAGGGGCAACACCACCAAGGTTAAAAACAACATGAAGGGGCAACACCACCAAGGTTAAGGCAGGAGCAACAATGCTAACTCTCTTGGAGCAGCAACTCTCACAATAGTAGTAGGTATGGGACTTACAGCTGCTACCATTATGAACAATACGGCCACATCAAACAACAATGCCCTTTGCTTGGCCATATCAGCCAATGCAACCCTTCTGACCTTCGACTCCTAACAGGTCAAGCCTCAAGCCTCAGTACAGTCCCCACTATGCAATAATACAGATAGAGAAACTAAAGGCAAGACGGTTTCAATGACAAAGGTAAAGGAAACGTGTATGGCCAAGTCTACAACATGGCAGATGAATACTCTGTAGCCCAAGGTAGCAACATCGTTGGCGATATGATCCTTGTTTCACACTCTATAGCTCACGTTCTATTTGCTACTAGTGCTTCACATTCTCTTATATCTATATCTTTCATGAACATTCTGGGTTTGAAAACCAAGAGTCTTCATTTTTGTATGTCCTTGACATCTCCACTTAGTCAAGTGGAGGTAAACACCATGTGTAAATCATTTTAGGTGACAATCGAGGGATGAAGTACTAGAAACCAACATCATTGATATTCCCATGAGTGCATATGGTATAATACTCGGTATAGATTAGTTGTCCACGTACAGTGCCATAGTTAACTGTTATCGTAGGAGAGTGAGCAATTAAGGAGACTATAATCTGAGGCACCATTGTAATATAAGGTATTCTTGAGGCCTTTTCTCATTCAAATTGTACCTTAGGCATTTAAACATTTGGGGTCCTTCTTAGGAGATTGGTGATCATTTATAACTTGTATGTTAGGTGTATATAACAAGCACATCTCAAGGTCTTAAGTTGAAAGGATTTGATGAGGTCTAGAAATTTCTCATGGTTAAGATTCAAGAAATTCAATAAATTCTATAATGTAAGCAATGATTCCGTTTAGTTTGAATTCTCAAGACTGGTTCATGGGACTCTATAGGAAATAAGAATTGAATTTTTAGGGGATACCAAGGATTAGGTAGATAGAGTCTAAGACCTTAACCTTTAGACATGATTGTCGTATCTAAGGAGACAAATCACACTCTAGTGTCCACGATGAGACATGTGTTGCTATAAGAACCATATTGTTTGATGTTAGTAATTTGAATGTGCATGCTTGAGGTTTAACATAACTATCATGGATGTTGTCGAATCATTGAATTACATTATATTATTTTATTGAGGACTATCATGAAAGAGTTAGAGGGCTCAAATTAGGATCGTATACCCATTATCCTCAACATAGGTTCATACTATTGGAGATGTATAAGGTGGTTATGGGATTTGGATATATATATATGCTCAAATTACATATTTCTAGGAAATCGCCTAGTGATAAGATGATTATCTACTAAGGTCTTCTTTTCTAAAGAATCATCTCATAGATTTTAGCTAATCGTTGACTTATTGGCATTGAGAATTATATAGAGTTGTAGAGGTCATTTTAGATCATATATTAAGCTTGGTTCCATTTAGATTGACATAGCTCTAGGTTTGGAAATTATGTTGAACATGGTTTGATCGTAAGTATGATGCTACTTGGGTCGTCATTGATAGATCAACCAATTAGACCTATCTTATTCATTTCATTCTAGCCAAATCGTCCAAGGAAGGACTTAGGAGAGTTTTGAGCATTTTGTTCGATCACACATGGTTTCATCATCAACCACTTTAGATTAAAAAAAAAAAAAAACCTGTTTTAATGTCAAGTATTGGAATATTTTTTTCAAAAAAGAGTGGAGTTGAGTTTAGCACAAATTTTCATCCTTAGATCAAGGATTAGATTGAGAGCGTCCTTTAGATTCTCAAAGATATGCTTTATGCTTACATCTTGGACTTTCATAAACATTAGAAAAAGCAATGAACCTAGATAAATTCTCTTATAACAAAGGGTATTAAGTTGTTATCAATAAGGCTCCATTGAGGAACTTGAAGGTAGACCACGTAAGGTATGACTTTTTGTTGGCTCGAGCCTAGGGATGACTCACCACTGAATCAGATAATACACCAAACACCGACATAATCACCTTTATTTATAAGCACTTACGAATCATTCAAATCATGCTGACACAACACGTAGACTTTCACAAATTTCAAGATGGTGACTATGTCCTATTAAGGGCCACCTCATGCAAAGGGATCACTCGTTTTGGTGTTAGTGGGGAAACATGCACCAAGACACCTTGGGCCTTCCCCAAATCTTATGGCGGATTGGTGTTGATGTATATCACCTCAACTTGCCTTAGGAATTGTCCTATGTTCACAATGTTTTTCATGTATCCATAATATGCAAGTACCTATTTGACCCCGACGTCCTTGTTTCATGGCATGAAGTGCTGCTTCAGGAAGATACAACGTACAAGGAGATACCAATCTAGATCAATGATTGAAAAGTGATGAGCTTGAGATGTCGAGAAATACCGTTAATTAAGGTATTATGGCAACACCATCATGAGGATAAGGCGACTTGGGAACTAGAGTCAACAATGTGTGAACTATACCCACACCTATTTTGTTTTTGGAGGTAAGCTTTAAATTTCATAAACGAAATTTCTTTTAGGAGAGTGGAGCTATAACATTCAAAAATTTAATATACAATTTATTATGTGTAAATTCAATCAATTAGTATGCGAAATTACTTTTGAGATGCAAAAATTTACTTCTACATAAATAATATCTATTTATATATTTAGGATGCATTTTAATACACATTTTAATTTTTGAAAATATACCCATAATTTACAATGTTTGCACTTATATCCCACATTCAATTTTTATTTTAAAAATCACCCCACACTTAACTTTTATTTCAAAAATGTCCACAAACTCCACACCCTCACTCTTACACATGTAGCCACCTCCCCAAAGCACACACATACCCGAAAATTTCTAGTCTCTATATTTGAGACACTCCCCCTCCATTTTTAAGACTCCAACCCACTACCTAGAGCACCTCACACACTCCACACTCACCTCTCCTCTCTTCCCCATGCCTCCCACTCTCTCTTCCTCTCATTCTGCAAAAGCGACACTTAAAAAAAAAACCCAAAGACAGCCAAAAAACCTAGCCACTATCCTCCTTCTTTGAAGCAAAAATCCCAGCCAAGAGAAGCTAAGAAAGTAGCCAATCAAAAGCATAAAAATGCCCACCAAAGGCACCCGTAAATACCAAGGAAAATGGCCTTTCTTGTCCAAAAACCACCAAGAACCGTGCCAAAAATATGGCCCAAGCTCAGTCAAAATCACCAAGAAACATAGCTCAAACACTCAACTGAAAACCAACAAAAATAGCCATCTATAAGGCTAGCCAACTTCAAGGATCCAAGCTTTCTGAAAGTGTGGTGTTTTTTAAAGGAGTTTTAAGGTAGGTTTTCCTTAATCCAAACATGGCTTTCAGTATGTGTTTTCTTTAAGTTTATAGAATGATTTCATGTTTAAAATTCATGAAAATTTCTAGGTATGTTAGTATGCATATTTGAGCATTTATGACCAAAAACTTGAGTCTTGAGTTAAACCCAGCAACAAACCTTCATTTTGGTTCGACAACAATGTCAGAAATATCTTAGGAATGTTTAAAACTAATTTTCATAGCTTTATGATTGATGTTTAAAAGTTTTGTGCTTAAAGCGGAAACCTAAACATGTTTTCATTTTTATTTCTAACAAATGCTAGAAATATAGTTTGATGATGATTTTGGTATAGAAATTCATGGAAATATGTTTACTATGATTATAGAATGCTTATTACATATTTTGGAATGGTTTTAGAATTTTGTCTAATGACAATATGATTTCGTTTAAAGAAATACTTGGTATTCTAGAAACTTAGCAATATCTTAATGAGCAATGGCTCTTTCTTGAAATTCTAGGATTAAATGAAAATGATTTTTATAGATTGGTTTATATATTTTAAAAGTAGACATTCTAAGCATTCCAAGAAGCTATCATGAGCCTAAATCGAAGTTGTACCTTATTTTCTATGAATTTCTGAAGTTTCGGTTGGAAACTAGCAAATCTACCAAACAAAGGAAAAACTCAGTGAAGGTGCGGTCGATTGTGCCTTGTGTGTTGGGGTCGACCACACACTGTGGCTTTAGCTAATGCCTTGTCCACCTGCCTAGCAATGCCTTCTGTTTATCCTGATGCAGTTCCTCCATATTTTGTCATTTTTAAACACCCTTAAAACCTCTCTGTTTGCTTTCCAAAGTAGTAAAAAATCAATTCATGCATATGATCATTTTAAAGCACTTAATGGCACACTAGAGATTGATTTATACATAATGTGAATTTATAGTTTTGGTTGTTATCCTCGCTGACCTTGTAGGAAACCGTTAAGATTAGGCAACATTGGAGCATACATTATGCAAGTTTGATTAGTGAAAACTAAGGGTAATCTTAGGCACTTTGCTAAAAAGGTAGGATTTCTAATCCCTTTCTTGATAACCATGTTTTGAATAATATTGTTGGCCATATTATTAAACTTTTTGAGATGAGCATGTTTATTACAAAGTTGTTTATGAATGTGTTTTGCATATTACTACAAGTTTGTGAAATGTAAATATTAGCAATTTCATATTTTGATGAATGGATTTGAGAATTTTGATTTAGACTTAGAATAAGAAATTTTGAGCATATTGGGGAAATTCAAACGCCACCAAGGATAAATGGATTTCGGATGGTTGGTTTTGCTGGTAGCCAGAGAGATCGGATCATATAGAATGTAACCTTCGAGACAGACCCCTAAACTTCGAGTTCCTTAGCATGGCCATCGGATGAATGATTATGGATATGTTAAATGCATATAATATACAAAGGTGTTGGGAATGGAAACTTGAATAAAACATCTCATCTCTTTTTAAATCATTTTAAATTCATTTGCAACCATTGATATTCCAATTATTTATCTGTTTACCTTATTGCTATTTAAATACCTTAGTTGTTTTGAATTGTTAAAGTTTATTCAAATATCATCCTACTAGGCCTTTTGCTCATTTTTTGTGTTTTAAATTAATCTCCTCCAGGTAGTGTTAAGTATGGTATCGAGTAGGCCATAAATGTTGCAGTTTTGAGGCAAAGTTGGGCCGCAAGTGGAAGACTTTATTGACAGTTGTTTTCCCTTTTATTTCGTCAAGGCATGTAGAACCTTAATTTCCCGTTATTTCTCTTCTCTTGGACTTTTCATTTGGACTATGGTTAATGTCGTTTGTAATGCACTTATTTAAATTTCTCATTTTATGTTTCAAACGTGAGATTCGACAATAATCCCAAACCGATGCTAGAGGCGTTTTTCTTTAATGGTTATGTTTTGGGGTTCTCTTGAAAATATTATTCTTTTATAAATTCTAAAATATTTGGTAAAAGTTTTGGATATTTTAAAATGAATAGACTCAGAATTGTATGTTATAAGAGTAAAATGATCATTTTATACAAATAAGCGAAAGTTAAATCAAACCTTCTTATTTATTCATTTTCTTTGGAGATTGGTTGAGGAAAATAACCAAACCAATTTTAAGTAATTCTTATTTGTAATTTGATCTCTAGTCTTAAAAGTAAAAATATGATACATTTCACTTTACCCAAAATCAAGCCTCTACATCATGTGTCGTTTTTGGGTCATGACATATGTTTGCTTGCATTTTATAATGGAGCTCAAGGAAATTTAAGTTCTGAGGAATATTAATTACTCTTCTCACTTGTATCTACAGTATATGCATATTTAATTGCGAATTAGTAATGTCGCTTTGTAATACAAACACATATGAATATTTTATTTGTAATAAGTCTATATATGTGTGCAAAGGCCATTTGTGCAATTCAATAATTTAGCAATGAGTAGACTTCTCTTGCAATGAGACGAGGGACTCAGATTAAGAAAAAAATAATAACACAAATTGCGTACAATCGCTTTCACAAGGCGCTAGTATTTTTTCAAAACGTTACATAGGCCTATGTCTTACCTCTTAGCATCCTAAATTAATGTACTAGTTGTTAGTAGGAGACCAACAGTAGACACCTATATATATATATATGTCAACATACATACGATCATATTTGAACAGTTCTAAAGCAAACCCCAAATGAAAGAAAAGGTCACTATCGTAACCCAACATTAGTGACCCCAGATGATACCCATTTGATGAGCGTAAATCAAAAGAGGACGCTTTCATTGACTTTGGCTTTGCAAATAATTGAAGAAAAAGCATCTATCTATCGCCATCCCATCCGTTTGCGCAGTTTGTTATTTGGTTTGAAAGCAACTTTTGGAGCCATAGACTAGGCCCAACGCTCAATAGTTGGCTCTTACGAAAGATATTCTGACGGTGATTATTTTCAAAGGCATGCAAAGTTTTGATGATTAGATACCTAGCTAGCCGCCTAAACATATGTTCTCTGAAGAAACAACAAAACTTGCTTTCCTCCTCTAAGTCTCAAGATTTTATCTTTTTGACCCTTCTTTTAAAAAAAGTAGGTTACTTGGCATTCTTCCACAATTTTGGTTCGCAATATGGAAGGAATTAATGAGAACGTGGACAGACTATACCATGAGCAAGTACTAATCGGCTTGTCTTTTCTCTATCAAACTTTTGGTTTCCGAGTTCATTGAACTACACGCTTGTTTTCCCTTTAATTTTATTTATTTTCTTTTCTAGTGGGGGGTTTCGATTTGCCTTATTGTTTTTAGTATTTTATTTGCATACTTTTCTGTGAAAAAATATATATATCACTTTTCAGCAGTCTTTTGCTTACATTATAGATCCTTTGAATGCTTACACACACGAAATACAAGCTTACGTTTTGTCATGGTCGGATGGATGGCGGGCGGATAAAGGTCGTCTAATTAAATAGTCACAAATGTTTCTTCCATCATTCAATTTTCTTTTCTTTTGTAAAGGTTTATCAATTTACTCATCGTGCCAAAGAAAAAGAAATAATATTGAATAAATGTAATAGATGCAAGAACAGATGGAAAAAAAAAAAAAATTGTTTGCATGTCTATATACTGATCTATGTGCTAAGAACGTGAGTCTTGTGTTGGTTAGAATATACTTCTATATATTCAAGGCTGAATATACGTACATACATATCTATATATATATATGTGTGTGTGTGTGTGTAAACACAATCTTTATAGTTTAAATTAATTTAGAACTGAACTATTGATAGGAATTAGTACTATCTTATTTATATCCTAAGATTATATATAATAATATAGTTCCCAATCCTAGAGAAAGGGGAAAAAAAGGGGGTCAAATAAAGAAGATAATAATTAATTTAGACCATAAACGAAAAGGAAAAAAAATCTAATTTTATTCCTCATTTTTTCTTATTTAGCGCCCAATAATTTTTTATAACTTCAAACAATTACCTCAATTAAAGTAGCTCAATCATATATTTTCTAAAGTTTTTATTTTCTGTGCACTTTTCTTATTTTCCTTTATTAAATCTTTATAATTTTAAATTCTACACAAATGTTTAAAAGTTTCATCACAAATCTAATTTTGAATTTTACACAAATGTCTTAAAAATTTCTTCACTACTCTAATTTTAAATTTTATACAAATGTTTTAAAAGTTTCATCATTAATCATTATCCTTTTACTTATACTTTATTATTTTATTTTATTTTTTCCTTGCATCTATTATAATTTCAAATAAAATACCCAAATAAAAAAATCATAATACAAATTTATAGATTGGAAGAAAAAGAAACATAAAAGGAATTATAGATTGATAGAAAGGCAATAAAAAAGAAGAAATTTGTCGGTCTTTACACTAGTTTAAAACATTCATTCGACTCAAGCCTCCCTAAACAAATTTTAGGGCTCTTCATTAAAAATCTATCATAAAACTTTATTTAACTATATAAAAAGAGTGCATAACTTGCACCACTTTTCTTTTGTCGTTCGTTTTGGTGCTATTTTTTTCTTTTCTTTTCTTTTTTGTACATTTAATTTTTTGTGCTTCGTTTTTTTAACTCTTTTATTTTTGTTCTTCTATTTCTTGCAACATGTTAAATTCTAAATCTTTAAACTATAATAAAAGAGTACATGTTTGATGCACTATTCATACTTGATCGCCCAAAATGACACATTTTGGGTTTTTTTTCTTATTTTTCAATTTTGGTTTTTTCTTTTCTTTTCTCTTTTCCTTTTTTTTTTTACCTTTTTTTAAAACCTTTTCAGCCTTTTTTTTCTTTTTTTCTTCTCCTTTCCTTTTCATTTGTATCGTTAGTACTGTATTTTTATTTTTTTTAACATTTAGTGGTTTATGTTTTTTTGTGCTTTTTAGCTTTCTTTATTTTTCATTAATCCTTTTTTTCCTACTTTTTCCCTTTTTTTTAATCGAGCCTTCATTTGTTTATCATTGTCTCTCATATATATATATATTTATCTTGGGGTAGAGGATTCGAACTCTTTACCTTTAGATAGAATCAGATGTAGTTTTGCTATTAGGCTATGCCTACAACTACATCATATAGCGTGTCTGGAAGAGTAGTTCAACCCATTGGTTTGGCTTGTGAACCGTGTAAAACTCTTACATGCTACAGTAAATGGCTATAGTGTAAAGCTCTCACATGCTACAGTTCTCAAACCTAAACTGATGGTTTAAGCTACTCTCACCAACACCCTAATAGTTTCATATTTGAATCTTTTTTCTGTTCAACTCTACCATTTTAGTGCTTTACTTTTTTGCTCTCTCTCTCTTTTTCAATTATTTTGTCCATCATTATCTCCTCCAAACAATGTTTTATTTTTTTCTCTCTCTCTTTTTTCTCTTTTTTTTGTCACTCTATTTGTCTATCTCTATCTCTATTTGTTGAAGAGATTAAAACTGAATATATAATAAATCTTAAGATAGTTAGACCCCAAAAAGTTAATATTGAAGGTGAAAATAAAACAAATATATAACTTCAATTATTTGTGTAACTGAGCCGTTTAGTATTGTTTTTAAAATAGGTAAAAATGCTTTTGTTTTAGAAAATAAGAATTTTTTTAGAATTATACTAAGAGAGTTTTTAAACTTTTTGTCTCGAAAAACGTGCAAAAATATTTCTAAAAATTCTGAGAATAAAAACAAATAGGTTTGTTTTTGAATTTTTAAATAAAATTTTTCTTCATTTCATTATTTAATTTATAATTTATGGGATAAAAACTTCAATTATCACTGAATAATATTTGAACAAGTTTTCCATAGAAATGCTAAATGGGGGCCGGACAGGGCTTTGTCTGCCCAAATACTTTCGAAAGCTAATCTGGTCTTCACCACTCGGCAACTTCAAAGCTGCATTTTTAGCCCAAAATAAAAACAAATATTATCCAAGAAAACTATACCGAATGCCACCACATCATATTGTGATTTCTGCATATTTGAGAAAACTGGTCGTACAAGTCACAAAATTAAGACATATTATAATTTCTGGAGCTCCAAAATATTAAGGGCCAATAAATTGTGTTTAGTAAAAATAACCCTTGTAATTTGCCAAATGTTGACGGAATCAGCAATAACCACCGGTCATTATCAGCAACCGATCGCTAAGAATAATAACTAGATTATCAATGGTAGTATATTACATGTCGCTAGAATCAATAGTGAATAGGCAGTCGTCCCTTCCAAAGAATAGTCTACTATACTATCATTGGTATTCTAAGGTATTATTTTGCCTTTTCCACCTATATCACTGATTCTCTTACGCAGTTCCCCCATGATAATATGGTAGATTACAAGTGTATACTTATAATCTACCAGATTGATTCTAAAGTACAGCACATGTCAATGTCACCGAGAGTAATTTTTTAGATTATGTCACCGATATCATGAGTGTAATTTACTAGATTAATAAACAAAAAAGGAAAAAAAAAAAAAAAAAAACCCAACAACAACAACAACAACCAGATCATCAAAAAAAATGCACAAAAATGCATATCAACCATCATATTACAAATATTCTAAAGTCCATGCGAAAACCCATATTACTAGAAAAAGTCCAAATATTGCCAAAAGAAAATAACAAAAAAAGCATAAAAAATCTAAAACAAAAAGTGTTGGCAACCTACCCCTCGCACGACTCAAATTTTGGTAGCCTCAAAATTATCTCCATGTGCCCAAATTTTGTCTTGATCTGCAATAAGAGAAAAAAAAAAATCTAACTTTCAGTTTCCACAACAAACCAGATACATCTGAATATTTTTACAGCTCAATATGAGAGAGAGACTTGTTGGGAAATTTTATGTTTCTGATTAGGTTGTAGGAAACATATCAAATATAACAATTATATTATGGCTATTTAATTATAGTGAGTTATTTAATTATAGTGAGTTATTTTAAGTGATCTATTTATAAAAAGCTCATAAGTTACTAACTATGTATAAGTTTAATGAGTGGATACTCAATACTGACCCAACCAAGTTTTATAGGATCCTAGTGGAAAAGTATATAAAGCAATCATAGGTTATGATCCTTAATATATCAAATCATTCTCTTGGCTTTCTCTTTTCCCCATCAAGAGGAGAAAGAACCAATTGAAGAATTAAGGTGATTTGATTGAGAAAGACAATAGCCTATTCACCTGTCATAATAATTTTCCAAAAAAGCCGATAACTACTACCATAGATATATGTATTTATTTATTAATTCAGTTTTTTAATAATCTCGCATGGTATGATCCTAAGATTGTGATATTGGTCTTCTAGTGTTCTACAGAATTAAGAATGTTTGGATTAAAGATTTCTAACAAGAAAATTCAAGCTATCAAATTTGATCGTGGTGGTGAATACTATGGTAGATATAACGGATTAGGATAACAATGTCCAAGACCTTTCGCCCTCTTCCTGAAGGAATGTGGAATCGTCTCGCAATACACAATGCCGAGTAAACTTAGCATGACCAGTGTTGCTAAGAAATTAAACAAAACACTTAAGGACATGGTGAGAAGTATGATTAGTCATTCTTCTTTTCCTGAATTGCTTTGGGGAAAGTACTAAAGACTGCAGTTTATATCCTTAATAGGGTTCCAACCAAAGTGGTAGTCATAATCCCTTATGAACTATGGATAGACAAGAAGCCTAGCATAAGGCACTTATACATTTGGGTTGTCCAGCTAAGGAGCAGCCTAATAAGCCAAATGAAAAGAAACTGGACTCAAGAACAATTAGTTGCTACCTTGTTGGATATGTTGAGTGCTTTCAGGGCTTTAAGTTTTACGATCTCACTGCCAAGTCCTTCTTTGAGATGGGAAATGTGAGATTTCTTGAAGATGTTGAGTTTGGAGGGGAAGATAAAGTAAGGAATGTTGTCTTTGAAGAAGAAATTGCCATTGATAATGGTTAGGCTCTAATTACTACCATTGTTCAAAATGCAACTTCAGTACAAGACAACAATGATCAAGCTCTTATTTCTAACATTGTTCCAGAACAAGACAACAATGAGGGTCTTGCTAATACACCAATAGAGCAAACTCAACAACCTCAAGAAGTTCCATTGAGGAAATCCACTAGAGAAAGGAGAAGTGTGATTTCTGATGATTATATCGTCTTTCTCCAATAACATAAAGTTGATGTAGGCTTAGCAGAAAATGATCCAATCAACTTCCAATAAGCTATGCAAAGTTCAAACTCTCAAAAGTAGATTGATGCCACAAAAGATGAGATGAAATCTATGAAAAACAATAATGTTTGAGATCTAGTTAAGTTGTCTTGAGGTGCAAAGCCCATGGGTTGTAAATGAATATTTAAAACTAAGAGGGATTCGAAAGGAAATGTCAAGAGATATAAGGCTCATTTAGTAACCAAAGATTTCACTTAAAAGGAAAGCATAGATTATAAAAAGACTTTCTCCAATTTTACTAAAAGACTTTTTTAGGACAATAATGGCACTTATGGCTCATTTTGATTTATAGCTAAATTAGATGGATATTAAGACCGTTTCTAATGGAGACATTAATTAGAAGATTTATATGATCCAGCCAAAAAACTTTGCATTTGGAGATCCAAAGCCTATGGTTTGTAAGTTAAAGAAATCTATCTACGGTCTCAAACAGGCTTCCCATCAATGGTATCACAAGTTTCATCAAATAATTATCTTGTACGGTTTTAAGGTAAATGTGGTTGATGATTTGTATATCACAAGTATAGTGGGAGTAAAATTCTCTTCTTGATTTTTTATGTCAATGATATTTTGCTAACAAATAGCAATATAGTCTTATTGCATGAAACCAAGAGAATTCTTGTAGAATTTTAAGATGAAAGATCTTGGGAAAGCTTTTTTTTTTTGTTTGGCACACAGACACTGCAAGATTGCTCTCGAGTATCACAAAAGAGTTATATAAAAAAGATTTAAGTAGATTTGGCATGAAAGATTATTCATCAGGAGATATGCCTGTTGTAAAGGAGACAAGTTTAATCTTGGTCAATGCCTCAAGAATGATCTTGAAAGAAAAAAGATGCAAAATATTCCTTATGCATTGGTTGTAAGAAGTTTAATGTATGCTCAAGTTTGTACACGTCTAAATATAGCTTTTATAGTGGAAGTATTTGGTAGATATTTGAGTAGTCAAGAATGAAAAATTGAAGAGTAGCCAAACAGGTTATGCGTTACTGCAGAGAACAAAAGACTTTGTACTTACCTATCGAAGATCAGATAGTTTAGAGATCATTAGACTTTTTGATTTAGATCATGCTGGATTCTAAAACAGTAAGTGTTCCATGTTGGGCTATGTTTATATGTTGGCTGGAGGAGTTATTTCCTGAGAGGGTGCTAAGTAGGCACTCATTGCTTCTTCAAACATGGTTGTAGAGTTCATAGTCTATTATGAGGCATCTAATCATGGGATATGATTGTGAAACTTTATCACAGGGCTGCATGTGGTTAATGATGTTGAAAGACCATTAAAGGTATATATTGTGACAATAAATCAGTAGTAATATATTCCAACAATAATAGAAGCTCTACAAAGTCAAAGCATATTGACATTAAGTTTCTGGTTGTTAAGGAGAGAGTTTAGAACGGTCAAGTTTCCATAGAACATATAGTTAGACATTTATGCCCTAAGGAGTAAAAATATAATATATTTTTGGAGACATTTTTATAAATAAAGATTTTATTTATTATTTATATACCAAATCTTGCCCTCTTTATGTTCATATTTGTTGAATGTATGTTAAGCAAACAATAGTTTGAGACTATTAGTCTAAACCTTTAAGAATTGGGCATATGATGGATAGATTATGTGAAAGACACAATTCTTAAGGTGACAGTCTAATGAGACTGTAAAAGTGTATATTTTACAGGGCTTAAATCATTTACTTATACTTTTATTTTTCATTAAATCCTCTAATTAATAGCATTTTGTGTTAATAAGTATTTTTGTGTCTTAGTGTGAAAATGTGTTTAAAAATACATTTTTAGTGTGTTTTTATGTTTAATAATATTTTTAGTAATTTTTAGAGTCATTTTGGTGTGTTAAATGTGTGTTTAGTTTATAAATAGTTAAAACTGTACAAGTAATGCGGTTATTTTATTTTGAGTTTTAGTGTATTTGATAGTGTGTTTTAAGTTTGTAATTATGTCTTATTATGTTTTTAGTAATTTCTAAAAATATTTCCAAGTCATAAAATTTATATCTGTGGCAAATCGTAAGAGACTGGAAATTTTAGGACTTTTTATTTATTTTTGTGTGTTTTAATGTAAAATAAATATTTTTAATATTTTTGTAAATATTATGTTTGTAAAATAATTAATATTAGTGTGTTTGTGATTTTTAGATTTAAAATATGGAGGAAAAACAGAGCAAAACGACACCAAAACGGATAAAATCTGACATCAAATGAATAAAAAAGATAAAGAAAATTTGAATTTAAATTAAATGGGACACGTGGCATGTTTCTGACCATCGGATCAACTGACAGAACGATCTCAGCCGTCGAACAGAGGAACACATGTCATCGCGTCATCCGGTGCATCAGCGGAATCTCGCAGTGCTATCCACGTGTCATTTTATGATTGGCGCGTGCATCACACATGCCGACAAGCTGCAGATGCGTCAGAGGAGCATCTCAGGCCGCATTGGATCTCGTGCGGCAAACTCCACGTGCATCCATCTTCCTAGCCGTTCGATCAGCTGACAAAGATCAATCTGACGGCCTCGAATCTCGGTCCCACTACTCCCACTGGTCCCACCTGGGCCCTTCCTCGAGCGCATTTGGAGCCGTTGGATCTGATGATCAACGGTCACGATCAGTCCATTTTAGTACTGCTAGATGTCGCGTCACACGGGATTACAAAGGAAAATCTACACACTCGGGAACGCGGATAAGTGTAGAAGAGGAAAAGGATCAATGATCCGAATTTGTCAACTTTCAACAGGAAAAAATAATAATTACAAACGTCAAATTATGAATCTTAAGCCCCTATATATACTGAGGCATTTGCCTTAGTTGAAGAACCCCTCTTACAGTATAGAAATACTGTTGTAATAGTTATAGTTTAGTTTTTATTTCAGTTTTTAGTCTAGTTTCTTGTAAAATATTTTCTAGTTTATGTTGTAAAAATTATGCTCAATAATATTAGTAGTATTTTATTAATTATGTCTTTTTAAATTTCTTTTTAGCTGATGGGAGAGGAGGAAATTCTGGCAAAATTATCTTAAATATTTTTTGTTTTTCTTAGTTTTCTAAGCTGTTGTAATGCCAAAATATTTTCTTAGAAAACTTAGAATTTTAATATTTTTTTGGCTAGAACTCCTGCCAAAATTATGGTTCTGATTTATCGATGACATAGACTGGCACGGATAATGCTTGGGAGGACCTTGATTACTCGTGACAGAGAATGGCTCGGTAAATGCTTAACTTACTATCTTGGTTGTTATGTTAGTTAAGTTATGTTGAAATGCTGCTTATTTATTAAGTTTTGTTTTTGCTATATTATAGACATAGAATGGCACAGTAAATGCTTGGTAAATCTTGATTTATTGTCGACATAGGATGGCACAGTGTACACTTAAACCAACTGATAAATAAAAAGAGAAACTAAAATATATTGAATATAATTGTTAGAACAGAACCTTTAAACCTCAGTCCTGTTATTATTGTTTTTTTACTTCTTTAAATTGTCATTATTGTTGTTACTCTGCTTAAGTTATTATTTGCATTTCTTGTTATTAAAGTTCCAAATTATCAAAATTTAAAGATGAAAAAATGTTGTGAAAATGTGTAAATGTTGTAAATACATTCTGTGAATAATAAATATTAATCCTCAAACTTTTCAGCTTAAATAAAAGGAAAAGTTAATATAATATATGTACTAAAACTGAATAAATCCTTCCCTATGGGTTCGACCTCGGATTCACCGAGTAAATATTACTTGAGACAACCTTATACTTGGGGTTAGTTTAGAATGCGTAAATAGACGTGAGATCAAGTTTTTGACACCGTTGCCGGGGACTGTATTGTTTTCAGTGCAGTATAATATTGTGTAATATATTTTCTTTTTCTTTTTATTTTTCTTTTATATATTACTAACTCTTCTTTTCTTTTGTTTTATTTCTTTTCTTTTGTTAATATCTTCTGTTTTGTAGGTATTCAGTACTGTTCACGTAGGAATCTATATGCATTTTTTGTAAGTTACTATTTGAATTAATTACTATTTAGGTCACTATTTTAATATTAAAAAAATTAAATATATATATATATATAAATTAAAAAAATAATAATAATAAAATTATTTTCTCTCATTTCTTCTGCAAAATATTTATTTTGCTAGTTTTAGGTTTTTGCCTTAGAAATAAAACTTCATAAAATTTTAGATTAGGTTTTCCATAATACCTAATAAATAAATTGTGTTTTTGTGAAAAGTATTTTTTGAGAAAGTTTTGTTTGGGGACTAGTACTGGTTCAGAATTCTTTCCCATAACCGGTTTACTTTTGGAGATTCCCCCAACACTAGTCATTCCTGGAACATTGTTCTATCAAGGAGATTGGTTCTTAAGGAGCCTTAGCATTACCAATCTTTTCTGGGGACATTCTTGAAAATTATAATTTGTAAACTTCACAAAATCAATAAGGCAGATACTTTTCATTCACTACTCTACTCTCCCTGAGTGGAGAAAAGCTTAGTATTTGTCTGTAAAATTTTGTAAATATTTAGATAATTTGTACGCCAGTTTGGTTTCAGTGAGTCTAATAGTCGTAGGTTAGTTAGGAAAAGTTTAGAACCACATTTCATCTCTATTGTGTCTTCAAATTCACCAAAAATGGCTGATGATGAAAGTGTTCATAATGAAAATATTGTTAATTAACAAATATCAATCCTGTTGTTCACTCAATGAGAGATTATTTGCAACCACCCCGTGAATCCACTCCATCATGTTTGGTTTTTCCTCTCAATGCTCATCACTCTAGGTTTAAACCTGGGATAATCAACTTGCTTCCCAATTTTCATGGCTTAGAATCTGAAAATCCATATATGCACCTTAGAGAGTTTGAAGATGTTTGTGCTACCTTCACTGACCAGGAAGTTTCAAATGAAATTGTTAAGCTTAAGCTTTTTTCTTTTTCTTTAAAAGACAAAGCTAAAACTTGGCTTACTTCTTTAAAACCTAGGTCAATAGGTACATGGCAAGAAATACAAACTAAGTTTCTAAGAAAATTCTTTCCAACACATAAGACTAATGCTTTGAAAAAAAAAATTCAAAATTTTTGTCCAAAATGCAAAAGAAGTTTATTTCCAATGGTGGGAATGATTTAAAGATTTGTTGAATTCTTGTCCATATCATGGTTTTGAAAAATGGCGTTACATTAGTTTTTTTCATGAAGGCTTAACTCCTTGAAACCCATCAATTTGTTGAAACAATATGTAATGGAGAATTCCTTGATAAAGAACCTAATGAAGCATTAGATTTCCTTGATAATTTGGCTGATAACTCTCAATACTGGCAACATAGTAATTCTAAAGGCTCAATTAGATCTAATCTTGCTAATGCTCAAAGAAGTGTCCATCAACTTAGTCAAGAAAATGATCTAAGCGTTAGAATTGTATGTTTGACTAGAAAGATTGAAGCCAGGGAATGTAGGAATGTCTAGGAACCTAAAATTGAAACTTTGTGTAGTGTTTGCCAAACTCTAGGACACTCAACTTATGAATGCCCAATTTTTAAGGAAGAGTCCCATGAACAAGTGAATTACACAAATCAATTAGACCCCCCTAGAAAGCCATTTTCATCCCCACATTCTGACACATACAATTCACAATGGAAAAACCATCCCAATTTCAGTTGGAGAAATGATCAACCACAATAGCAATATCAACCACCACCACCACTTCCACCACAAAACTCTCAAGGCCGTCCACCATTTCCATCAAATTCTCAAAATTTTCAAAGGCCTCCACAAAATTTTTCTGAAAATCTCCAATCTCGAGTCAAAACTCTTGAAGACACTTTGCAAACTTTCATTCAAGCACAAAAATCATTCATTCAAAAATAGGAAGTTCATAACACTCGCACTTCTCAAGACATTCATGAAATTAAAGAATCCATTTCTAAACTCACTTCTTCCCTTCGCATTCAAGAAAAAGGCAAATTTCCTGCTCAACCTGTACATTATCCATCTACAAATGAAATTACCTATTCTAGTTCACAGTCACAACAAGAAACTGTTAATTTTGTTACAACTCTTCGAAGTGGAAAAACTGTTGATAAAACCAATCTTTTAAAGGATCAGAAAGTTAATTAAACTTTGAAAAGTGGTGATCAAATTAACAGTGATAAGGAAAATTTTGAAAAAGAAAAGAGTGTTTCAAAAGAGAAATTTGTTCCAAAGATTCTATTTCCTCAAGCTTTGCTTTCAAAAGAGAAGTTTGACAAAAACACTGAAAATTTTGAACTGTTCAAACAAGTCAAAATTAACATTCCACTTTTAGATGCAATCAAATAAGTCCCATCTTATGCTAAATTTTTGAAAGATTGTTATACAATTAAAAGAAAGCATAATGTGACTAAAACTGCATTTTTAGCTGAGAATGTTAGTTCATCATTCAACATGATTCATCATTGAAATACAAAGATCCTGGTTGTCCCATAATTTCTTGCATCATCGAAAATACTCAAATTGAACATGCTTTGTTAGACCTTGGTGCTAGTGTCAACCTCTTACCTTATTCTGTTTATCAGCAATTAGGTCTAGGTGAACTAAAGCCAACTTCTGTCACACTTCAACTAGCTAATCGATCTGTAAAAATTACAAGAGGTGTTGTCGAGGATGTGTTAGTCCAAATTGATAAATTTTACTATCTAGTAGATTTTATTGTTTTGGATACACAACCTGTCACAAATTCAAATGTTCAAATTCTTGTCATTTTAGGTAGTCCATTTCTTGCAACTTCTAATGCTTTGATTAATTGTAGAAATGGAATACTAAAATTGTCTTTTGGAAATATGACCTCATAATCCAACGTTTTTAGCATGGTACAATCACCCTCTAGAAAATGTGAAGTGATCTTTGTTGAGAGCACTACTTCTGAAACGTTTGTTGATCATTTGGCTAATTTGGCTAATTCTTTTGATTTGAATGTTCCACCCAAAATTGATAACCATCCTATGAATGTTTTTGACCAATCTCCTGAAGCTGAAAATTCCAATTTTGAAGCTGAATGTGAAAATGAAGTTTTTGAAGAAGAACCTGAGGATGAGGTGATGGGTGACACTATGGATGACCTCATGTATGATCTTATGGATGAAGAAGAATTTTAGCAAAGATTCTTTGCAGCTGCTGGCAACTTAACTTTTTAGGAGTGCTATCTTTTGGGAAGGTTTAGAGCAACTCTTCCAACAGTCATCAACATTAACGATTTTGACTCCGAACCAGAAACTGAAATCATAGTTATAGATTAATGTTTGTATTGTATTTATGTTTTTGTATTTGTTTGTTGTATCTTTATTTTCTTTGTTTTTCCTAAAAATTAGAAAAATAATTTCAAAAAGTCATTAAACTGGCAGAAATTATGGAGGTTATAATCAGCACGATTAGTTGGTATTTTTGTATCAACGGCCTCTAGAAACGCATTTTAATGAAATAATTTTCAATAAATTTTTCTAAATTTTAGATCTTTGTAAAAAAAAAATTAAAAATCTAAAAATATTTTGGTGATTTGCCTCCTGTCCAATGACGATATCAAGAATATAGCATTTCCATGACTTAAGGTAAATTTTAAATATTATTTAAGTTTATGTTAGTTTCTTTAGTTTGCCATATGTTTGGGATGAAATTTTCCCAAAGTTTGAACACTTAATCTTGCACTATGATTTGTTATATTAATTTAAAGACTGTTTATGCTAGTATAATTTGGTTTATTTTTATAAAATCTTATAACTTGTTTAAATCCCTCTTGAGGCAAAATCCTAGATAACACTAAGTTATAGATATAATTTAGGCCATCTTTGGATCGTTTGAGCCTTTGAAGCTAACCTGTTTACATTTTATATCCCTAGTTACCTCGTTGTGCTTAATGTTCTATTTTCTTTGTTACTCATATATTTAGCCTAGCCTTTTTAATAAATTCATAATCCTTTTCTTGTACCTTTCACTCATAAGGCATTTGTTCTTTCAAGTGAAATCGGATTTATGAGGTTAGGATGAGTTAGGAATATCTGCTACCTCTGTAAAATATGTACGTTTATTGTAACTCTTCAGTTATTTTGTATTTCAAAAAAAAAAAAGAAGAAGAAGAAAGTTAAATAAAAAGTGGTTGACAAAGGAAATTTCATTTCGAGTTCAGGATTGTAAACTTTGGGAATTGGATTGTACATTTTAAAGGTTCGGGATTTTTGTAAGTGTCTTATGGGTGAACTAAGCCTCAAATATATCTTCCATCATACCTTTAACCCAAGCCTTACATTACAAGCCGAATAAAGTCCTAAAAGGTCTTTAACAAGGTGTTATTCTACATTAGTGGAGAAAGGGATGAAAAACAAATTTATAAGAATTTATTTAAATAAATTAAGATATATTAATATAAATTTATCTGGTTAATATGCATTGATTAGTAATAGAAATTCACACAAACAGAGAGGAAAATTCATCTTAAATAATTGACGAACTCTAGAAATGAATCATGACTTAATTAGTGTTTAAATCTTTACTTTGAGGCATGAATATGAGATAAACCCTGAGGAAAATCAATGAGGAATCGTAAGTTAAAAAAAAAAAAATCTTTAGTCTGTTTTAAGTTTTATCATTTTAGTTGCTAGAGACTAGCAATAAGCTGGTTGGGGGGTGTGATGAGACTATAAAAGTGTATATTTTATAGGGCTTAAATCATTTACTTATGCTTTTATTTCTCATTAAATCCTCTAATTAATAGCATTTTGTGTTAATAAGTATTTTTGTGTCTTAGTATTAAAATGTGTTTAAAAATACGTTTTTAGTGTGTTTTATGTTTAATAATATTTTTAGTAATTTTTAAAGCGTTTCAATGTGTTAAATGTGTGTTTAGTTATAAATAGTTAAAGCCATAAAAGCAATGCAATTATTTTATTTTGAGTTTTAGTGTATTTGATAGTATGTCTTAAGTTCGTAAATATGTCTTATTATATTTTTAGCAATTTCTAAAAATATTTCCAAGTCACAAAAATTATATCTGTATCAAACCGTAAGAGACTGAAAATTTTAGGAGTTTTTATTTATTTTTGTGTGTTTTAATGTAAAATAAATATTTTTAATATTTTTGTAAATATTATGTTTGTAAAATAATTAATATTAGTGTGTTAGTGATTTTTAGATTTAAAATCTGGAGGAAAAACGGAGCAAAATGATACCAAAACGGATAAAATCAGACATCAAATGCAGTCAAAAAGATAAAGAAAATTCAAATTTAAATTAAATGGGCACGTTTCTGACCGTCGGATCAACTGACTAGAACGATCTCAGCCGTCGAACAGAGTAACATGTGTCATCGAGTCATCCGGTGCGTCAGTGAATTCTTGCAGTGCTATCCACGTGTCATTTTCTGATTGGCGCATGCATCACACGCGCCGACAAGCTGCAGACGCATCAGAGGAGCATCTCAGGCCGCGTTGGATCTCATGCGGTAGACTCCACGTGCATCCATCTTCCTAGCCATTCGATCAGCTGACAAAGACCAATCTGACAGCCTCGAATCTCGGTCCCACCTGGGCCCTTCCTCAAGCGTATTTGGAGCCGTTGGATCTGGTGATCAATGGTCATGATCAGTCCATTTTAGTACTGCTAGATGTCGCGTCACACGGGATTACAAAGGAAAATCTACACACTCGGGAACGTGGATAAGCGTAGAAGAGGAAAAGGATTAATGATCCGAATTTGTCAACTTTCAGCAGGAAAAAATAATAATTACAAACAGAAAATTGTGAATCTTAAGCCCCTATAAATACTGAGGCATTTGCCTCAGTTGAAGGACCCCTCTTACAGCATAGAAATACTGTTGTAATAGTTATAGTTTAGTTTTTATTTTAGTTTTTAGTCTAGTTTCTTGTAAAATATTTTCTAGTTTATGTTGTAAAAATTATGCTCAATAATATTAGTAGTATTTTATTAATTATATCTTTTTATGAGGGGAGAGGGGGAAATTCTGGCAAAATTATCTTAAATATTTTTAGTTTTTTTTAGTTTTCTAAGCTGTTGTAATGCCAAAATATTTTCTTAGAAAACTTAGAATTATAATATTTTCTTAGCTAGAACTCTGTCAAAATTACAGTTCTGATTTATCGACGACATAAACTAGCACGGATAATGCTTGGGAGGACCTTGATTACTCGTAGACAGAGAATGGCTCGGTAAATGCTTAACTTACCATCTTGGTTGTTATTTTAGTTAAGTTATGTTGAAATGCTGCTTATTTATTAAGTTGTGTTTTTGCTACATTATAGACATTGAATGACACAGTAAATGCTTGGTAAATCTTGATTTATTGTCGACATAGGATGGCATAGTGTACACTTAAACCAACTAATAAATAAAAAGAGAAACTAAAATACATTGAAGATAATTGTCAGAACGGAACCTTTGAACCTCAGTCCTGTTATTATTGTTGTTTTACTTCTTTAAATTGTTGTTATTATTATTGTTACTCTGCTTAAATTATTATTTGCATTTCTTGTTATTAAAGTTCCAAATTATCAAAATTTAAAGATGAAAAAATGTTGTAAAAATGTGTAAATATTGTAAATACTTTCTGTGAATAATAAATATTAATCCTCAAACTTTTCAGCTTAAATGAAAAGGAAAAGTTAATATAATATATATACTGGAACTAAATAAATCCTTCCCTGTGGGTTCGACCTCGGATTCACCGAGTAAATATTACTTGAGACAACCTTATACTTGGGGTTGTTTAGAATGCGTAAATTGACGTGAGATCATGGTTTAAATCATAAGATCCACAATCAAGGAAATAAAGTTGGACGCTTTATTTATGTAAAGATTTTTATGTTGTCTATTGGGAGATAGTCTATCTTGACCATCGGAGGTGGACTCCGTGAATAGAAACATTGGCACATTATCATATGTGATGATGTGTTGGATCAGGACATAAAGTGAATTGATTTAGATTAATAATTTTATCTCGGCAAATCAATTCACTTTAGACAATCATTTGTATTGTATCTTAATCCTGAAATAAATAGTGGGTCCGTTATCTTGACTTATGTCTTTTGATGTACCAAAGGGTGACACCCACATTTTAATAGTGTTATGCATGCCGGTATGTTGGAGGTATTACTCTTAATAATGTAGACCGGTTATTCATAGATATAAAATCCATAACTCCTCTTTAGGAGTAGTGATATCCTCTTATATGCGTTATCCTATAATTGAAAAACTGAAGCGCTCAACCATTTGGATACATAGGTGTAACCGAATGGTATACTATCTTTAGATATGGTAAGTTTTCTAATGGTGAGATAATGGAACGTAAGATAAAAATAATCGGGAAGGTAAGACAGACTTGTCATTAAACCGGTTATGAATAATCCTATAGGGATACGATATACTATGATATGTCATGGAGACTTAGCTATATGGGCTTCATAATTCTATATAGTTCGAGAGTGCAGCTCCAAGCTTTTAGTGGAGTAGCGTTGGAGTTGATAATTATGAAATGTATATCTAGGATATTGGGTTTCATAATTATCGGGAGCTTGAACTATATAAGTTCATTTGGTCCCCTTCACTAGCTCACAAAATCCTATAACGATACGGCGTGCTTTTCCAATAATTGGTGACTTATGTCAGATTTAGCAGTTTAGCTAAAATTTGGAAGAATCAATAATTCATGTCTGTTTATTGGTTGAATTAATTTTGTGACAAAATTGATTCAAGATAAACTTGTTCAATTGTCAGGATCAAATAATTTATGTTTGTTTATCAGTTGGATTAATTTTAAATTTATTCAAGATAAACTTGTTAAATTATCAGGAATTCATTTATTTTCTTAGAGATTATCTAGATAAAGTTGTTTTAATTATATAACTTCTCTATTGAGTTATTTGAATTAAAACTGTGACTTTATCCTAAAGAATCTCGGATGAAAAATAAAACATTCATTGAGATTTTTTATTGACAGATCGGCATGCTGATCCTTAGGTTCGGCCTGCCGATGGGGCAAGTTTGGCATGCCGGTTAGACAGATTGGCATGCCGATCGTGCGATAAAAGGATCATGTGTTTTCACTCGAATTTCATTAATATTAATCCGAATTTAATTCTGATTCAAATTTTGAGGCATTATCTGATAAGAACTGACTCTTGGACCCAACCTCTATATAAAGGGAGTGAATCTCATTATTATTTATATCAATTAAGAGATTAAGAGTGAAACTCTAATAGTGAGATTCTAAACTCTCTGAGAGCTCTTGTTCACAAATCACGAACACTAGCTTTGGGTTCTCTCAATTGGTTGGAAGGAGAGTCACCTCGTGGAAGAGCCTATACGTGTGAGCTCACACTCACTCCGATCGTGGATAGAGAATAGCAAAGAAGACCAATTGGTTGAGGTCCTTTTGGAACGTCACTTCTCTACACTAATTGAGGAAGCTTTTTGGCATTACAAGGTTAGTAAGATCTGGTTAATTTATGCACATAGCATGTCAAACTTGTGTTTTGGAAAATACTCTGGTATAAAAATTTTAAAATTCACTGCGTACTATTTTTCGAACACATATAGGAACAAACTTCATGCTAGCAGATCCATTAACCAAGTGTTTATCACCCAAGGTCTTTCATAAGCATACTTCGCATATGGGTGTTGGTTTATTTGATAGTACTTTGGTTTAGTATGAATTAATTTTGGATGTTCAATGTTTTACCTGAACATTTATATGTCTATTTTAATTTTCTACGAAATAAAATTGTTGGTTTATGGTTAATCTCTAAATTAATTTATTTTTCTATATGCAGTATTTGCATTATGTCCAATATTTGGGATTGATCTCACTAAAAAACTAAAATAGGACTAGTTGGAAATAGGCAATGTTTGAGATCACATTGCATGTAATTTTTACGCGACTCATCCATACTTGATCGATGTCATTGAATATGTTGGTATGATGACCATTGAAGGTTTAGTTACAATTTTGTGTGATGAAAGCTGCTTTGATTCCATAGTAATATAGGAGATGGACCAGATTGAAACTAAAATGTAGTCCAAAGATAAATAGGATAAATTTGTGCCCTTAAGGAACTTATGATATAATTGTTTTAGGAATGATATGTAGCCAAGTGGGGGATTGTTGAGAAATTTTAAGTTTCCCATTAGGTTATGAGCAACATATTAAATGTAACAATTATATTATGGCTATTTAATTATAGTGGGCTATCTTAAATGATCTATTTATGGAAAGCCCATAGGCTACTAATCAGGTATAAGTTTAATGAGTATATACCAATACTGACCCAATAGATTTTATGGAATCCTAGTGGAAAAGTATATAAAGATATCATAGGTCATGGTCCTCAATGTATCAAATCATTCTTTTGGCTTTTTCCTCTTCCCATCAAGGAAAAAAAAAGAGAGCCCATTGAAGAACTAAAGTAATTTAATTGAGAAAGACAATATCCTATTCATCTATCGTCGTAATAATTTTGCAAAAGGACCGATAGCTACTACTATAGATACAAATATTTATTCCTTAATTCAGGATCTTGATAATCTGGCATGGTATGATTCTAGGACTATGATATTGATATTTTAAGGTTCTAAAGAATTAAGAATATTTGGATTAAAGATTTCTAACAAGATTATGCATTACTTTCCGTATAACGAGTGGAGACGTTAGTTGTTCAATTAGTTGGACATTTTAATGGCTTGTGAATGACAAAAAATTATGAAAGCGAAATAAATCTTAAAACCAAATAAGTTATTGCACAAGTTATAATCACATGTGGTTTTTAGCATGCCATCTCATTTTCTTATAATACAATCAAAAGAGATCACCTCAAGTAAGGAATCGTTTTTAATCCATTATTTAGTGATGCCTATTCTCATTCTTAGATAATATTGGTCTTTTACATTGTATTTCTCTTTTATAGTCTAACTATAGAAATTTTACTATTTATATCGTTACGTTATTAATATCGGTCTCATCCATTAACAGTGGCCAAAAGCACTCGTTAGGTAACAATTAGATTTACATCGTAGTTGCTAGTTAAAGTCAACGAGTGACCAGTTATTAAAGTCACTCATCGGATGACCAGCTATTAAAGTCACTCATCGTCAACGAAGGTTCCTATGGTCACTAACTAGATGCCTTCACTCACCCACTAAATAACGAAAACTAAAAGAATCTATTTCCATTTCACAATCTCAAATATTATGGAAACAATATCTAACATGGCTTAAAATATTAATCAACTATTCGACTTTTAGCGTTTTATTTCAAACGCACTCCCCAATAATCAAACAAGTGCCAAATTAATAAAGTATTGACAACTAAAACAATCTAATTTGATGGTTGTCATTGCTAGTCTCTTAGACCCAAAGCTGGAGATGATGACGTAGCAAATTAATTAATTTAAGTAATTAACATAATTCATTTAAAACTCAAATTTAAATTCAAAATTTATTAAATGCCTTTAAAAACCGCATTTTTATGGAAAAGGTTGAATTATGAAAAACATCCTTCATAGTAAATTCATGAAAACACACCAAATATGAAATTAATAAAGTCTAAATACCGCCATGGCATGATTCGAGACCCCCGAAGCTCACAGTCTTGGTATGCATAATTAAAGTGTAGAAAATAGCGGAAACATACATCAAACCACAATCCAACAAAAAATTAAAGAAATTGTATGAAAATAAAATAAATTATTAAATGCCTTGAAAACAAAAATACAACTAAATTGCAAATGAAAATTACTGTAGCGCCCCCTTTATGGACGTTACAGATGTCGTTACATTCATTTATTCATTTAACCATTATTTAAGATAAACTATTTGAACAAAACATAATAAAGAAATCATACCCAGGATCCATACATACTGTATTTAATATTTATTTTATTCAATATCTTAATCCATCTTTAACAATAAATTACTTGATCATAAACATCCTTTGAACATTTTATCAAACCATTAAAAATTGAAACAGTCTTTTTGAACAACCTTGGAAAACATACTTACAGTTCGGCAGGCTGAACTTGTGGGCTTGGTAGGTCGAATATTTCCAGCAGGCTAAAGGTCATACTTCGGTAGGCCGTCTGAGGTTCTGCAAAAACAGGATTTCAAAATCAACAAGATTGGCTGGCCGATACAGAGTAATCGGCAGGCCGACCGATGATTAAAAATCAATTTTCAAAATTTCAAACTCCATAATTTAAATGCAGAAGACAAAATACTTAAAAGAAATAAGATAAAATAATAAAAAATAGTTCATATATTCTTTAAAAACTTATCAAATAATCGTGTTCAAATTATAAGACATAATTTAAATCATTAAAAACTTTCTTCTTGGCGTTCTTCCGTTTACAAATCATCGTCCTTTGCTCACACGCCTTTCCATATCCTCCACCTAGTCCATGATCTTCTTACCCTTATCTACAACATGATATAAAACTAGATAAGCTAATGCTTAGTAAGTACATTATTATCTCACAACTTAAAACATTTTATGAACATCATCATCATCATTATCTTCATAATAGTGCACTAGGCACATTTTCATGGGAACATATCTTTCATTACTTTGACCATATTAAAACTTATTCCATTTAATCTTAAGAGGCCCAAGTGTTACACCATAATCATCATTGTAGGTGCGTCGTCATGAAAGGAGAAGGGTAGCTAATCCTAAACCAAACAAGACATCATAACATATCATAACATTGGTGTGCAACACTTATTTAGGTGATACATATATATACATATTTAAACTTTCATGCTTTGAAATACGTCATCATCATACATGCATAACTTTTGAACGTAGAAATTTTTCACAAGAAATCTTTAAATAAAATCATCATAAAAATCATCATAGAATAAATATCATTAAGAACATAATTCCAAACCTTATAAAACATATCATGTTGCAGGTGAGAATGTACTTACCTTTTTCTAGCTAGCTTACATAACCTTATTATTGTTGGTGACGACACCGCGGTCTCGATGTGCTCTTCTTCATAATGTGTTCATGTCATACATTCATTAAAAAGAAAATGGCAATTAACATATATTTTCAATGAATTAATCACCGCTACATAACATCCATTACCTTATATTATCTCACATACATTGATCTCTTGAAACACAGATTATATCATACTTCATTTAATATTTAAAAACAAGTCATTATTTCATTACATAAAAATCTACCAATCAACACAAAACTATGAGCAACTTAAAACTCAGGTTTGTTTATCACATTTGACATCACAGAAAAATCTACAAAAATTAACACATATAACAAACATATAGAACTCTAACATATCCAAAAATTGGCTTCAACAGAAAAATCAAAGTAGGTCAAAATACACATTTGAAATCAGTGGTAAAACTAACCTCTATTAACTTATACAGTGAGCTACATGAGTTCATCATTTTCAAACAATTAAAACACATTAATTTAAACTCTAAAATTCTTACTAACAACTTATTAACATACATCACAATATTACAAAATTATCTCAACACCAATAAAATCATTTAATCACACAAAACATCACATAACCAAAAAGTCCAACCATTTTACTGTTAAAGCAGTTTCTAGACCTAGTCTTACTAAAAATCCCATAACACATAAAATACTCATCAAATCATTACCAAAAGTTCCAGTTCATAGCTTAACATATATATGAACATTCTTGCCAAATTTCATAGCAAACAAAGCACATTTGCCCCTTGAACAAAAATCACATTTTTGAGCATCATAACCAAACAGTAACATTTTTACTGTGAGTGGCAGTGGGTAGAAAATTCATATCTTAATGTAGAAAAATTCAAATAAATTGAAACTTGGAAGAACATTACATAACATATATATGAACATCATACTAAAATCTCAGAGAAAAATAAGATTCCTAAACAAAGTTATGGCTGTCAGAGTAAGGAGGAGAAATGCATTTCAGAAACACCGAAAAAGAGAATTCTTATCTTAAACAAATTTCTTCTCAAACTCCTTGAACTTAACCCCAATGGAAACTCAATATTTCTTACAAGTAATAACTGAGAAAATTTAAAAGGAAATAAAGAACAAAACTTGAAGGGAAGAGAGTGAGTGAGAGAAAGAGAGAGGGAGAGAGAAAGAGAAAACGTGAGAGAGAGAGAGCGAGCGTTTACATGAAAATGGCGTAAAGAAAGGATGGTCTCCCCCCAACATATCAGAATTTTCTGACTGAGATTGAGGTTAAATCATGTGGAAGGTGGAAAGGATTGTGGGAGAGTCAACTCATTAGCTTCACTTACCATATTTCAACTCTTCAAAAAGGGAAACCATATCAATTACATTCAATCAATCAAATGTCAATTATTTTATTTCCTTAAATGAGGAAATTAATCCATAAATATGCCAATTAATCACATTAAACCATCCAATCATCATAATTATCTCAATCACAAATTTGGAGAGACTTCTACTAACTACTCGTCAGCTTTTATCGGCCTGCCGATTCCTCACTTCGGCATGCCGATTTCACAAAGTTCGGCCTGTCGATGATTTCCATCGGCCTGCCGATGCTTAGGGACAATTCGGCCTGCCGAACTTGAAGGTTAGGCTTGCTGAACTGTCCTTGCATACTAGAATACATCATAACATTTAAATCATTAATGAATCAACATAAAATATACAATAATAATAACATTAACACTTGAGCACATCAATTCTACGTGACCGTCACCTGTCATAACACTAAGAATAAATTGTTAGTGACAATATTATCATAATTCAATATGGAAAATACTTAACATCGTCACTAATATAACATTATCTATTACATGAAGTAGGCGGGTGTTACAATTCCCCCCACCTTATAAGAGTTTTGTCCTCGAAACTTAAAACAGTTGCAGATACTTAGTTCTTATGTCATCTTCACGTTCCCATGTAGCTTCTTCTACTTGATGATTTTGCCATAGCACTTTGGCCAGTGGAATTTCTTTATTCCAAAAGGTTTTGATTTTCCGATCGAGTATCTCCACTGGCTTTTCTTCATAACTCAAGTCTTCTCGTATCTCGATCACTTGTGGCTCAATCACATGTGTTGGTTGGGACATATTTCTTGAGCATCGAAACATGAAACACATCATGCATTGTGGACATTTCAGAAGGCAACTTCAACTGATAAGCTACTTTGCCTATCCGCTTCATAATTTCAAACGGTCTGATAAACCTCAAGTTCAATTTGCCTTTCTTCTCAAACCTCATAACTCCTTTCATCAGTGCAACTTTCAAAAACACGGATTCACCCACGGCGAACTCTAAGAGTCTTCTTCTCTTGTCAACATAACTCTTCTGATGGCTTTGAGCGGTCTCTATTCTTCTTCTTATCAACTTTATCATCTCAGAAGTTTCGTTGACAAAATCAGTCCTTTCAGCCTCGACACTGTCCATCAACTTTTTCTCACCAGCTTCATGCCAACATATAGGCGACCTGTATTTTCATCCATATAGAGCCTCATAAGGTGCCATTCCAATCGTCACCTGATAGCTATTGTTGTAAGCAAATTTTACTAATGGTAGCATTTTACACCAGCTGGTCTTGAAGTCGAGAGAACAGGCTCGAAGCATATCCTCTAAGATCAGGTTTGTCCTCTCTGTTTGGCCATTTGTCTGAGGATGGAAAGCTGTACTGAAATGTAACTTGGTCCCCATAGCAGTCTGTACGCTTCTTCAGAACTTGAAAGTGAACCTGCCATCACAGTCTGAGATGATTGACTTAGGAATTCCATGAAGTCGAACGATCTTTTTGACATAGAGTTCCGCTAACCGTTCCATAGAGTAAATGATGCTGATAGGAATGAAATGTGTCATCTTCGTTAGTTGATCCACAACAACCCAGATAGCGTCATAACCATTCATAGTCTTGGGCAAACCGGTAATGAAATCTATTGCTATATCCTCCCATTTCTATTTCGGTATCTGGATAGACTGTAAATCACCACCAGGTCTTTGGTGTTCAGCTTTGACTTGCTGGTATGTCAAACATTTCTTCACATACATTGTAACGTCACGTTTCATCCCAAACCACCAAAAGTTATCCCTTAGATCATTATACATCTTTGTTGCACCTAGATGAATTGAGTAAGGAGTGTCATGAATTTTTGTCAAGATCCTTTCCCTTAACCCATCAACATTGGGAACACATAAGTGGTCCTTGAGGAACAGAGTTTTGTCATCCACAATACGAAACTCTTGACATTTTTCTTCTTTCATTTCCTGCTTGATCCTTATGAGGCTTACATCTTCATCTTGTTTTCTCTGAATTTCATCATACATCGTTGGAGCAAGAGTGAGTGCTGACAACTGTCCTGTGATAAGTTCTAAACTGAAGTCTAGAATTTCCTTTCTAAAAGGTTGAGACATCGCTTGCATTGACATCAACGTAGCAACTGACTTCCTACTTAGAGCATCAGTCACTTGGTTAGCTTTTCCAAGATGATAAAGGATTTCACAATCATAATCCTTCACCAATTTGAGCCATCTTCGGTATCTCATGTTCAGGTCCTTCTAAGTGAAGAAGTACTTTAAACTCTGATGATCGGTGAAGATCTTACATTGGACCCCATATAAATAATGCCTCCATATTTTCAGTGTGAAAATGACTGCTGTTAACTCAAGGTCATGAGTAGGATAGTTCTTTTTGTAATCCTTTAGTTGTCTTGATGCATAGGCAATCACTCTATCATTCTGCATTAAGACAGCACCAAGGCCCAACTTAAAAGTCACTATAAATCACAAATCCATCGTTTCCTTCTGGAATAGCCAAAACTAGAGCTGTCGTTAGCCCCTTCTTCAATTCTTGAAAACTCTTCTCTCATGCTTTAGTCCATTCATACTCCTTTCCTTTGCGAGTTAGATTCGTGAGTGGAGCTGCTATCTTGGAGAAGTCTTCTATGAATCTTCGATAATAACCTACTAGACCCAAAAAGCTCCTTATTTCACTTGCATTTGTTGGTTGCTTCCAGTTGAGAACAACCTCTACCTTAGCAGGATCTACCATGATTCCTTCCTTTGATATGACATGCCCCAAGAAAGACACTCTGTCGAGCCAAAATTCACACTTAGAGAACTTTGCATATAGCTTGTGTCTTCTTAATGTCTCCAGCACAATTTTCAAAAGCTCCTTATGTTTTTCCCGATTCTTTGAATAAATAAGAATATCATCGATAAACACAACAACAAATTTATCGAGGAAATCTTTGAATACCCGATTCATCATGTCCATAAATGCTGCAGGTGCATTTGTTAGACTGAAAGGCATAACCATAAATTCATAATGGCCATACCTCGATCTGAAGGCTATTTTGGGGATGTCTCCTTCTTTAATCTTTAGTTGGTGATATCCTGACCGTAGAGCGATCTTTGAAAATACAGAAGCACCCTTTAGCTGATCAAACAAATGATCTATTCGAGGCAATGGGTACTTGTTCTTGATTGTCACCTTGTTTAGCTCTCTATACTCGATGCAAAGTCTTATAGTGCCATCTTTCTTCTTTACAAACAAGACCGGAGCTCCCCATGGTGAGTAACTTAGCCTAATGGAGCCTTTGTCAAGTAGTTCTTTTAGTTCGTATGAAGCTCTTTTAACTCTACTGGGGCCATTCTGTAAGGTGCCTTTGAGATTGGGTTGGTGCCTGGTGTGCCAATCTCGAATTCAACTTCTCTTTCTGGTGGTAAACTTGTTAGGTCATCGGGAAATACCTTTGAAAATTCTTGTACAACTGCCACATCCTCAATCTTTATCTTATCTTCTGGAATTTTATCTATAATGTTCGCCAAATATCCTATGCAGCCATTAGCTAATAGCTTCCTTGCTTTCATTGCGGATAAAAACATACTGGACTTCTTTCTGAACTCGCCAACATACACGAACTTTTGATCACCTTCGGTATAAAAAGATCACCTTTCGTTTCTGACATTCGATAGAAGCATTGTACTTGCTTAGAAAATCCATCCCAAGAATCATATCGTAGTCATAGATGTCGATCACAATGAGGTCGATGAAAAGTTCCCTATCAAAAATCCATAGGGGTATTGTATGCAAATAATGCGTAGATAATATCACTTCCCCGGAGGGTAGTGTCGTAGTGAATCCCTGTTTCATAGGCTCTAAATGAACCCCTAACTTTTTAGCAAATGACATAGATAAATGTGTGGCACCTGTAAAGAGAACATAAGCATCAATAGATAAACTTGTTATATGATCTGTGACTACATTAGAGGCTTCAGCAGCCTCTTGTTCTTTTGTCATGGCATAGATGCAGGCATTCGTAGGTGGGGCTTCAAGTCTTCCTTGATTAATTAGTGGCCCTTTAAGGGAAGCTTGCATCTGATGGAGTTGGGCTTGAGGAGGAGCTTTTTGAGGGGCGTTAGCATTCATCAGGTTAGGGCAGTTCTTGACGAAATGGTCTTCACGCCCACAAATAAAACATTGGTTTGTCCCCAAACGGCATTCCCCTGGATGTTTCTTTCCACATTTGGCGTATGGTTGAAACTGCCTGCTATTGTTGTTGTTGGGCTAGCCACCATTGTGTCTCTTGTTGCCTTGGCTCTGCTGGTTTTGAGGATTGCCCTTCCTCTTGTTGCTTTTCCAGTTCTGGTTGTTGTTGTGTTATTGTTGTTGTTCCTATATGGAGGGCGGTTTTGGTTGTTAGTATTATCGGCTGGTTGGCCAGACTGAGGCTGGTTCCTTCTTAACTTTAACAAGTGAAACTCAGCATGTTGGGCCCTCATCATAACCTGTTCTTGTGTCCTAGGTGGACTGGCCCCATCAACGATCGCAGCGATCTCTAGCCTGAGGACTCTGATCAGTCTTCTGACCCTTTCACTTTCATTGCTCACCATTCCTAGACATAATCGAGCTAGCTAGTCAAACTTTGCTACTACATAGGTGACCGACATGTCTCCCTGGTGTAGGTTCTCAAACTCATCGTAATGCTTCCTTGTAATGTTCATGTGGAAAAATTTCGTGTTGAACTCATGAACGAAGTCAGCCCATGACATTTCTTCAACATTCCAACTATGTTCAATGCCATCCCATCAAATCCTGGCCTCCATGGTAAGGCAGTGCGAAGCACAGAGAACCTTTTCATTATCTGTGAAGCCCATGAGTCTTAGGGTGGCCTTAATCATCTTTAACCATCCTTAAGCTACTAGCGGATCCTTAGAACCCTTGAGTCTACTGGCTTAACCCTCTTCCATCTGACTAGAAGGGATTCTTGATGGACCATTCTGGGCTCAGCAGCAAGAGCTGGGACTTCGTTGACTTGGGGCTACGGAGGAGGAGGCACATTATTGCCTCGTTGATCGTCATTGCGGCCATTAGCTCTTAATTCAACAATCTCTCTCCTTTGTTCCTCAAGTTGCCTCTACAGCTCGACGATCATCGTCATAAGCCTTTCGTTGGTCTGGGTGTGAGTTTGCATCCTTCTATGGCCGTCCATTGTCAATTTCCTAAAAGATTAAGAGCTTATGAATAATCTTTTAATTTATGAGATAGGTTTTCACTACTAGAGCACTAATCATTAAACATCTAAACCTCATTCTTATCATCATACTTGCATCATATCATCTAACTTTAAAACATACTTACTTGGAGGACTTGGACTGACGTGTGGCGATATGAATTGTAAATGAAAATTTTGCTTTGATACCAAAGCTTGTAGCGCCCCTTTTACGGACGTTGCAGATGTCGTTACATTCATTTAACCATTATTTAAGATAAACTATTTGAACAAAACATAATAAATAAATCATACCCAGGATCCATACATACTTTATTTTATATTTATTTTATTCAATATCTTAATCCATCTTTAACAATAAATTACTTGATCATAAACATCCTTTGAACATTTTATCAAACCATTAAAAATTTAAACAATCTTTTTGAACAACCTTGGAAAACATACTTACAGTTCGGCAAGCCGAACTTGTGGGTTTGGCAGGCCAAAGGTCAAACTCTGGCAGGCTGAATGAGGCTCTGCAAAAACAGGATTTCAAAATCAACAAGATCGGCAGGCCGATCAACACTTCGGCAGGCCGATCAGTAACGAGCGGCAGGCCGATCGACGATTAAAAATCAATTTTTAAAATTTCAAACAACATAATTTAAATGTGGAAGATAAAATACTTAAAAGAAATAAGATAAAATAATAAAAGATAGTTCATATATTCTTTAAAAACTTATCAAATAATCGTGTTCAAATTATAAGACGTAATTTAAATCATTAAAAACTTTCTTCTTGGCATTCTTTCGTTTACAAATCATTGTCCTTTGCTCACACGCCTTTCCATATCCTCCACCTAGTCCATGACCTTCTTACCCTTATCTACAACATGATATAAAACTAGATAAGCTAATGCTTAGTAAGTACATTATTATCTCACAACTTAAAACATTTTATGAACATCATCATCATCATCATCTTCATAATAGTGCACTAGGCACATTTTCATAGGAACATATCTTTCATTACTTTGACCATATTAAAACTTATTCCATTTTATCTTAAGGGGCTCAAGTGTTGCACCATAATCATCATTGTAGGCGCGCCGTCATGAAAGGAGAAGGGTAGCTAATCCTAAACTAAACATGACATCATAACATATCATAACATTGGTGTGCAACACTTATTTAGGTGATACATATATATACATATTTGAACTTTCATGCTTTGAACTACGTCATCATCATACATGCATAACTTTTGAACATAGAAATTTTTCACAAGAAATCTTTAAATAAAATCATCATAAAAATCATCATAGAACAAATATCATTAAGAACATAATTTCAAACCTTATAAAACATATCATGTTGCAGGTGAGAATGTACTTACCTTTTTCTAGCTAGCTTACTTAACCTTATTATTGTTGGTGACGACACCGCGGTCTCGATGTGCTCTTCTTCATAATGTGTTCATGTCATACATTCATTAAAAAGAAAATAGCAATTAACATATATTTTCAATGAATTAATCACCACTACATAACATCCATTACCATATATCATCTCACATACATTCATCTCTTGAAACATAGATTATATCATACTTCATTTAATATTTGAAAACAATTCATAATTTCATTACATAAAACTCTGCCCATCAACACAAAACAGTGAGCAACTTAAAACTCAGGTCCGTTTATCACGTTTGACATTACAGAAAAATCTACAAAAATTAACACATGTAATAGACATATAGAACTCTAACATATCCAAAAATTGGCTTCAACAGAAAAATCATAGTAGGTCAAAATACACATTTGAAATCAGTGGTAAAACTAACCTCTATTAACTTATACAGTGAGCTACATGAGTTCATTGTTTTCAAACAATTAAAACACATTAATTTAAACTCTAAAATTCTTACTAACAACTTATTAACATGCATCACAATACCACAAAATTATCTCAACACCAATAAAATCATTTAATCACACAAAACATCACATAACCAAAAAGTCCAACCATTCTACTATTAAGGTAGTTTCTAGACCTAGTCTTACTAAAAATCCCATAACATAAAATACTCATCAAATCATTACCAAAATTTCTAGTTCATAACTTAACATATATATGAACATTCTTGCCAAATTTCGTAGCAAACAAAGCACGTTTACCCCTTGAACAAAAATAACATTTTCGAGCATCATAACCAAATAGCAACATTTTTACTATGAGTGGCAGTGGGTAGAAAATTCATATCTTAATGTAGAAAAATCGAAATAAATTGAAACTTGGAAGAACATTACATAACATATATGTGAACATCATACTAAAATATTAGAGCAAAATAAGATTCCTAGACAAAGTTATGGCTGTCGGAGTAAGGAGCAGAAATGCATTTCAGAAACACCAAAAAAGAGAATTCTTACCTTAAACAAATTTCTTCTCAAACTCCTTGAACTTAACCCCAATGGAAGCTCAATATTTCTTACAAGTAATAACAGAGAAAATTTGAGAGGAAATAAAGAAGAAAACGTGAAGGGAAGAGAGTGAGTGAGAGAAAGAGAGAGGGAGAGAGAAAGAGAAAACGTGAGAGAGAGAGAGCAAGTGTTTACGTGAAAAAATGAAAATGGCATAAAGAAAGGATGGTCTCCCCCCAACATATCAGAATTTTCTGACTGAGATTGAGGTCAAATCACGTGGAAGGTGGAAAGGATTGAGGGAGAGTCAACTCATTAGCTTCACTTGCCATATTTCAACTCTTCAAAAAGGGAAACCATATCAATTACATTCAATCAATCAAATGTCAATTATTTTATTTCCTTAAATGAGGAAATTAATCCATAAATATGTCAATCAATCACATTAACCATCCAATCATCGTAATTATCTCAATCACAAATTTGGAGAGACTTCTGTTGGCTGCTCGTCAGCTGTCATCGGCCTGCCGATTCCACAAAGTTTGGCCTGTCGATGATTTCCATTGGCCTGCCGATGCCTGAGGGACAATTCGGCCTGCCGAACTGTCCTTGCAAACTAGAATACATCATAACATTTAAATCATTAATGAATCATCATAAAATATACAATAATAATAACATGAACACTTGAGCACATCAATTCTACGTGACCGTCACCTGTCATAACACTAAGAATAAATTGTTAGTGACAATATTATCATAAATTAATATGAAAAATACTTAACGTTGTCACTAATATAACATTATCCGTTACATGAAATAGGCGGGTGTTACAATTACAACATTGCTCGAGAACTCTGCAAGCTTCACCAACCTATACTCTACTCTGCAACATACTCAAATCCTCCCGGGGACAATAATTTAAAACAGAAACTATGAATGAAAAGGCTTAATAGGGTGATCTTTAAAACACAAGAATAACATTCAATAAAAAATATTGAATTTAAATAAATATAATGCTAAGAATCAAGCTATTGAATTTAAATAAATATAACTCTAAGAATCTAGCTAACAAAATAACAACTATAACATATGATTTTGTGTAAACCATAATGATAATTAATACTTATATTGGAGCGCTTTAACCACCGTAGTGGCCCGATTGAGGTTTCGGGCCATTCCCCTTAGGTCACCCTCTACACGACCTGAACTTTTGAGGCTATAGCTATACACTTAGTGGACAACAACTGAGGTTTTAATAGGAGCTCGATGGACAAGTACCGACATCTACAATTAAAACTCAATTAACAAGTATAACATAGTAATGGAATACCATAAAGCCCTGCCTTGGTTTGTGTGATCTAATACCGTAAGCTTCAACTCGGTTCTATTCTAACGTATGCTCCACTACGTCTTAGAAGTTTTAATATGTTAGAATTGATGCCTTAAGTAATTAACACTTTAGTTGTATTTATGAAATTTTTGGTGAAATAAATAATAATGTGATATTACTTGTATTAATAATGGTCCTCATATTATTATCATATTAATGATTGTATATTAGCAAACATGTAATCCGTGACTATTGAAACCAAATCTTAGAATTAGGCATATATTAAATTTATATGCAGAAAGATCCAATTTAGAGATTAATAGTCTAAATTATATAGTCCGCAGTCTATGTATAGAGTTGGGCACTTTATGCATAACAAGACTACAATAGGGATCTACATCTATGGTAGACACATTGATGTGGTAAACCTAATGGTGGTCACACACTAGGCTGGACCTAAAGTTGAATTAATTTAATATTAATTCTGCTTAATTTAGATCAAGTTTATTTGGTAATTATTTATGTGTTATCTTAATCTCGAAGTGGATTCATTACTCCATGTTTATAGCTTATGTCTTTTGATATGAAAGGCAGAAGTTCTATTGAACGAAGGCACCATTGTCGGTATGTTGAAGATGCAACTTATATTCGATGAGAGCAAAATCCTTAAACATAGAATCTACAGCTCTCTAACAAAAAGTTAATGTTATCATTTCAAAAACATTATTGAGTGTTGGAAAATATAACGAGGCCTTGGCCATGTAGATACATATGATGATATGATGATATTCCTTTTGTATGTGTTACAAAAGGAATGAATTTTCCAATAGTGAAATAATGGAACTTTGAGATAAAATAGTCGAAAGATAAAACAAAACTAAGTCCTTCATTCGATTATGGATAACCTATAGGGATACCCATAATATGAGAGGTCATGGACAATATTTATATTTTAAGAGTCTCATAATACGATATATTATTAGGGGTGCAGTTTTAGATCTATAATGGAGAGACACTAAAATTAATAATTAAATGGATAATTAATCAGGGATTAATTTATATGTTGTTATTAGAGTTTCATGAATTTCTTTACGACAGATCAGGCAAGTTTAGATTACCACAGGTAAGATAAAAATATACACGAGTCAAGCTATTGGACTGATGGGACGTGTTGGCCTTAGTCTGGTTTGACTGCTAGTGGGTGTAGCCCACCAGGGAATGGCATCACATCTGCATTATCTAGAAGAATTAATTATTTAATTAGTCTTGGAAAATTATTATGCAAATTGGTAATTAGGATTTTGGATAATTAATTATTTACATGGTATTTGAATAATTAATTTTAATCCTTGTTGAGTTTGAATTATGAATAAAGGATAATTATTCATAATTGTTAAATTAAATAAATATCTTGGATAATGAAATTCTAACTTAAATTAGAATTGTTTGAATTGAAGTTATCTTGAATGATGCAGATAATCACAAATCCCTACATTGTGATTAGTTGAAATTTTAGAGATAATCTCTTAGAGTGTGGCGCCAATAGCAGCTAAAGGAGAGAAAATTATCTCCTAATTTGGATAGACTTTTTACTCTTTCAACTACTTCTATAAATAGAGGCCTCAGGTCTTCATTTATTCTAAGAGACTGTCTAAGTGCAAATTAGAGAGGAGAGCTTGGATTATTCATCTTTAGCAATCCTAAGTTCTTAAGTACTTTAATGGCTGGAAAGAGTGTAGCTGTGGTGGAGATTTGATGAGTTGTGCCCACACATACAACGATCTCAAGAAAGAGAATAGCATTGAAAATCTAATGCTAGAGATTCGTTGTTGAATAATTATTTAGTCAGAAGTGTTGTTTTTGGTCTCCAACGAGTACGTTAAATTAGATTTAATTTATTGTTTATAATATCATGAGTTAGTTTCCTAGTTGATTCATAAAAATTTTAAAATTCCGCTGCAACACTAACCGATTTTTCCAACAATTGGTATAAGAGAGAACTCATGATTATGCTATAGACATAAAATATATAATCTAATTTTTATTCCTTATGCATTGAATTGATATGTTAGAGAGATGGCACTCTAGGGTTTCTATATGTGAATTAATGGAATATTAATTATTTGTTATCATAGAATTTATGGTGAATGGTTATTATAATTATTTATTTAATTTAAATTATTACTGGTTATGGTTCCTAAGAGTTTAGAAATATGTATCTAGGGTTTATTCATGAATTTGTAATTGCAATAGAATATGGTCTATCATCACCGTTTAGAATTTATTACTTTCTTAGAATTCATGTAAATCAGAAATGGTGTATGGTTTTCTATGTAATTTAATTATGTGAAGATGAATCTATAAAGATGGAGCATTCTATTCAAATATTCACAATTGTTTTTCTAATTTTTTTTTTGAAAATTTTGAGTTCAAATAGACACTGTTACACATTATGCGGTATTAGGGTTTGGAACCCTAATGGGACTGCATGAGATAATCTTCTTTCTTGTTCGAAGCACACGAAAGGGATAAAATCTCTGGTGTGTATATCCATGGCCGTGTCGGCCACGACAATCAACATTAACACTGCCCAGAAAAGGACGCTATAGAGGGAATAGTGGGCCAAGTTGCTGGCCCATGAATTTTAGAAAGCTTGTGCTTTATGCATGGGCATATTTTAATAAAAAAAATAAATCTGCTTTTTAAACCCGCATTAAATATATACAATATTAATATATATATTAAAAAATGTAATATATGTTATAAGGTACAATATATATTATATATTATTTTGTATATATAAATAATATAATATAGTAATATATATGATATATTATGATATATAATAATAATTTTAAATAAGGAAAATTATTATGTTATTATTATTTAAATAATTTTTATTAATCTTTTTAATGGAGGAAGATAAATAAAAATAATCAACATTAGCAGTGCCCAAAAAAAAGGGCGGTGTAGAGGGGATAGTGGGCCAGCTTGCTAGCCCATGAATCCATGAATTAAAGAAAGCCTGTGCTTTATGCATGGCATATTTCAATGAAAAAATAAATCTTCTTTGCAAACCTGTATTAAGTATATACAATATTAATATATATATTTAAAAATGTAATATATGTTATAACGTATAATATATATAATATATTATTTTGTATATATAAATAATAAATATAGTAATATATATGATATATTATGATATATAATAATAATTTTAAATAACAAAAATTTTTATGTTATTATTATTTAAATAATTTTTATTAATCTTTCTAATGGAGAAGGATGGGTAAAATTATTTTGAATTCAGAAATTTTACTTTCGATTTATTGTGATCAAAAGAAAGATTAGGAACAAATAAAATCTTGAGTTTGAATGGGATTCAAATAGTTAGAATTGAATTTTTAGTATTTCAATTTGGGAAGCTAGATTTATTTGGATAAGATCTAGATTTGGAATTTAGATATAGGATAGTTACCAAATCCCTAACCCTAGGAAAAAATCATAAATAATAAATATTATCTATTTTAATTTTTGGTGAGTGCCAACAACCCTAATCTTAAGGAAAATAATAAAAAAAATTATCAATTTTTTATTGGAGAAAATTATGGATTAAAATTATTTGAATAGTTTTATTAATTTTCAATGAAAGAAAATTATGGATAAAATTATTTAAATGATTTTATTAATTTTTTAAGGAAGAAATTATGGGAAATTATTTTGAAACCCAGGGAAATAATTTGATCTATTATGATCAAATTATAATGCAAAAATCCTTAATAAAATTCTAAGAATTTTATTTGAAAGGATTATTTAGAAAATCAAAAGATATGAAGACAGATACAAAGAGTAGGTGCAAAAATGAAGGCTGATATATGTTGATTTATTTTTGTAATCTTTATTTTTTTTCTCTAGAGTGGGACCATAATGTTACGGTCATATGTACATATTGCTTGTTGATATGCCTTATGCCATGCTTGTTTGCTTTATGATTTGATTTGCCATTTGTTTGATAACATGTCATGTAGAGCAAGAAGTGCCACTCATATAATTGTTCATGCATGTTTTTAGATAAATTTTATTTTTTTTAAATATTAAATAGAAAAGGGTTCTTGTTTAGGACCCACGGTCTCCATTGTTAGTCCATATGTGAAACCAAGTGATGTTGACTAGGCTGTTCACCATCGATGGTACACTAGATTAAGTTTTCGAAAGGAAGATGTCTGTGGATATGATTCATGGTTGTACATCTCGAGGTAGCAATTTATGGGTCATGGATCATAAGATATAATTAATGGTTATACACTTAAGACAAATTTACTTATTAACCTCTTTGAGGAGCTCTGTTAATTAAATTTGGGACCAAACAAGCAGTAGTAAGTAGGCATATACTAATTGGATGGGATCCATGTTTCAGGCTAGTTTGTATCTAACTACTCAGAGGTAGCTAACATGAACGAGACTAGGAATTATTACAGCAACGTATGTGTTTTCAAGATTTTGCACATATACATACTTGTGTTATTGTATGTTTATATTACTGGATGTTGTTATGTTTGCTTATTATTAATACATGTTATATATTTATTATATAAAAAATGTTGCCTATCTTATTATATATGATACTTAAGTAAGATCCTAACTGGTAGAACTTTAACGATTGGAAAAGGAACCCATTATTTTTAAAGAAATTAATTAAATAATTAATTAACCTAAAAATTCACTGCATATTGGCATCCATGGTCTAGATGGACTATGCCTAGTGCCTGCAGTCCAACTAGACTATGGCATCCACTCCAACAAGCCCAATCGCTCGTTTTGTGGTTTCTTCTATGCTATTAGTGATGAACCATACTTGCGCGACCAGTCAAACAAAAATAGTGAGCTAGCATTATGTAACATCCAGATAAATTAATTAAGATTAATTACCTTAATTCTGTTATTAATTTTAATTGATAAAAAATTTACTCAGTTATAAATTTTTAGTACAAATTTTTTGTGTAGAAAAGATTGTTTGTCTAAAACTAACGTGTCAGTTCTACTCAGTATAACAGATAGCTTATTCTAAATAGAAAACTAAATAGGTTATATTAATTATGTTGGGCTTATCATAATGATTCCATATTTTATAAAAAGCCCTAATCCAACTATTTTTCTTTTCCTTTTTCCTTCCTTATCTCATTTTCTCCCTCGACACTCCTTCTTTCACTACTGGTTCTATGTAATGTCTATAAAAATTAGTAATCAATAAGTATAATTAATTAAGGATTTTTCCATAAGTATGTTGTTAAGTCCATAAGAAAGTACAAGTTTAGCACCTATAAGAAAACTTTCTACAAGAATTTAGTTCGTTTGAAATCTTTTGTTATGTTTAAAAAATTCACAAGTTAAATCATGATTTATAGTTTTGAATTTTCTCAATTAGTATGCATTATGAAAGTCTTTATAATAGTAGGGCTTCAACGGTAAATAATGTTATAAATGCACAACTTTATGTTCTTCATGTATGAAACATATAGTGAAATGTGATGTTATGATTGTATATTTGGATAATTAAAAATTATTATTCAGTGTGCAAAACTAAGCAATTAAGATTCAATAATTTCATGTATGGGTCAAAGTTGAGGCCTTTATAAGAATCTCAATTAGAATAACTAAATTGAGATTGATTAATAAAAAAGAACTCCTAACTCAACATGATGTCACTTTTATAAGAGAATTTTAGATTAATAGCGATCAATAGCTTAAGACTATAATTCAAAAATGGTGAGCATAAAGTTTATGAATGCAAGCTTGCTCTCAATTTTAATGAAGATCACAAAGCATGACAAAAATTTTCTAAGCCATAAAAATTATTGGAAACTCTAGAATTTATAATCTTCTATATGTGCACAGTTAGTTATTTACAAGTGTTAATAGTTATGTAAAATTCATGATAAAAAGAAAAAGCACTATGGAAATCCTAAGGCATTTCTTGAGCCTATAAGGCAACTCAATAACACAAGAGGATTAATTTCAAATCCATATTGTGGTTAAGGAAAGTTTAAAAGCATCCACGGATTGGATACGGACCCATGAGTGACATTTTTATTGAAAACAGTTTGGATTATATCCATGTTGCGTGAATGGCAGCCTGCAAGTGTACATGGTCAACAAGTAAATAGCGGGAGTAGAGTACCGTATCCTCAGGAATTGTTTTCTAAAAAATCAACCAAGTACCACAACTATAATAACTCTAACTTTATCTAGGCAACTTGATTTTTGGAATTAGCAAAACAAAACTAATAACTAACTAAAATCGACTAAAACAAATAAAAGTGCAAATCCAAGGAAAGGATTGATAGGAACTCAATGGTAAGTGAGGCCAAGGGGTTTTGATTTCACTTGACTCAACAATATCATCCAATTTAATAGGTTGTTGATCAATTTCATTCAAATCATTACTCATAGGTTTCCAAATGTAATTTCACTCCCTTTCCCGAGTGTTGTGCGAAGTAATATGCAAAGGTATTAGAATTAATATCCCTATTAACTTAACTAACTAAGCATAAATTATGCATAGGACCTATGTTGGCCTCCCGAACTCAATATTACTCAAGGTTAAGATTTCTCAAGTCCTAATATGTGAAAATAACTTTCCCAAGACTAAATTTACACATCTAAATTTTTAATTTATTGGTCAAACAAATTAGAACATGAAGCATACAGAAACACAAATGATTTGAAATGAAATCCAATCTACAATCCATTAAAAATTAAACACATAGTCAATATTAGGCTACATTATACCCTTTAGCTATAAAAATTTAGCTAGACATTAAAAATCCCAATAACATAATCAAAATTCTTAAGAAATCCATAATTGTAAACATGTTCAAGACAAATTCACTAATACAAATCTCAAAAGAAAATCAAAATAAAGAAAGGATTAAGAGGAAATTATGCCTCCAAGAAAATCAGCCTCTAAGTCTTTCTCTATCTAGAAATTATGCCTATCAAAATCCTCCTTGAAATTTGTGCCTCTCTTTTTTCTCTTTTGGTTTTAGGTTTAGTAGGTAGTTAAGGCCTCAAACTAGTCAAATCTTGGTCATCGGATCGAAATAAAAGCCAAGATCAATCGATGATATCATTTCAGCTCGGTCGGGGACATGAATTTTTACAAACACTTAAGCTCAGAAATTACTTGATTTGTGAGTAAAATACTCACTCATCAATCCATAAAGCACAAATTGTGCCAAGTTTAAAATTTGTTTTAACTTGGCTTACAGATAGTCAATTTAATTTGCAAAAATTTTTATAATTTATCATCGCTATTTTTATAATAGAATTAGAATTCTATGGTATGTTTAGATAGTGTAGGAAAATAGTTTCTATTAAGATGAAAAGGGTGGATTTATTTGAAGAAAAAAAAAAAGAGAGAGGTTCAATCTCTTACGATAAGAGTGAGGATTTTAGATATTGATATACTTGAATTTCAAGTATATTTTATGCTTAGTATGAGTGTATGAGGAATACAAAGAAGAAATGTAAGTCTTAGTTATTAATTTAGCATTTCAAAATTTATGATTTAGTGAAGATATTTTTGATCTAAGAGAGTGTTGTATAAGGATAAAATATCGAATTTTAAGATTTGATCAAAGCTCTTGAACACAGATTATTATTCTTAGAAGTTGGAAAAAAAATGGTGAAAGTAGTTGATCACCAATTTAAAAGACAAAAGTGTCAAGGTTTAGCTTGTCAAAAGCAAATCATGAAAAACTAGGAAATATAGATAGATTCTTGAAAATGATATAAGGACAAGGTAGGGATGATAGTAAAACAATAATATAGTGAGAGAGTTAAAATTTACTTCTTTATTTTTAGAAAGACCAAAAATATCACAGTTTTTGAAGTACGACTATGTGTATAGAAATTTTAAAGTTTACAAATCAAATATTTGATCAACCTAACTATTACACAAAATAGGATTTGAAGACCCTCTATAGTCTCCATAAATACATGTGCAAAAAAATCCAATAAAAAATCAGCCTTCTTTCTCTTCCTCTCTCTCATCCACTTTTTCTCTTCTCCTTACTGGAAAAACTCGGATAAAAAATCCGGTGTCTATTTTCAACATGTCCCACACTAACAGATAAATCTCGATGAGCTAAGCTCAATGGCATGTTGTGCTGACTGTAACTTAGCACTCAGTAGTCAAAGCCATGAAAACCCATTTCCTTTTCGATGAGATTTCTCCACCGTTCAAGCATCAATCAACACCATTTTTGTCTCTATAGACTCAAATTGACAAGAAGAAGAAAATGATGCTAATTTTTGAGTCAATTTTAGCTAAAAAGCCTAGTCAAAGCCACTCATTTCCACCACCATGCCACCATTAGATATGGTCATTTCTAACAATGGTCAGGTACACTATCAATACCATAAGACTCAAATCGAGTAGGAAAGTAAAACTCCTCAATTAATTTCACCAATAGACTGCTTTTTGCTAGAAAATGATGACCATCGCTACCTGTTATTGTGACCATATGCGATCTCTCCTTTTTTAGTGATTTCAAGTCAAATTGACAACACTATCATGTTCAGAGGAGCACAAGGAATGATTTTCACCTTTTAATTAAGCACTGCTAGAAAATAGGAAACAACTTCTGCCGTCGTGTGCCACCATGAGGAGGTGGAACTACTGTTCCAAGTGGCCGTGTGGTGCATTGCCACTACTGACATGTTTAGAGAGCCTCAAGGAATAAAACCCTGAGCTTAATTTGATGATCCCATCACTGAAGCACCACCAATCAAGTTGCCATGCTTTGGCAGAATTTTTTATCCCAATTTACTATGTTGGAGGCTAAATTAAGTAAAACTGACCAAACCAATTAACTCAAGAGATGGAAAACTTATTGAAGCCAAAATTTCAGCACTAGTCAATGGTTGGAGCCATCGCATATGCCGCCACGTGCCGCCTCAGGTGGCCGCTCTTCAACGAGTGTCAAGTTTCATGCTCTCGACCTTTGATGAGCGATCTAAGACTATTTCCTAATCATTTTGACATTTCGAGTGTAATGGTGCCCTCTATTCGTGCTAGTTCTACTCTGTTAGAAATCATTTAGTATCGCTTACATATAGATCAATGCAAGGCAAACTAGATTGACAAAGTTCGAGATAACATTTCCAGCAATTGAAAATTTTCCAAGAAGCATTCCTAGCAATCCACTATTTCCCTAGGACCATTCTTAGGGACGCTTCCAGGATTGTAAAACCAGTGGGACACAACTAGAACTACTTAGCTTGGAATCTAGGTAAATAGAAATCTCGCCTACAGTATGAAAACTATAGTTTTCAAACACAAATGTTTTTATTATAATTTATGAAAATATGATATGCATGATCTGTGTTATGTCATGTCATGCTATGTGATGATATGTATGGTTATGATCAGTGTTATATGATGATATGTATTGCCATGCTATGTTATGCATAGTATAACAAGTTATGCTACGTCATGCTATGTCACGTCACTATAAGAAATTGACCTATTAGTGACGACATGTCGTTCTTTAAAGTCAAGATAATGAAATCATAAATTTTGGAGAGGGACCCCATTTTGGTGGCAACTGGCACATAAGTCGCGTCAAAATTAGATGCGTCATTACTAAAAGTACAGCGCAAAACACCATCGGCTCACACCAATTGGTGTCATTATTGAAAAGTATTGTCATCGCTAAAAGTTAGTCAGTCGATGTGACAGTAGCTGTTGCCAACTGTTGTTGTCACTAAAAACCTAAAATTTAGTTTTCACTAAAATTTTAATTGGTTAAAAAGGATAGTGAGAAGATATTTTTAGAACTTAAGTCTTATTGTTGCTAAATGAAGCAACATTATTTTGTACGTGTATAGCAATGATGTTTTAATAAATGTTGTCGCTAAAAATCCTCAATATATCAGATAAAACCAACCTCTTCTTTTGCATTATAGATCTCCTCTCTCTCTCTCTCTAACCTTTTCTCTCTCTCTACCCCCCACCATACCCCAAACACCACTGCCCTTTTGACCTCCACCGATTACCGACCATCGCCCCCATCATTGTCCTCGTCCCTACCCTTCCCTGAATTCCTCTTTCTTTCTCTCTTTTTTTTCCTTCCTCTCTCCCTTTTTTTTACCTGGCTACTAGCACTTTGTCGTTTGTCGAGCCTCCCCCACCCCTCTACCCCCTCAAAATTTTTCTCCTTCTTCCATCCCTCTTTATCGCACTGTTTTTTTTTATGCCACCACTACCGTCATCCTGCTGCGTCCTTGTTCTATAGACACCCTTTTTTGTGGTGTGTAAATGCAAGTTTTTTTTGTATTGTGTTTTATTAATTGTTTTTTGGATTTTAGTTTAAATGTGATTAATTATAAAGATTGTATTGAATTTGGTATTTGATTATGTGTAATACATGATTTTGTTATGTGTAATTGATTATGTGATTATGATTTTGTTATTATATGAAATTGTGCTAATATGTGTAATCGATTATGTGGTTATATGGTTATCTATTTATATGTAAAATTGAATATGTGGTTTTGTGGTTATGTGTCATATGTGTTTATGTTAATATTTTTAATTGAATATGTGGTTATGTGTAATATGTTATGTCATGTTCTGTTTTTTGTTAATTTTTATTATGTATAATATGTTATTTTGTTAATATCTTTAATTGAATATATGATTATGTGTAATATGTTTTTGATTATGTTTAGAATTAGAAAAGAAGTTATGTTTTAATGTTAATTAGTAATTTTAATAGTTAACAATCATAAAGTTACTAATCTTAAGTAATAATTAAGTCTTAATAATATTAATTAATTAAAACTGAATAAAGTGGTAATTAAAATGAAATATAAGTTAATGATTAAGTAAGTAGTAATTAATAATCTTAATAATAATCATAACAAATTAAGAAAAAATTAACTAATAATTAAAATTAATAATCTTATTTATAATTAATGACAGTTAACTAGGGTGTTTTGGAGGGTAATTTAAGCCATAAGTTTGGGTTTAAAAACTATAGCTTGTGAGAGCTCTACATTATACCTTTTTATTAGTAACATATGAGAATTTTACACTGTTCATACTTCAAACTAATGGTTTGAACCATTGTTCCAAACACTCTAAATAATTATTAAGTAAGAATTTAAGTAATAGTAATTAATAAGTTAATTGGTTAATAATTGTTAATTTATTTAAAAACAAAATAATAATAATAACAATAATAATTATTAGAAATTAATAATTCATAATTAATATTTTATGGCGTAAGAACTAATTAATAATTAGAACTAATCATTTTAATTAAAATTAAAATTAGTTAATAATTATTAAGTAAGAATTAAGTAATAGTAATTAATAAGTTAAAAGGTTGATAATTACTAATTTATTTAAATACTGAAACAACAATAATAATAATTAGAAGTTAATAATTCATAATTAATATTTTATCGAGTATATAAATAATTATGATTAATTAGGTGATTGCTTTATAATTATAAATTTATTATGCAAAAAAACAATAACAATAGTTAGATTAACATGTAATAATAAAGAACATCAAAACAAAAAAGAATTATTATTTAATGTTTAAGTAATAAAAATTAATAAACAATGATTATAAAATATTACAAAAAATTGAATAAAACTTATAAGATATATGAAAATATAGCAAGAATATTTTTATTGATATTTAAGAATTTGGTGGCAAGAGTACTACTAAGGTTATAGTGCACAGTCATTAAGAATCATATGTGTGTACAAGTTTGTTGCTTATCATATATTGCATTTCATTCTTAAAATAACCTTAGACTTGTTTGAAAATCGATGAATGACTTTTTGATTCCTGAAGTGTCTTGTCTGAACAGTTGGGGATTGTAATTTTACGTGTATGTTACTCATTTCCACTTACGCCTTGTGGTAGATGTTTTGGTTGTTTTCCTTCATTCTTCGAATATACAACCTTCGATAGCACACTTCAGAAAACTGAGGGGAGATGTTGCCTAAATTTCTACAAGAAAGGGGTGTTATTTGGTTATGTTTGCACAAGTGAAGTTTGTTATGTTGTCCTTTGGAAGTGGCTTCCAGACGATCATAAAATGAGAAGGTGCAAAAAGTTCGATAGAAAAGTTCAAAGAGGTCATGCACCGTGCCCGAAGTCGACAGAAGAAAAACTAAACCAACTAGAGACATGTTCGTGTTGGAATATCAGTTAAACACATTAAATTTTGAGGTATTAGAAGAAAGCGCGATCCAAGTGGGTTGAACTAGTCGAAGGTCAGTTTATTTTAGGGGTTGTTTTATTGGTTATCAATGAAGTTACAACACAATCTGGATGTTATGCACATCGAGAAGAATGTATGTGACAGTTTTGTAGGGACCCTTTTGAACATAGTAGGAAAGACGAAAGATACAGACAAAGCACAAAAAGATCTTAAAAACATGGGTGTATGATGTGAGTTACATTTGTACAAGAATGGGGATCGGTGGTTGGAGTCTGCTAATGGAACAAAAAGTTTTGTGATTTTATTAAATCAGTTAGGTTTCTGGATGGGTTTGCCTTCAATTTGAGAAGAAACATTGTTGCCTCAATCGGTAAGTTGGCTAGGCTTAAATCTCATGATTTTCATGTAATAATGCAACAATTGTTATCAAGAACGATTCACCCTTCTTGAAAAAAGAAATCGCAAAAACAATTACCAAATTATGTAATTTTTTCCAAGCCATGTGCGTTAGTAAATTAAACACCACAGATTTAGAAAAGGCCCAAGAAAGTGTTATGATGATATTGTCCAAGTTGAAGTTTATCTTCCCGCCTACTTTTTTTAATATCATTGTTTACCTGATATTGCACCTTCCTGAAAAAGCCATGCTTGGGGGTCCTGTTCATATAAGATGGATGTATCCGTTTGAGAGGTATATTGGGATGCTTAACTTGTTTGTCCAAAATCAGGTATGACTGGAGGGTTTCATTGTTGAAGGATATGTTGTGAATGAAGATTTGACTTTTTGTGCATGTATTTCAATGCCATTGAGACAAAGTTTGACTGGCCAAAAAGAAACTAGGCACCAAATGACCCATCTCGAAAGTGACAGTTGTCTGTTTTTCAATCCCAATGTCATCCAAATGAAAAGGTAGCAGTTAAAACATTAAACTTGACTACAAAAAACAAAGCAGAGTGATATATACTAAACAATTGTGCAAAAGTTGAGAAATACATCAAGTATATTCCATCTACTTAACCTATTTCTTTGAAAACTTGATGTGTATTAAATACTTTAAATTATTTAATTATGTAGTGATCATATGAGGGAACTACAAGCCACTGGACATCAAAACTTGAATAAATTCCAAGAAAAGAAGTCCTTTAGTGGTTCTTTAAGAAGGTAAACAAACATATTATATTGAACTTTAGCATGCACATTTACCTTTAATAATTTTATATAATGCAAAATTAAGATTTTTTTTTGTGCAAATGGTTACAAACGTATGATCTTCACCAAATTAACTCACCAGAGGCCACCAATGAGTTGTTTACTTTGGCATCAGGAGCAAACATTTTGATACAATCATACTCAAGTTTTATGGTAAATGGAGTTAAATTTATTGCGTATGACAGTGATGGAAAATGTAAGATACAAGACAATGGTGTATGTGTACCCAAAATAGAAGATTCTAAATTTTACAAACAGTTAGAAAAAATAATTGAACTTTCGTATATAAATGATTGTTCAATGGTGTTATTCAAATATAAATGGTTCAATGCCAACCTATTGCGAAGGAGAACACAAGCATATAAAAATAGGACAAGCATTTTTGTGAATGCTTAGTGGTATAACATACTTGCATCTCAAGCACAACAAGTTTTTTATACTAATGACTTATTCACGGTCCAAATTGGAATGTTGTTGAACACTTTGGCCATTAACATATTTTAGATATACCTGATGATGTTGAAAATGAAGTTTAAGTGTTGCAAGACAATAACTCTTCCAACTTTAACCTGGAGGTTGAGCAACCTAAGTTGGATGCCTTAATCTTTAGTCTACTTAATGTTGCCTCCAATGTTGTTGAAGATGTCAATGCTTTCTTTGTATAGTCTCAAAGGGATGACATGGGTTTCATTGACGATAATGACACATTTGAGGAGTATGTTGATGAAGAGGTGTCCAAGCATGAAGCTGAGGAAGAAGACTATGAGGAAACTTCTTCTAACCGCATTGCTTACACTAGCAATGATAATGATTGAGTCATTTTTATATTGTATTCATCTAATAAACTTTGAAACTTATAATAATAATTATTTCAAAATATAATTCATAAATTGATCTTGTTTCTTACTACCAACATACATGTCTGCCTAGGTTACTTCGTGCATAGGATTAGCTGAGGGAGCTAATCCCCCATTAGGACATAGATGACATGACCATCCTAATGTCAGTCAAGTGTGAATTTTAGTATTATTACATGTTTTTTTTTCACATTATTATTGATTTTATTTAATTCATAAATCTTAAATAACTTCCTCAAGCTATAGAGGATGGGGAGAGTTCAGGGTGATAAACATCACCAAGTGAGTGGCAATAAATGAAAAGTGCCCTATATAGTTTGATCACGTTGGAAAAACAATATGCAACAGAATTTTCATTTTTTATCAGAATATTTTCCAAAACACAAGTTTGGCATACTATATGCATAAATTAACTAGATCTTACTAAACTTGTAAATGTCAAAAAGCTCTTGCAGTCTATGAAGAGATGTGCGTTCTAAAAGGATCTCAACAAACTAACCTTCTTTGCTATTCTCTATCCATGAGGCACACTCTTGTAGCTCTTCCACCAATCGACTCTCCTTCTAACCAATTGAGAAATACCCAAAGCTATAGTTCGTGATTTGTGAACAACAGCTCTGTAGGGAGTTACAAAGTCTCACTAGCAGAGTCTCACTTTAGATTTCTCATTTGATCTAAATAACAATGAGTCTCACTTACCTATAAATAGAGGTTAGGCCTAGGAGTTAGTCCTTATCAGATAAGGCCTCAAAAATTAAAATTAAAATTAAATCAGGAACAATATCTGATAAGATCCTTGTGAAAACGCGTGATTTATTTAACACTTGGTCAGAAGGTCAAACTGCAAGATCGGCTTGCCGAACTTGCTGCATCGACAGGTTGAACTTAAAGATCGGCCTGCCAAACTTTCAATAAATGATCCTACGAATCTTTATTTCCCAATAGAGATTCTTGGCATAGAACCTCAATTTTAATTCAAATAACCCAATAGATAAGTTATCTAATTAAAACATTCATATTTGGATAATCTCTTAGAAAATAAATATTCTTGATAATTAAACAGTTTATTTGAATTGATTTATTTAAAATTAATCTAACAGGTAAATAGACATGAATTGTCCAATCCCGACAATTCAACAAGTTTATCTTGAATTTTTTTGTTCACAAAATTAATTCAACTGATAAACAGACATGATTATATGATCGTATTGAATTTTCAGCCAATCTGATAATTTGACATAAGTCACTAATTATTGGAAAAGCACATCGTATCATTACAGGATTTTTATGAGCTAACAAAGGGGACCTGATGGACCTATATAGTTCAAGCTCCCGATAATTATGAAACCCAACATCCCATATATTTATTTCAAAATTATCAACTCTAACGCTACTCTACTAAAAGCTTAGTGCTACACTCTCGAACTATATAGAATTACGAAGCCCGTATAGCTAAGTCTCCATGACATATCATAATGTATCGTATCCCCATAGGATTATCCATAATCAGCTTAAGGACAAGTTTCGTCTTACCTTCCCGATTATTTTTATCTTACGTTCCATTGTCTCACCATTGGAAAACTTACTATCCAAAGACGGTATACCGTTGGGTTATTTGCATGTATCCAAATGATTGAATGCTTCAGTTTTCCAATTACAGGATAACGCATATAAAAGGATATCACTACTCCTAAATAGGAACTATGGATTCTATATCTATGAATAACAGGTCTACGCCATTAAGAGTCATGCCTCCAACGTACCAGCATCCGTACCATTATAAAATATGGTTGTCACCCTTTGGTACATCAAAAGACACAAGTCAAGACAACTGGTCCACTATTCATCTTAGGATTAAGATACAATACAAATGATTGTCTAAAGTAAATCGATTTGCTGAGACAAAATTATTAATCTAAATCAATTCACTTTATGTCTTGATCCAACACATCATCACCTGTGACAATGTGCCAATGTTTCTATTTGCGGAGTCCACTCTGATGGCCAAGACAAACCATCTCCTATTAGGGATATAGACAACATAGCAATCTTTGCATGGAAAAAGTGCCAACTTTATTCCCTCAATTGTAGATCTTATGATTTAGACTGTCACCTCAAGAATCGTGTCTTCCGCATAATCTGTCCATCATATACCTAATTCTTAAAGGTTTATACTGACAGACTCAGACTATTGTTTGCTTAATATACATTTAACAAATATGAACATAAAGAGGAAATGATTTGGTATATAAATAATAAATAAATTCTTTATTAAAAAAATGTCTCTAAAAATATATTACATTTTTACGTCATAGGGTATACATGTCCAACAATCTCTCTCTTGCACTAAGTGAGTAAATATGACAAATCTTGCATCTCCATAGCTTCCACATGCCTCTTGACGACTCTCCCAGTATGTGTCTTCGTGAATGGATCAGCTAAATTGTCATCTGATGTGATTTTGCACATAGCAACATGCCCACTTTCTATGATATCCTTTATCACATGATACTTCCATTCAATATGCTTACTCTTCTTGTGAAATCTTGGTTCCTTAGCATTAGCTACTACCGCACTATAATCACAATACAATGATACCCCTTATCCATACCAGGAACAACCTTAAGGTCCCCAAGGAACTTGCGGAGCCACACTGCTTCTTCTGAAGCATCACTAGTGACCACATACTCGGCCTCCATCATTGAATCCAAAGTGTAATCTTGCTTCACACTTCTCCAACTGATGGCATTGCCACCCAGAGTAAACATAAAACCCAAAGTCGATCTCATAGAATTAGAAATCTGAATCGGTGTATCTTAGAGGAGTTAAATCTCACTTGAATACACAAGCATATACCATCGAGTCCTTCTCAGGTACTTGAAAATATGCTTGACTGCAACCCAATGGTTTGGTCCTAGATCTGCCTAAAATCGACTTACAATCCTGACCGTATAACAAATATCCGATCGTGTGTAAAGCATGGCATACATGACACTACCCACTGCAGAAGCATAAGGTACTTTCTTCATGTATTCTCTTTCTTTCTTAGACTTTAGAGAGTCTTTCTTAGAAAGAGTAATTCTAGACCTAGATGGTTGCCCACCTTTCTTGGAATCCTGCATTGCAAACCTCTTGAGAATTTCATCTATATAGCCGGCCTAGGACAAGGTTATCATTTTGTTCTTCCTATCCCAAAAGATCTAGATACCGAGAACAAAATTAGCCTCACCCAAGTTCTTCATGTCAAACTACTTGGTCAACCATAATTTGATCAATGACAATGCCCCAATGTCATTTCCAATTAGCAGAATGTCATCTACATAGAGCAATAGAAAAACCACTTTTCTATCCTTAATGTGTTTGTACACACATAGTTCGTCCACATTTTGTGCAAACCCATAGGTCTTGATCACTTGATCAAATCTTATATTTCAAGAACAAGCAGCCTGCTAAGTCTACAAATTGACTTTAGCAGCTTACAAACCTTACCCTCCTAACCCTTGACCTTGAACCCGTCTGGTTGTTCCATATAAATGGACTTGTGAAGATAGCCATTTAGAAACGCCATCTTGACATCCATCTATCAAATCTCATAGTTGAGTACAACAGCTATGGACAAGAGAATTTGGATGGACTTAAGCATGGCTACAGGCGAAAAGGTTTCCTCATAATCGATTCCTTCTTTTTGCATGCATCCTTTAGCTACCAGTCTAGCTTAAAGGTTTTGTCCTTTGCATTCACTCCTCTCTTCCTCTTATAGATCCACTTACAACCTATGGGTTTTATCCCTTTGGGAAGATTCACAAGCTCCTAGACCTTATTAGTCTCCATAGACTTCATCTCTGTGTTCATGGCCTTTGTTCAGAGTTTTAAATCAACATCTTTCATAGTCTCTATGTAAGTGTAAGGGTCCCTGTCATGTTCATCTGGTTTAGCCAAGAAGGCCTCCCAATTGAACATATACCTATCGGGTTGACACCTGATCCTCCTATTACGCCAAAGCCCCTTTGGTTGTTGTTCGGGTTTGTTTGGTTTTTCTACATTGATTGGAGTGGTTTCTACCGAAACCCTTGGAGTGATCGGATCACTCCTCAACTCCTCGAGCACCACTTTGCTTCAAGGCTTAAAGTCATCTATGTAACTCTCCACAAGGAAAGCTGCATTAGCTAAAACCAGGACTTTATTTTCCTTTGGGTTATAAAAATAACCCCCTTTAGTTCCTTTTGGATATCCTACAAACATGCAAACTTTCAAACGTGCTTCCAACTTATTTGCATCCCTAAACAGGACATGAGTCGGACATCCCCATATGTAAATATGGTTTAAGGATGTCTTACTACCCATCCACAACGTGTGAGAAGTTTTAGGAACCAATTTTGAAAGCACATTGTTCAAAAGATAACATGCGCTTTGTAGTGCATATCCCCAAAAGGACACAGGTAATGATGAATAACTCATCATGGACCTAACGATGTCTGACAAAGTCCTATTCCTTCTCTCTGCTATGCCATTCTGCTGTGGAGTACCCGGCACAGTCAAATGGGATAAAATCCCATTCTTTAATCTGTGTCCTTAGAACTCATCAGAAAGGTATTTTCCACCTCGATCGGATTGAAGTGCCTTTATGGGTCTACCCAATTGCTTTTCCACTTCAGCCTAAAACTCCCTAAACTTTTCAAAAGTTTTGCTTTTGTGGTGCATCGGTACACATACCCATACCTCGAGTAATCGTCAATAAAAGTGACAAAGTACTCATACCCGCCTCATGCCTGGATGTTCATCTATCCGCAAATATCACTATGCATAAGTTCTAGAACCCCTTCGGCCCTATTGCCCTTAGGCCTGAATGGTTTTTTGGTCATTTTACCCTCCAAACAAGATTTATATTGTAGTATAGATTCCACCTTTAAGTGACTGAAAGGTCCATCCTTTACCAACCTTTGAATCCTATTTAGGTTAATATAACCAAGTCACAAATGCAAAAGATAAGTCTTATTAAAGCGAGAAGTTTTAAGTCTTTTAGAGTTATCATCATTCATTTCAGCATTAAGCAGTAAGTCCATTTTAGGTTTGATAAAATATAGATTATTTTGCATTCATCCAGAACAGATAAAAGATTTGGTTTTACAAATCACCACTTTATTATTAAAAGAAACCAAATAGGAGTCTTTAAATAAACAAGCTATAGAAATTAAATTCCTTTTAAATTTAGGAGCATAAAAACAATCTCGTAAAATAAAATTCCTATAATAATCAAAATACTGATGGACATCTCCCACTACTTCAGCTAAGACCAAGGATCCATTGCCCAATTGAAGCGTGAAGTCTTCATGCAGCGGACTTCTCATTTCTTTGAACTTCCGTAGAGAAACACAACCATGATTAGTTGCTCTAGAATCTATGACCCAAATGTCACTAGATTTCTCAACCAAACAAGTTTCTAAAAACAAAGATCACACCTTCCTCCTCAGGAAAGGAAGTCCTTGCAATTCTTCTTACTGTGCCTGACCTTCCCGTAGAAGAAGCGCTTAAGCTTCTTTTGGTTCTTTTTCTTCTTCTTCTCTTTGTTCTTGCCATTTACAAGAATAGAAGATTTCCTATTCTTGGTCCATTGTTTCTTTCCATTCCTAGGGTTGGAATTGGAACCAGAAGTAGGTGCCCAGTTGGCCTCACCACCAGTAGGAGACTCCTTGATCAGCAGTTCGAACTCCTATAACTATTTTATCAACTCTGTTAGGTCATGTCCCGTCTATTGCTCAAATTAAATGTAGCTCTAAATGGAATAAATTCCTTAGATAGAGTCTCAAAGACCATAGTCATTTGAGTTTCAACATCGATGTCAGCTCCATTGGTTTGAGCCTCAGCAAGGTAACGCATGACCAACATCATATGCTCCTTTACTGATGTCCTCGGTCTCTGCTTACAGTTTAAGAGTTTCCAAAGCGCCCCTTGCTACTCTGTTAAGGCCTAGCCTCCAAACATGTCTTCTAGATTATCTAAGATCTGTTTAGCAGTCTTATAATCCTCATGTTGAGCATATAGAATGTTATTCATGTTGGCCATAACATAGCAGTGGGCCTGATCATTAGCATCTTTCTAACGATCATATGCTTAGATTTGATCGTTGGTAGAATCTCTCGTTGGCTTAGGAGGAGACGGTGTCGTCAGCACAAATTTTAGTTTTTCAAAAGACAGGCCGATGTTCAGGTTCCGTTTTCAATCATTATAGTTCTCACCGGTTAGTTGGTTTTTGTCAAGTATCGATAATAAAACATTTTTAGACATTTTTAATCTACAATAAAGAATCATATACCAAACATAAGCAAACATATCATAATAATTTAGTAATATAACACAATCATGTAAAACATACAAATATGTTTGTGCGTCAAAACCTTGAAAATATTACAACCTTACAATAATAATTCCCAACTCAAAATTCAATAAGCTCCTAGGGGAGTCTTGCCAAATTCAATCAGGAACACAGATTTTCTCCTGATTAATATATGCCATCTAGGACCCATATGATCCAGCATATATTAATAATCATTTCTTTGGCCATCAATTTTATTAACAGAGCTCCTAAGGGAGTTTAATAATAAAATTAATATGAGTGTATAACCATCATTTCAATATTTTATCCATGATTTATAATCTCCACGTAGGGGTGTGCAATGATAAATCATGCTAAAATACCTTATCCTTTCGGAGATCCAACCTAATACGTGATGAAGTCCCTTCCTAGGGGTCGGAACCACCATGTGCTACCAATGGACCAATGATGGAGGCTGTGGGTCCTCTCTTCGAAAACCTTCTCCCACTCATTCTTTTGTAATCAAGGTTTTATTTTATAAACAAGTATGAACAATTTTTAATGAGCGGTACTCCCTATTCTATATGACATGTTATCAATATACATAGCAAATCATATTATAATGCAGACAAGCAAAGCAATCATGTAAAGCTACAAACAAAATAATAATAAATAACAGTAATATTATGATTGCACCCTAGAGAATAGAAAATAAGATTACAAGAGATAAATCGAAACATATTATCGATTTTTCATCCTTGAATCTTCAAGTTGTATCCTTCTTCATGTAATGTCCATCTTAAAGTCTTTAATCCCGCATAGATCAAATGGTCTATATTTTCGGTCATATCCAAATTTAATGTTTCTTAGAATTGTCCCAAAAATAAAATCAAAACTGCATCAAAAAGTGCACCTTTTTTGAAAAATCACAACTCTCTACTGGCATACCAATCTGTGTGATTAGCTTGTTGGTCATGATCTATCAGCTTGCTAATCTTTTCAAGTCGGCCTGCCGATCATGGCAGTTCGGCCTGCCGCTAGAGCCATTAGATTTTTGTCCCATTGACAGCCTACCGATCCTAAAGTCTGGCCTGCCGATTCTGCAACCATTGGCTTGCAGAATTGGAGGGTTCCGCATGCCGACTGAGTAGAATCACGCTTTTCAAAAAATACAGTCTTTAATGTAATTTATCAATTTTATTTTCAAAAATTCAAAAACATAAAATTAGAGACTTAGGAAATACCTAGGAACGCTATCATCCATCTTTTAAATTCGCCTTCTAGATCCGTCTTCTCTGATTATTTAATTACAAAAATTCATACAAATTTAAATTAAATAATAATTCCTAGACAGAGATGATAGTCCGTCATCTAATTACATGAAAAATTTAAATACACATTCTAACCTCTAAGGAACCATAACTGACATAAATTAATTAATTAATAAATAATTAAATAATCATTTAATCAACCATAATTAATAACATTCACCATATAATCCATGTCAACATAAAAATATGTAGAAACCTAGAGTGTCAACTCTCTAAAAAATTAAAGTCAAGCATAGGAGAGATCAAGATCACATAATTTATTCATATATTATGATCATAAACTTGCAAATTTATGTAAAAACCATGTCTTTGATTGTTGGAAAAATAGTATGTAGCAGAATTTTAAAAGTTTTTATATTAAAGTATTTTTCAAAACTCAAGTTTGACATACTATATGTATAAATTAACCAGATCTTACTAACCTTATAAATGTCAAAAAGCTCCTACAGTCTATGAAGAGATGTGCGTCCCAAAAGGACCTCAAGTAACTGGCCTTCTTTGTTATTCTCTATCCACGATCGGTGTGTGTGTGGGCACACTCATGCAGCTCTTCTACCAGGTGACTCTCCCTCCAACCAATTAAAAAATACCCAAAGCTATAGTTCATGATTTGTGAACAGCAACTCTCCGGGGAGTTATAGAGTCTCACTCTAGATTTCTCTACTGATCTAAATAACAATGAGTCTCACTCCCCCTTTAAATAGAGGTTTGGCCTAGGAGTCAGTCCTTCTAAGATAAGGCCTTGAAAATTCGAATCAGAATCAAATCAGGATCAATGTCTAACAAGATTTGCATTAAAACACGTGACTTATTTAATGCTCTGTCGACAGGATGAACTGCCAATCAACAGGCCAAACTTAAAGATCGGCCTGGCAAACCTCCTCTATTAGTAGGCCAAACTTAAAGATCGGCCCACCGAACTTTCGATAAATGATCTTGTGAATCTTTATTTCCCACTAGAGATTCTTAGGATAGAGCCTCAGTTTTAATTCAAATAACCCAATAGATAAGTTATCTGATTAAAACAGTCATATCTAGATAATCTCTTGGAAAATAAATATTCCAAATAATTCAACAACTTTATCTTAAATTAATTTATTTAAAATTAATCTAACCGATAAACAGACATGAATTATCCGATCCCAATAATTTAACAAGTTTATCTTGAATTAATTTATTCATAAAATTAATTCAACCAATAAATAGACATGAATTATCTAATCCTATCAAATTTTCAGCCAATCTAATAATTTGACACAAGTCACCAATTATTGAAAAAGCACGTTGTCTCGTTACAGGATTTGTATAAGCTAGCAAAGGGAACCTAATAGACCTATATAGTTCAACCTCCCGATAATTATAAAATCCAATATCCCAGATATACATTTCATAATTATCAACTCTAATGCCACTCCACTTAAAGCTTAGAGCTGCACTCTTGAACTATATAGAATTACAAAGCCTATATAGCTAAGTCTCCATGACACATCATAATGTATCGTATCTCCATAGGATTATTTATAATCAGCTTAAGGACAAGTTCTATCTTACCTTCTTGATTATTTTTATCTTACGTTTGATTATCTCACCATTGGAAAACTTACCATCCAAAGACGACATACTATTCGGTTACACCTATGTATCCAAATGGTTGAGCACTCCAGTTTTTCAATTACAGGATAATCAATAAAAGAGGATATCATTGCTCCTAAAGAGGAGCTATGGATTCCACATCTATAAATAACAGGTCTACACCATCAAGAGTCATGCCTCCAATGTGCCGGCATGCATACCACTATAAAATGTGGATGTCACCCTTTGGTACATCAAAAGACACAAGTCAAGACAACATACCCACTAATCATCTCAGGATTAAGATACAATACAAATGATTATCTAAAGTAAATCAATTTGCGGAGACAAAATTATTAATAAAAACCAATTCACTTTATGTCCCAATCTAACACATCGTCACCTATGACAATATGCCAATGTTTCTATTCGTGGAGCCCACCTGCAATGGCCAAGACAAACCATCTCCTATTACGGATATAAACAACATAACAATCTTTGCATAAAAGAGCGGCAAACTTTATTCTCTCGATTACGGATCTTATGATTTAGACCATCACCTTAAGAATCATGTCTTTCGCATAATCTGTCCATCATATACCCAATTCTTAAAAGTTTAGACTGACAGTCTCAAACTATTGTTTACTTAACATACATTCAACAAATATGAACATAAAGGGGACAAGATTTGGTGTATAAATAATAAATAAGTTCTTTATTGATAAAAATGTCTTTGAAAACATATTACATTTTTACTCCTTAGGGTATATGTAACGCCCTTAATTCGGACGTCATAGATGTCGTTACATAATTATATTCATACATGAATAAACCTTAAACTTATAAATAATATCATACTTTATCGTTACTACTGATTTTAAAAGTACTTAAACTCACATTACCAGGATCCATTCATACGTTTTTTTTTTACTTAACGTTGTTTCGAAAATCATAGTTTAATTTATTCCATAACATAATTTATTCATTTATAATTTAAATTAATCATGAACTTATATTAATAAAATAGATATACCAAGTTGTAAAATCAGGACTTATAAAAATATCACAACATATCACATTAAACATCAAATCGATTAAAACTTACTTACTTCCACAGTTCGGCAGGCCAAACTTGGGACTTCGGCAGGCCGAATATCATCGGCAGGCCGGAGTTCCCTCAACCGGTAGGCCGGCAGAGGCTTTGCAATTCAGACCAAAAATTCATCCATGTTCGGCAGGCTAGAAAATTCGATTGGCAAACCAAACTTCTGGTCTTCGACAAGCCGTTCGAGACCAAATTCCTTTGGATAACTTAATTTTAAACATACCAACTTTACGTAAAATATAGCAGAAATTCATAATTCATTAAAAATGATAAAATATCTTATAAGACCATAATATAAGTATTCTTAAAACTTAACATAAAAATATATGCTCAAAATATATAACTTGTTTAAATCATAAAATCATTTTTTTCTTGGCGTGCTTCCGGTTACAATTCATCGTTCATGTTGCTCACACGCCTTCCCATGTCCTCCACCTAGTCCATAATTCTCTTACCATTATCTGCAACATGACATATAAAACATGATTAAGCTAACGCTTAGTAAGTACATATAATTCTCACAATTTTTAAAGCATTTCATAAACATCATCATCATCATCATCATTGGCATATCATAAAGTGCCTTAAGCACAATTTCATAGAACATATCTTTCATAACGTTGACCATGTTAAAACTTAATCCATTTTTATCTTAAGGGCCCAAGTGTTGCACTATAAACATCATCATAGGCGCGCCGTCATGAGTGGTGAAGGGTAGCTAATCCCAAACCAAACATGACATCATAACATAATCTTTCATAACATTGGGTGTGCAACACTTATTAGGTGATACATATATACATACTTTTCATACTTTGAAACATGCCATAAACATCATGCATAACTTAAAATCATGAAAATCTTTCATAAGAAATCCTTTAAGGAAAAATCATCATAAAATCATCATGAGTATCCTTGTAAACATATCGTCAAACCTTGTAAAAAAAAACATGTGTCATGTTGCAGGTGAGAATGTACTTACCTTAACGATAGCTTACTTAACCTTAAAAATGCACTTGGTGATGACGCCGTGGTCTCGATGTGCTCGCTTCCTTGAGTGTTCATGCCATTTATCCATTTTAAAGATGCAATAAAAATCAATACTTATCATGAAATATCTATACACATAACATTTATTCATATAATATTCACATATACGTACACTCATCTCATATTATAAACATAATTCATAACCATAAAAATCATCATCACATAAACATGTTATTATGATTTTTCTTAAATCATAAAAAATTACCTTAAGCATATAAAACAAACCATATATTTTGAACATAATTATCTTTTAAATAAAACATTTTCAAAAAATTAATATATTTATATTTTAATTTAAAACTTCATACAAGCATCATATTATCATGCATGAAATTATTTTATTATCATAAAATCTTTTAAACATACATAACATTTCATAAACAAAAAAAAATCTGGAAATAACATTTATTGAAACATTTTTCTTAATGAATTCCCATAAAAATTTCATAACATATAAATAAAATACATTCATCTTTCATACGCATACATATGCATATTTTAACAACTTTTCATGAAAACATCATAATTACCCCTTGAATAATCATTACATTTTATTCATCAAAATAAAACAGTAACATTACTGCGACGGGTAGAAGACAGAAATATCCATTTTCATAAAAAAACCGAGAAGACATGAAATGTGAAAAATCATCACATGAACATCATAATAAAAACTCAGAACAAAAATACAATTCCTAGAGAGGATATTGTAGACGAAACGAGAAGAAAAAGTTCTTTTCAAAAACACAAAGAAAACTGAGTTTTGACCTTGGAATTTCTTCCCAAAACTCTTGATTTCACCAACGAAACAAAACTTTTTCTTTCAATATACTCAGAAATTTTCAGTGGGAGAGAGAGAGAAATTTCGTGGAGAAGAAGAGGAGAGGAAGATAGGGAAATCAGAAAATGTCTCAGACTTTTTGAGAGAGAGAGAGAGAAAATAATAATAAAAAAAAAGAAACGTTAAAATTTTTTTAACGTAATAAACATAATGAGCATTCATGGCCTTCATTAAGTCAGGAAATTCTGACTGTTGGGGACGTGAGGCGTGGGAAGAGGAAGAGAAAGAAAAGGAAGGTCAAACATCATCAATCTTACCTTAATTTACCTTCTAAAAATAGGAAACCTCTTAAAATAATACAAATCAATACAAATCAAATCCTTTAATTTCCTTAACTGATAAAAACATTCCATTATTATGCCAATTAATCACATTAATTCATCTGATTAACGTAATTAACTCAGCCATAACTCTGGAGAGATTTCTGCTGACTGCTCGTTAGCCATGTTCGGCCTGCCAATTTTCCCCTTCGGCCTACCGGTTCTAGCAAGTTAGGCCTGCTAGTGGGTTTCTTTGGCCTGCCGATCTCGAGCAAGAAGTTCGGCATGTCGATCTTAAAAGTTCAGCCTACCGATCTGTCATTAAATGCCATAACATAAAACATTCATACAGCATTGCATCATAAATAATCATATATTTAAAATTTCACATGAACACTAGAGCACAACGATCCTATGCGGTCGTCACCTGTCACAAAACTTGACATAAAAAGTTAGTAATATGCACATCACATATCATATCATATAACGTTATTTATTATTAACATTTCTTATCAACGTTACTAACTTAACATGGTTCGTTACATAAAATAGGCAGGGCGTTATAGTATACATGTCCAACAGATCAAATAGAGGACACGATAAAGGCCATTAGGGAGTTTGACTCATGGTTTGAAATACCATTGGGGTGCACATAAGGGATTGTGTGGCCTTTTCACGATGAATAGAAACAAGATCCCTAGCCTCATGACAGTAATAACTTTTTTTTCAATTTAATTCTCTTATGTTTTCGTATCATTTGTTAGTGTAACCTATTTTTTAAAAATATAGGAATGGTTTCAAATTGAGCTCACACCTGAGGTGAGGGCTTATATCAACCAAAAGGAGCAAAAGTGCTATCGTGACTGGAAGAACAACCTAAACAAGCACTTCAACAAAAAAGGGGCCAACTGTCATGCCTAAAACTTTTAAGAGTAGGAAGGACTAGCAGAAATGTTGTGGACGATTTGCATCGCCAGCATTTTAAGGTTTGTTTCCCCATCAATATTTTTTTAATATGTTTGACCTAGTAAAATGCATTGTAAGAGTGTAACTTTTTTTTTACGGGCTCGAGGAGAAATGAATGTAGGAAACAACAAAGAAGTGAGATGGTCAACTTTTTAGGAACAAGGATCTTATTCGCAACATCACCACAAAAATATAAATACTCTATGCACTTTGATTAGATACCCATTTTTATAAACCCAATATAAATAGTTGAACTCTAACATCAATTCAATGTTATAGATGACCCTGAGACATGGCAGCCTCAATCGTTGATCGATAACTAGTGTGCTCAATATTTTCATCAAGGCAAGGGTTAGGCGAATTAGGCTGTAGAGGCTACACATGTAAGTAAACTATACTCGTCTCTTTAAATAAAATCCTATCTTATAACTATTTTATTTGTTAATTAATAAATTTTTTCTCACTTTTAATTATAGGGCCAAATGGTTTAGGAGAGACAAACACAAGCGATGCAGGCCATATCCATCTCTTCAACCCTTGCCATTAACAAGGTTTCCATACTTGCAACTTTGTTTAGGACTCGTAGGGGTCACCAACCGAAGTGAGAGCTCAACTGAGTCAGAGAGAGTCAATTCTTGTTCCACATCTTGTGGTTAATAGTTCGGGCATAACTAGTTGCCACCGGAGGTGCAAAACTAGCTTACACAAATGTATACCAGCAATGTGGAGTTAGTGAATCAATTGAAGTGAACCAACCCTGGAATCACTATAGCATATCTCCACCTCGATATCTATATTCCATCATGTTGTAGAAAAAGAGGAAGAACATGATGAAAATAGAAAGTTAGGTGATTAGACATTTTGTATAGTATTGGACTTACGCTACTTTTATTTTTTTACATGTTATTTGACCATGTGTTTTGTTTTATTTTATTTAATAAAGTGTATGTAGTATTTTTTTATTATGTTTCTTGATATTATTCATAGGATTTTTATTAATTGTTATTGCATTAATTATTTAGTTATTAATTAAAATTTAATTTTACAAAATTTAATTTAAAATAAAATCAAAAGAAAAAAACATTTAATTGCAATTTTAAGAAAAAGACTACTAGCGACTACATTAATACCTAATGCATAAAATCTTTGTTGTCTTTAATACTTTATCTACAAAATTTTTACCCTTAAAATTTTTAAAATGTTCAAAAACATAAAAATTTTTAGCGACGACAACTTTAAAAATGTCATCGCTAAAATTTGTTGACGACATCATCCGTTGGACTTGTGACCTCGGGAAATAATGATGACAGATCTTGTTGCTGAAAAACTTTTAGCGATGAATATTTTTTCAATTCTTATAGTGTGTCACGATATTTATGCCATGTCTACTATTTGTCATGTTTGTATCATGTCATGCTTATGTTATGTTTCATATTACATGTGATGTTATGCGGCATCAAATTATACTACATACTCATTTTATGATAAATATGGTTATGTGAGGTTATGAAGTAATGTGTCATACTGCATTCATACAATAAGCCAATTGAAATAAATAAGATAAGATAAGTTAAAAGTGTAATACCAACCTCCTAACCTACAGGGAGGATTCATTACCCTCGATCTAGGGAGAGGATTAAAGACCTCCCGATGTACGAGGAGGCATTAAGTTTAATACTATGGTCTTAAAGTCATTGAGGACCTCGTGAACCCTTACATCTCGAGGATAGCTTGCAATTGATATGCATACTCAGGACCATATATAACTAAGGCTTTCAAATAAAGCATAAATTACGTTCAAAAGCAAGCATAAAATCATCATGCATGTTTTTTATTATGTTTTGTGAGTATAATTTCCAACTTGCTGAACAAAAGCTTATTTAAGTATGTTCATGCTGTACGTAAGAAAGCTATTGAAAACGCTTGATGGGTAGTGGCGAGTGGTAAAAGAATGGTAGAAATTGGAATGGATACCTCTCACCCAAATATAATTTCCGTAGTACGATTTTTATAAATTACGTATATATGAATGAAAATAATATTGTGCAAGTATATCTTACAAACCAAGGTTATGGTCATTCAACCTTATTCTAGTGAGCTTTATGAGTTAAAATGTTACAACAGATATTGCAATAAATATACAAAAATTTCAAACAAGAATTTATAACTACGTTTAATTTGAGAAATGTTTTAAAAGGTTTTATTTTAAATTAAGAGATGTTTTAATAAGAAAATGTTTTAAGAAATTATTACTATGTTTAAAAAAATTATTATTCCACAAATTTAAGAACTTTACGATAAGCTATGTTCGCTTAAAATATTATATAGTTAAGTAATGGTCACGTATGACGGGTTCTCTCTCTCTCTCTTTCTTCCATGTAAATTAAAAACTTCAAAACACTATAACTCTCACTTTTAAAGTCTAAATTGAGTGATAATTGTCTTTACACGTTTGTGACAACAAGGAGTACAAAGAAAGATTCACATTGACTATATAAATCCATAATCCCCTATGACTCATCAGAGCTCCGTGATCGTCCTTGCTGTGAGCTACCTCCTCTAGTAGTGGTGGTCATCCTAACAACTTCTATTTCAAAAACTATTAAGAGATTTTAGCAAAGTACCTCCTATTTCTTTATTTTGTAAGGTAGAATTTTTTCCCCTTTTCTTTAATCCAAAAATTTGTCTCTTTGTTTTGATGTTTTTGAGTTTTATTTTATGCTAAATATGTATATGTAATTTTAGTTCTACAATGACTTCTAGAAATTTCATGTCCCTTTGCCAAGAATGCATGCAAACTATGATCTTTGCTAACATGTGTAAGTTTAATGAAATTATTATTGCATGTTGATACACTTGAAAATCCATTCCTTAGCATCATGTTTTCATTATGAGTTAGGCCCTTTAATTGAAATGTATGTTTCTTAGTCATTTAATATTATAAAGTTGTAGATAATTCTTGTTAGAATAGATGCTCTTAAAGCATGTAATATTTTGTAGAAGACATATTTACAAATAAATAAAGTGAATTTTTCATTATATTTGTATGGATGTATATTGAATACCTTATGAATATCATTAAAATTCCCCAATTATCTATGTGATTTTAAATATTGTATATATGTTATATACAGTAGGATAATATTTAAGGATGATATTAAACTGGTTAGTAATATATGATTGATTATTTAATTAAAGTTTGGAATCTTTAATTGAGTGTCACTAGTGTAGATCATTTCTATTAAGAATGGAACGGTCTTATTAGAACTGTAAATATAGTGAGTCATTAAAGAAATGCATCGTATGTAATAAGATTCTATATGACTAGAATATGATGCGATATGAATGGCTAAATAATTTTCTTTAGAATATAGTAAGTTCTAATCACGTTGACCAATGGTCATATATAAGATAATCTTAATCTTGAGTTATTAATAGACTCCTATTCAGTCCTCCTGTCTTTAGCTTTAAAGCCTACATTAGCATAGTGGTTAGCTCGCACTCCGATTAATAGTGGAGCACTACTACTTCAAAGAAATTATGTCTTTTGATTTATCTAACTCTAATCATAAATTATTTATGGAGTATCAATTATATGCAATGATTATATCAAACGAATGACTCTAACATATGAGTAATTACATCTATAATTTTAAGAGTGCAATTCCAAGTTTATAGTAGAGTAACATTAAAATTAATAAAAGAATAATATATTAATTAATATAATGGTTTTATTGGATCTTGAAATTATGGGTCTATTAATCTCCTGCAATCCTAACTAACGTTATTTCGACAAGCAGAATTATTGGTTTATTTCATTAATTTAGAATTATGGACTTTTAAATTTAGTTTCACTCTAAATAAATTAATTATGAATTGGTTTATAATCAAGAAGCACATAGAGTATCGTATTCTGTTCACTCCATAACAACGAAGGTGTAGCAAGACCTGAAAAAGAGTTACCGGTGGCATAGGATAAAAAACGATGCTACTAAATTTGTCAACAAAAGCCTTATGTGTCAGAGGGTGAAAGTAAAACATCAATGCCCTCCAGGAGAATTACAAAAAAAAATTACGATTTGAAAGTATAAATGAAACCAAATAACCATGGATTTTGTGGTTGGATTACCCAAAACCTCTAATAGTTAGGATGCAATTTAAGTAATTATGGATCAACTGACCAAATCATCCCACTTTTTGCCCATTAAGTGTAGTAATATCATAGAATAGTTAGCCAAACTATGTGCTGTGTGGATTGTCTGGTATCACAGGATACCAAAATATATTATTTCTTACCTCAGTAGTTGTTCCATATCCAAATTTTGGAAGAGCTTGCACCAAGAAATGGGTAAAAAGCTCACTTTCAGAACAACATTTTACCTAAAATGGATGGACAATTTGAGAGAACTATCTAAACCTTAGAGGACATGCTAAGATCCTATGTGATGGACTTCATTGGAAGATGGGGCAAGAAACTCCCATTAATAAAGTTTTTGTACAATGATAGCCATCATGCCTTGACTGGTATGGCACCATACAAAGTTCTTTATGGAAAAAAAGGTATATATCCCTAATTTGTTAATTTGAAACTAGGGGGAAGAAGTCTTCATCTATAGATTTCATCCAGAAGACCATTAATGACATAAAACTAATTCGTCAATAGATAAGAACTATGTACAATCAGTAGAAGTGCTACACTGAATGAATGACGTAAACCTTTAGAGTTCCAAGTTAAGGACTAAGTTTTACTAAAGGTGATACTGATTAAAAAAGTAACGAGATTTGAAAAGAAAAGACAGTTGAGCCCAAGAAACATAGCTTCCTCTGAGATACTCGAAAGAGTAGGTAATGATACATATAGGTTAGCTCTACCCCATGCGTTAGCATTTGTAGACAACGTGTATTACGTGTCGATGTTGAAAAAATACGTGCCAAATCCATCATATGTGTTGAATCATGAGTTGACTGAGATTTGTAAAGATTTATTTTACAAAGAACAACAAGTTAAATTATAGCACAAGAGGAAAAAGTTTTAAAGAACAAAACCATACCTCTTGTCAAGGTTCTATAGTAGCACTATAAGGTGGAGAAAGCAACATGGGAACAAGAAGAATACATGAAAAAGAACTACCTATATTATTTTACTTTCAAGGACAAAAATTTTTAAAAGAGTAGATTGCAACACTTGAAAAATTCATTAGTTTAAGTCTATCTTTAACCAAGATTTAAACAATGATTTTCCTTAAAAAATTTCATATCTATTATTATGAAATTTTGTGGGCAAGATACGACAAAAATTCCATGTGCATAAATGGAATTTTTATGAATTGTTCTATGTAGTTTATGTACAAATTTGTGAACTAAATGCTCACAAAATTATTTGGTATTTTAAGAGCAAAATTAGGATTAAATAGATTATGATTAAATTCTAACTTTTGTGACAAATAGCTAAAGAGTAAATATGGGTCTATAAGATTAAATAACACACCAAATTCCATACATTTAATTTAATTGACACTATATTAGTTTGATAAACTAGTACAACTTCAACTATCTACAACTTAACTAGAGTTAGAATATAGTACACAGAGACACTCAGAAAAAGTATAGTAAATACTACAGAGTTGTAACCACTTAGACAGGTGAAGTACTATTGGATGAAAAATTATATAGTATGCTACATTTTGAATCGGGATATTTTTGCACAAACAGCAAAAAATATCTCCTTAATACCATATTGATGGTATAGGAAAAAAAATATACTACCAATATAAGAGAAATAAAATAAAAAATGGACTTAGATTGTTGAAAAGTCAAAGTTGGTCAAAGTTGAAACTCTTGAAAATTGTAGAATTTTCTCAAGAATTTTGAAGAGAACCAATACCTTCTATGATGGGTATAGGAGCAAATTTTTATTTGCTATTTAGTCCCTAAGTTGGCCTATAAATACCTAAAGGTTAAACCGAAAAAAAAAAATTTCTCAACATTTCTCTCCTAAGAACCCACCCCTTCCTAAGCTTAGTTACTTTCACAATCTTGATGATTTCATCCCCTAATCAACCTTAGAAGTAAGAATTAGTGTTTTAGAAAAGATCAAAGGAGTTTTAATGGTAATATTTTAACTTTGTTTAGTAAGTTTTATAGTTTTATTCAAGCTTTGAGTAAGATTTATATTTGTTGTGTTATAAATTTGTTCTCAAGGAGAATTGTAACACCTCCTAACTAGCTTAGTTTTTAGCTAAATTTAGCTGGAAAAATTCACTATACTATACATTTTAGTAATCTCAAGCAACTGACAAGAAAATATAGAAAAGAAAAGAAAGTTATTTCATTAAACACTACTAATTGATACTTACAAAATTTCCATTGTGATTTAAGTTAATGAAGTACAAGAAAACTAGTAATTACAGCCATTCTAGAGTAATAGAACTTTAGTACAACCTATTAAAGAGTTCAAAAAGAATAAGTGTTTCCTTACAACCTTCTTAGTTTAGTATGTATGTGGACTTCATACCATCAGTTTCTAAAAGAATTTCAACCCATCTTTATGTCGTTCCAACTCTACTATCTTCATCTCTCGTGTCATAAAAACTGTGTGAGCTAAAAGCCTGACAAGTGGAACATTATTAAATACTAAACAGTGAAAAATATGTATTGTATTTAATTTATATAACTTAAAAAATTAAACCATGAAACATGGCATATATTGGGTTACAGAATTCTCAATCATTCAATTCTTTTTGTTTTAAGATTTGGTTAAACACATTCATTATTGTCAAAGGATCCCAATTGTTGGTTTTGGTCATGTCCCTCTCGAGATCCATCCATACATATCATTTAATCCTTATGGCACTATATTTAGCATATTCCAATCTTTTAATAAAGACAAGCTATGTCTACATTTAACAAATTCTAAAAAGTACTAAAATAAATCTAGGACTCTCAATAAGCAATGCTTTTCTTTCACTTTTTAAACTTCATCTACTTTTTAAGATCAAAAGCTATTTATACCTTTCCTTTCTAGAACATAAATATGGTGCGGAAGCTACCGTTTCTAGAATGCAAGCAAGGTAGCTACTCTCCTAGTAGAATAGGAAGAATTTGAGAAAAGAGCGACCCACAAATTTTAATTGGGGAAATGACCTTTTTTTTTTTTGGCACAAAAATTAAGCCTCCTGGGTAGGAAAATTGTTTCGATTTTTTTTTTTTTCAAAAAGATGAAAAAAACACCCTACACAAGGAAAGGAACATCAACAGGATAAAAAAATAAAAACTAGAGCAGTTTTTCTGCCCAAAAAGCTTGATTTTTGATGCAAAACAAAAAGGGTCATTTGTCCAAAAAAAAATTTTCTTAAGGCCTTTTGTCAAAAAACCCCGGTAGAATATCAGCAAAATATAAAAACATATACCATATACTTTTGAATATTTTTATGACACAATAAGTAGAATTCTTACATACCTCTTTAGAAAGTTAAACAATTAGAGAAGAGTTGAGTCTACCATTTCGAGAAAGTCTGATAGTGCTTCTCCTAGAGTCCATTTTAATATCATCTTGCATTTTTAGTTTGCTCTCAAAGAATTATACTTTGTTAAGTAGGTATGTGCTCAAAGTGCATAACTCAGGAAAGCAAAACATTTAAAACATACCTAGATAATCAAAATCATTACGAAATGTATATATACACATTATAGCATCATAATAAAAGTTTTGACCATTTAAAATCCTTGTAAAATAGATTTTAAGCATAACCAAATTTATTACATAATTGTTGTCCATTAAAATTTCCTGCAATAAGACCCTAATATTGAAAATTCACCAAAATTTCATTTTAGAGTAACTATGGCCAAAATTTTGTGAAGAGCAAGGTTGGTATGTCTACTATAACTCCACAAAAATTCAGATTCAAATTCAATGTATAAGTCGAGAAATAAAACTTGTAATCCCCATTTCCAGTAACAAAATTTCAAACACTTCATTCAGGCATTTTCACAAACTTCTTGCATGTAACTTAAAAACATAAAAAACAATGAAAACTTCATTCCAATGTGCCCTTAATTAGAATTAAACATTTTTACATTATATAGACACCAACAAAATCAACTTATATCATAAATTTCATCATTGCTCTAAAAAATCATTAAAACACCTATTTATAAGAACATGATCATATCTCAAAGTTTATCAAACAGAACCGTAACTTAAAGCATCAAAATTATCTCTTTAAACAAGTTAAAAATTTACTAAAAATATCAATTTAAACTTACGTTATTTAAGTTGTAACATTTGGAGTCCAAAATTGTTAAAAAAAACTTCACTTTGAGTTCCAAATAGCTTATAAAAATATAGGCTTTTGAAGGAATCTGAGAATGGGTTTTCAAATGTAGCATATTCTTGCACTCTATTATGATTTATGAGAGTTAAAAGAACTGTATTTTCTCTAGTGTTTGGGGTGTATAGTGTTTAGGCAAGTTATGTTTAAAAAAATAAAGTTTTTCTCCTTTTTTTTTCTTATTCTTAGAGAGGCAAGTGTGTGCAATGTGTGAGGGGAAAAAAGTGAGAGTAAATTCTAATCAGATTTTTTGATAGATAAGGAACAAGTTAAGAATCTCTTAAAGACAACAATGAATATAATTTTCTCAATTATAAACCCTCCCCTAAAGAAAACTCAATATTTGAACTAGAGCCAGAAAATACATATTCATTGCAAGTAAGTCTATAGAAAAATTTTACGATAACCCTCCATAGTGCAATCTAATAATTTAAAATATGTATTTGTATATGAAAAATATTGTTTTGACCAAGCATAGCAATCAGCTTTTCTTCTAGTGACTATCAGCTTTTTTTTCATAGTTGCTTAAAACCACATGGTCAAATAAATGTACTTATTAAATTATTTTTTATTTTAATTAAGTTTGGCATTTCATTTCCTTCCCTATAAACAAATTTCATCCTCAAAATTTGACATACTAAAGAGAGTTGGATATTTTGATCTCAACTTATGTTCTTTCTCCTAAGTGATTTCTTCCGTTTTCTGACTTCTCCATAAGTCCTTCACCAATGAAATCTTTTTAGTCCTTAAAATCTTCTTCAAACAGTCCAAAAACTTCATCGACTGCTCTTGATAAGTCAAATTTGGACTTAAATCCAATGTTTCTAAACTTAAGATATGTGACGGATCAAAAACATACTTTTGTAACATAGACTTGTGAAATACTTCATGAACCCCCAGCAAGACTGGTGGTAGGCTAACTTATAAGCAGATTTTCCAATTCTTCTCAAAATCTAAAGTGGACCAATAAACGTTGGAGCAAGTTTTTCCCCTTTTTCCAAATCTCATAATACCTTTCAAAGGAGTCACTTTTAGGAATGCCAAATCACCAACTTCAAATTCTAGTTCTCTTTGTTGATTATCCGTATAACTCTTTTGTTAGCTCTATGCAAAATTAGTCTCAGTTTTATCCCTTCTACATCTTTACCATTTTCCAAATAGAATCAAGTCCTAATGACTTTCTTTCTCCTACTTCATCCCAGTGAACTGACAATTTGCATTTTCTGCCATATGTTTTAATGCTAAATTGGTAGCTATTGTTGTAGACAAATTCCACAAGAGGCAAATTCTTATCCCATCCTATTTGAAAATCCAAAGCACATGCTCTTAGTGTATCTTCCAATGTCTACATTGTTCTTTTTGGTTGTCTCTCGTTTTGCGGATGAAATGTTGTACTAAATACAAGTTGTGTCCCCATCACTTTATGCAAAATTTTCCAAAAAATGGGCATGAACATTGGGATCTTGGTCTCACACAATTGACATAGGAGTGCCATGAAGTCTAATAATCTCTTTGACGTGCAATTGGGCATATTGCTTCATATTATAGTTAGTCTTCACTGGCAGAAAGTGAGCAAACTTTATGAGACGATCATCAATTATCCAAACTGAGTTATGTCCTTTTTGTGTTCTTAGGAAACCACTAACAAAGTCCATTATGATGAGTTCCCACATTCATTCTGTTATCAATAATGGTTCTAGTGCTAGTCTCCGGGGCTTAATTTTAATCTGCTAACATGTCAAACAACGTTGCATAAATTTATTAAAATCTTTCTTCATTCTTGTCAACCAACAGTACTTCTTTAGATCTTTATACACTTTAGTGCTATCTGGATGAGCTGAGTATGGTATGAGCTTCAGTTAGAATTTCTTTCTTCAATTCTTTTTCACCAGGAACATAGAGTCTTTTAAATAATCCCACTTTCAGCTAATTGAAAAATCTATAACCTTCCATTTTTAATCTTCTCTTTAAGCATAGAAATCTAGTGTTAGATTTCTACCTCAACTTGATCTTCTCGATCAAAGTTGGTCGCAAAATAAGAGGTGCTAAGATAGCCAGATTTTCTTTTGTCACTACTTTCATTTCTAACTTACATAGATCTTCCTGAATATGGTTTGGACTGGTCAAAGTTTTTATATATAGATTTTTATGTGGTTTTTTGCTTAAAGCATCAGCCACAACAGTTGCCATATCTGGGTGATAGTTAACAGATTAACCATAGTCCTTGACCAAACCTTACCATCACCACTGCCTCATATTCTATTCCTTTTTAGTAAACAAGTACTTCAAACTCTTATGATCTCTAAATATTTTACACCTCCCACCAAACAATAATGTCCCCATATCTTAAGTGCAAAAACGACTGCAGCCGACTCTAAATCGTGTCTTGGATAATTCTTTTTGTATTCCTTCAACTATTTAGAGGTGTAGGCTATAACTTTTTCATTCTACACAAGTACATAGCCTAATCCATTTTTCGGAGCAACACTACATATAGAAAAACCATTGGTCCATAAAGACAATATGAGGTCTGGAGCTTAAATCAGTCTTCTTTTTAAATCTTGAAAACTCTTCTCACTCGTATTTAGGCATTCAAACTTAACATTCTTCCAAGTCAAAGTTGTCAATGGAATGGAAATCTTAGAAAATCCCTCAATGAATCTTCTCTAATAACCAGCTAGTCCTAAAAGACCTCGAACTTCTATAACTGTAAAAGGTTTAGGCCAAGTATTCACTGCTTTAACCTTCTCTAGCCATAATTTAAACTTCTTGAACTTGACGTACAATTGATTTTCTTTCAAAATCTGCAAGACTGCTCTTAAGTGCTCACTATGTTCCTTATGAGTTGATGAGTACACGAGGATGTCCTTAATAAATATTATTATAAATTTATTGAGAAAATCCTTAAATATTCAATTTATTAGGTGTAACACCCCCCTTACGGATGTCACAGATGTCGTTACATACATTCTTTAGTACTTTCATTTAAGATAAATACTTTCAATTAAACTTTTATTTTGAAGTCAAGCATATAACTTGAAGATAATTTGAAAACATAATTTTAGAAAAGCATACCAAAGATTCATGCATACATTTTTTTTTTTAAATAAACATTTGCTCTCCTAGTTCGGCAAAATGAACTTGGGACTTCGGCAAGCCGAACATGATTGGCAGGCCGAAGTTCGTCCACCGGCAGGCCGGCAGAGGCTTTGTAAAATGGAGTTTCAAAAACTTTTGCTAGGTTCGGTAGGCCGATCACCATGTTCGGCAGGCCGACCGATTTAAAAAGTGTTAGAGAAATTTACTTAAAAAAATATATATAAATAAAGTCTCAATTCTTTAATATGCAGAAGTCTATATACTTAAAATGAATAAGATAAAATATTAAAACGTTGTTCATGAATTCTTTAAAACTTATCAACTAAACATGTTCATTATAAAACTTGATTTAATCATTAAAACTTTCTTCCTTGGCGTTCTTCCGGTTACAATTCATCGTCCTTTGCTCACACGCCTTTCCATATCCTCCACCTAGTCCATGACCTTCTTACCCTTATCTGCAACATAATATAAACTTGAATAAGCTAAAGCTTAGCAAGTACATATAATTCTCACAATTTAAAAAAAAAAACATTTCATAAACATCATCATCATCATCATCATGTCATAATAGTGCATTAAGCACAATTTCATAGAAACATATCTTTCATTACATTGACCATATTAAAACTTATTCCATTTTATCTTAAGGGCCCAAGTGTTGCACCATAATCATCATCATAGGTGCGCCGTCATGAGAGGAGAAGGGTAGCTAATCCTAAACCAAACATGACATCATAACTTATCATAACATAACATTGGTGTGCAACACTTACTTAACATTGGTGTGCAACACTTACTTAGGTGATACATATATACATATATAAACTTTCATACTTTTGAAATATGTCATCATCATACATGCATAACTTTTGAACATCAAATCTTTCATGAGAAATATAAATGAAACCATCATAAAATCATCATAGATATCATCATGAACTTAATTTCAACCCTTTTATAAAATATATCATATTACAGGTGAGAATGTACTTACCTTAGAAGCTAGCTTACTTAACCTTATATGTATTGGTGACGACGCCACGGTCTCGATGTGCTTGTTCCTTAGTGTGTTCATGCCATTTATTCATTTAAAGATAAAAATTAATACTTATTTTATAGAATAAAACATCCATTCCATACTCATACATCACACATACATTCATCTCTTGCATACATAATTCATAACATGCATCCATAACCATAATCATCAAAAACATAAAATCATCATCACATACACATCACTAACCTACATGGTTTCAAGACTTAAAAACTTAACATTCACACATACTTTAGGCACCATACTTGACAGGGTAAAGTTAATACATAAACATATTACCATGATTTTTCTTTAGTCTTAAAAATTACATTAAGTATCTTAAAACAAAACATATATTTCAAACATGAAATCTGCCAGCAATAGTAAGGCAGTGAACAACTTTATTCACAGGTCCGTTTAACACATTCTAACATCATAGAAAAATCTACAAAAATTAACATATACAGTAGACATATAAAACCCTAACATATCCAAAAATTGGCTTCAACAAAAATAGGACTAGGTCAAAACACACATTTGAAAATCAGTAATAAAACTATCTTAGGTTTGACAGGCAGTGAGTAGTCTTTTGAAAACATTTTCTACAATTAAAACACATATATTTTAAATTTTAAAATTCATACTAACATCTTACTAACATATATTTCAATATCATAAAATTATTTCATCATCAATAAAATCATTTAAACATATAAAACGTCACATAAAACAAAAGTCCAATATTAAAATAGTTTCTTGACCTAGTCTCGATAGAAATTTCATAACATATAATTCACTCATCAAAACATTACCAAACCTTGCAGTCCATAACATAACATATACATGAACATTCTTGCCAAATTTCGTAGCAGACAAAGCACATTTACCACTTGAACAAAATCACATTTTTATGTATCATAGCCAAACAACAATATTTTACTGTGAGTAGTAGAGGATAGAAAATTCATAACTTAATTTAGAAAAATCGAAATGACTTGAAACTTGAAAGAACATTAACATAACACACATATGAACGTCATATTAAAATTTCAGAACAAAATAAAATACCTAGACAAAGTTACGGTAGACGGATTGAGGAGAAGAAATGCTTTTTTCAGAATTACCGAAAAAATGAGTTCTTACCTAAAAAATTTCTTCTCAAAATCCTTGAACTTAACCCCCAATGGAAACTCAATATTTCTTACAATAATCGCAGAGAAAATTTGAGAAGGAATGAAGAGGAAATGTGAAAAAGAGAGAGAAGAGAAATCGAGAGAAAGTGTAAAAATTTTTATCGTGAAAAGAAAATAACGTAAAATGAGCATAACGTAAAAAAATGGAGTCAAAACCCTCTATTAAGTCAAAAATTTTCTGACTAAATTAGAGGCCATCATCATTACATGGAAATGGAGAGAATTGAGGGGAAGAAAAGTCAAACTTCCAAGAATGGTTTAAGTTACCATATTTCACTTCTTCAAAATAGGAAACCATCTCAATTACATGCAATCAATGCCAAGTCAAACGTGTTATTTCCTTAAATGAGGAAATTAATCCATAATTATACCAATTAATCATATTAAACCACCCAATCAACGTAATTATCTCAACCATAAATTTGAAGAGATTTCTGCTGACTGCTCGTCAGCTGTCATCGGCCTATCGATTCCTCACATCGACCTACCGATTCCACAAAGTTTGGCCTGCCAATGGTTTCCTTCGGCCTGCCGATTCTTGGCAGACTTTTTGGCTTGTCGAACTTGAAAGTCCGGCTTGCCGAACTGTCCTTAAAATTCAATACATCAACATCATAGCATTCAAGTCATCATTGTATCATAAGTAAACATACATTGAAATTAACATGAACACTTGAGCACATCAATTTCATGCGATCGTCACCTGTCATAAAACTTGAAATAAATAGTTAGTAACATAAAATCATGAATCATTAATAAAATTGCTTAACGTCGTTACTAACATAGCATTATCCGTTACATAAAAATAAGTGGGTGTTACAATTCTCCCCACCTTATAAAAGTTTCATCCTCAAAACTCAGAATAATTGCAGATACTTTGATCTCATGTCATCTTCATGTTCCCATGTAGCTTCTTCTACTTGATGATTTCACCATAACACCTTGACCAATGGAATTTCTTTATTCCTTAAGGTCTTGGTTTTTTGATCGAGTATCTCTACTGGCTTTTCTTCATAACTCAAGTCTTCTCGTATCTCGATCACTTGTGGCTCAATCACATGCGTAGGGTCTGGGACATACTTCTTGAGCATAGAGACATGAAACACGTCGTGCATTGCTGACATTTCTGAAGGCAACTTTAGCTGACATTTCTTTATTCCTTAAGTTCTTGGTTTTTCGATCGAGTATCTCTACTGGCTTTTCTTCATAACTCAAGTCTTCTCGTATCTCGATCACTTGTGGCTCAATCACATGCGTAGGGTCCGGGACATACTTCTTGAGCATAGAGACATGAAACACATCGTGCATTGCTGACATTTCTGAAGGCAACTTTAGCTGATAAGCCACCTTGCCTATCCTCTTCACAATTTCATAAGGACCAATAAATCTTGGGCTTAACTTGCCTTTCTTCCCAAACCTCATAACTCCTTTCATCGGTGCAACTTTTAAAAACACAAATTCGCCTACGGTGAATTCTAAGGGTCTTCTCCTCTTGTCAGCATAACTCTTCTGACGGCTTTGAGCGGTCTCTATTCTTCTTCTTATCAACTTTATCATCTCAGAAGTTTCGATAACAAAATCAGTTCTTTCAGCATCGACGCTTTCCATCAACTTCTTCTCACCAGCTTCGTGCCAACATATAGGCGACCTGCATTTTCGCCCATACAGAGCTTCATATGGTGCCATCCCAATTGTCGCCTGGTAGCTGTTGTTGTAAGCAAACTCTGCTAATGGCAACATTTTACACCAGTTGGCCTTAAAATCTAGAGAACAAGCCTGTAGCATATCTTCTAAAATCAAGTTCGTCCTCTCCGTTTGGCCGTCTGTCTGAGGATGAAAAGCTGTGCTGAAAAGTAGACTGGTTCCCATAGTAGTCTGCACGCTCTTCTAGAACTTAGATGTGAACCTGCCATCACGGTCTGAGATGATAGACTTAGGGATTTCATGAAGCCGTACAATTTCCTTGACATAGAGTTCCGCTAACCATTCCATAAAGTAAGTGATCTTGATGGGAATGAAATGCACCGTCTTAGTCAGTCGATCCACAACTACCCAAATTGCATCATAACCGTTCATAGTTCTGGGCAAACCGGTAATGAAATCCATTGCTATATCCTCCCATTTCCATTCCGGTATCTAGATAGACTGTAAATCACCACCAGGTCTCTGGTGTTCAGCTTTAACTTGTTGACATGTTAAGCATTTCTTTGTAAACAAAGCAACATCACGTTTCATTCCAAACCACCAGAAGTTACCCCTTAGATCATTATACATCTTTGTTGCACCTGGATGAATAGAGTAAGGAGTGTCATGAATTTCGGTCAAGATCTTTTCCCTTAAGCCATCAACATTGGGAACACATAAGCGGTCCTTGAGGTACAAAGTTTCGTCATCCGCAATACGAAACTCTTGACATTTTTCTTCTTTCATTTCCTGCTTAATCCTTGCAAGACTTACATCTTTATCTTGTTTTCTCCGTATTTCATCATACATCGTCAGAGCAAGAGTGAGTGCTGAGAGCTGACCTGCTACAAGTTCCAAACCAAAGTCAAGAATTTCTTTTCTTAAAGGTGGAGACATTGCTTGCATTGACATCAACGTGGCAACTGACTTCCTACTTAGAGCATCAGCCACTCGGTTAGCTTTTCCTAGGATGATAAAGGATTTCACAATCGTAATCCTTTACCACTCTAGCCATCTTCGCTGTCTCATGTTCAAGTCTCTTTGCGTGAAGAAGTACTTCAGACTTTGATGATCAGTGAAGATCTTGCATTGGACCCTATATAAATAGTGTCTCATATCTTCAACGTAAAAACGACTGCTGCTAACTCAGAGGTCATGAGTAGGATAGTTCTTTTCGTAATCCTTCAGCTAGTCTTGACGTATAGGCAATCACCCTTTCATTTTGCATTAAAACAGCTCTGAGGCCCAGCTTGGATGCATCACTATAAATTACGAATCCATCATTTCCTTACGAAATTGCCAATACTGGAGCTGTCATTAGCCTCTTCTTCAGTTCTTGGAAACTCTTCTCTCATGCTTCTGTCTATTATACTTCTTTCCCTTGCGAGTCAAATTCGTGAGTAGGGCTGCTATCTTGGAGAAGTCTTCTACGAACCTCCAATAATATCCTGCTAGACCTAAGAAGCTCCTTATTTCACTTGCATTCATCGGTTGCTTCCAGTTGAGAACAGCCTCTACTTTAGCAGGGTCAACCATAATCCCTTCCTTTGATATAACATGCCCCAAGAAAGACACTTTATCAAGCCAGAACTCGCACTTGGAAAATTTTGCATATAACTGGTGTCTTCTCAAAGTCTCCAGTACAATCCTTAAATGCTCCTCATGTTCTTCTTGATTCTTTGAATAGACAAGAATATCATCGATAAACACAATAACAAATTTATCGAGGAAATCCTTGAACACCCAATTCATCAAATCCATGAAGGCCGCAGGTGCATTAGTCAGACCAAAAGGCATAACCACGAATTCATAGTGACCATACCTCGACCTGAAGGTCAGTTTTAGGGGATATCTCCTTCTTTAATCTTCAGCTGGTCATAACCTGACCGTAGTTCAATATTTGAAAACACAGATGCACCCTTGAGCTGATCAAACAAATCATCAATTCGAGGCAACGAGTACTTGTTCTTGATTGTCACCTTGTTCAGCTCTCTGTAGTCGATGCAGAGTCTCATAGAGCCATCTTTCTTCTTAACAAATAGAACTGGAGCTCCCCATGGAGAGTAGCTCCGCCAGATGAAGCCTTTGTCAAGCAGCTCCTTTAATTGTGTGTGAAGCTCTTTTAACTCTGCCGGGGCCATTCTGTATGGTGCCTTAGAGATCGGGTCAGTACCTTGTAACACCTACCTATTTTTATGTAACGGATCACGTTAAGTTAGTAACAATGTTAAGAATTTTATTAATAATTATGTTATATGTTGTGATATATGATTTTAATGTTACTAACTGTTATGTCAAGTTTATGACAGGTGATGACCGCTTGGAATCGTTGTGCTCAAGTGTTCATGATTATTTTAATGTATGTGTAATTATGATGCATGATGAATTTAATGTTTTAATTTATGGGATTTATGGACAGTTCGGCAGGCCGAACAGTCTGCCCAAGACCGACAGGCCGAAGAAATCCATCGGCAGGTCGAACTTGGTGGAACCGGCAGGCCGAAGGGAAAAATTGACAAGCTGAACACGGTTGACGAGTAGTCAGTAGAAATCTCTCCAACTTTATGGCTGAGATAATTACGTTAAATGAGTGATTTATTGTGATTAATTGACACAATAATGGAATGTTTTATCAGTTAAGGAAAATAAAAAGGTTTGACTTTGCATTCATTTGTGTTATTTTAAATAGTTTCCTATTTTAAGATGGCAAAATATGGTAAGATGTGATGATTTGTTTGACTTTCTTTTTCTTCTCTCCTTCCTTCACGCTTTGGGATATCAAACAGTCAGAAATTCTGACTTAATGGAGGGAGTTGAATTCCCATCAATTATGCTCATTATGTTAAAATTTTAACGTTCCTTTTCATTATTATTTTTTTCTCTCATTCTCACATTTTTCTCTCTCAGTTCTGAGACATTCTCTCATTCTCATTCTTCCTCTTCTCTTCTCCATGAGTTTCTCTCTCTCTATCCCGAAAATTCTCTGCAAGAAAATTGTAAGAAAAGTTGTATTTTCCTTGGTTAAATTCAAGAATTTTGAGAAGAAATTTCCAAGATAAGAATTTACTTTTTTTTTTCTGGTGTTTTTGAGAAGAAATTTCCTCCTCAATTCGTCCACAATATCTTTCTTTAGGTATTGTATTTGTTTTGAATTTTTAATATGATATGCATGTATGTGTTCATGAGATGCTTTCCTAAGTTTCAAGTTGTTTCAACTGTTTTTATGATGAAATATGAATTTTCTATCTTCTATCCCTCACAGTAAAATTTTACTGTTTAATCTTGATGCATGAAAAAAAAAAGTAATGTTATTCAAGGGGTAAATATGATGTTTTTCATGATAGTCGTCCAAGAATGTGCATGTATAATGTATGATGAATGTATTTTATGTTATGAAATTTTTATGGAAATTCATTAAGAAACTATTTTAATAAATCTTATTTCTGGATTTTGTTTATGAAATGTTATGTATGTTTAAATGATTTTATGATAATGAAATAATTTTATGCATGATAATAAGATGAATGTTTATATGTGATGATAATATTATGTTTTCACAATAACGATTATGAGTTATGTTTATTATATGAGATGAATGTATATATGAATGTATATATATATGAATATATGAAAGAATGATATATGAATGAATGTTTTACAATAAGTATTAATTTTATTGTATTTTTAAAAGGAAAAATGGCATGAACACTCAAAGAAGTGAGCACATCGAGACCGCGGCATCATCACCAAAAGTATATTAAGGTTAAGTAAGCTAGCGTTAAGGTAAGTACATTCTCACCTGCAACATAACACGTTTTACAAGGTTTGATGATATATTCACAGTTGTTATTCATGATGATTTTATGATTATTTTCTTAAAGGATTTCTTATGAAAGATTTTCATGATTTAAAGTTATGTATGTATGATGATGACATGTTTCAAAGTATGAAAATTATGTATATCTGTATCACCTAATAAGTGTTGCACACCAATGTTATGAAATGATATGTTATGATGTCATGTTTGGTTTGGGATTAGCTACCCTTCTCCTCTGATGACTGGTGCACCTATGATGATGTTTATGGTGCAACACTTCGAGCCCTTAAGATAAAATGGAAGATGTTTTAAAATGGTTAATGTAATGAAAGATATGTTTCTATGAAATTGTGCTTAAGATACTTTATGATATGATGACAATGATGATGATGATGTTTATGTAATGTTTTAAATTGTGAGAATTATATGTACTTACTAAGCATTAGCTTAATCATGTTTTATGTCATGTTGCAGATAAGGGTAAGAAAATCATGAAATAGGTGGAGGACATGGGAAGGCGTGTGAGCACAAAGCACGATGAATTGTAACCGGAAGCACGCCAAGAAGAACAGTTTTTATATTTTAAATCAAGTTTCAGATTTTGAACATTTTTTTTATGATGATAAATATTTTAAGTATTCATGAACTATGGTTTTATAAGTTATTTAACATTTTAAGGAATTATGAACTTTCGCATTTTTATAAAAGGATGGTTTTGCTTTAAAAATTAAGTTTTCTTTAGGTATTTGGCTCGGTCGGCCTGCCGAAGGTCATGGGTCGGCCTACCGAAGTCTGAAGGTTCGGCTTGCCCATAATGTTTTCAGCCTGCCGGACGAAGATGAGTTTTTAAGCCAGTTTTGCAAAGCCTCTACCGGCTTGCCGGTTGGGGAACTCCGGCCTGCTGATCAGGTTCGGCCTGCCAAAGTCCCAAGTTTGGCCTGCCGAACTATGGGAGTAAGTAAGCTTTAAATGTTATGATGATTGGTGAGATATATTGTGATGTTTTATAAGTCCTGATTTTACAACTTGGTATACCTATAATATTAAATAAGTTCATGATTAATTTTATTATAATTGAATAAATTATGATATGGAATATGTTAAGCAATATTATTCTAAACAATGTTAAAATTAAAAAAAAAATGTATGAATAGGATCCTGGTTAAGTATGTTTTACTTTTACAATTAAAAGTATCGTTTAAGTTTTGTATTCTTATATATGCTTAAAGTCCAAGTAAGTATGAATGTAAGAATGTAACGACATCTATGACGTTCGAACTAAGCGGCGTTACAGGCTTTGGTATCAGAGCAAATTTTCGATTACAATTCATATTGCCACACAGTCAATCCAAGTTCTCCAAGTAAGTATGTTATGAAGTTAGATGTATAGATGCAAGTATGATGATAAGATGAAGGTTTAAATGTTTAATGATTAACGATCTAGTAGTGAAAACCTATCTCATAAATGGAAGATTATTTCTAAGTTCCTAATTCTTTTAGGAAATTTACGAATGGATGGCCACAGAAGAATGCAGACTCGCACCCAGACCAACGAAAGACTCATGACGATGATCGCTGAACTAGCAAAGGCAATTGGAGGACCAAAGAAGGGAAATTGCTGCTTTAAGGGCCAACGGCCAGAACGATGAACGATGAGGCAATGATGTGCCTTCTCCTCCTCCTCCGCAAGCCACAAGTAAACGAAGTCCCAGTTCCTGCTGCTGAACCAAGAGCGGCCTATCAGGAACCTCTACCTGGTTAGATGGAAGAGGGTTAAGCCAGCCGACTTCGAGGGTTCTAAGGACCCGTTAGTAGCTCAGGGATGGTTGAAGACTGATTGAGGCCACCTTAAGACTTATGGATTTCACTGAACAACGAGAAGGTCCTCTGTGCCTCATACTGCCTCACCATGGAGGCTAGAATTTGGTGGGATGGCATCGAAATGAGCAGGAATGTTGAAGAGATGACATGGGTTGACTTCGTTCATGAATTCAACATCAAGTTCTTTCATATGAATGTCACAAGGAAGCATTATGAGGAGTTCGAGAGTTTACGATAGGGGGATATGTCAGTCATCGATGTGGTGACGAAGTTTGACCAGCTTGCCCATTTATGTCCAGGAATGGTTATGGATGAAAGTGAAAGGGTAAGAAGACTGATCAGAGCCCTTAGACCAAATATTGCTACAATCATTGATGGAGCTAGTCCACCCAGGACCCAAGAACAAGTTGTCATGAGGGCTCAACGTGCTGAGTTTCATCTGTCAAGTTAAGAAGGAACCAGCCTCAGCCTGGCCATTAGGCCAACAATGCAAGCAACCAGAACCGCCCTCCCCACAGGAACAACAACAACAATAGCAACAGCAACAACAACAACCAAAACTGGAGGAACAATAAGAGGAAGGGCAATCCTTAACAACAGCAGGGCCAAGACAACAAGAGGCACAATGACGGTCAGCCTAACAATAATAACAAGCGATTTCAATCGTGTGCTAAATGTGGGAAGAAGCATATAGGGGAATGCTGCTTAGGAACAAACCAATGTTTCATCTGTGGGCGTGAAGACCACTATGTTAAGAATTGCCCCAAGCTGATGAATGCCAATGCCTCGTAGAGACCTCCTCCTCAACCCCAGCTTCATCAGATGCAAGCCTCCCTTGAAGGGCCACTTATTAGTCAAGGGAGAATTAAAGCCCCACCGACGAATGCCCGAATCTATGCCATGACAAAAGAACAAGTAGCTGCAGAAGCTTCCTAATGTGGTCACAGGTCAGATAACAAGCTTATCTAATGATACTTATGTTCTTTTTGATACAGGTGCCACGCATTCTTTTGTATCTATGTTATATGCTAAGAAGTTAGAGGTTCGTTTAGAGCCAATGAGACAGGGATTCACTACTGACACTACCCTTCCGGGGACAGTGATATTATCTACCCACTATTTGCGTACAGTACCCCTATGGATTTCTGATAGGGAGTTGTTCGTCGACCTTATTGTGATGGACATGCATGACTATGACATGATTCTTGGGATGGATTTCCTGAGTAAGTACAATGCCGCTATCGAATGTCAAAAACGAAAGGTGACCTTCCATCTTGAAGGTGATCAGAAGTTCATTTATGTTGGCGAGTCCAGAAAGAAACCCAGCATGTTTTTATCGGCAATGAAAGCAAGATAGTTATTAGCAAGTGGCTGCTTGGGCTATTTGGCGAACGTTGTAGACAAAAGCTAAGAAGGAAAGACAAGAATTGAAGATGTGCATGTTGTTAATGAATATGAAGATGTGTTTCTTGATGATCTGATGAGTCTACCTCTAGAAAGAGAAATTGAATTCGAGAGTGAGCTCACTCCTGGCACCAATCCAATCTCAAAAGCGCCTTACAGAATGGCCCCGGTAGAGTTAAAAGAGCTTCACATGCAATTAAAGGAGCTACTTGACAAAGGTTTTATCAGACCGAGTCACTCACCATAGGGAGCTCCAGTCTTACTTGTGAAGAAGAAGGATGGCACTATAAGACTCTACATCGACTATAGAGAGGTAAACAAGGTGACGATAAAGAACAAGTACCCGTTGCCTCGAATCGATGATTTGTTTGATCAGCTCAAGGGTGCATCGGTCTTCTCAATGATTGATCTACGATCAGGTTATCACCAGTTGAAGGTTAAAGAAGGAGATATCCCCAAGACTGCTTTCAGGTCGAGGTATGGTCACCACGAATTTGTGGTTATGCCTTTCGGTCTGACGAATGCATCTGCTGCCTTTATGGATTTGATGAACAGGGTATTCAAGGATTTCCTCAATAAATTTGTTGTTGTATTTATCGATGATATTCTTGTCTATTCTAAGAATCAAGAAGAGCATGAGGAACATTTAAGGATTGTGCTGGAGATTTTAAGAAGACACCAGCTATATGCAAAGTTCTCTAAATGCGAGTTTTGGCTTGATGAAGTGTCATTTTTGGGCCATGTTATTTCGAAGGAAGGGATTATGGTTGAGCCTGCCAAAGTAGAAGCTGTCCTCAACTGGAAGCAACCGATGAATGCAAGTGAAATAAGGAGCTTCTTAGGTTTAGCAGGCTTATTATTGGAAGATTCGTAGAAGATTTCTCCAAGATAGCAGCTCCACTTATGAATTTGACTCGTAAAGGAAAGAAGTATAAATGGTTAGATGCATGCAAGAAAAGTTTTCAAGAACTGAAGAAAAGACTAACGACGGCTCCAGTGTTGGCAATTCCTAAAGGAAATGATGGGTTCGTAATCTATAGTGATGCGTCCAAGATGGGCCTCAGAGCTGTATTAATGGAAAATTAAAAGGTGATTGCTTATGCTTCAAGACAATTGAAGGATTACAAAAAAAACTATCCTACTCATGACCTCGAGTTAGCAGCAGTCATTTTTGCGTTGAAGATATGGAGACACTATTTATATGGGGTCCAATGTAAGATCTTCATTGATCATCAAAGTCTGAAGTATTTCTTCACGCAAAGAGACTTGAACATGAGACAACGAAGATGGCTAGAACTGGTGAAGGATTATGATTGTAAAATCCTTTATCATCCTAGTAAAGCTAATCGAGTGGCTGATGCTCTAAGTAGGAAGTCAGTTGCCACCTTGATGTTAATGCAAACAATGTCTCCACCTCTAAGGAAAGAAATTCTAGACTTCGGTTTGGAACTTATAGCAGGACAATTATCAGCACTCTCTCTCGTTCCGACGATGTATGATGAAATTTAGAGTAAGCAAGATGACGACATAAGCCTTGTAAGGATCAAGCAAGAAATGAAAGAAGGAAAATGTCAAGAGTTTCGTATTACGGATGACGGAACTCTGTATCTCAAGGACAGTTTATGTGTTCCCACTGTTGATGATTTAAGGGAAAAGATCTTGGCAGAAATTCATGATACACCTTACTCTATTCATCCAGGTGCAACAAAGATGTATAATGATCTAAGGGGTAACTTTTGGTGGTTTGGAATGAAACGTGATGTTGCAAAGTATGTGAAGAAATGTATGACATGTCAGCAAGTAAAGGCTGAACACCAGAGACCTGGTGGTGAATTGCAGTCTATCCAAATATCGGAATGGAAGTGGGAGGATATAGCAATGGATTTCATTACCGGTTTGCCCAGAACTACGAACGGTTATGATGCAATTTGGGTAGTAGTGGATCGACTGACTAAGACGGCACATTTTATTCCTATCAAAATCACTTACTCTATGGAACGGTTAGCGGAACTCTATGTTAAGGAGATTGTACGACTTCATGGGATTCCCAAGTCAATCATCTCAGATCGTGATGGCAGGTTCACATCTAAGTTTTGGAAGAGTGTACAGACTGCAATGGGAACCAGGCTTCATTTCAGTATAGATTTTCATCCTCAGACTGATGGCCAAACGGAAGAGGACGAACTTGATTCTAGAAGATATGCTACAGGGCATGTTCTCTCAATTTTAAGACCAGCTGGTGTAAAATGTTGTCAGTTAGCAGAGTTTGCTTACAACAATAGCTTTCATGCGACAATTGGGACTGGCACCATATAAGGCTCTGTATGGACGAAAATGTAGATCGCCTATATGTTGGCACTGAAGCTGGTGAAAAGAAGTTGATGGAAAGCGTAGATGCTGAAAGAACTAATTTTGTGAATGAAACATCTGAGATGATAAAGAAGAATAGAGACCACTCAAAGCCGTCAGAAGAGTTATGTTGACAAGAGAAGAAAACCCTTAGAGTTCGCCGTGGGCGAATATGTGTTTCTGAAAGTTACACCAATGAAAGGAGTTATGAGGTTTGGGAAGAAAAGCAAGTTAAGTCCAAGATCCATCGGTCCTTATAAAGTTGTGAAACGAATAGGGAAAGTAGCTTATCAGCTGAAGTTGCCTACTGAGATGTCCGCAATGCAAGATGTATTTCATGTCTCCATGCTCAAGAAGTATAGTTCCAGGACCCTACTGCATGTGATTGAGCCACAAGTGATCGAGATACGAGAAGACTTAAGTTATGAAGAAAAGCTAACGAAGATACTCGATCGAAAAACCAAGACCTTAAGGAATAAAGAAATTCCATTAGTCAAGGTATTATGGCGAAAATCAGCAAGTCGAAGAAGCCATATGGGAACGTGAAGATGACATGAGATCTAAGTATCTACAATTATTCTAAGTTTCGAGGATGAACTTTTATAAGGTAGGGAGAATTGTAACACCCACCTATTTTTATGTAACGGACCACTGTTAAGTTAGTAACGATGTTAAGGAATTTTATTAATAATTATGTTATATGTTATGATATATGATTTTAATGTTACTAACTGTTATGTCAAGTTTTATGACAGGTGATGACCGCTTGGAATCGTTGTGCTCAAGTGTTCATGATTATTTTAATGTATGTGTAATTATGATGCATGATGAATTTAATGTTTTAATTTATGGAATTTATAGGACAGTTTGGCAGGCCGAACAGTCTGCCCAAGACCTGACAGGCCGAAGAAATCCATCGACAGGCCGAACTTGGTGGAACCGACAGGCCGAACACGGCTGATGAGCAGTCAGCAGAAATCTCTCCAACTTTATGGCTGAGATAATTACGTTAAATGAGTGATTTATTGTGATTAATTGACACAATAATGGAATGTTTTATCAGTTAAGGAAAATAAAAAGGTTTGACTTTGCATTGATTTGTCTTATTTTAAATGGTTTTCCTATTTTAAGAGGGCAAAATATGGTAAGATGTGATGATTTGTTTGACTTTCTTTTTCTTCTCTCCTTCCTTCACGCTTTGGGCTGTCAAACAGTCAGAAATTCTGACTTAATGGAGGGAATTGAATTCCCATCAATTATGCTCATTATGTTAAAATTTTTAACGTTCCCTTTTCATTATTTTTTTTTCTCTCATTCTCACAGTTTTTCTCTCTCAGGTTCTGAGACGTTCTCTCATTCTCATTCTTCCTCTTCTCTTCTCCACGAGTTTCTCTCTCTATCCTGAAAATTCTCTGCAAGAAAATTGTAAGAAAAGTTGTATTTTCCTTGGTTAAATTCAAGAATTTTGAGAAGAAATTTCCAAGGTAAGAATTTAGTTTTTTTTTTTCTAGTGTATTTGAAAAGAAATTTTCCTCCTCAATTCGTCCACAATATCTTTCTGTAGGTATTGTATTTGTTTTGAATTTTTAATATGATATGCATGTATGTGTTATGAGATGCTTTCCTAAGTTTCAAGTTGTTTCAACGTTTTTATGATGAAATATGAATTTTCTATCTTCTACCCCTCACAGCAAAATTTTACTGTTTAATCTTGATGCATGAAAAAAAAGTAATGTTATTCAAGGGGTAAATATGATGTTTTTCATGATAGTCGTCAAGAATGTGCATGTATAATGTATGATGAATGTATTTTATGTTATGAAATTTTTATGAGAATTCATTAAGAAACTATTTTAATAAATGTTATTTTGGATTTTGTTTATGAAATGTTATGTATGTTTAAATGATTTTATGATAATGAAATAAGTTTATGCATGATAATAAGATGAATGCTTATATGTGATGATAATGTTATGTTTTCACAATAATGATTATGAGTTATGTTTATTATATGAGATGAATGTATATATATATGAATAATATATGAAAGAATGATATATGAATGAATGTTTTACTGATAAGTATTAATTTTATTGTATTTTTAAATGGAAAAAATGACATGAACACTCAAAGAAGCGAGCACATCGAGACCAGCAGCATCATCACCAAAAGTATATTAAGGTTAAGTAAGCTAGCATTAAGGTAAGTACATTCTCACCTGCAACATGACACGTTTTACAAGATTTGATGATATATTCACAATGTTATTCATGATGATTTTATGATTATTTTCCTTAAAGGATTTCTTATGAAAGATTTTCATGATTTAAAGTTATGTATGTATGATGATGACATGTTTCAAAGTATGAAAATTATATATATATGTATCACCGAATAAGTGTTGCACACCAATGTTATGAAATGATATATTATGATGTCATGTTTGGTTTGGGATTAGCTACCCTTCTCCTTCAGGACGGCGCGCCTATGATGATGTTTATAGGTGCAACACTTAGGCCCTTAAGATAAAATGGAAGATGTTTTAAAATGGTTAATGTAATGAAAGATATGTTTCTATGAAATTGTGCTTAAGACACTTTTATGATATGATGACAATGATGATGATGATGTTTCTGCAATGTTTTAAATTGTGAGAATTATATGTACTTATTAAGCATTAGCTTAATCATATTTTATGTCATGTTGCAGATAAGGGTAAGAAAATCATGGAATAGGTGGAGGACATGGGAAGGCGTGTGAGCACAAAGCACGATGAATTTTAACCTGAAGCACGCCAAGAAGAACGTTTTTATATTTTAAATCAAGTTTCAGATTTTGAAAATTTTTTTTATGATGATAAATATTTTAAGTATTCTTGAACTATGGTTTTATAAGTTATTTAACATTTTAAGGAATTATGAACTTCCGCATTTTTATGAAAGGATGGTTTTGCTTTAAAAATTAAGTTTTCTTTAGGTATTTGGCTCGGTCGGCCTGCCGAAGTCTAAAGGTTCGGCCTGCCGATAATGTTTTCGGGCTACCGGACAAAGATGAGTTTTTAAGCAAGTTTTGCAAAGCCTCTGCTGGCTTGCCGGTTGGGAACTCTGACCTGCCGATCAGGTTCGGCCTGCCGAAGTCCCAAGTTCGGCCTGCCAAACTGTGGGAGTAAGTAAGCTTTAAATGTTATGATAATTGTTGAGATATGATGTGATGTTTTATAAGTCCTGATTTTACAACTTGGTATGCCTATAATATTAAATAAGTTCATGATTAATTTTAGTATAATTGAATAAATTATGATATGGAATATGTTAAGCAATATTATTCTAAACAATGTTAAAATTTATAAAAAAAAAATGTATGAATGGATCCTGGTTAAGTATGTTTTACTTTTACAATTAAAAGTATTGTTTAAGTTTGGTATTCATATATATGCTTATAGTCCAAGTAAGTATGAATGTAAGAATGTAACGACATCTGTGACGTCCGAACTAAAGGGTGTTACATGCCTGGAGTGAGCTCAATCTCGAATTCGACTTCTCTTTCAGGCGGTGACTCGTCAGATCATCAGGAAACACTTCTGCATATTCATGAGCTACATGCACATCTTTAATTCTTATCTATTCTTCTTGGCTTTTGTCTACAATGTTCGCCAGATAGCCCATGCAACCATTTGCTAATAACTTCCTTGCTTTCATCGCAGATAAAAACATGCTGGGTTTCTTTTTGGACTCGCCAACATAAATGAACTTCTAATCACCCTTTGGATGAAAGATCACCTTTCATTTCTGGCATTCAATAGAAGCATTGTACTTGCTCAAGAAATCCATCCCAAGAATCATATTGTAGTCATGCATGTCGATCACAATGAGGTCGATGAAAAGTTTCCTATCAGAAATCCATAGGGGTAGTATACGCAAACAGTGCGTAGATAATATCACTTCCCTAGAGGGTAGTGTCGTAGTGAATCCATGTCTCATAAGCTCTAATCGAACCCCTAACTTCTTAGCAAATGACATAGATACAAAAGAATGTGTGGCACCCGTATCAAAAAGGACATAAACATCATTAGATAAACTTGTTATCTGACCTGTGACCACATTTGAGGCTTCAGCAACCACTTGTTCCTTCGTCATGGCATAGATTCGAGCATTCGTTGGTGGGGCTTCAAGTCTCCCTTGACTGATTAGTGGCCCTTCAAGGAAAGGTTGCATCTGATGGAGTTGGGCTTGAGGAGGAGCTCTTTGAGGGACATTAGCATTCATCAGTTTGGGGCAGTTCTTGACAAAATGATCTTCACGCCCACAAATAAAACATTGGTTTGTCCCTAAGCGGCATTCTCCTGGATGTTTCTTTCCACATTTGACGCATGGTTGAAACTGCCTGCTATTGTTGTTGTGTTGACCATCATTATGCCTCTTGTTGTCTTGGCGCTGCTGGTTTTAAGGATTGCCATTCCTCTTATTGTTCCTCTAGTTCTGGTTGTTGTTGTTGCTGCTGTTGCTGTTGTTGTTGTTGTTGTTTCTGTGTGGAGGGCAGTTCTGGTTGTTTGCAGAATTGGCTTATTGACCAAACTGAGGCTGACTCTTTCTTAACTTTGATATATGGAACTCAGCACGTTGGGCCCTCATGACAACTTGCTCCTAAGTCCTGGGTGGACTAGCTCCATCAACGATCGCAGCAATTTCTAGCCTAAGTACTCCAATTAGTCTTATGACCCTTTCACTTTCATCAATAACCATCCCTGGGCATAGAGAGCTAGCTGGTCAAACTTTGTCACAACATATGTGACTAACATATCCCCCTGGCGTAGGTTCTTGAACTCCTCATAATGCTTCCTTGTAACGTTCATGTGGAAAAACTTCATGTTGAACTCATGAACGAAGTCAACCCATGTCATCTCTTCAACATTCCGACTCTGTTCGATGCTGTCCCACTAGATCCTGGCCTCCATAGTGAGGCAGTACAAGGCACAAAGGACCTTCTCATTATCAGTGAAGCCCATGAGTCTCAGAGTGGCTTCAATTGTCTTTAACCATCCTTGCGCGACCAGAGGATCCTTAGAACCCTTAAAGTCTGCTGGCTTAACCCTCTTCCATCTGACTAGAAGGGGTTCCTGATAGGCCGCTCTTGGTTCAACAGCAGGAGCTGGGACTTCATTAACTTGTGGCTGTGGCGGAGGAGGAGGCTCGTCATTGCCTCGTCGTTCGCCGTTCTAGCCATTGGCCCTTAATTCGGTAATCTCTCTTCTTTGATCCTCCAATTGCCTCTGCAGCTCGATGATCATCGTCATAAGCCTTTCGTTAGTCTGGGTGTGAGTTTGAATTCTTCTGTGGCCGTCCATTGTCAATTTCTTAAAAGATTTAGGAACTTAGAAATAATCTTCTAATATGAGACAGGTTTTCAGTACTAGAGCATCAATCATTAAACAACTAAACCTCATTCTTATCCTCATACTTGCATCAAAACATCTAACTTTAAAACATACTTACATGGAGGACTTGGACTGACGTGTGGTGATATGAATTGTAAACTAAAATTTGCTCTGATACCAAAGCCTTAACGGCCCTTACGGACGTCACAGATGTCATTACATATATTCTTTAATACTTTCATTTAAGAAAAAAACCTTCAATTAAACTTTTATTTTGAAGTCAACCATATAACTTAAAGATAATTTGAAAACATAATTTTAGAAAAGCATACCCAAGATCCATGCATACATTTTTTTTTAAATAAACATTTGCTCTCCTAGTTCGGCAAACCGAACTTGGGACTTTGGCAAGCCGAACATGATTGGCAGGCCGAAGTTCGTCCACCGGCAGGCCGGCAGAGGCTTTGTAAAATGGAGTTTCAAAAACTTTTGCTAGGTTCGGTAGGCCGATCACCATGTTCGGCAGGCCGACCGATTTAAAAAGCATTAGAGAAATTTACTTAAAAATATATATATAAATCAAGTCTCAATTCTTTAATATGCAGAAGTCCATATACTTAAAACTTGTTTCATTTTATCTTAAGGGCCCAAGTGTTCCACCATAATCATTATCATAGGCGCACCATCATGAGAGGAGAAGGGTAGCTAATCCTAAACAAAACATGACATCATAACTTATCATAACATAACATTGGTGTGCAACACTTACTTAGGTGATACATATATACATATATAAACTTTCATACTTTTGAAATATGTCATCATCATACATGCATAACTTTTGAACATCAAATCTTTCATGAGAAATATAAATGAAACCATCATAAAATCATCATAGATATCATCATGAACTTAATTTCAACCCTTTTATAAAATATATCATATTACAGGTGAGAATGTACTTACCTTAGAAGCTAGCTTACTTAACCTTATATGTATTGGTGGCGACGCCACGGTCTCGATGTGCTTGTTCCTTTGTGTGTTCATGCCATTTATTCATTTAAAAATAAAATTTAATACTAATTTTATAGAATAAAACATCCATTCCAAACTCATACATCACACATACATTCATCTCTTGCATACATAAATCATAACATGCATCCATAACCATAATCATCAAAAACATAAAATCATCATCACATACACATCACTAACCTACATGGTTTCAAGACTTAAAAACTTAACATTCACACATACTTTAGACACCATACTTGACAGGGTAAAGTTAATACATAAACATATTACCATGATTTTTCTTTAGTCTTAAAAATTACATTAAGTATCTAAAAACAAACCATACATTTCAAACATGAAATCCGCCAGAAATAGTAAGGCAGTGAACAACTTTATTCACATGTCCGTTTAACACATTCTAACATCATAGAAAGATCTACAAAAATTAACATATATAGTAGACATATAGAACCCTAACATATCCAAAAATTGGCTTCAAGAAAAATAGGAGTAGGTCAAAACACACATTTGAAAATCCGTAATAAAACTATCTTAGGTTTGACAGGCAGTGAGTAGTCTTTTGAAAACATTTTCTACAATTAAAACACATATATTTTAAATTTTAAAATTCATACTAACATCTTACTAACATATATTTCAATATCATAAAATTATTTCATCATCAATAAAATCATTTAAACATATAAAATGTCACATAACACAAAAGTCCAATATTAAAACAGTTTCTTGACCTAGTCTCGATAGAAATTTCATAACACATAATTCACTCATCAAAACATTACCAAACTTTGCATTCCATAACATAACATATACATGAACATTCTGCCAAATTTCGTAGCAAACAAAGCACATTTACCCCTTGAACAAAATCACATTTTTATGTATCATAGCCAAACAACAATATTTTACTGTGAGTGGTAGAGGATAGAAAATTCATAACTTAATTTAGAAAAATCGAAATGACTTGAAACTTGAAAGAACATTAACATAGCACACATATGAACATCATATTAAAAATTCAGAACAAAATAAAATACCTAGACAAAGTTACGGTAGACGGATTGAGGAGAAGAAATGCTTTTTCAGAATTACCAAAAAAATGAGTTCTTACCTTAAAAATTTCTTCTCAAAATCCTTGAACTTAACCCCCAATGGAAACTCAATATTTCTTACAAATAATCGCAGAGAAAATTTGAGAAGGAATGAAGAGGAAATGTGAAAAAGAGAGAGGAGAGAAATCAAGAGAAAGAGAGAGAGAGTGTAAAAATTTTTATCGTGAAAAGAGAATAACGTAAAATGAGCATAACGTAAAAAAAATGGAGTCAAAGCCCTCTATTAAGTCAAAAATTTTCTGACTAAATTAGAGGCCATCATCATCACGTGGAAATGGAGAGAATTGAGGGGAAAAAAGTCAAACTTCCAAGAATGGTTCAAGTTACCATATTTCACTTCTTCAAAATAGGAAACCATCTCAATTACATTCTATCAATGACAAGTCAAATGTTTTATTTCCTTAAATGAGGAAATTAATCCATAATTATACCAATTAATCACATTAAACCACCCAATCAATGTAATTATGTCAACAATAAATTTGGAGAGATTTCTACTGACTGCTCGTCAACTGTCATCCGCCTGTCGATTCCACAAAGTTTGGTCTATCGATGGTTTCCATCGGCCTGTCGATTCTTGGCAGACTTTTCGGCCTGCTGAATTGTCCTTAAAATTCAATACATCAACATCATAGCATTCAAGTCATCATTGCATCATAAATAAACATACATTGAAATTAACATGAACACTTGAGCACATCAATTCCACGCGATCGTCACCTATCATAGAACTTAAAATAAATAGTTAGTAACATAAAATCATGAATTATTAATAAAATTGCTTAACGTCTTAACTAACTTAGCATAATCCATTACATAAAAATTGGTGGGTGTTACATTAGGTCCATGAATACTGTTGGTGCATTTCTAAGTCCAAATAGCATAACCAAGAACTCATAATGACCAAATCGAGTTGTAAAAGCTATCTTTTAAATATTTGACTCCTTTACCCTTAATTAGTACTAGCGACATTGCAAATGAATCTTGGAAAATATCAAACCTCCTTTTAATCTATCAAACAAGTCATCAATGCGAGGTAAAGAATACTTGTTTTCCCCAGTAACCTTGTTTAGCTCTCTATAATCAATGTAGAGTCATAAGTTTCCATCAGTCTCCTTCCTAAATGGTTTCAGAGGATGTTATTGCTTCTGTTTCCTCTTCATTTGACCTACCAAGCTTCCCTTGACCAGGCATCATAGTGAAACTATTCCTCTTTTACTCTTTTTCCTTCTGCACACCAACTGAGGCTCGCTCAGGTATTTATGGCCATCTCCACAACTTAGCATGCTCCTTAATATAGCCACTCGAACATTGTTGGAAATAATAGCATCCAACCCTATTATAAAGTTAGCCACCTTATGGTTATTGTCATTAGCCACCCAAGGAGCAAATCTAGACAATGCATCAAACACAGCTACATAGTCATTAACCGACATGTTACTCTACACCAAATGGATCAAATCTGCTACTTTGGCCCTCCTGCTTTCTTTTCGAAAATACTTATTGTAGAACAAATTCTTAAATCCCTCCCAAGTAAAATTTCTTATTGTTGGAGTCAGCTTAATAGAATCCCACTAGTGTCTTATACTATTTTAAAGTAAGTGAACCGTACGCAAGACCCAATGTCTATCTTCTAGCTCCATATACTCATAAATACAATCTAAGCGCTTAATCCATTCCTCAACAACTATAGAACTAGTACAACCAGAAAATTCTTTTGGGCGTTGCTTCTTAAACCTTGCATGCAATGGCTCCAAATTATTATTCCTTAGAGGAGGTAGTGGTGCTGCATTTTGTTGCTCTCTTTGCTGAGCAATCATTTGCTAGAATTGTTAGTTCTGCGTTTCCATTTGTTGTTTGAATTGTTCCCTTTGCAACTGATCTTGATGTTCAGCTTGTATTGTCATATGTTTTGTTTGTTGCTGAAACATATTTGTCATCCCATCGAAAAATTGAGTCAAGTTTGGCATTTGTGGCTGTGCGGGATTCTCATGATGTTCTTGCCGACCTTGCTGATCATTAATATTACTAAGCCTTCTCCTTGGTGTCATTTGCATAATTAGTTTAGTTTCAAAATTATAGCACAATTTAAGTCAAAATACAATAAAAGTATTTAGTAAGACAAAACATATAAAGACATACGGGCTGGTTGATTCTTTGATCCAATGACATGTTCCCATGCACATACTTAATCTGCAGAAATGTTTTAAACCACCTTGTTCTGATACCAAAAATTGTAACACCCACTAACTAGCTTAGTTAGCAGGAAAAAATCACTATATTATGCATTTTAGTAATCTCAAATAACTGACAAGAAAATATAGAAAAGCAAGGAAAGCTGTTTGATTAAACACTAAGATTTAATACCTATAAACTTTCAATCATGATTGAAGTTAATAAAGTATGAGAAAACTAATATTTACGCCATTCTAGAGCAAAACTTTGGTAAAGCCCATTAAAAACATAGGCTATAAGATTTAGAGTCCAAATTATTGCAAAGCTTCACTTTGAGTGCAAAATAGCTTATAAAAACATAGGGTTTTGAAGGAATCCAAGTCTGGGGTTTTAAAGGTTACTTATTCTTGTACTCATTTGTGATTTTAGAGAGCTAAAAAGGCTGTATTTTCTCTTGTGTTTGAGGTATACAGAGTTTAGCAAAGTTATGTTTAAGAAGATGAAATTTTTTTTTCTTTTTTCTCATTCCTAGTAAGGCAAGTGTGTGCAATGTGCGAGGGAAAAGAAGAGAAACTAAAATATTTTCTAATTAGTTTTCGACAACTAAGGAGTAAGTGTAAGTGTCTGTTAAAGACAGCAATAAATATAATTTTCTAAATTATAGAAGCCCCAAAAAACTCAATATTGGCTCTAAAGTAACAAAAATACATATTCATTGCAAGTAAGTCTCTAGAAAAACTTTATAATAACGCTCATAGTGTAATCTAGTATTTTAAAATATTTATTCATTATATGCAAAATATTGTTTGGATCAAGCACAACAATGCCTTCTCTTCTGGCGACTGTCAGCTTTTTTCTATATGGTTACATAACACCACATGGTTAAATAATTTCTTTAGCACATTCTTATTAAAAATTCATTTTATGTAAAAATATTCAAACTTGCTAGAACTAAAACACTTAAGGAAATAATCATCAAATACTAAATGTACTTGTTAAACTTTTATTATTATTATTTTAATTAAGCTTGGAAACACTTTTGAATCCTTTAGGTAAAACCCTAATACTTAAACTTAAAGCAAAGTTATGTTTTGACTAGTTTTAAATGTATGTTATGGACTGTGGCATGTAAAGGATATTATATGCCATAATGGCTTTATGGGTTAAGTACTTGATGATTGAGAGATTAAAGTTAGATCATGACAAGAAAAAGTTAGCTTAATTGTTGCAATAAGTGCTGCAACATGTTTTGAAGCAATTTTTAATGATTTGCGTATTTGAGATACTTAGAGACTAAACTAGTTTTTGAGCTTAACATTAGATTTACTGAAAACATCAAGGTAAACAACTTTTATGAAGAAATTTTTCTCGAATTCCAATCCAACAAAGCCGAAAAGCATGATATTATATTCTGGCCATACTAAAAAGTGGCCAAAACTCCTTAATGACGTTTGATTTTGGAAAAAGTTGAATCATAAAAATTGTAGATTTTGTCGAAACTATTAAGTTTCGTGAAATGAGATTTTTGTCAATTCACATAGATTTTTAATTAAAAAATTTTATGAGATTTTTAATCATGAAATTTGAAAATGACTAAAACGGACTCTAAGCTTTTCGATTTAGCTTAAAGTCTTAAACAAGAAATGTCTATAGTGTTTGAGACAAACAGTGTCGAAATAGACTGATAGTGTCGACTAGATCTAATAATCGGATGCCATTTAAAAAGGACATAAGGCCAACTTATAGAAGGAAAGGATTAAGTTAGAAAATGCTAGAACAACATCCAAGTAAGTTTCATACTTATCTATGGCATAAAGAAAATGGTTTTTAAATGCTCTATATATATTTGGAATATGTTTTCATTTGTTATGCATATTGTTTTAAATACCAAGTCATGACTTACAATATGTTTAGCATTTGTCATACTTACAGTTTTAAACACTAAGTTATGTCACACAATATGATCTCTAAGATTACAAGATTAAAAATCTAAATCCTCAAATCAAAATAAGTCAGTATCGTACCAACCTTCCGATCCAAGGGGAAGGTCATATTAAATTAAATTAAATATTGGTGTTCAAGAATCATGTGTACCTTGTACGAATACTCAGGCCTACAGTTCAAGATAAGCAAGATAAGGAAGATGATAAGATATTCATAATCAAGCATAAATGGAGCCATGCATTAAGAAATTGCTAGTATTCCTTTAAAAATGTTTTATGAGATATGTTTGGGCTTATTGAGTGAAAGGTCTTTCAGTACCTTCATGCTGTAGGAAATCCTGCCAAAAGGCTAGTATTATTCTTTGATGAGCTTGGCACAACAGAGGGATAGATGCGAAGATGGAGCTATGGATCCTACTATAGTTAATTTTTGATGTTTTGAAAATCATTAATTATTACAGTTTTTACAAGACAATATGAGTATATGATTTAATGTTATAAGTGAGCAAATGATTTAAGCATATTTACGATGACCATTAAAAAAGTAAGTTTTTTTTTATATTTCGTATTTTTTTTATATTTCGCATATATTTTCTTATTGATAAGCAAGACTAAAACTAAAAAACAAGTTGAAGTAAGCTAAGCAACAACTCAAGTAGCCAGGTTGTTATAGCACAAATTGTATATATATTTATTAAGCAATAAATTAATGTATTTAATAGTGTTATACATTCCACACCTATAACAAGTTTCTACATATTTTCTCTAAAAACATTTTAGCAAACTAACTATTATTATATAATGGTGTTCATTTCATTATCTAACTAGGTTGGTGGAAGGTTTATTTTGTTTTGAGTTGTATTGGTGTGGGTTTGATTTAGATAAAGGAAAAACAAAAGTAATATATGTTGTGGAATTAGAAGAAAATGGATTTTATGCTAAATTTAGCTAGAAAGGGCATGCATGATAAGAGTTTAATGACATGCGAAAGTGAAAAAACCTAGGTTACTTTGTTTTACCTCTCCATGACTAGCGTTGAATTATTAAATCTCGATGCCTTGTTTTGACTTGTTTATAACATGATTATGATACCATGAGAAACTAAGTCACTTTGTAAGTTTTATTTGTTTGGATGGTTGGATTGAGAAGGATTACCTAATATCACGTGGTGTAGCTCTAACAATAATCCCCTTAAGTCGATTCAAAAGAATCTAGGGTGGTGTAGCTTATTCTTATATGATTTTAAGTGTTAAGCATCATTGGACACATGGGTGGCTTGCATGTGGGTTTCTTAATAGTTTGAGTGCAATCTTACAAATTTTGATCGGGGTCAAATTTTTAGAGTTTAATGGATTTTTAGTTTGAACTATTTATAAATAGAAACAAAGGTTCTAATTTGAAGTTGTTAGCTATTAATAAGTTTTCTTACTAACTAGAGATTATTAGTACTCACACCATTCTTAGGTTAGTATCTAATCTTGTGACTTAAAATATGTTTTAGTTTAAACACAATTATCTTCTAGAACATGTTTTAGAGGAGAAAAAATAATGAAAGTTGCTTTCTTAGACTTAGGAAGCTAAGTGGTAGATTAATATGCATATATAGGGACTACCCATTTAGAAATCAAAAATTGTATCTTCTATTGAAAATTTAGGCATGAATGTTGTTAGAACCTTCAATATATGATTTAAGTTTCTTGTAGCCAGAAAAATCATGTTAATTAGACAACCGTAATCTAAGTTATGAAAGTTTAATATTAAGATAAATTTTAGAATTTCTGCAGGAAAAACCTAATTCTATAGCTAGCTTTTGATCAAGTTTTAGAGACCTTAGCTAGGTCAAAATTAAACATATAATTCATTTTTCGAAAGCTCTAGGTCATAGCGTCATTTAGTTAATAATTTTGTAATTCTTGGAAATGTGTAGAATATTTTATGAATATTTCTGCAATAGTAGACAAAACTGTATTTTCAAGTAATTGGTAAGACAAGAACCTAAACCCCCACTTTTGATATATGATAGCTACATCTAATCCACCTTAATACCTCTTAGAATATGTTGCAAATGATATGTGACACTTAGAAATAGCTCATTTAGAATTTTGTGGCCCAAGTTGTACGCGTACAATGTTTTACTTAAAAAACTTTCCTAATGCATGTTAAACACTTAAAAGTCTAGGAAATTGATTTTTTAGGAATTATTTGAGAAGTTTAGAGAGCTAGAATTATGGCATGTAATGGATCATTAAAAGCTTTCTCTGTTTACTTCCTTTTAGCACTAATTTTTTAATCTTTGAAGAATTTCATTGTGAATGATCCTTTAGAGTTTTTTATTTCTTGTTTATAGACATTAAGCCTATTGTCTTGCTTTCCATGATTACACCATGAGTGCTTTTGAATTATTTTTGCTTGAGTTTATATCAATTTCCTCTTTTGCATTGTTTTCCTTTATTGAATTTGTTTTAGATATTTCATGATCTGGTTTAGATTTTAGAAAATGGTTTTTCACTGATATTGAAATTTTGGATAAGATTTTGGAGTATGTATATATATATGTATGTATAGATTATATATTTCTAAAAACCTTCTAAAGATTTGAGTTCATGAGTCATGGTTTTTAGAAGAGATGTTTTGGATATGGATAGTAAAAATAAGATTTAGGCTTGAAATGAGAAATTCCAAGCATAAATGATTATAAATGCTATCAAAAAGTAAGTATTGCTTAAAAGTTGGTTTTGAAAGGATAACCAAAGAGAGATCAGGTTATGAGATATAATCTTGGAGGCATGCCCCTATATCTCAATCACGACACTCAGTAGCATGGGTGATTGGCAAAGAGCACTGCGAGTATATATATATATATATATATATATGTTGATATTAGATATCAAATAATTTAAATGTATACCGTTTAGATAAATGGTTATTGGATTACAATTTCTATTAATTTTATCATTCATTTAAATTCTGTTTTTACACAAGAATGTGTTATATCAAGCTTTTTCGCATATTCTCTAGGCTATATTTGAAATGACATAATATTGGCAATGTTATATCTCATAACCTGACATAAATTAAATCATAAAGCATAACTCAAATGCCCCTATATAACCTTGGCGGCATGCCCCCTATTATACATCAAGTTGTATCTGTTGAGGCTTGATAGTTTTCCACAAATTTAGTTAGTTATTTACATTTGAGTTATGCATTATGATTTAATTAATGTTAGGATCTTTTTTTTTTGGGGTATGACTTAATGTCTTATTATCATGATAAGTGCTTAATCTTATATAGTTTTCTATTATATTTCCTTATATTTTATTTCTTCATTTCTCGATTTTCATGTGATATATGTTTTTGTATTTTGTACATGTTTTGAGACAATGGAATGAAAAGAGGGAAAAAAATGATGACTTAGGAGAATAAAGAATCACATTTCCATATTTCCTATCTTATCGGGTGCCGCAACATGAAGAATAGGCATTGCGGCTTGCAAAATGGAAGATTTCAAGCCAAATCCTAAGAGCTGGGCACTACAGCATTGGCCTTGGGGTGCCATAGCACCCATTTGGCCACTAGGAAGCGTGTTGCGGCGCTAGATTTTATGTGAAAAATGATAGGCTACAGCTCTCTCTTTCAAACCACAATGTATGTTGATGTATTCTTACCTGATTTTTAGTCCAAAAAGGCTTTAAACTTTCCTATTTCAACCCTAATATTGCAAACTATAAGATAGTGCATGAGGACACCCTTTTGTCTGAAATTCTCAACCTAAGGAGAAAAGAAGAAGAGAGAAAGAGAGACACAAATGTGGCTCCAAACAAATCATCAGCTTACAGATTTTTCAAGACCACAGTGTTTCTTCTTTTCCTTCATTCCCTTGAACTCCTAAATCATTGGTTTTTATTTCTTTAATTTTATTTTCAATTATATTAGGCTAATTTTATTTTTGATTCACAATGATTTCAAAACCATAGACATAGCTATACAATTATATTTTTAGAATTATTTTCAATTTTCCAATCTAAATTGTTTATGTTCTTCCATAATTATTGTCATGCTTGTTTTCTTGTTTTATTTGGATGACAAACTAAATTATTAGATTGGAATCTTTGATCTATAGTCGTCTCATTTTTCTAATCACAGGTAGCAAATTGTGGTAAATAATTATAGGAGACTTTTGTTTGATTGTGATGTAAAACATAAGTTAGGATGAATGAACTTAGCTTGCGTATTTGTTTCTTAAATCACCCTATCTTTCTTATCTTAATTCTCCTATTAATTGAATCTAAAGTGCTTATTCTAGGTTATTTGATAAAAAGTGATTTAATAAAGAGCTTGTTTTATTAAATGACATAGTAAGGAAGATTAGGATAGCAAAGTTTGTTATTATCTACGGTTGGTCGTTTTTATAGGAAATTGGAAGTAATTTTGTGATTAATTGCAATGTTATTGTCTAGTAATGGAGAATGATTGTTTAACTAGTTTTCTCATCCTTGTTTATAATCTCTTGAATTTTTGTTTCTCTATTATTTCTTAATTTTTGTTTTCTTTATCTTTAATAGTTTAGTTGATGAAATTCAACCTCTCTATTTATATATAAAATAATAACTTCTTAATTAGGACCAATCCTTTAAGAGAATGACCTTTGCTCATCACTAAACTTAGTAACGACTATTTAATTAGCAAGGTTTAATTTGGTACTCCCTTAGAACCTATCATGTTGTTTTCTGTTTTTCTCTATTATTTTTCAATATGATTTTAATAATTTCTTGTTTAATTGTTAACTTCGTTGTTTCTTGATTATAGACCCAAAAGCTATACTCTTCATAATATATCATATTATGAGGCTCCAAATATTAGTTTTGTCTATAATCTCTCATAATATATATGTTTCCCCATAGGCTATCCATAATTGGATGAATGACAAGTTCTGATTTACCTCCTTATTCTTTTGTCTCAAAGTTTCATTACCTCACTAATTTGGAAACTCCATTCGTAACAAATACAAATGGGAAAACATCCGATTACCCTATATATCCACATGAATGAAACCTCATTCTTTTCTAATTTTCCAAATAATGCCTTGAAACGATAACATTAACTCTTTGTTAGAGAGATATTGATTTTGTATATAGAGATTATGCTTTCATAGAATATAGGTTGCATCTCTAACATATTGACAATAGAGTCTTCATTCATTGAAACTCTTGCCTTTGGCATATCAAAAGATACGAGCTACAAATATAGGGTTGTGAATCCACTTTAAGATTAAGATAACATATAGATGATTGTCAAAGCTACTATCAAGGAATAACATGCAAGTGAGAAGAGTTCAGAGAAGTACACAAGCAGTTGATGGAGGGACTATTCAAAGTGTGGAAGTGAATAGGGTGTTTAGGAAATGTGGTTAGAATTGAAACTTTTGAACTGAAATGTGACACCCCCTTATAGACGTCACAGATGTCATTACATTCATTCATTAATACCTTTATTTTAAGATAAAGTATGTGTACGTAACATAATTTGAAAACATACCCTAAGATCCATGCATGCATTTTTTTTTTGCTTGATTATAAACATTCTTTAATTAGTTAAATATTCCAAATAATAAAATCATAATTTAAAATGAAAACGTCACCACATTTAAAAATCTGCTCTCACTATTCGGCAGGCCGAACTTAAGACTTCGGTAGACCGAACTTGATCGGCAGGCCAGCAATCCACCGGCAGGCCGCCCAAGGCTTTGGACATCTGAGGTTTTAAATTTGCTAAGTTCGGCAGGCCGACCATCAATGTTCGGCAGGCCGACTGACTAAGAAGAAAATTTTAAGAAATTAATTTAAGACGAGATTCAATACTTCAATATGCAGAAGACAAATATACTTAAAAAGACATAAGATAAAATAATAAAACTTGGTTGATAAATTCTTTAAAAATTATCAAATAAACATGTTTAAATTATAACACATAGTTTATATCTTTAAAACTTCCTACTTTGGCGTTCTTCCGTTTATAATTCATTGTCCTTGGCTCACACACCTTTCCATGTCCTCCATCTAATCCATAACTTTCTTACCCTTATCTGCAACATGATATAAAACTGAGAAGCTAATGCTTAGTAAGTACATTTATACCTCACAACTTAAAACTTTTTATGAACATCATCAACATCATCATCATAATAGTGCACTAAGCATAATTTCATAAGGAACATATCTTTCAATGCATTGTCCATATTAAAACTTTATTCATTTTATCTTAAGGGCCCAAGTGTTGCACCATAATCATCATTGTAGGCGGGCCGTCATGAAAGGAGAAGGGTAGCTAATCCTAAACCAAACATGACATCATAATATATCATAACATAACATTGGTGTGCAACACGTATTTAGGTGATACCTATATATACATATTTAAACCTTCATGCTTTAAAATACGTCATCAACATACATACATAACTTTTAAAACATAAAAATCTTTCATAAGTAATATTTGAATGAAATCACCATTAAATCATCATAGATATCATCATGTACATAATTTCAAACCTTTATAAAACATATCATGTTGCAGTTGAGAATGTACTTACTTATGAAGCTTACTTAACCTTAATTTTGTAGGTGACATCGTCGCGGTCTGGATGTGCTCGCCCTTAGTGTATTTAAGTCATACATTCATTAAAATGACAATTAACATTTAATTCAAAGAATTATTCATCACAATACACATTTACCATTACCATATATCATCACACATACATACATCTCTTGAAACATAAATTTATAACTTGTTTCATTAACCATAAATCATTAGAACAAAACTATCAACACAAACATTTTTTGACCTTCATTAATTCTTAATTCAATAACTCAACATTCACACACAATTTAGGCACCAAAATTGGCAGAAACCAAAATAATACATAAACATGCTATCACGATTTTTCCCTTAGTCATAAAAATTACATTAACAATGTAAATAAATCACATATCATACAATACAAAATCTGCCAGCAATAATAACAAAGTGAGCAGTCCCTACTAACAGTCACATGATAAATTATTTACATCCCAAAAAAAAAAAATTCCATAAAAATCCTGCATACAATAGACACTAAGAACCTCAACATATCCAAAAAAAATCACCTCTAAATAAATTCCATATAATCCAAAACATACAGTGAAAGATGTGAACAAAAATAACCTTCAACATATAGGCAGCGAGTTGCATACATTTTTCATATTCCAATATTTAAAATAAAATTACTATTACCCCTAAGATTTACATAACAACATATTATCATTCATTACTGTACCACAAAAATTCTCATCACCAATATAATCATTTAATCATACAAAAATCATCACATAACAAAAAGTCCACACTACTACAAACTGTGGATTCCACGACGGTTTATAACTGCCGTGAAAAAATTTCACGACAGTCAAAAAAGCATCATGAAAGCTTGAGTCGTGGTACAACATCGAGTTTTCATGATGGTTTTTACCGTCGTGTAATAGGAAAATTGGCGCCATAAGAGGTAAAATGGGGTCCATTTCCACGATGGTTTCATGAAAAACTGTTGTGGAAAGTAAAGATTCCACGACGGTTTTTCATGAAACCATCATGGAAACTCAAAAATTCCACGACGGTTTTGCAAAAAACTGCCGTAAAATAACAGGTTTCCACTGACAGTTTCATGCAAAACCGTTGTGGGAAACCTAAAGTATACCAGGATATAGTTTGCCCCAATTTTATCAAAGTTGATGAAGTAGTAAACGTCTTCATACCCCACATAGATAGGCAATTCATTGCCAGTGACATTTACTAGTATCGGGCACTGAATGGTCGACCCATCGCGCATGAAAGAATGTGCGTATAGAGCCAATTGCATAAATTCTTGAGGTACTGAAGTGAAGTTAAATGCTTGCAGTTGCTCATTAGCAACGGTTTTCCCTTGTTCTTGTTCTACCTTAGGTTGTGATTCTTTTGCTTTTGTAGAGCTTTTCTTTTTTTGGTGTTTCTTTCCACTTAGATCTTGTGGAACATGGCTAGGTGCTTGACTCGTCTTTGTCGATGACTTCAACTAACCTCTTCAGCCATGAGACGAAGCTTTTGGCTGCTTCACCCACAGTTGTTCCTTCAAGTGTTGGAACAGGCAATTCAGCTATTCTAACTCTGATGGTAGTGATGCTAACGCGCACATTCTCTTCCCCTAATAGTCGTCCATGAACAGCATTAGTTGGAAGACTCTCCATCCACACCTTCCCAAGCACAACAAGTGCACGCCCACCATTAACTCTATCCTTAAAGAAGAGCTTACATTGGTCGGGCTCTTGATGAGGAGGTGACAATTGGACTTCTAGAGATTCTGGAGCTTCTGGACCTTTTGCTACATTATTGGGAGGGTTACAACTAGCTTTGATGCTATTGCGTTGTGAGATGCTATCATCCGTCGACTTGGCATGTCCTTGGGAAATGAGCTTCGTCACAAGACCCCGTAGTTCTACAATCTCCATTTGCATCTTCAACATTTAGGAATTCAATTTTGAAGTACTTGATTGGAGGTTGAAGTATTGAGACTGCTTCACATACTTCGATTGACTACGAACATGTCCTGAATGTTTCGGTTTCCCTAGTGCCATCGTCAAAATGTCATCATTACCGGCCGATTGGAAGCTCCCTTGACTTTGTTGTGTTGTGTATTAATCCTGTAAAACAACACAACCATGTTATTCAAGCAATCCTTCATTTGCTATCAAATTACAAATTAATTGTTCATGGTTAGTAAACTTACAATCAAGTTCCCAATTTCTGCTACTTTTGGATTTTTGAAGTGGCCATCGGGACCTTGACGTGATTTGACCCACAACTCCTCAAGTGTTGGTCTTTGCAAACTGTGTTATGCTATGTTAGTAACATAGTAATGATAGAATAATTGATATATGTAATATGAGTAAAATATTAATATACCAAGGATTGTTCGAGCTCTCTATATCTGACTCGGCCAACTATAGAGCAGTATTCATTTTTTGCTCTTATTTTTCTTGCGTTTGATGATAGCAGTTAGAATTTGATGGAACATCGATACCTCATAAAAGCTTCCCACTCATCATCATTTATGGAGGGATAGTAGTGTACTACCATAGGAGGCTGTTTATATACATTCTCATCCTCCTCCGGAATAGAAAGGTATGGCTGTATGAAGGTAACATAGAGGTCGGATCTGAACCCCTTTGCTAATTTGCGACAAACCTTCAAAGCCCTTTTCCTATACCAATCCTCGACTATAAAAGTTACGTATATCTCTCTCCAAATCACATCTTTTACTTTATCTAAATCCTTAGACCTCTAATCTTTTGTCCATATTGGAACGTGCTCTCAATTGAGAACTTTGATCCAACTGCTTAATTCATGGCCGGGTGCGCCTTCCAGTTGGCCTTTTGAATTAAAAGTCACTTCAATTCTTAAACCTTTCTTTCTCACCCGATGAATTTTTTTCATTAATGTACCCCTTCTCTCAAAATCTACTTTCGGATCAAATTTGATTTGCCTTCGTGGCTTACTGTGTTGGTTTCCTTGCTATATTGCAATGAAGATGGAGTGCAGTCTTCGTACTCGTCCTCGTACTCATCCTCGTACTAGTCACTATCAATGGGGCGAGACATTGTACCTGTGCAAAGTATTCCAAAACTAACACATACACACTAATATTAAATCACAAACTACACATATTCACATCTTCACATATTCCACTTCTTACATTTTAACACAATTTCACATATTTATTTAATTTCATATATTACACATATTCACAAATTTAGAATTTCAATTACATATATAATTTCACAAATTGCACATATTCACATAATTTCACATATTACACATATTTACATAACCTCACATATTACACATATGCACAACTTTACATATATTGACATAATTTGACGTATTCAAATCTTGACATATTCACAAGTTTACAATTTCAACAACACAATTTCACATATTCATTTCATTTCACATGTTACACATATTGACAAATTCACAATTTCAATTACATATATAATTCCACAAATTACACAAATTCACATAATTTCAACTCCAATTGTACATACTCACATATCCTCACATAGTACACATATGCACATCTTTACAACTTTAATTACACAATTTCACAGATGGGCGAGGGGCGGGTGTGGGGTAGGGGGGCTGGACGAGGGTCGGGCCTCGTGGTTGGGGGGGGGCTGGGAGAGGGGGGTTGGGGCGAGACTGGGAGAGGGGGGTGGGGGGAGGGGCTGGGTGGGTGGGGGGGGGGCGAAGGGGAAGAGGAGAGAGAGGGAGGGGGAGCTTACCGGCGGTGGAGGTGATGGCAACCCGATGGAGGTGCTGGCGGCGTGGTGGAGGCGAGTTTAGAGAGAGAGAAAGAGGGATTTTAGAAAGAGAGAAAGAGAGATTTTAGAGAGATAGAAAGAGGGATTTGAGAGAGGAGAGTGAAGCATCTTGGGAACCTTAGGCGCGCATAGATATAAGGTGGGGTGGCGCGAATTTCAAAAATTTGAAAAATGCACCTTTCACAACCGTTTTTGTGAAAACGGTTTTTTGAAAAACCATCGTGGAAGACTAGGTCTTCCATGACGATTTTTCACAAAAGGGTCGTGGAAGACTAATTCTTCAAATTTTTGGAATTTTTTAAAAATGGTCATGGAATCTATATATTCCACGATGGTTTTTGTTAAAACTATCGTGGAAGATAGTTTTCCACGATGGTTTTTGCAAAAGCCATTGTAAAAAAGTTGTCTTAAACATTTCCTACACATGATAATATTCTTTGCTACCCAGGGTGGCCAGCCCGTATGTTAAGCATCCAATGGCCCAGAATCATGAATAGTTTATCTCTGTTTTCATCACAAATGTAACTATAGATACATATACAAAACTCGTTAAAGAAGATTGAAAAATGAAATAATTTAAAGAAAAATCTTAAAAGTAAATTAACATAAAAAGGTTTATTGATGCTCATCTTTTTATCTTTTTTTTCATTAGTTCCTCAATACATATCCATTCCACATCTTCATGAAGCAAGTGCAAAACATCATCTTCAAAATTATCTATCTCTTCAATTAGTGGCAATCCCTGAATGAAGGGATGTCTGAGCAATCCTCATCAACTTTTTCACCGTCGATAACTATTCTTGGCTTTGTCGGGATGACTAGAGACAGCTCCATGTCTTGGGGATCTATGATATAAAAAACTTGGATTGCTTGTGATGCCATAATGAAGGGATCATTCCTGTATCCCAATCTTTTAAAGTCAACCACTGTGATGCCGTCATCGTCGTTCTTAACATAGTTATTGTCGGCCCACTTGCAATTAAAAAGTGCTATGCGGAATCCCCCATAATCAAGTTCCCAAATATCTTTAATGACGCCAAAGTAGTTTATGATCCCATATACCTGATTCTTGTCCTTGGCGGATGCAATATGTATAGCCTTACACGGAGAGTCACACCACTATTTTGCACCAGATGCTTCTCATCTCTTTCGCGAGTGTAGAAAGTGTAACCATTTATGGAATATGACGTATACATTGTAACTACCGACAACGGTCCTCTAGATAGGTTCTTCAACTGCTGTGACATGTTCTCATCTTGTGATGTGGAGCACTTGCCATAGATGTGTGCTCTAATCCACAACCAAAAGCTCTGGTTGTGTTCATCTTGCAACCACTTCTCATTTCTTGCTCTTTTTGGGTATGCTTTTTTTAATTCGTTCATGTGCACCTCAAAGAAAGGCTCCACTTCATTAGCATTGTGCAAGACATAAAGACAACTTGCTCTCATTCCTCTCGATTTACTGATGAAGGATTGCCCGTAGACAGTCCCCTAGCCTCAATGTTTATAGTCTTTGGCACCCCAATTGTGTCTGCATTAGATAGGTACTCAGCTATGTAACTTTCCACAATACATCCCTCTGGCCTATTTTGATCTCTCACATAGCCCTTAAAAACCTTCATATATCTTTCAAATGGGTACATCTATCTCAAATATACCGGTCTGCATAACTTAATTTCACGTACTAAGTACACCGTTAAATGAATCATGATGTCAAAAAATGCTAGTAGAAAATACTTTTCAAGCATGCATAAAGTTTGCACCAACTTCGATTGCAATGACTCTAGTACAAGTGGATCAATGACCTTCGAGCATATTAAATTGAAGAACGAGCATAACTTGGAAATTGTAAATCTCACATCCTTTGTTAGAATTCTCTACAAAGTAAGTGGTAGTAATTGCTGCATCAACACATGACAATCGTGTGTTTTCATTGTTAGACATGTATGCTCTAAGGAGTAAAAATTTCAAACTTGTGTTTTGGAAAATACTCTGATGAAAAATTTTTAAAATTCCGCTGCGCACTATTGTTTCCAACATTCATGCCATTAAGTTTCAAATCCTTCACTGACACCAACTTTTTGAGGTTTAAAGAATACCCATCTGGCACTTTTAATGAAGCAAGCCATTCACAAAGCTTTCTCTTTTCCGCTCTGGATAATGTGTGCTTTGCCGAAGGTAAGTAAGTATAGTTTTCTCTTTTCTTAGGAAACAAATTAGGCCTAATATCCATTTCCATGAGATCCAACTGAGTTTTTTCACCATCCTTAGTCTTGCCTGGAATGTCAAGCAACGTGTCGACTATAGATTCACAAACGTTTTTCTCAATATGCAAAACATCCAAGTAATGATGAACAAAAAGTGTCTTCCAATAGGGAAGATCAAAGAAGATTGATCTTTTTTTTCCATGGTCCATCATTTGGAGGCTTGTTCTTACCTCGCTTTCTCTTTCCGAATACGACTCTTATATCTTTTACTATTTCAAATATTTATTCACCTGTCAAAGGGCGAGGGGGGTCTCTTTCTTTGCTGTTGCCATCAAAGGCTTTCTTTTGTTTGCGGTAGTGATGATCTCTTGGCAACCATCTTCTATGACCAAGAAAAATGGTTTTCTTTCCATTCTTCAACCGTTTGTAAGACATTTCTGTCATGAAAATAGGACAACCAATAGAACTCTTCACTGAATAACCAGATAAATTGTCATATGCGGGGAAGTCATTAATTGTCCATATCAACATTGCACGGAGTATGAACGTCTGTTTTCGGTAAGCATCTCTAACTTCAACTCCAATGTCCCACAGCTTTTTTAAGTCATCGATTATGTAACACCCGCCTATTTTATGTAACGGACCACGTTAAGTTAGTAACGTTGATAAGGAATTTTATTAATAAATTACGTTATATGATATGATATATGATGTGCATGTTACTAACTTTTTATGTCAAGTTTTCTAACAGGTGACGACCGAATGGGATCGTTGTGCTCTAGTGTTCATGTGAAATTTTGAATGTATGTTTATTTATGATGCAATAATATATGAATGTTTTACTGTATGGCATTTAAGGACAGTTCGACTAGGCCAAACTTTCAAGATCGGCAGGCCGAACATTCTGCCTGAGATCGACAAGCCGAAGAAACTCATCGGCAGGCCGGACTTGTGGAATCGACAGGCCGAAGAGGGAAAATCTGTAGGCCGAACACAGTTGACTAGCAGTCAGCAGAAATCTCTCCAAAATTATGGCTGAGTTAATTACGTTAATTGGATGATTTAATGTGATTAATTGGCATAATTAAGGATTGATTTTATCAGTTAAGGAAATTAAAGGGGTTTGACCTGCATTGATTTGTGTCAATTTAAATGGTTTCCAATTTTAAATGGGCAAAATATGGAAAGTTATGAGTGATTGTTTGGTTTTCTCTTTTCTTTCCTTTCTCCACGCCTCTTGTCTTCCTCAATAGTCAGAAAATTCTGACTTAATGAAGGGAATTGAATTCCCATCAATTATGTTTATTACGTTAAAATTTTAACAGTTTCTTTTTTCATTCTTTTCTCTCCTTCTCACGTTTTTCTCTCTTAAAATTCTAAGAAACAATTGTTCTCTCTTCCTCTTCTTCTCCAGTCAATTCACTCTCCCTCTCTCACGAAAATTCTCTGCAAATATTGAAAGAAAAGTCTTGTTTCGTTGGTTAAAATTCAAGAATTTGGAGAAGAAACTTCAAGGTACGAATTCGGCTTTTCTGGTATTTTTGAAAAGAAATTCTTCTCCTCGTTTCGTCTACAATATCTTTCTATAGGTATTGTGTTTTGTCTCAAATTTTTAAATGTGATGTTATGCATATATGTTATATGGTGTTTTTCTAATTTCATGTCATATGCAATATGAATGTTCTATGAAAATATGAATTTTCTGTCTTCTACTCTTCACAGTAATGTTACTGTTTAATTTTGATAGATGAAAAATGTAATGATTATTCAAGAGGTAATGAATGATGTTTCCATGAAAAGTTGTTAAGAATATGCATATGTATATATGATGAATGAATTTTATGTTATGAAATTTTTATGAGATGACAATGAGAAAACTGTTTTAATAATGCTATTTTTGGAATTGTTTATGAAATGTTATATATATATATATTTAAATGATTTTATGATAATGAAATGATTTTATGCATGAAAATAAGATGTTGTATGAATTATTAAATTAAAGAATATGTGTTTTGAATTATTAGAAAACGTTTTTCAAAAAGATTTTCATGTTTATAATGTAGGAAATGTCTTGATGATAATTTTATGATGATGATTACGAGATATGTATGTAATAAGTGATGGATGTATACATGGATATACTATGAATGAATGTTATGAGAATGGATATTTCATGATATGTATTAATGTATTGCATCTTTAAATGGAAAATGGCATGAACACTCAAGGAATGAGCACTACGAGACCGCGGCATCGTCACCAAATCACGTTAAGTTTAAGTAAGCTAGCGTTAAGGTAAGTACATTCTCACCTGCAACATGACACATGTTTTTACAAGGTTTGATGTTATGTTCATAATGATATTCATGATTTCTATGGATATTTTTCCTTAAGGATTTCTATGAAAGATTTTCATGATTTTAAGTTATGCATGATGTTTATGGCATGTTTTAAAGTATGAAAAGTATGTATATATGTATCACCTAATAAGTGTTGCACACCCAATGTTATGAAATGTTATGTTATGATGTCATGTTTGGTTTGGGATTAGCTACCCTTCTCCTCTCATGACGGCGCGCCTATGATGATGTTTATGGTGCAACACTTGGGCCCTTAAGATAAAAATGGAATAAGTTTTAAAATGGTCAACGTAATGAAAGATATGTTTCTATGAAATTGTGCTTAAGGCACTTTTATGATATGATGACAATGATGATGATGATGATGATGATGATGATGATGTTTATGAAAAGTTTTAAACTGTGAGAATTATATGTACTTACTAAGCATTAGCTTAATCATGTTATATGTCATGTTGCAGATAAGGGTAAGAAAATCATGGACTAGGCGGAGGACATGGGAAGGCGTGTGAGCGTTATGCATGATGAATTGGAACCGAAAGCACGCCAAGAAGAACGCTTTTATGTTTTTTTTATTAAGTTATATATTTTGAACATATATTTTTATGTTAAGATTTAAGAATCTTATATTATAGTTTTATAAGTTATTTTATCATTTTTTATGAATTATGAACTTCCGCTATATTTTACGAAAAGTTTGTTTGTTTTAAAATTTAAGTTTTCCAAGGAAATTGGTCTCGGACGGCCTGTTGAACTTTTTGGCCGGCCTGCCGATGTCCAGAAGTTCGGCCTGCCGAACATGGATGAGTTTTTGGTCTGAATTGCAAAGCCTCTGCCGGCCTGCCGGTTGAGGGAACTCCAGCCTGCCGATCATGTTCGGTCTGCTGAAGTCCCAAGTTTGGCCTGCCGAACTGTGGGAATAAATGATTTTTAAAGGTTGAGATGATTAAGGAGATTTGTTGTGATGTTTTATTAAGTCCTGATTTTTATAATTTGATAACCTATATTATTAAATAAGTTTATGATTAATTTAAGTATAATTGAACAAATTATGATATGAAATAAGTTAAACAATGTTAAGTTTAAAAAAAAATTTGAAGGTATGAATGGATCCTGGTTATGTAAGTTTAAGTACTTTTAAAATCAATAGTACCATTTAAGTTTGATATTATTTATATGTTTAAAGTTTAAGCAAGTACGAATGCATGTATGTAACGACATCTGTGACGTCCGAAGTAAGGGGCGTTGCAGGCTTTGGTATCAGAGAGAATCTTTCGATTACAATTCATATCACCACACGTCAATCGAAGTCCTCCATGTAAGTATGTTATTAAGTTAGATATATTGATTCAAGTCTGATGATAAGATTAAGGTTTGAATGTTTAATGATTAATGACATAGTAGTGAAAACTTGTCTCATAAATGGAAGATTATTTCTAAGTCCTAATTATTTTAGGAAATTTACGATGGACAGGCCACAGAAGAATGCAGACTCGCACCCAGACCAATGAAAGACTCATGACAATGATTGCTAAACTACAAAGGCAGTTGGAGGATCAAAGAAGGGAAATAGCTGCATTAAGGGCCAACAGCCATAATGGTGAACAACGAGGCAGTAATGTGCCTCCTTCTCCTCCTCCGCAGCCACAAGTAAACGAAGTCCCAGCTCCTGCTGCTGAACCAAGAGCAGCCTATCAGGAACCTCTTCTGTTCAGATGGAAGAGGGTTAAGCCAGCGGACTTCGAGGGTTCTAAGGATCCGCTTGTAGCTCAAGGATGGTTAAAGACGATCGAAGCCACCCTTATACTTATGGATTTCACAGACAACGAGAAGGTCCTCTGTGCCTCGTACTGCCTGACAATGGAGGCCAGGATATGGTGGGATGGCATCGAACAGAGCAGGAATGTTGAAGAGATGACATGGGCTGACTTCGTTCACGAGTTCAACATGAAGTTCTTCCACATGAATGTCACGAGGAAACATTATGAGGCGTTTGAAAGCTTACGCCAAGGGGATATGTCAATCACAGATGTGGTGACAAAATTTGACCAGCTTGCTCATCTATGCCCAGGGATGGTTATGAATGAAGGTGAAAGGGTCAGAAGGTTGATCAGAGCCCTTAGGCCAGACATTGCTGCAATTGTTGATGGGGCAAGTCCGCCAAAGACCCAAGAATAGGTTGTTATGAGAGCCCAGCGTGCTGAGTTTCATCTATCCAAGCTAAGAAGGAACCAGCCACAGTCGGCCCAGTAGGTCAACAATGCAAACAACCAGAACCGCCCTCCCTACAGGAACAACAACAACAACAACAACAACTAGAACTGGAGGAACAATAAGAGGAAGGGCAATCCTCAACAACAGCAGGGCCAAGACAATAAGAGGCACAATGATGGTCAGTGCAACAACAATGACAGGCGATTTCAACCATGTGCCAAATGTGGAAAGAAACATCCAGGGGAATGCCGATTGGGAACAAACCAATGTTTCATATGTGGGCGTGAAGACCATTTTGTAAAGAACTGCCCCAAGCTGATGAATGCTAATGCCCCACAATGAGCTCCTCTCAAGCCCAGCTGCATCAGATGTAAGCCTCCCTTGAAGGGTCACTAATTAGTCAAGGGAGAATTGAAGCCCCAACAACGAACGCCTGAATTTATGCCATGACGAAAGAACAGGTGGCTGCAGAAGCCTCCAATGTGGTCACAGGTCAGATAACAAGCTTATCTAATGATGTTTATGTTCTTTTTGATACGGGTGCCACACATTCTTTTGTGTCTATATCACATGCTAAGAAGTTAGGGGTTCGTTTAGAGCCTATGAGACAGGGATTCACTACGACACTACCCTCCGGGGAAGTGATATTATCCACGCACTGTTTGCGTGCAGTACCCCTATGGATTTCTAATAGGGAACTTTTCGTCGACCTCATTGTGATCAACATGCATGATTACGACATGATTCTTGGGATGGATTTCCTAAGCAAGTATAATGCCGCAATTGAATGCCGAAAACGAAAGGTAATCTTCCATCCTGAAGGTGATCAGAAGTTCATTTATGTTGGCGAGACTAGAAAGAAACCCAGCATGTTTCTATCGACAATGAAAGCAAGGAAGCTTTTAGCAAGTGGCTGCATGGGCTATCTAGCGAACGTTGTAGACAAAAGCCAAGAAGGAAAGACAAGAATGGAAGATGTGCATGTTGTTCATGATATGAAGATGTGTTTCCTGATGATCTAACGAGTCTACCGCCAGAAAGAGAAATTGAGTTTGAGATTGAGCTCGCTCCAGGCACCGACCTAATCTCAAAGCACCATATAAAATGGCCCTGGCAGAATTAAAGGAGCTTCACACGCAATTAAAGGAGCTACTTGACAAAGGATTTATCAGGCCAAGTCACTCACCATGGGGTGCTCCAGTCTTGTTTGTGAAAAGAAGGATGGCACTATGAGACTTTGCATCGACTACAGAGAACTGAATAAGGTGACAATCAAGAACAAGTATCCATTGCCTCGAATTGATGATTTGTTTGATCAACTCAAGGGTGCATCGGTGTTCTCAAAGATTGATCTACGATCAGGGTATCACCAGTTGAACATTAAAGAAGGAGATATCCCCAAGACTGCTTTCAGGTCAAGGTATGGTCACCATGAATTTGTGATTATGCCTTTCGGTCTGACGAATACACCTACTGCCTTTATGGATTTGATGAATAGGGTATTCAAGGATTTCCTCGATAAATTTGTTGTTGTATTTATCGATGATATTCTTGTCTACTCTAAGAATCAAGAAGAACATGAGGAGCATTTAAGGATTGTGCTGGAGACCTTAAGAAGACACCAACTATATGCTAAGTTCTCTAAATGCGAGTTTTGGCTTGATAAAGTGTCATTTCTGGGGCATGTTATTTCAAAGGATGGGATTATGGTGGACCCTGCTAAAGTAGAAGCTGTACTCAATTGGAAGCAACCGATGAATGCAAGTGAAATAAGGAGCTTCTTGGGTCTAGCAGGTTACTATCGGAGATTCGTAGAAGATTTCTCCAAGATAGCAGCTCCACTCACGAACTTAACTCGCAAGGGAAAGAAGTATGAATGGACGGATGCATGTGAAAAGAGTTTTCAAGAACTGAAGAAAAGATTAACGATGGCTCCAGTGTTGGCAATTCCTGAAGGTAATGATGGGTTTGTTATTTATAGTGATGCTTCCAAGATGGGCCTAGGAGCTGTATTGATGCAGAATGAAAAGGTGATTGCTTATGCTTCAAGACAACTGAAGGACTACGAAAAGAACTATCCTACTCATGACCTCGAGTTAGCAGCAGTCATTTTTGCGTTGAAGATATGGAGACACTATTTGTATGGAGTCCAATGTAAGATCTTCACTGATCATCAAAGTCTGAAGTACTTCTTCATGCAAAGAGACCTGAACATGAGACAACGAAGATGGCTAGAGTTGGTGAAGGATTATGATTGCGAAATCCTTTATCATCCTGGTAAAGCTAACCGAGTAGCTGATGCTTTAAGTAGGAAGTCAGTTGCCACGTTGATGTCAATGCAAGCAATGTCTCCACCTTTAAGGAAGGAAATTCTAGACTTTGGTTTAGAACTTATAGCAGGCCAGCTATCAGCACTCTCTCTTGCTCCGACGATGTATGATGAAATTCAGAGTAAGCAAGATGACGACGTAAGCCTTGTAAGGATCAAGCAAGAAATGAAAGAAGGAAAATGTCAAGAGTTTCGTATTGCGGATGACGAAACTCTATACCTTAAGGACCGTTTATGTGTTCCCAATGTTGATGATTTAAGGGAAAGGATCTTGGCAGAAATTCATGACACTCCTTACTCTATTCATCCAGGTGCAACAAAGATGTATAATGATCTAAAGGGTAACTTCTAGTGGTTTGGAATGAAACGTGATGTTGCAAAGTATGTGAAGAAATGTATGACATGTCAGCAAGTAAAGGCTGAACACCAGAGACCTGGTGGTGAACTGCAGTCTATCCAAATACCGGAATGGAAATAGGAAGAAATAACTATGGATTTTATTACCGGCTTACCCAGAACTACGAACGGTTATAATGCAATTTGGGTAGTTGTGGATCGGCTAACGAAGATGGCGCATTTTATTCCTATCAAGATCACTTACTCTATAGAATGGTCAGCAAAACTCTATGTTAAGGAGATTGTATGACTTCATGGGATTCCCAAGTCAATTATCTCAGATCGTGATGGTAGGTTCACATCTAAGTTTTGAAAGAGTGTACAGACTGCAATGGGAACCAGGCTTCATTTCAGCACAGCTTTTCATCCTCAGACTGACGGCCAAATAGAGAGGACAAACTTGATTCTAGAAGATATGCTACGGGCATGTTCTCTCGATTTTAAGACCAGCTGGTGTAAAATGTTGCCGTTAGCAGAGTTTGCTTACAACAATAGCTTTCAGGCGACAATTGGAATGGCACCATATGAAGCGCTGTATGGAAGAAAATGCAGGTCACCTATATGTTGGCACGAAGCTGGTGAAAAGAAGTTGATGGAAAGCGTAGATGCTAAAAGAACCGACTTTGTGAATGAAACTTCTGAGATGATAAAGTTGATAAGAAGAAGAATAGAGACCGCTCAAAGCCGTCAAAAGAGTTATGCTGACAAAAGAAGAAGACCTTTAGAATTCGCTGTAGGCGAATATGTGTTTCTGAAAGTTGCACCAATGAAAGGGGTTATGAGGTTTGGAATGAAAAGCAAGCTAAGCCCAAGATTCATCGGTCCTTATGAAGTTGTTAAACGAATAGGCAAAGTAGCTTATCAGCTGAAGTTGCCGTCTGAAATGTCCGCAATGCACGATGTATTTCATGTCTCCATGCTCAAGAAGTATGTTCTGGACCCTACGCATGTGATTGAGCCACAAGTAATCGAGATACGAGAAGACTTAAGTTATGAAGAAAAGCCAAAGAAGATACTCTATCGAAAAACCAAGACTTTGAGGAATAAAGAAATTCCATTGGTTAAGGTGTTATGGCAAAATTAGCAAGTTGGAGAAGCTACATGGGAACGTGAAGATGACATGAAAGTTATGTATCCGCAATTATTCTAAGTTTTAAGGACAAAACTTTTATAAGGTGGGGAGAATTGTAACACCTGCCTATTTTATGTAACGGACCACGTTAAGTTAGTAACGTTGATAAAGAATTTTATTAATAAATTACGTTATATGATATGATATGTGATGTGCATGTTACTAACTTTTTATGTCAAGTTTTGTGACAGGTGACGACTGCATGGGATCGTTGTGCTCTAGTGTTCATTTGAAATTTTGAATGTATGTTTATTTATGATGCAATAATCTATGAATGTTTTATTGTATGGAAATTAAGGACAGTTCGGCAGGCCAAACTTTTAAGATCGACAGGCCGAACATTCTGCCTGAGATCGGCAGGCCAAAGAAACTCATCGGCAGGCCAAACTTGTGGAACTGGTAGGCCGAAGAGGGAAAATCGTCAGGCCGAACACGGCTGACGAGCAGTCAGTAGAAATCTCTCCAAAATTATGGCTGAGTTAATTATGTTAATTGGATGATTTAATGTGATTAATTGGCATAATTAAGGATTGATTTTATCAGTTAAGGAAATTAAAGGGGTTTGACCTGCATTGATTTGTGTCAATTTAGATGGTTTCCAATTTTAAATGGGCAAAACATGGAAAGTTGTGAGTGATTGTTTGGTTTCCTCTTTTCTTTCCTTTCTCCACGCCTCTTGTCTCCCTCAACAGTCAGAAAATTCTGACTTAATGAAGGGAATTGAATTCCCATCAATTATGTTTATTACGTTAAAAATTTTATCGTTTCCTTTTTTCATTATTTTCTCTCCTTCTCACGTTTTTCTCTCTCAAAATTCTGAGACATTTGTTTCTGTCTTCCTCTTCTCTTCTCCACGCAACTCACTCTCCCTCTCTCATGAAAATTCTCTGCAAATATTGAAAGAAAAGTCTTGTTTCGTTGGTTAAAATTCAAGAATTTTGAGAAGAAACTTCAAGGCATGAATTCGACTTTTCTGGTATTTTTGAAAAGAAATTCTTCTCCTCGTTTCATCTACAATATCTTTCTATAGGTATTGTATTTTGTCTCAAATTTTTAAATGTGATGTTATGCATATATGTTATATGGTGTTTTTCTAATTTCATGTCATATGCAATATGAATGTTCTATGAAAATATGAATTTTCTGTCTTCTACTCTTCACAGTAATGTTACTATTTAATTTTGATATATAAAAATGTAATGATTATTCAAGAGGTAATGAATGATGTTTCCATGAAAAGTTGTTAAGAATATGCATATGTATATATGATGAATGAATTTTATGTTATGAAATTTTTATGAGATGACAATGAGAAAACTGTTTTAATAATGCTATTTTTGGATTTTGTTTATGAAATGTTATATATATATATTTAAATGATTTTATGATAATGAAATGATTTTATGCATGAAAATAAGATGTTGTATGAATTATTAAATTAAAGAATATGTGTTTTGAATTATTAGAAAACGTTTTTCAAAAAGATTTTCATGTTTATAATGTATGAAATGTCTTGATGATAATTTTATGATGATGATTACGAGATATGTATGTAATAAGTGATGGATGTATACATGGATATACTATGAATGAATGTTATGAGAATGGATATTTCATGATATGTATTAATGTATTGCATCTTTAAATGGAAAATGGCATGAACACTCAAGGAACGAGCACTACGAGACCGCGGCGTCGTCACCAAATCACGTTAAGGTTAAGTAAGCTAGCGTTAAGGTAAGTACATTCTCACCTGCAACATGACACATGTTTTTACAAGGTTTGATATTATGTTCATAATGATATTCATGATTTTTATGGATATTTTTCCTTAAGGATTTCTATGAAATATTTTCATGATTTTAAGTTATGCATGATGTTTATGGCATGTTTTAAAGTATGAAAAGTATGTATATATGTATCACCTAATAAGTGTTGCACACCCAATGTTATGAAATGTTATGTTATGATGTCATGTTTGGTTTGGGATTAGCTACCCTTCTCCTCTCATGACGGCGCGCCTATGATGATGTTTATGGTGCAACACTTGGGCCCTTAAGATAAAAATGAAATAAGTTTTAAATGGTCAACGTAATGAAAGATATGTTTCTATGAAATTGTGCTTAAGGCACTTTTATGATATGATGACAATGATGATGATGATGATGTTTATGAAAAGTTTTAAACTGTGAGAATTATATGTACTTACTAAGCATTAGCTTAATCATGTTATATGTCATGTTGCAGATAAGGGTAAGAAAATCATGGACTAGGCGGAGGACATGGGAAGGCGTGTGAGCGTTATGCACGATGAATTGTAACCGGAAGCACGCCAAGAAGAACGCTTTGATGTTTTTTTTTATTAAGTTATATATTTTGAACATATATTTTATGTTAAGATTTAAGAATACTTATATTATAGTTTTATAAGTTATTTTATCATTTTTTATGAATTATGAACTTCCGCTATATTTTACGAAAAGTTGGTTTGTTTTAAAAATTTAAGTTTTCCAAGGAAATTGGTCTCGGACGGCCTGCTGAACTTTTTGGCCGGCCTGCCGATGTCCAGAAGTTCGGCCTGCTGATCACATTTTCGGCTTGCCGAACATGGATGAGTTTTTGGTTTGAATTGCAAAGCTTCTGCCGGCCTGCCGGTTGAGGGAACTCCGGCCTACCGAAGTCCCAAGTTCGGCCTGCCGAACTGTGGGAATAAATGAGTTTTAAAAGATGAGATGATTAAGGAGATTTTGTTGTGATGTTTTATTAAGTCCTGATTTTATAATTTGATTAACCTATATTATTAAATAAGTTTATGATTAATTTAAGTATAATTGAACAAATTATGATATGGAATAAGTTAAACAATGTTAAGTTTTAAAAAAAAAATTGAAGGTATGAATGGATCCTGGTTATGTATGTTTAAGTACTTTTAAAATCAATAGTACCATTTAAGTTTGATATTATTTATATGTTTAAAGTTTAAGCAAGTACGAATGTATGTATGTAACGACATCTGTGACGTTCGAATTAAGGGGCGTTGCAGGCTAGCTCAATTGGTACTCATGAAGGAAATAAGAACCTCTTAAGGGAGGTTTGAGGTTCGAACCATGAGGGACGCGAAATAAAACCCTGAGGGACCGGTGGGTCCTAGAGGGGACAGTACGGATGAGTGGGGCAACATAGTGGGACGGCGACATGTAACGCTACTGTGGGACCACAATGAGAGCCAATTATGCCAGAGGTGAACTACGATATCATGGGGGCTTGAGTGGGGCCAGCCGCCACAGATTAACAGTGCCAAGTATACATCAATGTCATTGCCTGGTTGGTGAGGACCCGAAATCAATAAAGACAACATTAAAGCCTTTTGCTTCATGCACAAATTTAGAGGGAGATTATAGTTAACAAGTATTACGGGCCAAGTGCTATGCCTACTGCTCATGTCACCATGTGGGTTCATTCCATTTGTCGACAAAGCGAAATGTTTGTTTCTTGGATCCATTGTGGTGAATCCGTTGGGTGTCTAAGCATACCATCATCCACTCGTTTGTCATGATGCCATGTCAAATTCTTGGCATGTTCTGGGTATCTGAATAAACACCTCAAATGTGGTACTGGTGGAATGTACCATAACACTTTTTTGGGCACTCCATTCTTGTCGTCTTTTGGCTCCTTTCCTTTCTTTTACCTCCCTTGTTGAAAACTAGACAATAATTCTCGTCCTCATACTCATGGCTATAGAGAACACAATCATTTTCACAAGCATGAATTTTCTCATAATCCATTCCCAAAGTGCTCAAAGTCTTCTTAGCGTCATACATACTAGTTGGTAATTTATTACCCTCTGGTAGAAGCCTTCCTAAAAATTCCAACAGCTTTGTGAAACTAGAATTTGACCACCCACCTAATGCTTTTAAATTCCATAAACCAACAAAAGTAGACAATCTAGTGAAATTGGTACACCTCTCATACACGGGTGTCTCTGCATCATTCATCATTGTCTCAAATAAATCCGGACGGTGCACAAAGTGTTCTTCTAAATCATTGACCATGTCAACCATATTGTCTTAATCATCCATATTATCCTCCACAATAGCTTGCTTTTCTTTACTTAGTAAAGTTGGATTGAAATTAGACTCACCATGAAAATGCCACATTTGATAACTACTTATTATTCCATTTCGAAATAAATGTCCTCTAACAATTGGAATTAGATGCAATCTATGGTTTCCACATTGAACACAAGGACACCAAATTTTATCACCATTGGCATGACTTTTGGCAAAATGCAAGAACTCTTCCACACCATTCACATACTCTCTAGACAATCGAAAATCTCACATTCATTTCCTATCCATTTTGCAATACCTAAATAGAAATAATAAATAGCAAATATTCAATTAAAATTAATTTCACAATCTATACATATATATATATATACCCACCTATATATATTAATTAATCATAAAACGAAAACATCACCCGCTCCGTCACAAGTTACACATACTCATTATAAAACAAAGAAATCATACCCATTATCCACAATACAAATTTTACTGAATATACAACAAAATCAACAACTATTTATCAATTTTGGATTAATTATACAACACAATCAACAATAATTTATCAATTTATAAAAAAAACTTACAATTTGGGCTGAGATTAAGTAGTGTGGAGGCGGAGAGGGATAGTAGCAGCTGATTCAGATGGGTCTATGTCTGTATTTGAGAAGTAAGTTTCTGAATTGTGTCTAAATGTTGAGATGGAAAAGGGGTTTTAAAGTAAGATACCATGACAGTTTTGTTAAAAAACCATCGTGGAATGTGGGAGCTACCACAACGGTTTTTTAAAAAACCGTCGTAAAATAACAAGGCTTCCACGATGGTTGTTCTCAAAAACCATCTTGGAATCTAGAGCTTCCATGACGGTTTTTCACAAAACCGTCGTGGAAGCCTTGTTATTTCATGACGGTTTTTTAAAAAACCATCGTGGTAGATCCCACCCCCTTCTATGACGGTCTTCATTTTCGCAGGCCTAACTCGTCGTGCTTTTCTTGCGGTACCATGACCGTTTTTAGGAAACGGTTGTTAAATAAAGGTCGTCTAATCCAAAATTTCTTGTAGTGCCAACAATTTCACTTTTAGAGCAGTTTCTAAACCTAGTCTTAATAAAAATTTAATAACACATAAAATTTTCATCGAATCATCACCAAAATTTCCAGTTCATAACTTAACATATACAGGAACATATTTGCCAAATTTCGTAAATATCAAAGCATAATTGCCCCTTGAACTAAAACAACATTTTTGCGCAATATAATCAAACAACAACATTTTACTGTGAGTGGCAGAGAAAAGAAAATTCGTATCTTAGAGTAGAAAAATCAAAATAACATGAAACTTGGAGGAAAATCACATAACACATATATGAACATTATATTAGAATTTCAGAGTAAAAGAAAATTCCTAGACAAAGTTATGGCAGTTGGATGAAGAAGAGATATATATATCGAGAACACCAAAACAAAGAGTTCTTACCTTAAACAAATTTTCCCCAAGCTTCCTTGAATTTACCCCAACAAAATTTCAATATTTCTAACAAATATTCTCAGGAAAAATAAGGAAAAGAAGGAGAGAAAAATGTGAGAAAAGAGAGAGAGTGTTTTTGAGAAAAATAGAGAGAGAGAGAGAGAGCATAATAGAGAGAGAAGAAAATAACGTAAATGAGGATAACGTAAAGGGGGTTCAATACTCTCTATTATGTTAGAAATTTCCTATCTAAAATTGAGGCAATTCACAAGGAATGGAGAGGAATTAGGGAAAGTTGACAATGATTGGGTATTCTTACCATATTTTTGTTGGAAACAAAGTGCGCAGCGGAATTTTAAAATTTTCATCAGAGTATTTTCCAAAATACAAGTATGACATGTTATATGTATAAATTAAACAGATCTTACTAACCTCAGTGTGCCGAAGAACCTCCGCGACCTGTGTAGAGAAGTAACGTTCCAGAAGAGCCTCAACCAACTGGTCTTCTTTGCTATTCTCTATCCACAACCGGAGTGAGTGTGGGCTCACACGTACAGCTCTTCCACCGGTGACTCTCCTTCCAACCAATAGAGAGAACCCAAAGCTAGTGTTCGTGATTTGTGAACAAAAGCTCTCAGGGAGTTTTCAGATGCTCACTAGAAGAGTATCACTCTTAATCTCTCAAATTGATCTGAGTAAATCATTAGACTCACTCCCTTTTTATACCTATTGGTCCTTGGGGTCAGTCCATATCAGATTAGGTCTCAAAAATCGAAATAGAATCAAGTTCGGATCAATATCTGATAAGATACGCGTGAAAAACGCGTAATCTTAGCTGTCGCGGTCGGCATGCCGAACTGTGAGATAGGCAGGCCGAACTTGCCAGTTCGGCAGGCCGAACTTTCTGATCGGCAGGCCGAACTGCCGAGAAAAAATCTCCGCGAATCTTTTATTTTCCACCCGAGATTCTAAAGGATAAAGTCTCAGTTTTGATTCAAATAGCCCAATAGAAAAGATATCTGATCAAAACAAACTCTATCAAGATAATCTCTAAGAAAATAAATCAATTCAAATAATTCTACAAGTTTATCTTGTTCTAATTGTCCAAAATTAAAACAACCGATAAACAGACAAGAATTATCCGAACGCCATAATTCAACAAGTTCATCTTGAACTAATTTCTTACAAAATTAATTCAACCGATAAACAGACATGAATTATTTGATTCTTATAAATTTTAAACCAATCTGATAAATCCGACATAAGTCACCAATTATTGGAAAAGCACGCCGTGTCGTTACAGGATTTTGTGAGCTAGCAAAGGGGACCAAAATGGACCTATAAAGTTCAAGCTCATGATAATTATGAAACCCAATATCCCAGATATACATTTCACAATTATCAACTCCAACGCTACTCCACTAAAAGCTTGGAGCTGCACTCTCGAACTTTATAGAATTACGAAGCTCGTGTAGCTAAGTCTCCATGACATATCATAGTGTATCGCATCCCCATATGATCATCCATAATCGGCTTAAGGACAAGTTCTGTCTTACCTTCCCGATTATTTTTATCTTACGTTCCATTGTCTCACCATTAGAAAACTTACCATCCAAAGATAGTATACCATTCGGTTACACCTATGTATCCAAATGGTTGAGCGCTCCAGTTTTCCAATTACAGGACAACGCATATAAGAGGATATCATTACTCCTAAAGAGGAGCTATGGATTCCATATCTATGAATAACAAGTCTACGCTATCAAGAGTCATGCCTCCAACGTACCGGCATGCATGCCACTATAGAGATGTGGGAGTCACCCATTGGTACATCAAAAGACACAAGTCGAGACAACGGGCCCATTATTCATCTCAGGATTAAGATACAATACAAACGACTGTCTAAAGTGAATCGATTTGCCAAGACAGAATTATTAATCCAAATCAATTCACTTTATGTCCCGATCCAACACATCGTCACCTATGACAACGCGCCAATGTTTCTATTCACGGAGTCCAACTCCGATGGCCAAGACAAACCATCTCCCAAAAGGGATATAGACAACATAACAATCTTTACATGAATAAAGCGCCCAACTTTATTCCCTCGATTGCGGATCATATATTTTAGACCATCACCTTAAGAGTCGTGTCTACCGCATAATCATCCCATCATATGCCCAACTCTTAAGGTTTAGACTGACAGTCTCAGACTACTGTTTGCTTATCATACATTCAACGAATATGAACGTAAAGAGGACAATATTTGGTATATATATAAATGAATAAATTCTTTATTGATAAAAATGTCTCCAAAAACGTATTACATTTTTACTCCTTAGAGCATACATGTCTAACAATCTCCCACTTGCACTAAGTGAGTAAATACTGCAAATTTCGCATCCCCATAGCTTCCACATGCCTTTCGAAGACTCTCCCAAAAAGTGTCTTCGTAAATGGATCAGCTAAATTGTCCTCTGACGCGATCTTGCACACCGTGACATGCCCGCTCTCAACGAAGTCCTTTATCACATGATACTTCCGATCAATATGCTTACTCTTCTTGTGAAATCTTGGTTCCTTAGCATTAGCTACCGCCGCACTGTTATCACAGTACAGTGATACCGCTTTATCCATACCAGGAACTACCTCAAGATCCCCAAGGAACTTGCGGAGCCACACTGCTTCTTTCGAAGCATCACTAGCCGCCACATACTCGGCCTCCATCGTTGAATCCGAAGTGCAATCTTGCTTCGCACTTCTCCAACTGATGGCACCGCCACCCAGAGTAAACACAAACCCTGAAGTCGATTTCCTAGAATCCAGGCAGGATTGAAAATCCGAATCAGTGTATCCTAGAGGAGTTAAATCCTCACCCGAATACACAAGCATATACCCTCGAGTCCTTCTCAGGTACTTGAAAATATGCTTTACCGCAACCCAATGGTTTGGTCCTGGATCCGCCTGAAATCGACTCACAATCCCGACCGCATAGCTAATATCCGGTCGAGTGCAAAGCATGGCATACATGAGACTACCCACTGCCGAAGCATAAGGCACCTTCTTCATGTATTCTCTTTCTTCATAAGACTTTGGAGAGTCTTTCTTAGAAAGAGTAATTCCAGACCTAGATGGTTGCCCACCTTTCTTGGAATCCTGCATTGCAAACCTCCTGAGAATTTTATCTATGTAGCCGGCCTGTGACAAAGCTATCATTTTGTTCTTCCTATCCCGCAAGATCTGGATACCGAGAACAAAATTAGCCTCACCCAAGTCCTTCATGTCAAACTGCTTGGTCAACCATAATTTGACCGATGACAACGCCCCAACGTCATTGCCAATTAGCAGAATGTCATCTACATAGAGTAGTAGAAAAACCACCTTCCCATTCTTAATGTGTTTGTAAACACATGGTTCATCCACATTTTGTGAGAACCCATAAGTCTTGATCACTTGATCAAATCTTATGTTCCAAGAACGAGAAGCCTGCTTAAGTCCATAAATAGACTTTAGCAACTTACAAACCTTACCCTCTTGACCCGCGACCTTGAACCCGTCTGGTTGTTCCATATAAATGGACTCATCAAGATAGCCATTTAGAAAAGCCGTCTTGACATCCATCTGCCAAATCTCGTAGTCGAGAGCGGCAGCTATGGACAAGAGAATCCGGATGGACTTAAGCATGGCTACAGGCGAAAAGGTTTCCTCATAATCGATTCCTTCCTTTTGCGTATAACCCTTAGCTACCAGTCTAGCCTTAAAGGTTTCGACCTTTCCATCCACTCCTCTTTTCCTCTTGTAGATCCACTTACACCCTATGGGTTTTACCCCTTCGGGAAGATCCACAAGCTCCCAGACCCGATTAGTCTCCATAGACTTCATCTCAATGTTCATGGCCTCTGTCCAGAGTCTTGAATCAACATCCTCCATAGCTTCTGCGTAAGTATAAGGATCCCTGTCATGTTCATCCGGTTCAGCCAAAAAGACCTCCCCATTGAACATATACCTCTCAGGTTGACGCCCGATCCTCCCACTACGCCGAAGCCCCTGTGGTTGTTGTTCAGGTTTGTTTGGTTTTTCTACACCGATTGGAATGGTTTCGTTCGGAACCTCCGGAGTAAACGGATTACCCCTCAACTCCTCAAGCACCACTTTGCTTTGAGGTTTAAAGTCGTTCATGTAACTCTCCTCAAGGAAAGTTGCATTAGTTGAAACCACGACTTTATTTTCCTTTGGGTTATAAAAATAACCCCCTTTAGTCCCTTTTGGATATCCTACAAACACGCAAACTTCTGAACGTGCTTCCAACTTATTCGGATCCTTAAACAGGACATGAGCTGGACATCCCCATATGTGAATATGGTTTAAGGATGTCTTCCGTCTTGTCCACAACTCGTGAGGAGTTTTAGGGACCGATTTTGAAGGCACATTGTTCAAAAGATAACATGCGGTTTGTAGTGCATATCCCCAAAAGGATAAAGGCAATGATGAATAACTCATCATGGACCGAATCATGTCCAACAAAGTCCTATTCCTTCTCTCCGCTACGCCATTCTGCTGCGGAGTGCCCGGCGCAGTCAAATGGGATAAAATCCCATTCTCTAACAAGTGTCCCAAGAACTCATCAGAAAGGTATTCCCCACCTCGATCAGATCGAAGTGCCTTTATGGGTCTACCCAATTGCTTTTCCACTTCAGCCCGAAACTCCCTGAACTTATCATAAGTTTCGCTTTTGTGGTGCATTAGGTACACATACCCATATCTTGAGTAATCGTCAATAAAAGTGACGAAGTACTCATACCCTCCTCGTGCCCGGATGTTCATCGGTCCGCAAACATCACTATGCACAAGTTCTAGAACCCCTTCGGCCCTATTGCCCTTAGACCCGTATGGTCTTTTGGTCATTTTACCCTCCAAACAAGACTCACATTGAGGTATAGATTCCACCTTTAAGTGACTTAAAGGTCCATCCCTTACCAACCTTTGAATCCTATTCAGGTTAATATGGCCAAGGCGCAAATGCCAAAGATAAGTCTTATTAGAGTGAGAAGTTTTAAGTCTTTTTGAGTCATTATCATTTATCTCAGCATTAAGCAATAAGTCCATCTTAGGTTTGATAAAATATAGATTATTTTGCATCCATCCAGAACAGATAAAAGATTTGTTTTTACGAATCACCACTTTTTCATTAAAAGATACCACGTAGGAGTCTTTAAATAAAGAAGATACAGAAATTAAATTCCTTTTAAATTTAGGAACATAAAAACAATCTCGCAAAATTAAATTCCTATAATTATCAAAATAAAGATGGACATCTCCCACTGCTTCCGCTGAGACCAAGGATCCATCGCCCATCCGAAGCGTTAAGTCTTCACGAAGTAGACTTCTCGTTTCTTTGAATCCCTGCAGAGAAACACAAACATGATTAGTTGCACCAGAATCTATGACCCAAATGTCACTGGATTCCTCAACCAAACAAGTTTCTAAATATAGAAGATCACACCTACCTCCCTTGGAAAGGAAGTCCTTGCAATGCTTCTTTATATGCCCGACCTTACCACAAAAGAAGCACTTAAGCTTCTTTGGGTTCTTCTTCTTCTTCTTCTTGCTCTTGGTAGCAATAGGAATAGAAGACTTCCCACTTTTGGCCCGTTGCTTCTTTCCATTCCCAGAGTTAGGATTGGAACCAGAAGCAGCTACCATATTGGCCTCTCCACCAGCAGGAGACTCCCTGATCAGAAGTTCAAACTCTTGTAACTGTTTCATCAGTTCTGTCAAGGTCATATCCCGTCTATTGCTTAGATTAAAAGTAGCTCTAAACGGAATAAATTCCTTAGACAAAGTCTCAAAGACCATAGTCATCTGAGTTTCAGCATCGATGTCGGCTCCATTGGTTTGAGCCTCAGCGAGGTAACCCATGACCAACATCATGTGCTCCTTTACAGATGTCCCCGGTCTCTGTCTACAATTTAAGAGTTTCCGAAGCGCCCCTTGCCGCTTTGTTATGGCCTGGCCTCCAAACATATCCTCAAGATTATCCAAGATCTGCTTCGCAGTCTCATAATCCTGATGTTGAGCCTGCAGCACGTTGTTCATGCTAGCCATAACATAGCAGCGGGCCTGATCATTAGCATCTTTCCAGCGATCGTACGCTTGGAATTGCTCATTACTTGAGTCTCCCGTAGGCTCGGGAGGACAAGGAGTTGTCAGTACATATTTCAGTTTCTCAAAGGATAGGACGATGTCCAGGTTCCGTTTCCAATCATTATAGTTCTCACCGGTTAATTGGTTTTTGTCAAGTATCGATGATAAAGCGTTTTTAGACATTTTCAATCTACAATAAAGAATCATATACCAAACATAAGCAAACATATATAATAATTTAGTAAGATAACACAATCATGTAAAATCATACAAATGTGTTTATGTGTCAAAACCTTGAAAATATCACAACCTTACAACGATAATTCCCAACTCAGAATTCAACAAGCTCCTAGGGGAGTCATGCCAAATTCAATCAGGAACACGGATCCCCTCCTGATTAATATATGCCATCCAGGACCCGTATGATCCAGCATATACTAATAATCGTTTCTTTGGCCATTAATTTTATTAACAGAGCTCCTAGGGGAGGTTAATAATAAAATTAACGTGAGTGTATAACCACCGTTTCAATATTTTATCCATGATTTATAATCACCACCTAGGGGTGTGCAACCATAAATCATACTAAAATACCTTATCCTTTTAGAGATCCAATCTGGTACATAATAGAAATCCCTTCCTAGGGGTTGGGACCATCATGTTCTTCCTATGGACCAACTATGGAGGCCTTAGGTTCTCTCTTCGAAAACCTTCTCCCACTCAATCTTTTGAAGTCAAGGTTTTATTTTAAAATTATGCATGAACAATTTTAATATGAGCGGCACTCCCTATTCTATATGACATGTTATCAATATACATGGTAAATCATATTATAATGCAGACAAGCAAAGCAATCAAGCAAAGCTACAAGCATAATAATAATAATAACCGTAATATTATGGTTCCACCCTAGAGAATAGAAAAACTAAGATTACAAGAGAATAATCGAGACATTTATCGATTCTTCATCCTTGAATCCTCAAGCTGTATCCTTCTTCATGTAATATCCATCTTCAAGTCCTCAATCCCGTATGAATCGAACACTTCATATTTCCGGTCATATCCAAATTTAATGTTTCTCAGAATCGTCCCAAAAATAAAATTAAAACTGCACCAAAAATTGCACCTTTTCTGGACACCTGGATGCTCTCTGTCGGCAGGCCGATCTAGGTGATCGGTCTGCCGATCATGGTGGTTCGGCCTGCCGAACATGAAGGTTCGGCCTGCCGGCAGAGCACCAAAATTTCTGCCCCACTGTCGGCCTGCCGATCTGTGACCTTCGGCCTGCCGAACTGTGAGGTCCGGCATGCCGACCGAGCAGAAAACCCTCAATCCAGAAAATACAATTTTAATGCAATTCATCAATTTTATTTTCAACAATTCAAAAACATAAAATTAGAGACTCAGGAAATACCTGGAGGCGCCATCATCTATCTTTAAGATCCGACTTCTCGTTCCGTCTTCTCCGAATAATTATTTAATTACAAAATTCGTACAAATTAAATAATAATTCCTAGACGGAGATGATAGTCCGCCATCTAATTACATAAAAAACCTAGATACACATTCTAACCTCTAAGGAACCATAACCGGTATTAATTAATTAATAAATAATTAAACAACAATTTAATCAACCATAATTAATTAATAAACATTCACCACATAATCCATGACAACATATATTATATAGAAACCTAGAGTGCCATCTCTCTATAAAATTCAATTCAAGCATTGGAGAGATTAAGATCACAAAATTTATGCATATAACATGATCACAAACTTGCAAATTTATGTAAAAACCTCGGCTCTGATACCAATTGTTGGAAACAAAGTGCGCAGCGGAATTTTAAAAATTTTCATCAGAGTATTTTCCAAAATACAAGTATGACATGTTATATGTATAAATTAAACAGATCTTACTAACCTCAGTGTGCCGAAGAACCTCCGCGACCTGTGTAGAGAAGTAACGTTCCAGAAGAGCCTCAACCAACTAGTCTTCTTTGCTATTCTCTATCCACAACCGGAGTGAGTGTGGGCTCACACGTACAGCTCTTCCACCGGTGACTCTCCTTCCAACCAATAGAGAGAACCCAAAGCTAGTGTTCGTGATTTGTGAACAAAAGCTCTCAGGGAGTTTTCAGATGCTCACTAGAAGAGTATCACTCTTAATCTCTCAAATTGATCTGAGTAAATCATTAGACTCACTCCCTTTTTATACCTATTGGTCCTTGGGGTCAGTCCATATCAGATTAGGTCTCAAAAATCGAAATAGAATCAAGTTCGGATCAATATCTGATAAGATACGCGTGAAAAACGCGTAATCTTAGCTGTCGCGGTCGGCATGCCGAACTGTGAGATAGGCAGGCCGAACTTGCCAGTTCGGCAGGCCGAACTTTCTGATCGGCAGGCCGAACTGCCGAGAAAAAATCTCCGCGAATCTTTTATTTTCCACCCGAGATTCTAAAGGATAAAGTCTCAGTTTTGATTCAAATAGCCCAATAGAAAAGATATCTGATCAAAACAAACTCTATCAAGATAATCTCTAAGAAAATAAATCAATTCAAATAATTCTACAAGTTTATCTTGTTCTAATTGTCCAAAATTAAAACAACCGATAAACAGACAAGAATTATCCGAACACCATAATTCAACAAGTTCATCTTGAACTAATTTCTTACAAAATTAATTCAACCGATAAACAGACATGAATTATTTGATTCTTATAAATTTTAAACCAATCTGATAAATCCGACATAAGTCACCAATTATTGGAAAAGCACGCCGTGTCGTTACAGGATTTTGTGAGCTAGCAAAGGGGACCAAAATGGACCTATAAAGTTCAAGCTCATGATAATTATGAAACCCAATATCCCAGATATACATTTCACAATTATCAACTCCAACGCTACTCCACTAAAAGCTTGGAGCTGCACTCTCGAACTTTATAGAATTACGAAGCTCGTATAGCTAAGTCTCCATGACATATCATAGTGTATCGCATCCCCATATGATCATCCATAATCGGCTTAAGGACAAGTTCTGTCTTACCTTCCCGATTATTTTTATCTTACGTTCCATTGTCTCACCATTAGAAAACTTACCATCCAAAGATAGTATACCATTCGGTTACACCTATGTATCCAAATGGTTGAGCGCTCCAGTTTTCCAATTACAGGACAACGCATATAAGAGGATATCATTACTCCTAAAGAGGAGCTATGGATTCCATATCTATGAATAACAAGTCTACGCTATCAAGAGTCATGCCTCCAACGTACCGGCATGCATGCCACTATAGAGATGTGGGAGTCACCCATTGGTACATCAAAAGACACAAGTCGAGACAACGGGCCCATTATTCATCTCAGGATTAAGATACAATACAAACGACTGTCTAAAGTGAATCGATTTGCCAAGACAGAATTATTAATCCAAATCAATTCACTTTATGTCCCGATCCAACACATCGTCACCTATGACAACGCGCCAATGTTTCTATTCACGGAGTCCAACTCCGATGGCCAAGACAAACCATCTCCCAAAAGGGATATAGACAACATAACAATCTTTACATGAATAAAGCGCCCAACTTTATTCCCTCGATTGCGGATCATATATTTTAGACCATCACCTTAAGAGTCGTGTCTACCGCATAATCATCCCATCATATGCCCAACTCTTAAGGTTTAGACTGACAGTCTCAGACTACTGTTTGCTTATCATACATTCAACGAATATGAACGTAAAGAGGACAATATTTGGTATATATATAAATGAATAAATTCTTTATTGATAAAAATGTCTCCAAAAACGTATTACATTTTTACTCCTTAGAGCATACATGTCTAACAATTTTACCTTTTCAAAGGAGGAAACTTCATCAATTAATTCCAATCAATCAAAAGTCAAATGTTTTATTACCCAAAATGAGGAAATTAATCCAAAATATGCCAATCAATCAACAATCATTATCCAATCACATCCAATCATCATCATCACAACTTTAGGAGATTTCTGCTGACTGCTCATCAGCTGTCATCGGCCTGCCAATGTCTTACTTCGGCCTACCGATTCCGTGAAGTCTGGCCTGCCGATGATATTCCATCGGCCTGCCGATGATATTCCATCGGCCTGCCGATCCATGAAGGCCATTTTGGCATGCCGAACTTGAAGGTTCGGCCTGCCGAACTGCCTTACACACAAAAGTTTAATAAAACATTAAAATTAACATACATCATAAATAACATGAACACTTGAGCATATCAATTCCACGCAATCGTCACATGTCATAACATTTAAAATAAAATAGCCAGTGATAATAATAAGGAAAAATACTTAAAGTCGTCACTAATATGACATAATCTGTTACATGAAAATCGGCGAGTGTTACATGAAAACTATAGCATTTGAGAGCTTTATACTATAGCTCACTTTTTTTATCATTATAGCATGTGAAAGCTCTACACTGTAGCAACCAAAAGTTTTGGTTAGAACTGAATATGCCAAACACCCTTAAAGTTGCTTCTAAAGGGTAAGAGTTATGGGAAAGGTTAAGGCTATTTCAAAGGGAGGTACTGATTAGAGTCTTAAGGATGAACTCGGGTTGTAGTACTTTAGTTTCTAGATATCTTAAGGTGCACTCTAAAGATGATCTTGTGTCACTCTTGAAGACAGTTTAAAGACGTCAAGTTCCTGGAGGTTTGTCAATGGTGGTCTTGATGGATTTGGATTTCTAAGTCAATAAGAGAGGCTGCAAAGATGTTCTCAAAGTGTGGTTTTAACAACACTTCCAACAAAGCTCAAGTTTGAAGGGTGTAATTTGAAGAAAATACCCAAGTACGAAGGCAACAAACTTGGAGAAACAAAAGGTCAAGGTGGAGTAGGGATAGAGATTATCATAGCTTTATTGGTATGGTGGTGTGTTATCTTCAAGTGTAAAAGAGGTGCATTCATAGAGGAAAAAGGTAGTCTTTTGAAGATTGCTCTAGAGAAAGTGCAACTACAACATGGTCAGGTCCACTACATTCATTATGTTCTAAAGTGCATGTACCATGTTGCTTTCTAGGTGTGCTACTTATGCTTATTAAAATAGATTGACTTAGGGCACAAAAAATTAGGTTTTGTGCTGACTTAGCCCATTCCTAAGTGTGGAGTTCTATTGTGTAAGATTTTTTGTTTTTTAATTTATTTTGGTGTATTTTGCTTAGTTTTGCAACCAATTGAAACACAAACAAATGAAGACCTTGTTAAACACAATAAAATATACAAGTAAAAATGGAGGTAACAATGTGGTGCCATCTATGTACACTTTGATGCTTGAGTAAACTTGTCATAAGAGTTTTACAAAGTTTAAGCCTCCTAAAAAATGGAACTTTTGGCCTTTCAAATGAAATTAATTTAAAGAGTACCAAAGATAATGTTAGACATGTATGCCCTAAGGAGTAAAAATGTAATAAGTTTTTGGAGACATTTTTATCAATAAAGAATTTATTCATTGCTTATATACCAAATCTTGTCCTCCTTACATTCATATTTATTAAATGTATGTTAAGCAAACAATAGTTTGAGACTGTCAGTCTAAACCTTAAGAATTGGGTATATGATGGACGGATTATGCGGAAGACACGATTTTTAAGGTGATGGTCTAAATCATAATATCCGCAATCGAGGGAATAAAGTTGGGCGCTTTATTCATGCAAAGATAGTTATGTTGTCTATATCCCTTTTGGGAGATGGTTTGTCATGACCATCGGAGGTAGACTCCGTGAATAGAAAATTGGCACGTTGTCATAGGTGGCGATGTGTTGGATCGGGACATAAAGTGAATTGATTTAGATTAATAATTTTGTCTCGGTAAATCAATTCACTTTAGATAATCATTTGCATTGTATCTTAATCCTAAGATGAATAGTGGGCCCGTTGTCTTGATTTGTGTCCTTTTGAATGTACCAAAGGGTGATACCCACATCTTAATAGTGGTATGCATGCCGGTACGTTAGAGGCGTGACTCTTGATAGCGTAGACTTGTTATTCATAAATATGAAATCCATAGCTTCTCTTCAGGAGTAATGATATCCTCTTATATGCGTTATCCTGTAATTAGAAAACTGGAACGTTTAACCATTTGGATACATAGGTGTAACCAAATGGTATACTGTCTTTGGATAGTAAGTTTTCTGATGGTGAGATAATGGAACGTAAGATAAAAATAATTGAATAGGTAAGACAGAACAATATCCTAGATATATGTCATGGAGACTTAGCTATGCGGGCTTCGTAATTCTATGTAGTTCGAGAGTGCAGCTTCAAGCTTTTAGTGGAGTAGCGTTGGAGTTGATAATTATGAAATGTATATCTTGGATATTGGGTTTCGTAATTATCGGGAGCTTGAACTATATAGGTCCATTTGGTCCCCTTTGCTAGCTCATAATATCCTGTAACGATACGGCATGCTTTTCCAATAATTAATGACTTAGGTTAGATTTATCAAATTAATTGAAATTTGGAAGAATCAAATAATTCATGTCTATTTATCGGTTGAATTAATTTTGTGATAAAATTAATTCAAGGTAAACTTGTTGAATTATTGGGATTAGATAATTCTTGTCTGCTTATCGGTTGATTTAATTTTGGATAAATTAGATCAAGATAAACTTGTAGAATTATTAGGAATTGATTTATTTTCCTAGAGATAATCTAGATAAAGTTGTTTTGATCAGATAGCTTCTCTATTGGGTTATTTGAATTAAAATTGAGACTTTATCCTATAGAATCTCAGGTGAAAAATAAAAGATTTACGGAAATTTTTTATCGGCAGTTTGGCCTGCCGATTCACTTGTTTGGCCTACGATGGGGCTTCTTCGGCCTACCGATCAGCGAATGATAAGATTACACATTTCTACATGGATCTTATTAGATATTGATCCGAACTTGATTCTGTTTCGAGTTTTTGAGATCTAATCCTATAAGGACTGATCCTAGGCCCAACCTCTATATAAAAGGAGGAAGTCTTAAGAGTTAAAAATATTAATTGAGAGATTAAAAGTGATACTCTGCTAGTGAGAATCTGAAAACTCCCTGAGAGCTTTTGTTCACAAATCACGAACACTTGCTTTAGGTTCTCTCGGTTGGTTGGAATGAGAGTCACCTGGTGGAAGAGCTGTACGTGTGAGCCCACACTCACTCCGGTCGTGGATAGAGAATAGCAAAGAAGACCAGTTGATTGAGGCTCTTTTGGAACGTTACTTTTCTTCACGTTTTGTGAGGGTTCTTCGGCATACAAAGGTTAGTAAGATCTGGTTAATTTATACATATAGCGTGTCAAACTTATGTTTTGAAAAATACTCTAATGGAAATTTTTAAAATTTTACTACGCACTCTTTTTTCAACAAATTGGTATCAGAGCCATAGTTTTTACATAAATTTATGAGTTTGTGATCATGTTATATGCATATATTTTGTGATCTTAGTCTCTCCTATGCTTGATTTAACTTTATAGAGAGTTGGCACTCTAGGTTTTTATATATTATATATGTTGTCATGGATTATATGATGAGTGTTTATTAATTAATTATGGTTGATTAAATTGTTATTTAATTATTTATTAATTAATTAATTTATGCCCGTTATGGTTCCTTAGAGGTTAGAATGTGTATCTAAGCTTTTTCATGTAATTAGATGATGGACTATCATCTCCGTTTAGGAATTATTGTTTAATTATAAATTTGTAAGAATTTTGTAATTAAAATAATTATTTAGAGAAGACGGATCTAGAAGATGGACGATGGCGCACCTAGGTATTTCCTGAGTCTCTAATTTTTTTTTTGAATTGTTAAAAAATAAAATTGATGAATTGCATTAAAAATTGTATTTTCTAGAATGAGAGATTTCTGCTCGGTCAGCATGCCGAACATCACAGTTCAGCAGGTCGATGGTCACAGATCGACAAGTCGGAAGTGAGGTTCGGCAGGCCGATGGTCATAGATCGGCAGGCCAGACGTGAGGTTCAGCAGGCCGTCTGTGGGGCAAAAATCAGGTGGCTCTGGCAGGCAAGCCGAACTTCCAGTTCAGCAGGCCAAACTTTCATGAGTCGCCAAGCCAATCCTCCAGATCAGTAGGCCGATGGAGCATGACCGACAGGCTGATCACCCAGATCGGCCTGCCAACTGAGAGATGGAAAATTTCTAGAAAAGGTGCAGTTTTTCTAGTGCAATTTTAATTTTATTTTTGGGACAATTCTGAGAGACATTAAATTTGGATATGACCGAAAATATGAAGTATTCGATTCATACGGGAATGAAGACTTAAAGATGGGTATTACATGAAGAAGGATACAACTCGAGGATTCAAGGATGAAGAATCGATAGTATGTCTCGATTATTCTCTTATAATCTTAGTTTTCTATTCTCTAGGGTGGAGCCATAATATTACGGTTATTTATTATTTTGCTTGTAGCTTTGCTTGATTGCTTTGCTTGTCTGCATTATAATATGATTTGCCATGTATATTGATAACATGTTATATAGAATAGAGGGTGCCGCTCATATTAAAATTATTCATGTATATTTTTAAAATAAAGTCTTGATTTCAAAAGATTGAGTGGGAGAAGATTTTCGAAGAGAGGACCTAAGGCCTCCATCATTGGTTCATAGGCAGAATATGGTGGTCCCGACCCCTAGGAAGGGATTTCTATCATGTACCAGATTGGATCTCTAAAAGGATAAGGTATTTTAGCATGATTTATCATTGCACACCCCTAAGTGGTGATTATAAATCATGGATAAAATATTAAAACGATGGTTATACACTCATGTTAATTTTATTATTAACCTCCCCTAGGAGCTCTGTTAATAAAATTAATGGCCAAAGAAACGATTATTAATATATGCTGGATCATACGGGTCCTGGATGGCATATATTAATCAGAAGGGGATCCGTGTTCTTGATTGAATTTGGCATGACTCCCCTAGGAGCTTGTTGAATTCTGAGTTGGGAATTATCGTTGTAAGGATGTGATATTTTCAAGGTTTTGACACAAAAACACATTTGTATGTTTTTACATGATTGTGTTATCTTACTAAATTGTTATTATATGTTTGCTTATGTTTGGTATATGATTCTTTATTGTAGATTAAAAATGTCTAAAAACGCTTTATTATTGATACTTGACAAAAACCTATTAACCGATGAGAACTATAATGATTTGAAATGAAACCTGGATATCGTCCTGTCCTTTGAGAAATTGAAATATGTATTGTCAACCCCCTGTCCTCCCAAGCCTACGGGAGACTGAACTAATGAGCAATTCCAAGCATATGATCACTGAAAAGATGCTAATGATTAGGCCCGCTGCTATGTTATGGCTAGCATGAATAACGTGCTACAAGCTCAACATCAGGATTGTGAGATTGCAAAGTAGATCTAGGATAATCTTGAAGATATGTCTAGAGGCCAAGCCATAGCAAAGCGATAAGGGGTGCTTCGGAAACTTTTAAACTATAGACAGAGGCCGGGGACATCTATAGAGGAGCATATGATGTTCGTCATGGGTTACCTCGCTGAGGCTTAAACTAGTGGAGCTGACATTGATGCTGAAACTCAAATGACTTTGGTCTTTGAGACTCTGTCAAAGGAATTTATTCCATTTAGAGCTACATTTAATTTAAGTAATAGATGGGATTTGACATTGATAGAACTAATAAAATAGTTACAGGAGTTCAAACTGCTGATCAGGGAGTCTCCTGCGGGTGAAGAGGCCAACATGGTAGCTTCTAGTTCCAATCCTAACTTTCAGAATGGAAAGAAGCAATAGGCCAAGAACGGGAAGTCTTCTATTCCTGCTGGCACCAAGAGTAAGAAGAAGAAGAAGAAGAACCCAAAGAAGCTTAAGTGCTTCTTCTAAGGGAAGGTAGGGCATATCAAGAAGCATTGCAAGGACTTCCTTTCCAAAGGAGGTAGGTGTGATCTTCTATATTTAGAAACTTGTTTGGTTGAGGAATCCAGTGACATTTGGTTATAGATTCATGTACAACTAATCATGTTTGCGTTTCTCAGTAGAGGTTCAAAGAAACGAGAAGTCTGCTTCATGAGGACTTCACGTTTCGGATGGGCGATGGATCCTTGGTCTCAGCAGAAGCAGTGGGAGACGTCCATCTTTATTTTGATAATTATAGGAATTTATTTTTGCAAGATTGTTTTTATGTTCCTAAATTTAAAAGGAATTTAATTTTTGTATCTTGTTTTTTTAAAGACTCCTATTTGGTTTCTTTTAATGATAAAGTGGTGATTTGTAAAAATAAATCTTTTATCTATTCTAGATGGATGCAAAATAATCTATATTTTATCAAACCTAAGATGGAATTATTGCTTACTGCTGAGATGAATGATAATAACTCTAAAAGACTTAAAACTTCTCACTCTAATAAGACTTATCTTTGGCATTTGTGCCTTGGTCATATTAACCTGAATAGGATTCAAAGGTTGGTAAAGGATGGACCTTTAAGTCACTTAAAGGTGGAATCTTTACCTCAATGTGAATCTTGTTTGGAGGGTAAAATGACCAAAAGACCATTCAGGTCTAAGGGCAATAGGGCCGAAGGGGTTCTAGAACTTGTGCATAGTGATGTTTGCGGACTGATGAACATCCAGGCACGAGGAGGGTATGAGCACTTCGTCACTTTTATTGACAATTACTCAAGATATGGGTATGTGTACCGATGCACCATAAAAGCGAAACTTTTGACAAGTTCAGGGAGTTTCGGGCTGAAGTGGAAAAGCGGTTGGATAGACCCATAAAGGCACTTCGATCCGATCAAGGTGGAGAATACCTTTCTGATCAGTTCTTGGGACACTTATTAGAGAATGAGATTTTATCCCATTTGACTGTACCGGACACTCTGCAGCAGAATGGAATAGCAAAGAGAAGAAGAAACACTTTGGTTTCTTCAGGTTCCTCTTCTTTTTCTTCTTATCCTTACCTTTAGTAAGAATAGAAGACGTCCTGTTCTTAGCCTTTTGCTTCTTTCCTTTCCCAAAATTGGATTTAGAACTAGATACGATCATCAAGTTTGCCTTGTCACTAGCTGGAACTTCCCTCATCAGATTTTAAAACTCTTATAATTGCTTCATTAACTCAGCTAAGGTCATATCCTGTCTATTACTCAAGTTAGAAAGAGCCTCAAAGACCATAGTCATCTACGACTCAACATCAATATCAACTCCATAGGTTTGAGCCTCAGAGAGGTAACCATGACTAACATCATATGCTTCTTTACAGGCATCCCCAGTCTTTGCTTGCAGTTAAGAAGCTTCCAAAAAGCTCATTGCCACTTCGTCAAGGCTTGGCCTACAAACATGTCCTCAAGATTATCCATGATTTACCAAGCAGTCTCATGATCTTCACGTTAAGCATGTAGCATGTTATTCATGCTAGTTATGATATAGCAGCGGGCCTAATCATCAGCATCCTTTCAGTGGTCATACGCCTGGATTTGTTCATTAGTGGATTCGCCAGTAGGCGTAAAAGGATATGATGTTGTTAGCACAAATTTCAATTTCTCAAAAGATAGGATAATATTTAGGTTCTGTTTCTAATTATTATAATTCTTGTCAGTTAATGTGTTCTTATCAAGTTTCAAAGATAAAGAATTTTAACACATTTTGATCTATAATAAAGAATCATTTATCAAACATAAGCAATAGTTACCAACTAAAAGCCTAAAGTAGAAGGATCCCAACCTAACTAGATCTCAATTTTCCTCTATAAATGCCCCCGTTAGCACCCTAAGAAGGGATTGATGAAACCTATTCTACTCAGACTACTAAGAACAAACCTCCATAACCACCATTTTCTCTATCATCACTATCACCTCAAAAACTCCATAGCCATTACTCCCATTAAGCTAAACCACCACACCACTACCATAAACCATTGCTAAACCACCTAAAAGCCTCTACAAGCTTCACCTCGGACCTCAAGCCATCAAGGGAAAGCCATATCACCACCAAACTTGATCTTTCCTTACTCATTGGAAAACTTAAGCTCCATACTTTTAGTAAGTTTCAAGAACACTTAAATCCCATGATTTATCTCATTTGAATTTAGAAACACTACAAGACTTAACCAAAACAAAGCCTTTTCATGGCCCAATAATCCTTATGCATAAGGAGAATCAAAGCCACCATTGAAAGACCACGACATTTCTCTCTCTAAGCCTTAAACTACCCCACTTGTCGGAAGTCATTCTCCTAAGGAGTTTTCTCACCGTAGGACCACTACACTCTATTATTCCATTAGAACACCACGTCTTGACCTAATGGGCCTACTTGCATCACCAAGTACATAGGAAATTTCCTCCATAATTGTTCAAGTTCCTCTCCCACACCAGGTGCACACTCGAAGGCCCTTTTTTGGCAAAGCTCTCATCTCTAACAAATCCAAAATCGCAACGGGTCTCCCTTCGGAGTTGACTGTCCTTGGAGCTATCAGGGTTTATCCATAACCTTGTTGGGGCCACCATAAGGCAAGCCTAAACACCTTATATCAGCCATTAACATTAAAACAACCACTGCAGAGTTGATCAACTTTGATCACTTATCATGTTGCCACTTTAGCTTCTATTAGACAGTACTGAGCCATCAAGAAAGGCCATGAATTCCATACCCTCCACATGTGTAGGCCCACGATAAAAGAGCCCCAACAACTTTGACAATAAACCAAAACCACTGGTAAGTTCAAATGGAAACATTTAAGGGATAACACATGTATCTAGTTTTAATATGAGGAAACCAAAGATGTACATAAGTAATCAAGCATAAACATATCTCTTTCAAATATACCACTATCAAAGGTGGATAACTTTTATAGAGACTAATAGCATTGAGCCCTATCACAACACCATCAAGGACAAGACGTCGTAGACTAGCCAAAATGTTTACGAAGAAAGGTGGAAAGAGTACCTCTTTTATTACGATGAAAAACTAGTAGAACACAAAACAAACTACTTCCAAGCAACGAAAATATAATGGATTTTATTTGACAAATACAAAACATAAAACAAAACTGTAAGACCCAAGATACAACAATGAGGTCCCTGCTGATGAGTGGGCGATCATCGAGGGAGGGTAAGATTTCTATGAATTTGTTGACAAACTAGTGAAGAGCACGGACGGATCTGTTGCTGTCCACCTTTGTTGACCATAAAAAGCAGCACCACCGTGGCGTCATCTCCTGCCAAGGCTGAAGAAATGTTGGCGCAAATTTGGCCAAATCCTCTAGCCAATGAAGCAAAGAGGCTCCGCTCCACCAAATCTTACCATCAGGCCCTAGTGTTGTAATGCCCTGAAATTAATTAAGTGTTATTAGTGTATAAAATGATGAATTAGTGTGCCATGATGTATTTTGAAACTTAATTTAACTATTTTGTGATATTTCTAAATTAATATTATTTCTAATCATTTTTAATCACTCTTAATTTTTTTTATTTGTTATTTTAAATTTTAAAACAAAACAATTTGTCAAATGCCAACTATGTCCTTTTTGTAAAAAACCATGGATGGCACATGGTTTTTCTCTCTGGTTTTGCTCTCCCTCACTCTATTTATCTCTCCCACTCTCCCTTACTTCCTCACTTTCTCATGTTCTCTCTCTCCCTCACTCTCAAACACTCTCTCGTCTCTCTCTCTTTCTCACTGCCTCTCTTTTCCCTTATCCCCCTCTTTTGATTCAAAATTTTGAACTCAAGCTTTGATTCTTTGTTGGATTGGAGGTCAACGAACAGGATTAAGCTACTGCAAACTTGTTTTAAAGCTTGTATTCAAGGTTAATTTAACTTTTTTCAAAATTTCAAACTTTTTCTTTAAATCTTCAATTTATTTAAAATGTTAGAATCTGAGTTATATAAGCTTAGAAAATCTTAAATCTAAGTTAGTAAGACCCGAAACATCTAGAATCTAGGTTTAGTTTGATGAAAAACAGACTTAAATCAATTTTTCTATTTTTCCTCTATTTTCCCATTTTTGGATTTAATTAAAATTTTCCATGTAAATCTTATTTAAATTAGTTTTAAAATGTTTTACTATGTTTTTCTATCATCAATGAATGTTTTCTATGCTTGAAAACTGAGAAAACAGGTTGGAAATAAGGATTTGGGCTCGGGGAGGCTGAGACCTGAGTTTGAAAATTTTCAAAATTTTTCCAATTCGACAGGCCAAACTTTGAGTTTGGCAGGCTAGATTCATGAGTTTGACAGGTTAGACTCATAGTAGGTTTGGCAGGCCAGACCCAGAAGGTCGGTAGGCTAAACTGTGTAGTCTGGTAGGCCGATTAGACTTTGTAAAAATTTGTCCTTTTTCACCCGTTTTTCCTATTTTAAACCCAGATTGAGATTTTAGCCTTATAATATGATTTTAGGAATATAAATAGCACACTAGGATATCATGAGATGGGTTAGTTGTGTAGAATATCCTAAGTTAGATATTAATGAACTTAGATTGTATTTAAGGTTGTTTGTGGTTCCATGGAGCTAATGTATAGCGAAGCGGAACTGTAGTGTTGAGTTGCGACATTGGATATTGAGGTAGGACTTCTAACCATTTCCTTGGTAGCCAAGTTTTTAAATGGTTTTGGCCACAAAACGATTTCTATCAAAATGTTTTCAATGAATGATTGAAAAAGATTTTTATCGATTGTTTTCATAAACAGTAGAATGAGGTGATTTTCATAATGAACGCATAATGAATTTAAATGAATATACTTAGTAAAATAGATTTTAATAACTATGAAAATGCATAGATAGGCATGATGTCATACTCAGAGATCGGGGTCGTGTAGAGTGTAACCTTGGGGGTAGGTCCCGAAACCTAGCCGAGCCACTAAAGTGGTGATACTTATGGTTTGCCCAAGAAAAGATAATAATATCCTTTCTAGTCGAACAATGAACTTTTTTTGGTAAGATTGATTTTATTGAATTTATTTATCTTTTTATTTATTTAATTCTATTTTCTAAATATTTTCTTGAATGATGAATTTTATATTCAAAATAAAATGTTTTTGTAACCTAGTCCTACTAAGCCTTTCGCTCACTTTTTATTCAGTTTCAAGCCTTACCCCTTTAAGTGGGATCCAGCTTAGGATCGACAGAGAGTCTACTGACCGGACACGCGAGCAGTAAAAGACCCCAAAGTAGGTTATGTAATGCCCCCTTACGGACGTCATAGATGTCGTACATTCATTTAATACATACTTTTAATAAAGATAAACTATTCATACAAAACCTGATTTAAACTTTATTTAGGAAAACGTACCCAAGATCCATGCATGCATATTTTTTTTTATATACTATAAATTAATTCATAGTAATAATAATAACAACTTATTTGATTTTTAATTAGATAAACATTTCAAATAATAAAATCATAATTTAAGAAAAAATGAAACATCACAACATTTAGAACAATCAGCTCTCACTGTTCGACAGGCCGATCTTGATCGGCAGGCCGGTAAACATCTACCGGTAGGCCGCCCGAGGCTCTGCAAAACAGGGTTATAAACTTTTGCTAGGTTCGGTAGGCCGACCGATTTAAAAAGCGCTAGAAAAATTTACTTTAAAAAATATAAATCAAGTTTCAATTCTTTAATATGCGGAAGTCCATATACTTAAAATGAATAAGATAAAATATTAAAACGTTGTTCATGAATTCTTTAAAACTTATCAAATAAACATGTTCATTATAAAATTTGATTTAATCATTAAAACTTTCTTCGTTGGCATTCTTCCAGTTACAATTCATCGTCATTTGCTCACACGTCTTTCCATATGCTCCACCTAGTCCATGACCTTCTTACCCTTATCTACAACATGATATAAACCTGAATAAGCTAAAGCTTAGTAAGTACATATTTCTCACAATTTAAAAAAAAACATTTCATAAACATCATCATCATAATAGTGCACTAGGCATATTTTCATAGGAACATATCTTTCATTACTTTGACCATATTAAAACTTATTTCATTTTATCTTAAGGGCCCAAGTGTTGCACCATAATCATCATCATAGGCACGCCGTCATGAGAGGAGAAGGGTAGCTAATCCTAAACCAAACATGACATCATAACTTATCATAACATAACATTGGTGTGCAACACGTACTTAGGTGATACATATATACATATATAAACTTTCATACTTTTGAAATACGCCATCATCATACATGCATAATTTTTAAACACCAAATCTTTCATGAGAAATCTTTAAATGAAACCATCACAAAATCCATCACGGAATAAATATTATTATGCACATAATTTCAAACCTTATAAAACATATCATGCTGTAGGTGAGAATTTACTTACTTGTATAGCTTACTTAACCTTAACTTAGTGGACTTAGTAGGTGACAACGCCAGCGGTCTCAATGTGCTCGCTTCATCATGTGTTCATGTCATACATTTATAAAAAATAGCCATTAACATTTACTTTCATAAAACTATAAAATCATCATCACATAATAACTTCTATTTGCATATTCCATCACATAACCTTTCCTTTCATGAAATTATAAATTTCATAACCATTTCAGTCAATATTAAAGCATTAGCATCACCCAACATCACAAAACACTTCACTGACCTACATGGATTCAAGACTTAAAAACTCAACAATCCACACATACTTTAGGCACCACACTTGACAGGGGTAAACTTAATACATAAACATACTACCATGATTTTTCTTTAGTTATAAAAATTACATTAAGTTTCTAAAAAAAACAAGTCATACATAACAAACATGAATTCTGCCATTAACTTACACAGTGAATCACATAAATTCATCATTTTCAAACAATTACAATACATATATTTTAACTTTAAAATTCATACTAACAACTTTCTAACATATATTACAATATCATAAAATTATTTTATCATTAGTAAAATCATGTAAACATACAAAACATCACATAATAATACAAAAGTCCAATAATAACACTGTTAAAGTAGTTTCTTGACCTAGTCTCAATAAAAGTTTCATAACACATAAAATACTCATCAAATAATCACCAATCTCTCCAGTTCATAACTTAACATATACATGAACATTCTAACCAAATTTCGTAGCAAACAAAGTACATTTACCCCCTTGAACACAAATCACATTTTCCTATATCATAACCTAAACAACAATATTTTACTGTGAGTGGTAGAGGATAGAAAATTCATAACTTAATTTAGAAAAATTGAAATGACTTGAAACTTGGAGGAACATTGCATAGCACATATATGGATAACATATTAAAAATTCAGAGTAAAAAAAAAGTTGTAGAGAAAGATATGGCAATCGCATGTCAAGAAGGATTTCATTTCAAAATTAAACCAAAAACGAACCCTTACCTCAAAACGATTCTTCTCAAATTCCTTCGAATTTGTCCAAAGAAAAGTCAATATTTCTCAAATATTTGCAACAGAATTGAGGAAGAGACAAAGAAGAAAATCATGAAGAAGAGAGAGTGAGAGAGAAACGGGAGAGAGATAGAAAAAAAAGAACATTTAAAAAAAATAACGTAATGAGCATAACGTAAAAGGGGAGTCAAAACATAAAACTCTCCATTAAGTCAGAAATTTTCTGACTAAAATTGAGGCTAGCTTCACATGGAAAGTGGAGAGGATTGAGGGAGAGTCAAATCAATTAGTCTCACTTACCATATTTTGCCTTCTAAAAATAGGAAACCATTTAAAACAATACCAATCAATCAAAAGTCAATGATTTTATTTCCTTAAATGAGGAAATTAATCCATAAATATGCCAATCAATCATCAATCATTATCCAATCATCATAGTCACATTTTTAGGAGACTTCGACTGACTGCTCGTCAACTGTCATCAGCCAGCCGACTGCACAGTTCAGCCTATCGATTCCATGAAGTCCGGCCTGCCGATGGTTTCCATCGGCCTACCAATCCTTGACAGGCTATTCGGCCTGCCGAACTTGAAAGTCTGGCTTACCGAACTGTCCTTAAAATGTAATACATCATAGCATTCAAGTCATCATTGCATCATAAATAAACCTACATTGTAACTAACATAAACTTTTGAGCACATCAATTCCACGCGATCGTCGCCTGTCATAAAACTTAAAATGAATGGTTAGTGACAATAATATCATAAATAAAAATAGATAACAGTTAACGTCGTTACTATCATTACATAATTCTGTTATATGAAATAGGCATGTGTTACAGGTTATTTGCATTAATTAATCAAGGCATATATCATTTTAACTTCTTTTTCTACATTGAACTATGGTTGTAATTTAATTATTGTCGATATTATGTATATGTATAAGTTATGGGCCCGTTGGGACCTAATGGCAACATTCTACACCAGCTGGTTTTGAAGTCGAGAGTAGAAGCTCAAAGCATATCTTCTAAAATCAAGTTTGTCCTCTTCGTTTGGTCGTCTGTCTGAGGATGAAAGGCTGTACTGAAATGCAACTTGGTCCCCATAGCAGTCGTACGCTTTTCTAAAACTTGGACATGAACCTGCCGTCACGATCTGAGATGATAGACTTAGGAATTCCATGAAGCCTGTACTATTTCCTTGACATAGAGTTCTGCTAACCGTTCCATAGAGTAAGTGATCTTGATAGGAATGAAATGTACCATCTTTGTCAATCGATCTACAACAACCCAGATAGCGTCATAACCATTCATAGTCCTGGGTAAACCAGTAATGAAATCCATTGCTATTTCCTCCCATTTCCATTCCGGTATCTGGATAGACTGTAAATCACCACCAGGTCTCTGGTGCTCGGCTTTGACTTACTGACATGTTAAACATTTCTTCACATACATGGCAACATCACGTTTCATTCCAAACCACCAAAAATTACCCCTTAGATCATTATACATCTTTGTTGTACCTGGATGAATTGAGTAAGGAGTGTCATGAATTTCCGTCAAAATTCTTTCCCTTAAACCATCAACGTTGGGAACACATAAGTGGTCCTTGAGGTATAGAGTTCCATCATCTGCAATACAAAACTCTTGACATTTTTCTTCTTTCATTTCTTGCTTAATCGTTGCGAGGCTTAAATCTTCATCTTGTTTTCTCCGAATTTCATCATACATTATCGGAGCAAGAGTGAGTGATGACAACTGTCCTGTGATAAGTTCTAAATCAAAGTCTAGAATTTCCTTTCTCAAAGGTGGAGACATTGCTTGCATTGACATTAGCGTAGCCGCTGTCTTCCTACTTAAAGCATCAGCCACTCGGTTAGCCTTTCTAGGGTGATACAGGATTTCACAATCATAATCCTTCACTAATTCAAGCCATCTTCGTTGTCTCATATTCAAGTCCCTTTGCATGAAGAAGTACTTTAAACTTTGATGATCTGTAAAGATCTTGCATTGTACTCCTTACAAATAGTGTCTCCATATTTTCAACGCAAAAACGACTGCTGCTAACTCGAGGTCATGAGTAGGAGAATTCTTTTCATAATCCTTCAGTTGTCTTAATGCATAGGCAATCACCTCTGTCATTTTGCATTAGAACAGCTCCAAGACCCATATTAGATGCATCACTGTAAATCAGAAACCCATCATTTCCTTTAGGAATTGCCAACACTGGAGCCATCGTTAGCCTCTTCCTTCAGTTCTTGAAAACTCTTCTCGCAAGCATCTGTCCAATCATACTTCTTTCCTTTACGAGTTAGATTCATGAGTGGAGCTGCTATCTTGGAGAAATCTTCTACGAATCTCCGATAATAACCTGCTAAACCCAAGAAGCTCCTTATCTCGCTTGCGTTCATCGGTTGCTTCCAATTGAGAAAGCTTCTACTTTAGCAGGGTCTACCATAATCCCATTTTTGGATATTACATGCCCTAAGAAGGATACTCTGTCGAGCCAGAACTCACACTTAGAAAACTTTGCATATAGCTTGTGTCTTCTTAATGTCTCCAGCACAAACTTTAAATGTTCCTCACGATCTTCTTGATTCTTTGCAATAGACAAGAATATCATCGATAAATACAACAACAAATTTATCGAGGAAATCCTTGAATACCTTGTTCATCAAATCCATGAAGGTAGTAGGTGTATTCGTTAGACCGAAGGGCATAACCACAAATTCATAGTGACCATACCTCGACCTAAAAGCAGTTTTAGGAATATCTTATTCTTTAATCTTCAGCTGGTGATATCCCGATCGTAGATTAATCTTTGAGAACACAGATGCACCCTTAAGCTGATCAAACAAATCATCGATTTGAGGCAACGGGTACTTGTTCTTGATCGTTACCTTATTCAGCTCTCTATAGTCGATGCAGAGTCTCATAGTGCCATCCTTCTTCTTTACAAACAAGACTGGAGCTCCCCAAGGTGAGTGACTCGGCCTGATGAATCCTTTGTCGAGTAGCTCTTTTAATTATGTGTGAAGCTCCTTTAACTCTACCAGGGCCATTCTGTAAGGCACTTTTGAGATCGGATCGGTGCCAGGAGCGAGCTCGATCTCGAATTCGACTTCTCTTTCTGGTGGCAAGCTTGATAGGTCATTTGGAAACACTTCGGCATAATCACGAACTACAGGCACATCTTCAATTATTGTCTTTTCTTCTTGGCTATTATCTACAATATTAGCTAGGATAGCCCTGTGCAGCCACTTACTAATAACTTCCTTGCTTTCATTGCGGATAAAAATATGCTGGGTTTCTTTCTAGACTCGCCAACATATACAAACTTTTGATCACCTTCAGGATGGAAGATTACTTTTGGTTTCTGACATTCAATAGAAGCATTGTACTTGCTTAGGAAATCCATCCCAAGAATCATATCGTAGTCATACATGTCAATCACAATGAGGTCGACGAAAAGTTTCCTATAAGAAATCCATAGGGGTACCGTATGCAGACAGTGCGTAGATAATATCACTTCCCCAGAGGGTAGTGCCGTAGTGAATCCCTATCTCATAGGCTCTAAACAAACCTCTAACATCTTAGCAGATGACGTGGATATAAAAGAATGTGTAGCACCCGTATCAAAGAGAACATAAATATCATTAGATAAACTTGTTATCTGACCTATGACCACATTGGAGGCTTCAGTAGCCACTTGTTCTTTTGTCATGGCATAAATGCAGGCATTCAGTCAGGTTGGGCTTCAAGTCTCCCTTGACTGAATTAGTGGCCCTTCAAGGGAAGCTTGCATCTGATGGAATTGGGCTTGAGGAGGAGCACTTTGAGGGACATTAGCATTCATCAGTTTGGGGTAATTCTTGACAAAATGATCTTCACGCCCACAAATAAAACATTGGTTTGTCCCTAGATGGCATGCTCCTAGATGTTTTTTTCCACATTTGGTGCATGGTTGAAACTGCCTGCTGTTGTTGTTGTGTTGACCATCATTATGCCTCTTGTTGTCTTGGCCCTACTGGTTTTGAGGATTGCCCTTCCTCTTATTGTTCCTCCAGTTCTGGTTGTTGTTGTTGCTGCTATTGCTGTTGTTGTTGTTGTTTCTGTGTGGAGGGCGGTTCTGGTTGTTTGTAGAATTGGCTTGTTGACCAAACTGAGGCTGATGCCTTCTTAACTTTGACAGATGGAACTCAGCATGTTGGGCCCTCATAACAACCTGCTCCTGAGTCTTGGGTGGACTAGCTCCATCAACGATCGCAGCAATTTCTGGCCTAAGGACTCTAATCAGTCTTCTGACCCTTTCACTTTCATCAATAACCATCCCTGGGTATAGGCGAGCTAGCTAGGTCAAACTTTGTCACAACATCTATGACTGACATATCCCCCTGGCGTAGGTTCTCGAACTCCTCATAATGCTTCCTTGTAATGTTCATGTGGAAAAACTTCGTGTTGAACTCATGAACGAAGTCAGCCCATGTCATTTCGTCAACATTCCTGCTCATTTCTATGCCATCCCACCAAATTCTGGCCTCCATGGTGAGACAGTACGATGCACAGAGAACCTTCTCGTTGTCAGTGAAGCCCATGAGTCTTAGGGTGGCCTCAATCGTCTTCAACCATCCTTGAGTGACTAACGGATCCTTAGAACCTTCAAAATCCGCTAGCTTAACTCTCTTCCATCTGACTAGAAGGGGTTCCTCATATGCCGCTCTTGGTTCAACAGCAGGCGCTGGGACTTCATTAACTTGTGGCTGAGGAGGAGGAGGAGGCACGTCTTTGCCTCGTCATTCACCGTTCTAGCCGTTGGCCCTTAATTCGGCTATCTCTCTTCTTTGATCCTCCAACTGCCTTTGCAGCTCAGCAATCATCGTCATAAGTCTTTCGTTGGTCTGGGTCCGTGTTTGCATTCTTCTGTGGCCTTGCCATCAGTCAATTTCCTAAAAGAATTAGGAACTTAGAAATAAACTTCTAATATGAGACAGGTTTTTACTACTAGAACATTAATCGTCAAACATCTAAACCTCATTCTTATCCTCATACTTGCATCAAAACATCTAACTTTAAAACATACTTACTTGTAGGACTAGGTCTGACGTGTGGCGATATGAATTGTAAACTGAAATTTGCTCTGATACCAAAACTTGTAACGCCCCCTTACAGGACGTCACAGATGTCGTACATTCATTTAATACATACTTTTAATAAAGATAAACTATTCATACAAAACCTGATTTAAACTTTATTTAGGAAAACGTACCCAAGATCCATGCATGCATATTTTTTTTTATATACTATAAATTAATTCATAGTAATAATAATAACAACTTATTTGATTTTTAATTAGATAAACATTTCAAATAATAAAATCATAATTTAAGAAAAAATGAAACATCACAACATTTAGAACAATCAGCTCTCACTGTTCGACAGGCCGGTAAACATCTACCGGTAGGCCGCCCGAGGCTCTGCAAAACAGGGTTATAAACTTTTGCTAGGTTCGGTAGGCCGACCGATTTAAAAAGCGTTAGAAAAATTTACTTTAAAAAAATATAAATCAAGTTTCAATTCTTTAATATGCGGAAGTCCATATACTTAAAATGAATAAGATAAAATATTAAAACGTTGTTCATGAATTCTTTAAAACTTATCAAATAAACATGTTCATTATAAAATTTGATTTAATCATTAAAACTTTCTTCCTTGGCGTTCTTCCGGTTACAATTCATCGTCCTTTGCTCACACGCCTTTCCATATCCTCCACCTAGTCCATGACCTTCTTACCCTTATCTACAACATGATATAAACTTGAATAAGCTAAAGCTTAGTAAGTACATATATTTCTCACAATTTAAAAAAAAAAAAAACATTTTATAAACATCATCATCATCATCATCATAATAGTGCACTAGGCACATTTTCATAGGAACATATCTTTCATTACTTTGACCATATTAAAACTTAATTCATTTTACCTTAAGGGCCCAAGTGTTGCACCATAATCATCATCATAGGCGCGCCATCATGAGAGGTGAAGGGTAGCTAATCCTAAACCAAACATGACATCATAACTTATCATAACATAACATTGGTGTGCAACACTTACTTAGGTGATACATATATACATATATAAACTTTCATACTTTGGAAATACGTCATCATCATACATTCATAACTTTTGAACATCAAATCTTTCATGAGAAATCTTTAAATGAAACCATCACAAAATCCATCATGGAATAAATATCATTATGCACGTAATTTCAAACCTTATAAAACATATCATGTTGTAGGTGAGAATTTACTTACTTGTATAGCTTACTTAACCTTAACTTAGTGGACTTAGTAGGTAACAACGCCGCGGTCACGATGTGCTCGCTTCATCATGTGTTCATGTCATACATTTATAAAAATAGCAATTAACATTTACTTTCATAAAACTATAAAATCATCATCACATAATAACTTCTATTTGCATATTCCATCACATAACCTTTCCTTTCATGAAATTATAAATTTCATAACCATTTCATCAATATTAAAGCATTAGCATCACCCAACATCACAAAACACTTCACTGACCTACATGGATTCAAGACTTAAAAACTCAACATCCACACATACTTTAGGCACCACACTTGACAGGGGTAAAGTTAATACATAAACATATTACCATGATTTTTCTTTAGTCATAAAAATTACATTAAGTTTCTAAAAAAAAAACAAGTCATACATAACAAACATGAATTCTGCCATTAACTTACACAGTGAATCACATAAATTCATCATTTTCAAACAATTACAATACATATATTTTAACTTTAAAATTCATACTAACAACTTTCTAACATATATTACAATATCATAAAATTATTTTATCATTAGTAAAATCATTTAAACATACAAAACATCACATAATACAAAAGTCCAATAATAACACTGTTAAAGCAGTTTCTTGAACTAGTCTCAATAAAAATTTCATAACACATAAAATACTCATCAAATAGTCACCAAACTCTTGAGTTCATAACTTAACATATACATGAACATTCTAGCCAAATTTCGTAGCAAACAAAGCACATTTACCCCCTTGAACACAAATCACATTTTCGTGCATCATAACCAACAATATTTTACTGTGAGTGGTAGAGGATAGAAAATTCATAACTTAATTTAGAAAAATTGAAATGACTTGAAACTTGGAGGAACATTGCATAACACATACATGGATAACATATTAAAAATTCAGAGTAAAATGAAATTTGTAGAGAAAGATATGGCAGTCGCATGTCAAGAAGGATTTCATTTCAAAATTAAACAAAAAACGAACCCTTACCTCAAAACGATTCTTCTCAAATTCCTTCGAATTCGTCCAAAGAAAACTCAATATTTCTCAAATATTTGCAAGAGAATTGAGGAAGAGACAAAGAAGAAAATCGTGAAGAAGAGAGAGTGAGAGAGAAAATGGGAGAGAGATAGAGAAAAAAAAAAGAACATTTAAAAAAAATAACGTAATGAGCATAACGTAAAAGGGGAGTCAAAACATAAAACTCTCCATTAAGTCAGAAATTTTCTGACTAAAATTGAGGCTAGCTTCACATGGAAAGTGGAGAGGATTGAGGAAGAGTCAAATCAATTAGTCTCACTTACCATATTTTGCCTTCTACAAATAGGAAACCATTTAAAACAATACCAATCAATCAAAAGTCAATGATTTTATTTCCATAAATGAGGAAATTAATCCATAAATATGCCAATCAATCATCAATCATTATCCAATCATCATCGTTACATTTTTAGGAGACTTTGGCTGACTGCTCATCAGCTGTCATCGGCCTACCGACTGCACAGTTTGGCCTGCCGATTCCATGAAGTCTGGCCTGCCGATGGTTTCCATCGGCCTACCAATCCTTGACAGGCTATTCGGCCTGCCGAACTTGAAAGTCTGGCTTACCGAACTATCCTTAAAATGTAATACATCATAGCATTCAAGTCATCATTGCATCATAAATAAACCTACATTGTAACTAACATAAACTTTTGAGCACATCAATTCCACGCGATCGTCGCCTGTCATAAAACTTAAAATGAATAGTTAGTAACAATAATATCGTAAATAAAATTGGATAACACTTAACGTCGTTACTATCATTACATAATTCCGTTATATGAAATAGGCGGGTGTTGCAGGTTATTTGCATTAATTAATCAAGGCATATATCATTTTAACTTCTTTTTCTACATTGAACTGTGGTTGTAATTTAATTATTGTCGATATTATGTATATGTACAAGTTATGGGCCCGGTGGGACCCAATGTGCATTTCCCCTCTCTCTTTACTATTTTATTTCATTTTGTTTTATCTTACTGGTTTTATTATTATAAATATTTGTTTAAAAATTTTTAAATCTATGAAATTTTTATTAATTAACTAATTCCCTGAAATAATTAACTTTTAACTTATAAATTTGAATTAATTAAACTAACTAACCTGCCACTTCACCTCCTAAGTCCTAGGACGTGACAAGTGCCACCTCCAACAGCACCGTAAAATGCAATCCAACCACAAGTTGACCTCTTCCACCAAGCCATAAACGTCCCCCTAAACCCTTAGCAAACTGGCCCACCTCTAGAGAAAACTTCATAGAGACCTTAGGCTATATCATTAGGGGGCTATGAGTCAAAAAAAAAAATCTAAAAGTGGCACTAGACTTTGGCCCTTCAACTTTTCAAAGAGAGGTGGCACCCTTATGCCCGAGGAGAAAAAGATGGAATCCTAACAGAGAGGGAAGCAAGAGAAAGAAAAGATGCTAATTGAATTTCTTAATTATTCGTTAATCAGTTATGTCTCTAACACTAATTCCCTCAAATATACTAGCCTTTGCCTCAAAGTTTTGATTCTCTAAATCATAGGTGTTATAATGTAGAAAAATGGTACAATTATATATAATTCTTATTAAAAAAAAGAATTTAGAAAATAAGTGAGATTAGAACTACCCAATCTAATGTCAAAGGGGTTAATTTGTTTTGATTTTGATTAACTTCTTTTCTTCTAATACACATGATCTATCTATGTATAGAAGTGTGAAAAGCACTTCTTATATCACATGTTGTTAAACATTTTTTCTTATATCAAATTTGTCCCTATCAAATTCAAATTTAAATACGTCCCTACTTAAAGTTTTCTCTCATAATTCTCTAAAACTTTTTTCTTACATCACATGTTGTTTTCATAAATAACTCTTTTTATTTACCTAATTGCTCAACTAAAAGAACTTTCTCTCAAGCAATCAAATGATAAAGAACAAATAGCATGTTTGAAAATATCGGTTTTAATCAAAAAGTTTTTCTTCAAACCATTTCTGCCCCAATATTTTTTTTTTCATAAAACTTATAAATTGTTATAGTTTTCAATTCAAATCTTTAGTTTGAATTATGTAAAAAATCTCAAACTTTTTGAATAAAATTTCAACATCTTAGATATGCATGCACTTGCTTTTGAACTAATCTACAAATATATATAGAAAGGAGAATGTTAGTCTCCTTTTTCAACTAAAACGGTGACGTTTTGGTTGAAAGAATTTTTTTTTTGGCTTTTAAAGGCTTTTTTTGCATTCCTAAGTATTTATCTTTTTAATCTTTCCCTTCTTTTTAGGTTTTTTTTTTTTTTTTGCTTTTCAACTTTTTTGCTTTTCTTTCCTAAATATTTTTCTTATTTACCTTTCTTTTTATCATTTTTTTAAAATTTTATATTTTTAATATATGTTATTGAAGTATTTCTTATTATCTAATTTGTCTCTATTAAAATCATTGCCCTCAAAGGTGTCTTTACCTAAATTTTTCTCTCAGAATTCTCTAAAATATATTTTTTTTGTATTAAATGTTATTTTTATAAATGACTTTTTTATCTACCTGATTGCTCAACTAAAATAACCATATCTTAAATAACCAATCAAGAAAAATAAAAATAAAAATAAAAACTAGTTTGAACCAAAATGTGCTTTGCTACAATATATTCTTCCATAAAATTCAAATTGCTACAATATTTTCAATTTAAACTTTTTAATCTCAATCATGTACCCAAACAAATATTAACAATTGTTGGATAAAAAATTCAAAAACTTGGGTACACATGCTCTTTTAAACTAGTTCATTTGTTCTTAAAAGAAAGGGATTACATTACTCAAATAACTACCATATCGGCATTAACAATGTCAACAACAAAATCAGGGATTTCTTCTAAATAATAACAATGCTCATCTAAAGAAAGAGCAAATTGTGCTAGTGTGTGGGCTACTTTGTTACACTCACATGGCACAAAGCAGCATTTGCCACCACCAGACTCATTCATTAATAAAATGATGTTGTCGATAACTGGTTCCGCCTTCGAGCAACACTTTAGCCTATTTAGTAATGTTGGTTTTAACCAACTTTTTAGTAAAGAATAGTATAAAGCTCTTATGCTACAGTAAAAGGAAAAAAATTACTACAGTGTAAAGCTCTCATATGTTATATGTTTACAGTTTTAACTAATGGTTCTGACCACTATACCAAACATCCCATTAGAGTATTGAACACCGTTAGCAACAAAGGAGGAGTCAGTCTCTATATTCTTTGCCCATAAGCCACCATCTCAAGCAAAGAGGAGTCCTTTTCTCAAAGCAATGCCTTCCGTAGCAATCACACTAACCTGACCAAAAATCTTCCACGAGAAAGCTCCCAAAACATCACTAGAGGAATCTCTAATCAGGCCTCCCAAACTAATAGGGTGTTTGGCATGGTGGTTAGAACCATTGGTTAGAACTGTAAATACTGTAACATGTAAGAACTGTAGCAACCTTTTTAATTTTACTATAGCATGTAAAAGCTTTACACTGTTCCTAACTAAAAAGTTGGTTAGAAAAAACTTTGCCAAACAGGCTATTAAGATTAAACAAAACAAAGGCGTTGACATTCATTTTGAATTGAGCACCATCAGGAGGTCTCCATCGCCTCCAAGTGGAAGCACACAAGTGTCTACTTACTGTGTTTATACTTTGATAAGCTTGGTACTCCATCAACCAAAATGCAACATCTTTTAACACTATCTTGGCCTCTCGAACCTTTCTTTCATGAATAAAAGGTTATGGTTTTTGCAAATCGGCCAAAATACCGTATAACAAAGCTCAAGATCACCTATCTTGAGAATCGTATACATATGGAGTAAAAAGAATTCAAACTTATCTCCTCTGAATCAAGATATTTGAATCCAAATGACACTCTCACACCAAACATTCCCAGCCACTTCACAACTAATAGAAGCATGGAAAACAGACTCCATACCTTCCCAACAACTTCTACAACCACCAATCCTTCCAATGCCCCATTTAAACATGTTCTAATTGGTTGGAAGGATATTATGAAAGGCTCTCCAAATACAGAGCCTAACCTTATGTGGGATATTTAAGTGCCATATAAAACCTCCACCATCCACGATTAGGACTCCCCCTCGAAGAATCGGCTAGTCTGTGGTCTAGTCCTCTAAAGACACCAATTGGAATTCTTTAAATATGTTCCAAAATAAGGACTGAAGTAGAGCCTTATTCCAGCCTGATGAAAAGCTAAAAGGACTAACAAGAAGATCTAATGTTAGAATTTGTAAAATTTTTTGGTACTATAATTTCATGTAAATTAAGAGGCTGGCAGCTATTAGATTGAAAGCTAATTAGTGATTAGGATTACTGATTTTCTTTCTTTCTTTAGGCAAGATTATAGCTGATTGATAGGAGTAGTTTTTTAGGAGATTTGTTTCCTTTTTTTTGTTCTTTCAGAGCTGTATATAAAGAGCCCTCCGTAGACACTATTTTTTGAATATATGGAAAAAAAAAACATTTTTTCCTCTAAACTTTTATGGTATTAGAACTGGTCTTTTCCTCTACTTAAACGTCTCTTTTTCATCTTACTGACTTCTTGATTCAACAAATAAGAGCTTAGAGAAGGAGAATGTTTCATCACTAGTCATCACCAACTCTTCGACCTCATCTGTGATCGCACAATCTTTTGGAGAAGATTCCTCCCTGTAGATCACCAATCACAAGTTGTATGAAAAAAATTTCCTTCAATGGTCACAGTCTATCAAGCTTGTACTTAGAGGAAAAGGGAAACTCGACTACATCACCGGCGAAGCCAAGCGTCCAGATACCACGGACCCAGCCTACGCAAATTGGGAACTCAACAACCCATTCATCATGGCTTAGCTCATCAATTCGATGGAGCCACACATCAGTCGCAGTTATTTGTTTCTTTGAACTGCCAAAGCTATATGGGATGCAGTGAAGGAGAACTACTCAGATCTTGAGAATGCTTCACAGGTTTTTGAGATTAAAAATAGACTCAATGCTCTCCAACAAGGTACTAGTGACATTACCGAATACTATAATTCCCTGCAAATGTTGTGGTAGGAATTAGATATGCATTATTAGGCAGATTGGGGAGATTTTGAGGAGAACAAGAAGTTTCATAAGCATCTTGAGAAGGAGCATTTGTACGAATTTCTAGCAAGCCTCAACAAGGATTTAGAGGAAGTACATGGCCGAATTCTTGGTCGAAGGCTGCTGCCATCAATTGGAGAAGCCTTTGTAGAGGTCCGGCGTGAAGCTAGCAGGTGGAGGGTGATGCTTGGGGAAAAAAAGGACCAACCAACCCTCTTATTAGCGATCGACCAGTAGAAAACACTGCTCTTATTGCTTGGAATTTTTCCAACAAATCTACTGATCAAAAACCAGGTTAGAGACCACGCTGCTCACATTGTAACAAGCTTGGTCATACACAAGAACACTGCTGGGACCTCCATGGTAAACCTACAGACATGAAATCTCAAAGGTAAGGTCAAGGAAGAGCTTTTCAAGCTTCAACTATGGAGGAAAGTGAAGGGACTGGTAGTACTAAATCAACTGGTGTTTTTTTGAACAAAGAGTAGCTTGAATAATTGCTAAGTCTCCTCAATCAACAATCTATGACTACCCCTAAATTTGCCACAGGTAACTTTTCTCATCAAGGTATTGCTTTCCATATACAAAAGCAAAATCCTTGGGTGTTTGATTCTGGTGCGTCTGACCATATGACAGGTAATGCATCACTATTTTACTCTTATATGCCATGTCATGGGAACGTAAGAGTTAAAATAGCATATGGAAATTTCACTACAATTGTTGGAAAAGGTTCTATACGTCTGTTAGAAAATCTTGTTCTATACTCTGTGTTACATGTTCCCAATTTAGCCTGTAACTGTGGTTTCAACTAATGCAACTTTCCTTGAGGAGAGTTATATGGACGACTTTAAACCTCGAAGCCAAGTGGTGCTTGAGGAGTTAAGTAGTGATCTGATCACTCTAGAGGTTTTGAATGAAACCATTCCAATTAGTGTAGAAATACCAAACAAACCTAAACAACAACCTTAGGGGCTTCGGTGTAGTAGGAGGATCGGGCATCAACCTGAGAGGTATATGGTCAATGGAGAGGTCTTCTTGGCTGAACCAGATGAACATAACAGGGATCCTTATACTTACGTAGAAGCTATGGAGGATGTTGATTCAAAACTTTGGACAGAGGCCATGAACATAGAGATGAAGTCTAGGGAGACTAATCAGGTCTAAGAGCTTATGGATCTTCCCGAAGGGGTAAAACCCATAGGGTGTAAGTGGATCTACAAGAGGAAAAGAGGAGTGGATGGAAAGGTTGAAACCTTTAAGGCTAAACTGGTAGCTAAGGGTTATACGCAAAAGGAAGGAATAAATTATGAGGAAACCTTTTCGCCTGTAGCCATGCTTAAGTCCATCTGGATTCTCTTGTCCATAGCTGCCACTCTCGACTACGAGGTTTGGCATATGGATTTCAAGACGGCTTTTCTGAATGGCTATCTTGATGAGTCCATTTATATAGAACAACTAGATGGGTTCAAGGTCACAGGTCAAGATGGTAAGGTTTGTAAGCTACTAAAGTCAATTTATGGACTTAAGCAGGCTTCCCGTTCTTGGAACATAAGATTTGATCAGGTGATCAAGACTTATGGGTTCTCACAAAATGTTGATGAACCATGTGTTTACAAACACATAAAGGATAGGAAGGTGGTTTTTCTATTGCTCTATGTAGATGACATTCTACTAATTGGCAATGACATTGGGTCATTGTCATCGGTCAAATTATAGTTGACCAAGTAGTTTGACATGAGGGACTTGGGTGGGGCTAATTTTGTTCTCGATATCTAGATCTTTTAGGATAAGAAGAACAAAATGATAGCTTTGCCCTAGGCTGGCTACATAGATAATATTCTTAGGAGGTTTTCAATGCAGGATTCCAAGAAAGGTAGACAACCATCTAGGTCTAGAATTACTCTTTCTAAGAAAGACTCTCCAAAGTCTTATAAAGAAAGAGAATACATGAAGAAGGTTCCTTATGCTTCGGCAGTGGGTAGTCTCATATATGCCATGCTTTATTCGGATATTAGTTATGCGGTCGAGATTGTAAGTCGATTTTAGGCAGATCTAGGACCGAACCATTGGGTTGCGGTAAAGCATATTTTCAAGTACCTGAGAAGGACTCGAGGGTATATGCTTATATATTTGGATGAGGACTCAACTCCTCTAGGATATGTTGACTTGGATTTCAATCTTGTCTGGATTCTAGCAAATCGACTTCAGGTTTTGTGTTTACTCTAGGCGGCGTGCCATCAGTTGGAGAAGTGCTAAGTAAGATTACACTTCAGATTCAACAATGGAGGCTGAGTATGTGGAAGCTAGTGATGCTTTGAAAGAAGCAATATGGCACCGCAAGTTCCTTGGGGATCTTGAGGTAGTCCCTGGCATGAATAAAGCGATATCACTATATTGTGATAATAGTGTGGTGGTACATAATGCTAAGGAACTATGATTTTACAAGAAGAGTAAGCATATTGATCAAAAGTATCATATGATAAAGGACTTCGATGAGGGCGGGCATGTCACGGTGTACAAGATCGCGTCAGAGGACAATTTAGCTGATCCATTTATGAAGACACTCACTGGGAGAGTCTTCGAGAGGCATGTGGAAGCTATGGGGATGTGAGATTTGTCATATTTGCTCACTTAGTGCAAGTGGGAGATTGCTAGACATGTATGCCCTAAGGAGTAAAAATGTAATAAGTTTTTGGAGATATTTTTATCAATAAAGAATTTATTCATTGCTTATATACCAAATATTGTCCTCTTTACATTTATATTCGTTGAATGTATGTTAAGCAGACAAAATTCTAAGACTGTCAGTCTAAACCTTAAGAATTGGGCATATGATGGACGGATTATGCGGAAGACACGATTCTTAAGGTAATAGTCTAAATCATAAGATCTACAATCGAGGGAATAAAGTTGGACGCTTTATTCATGCAAAGATAGTTATGTTGTCTATATCCCTTTTGGGAGATGGTTTGTCTTGACCATCGGAGGTGGACTCCGTGAATAGAAACATTGGCACGTTGTCATAGGTGACGATGTGTTGGATTAGGACATAAAGTGAATTGATTTGCATTAATGATTCTATCTTGGCAAATCGATTCACTTTAGATAATCACTTATATTGTATCTTAATCCTGAGATGAATAGTGGGCCCATTGTCTTGATTTGTGTCTTTTGATGTACCAAAGGATGATACCTACATCTTAATAGTGGTATGCATGCCGATACGTTGAAGGCATGACTCTTGATAGCGTAGACTTGTTATTCATAGATATGGAATCTATAGCTCCTCTTCAGGAGTAATGATATCCTCTTATATGCGTTATCTTGTAATTGAAAAAATAGAGCGCTCAACCATTTGGATACATAGGTGTAACCGAATGGTATACAGTCTTTGGATAGTAAGTTTTCTAATGGTGAGATAATGGAACGTAAGATAAAAATAATTGGGAAGTTAAGACAAAACTTGTCCTTAAGCCGATTATGGATTATCATATGGGGATACAATACACTATGATATGTCATGGAGACTTAGCTATGCGGGCTTCGTAATTCTATGTAGTTCGAGAGTGCAGCTCCAAGCTTTTAGTGGAGTAGCGTTAGAGTTGATAATTATGAAATGTATATCTGCGATATTGGGTTTTGTAATTATCGGGAGCTTGAACTATATAGGTCCATTTGGTCCCCTTTGCTAGCTCACAACATCCTGTAATGATACTGCGTGCTTTTCCAATAATTAGTGACTTATGTCAGATTTATCTGATTAGTTGAAATTTGGAAGAATCAAATAATTCATGTCTATTTATCGGTTGAATTAATTTTGTGATAAAATTAATTCAAGGTAAACTTGTTGAATTATTGGGATCAAATAATTCTTGTCTGTTTATCGCTTGATTTAATTTTGGATAAATTAAATCAAGATAAACTTGCAAAATTATTGGGAATTGATTTATTTTCCTAGAGATAATCTAGATAAAGTTATTTTGATTAGATAGCTTCTCTATTAGGTTATTTGAACTAAAACTAAGACTTTATCCTATAGAATCTCGGGTGGAAAATAAAAGATTCGTAGAGATTTTTTATCGACAGTTTGGCCTATCGATCCACGTGTTCGGCCTGCCAATGGAGCCTATTCGGCCTATTGACGAGTGAAGGATAAGATTATGCGTTTCTATGCGGATCTTAGCAGATATTGATCTGAACTTAATTCTATTTCGAGTTTTAGAGACCTAATCCAATAAGGACTAACCCTAGGCCCAATCTCTATATAAAGGGAGTAAGTCTTAAGAGTTAAAAAGATCAATTGAGAGATTAAGTGATACTCTGCTAGTGAGAATCTGAAAACTCCCTGAGAGCTTTTGTTCACAAATCACGAACACTTGCTTTGGGTTCTCTCAGTTGGTTGGAAGGAGAGTCACCTGGTGGAAGAGCTGTACGTGTGAGCCCACACTCACTCCAGTCGTGGATAGAGAATAGCAAAGAAGGCCAGTTGGTTGAGGCTCTTCTAGAACATTACTTCTCTTCACTTTTTGTGAGGGTTCTTTGGCATACAAAGGTTAGTAAGATCTGGTTAATTTATACATATAGCGTGTCAAACTTGTGTGTTGGAAAATACTCTAATGGAAATTTTTAAAATTCCACTACGCACTATTTTTCCAACAGATAACTGGTAATGAATGACCTTGTTTAATTTCTACATAAACAAGACAATTCATTCCATTCTTGGATGAGAATATAGAGTGATTCACTAGAGCATGGGCTAATGATGCGTGGATGACTTTGCCACCATGTACGAAACTAAGAGGAGAGACAAAGTTTCATCCTCTCTGACACATGCGGTCAGGGTCAAAGACCGAGATGGTCTATCAAGTTCATCAACAATTCAACATGCAAGTTTGACAATGTTTTTGAGAGTTCAGGATACTTCCAATGTGGGAAAGCTACCATTGGTAAATAACTCCCGTGTATAACATTGAAGCATGCACAAAAAAACAAGCAACATGAATGATGAATGCTTAAAGAACACGAAAAACAACCCAGGATTTTCTGGAAAATTTCAACAAGCACACTTCAATAGATTCACAACAAAGCCAAGGTAAGAGATTCAAAATGCATGACTCGAACAACAAGTAGCAAAAAATTCAAGGAGATTTTGAATCAACAATGCACACAATTTAGTAGCCCTGGCAAAAAAGAAAAAGAAAAAAAATTCGACCACCGCAAGAAGAGCATTCAAACATATGATTTTTCTTGTATGATTGAACATGGATCAAGGATTGTGAGATTCAAAGTGCAACATCATCATCAAGACCAAAAGAAATAGAAGATCCAAGAAAGAAAGACCAACCTTAAAAGAGAAACAGGACTTTCTCTCTCTAAAACCACAGGTGCTCTTTTTCTCTCCTCCAAATCTAAGGAACACCACCAAGAATGATAGGGAGGAGTAATTTGACCTTGTACATGATTTTTTTCTTTCCTCCCCACAAATTTCCTTATATTTTTCACTCTCCACTCTTCCTCTTCAGGTGTTTCCTCTCTCTCAATTCTTTTGGTTTTTAATGGCCTCTTTTCTCTCTCTACAATGTGTTTCTTAACCATGTGGTTTTAATTAAAAGCCTTTTCTCTAGTCTTTTCACCTTCTTTTTGGAAAGGGCGGGTGTATCAGTGATGGGATGTCTCCTTTTAGAAGCAATCATCACATTTTTTAACAAAATAAAAATGAGGAAACCACCACTAGATATCTTTGAGAGACCTATGTAACTCGAGTTGCTATGATTGGTCGCAACAGAATATCTTATCTTGCTGCATAGCCTTTGTGACCAATGAGGCTAATGTTGATGGCCAATTTCATACCAGGCCCCTCCCATGGCCCAAGCGTTAACAGGCTTGCTTCATGGACCCAAGCCACACTTAGAGAAGTAACATGGGTTGTGATTTGGTAGCCATGAGTAGTCAAATAGGCCCATTTGTTTCAGTTTGATTCGATTTTAGGTCCTGCTTGGGGGTATTTTAAAGTTGATCGAACTAAAATAAGTGCATGATAGAGGAAAACAACCTCAAAGGTGTTCCTTTTCACCTTTAAAAATAGCCTTAAATCTATTTTTGCTTTAGCACAACTAAAAGAACTAAAACTAAAGCCTAGAAACCTTTTTCGTAGCAAAAAAAAAGTCAAGGAAAACCCAGCGATAGAGCAACAAATGTGCCTCTAAAGCACCTAGTATGCCTCTAGAGGCACACCTCTGGAAAGGATCTATCCGCATCAAGATAACCTCTACTTGGTCATAAGTCCACCGTTAAAGGTGTCACACATGCACCTTCATCACTAACTCCTACCTAAATTTTTGAAAGAACTCTTATGATGCATCAAACGTTTCAGACTTGGCAAAAATGAAGAAACCTCACACTAGAGGGAATAGTATGCTTGTTAGATCTCTGGAAATAAATGGTTAGACTTAGACAAACCTTTTAGGAGCCTTAGGCATAGAGGAGTTTTAGGATAGCCATGAATCTATGTCATTTTTGGCCAACCCTAAAATCAACCACCATAAGTGCCTCACATCGCTTGCTTTGGAGGGAAACAGTACAAGCATGCGATGTTGGAGCACAAGGAGACCAACTCCACAGCAAGAGTCTCACATCCATTATAAATACCTCTTATCTTCTTCACTCATGAAGACATCATTAGAAGACTTAGACCCAAATAGTCTTCACCATTTTGACTTTTCATAACTTTGGAAAACCATCTTCTTCTTATCCAAGTTTGTGCTCTTCAAACTTGGAAGATTTTTAGGAAAAGTTCTTTGTTTCCATTGTCAGAGATTAGGTCCCTCCTCTATTACTATTTCAGCCTCTTCGAATCTTAAAAGATTGCTACCAAAACACTTAGAAGCATTATCAAAGTCCATCACTACCTCTAGGAGCTTCCAAAGTACAAGCCTTACTCTTCGGTGGTCCAAACTCAAGATGGATCACCTCTGGAGCACATTTTCTGGAAAACCTAAAGAATTCTGAAACTTTGCATACCATCTCTCTCTCTCTTCACTAAGTTATGAAAATAACTTAGATCCAACAATGGTGGCAGCTTTGCTTCCAACCTTGATGGATACAACTTTGTCTTTATCCTTTGAACCTAGTCCTACATCAACCATTGACTGGTCCTCCCATCATCATCACTTTGGCTAGTTCCTCTATTACTACATTTTTGTATTTTCTTGGTTTTGTTGTAGGTTTTATCTACTGTTCGGTAATGAAGTGAGCATTAGAAGTTGTTTTCTTTTGTTCAATCCAGGCTTAACCATCCTCATTATCCATTGGAGGTCTCACCCAAGTCATCTTATACGGACTCATTTATTGCTCTAGCTACGTCATCATCAACAACAACAAATCAAAAACCAACACGTGTACTACCCCGACAAGTTATACCCTATCGATCTACCAGGCCCTAACAAAGATAATGTCAATTCTTTGTTATAGAGATATGGATTCCATATTTGTGGGTTATGCTCTTATAGTATCTAGGTTGTATCTTTAAAATATTGAAAATAAAGCTTTTGTTCATCGAAACTCTTGCTTTTGGCATATCAAAAGATATAATCTATAAATATAGAGTTATTAACCCACTTTAGGATTAAGATGACATACATATGATGTTAGGTAATGGGTCCAAAAATCATGTAAAATGCAGCAAATATAAACTTTCAGGATCTTATGATGCGATATATAATAATAAACAACATAAACTTACAGGTTTGAAAATAGCTCTAGATGATCAAGCATTCCAAAACTTTCAGATCTTTCACATAATTCTCCTCTCTCTAGATCAACTGGTATGTAGGTACTGGTGAGATTTTTGGATAATCTTGCTAAAAAATAGATACGCAACGAAATTTTAAAAAAAAAATTAAATCAAAGTCTTTTCCAAACAACAAGTATGACATCCTAAGTATATAAATTAATTATAGATCTTACGTACCCCTTTTGTATATTGAAGGTGTAGAAAAAGCAAGAAGAGAAAAACGTTCTAGAAGAGCCTCAACTAGCTAGTCTTCTTTGCTATTCTCTATCTATGATCGGAGTATCGGTGGTCGCACATCGTACAGTCTTCCTTCGGTGACTCTCCTTCCGACCACTTGAGAAAACCAAGAGCTAAGGTTCCATATGTTGAACAATAGCTCTTTGGGAGTTTCAGAGTTTTCCTCACTAGAGTACTCACTTAATGCTTCTTAAATTATCTGAATAACAATAAAAAATAGCTCCCCTTTTATAGTGGTTGAATCTAGGGTTAATCTTTATCAGATTAGGCTTCAAAAGTCCAGTCTGGATCAACTTTTGATGAAAATGCATAAAAAAACATATTTTGATTATCGCGTGTTCGGCATGTCAATCTGGGAGATCAGCCTACCAAACTTAGCCATCGGCCTACTAACCATGCAATAATCTAGAATCCTATAATATTTTATTTTCACACGAAAATCTTAGATAGAGCCTTAGTTTTAATTTAAATGTCCTGATACAATACATCGTCACCTATGACAATGCACCAATGTTTCTATTCGCAGAGTTCACCTCCGATGGCTAAGACAAACTATCTCCCGTTAGGGATATAAACAACATAACAATCATTGCATGAATAAAGCACCAAACTTTATTCCTTCAATTGCAGATCTTATGATTTAGGCTGTCACTTTTAGAATCATGTCTTCTGCATAATCTATCTATCATATGCCTGATCCTAAAGGCTTTGATTGACAGTCTCAGACTTTTGTTTGCTTTACATACATTCAACAAATATAAACGTAAAGAAGACAATAATTTTGTAAATGAATAATAAATAAACTCTTTATTCATAAAAATGTCTCCAAAAACATATTACATTTTTACTCCTTATGGCATACATGTCTAATGACTTCCTTGCGTAGGACATGAGCCGGACATCCCCATATACGAATATGGTTTAAGATGTCTTTCTACCCATCCATAACTTGTGAGGAGCTTTAGCAACCGATTTTAAAGAAACATTGTTCAAAAGATAACATGCGGTTTGTAGTGCATATCCTCAAAAGGATAAAGGTAACATTGAATAACTCATTACGGACCTAACCATGTCCAACAAAGCCTTATTCTTTCTCTTAGCGACACCATTCTATTGCATAGTGCCTGATACAATCAAATGGGATAAAATTCCATTCTCTAATAAGTGTCCTATGAACTCATCGGAGAGGTATTCTTCACCTTGATCAAATTGCAGTGCCTTTAAGGGTTTACTTAATTTCTTCCTTGTTTTAGCTCGAAACTCCCTAAATTTGTCAAAAGTTTCTCTCTTATGATGTATTAGGTAAGTATACCCATAGCTTGAGTGATTCACAATACAAGTGACAAAGAACTCATACTTTTCTTGTGCCTTGATGTTTATGGGACCACAAACATCACTATGTACAACTTTTGGAACCCCTTCAGCTTGATTGCCCTTAGACCCGAATGGTCTTTTGATCATTTTACCTTCTAAACAAGATTCACATTATGGTATAGATTCTACTTCTAAGTGACTTAAAGTTCTATCCCTTACCAACTTTTGAATTCTATTCAGGCTAATATGATGTAATCAAAAGTGCCAAAGATAAGTCTTATTAGAGTAAGAAATTTTAAGTCTATTAGACAATCATTAACCTCATGTTCAGTAGTGAGTCCATCTTAGGTTTGATAAAGTATAGGTTGTTTTGCATCTATCTATTACAGATAAAAAATTTGTTTTTATAAAAAATCAACTTTATTATAAAAAAAAACTGAATAAGAGTCTTTAAATAAACAAGTGACATAAATTAAATTCCTTTTAAGTTTAGGAACATAAAAATAATCTTTTAAAACTAAAGTTCTATAACTATCAAAATAAAAATGGACATCTTCCACTGCTTCGGCCAACACTGAGGATCCATCACCCATCCATAACGTGAAGTGCTCATGCAGCAGACTTCTTATTTCTTTAAACCCTTGTAGAGAAATACAGATATAATTAGTCACTCTAGAATTTATGACCCAGGTGTCACTTGATTCTTTGACTAAACAAGTCTCAACAACTGGAAGTTCGCACCTACCTCCATTAGTTTGGAAGTCTTTACAATTTTTCTTTATGTGCTTGACCTTCTTGCAGAAGAAACACTTTAGTTTCTTCAGGTTCCTTTTCTTTTTCTTCTTATCTTTGCCTTTTGTCAAAATAGAAGATTTCTCATTCTTGGTGTTAGGTTTTGTTGGATTTTGTGGTTCAAATAAGCAGCAGAAAAATCAAAATTAATTCCTACAAAACCCTTGCAAGATCCATGCAATTTGATTAGATTGATAAAAAAAAGTCATAGAAACTTACCAGGATGATAAAAGGGACAAGATTGTTGGAAGGAAGAGAGCAGGTTCACTCCGGTGACACCCTAACTCAAGCTTTTCGTATTCAGGATCAGATTCAGATGTTGTTACTTAGAGCAACACCCTTTGCAGGTATCCATATGAACAGACTCTCTAAAAAATGAATTGGTGTGCTAGCATCCTCTCCTTGCATTAAATGACTCTCTTTAATTTAAGAGTTTTTAATGTTTTTGCCTTTTAGAATAAGAGAACGCCTTTTCTCTTCTAATTTGGCCACTAAAACATATATATATATATATATTGACTTTAAGAAAGAGTTAGATTTTAACTAAGATAAACTGTAATTCAAATATGATTCATAGAATCTAGGCAATGTTAGATTTAATGAACATAGACATATCTAGTACATTGAATCTGGACATTATCAAGTTCATTGAACCTAGACATAGTAAACCCAAAATTCATTTTTGGTCTGTTCTAAGTGTGCGACCCTGTAGGTTCACATAACGTTGGTAGTGGGCTTGAAATTCTATTTCTGGCCCATAAATCATAAGCAGCCTCTAGCAAGACATTATGATTACCCATGTTATGCGAATGTCAATAATCTGACATAACCTAATATACAATAAGTATTAAAGTCCTTTTGTCACTAGATACCTTGATTGAACATGAGGCATGGTTTATGTCATCCTTATACTATTCAATCATATTATTTCTCGATCTTAAGAAGACTGATATTGATAACCCTTATCAATACATTTTAGTATGGCCATACATTTTTCTTCAGTCTAACTTATCGATGGGCCCATAGATATCTTTCTCATAATAAATGAGGGGCAAATTCCTTCTTAATCACTCACATTCCTCACATGATTCACTCTATATCTAACAACAATCCATTCCATCATCCTGTTAAAGATAATATTAGAATGTGTCAAAATATAGAACTTGTCATGTAGGAAACAATGATGATTTTAGTTCAAAGGATTAGGATAATACTATTGTGATGAGAATCATTTATGACAATTATCCATGCAGTATTCTCATAGCGGGTCGATCTAATACATCATTTTTTAAATATGTATCTATGAGTTGACTTAATATCTCACACACATGATTAGTAAAACATAATCATTAGTCAAACTTCATACTAATCTTCATTCATTATTATCCCAATAATAATGACCAACTAGGGATAATTTAAAATAGAATTCAATTTTCACCTAAGAGTTTTACTATTAAGTCACATACTTGATGACCTTAGGTAGAATTAACTATTCATGAAATTAGAATAAAAAACAATAATAAAAATGCCTCATTATTAATAAATGCAAATGTAACGAAGTCAAAATGTAATCATTACATAATTGGCCTAGGACACATCACTAACACTTGGCGCTTTGCTTCTTTCCATTTCCAAAACCAGATGCAACTGCCAAATTCTCCTTGCCACTAGCCAGAGTTTCCCTGATCAGATTTTCAAACTCCTGTAACTACTTTATCAGCTCAATTAAGGTCACATCCTATCTATAGCTCAAGTTATATGAAGCTCAAAGTGGGATAAACTCCTTAGAATGAGTCTTAAAGACCATAGTCATCTCTGACTTAGCATCAATGTCAGCTCCATGGGTATGAGCCTTAGTGAAGTAACCTATGACGAATAACATAAGCTCCTTCACAAGCGTCCCTTGTTTTTGTTTGCAATTAAGAAGCTTTCAAAGAGCCCCTTGTCGCTTTATCAAGGCCTGGCCTCTAAATATATCATCAAGATTATCCAAGATCTATGAGCAGTCTCATAATCTTCCTATTAAGCTTGTAGCACCTTATTTACACTAGCCATGATATAATAACAAGCCTGATCATCAGCACCCTTCTAGTAATCAAACACTTGGATTTACTTAATAGTGGATTCACCAATAGGCGCATGAAGACACGGTGTGGTTAGCACAAATTTTAGTTTCTTAAAGGATAGACGACATTGAGGTTCCACTTCCATTCATTATAATTTTGGCCAGTTAATGTGTCTTTATCGAGTATCAAAGGTAAAGCATTTTTAGATATTTTAATCTACAATAAAGAATCATATACCAAACATAAACAAACATTCCATAATAGTTAACTAAAATAACACAAACAAGTAAGCATACAATTGTGTTTATGTGTCAAAACCTTGAAAAAAATCACAACCTTACAATGATAATCTCTAACTCAGAATTCAACAAGTCGCCTTAGGGAAACTTGCCAAATTTAATTAGGGACATGGATCCTTTCCGATTAGTATATACTATCTAAGACCCATTTGATCTATCATATACTAATAATCATTTTCTTTGGCCATTAATTTTATTAACATAGCTCCTAGGGGAGGTTAATAATAAAATTAATCTTAAGTGTATAACTAATGTTTCAACTACTTTATCCCTAGTTTATAATCACCACGGTGGGTCGATCAATGATAAACTATGCTAAAGCAGTTTATACTTTTAGAGATCCAACTCGGTACATGGTGCAATCCTTTCTTTGTGGTTGGAACCACCATGTGTTACTTGTGAACCAACAATGGAGGCCTTAGGTCCTCTTTTTGAAAATCTTCTCCTCACTCAATAGTTTGAAAGTCAGTTTTATGTTAACATGCATGATAATGAGTAGCACTCCTATTCTACATGGCATGCTATTAACATATATGGTAAAACATATTATAATGCAGATAAGCAAAACAACATACAAAGCTACAAGCAATATAATAAAAAACTGTAATATCATAGTTCCATCCTAGAGAAAAGAAAATAAAGATTACAAAAGATCAATCAAAACATATTATCGATTCTTCATCTTGTATCTTTTCGTTGTGCCCTTCTTCATGTGGCATCCATCTTCAATTATGCAAGCTCATATAGATCAAAAAGTTATTTTTCTAGTTATCATAAAATTTCAAGGCCGTTTGGTATTGTTTTTAAAATGGGTGAAAATGTTTTTGTTTTAGAAAATGAGAATTTTTTGAGAATTGTGCTGAGAGTATTTTTAAAATTTTTGCTTCGAAAAACGTGTAAAAATATTTCCAAAACTTATGAGAACAAAATAAACGGGGCCTTCATGTTTCTCAAAATTATCTCAAAAAATAAAAATAAAAATTACACTGAAAAATGCATTGTTTTTTAAAAAACAGTTCTGCCCATTGCCAGCCTACTGATCTGGGAGATCAACTTGGTGGTCTGCATCACCGACCTACCAGTTCTGGGTAATTGGCCTATAGACCGACACTAAACCAACGTTTTTTCCATATATATGTCAAAAATTATTTTTAGTAGTTTTTAATTTATTTTCAACAATTCAAAAACATAAATTCACTTTGAATAATTATTTTGTTACAAATTTTATAAATCAAGATCAAAACAATAAATCATGGACGGTGATGATAAACTGCCATCTAATCACATAAAAAACTAGATACATATTCTAACCTCTAGGAACTATAATAGGCAAAATTAATTAATTAAAATAATAAATAGAAACTATAATTAATTAATAAATATTCACCACATAATCTTATGACAATCTTTAATTATACAGAAACCCTAAAGTGCCAACTCTCTGAAAAATTAAATTCAAGCATATAAGAGAATAAGATCACATAATTTATATACATAGCATGATCATAAACTCATAAAATCAATGTAAAAACTGCCTCTGATGCCAATTATTGAAAAAAAGATAAACAAGAGAATTTTAAAAATTTTTAAATCAAAGTCTTTTCCAAATAACAAGTTTGATATGCTAAGTACATAAATTAATTACAGATCTTAAGTACCTCTTTTATATTCCGAAGGTGCAGGAAAATCGAGAAAAGAAAAACATTCCAAAAGAGCTTCGACTAGCTGGCCTTTTTTACTATTCTCTATCTACGATCGAAGTGCGGGTGGTCACATGTCGTATAGTCTTCCTCTAGTGAGTCTCTTTCCAACCATTTGAGAAAACTAAGAGCTAAGGTTTCATATGTTGAATAATAGCTCTTTAGGAGTTTTAGAGTTTCTCTCATTAGAGTGCTTACTCAATGCTTCTCAAAGACTGAATAACAATGAAAAATAGCTACTTTTTTATAGTGGTCAAATTTGGGGTTAAAGTTTATTAGATTAGGCTTCAAAATTTGAGTTTGGATTAACTTTTGAGGAAAAATAAGTCAAAAACACATAATTTGATTATTGTATGTTTGACATGCCAATCTGGGAGATAGGCTTGCCAAAACAGCTCCATCGGCCTACCAAACTTAGCCATTGGCCTACCGACCATGCGAGAATCTAGAATCCTCATAATATTTTATTTTTACATAGGAATCTTAGATAGAGCCTCAGTTTTAATTCAAATAGCCTAATAGAGAAGTTATCTAATTAAAACAGTCATATACAAATAGTCTCATATCAAATAAAATATTATCTAAATAATTCAACATGTTTTTCTTGAATTAATTCACAAAAGTAACTCAACTGATAAACTAACATAAATTATTAAATCCACTCTTATCGAATTTTAGCCAATCTAATAATTAACATAAGTCACCAACATGTAGGAAAAACATGTCGTATTGTTATAGAAATTATTATGTGCTAGCAAAGGAGACCCAATAGATATATATAGATCAAACTCCTATAATTATAAAATAACATATCCTAGATACATATTTTATAATTATCAACTCTAATACTATTCCACTAAAAACTTAAAGCTACACTCTCAAACTACAAAAAATTACAAAGCTCCAAGAAGCTAATCATCCATGACATATTATAATGTATAACATCCCCTTAGGATATTTATAAATTGCTTAAGGATAAATTCCGTTTTACCTTCCCGATTATTTTTATCTTATGTTCCATTATTTCACCATTGAAATACTTACTATTCATAAATTGTACACCATTCGATTACACCTATGTATCTGAATGGTTGAGCGCTCCAGTCTTCTAATTACAAGATAATGCCTATAAGAGAATAATATTAGCTCTACAAAAGAGCTATGGATTCCATATCTATGAATAATGAGTCTATATCATTCAAGAGTCAACGTACCAGTATGCATACCACCATCAAATCAAAAGACATAAGTTAAGAATACGAGCCCATTGTTCATTTTAGGTTTAAGATACAAAACATATGATTGTCTAAAATAAATTGATTTAAACAAACGGAATTAATAATCAAATCAATTTAACTTGTTGTCCTAATCCAATATATCATCACCTATGACAATATACCAATATTTCTACTCGTGTAGTCCTACTCTGATGACCAAGACAAGTCATCCTCCATTAAGGATGTAGACAACATAAAAATCTTAGCATGAATAAAACGCCCAACTTTATCCCTCTCGATTGCAGATCCTATCAGTTAGATTATCACTTTTAAGATTCATGTCTTCTGTATAATCTGTCCATCATATGCATGATCTTAAAGGGTTTAAACTGATAGTCTCAGACTCTTGTTCGTTTATCATCCATTCAACAAAAATGAACACAAAAAGGACAACATTTGGTATTTGAATAATAAATAATCCCTTTATTGATTAAATGTCTCCAAAAACTATTATATTATTTAATCCTTAGGGCAGCTAGTCTAACAAATCTCCTTCCAACATTTCTCAGTAGAAGTTTTTTAATTCTAAAGAGGAGAACTCAAAGAACACTGCAGGGAGGTCAAAAAAAAGTCTACTAAAAATAGAACCTCTAAGGTCTATTTATAGGCACACAAAGGCTAGGAGATTGAAGCAGAATCCTATGAGAATCCTTATATAGGATTCTCTACAAATCACGCCAACTTCGCCAAGGGTAGGCGTGATCTTCCTTCCTCCCATGGTGGTATGACACATGTCATAACTACTTCTAATTGTATGATTCTATATCCATCTAGTATCTTTCTGAAATCTAATTTCCATTCAAACTAAAATTTTATTGATTTTAACTTTTGAAATAAATATACTCCATAATTTTCTCAATTATTTAAATTATCTCATAATCTAAATAATTATCTGTAGAATCTATTTCAACTGTTGAAAAAGATTTTTATCTACTATAAGATATTTAAAACTTAAAACTATGGATGTGGTGTCACTTGGACTCCCAGAGTTCCAATGTGTGGTGCCACACATAATTCTACTATACAATTGTGTGAAATTACAATTTTGTCCCTGTTGACAAAATTAATCTAAGAAAATTTCTCTTGATCCATCCGAAAGAATATTATAGAGCTAACAAGGGGGCCCAATGGACATATATAATTTAATTATCTCATAATTAAATTAATAATAATTATTAACTCCGGTTTGTGCCACCACCGAGGTTGCACTCTTAAATTATATACAGAATTATATGGAACCTTACATATAAATGTCATTAACAAGATCGTTCATTGATATAATCATTTTTCATGTGATAATACCCTCCACAATAACATTTATAATTAGATCTAGATTTATAGATTTCCTTACAACTTCTTCAATTACATCCTTGTCCATGAGTCCTATTAATTCTCGAATGGATGGCCTATTTATGAATAAATCATAAATAAAGATTTGGGAAATATTTGATATCCCATATCAAATAGCAAGTACTCTTCACCAAGTTCCTAAACTAATACTGGTGGAAATATTATCTCATCATCCTATCTTGTAAGAGCTGTAAATTCTATATCTTTGAATAATATTCCTAGCTACCTATATTAGTATGCCTCTAATATACTCAGTTATTGATCATGGATGTTACAGATTTCACTTATTGGCAACCAAAAAAAAATAGTAAATAAATGTGAATCCATTAATCACCTAAGAATTAAGGTAAGATCCTAAAATGATTGAAGTGATAGAATTCTAATTTTTTGTTATAGAATTACACAAGAATTAAAATTTTATCTTGGTCTATGTTTAATATGTTCCATGTCTTAATCCACTAATCATCACATTACTATAATTCGGATAAGATCATTCAACCAAGCTAGGAATAAACGACATCACAATCTTTAGCAAGATAAATTGTTAGGATTTATCTACTAATTGTAAACCAAAGTTTATACTTAATACACATAACATATCTTTTGTATTATGAAAACTTCATATATATGAGTATGTACTTTTACAAGTATTAAATCCTCTATAATATTTGCATATATATATATATATATATATATAATTCAACAAGATATACATATAGGAGAATAAAAGGAATTTATTTTTATTAATCCTGCAATACTTTATATCTTATAATGGCCATGTGGAATTTACCCTATGCTATATAAGCACCAATTCCAACATATGATTATCAAAGTTACTATGAAGAAATAAAACATGAGTGAGATTTAGAAAAATAAACAAGCAATTGATGGGGGGGATAATCAAAGTGTAGAAGTGAAGTTGCCCCTAAAGGGCAACAATTATCAGAAGGGTTGAGGGTATTTCAAAGGGAGGTACTGCTTACAATTCTAAGGGTGAACTCGGATTGTAGTACTTGGATTTCCAAAAATCCTGATGTGCACTCTGAAGACGATCTCATGTTGCTCTTAGAGTCAGTTTAAAGATGTCAAGGTTCTAGAGGTTTGTCAATAGTGGTCTTGATGTAGTTGGTGGCAAATGTTTAAGACTTTCCTAAATCTAAAAGACTTCCTTAGTCTAAAAGAGAGGCTGTGAAGATGTTCCTAAAGTGTGGTCCAAACAACACTTCCAATAAAGATCAAGTCTAAAGGGCACAAACTTGAAGAATATACCCAAATACGAAGGTCACAAACTTGGAGAAAAAATAGGCCAAGGTGGAGAAAGGATGAAGATTATCATAGCTTTATTGGTATGGTGGTGTGCATTCTTGAACTATGCAGGAGCTGAGTATTAATAGGGGAAAAAGGAGGTCTTTTAACGATTGCTTTGGAGAAAGTGTAACTGCACCATGGTCATGTCTATTGCACTCACTTCCTTCCAAAGTGCATGTACTATGTATCTTTCAAGGTGTGCTGTTTAAGCTTGCTAAAATGGATTGGTTTAGGGGATAAAAAAAAATCAGGTTTTGAGATGACTTAGCCCCTTGCCAAGTATAGAGTTTTATTGTGTAGGACTTTTTGTTTTTGAAATCTATTCTAGTGTGTTTTACTTGTTTTTGCAATTAATTGAAAATAAACAAATGAACACCTTGTTAAACACCATAAAAACCACAAAGAAAATTGGAGACACTAGTGTGATGCCACCCATGTACACTTTAATGCTTAAGTGACTAAATTTGTTATAAGAATTTCACAAAGTTTTAATAAGCCTATTAAAAGAAAGAACTTTCGGCCTTTCAAATGAGATAATTTAAGAGCGTCAAAGATAACTAGTAATGAATGATGAGTTTAGTTTCCACATAAATGAGACAATTTGTTCCGTTCTTAATGTTGATGAGAATATGGAGTGATTCATCTTCGAGAATAGTAACCAATAACTTGTTTAAGATGGTCCATAGTTGTGTTGATTTTAAAAGGAGCATTTGGTCTTGAATGATTTGGATTGGAAGGAGTGTTTGTGCTCAAATGCTTTGGTTTTAGGCAAGTCTAAACTCCTTTCTCAACGTTGGAGCTTGAATAGTTTATGCAATTAAACCCTTATATATTATTTTATGATGATACAAAAATACCACCAAGCAATTATTTTATATTGTTGTAAATTTAAATGTCGTGTTATTAAGAAAAAAGGCTCATGAGAGAAAGTTTGAAGTCACAATAAATTTCACTTTAAAAAACCACAAGGAATTTAAGGAACATAAATACCAAAAATCTTGAAACAAACAGGACAAAAGCAAAACTATTTTCCTCACGTGCCTAAAAAAAATCCCGCAACAAAAATAATAATAGTACTACTCTTATAGTAGTAGTAGTAATAATAATAATAATGATTTTACCTATATAAAAGGCTCTCCTCCACGCTTGACTCAAGGAATGGAGGGTCTTCCCCTCTCTGTTTCTTTACCTTTTTTTTTAAATGGTTCCAACTTCCCCATCCCCCTTTCTTTATTTTTTTTTTACTTTTTTTGTATATTTATTTTCTTTTATTCTTTTTCTTTCCGTCTTTTTGCTTTTTGGTTGCTCACAATTTTTTGAATGTTTTTTATCCTTTTTATTCCTCTTCCTTTAAATTTCGTTTTTATTTTCTCCCTTTCTCATTTGCATTTTCAATACTTTATTTGTTACTTTTGGCTTTTGTGTTTTCTTTTATTTTTTGTTTCCTTTGCTTTTGTATCATTAAAATATTTTAAAATCTTTCCTTATTGCTTCCGATTTTACATCCTCTAAGATAAAATAAAATATTATTTTATGAAGCATGACCTTTAAATTTTTTGAAATGGTTCCAAGCCCCCCTCCCCCTTTCTTTCTTTATTTATTTTGTTACTTTTCTGTATTTTAATTTTCTTATATTCTTTTTCTTTTCCATCTTTTTCCTTTTTGGTTGCTCACAATTTTTTTAATGTCTTTCTTATCCTTTTTGTTCCTCTTCCTTTAACTTTCGTTTTTATTTTCTCCCTTTCTCATTTGTATTTTTTGTGTTTTGTTTTATTTTTTATTTTTTGTTTTTTGTTTTCTTTGCTTTCATATCATTAAAATATTTTAAAACGTTTCCTTATTGCTTCCTATTTTACATCCTCTAAGATAAAATAAAATTTTATTTTGTGAAGCATGACCTTTACATTTTAATCCTATTCCTTTCTATTTAAGCTTAACCTTTGTTGTTTTGGTTCTTAGATATTTTCCTACTTACCTATGATCTTTTTCCCCATTAATACTTTTAGCTACTATTTCTCTTATAAATATCATTCTTTCTACGTTATTCATGTTAAAAATGTTCTCTCACGTGTGCCTGTCCTCAAATTTTTTTAAGTGATCTTTCTAACTGTTATTTTCTCATAGTGTCTCATAATTAATTTTCTATATGGTTTTGCTAATTGTTTTTTTTTTTTCAAAATATTACATGATTTGTGTACATATACTAACACTTTTTTTCCCACACACATATTAAACAAACACAAATTTTCATTCAAATATGCATTTTGATTCGTTTGCTTTTTTGTTTTTTGTTTTTAATGTTATGTTCTTCATGAATCTATAGTAAACTTTTTTCGTCATAGTGTACTCTTATTAAAATTAATTCTCTCGAATATGTGATCACTAAAACATTTTTTAGTCATTTGTCGTAGCTGTAGGGCTCATAAATAATTTACTTTTAGGGTATTTAGTAAGTGTATTTTGAACTAATTTTAGTTGAAGACGCTTTAGTATGCGAGGGCTTTTATACTATAGCTTACTTTTTTTGACATTGTTGTATATAAACGCTTTATACTGTAAAAAGAAAAAAAATTGGTTAAAACTAAAATTATCAAACACACAATAATTATGTTTGAGAATATAGTTGAAACTTAAAATTAAAATTTAAATACTATAAAATTTAAATTTAAATATTATAATATATGAGAGTTTTATAATTTAGCATTTGAGATTAATAAATTGCAAGGTGAGTTGCAATCAAAACCAACAAAATATAAGGAGTAATAATAACAACAGATAAATAAGGCGAAGAAAATGAATTGTATGCCTGCATGGATGCCTCGTGTACTCGAGTCTTCTCAAAAACAGAGTATAAAAAATCGATAATTGAGTCACAGACGTGTGACCGTAAAGAACCCCACTTTCCGTGATTTGTTTTCATCCTGTCTCAGTGATATTTTTATTTTTATTTTTATTATTTCCATCAACAACTCACTTCTTCTGGTTCATCAGTGTTCGTTCGGCTCTGGCAGGGGCACCGCGACAGTGAGACTGAGAGAGTGACCTCTTCCCCATTTCCACCTTTCTTCACTTCCTTAGAGAATTTTATAACAAAGTTTGTTACTTTTACAATAAAAATAAAATATTCCTCACGTGCTCTTTCTTCCTATATTTTCAAAAAAAAAAAAAAAGTTCATTTCTGTGTTCTATTTGATTGCCGGCTCCGTTGTCGAGAGAGAGCGCAGGAGAAAAAAAGAGAGAATTCCAATATCTCTATCTCTCCTCTTTCTCTCTCTTTTTCCTTCTCTCTCGATCTTTACGTTCTTCAGATTTGTCCCAGCAATGGCCGATGACGAACCTTCACTCACTCGCTGGTCCTTCATGGTGAGAAACTCTCTCTCTCTCTCTGTGTTTGGTTTCATAGAAAAAATGTCGTTTCAATCTTGGATTTTCTGTTGAAATGTTGTTCGATAAAACTAGGAGCTCCTCTTTTTCTTACTTCTTAGATTTGTGGCTAACAGTTGCGGATCGTATGATTTTTTGTTTTCGCAGCTAATGACAGACAGGATAAAGAATCAATTTCTTTCCTTTTTTTCTGTTTGGAAATTTGGAAATTTAGACTTCTCTATTCGCCGTCGGTGATTGGAGATTTTTTGATGTATTGGATTAAATTAGATTTGGTTTGAAAATCGTGGATTTATTTCAGCTATTATGTGTATTTCTAGGATTTTAAAATGTTTTATGATGCCAAGTTTGGTAGAAAGAGGTTGCCGGAATCGCAAAACAGCCATTCGACTGATCGATCGGCCGCGAGCAATGGGAGTTCTCTAGCTATGGTAGCGAATGGAAGCGCACATGTAAAAACATCTGACTTGTCCATTTATGAGCAGTTTAACCAGGTAAGGCAGTACTGTACGTGTTTCATGATTTGGTCTGTTCCTAATGCCGTAGGTTATATAACGTTTGACTACTGTTTGCTGTAGGGAAGGAGCTCGGCTCAGTCTAACAGTGCTTTATCGAATGGACATGGCCAGAAGCCGTATGGTTCTCTTGAATCTTGGGATGTTTACCGTTTACATGTTGCTACAAACTTGGAAAAACAAGTCGTGAACTTTTTTTTTTTTTTTTTTTCATGGCATATCCTAACTTAAATTTTGGGAAAGTTTCCTTTGTTCCGCTAAGTGTGATATGGTGAAAATGTCAATTGTTTCACTTTGTTGAAATTGTAAATTAACAAGGTGTTTGGGAGAAAATTTCAATCTGTAGAGTTTGATCCGCACACTATAGCATGTGAGCTTTACACTGTAATATACTTTTACTTTACATGTAGCATGTAAAAGCTTTACATTATTTGCAGTTGGAACTCTCTCCCTTACTCCCTTAATATCACGGCATGTCCAATTCTAAACAAAGTCTATCTGTGTTTGAAATTCGCTGTTGAAATGGTTCGGAGTATCATAATTGACTCCAATCTTGTTAGTCTATTGGTGTTTTCAGTTGGATTATATTTATGGTGGGAGTAACATGAGAGAGCTAGAACATTGATGCATAGTTTGTGCTGTGGAATAATCATTACTATAATTTGTGTTGGGCAATCATCCTTTTAGTTCGGTGACTAGAGTCCAAATGCGTCATACATGCTTAATTGTCGGACATTTATCGCAAAAGGCTAAATTTTTGGTTTTTGAATTTTGGTGATTGGCCCGGGAAAACCTGTTGAATGCATAATTTGTATAGGACTTCTTGACCTGTGAACCTAGATATGTGAAGCTATAACATGATACTAGCTTCTTTGAGAAATTATGTTGAATGAGTAAATCAAATTTTCAAGTAGTTGCTTTTATTTTACTGTAGATTCTGTCTTTTGTGATTACAAAGAAAAACCTTTGGAAAGAAGAATTTATGTAGAATTTGTCTCATCATATCAACCTAGTTTGGGGGATTGTAAGGGCACATCTTGGTTTGAAATTAGCTGAATCAGTTTATCTAAGTGAGTCTTAAGTTAACTGCCTGAAATTTCAAGGTCTCAGGATGCAGCAGAAAGTAATTTTGTGTTTATTAGTGTTCCATTCTTTTCATTTTATATATTTTAACGTGGTTCTTAAGGTAGATTTGAGTGCTTTAAGATGCCAACAACTGAATTAATTACAATCCATGGACAAACTTTATTGGTTCTTAGATATTTATTTTGCTTCTGAGTTTATGGTGATGTCTCCAATTTCCTAAAATAACTGGTTTGCTGGTTCTTAGATATTTATTTTGCTTCTGAGTTTATGGTGATGTCTCCACTTTCCTAAAATAATTGGTTCTTTTGTATGCTTATCTTTGCAGGCAAAAGTCTCTCCTTCCAGCTTTTGATTCTGCAGAAACACGTTCTTTAGCTGAGAGTTTATGTAGGTAATTTGTACAACAGAGTTTCACATGGGAAACTGCTACAGTAATTGGGTAACTATTATTTGGTTAGTCAGGGATATGCAAATTTAATTGTTTAACTGTGTCTTTGTGTTGCTCTTAATGTTTTACATTGCATCGTACAGGGACATAGTTCGGGACAGTCAAGATGTTACGTGGGAGAGCATCAAAGGTCTGGAGAATGCAAAACGCTTACTCAAAGAAGCAGTTGTCATGCCAATTAAATATCCCAAGTAGGTCTTGTTACTGAGCACCCACCACTCTGTAAACCAGGATATCCTGATACTGAACTTGATAGTTCTGCTGTGCTCGTTACCACAAAGAATGATGGGTATAACTTCGCATTGAATGTCACATCCAAAATACTGTTTATTTGTAATTGAAAAATTTGTATCCATTCTTTTCTTTTCCAATTCATGACCACTTATGAAGCATGATTTGAGCAATCTGTTTATGATGTCACCCAAAGTTGAAACCAGTTTATAAATTTGATTATTAGAGCTTGCTGATTTTATCTTTGCTGGTAAGGGTTGATTTCATTTATGTGCACATGCTTCAGATATTATCATATGCACAATTGAATATCTAAAACGCACATATACTGATTTGCTTAAGGGAAATTCTTAGTTTCAAATTTGTCTACTGAAATTTAAAGGCATGTAAGAAATTGTTGTGTCGTAAATTTCAAGTCTGAAGCAATATTGTTCTGCAAGTGTGCCTGATTTTTCCTTTTCCCCAGGTACTTTACTGGTCTTCTATCACCATGGAAAGGTATTCTCCTTTTTGGCCCTCCTGGAACTGGAAAGGTTTGTAAGTTCATTTAAGAGATATTATTTTCTTTTTTAATTTCTGTGCTTTGGCAATGAATTCTGTTTTCATATTGCTTTTACTTGTTGTCAGTTAGCCTCTTGCTGGTTCATTTTTTAATATATATTTTTAGCGTAAGATGTTGCTTTGATCCAAATAAGATGAGTTGAAGAAAAGGTTTGAATGTTGACATTGAAAAATACAAAACAAGTATGCCATACATGTTAATTAGTAGTTTTCCCTTTTTTATTATTATTTTTTTTTTCTGGAAATTGACTTGATCAAGAAGTTGCAATCTCTTTGTCCCATAGGTGATCACACCCATTTCCATTTGTAACCAATCGCCTACTACCGCTATTCTTAGCATGGTTATTTAATATTGCATGATAGAAATAGGACGTAGATAGGCAAATACAGTGACTATGATTGACTAAAGAAATTGAGATTTGACAGCATTAGTATGTAGCTGTTCTGGACAATGAACCAATAACCTTGTCCCCCAAAGTTTAACAATGGCTCTGAGAGTGCCTGCTAGGCTGCTGAAATGTAAAATTTTTTACATTATCTATCTTTTTTGCAATCATTGATGTAAAGATTGTTTCTGTATTTTGGCCTTACCAAAATCAGCTTCCGTGCAATATGGAATTATCAGTTTGTCCATGCACCTGGGTTCCTTTTCACTGTATGACGAGAAAAGACTCGGGAAAGGGGAATTATTTCTTATGATCTAAGGAGTTATCTTTTTCTTTGACCCTAGCAACAAATTAATTGATTTTTTTTAAATATTTGCAGACAATGCTTGCAAAGGCTGTTGCAACAGAGTGCAAGACCACTTTTTTTAATATTTCAGCATCATCTGTTGTCAGTAAATGGCGAGGTATGTCACAGTAAATAATTTTTTTTTTCTCTTTTTCTTCTTTTTAAATCTTGGAAAGGATCATTAAGTTTCTTTGTTGATATGAACTACTGATTTTGTTTATATCTTTAAAAACTTTCCATTTGCATTCGTATTTTGTGTTCCGAGTCCAAAAGGAAAACGACTGATGATTTAATATCGACAACATATTTTTCTCACATTTCTTACTAACCCACTCATATGCTTGATATTTGCTGAAGCATCGTGAGTTAACTTAAAAAATCATATGGTCATGATTTTGGGTATGCATTACATTGCAGGTGATTCGGAGAAGTTAGTGAAGGTGTTATTTGAGTTGGCAAGGCATCATGCACCATCAACTATATTTATTGATGAAATTGATGCAATCATTAGTCAACGTGGTGAAGCACGCAGCGAACATGAAGCTAGTAGGCGTTTGAAGACTGAGCTTCTCATACAGGTGGCGCTTGTTGCTTATTCCACATTGTTACTACTTTTCTTACCTAATTGATTTGTGATATAGACACAGTGCCCATCTTATTTTATCAACAGTAAGGCATTGCTCAATTGTCATCCATCATAAGTAGCAGTTATAAAACATGCTTCACCTTCCATTTTGTCGGATAGGGTTAACTGATGCTTTGGAACAAGTTGTCAGAGGCGTTCAAGTCCCAAGATCTGAAATTTCTGCAATTTATTTTCTTTCCAGTTTTGCAGTATGCCTATATTACTTTTTGTCTTCCAAGGCATGCGTTGAGTATTGATATTCCCTACAAGGCTTTCGTTTATTACATTGACGCCTTGACGATATTGTGTTATATATATTTGTATGTCCATATGACATTAACTGTGCATCCACAATAATTGACAATCTTGGATTAAATTACAGATGGATGGTTTGACTCGGACAGATGAACTTGTTTTTGTTTTGGCGGCGACAAATCTACCCTGGGAACTGGATGCAGCTATGCTCCGTCGCCTTGAAAAGCGTGTATCCTTTCAATTTTGGTTATATATACCGTTCAAATGCAATCTATTGGCAGTAGGCTATGAAACTGGTTGATCCTTTATATGATAAATAACATTAGACACTAAGGAAACTAAACTATATGGAATTTGTAAATGCTTTGTTATGCCCATACTATAGCGGTTTTTAATTCCCATCAAGATTGATGCTTTAGTTCACCGTTCTAATTTTTAGAGGTCGTCAAGGATTTTACTTTGCAAAATTAGATTTTGGAAAAAAGGTTACAGTTCATTCTGTGGTTAGGCATGGATAGCCTATTTCTTGTCCTACATTATCTTTTATCTTTGAACTCTTGTCTGTCAGTTTTCAAGCCACTGAATACTAGGTGTCTTAGCTCTTACTCTAATGGCAAGTCTCTTTATAAAAGCAACTGACTTCCAGTTATTTTTCAACTGATTTGTTCTCATTAACCACTACAAATAGATCCTAGTGCCTCTGCCGGAGCCTGAAGCGAGAAGAGCCATGGTCAAGGAACTCCTTCCATCACAGCCCAGCGAAGAGAAGCTTCCATATGATTTGTTGGTAGAAAGAACCGAAGGTTACTCGGGTTCAGATATCCGGTTATTGTGCAAAGAGGCTGCCATGCAGCCATTGAGACGTCTGATGTTAATCCTAGAACAGAAGCGTGAGATTGTGCCTGAGGATGGTATGTGACTCCTAAATTCAAATCCTCTTATCATAAGAGAGTACGAGTTTTATAAATGTCATAAAATATTACCAATCTTTCACTCGAAAGGGAGATATAAAGAAATTGGATCCGAATATAATTTCCCTTCATTCCCAACAAATGGAGAGGTTTGTTGTACATAAACAGCCAGATGACTAAGGATGGTTGTTAGTAGATGTTTAAATTCAAACTTGGGCTTACAAGTGAGTTTCGGGGATTTCCAGATATCACAAAGGAAAAAATAATAATAATAACGTAATCTCTCCATTTGCATAAGACGAGTAACATGATACCTTTAGGGCATTTTAAACTCAAAAGTGGAGGGGGACTAAATGTCACGTGTCATTCTGAACTTTGTGCTTCAAATCCATTACAGCTGTGATCTAATAAAATGTCGTACTTGTTAAACTATCTTTTGTATTCTCAAATTTGGAGAGCCTTTGAAGATACGAAGACTAGCTTTAATTTTCGCCTAAGATATAATCATTTAAACTAATCTTCATAATTAACACTGATTTTGGCTTGCAGAACTACCTAAGGTCGGACCAATCACTCATGAAGATATAGAGACGGCGCTTAAGAACACGAGGCCATCTGCTCATCTCCATGCTTACCGCTATGAAAAGTTCAACGCCGACTATGGTAGTCAATTACTCCAATAAAAAGTCCAATGAAGGCACATAGCCACATTTCTCTGAATTTTTTTCCTTGGTGTGGGGGTACAGTCTGTAATGTTCAATTTCATGTCTAATTATCCTTTAGGTTGTTTTGGGTGTGGAAACAAGAGCGGGCTGATTCCCTTTTCTTCTTTTCATGGCAATAGCTTTACTTAAAGCTGAAACTAGGATTCCAATATTTGTCATCATTCATTCAATATATTTAGAAAATCTTGTTAATTTGGAGAGAGATTCTACAAGTGGACTCGACTCTCGAGACCTTATAGCTTAAATTTAAGCTGCCTCTCAAGTGAGGAGTAACCCTTTTCATATTAGCGGAGGGAATGCGTCGAGTCTAATACGGAGACTTGACTATGACACAACTTAACTCGCGGGGTTCGTTTGGAAGTGTTTGTAAAATGGTTTAGTTTTGAGTGTGGAAACAGATGCGAGAAATTTGTGGGAATACTACTGTGATCATTTGTTGAAATTGAATTTAGTTGTGTTTCTACATATATTGGTTTGGTTACAAGAAAAAGTGAAATTGTGTTTAATAATGTTTCTGAAAACGGGTTAAAAATACCAAGTCTGAAAATAAGAACGCAGAATGCAAAGACTTAAAAGCGTTTTAAAATTCTCCTCCATCCTTTTTCCCCCTCTCGTTTCTTTTCTTCTTTTTTTAGCCTTCCAAACACCATTTGGAGACTATTGCAAAACGCTTGTCTTGGGGGACGGGTGAATGTTTCAGAATTAAGAACAAATAGATTCATAATTTCATCAAGACAACTAAAGTAAGAATCTTTTGTAAACTAGAATTCCTCTTTGCTTAAGTAAGGAGGTTACTTCTCAATTCAGAGAAGAAGCCCGTTAAAGTGACCAAATTTCGAGTAGTACAGGCTTATTGTGGTCATCCTATGCCAAACTGTGCACGTCTGTAATCTATAAGTCGAACAAAGAGCTTAAACCTCAGACATTAACCTCCAATTTGACAAACCACAACAACGGTGTAAAAACTGATAATAATATAGAACTTCCATATGCTGTAATTTTTGAACCAAATTTTTCAACCAAATTTTTCAGTTTGAATGGGTTCACCAAACACCCTATAAGACAATTCAAATTTTATAGGGAAAAACTATTATAAAATTAGTTTAAATCAAAACTTTTCATTTCAAACCATGCATAAACGAATCCATTTGAACAAACATAATGGCTACTTTCCGCACTCTATAGTGAAAACCAACAGTATTTTAGTATGCACGAAAAGATTTCATGGCATCTTAACATCCAGTGCAAAAATACAAGCTAGCAACAAACTGCAAAAATCTTGTCGCAACACATAAAACATAACATGCGCAATCGCAAGTACTGTAACGCAATAACATTGCAACAATATTTAACTGAAATCACTATTCAAGTTCAAAAAATTCAGGTTTCCAACACTAGTTAAACCCCCTTAAGGGATCAGCCGTCTTTCCAGACCTTGCATCAGTCCATGCTTTTGCAATTGTTCGCTTCATTTCCTCATCACCTTCCTCGTACATATTCTGCACGTTGCAAAATACATCAAATACATGGCTATTTAGCAATGCGAAATCCCAGTAATAATAATAATGATAGTAATAAAGCCTTATAATTTATGCATGGTTCACTTGCTCTAATCCATATTTGTGCTTGGGTGAGAAACACACCTTCATCAAGTCCATGATTCCTGCCATGGGGTCTCGCTCCTTTTCCAAATTTGGCTTCAGCTGTAAGATCAAAGTGATCATACAATTAGTTGACTGCAAAATCACTATGAACTAAAGATTAAATTTTCCCTATTATGGATAAAAATGAGAATGTAATACGGGAAAATTTGATTATTCGGACACCTTTAAAAAAAAAAAAGTTACAATTTCTTCCTTTAGTCTTGTATCCTTTATTGTCCAACGTAAATCAATAATTTGCTTATTAAATCATTTCTAAAGAGCAAATAAGTGATTTACCTGATAATTGAATGATTTATGGAAGAAAATAGCTTATCAAAAGAAGAAAATTTGTGAAACTTTTCCTATAAAGGGATACAAAATTTTGACTATGTATGCATATACCCCTAGAATAAGTTAGGCTACCATAAATTCACGATGACCACACAGAAAGTCTTGAACATATCACCTTGTCTTCTTTGTAGTGCAAGTCTAACCAGTTCCCCTTTGAAGCTTTAATTAGCGTGATCACAACCCTTGTAGGCTTAACTAGCACCTTACACTTCTCTGGTACAATCTCTTTGTTCAGTTTCGGCATTGCACACCGGTAGTTCTTTCCATGGACATCATGCAATTTAATATCGAAAGACATTGGTTTGAACTCGGCATCCATTTTGTCCTGGTCAACTCCCTCCAGAGAGATATACAACTGATGTTCAAAGACACTTCAATCAGACGACTTATAACACACTCCAAAACATGTTCACATTAAAATATGACAAGCGCAATTCGTATATTAACATGTGGATCTGATGTTTAATCTCATAGTTCTCTAATGCTCCCATACTATGGCAAACACAATAATAAAATTTCATGATAAAAAGTAGTTCTTATAAATCAAATTCTCACCTTAACTTTATCATTATCCTGCTCCCAGCTGAAGGATGAAAGTGTAGTGTAGTTCACAGCAGGAGTGGAGGGCACCTTAACAGCAGTTGAAATGGGGGCCGGCGGGGCTTGCGTTGCAGGTGCAGCAGCAGCCTCTTTTGACAACTGTTTTCAAAAGATTAATCAAAACATTTCAGTCTATTTTACATAGATAAGTCATTCCTAGCTTGCATCAAGAGACAAATCCTCCAAATCTATTCGTTTCTAATATCAATTAACAAAAATGAAATTTTGACTCTCCAGTTCAAAATCATTCTTTTTAATGGGATTTTCTTGAATTCCTTTTCTTTTTCTTTTCCCCTTCATTTCTATTTTCTATTATCCAATTTACTAGACTCATGCAGAGCATTTTAGACCAAATCCACTAAAACACAAATGACAAAAACAAACGTAATAATGATTTCAATAACAAGCCAAAATATCGGAAATTTATAACGCAAATTACCATTACAAGCCTAAAGCAAAACAAAACATAAACTAAACACAACATTTCAGAAAAATATCGGTTTCGACCTTTTCTAAGTCGCGAATCTCGGAGGAGATGAGACTGAGGACGCGAGGTCTCTTGGCGATGCTCTGCAAGTGGCGGAGCTCCTCCAAATCTAGCGATAAATCCTTTGCCATTTTTCTTCAGCAAGTACTAATATAAGAATCGTTGTCTTCTTAAATATGGTGATTGAATTTGGCAATTTGGTGTGCTAATAAAGTTGTGGATTCAGATTTGTTATATATATATATATGTCAATAATTGTTGGAGAGGAGGGCGTGGAAAATCCTAGAACCCTCTGTCCAACCCTTCTCAGGCAGAATGTTCTAGAGCGTGCCACTTTTCCTACCAAGGAAGCGGTGGAATTGAGGATTTTTTTCAATGGCATGACCTTTGGGTATGGGCCGTGCAAGGGCCTTTTGTCTGGGGGGTGGTCCAATACCAGTAGAAACCCATATTGTACTGTACAGGGAGGAAAATAGCACTTTTCGGCAGAGAAAAAATTAATAGCATAATTTTAAGTTAAGAATTAATAGTTTAATTTAGATCTAAAATTTTAATAATCCTAAAACTAGCCATGTTTTCTTCACCCCTCCCCCTCCTGTGCACGACAATAGACACATGTGTGTCCATTGTTCAAGAATGGGTGGTCCTCCATCCTTTCGCTAATGCCTGGGCCTCCAAAGACAACAAACTAGTGTGACGACGATAGACCTTCATGATTTTGGCCTCGTGGCATCTCCACCGTCACTATGTGAACCTCATGACATTTCTTAAATCTCCTTCGTCATTGTTCCCTTCTGATGTCGCCAGCATTTATAAATCGGAGGCTATGATCAAATATCACAACAAGGCCAGTGTTGCGAAAAATCTGCAAGTGCACAGAATTGTAAACAAGTAATAAAGAGTGAGTAGAGTATCATTCCCATGAGGATTACATTAATCTAGCTAAGTATCAAAATTGGTTAACTTTAAAATTATTTGAGCATTCAAATATTAAATTTAAATTAACAAAACAAAATATAAACAAAAACCTAAATATATAAAAGACTAGGGCATTCGATTTCACCTAAATTAATCCTATTTAAATTATCTAATTTAATCAACTGATGTTTACTCCTATACTGATAATGAATTTCTCTTAGGTAATCGTTAATCTTTCTCAAGCATTAACATTTATCTCAGTTAGCAACTTTCTTATATCTTTGTAAAAATTCTAAACTTACCAAGATTTATTAAGAATAGGAAATTCACAACATCGCACAGGTCTTATAGATATCTCTATTCTATGATAATCTCATATCATTCAATCATAGTCCAATTTAATTATTATTTTTGAGCCTCAAATTAAATCACAAATCATGCAAAAGGTGCGCAAACTTTGACAAGCATTAAAATCAGACTAAACAGTCAGCATAGATAATGAATAAATATCGAACTGAATTAGAGTAAATAAAAGTGAACATTCATAATCCGACTACATCGTAGCCTAAGAAAAAGGAAAATTAGTTCTTAATGAAACTGAAAACAATCCTAAATAATATCTTAAACATGATGAGTGAAGAAAAAGAATTGTGTTTGAAGGCAAAGATGATTTCCGTCTTCGGTTTGCATCATTTTTCTTATCCAAGGCAGTGAGTACTCCCTTCTTCTCTATAGTTTTTTCTCTGTTAAAATTCATCCTTCAACCCCTCTTAATATTCTATTTATAGGCTAGGGTTTGAAAGGAAAAGTTTGGAATGAATTTAGACTCAAAATTAAATTGAGATTGTAATGGTACCTAAACTCGATTTTTCTGACACCTAGGCTTTGTAGTGGCACATTGGCACTAGGAGTATAGCGCCTAGGCTTCGAAGTGGTGCCTGGGCACTAGGATTGTAATGCCTAGGTGCTACAAAGCTGCTCCGCCTCCTTGTTCAAATTGGCGCCTAGGCGCTATGCTCTCGAGTTTTTATATGGGATTCCTTTGCAAGAGCGCCTAGGCACCCATAAGCTGGTGTCTAGGCTCTATTTAATCTCTAAGTCTGATTTTGTTCATTTTTTGATCCGTTTTGCCCTGCGCTTTGCCTTTATGCTTCTTTTTTCCTCAAAATCTACAAAGGAGCATAAAACACTATCAAATTCTTATAAATTGCTCAAAAGTAACAAAAATATTAAGTGAGAATCATCTAATTAATTATCCTAAAACTAATTTATTAGTTAGGATGGGAGATCTCTCCATGTTGTGATGGGAGATTGCACTAGGCTACAACAAGAGATCACCATGCTTGGCCATCGTCATTTGCCACACCAATCATTGTCCACTGATCATTGTGAATGCGCCTTCCATCATCGTCAAAATTTTAGTGGCATCCGTGTTCAACCATTCATGCAGATAGAGAGAGGTTGCAAGGGAAGAGAGAGAAAGAGAAAGTAAAGAAAAGGAAAAAAATATTTAGATATGATTATTAAGAGTATTTTTGGGGGCCTTTGATTGGTTTAAAATACTAATTTACTTGAATATGTTATAAACTTAAACTTTTTAAAAATTTTTGCTATAATTTACAATTAACTTCTTAAGCATGACATTTACTACAATTTCTCTTATTCCAATTGGGAGGAAGGAAATAACACTTTTAGGAAATCAATAAAATTAAATAGTACATTATTCAAAGGGAGAAAGAAAATAGCGTAATTTTAATAGATTAAATTTATTTCACTCTTATATTACCTCAAGTACCTATAAGTTAAAAAACATTTTTCTTAAGATCAAAAAAACCAAAAATTAAAAAACCTTCCCAACCCTACCTTTTCTCTCCTCCTTCTCTTCTCTGTCTTCTAGATGATGACAGCTCAACCATTCATGGCAAGATTGGCAACTGCAACTTCAGCTTAAGGTGACGATAGCAACAACAACAATAGCTCCATTATAAGGCGGCAACAGAGATCTCTCCTTCTCTCTTTCACTCTTTCTTCCTTTCTTTCTCTGTGCATAGTCATAGTTTTGTGATGATCGTCGATGTCGTGAATATCATTGATGTGGTGAGGTCCTAAGACCTTAGAGATCACCATAATGGCATTGCGAGGCCAAATTGTGAAGGTTAGCTTGCAAGGCTAGAAGCCGCACTGGTTGTCGATTTCCATGTCTGTCATTGATTCTATGTAGTGTTAATGTTTCTAGTTAAGTGATCTCCAATTAGTCAATTAGAAAGTTGTGAATTGCTACCAAGAGGGGGATTTACGCGCTCGGCCAATCATGGAGTAATGTAATCTTAGTGAGATAAGAATATACCTGCTAGGATTATGTAGCCATTAATGAAATCCAAGAGCTTAGTGAATTTTATTTAATTAATGGACATAGGAATGTAGTTTACTAATTCATATAGAGTATTTCCAAATGACTACCGGGAGGGGTTTTTGGAAAATTTAGGAGATTTTGGCTTTTATTTAAGTAGACAACACGATTAAGGCGATTAATAGATGTTTAGTGATATGATTAGGTGATATTGAATCCCTAGAGTGTTTTCTTTCATTTTATTTTATTTCGATAGTTTCTTGCCAAACAGTTGGTGTGGTTTTGTAGATCATCAAAATCTAATTAGGTAGAATGGGCAATGTGAGACGATGTGTGGTGGCCGATGATGCGTGATGTTGGTGGAGAGAAGGAATTTCAAATTTATAAGAGGAAAAAAATAATTGTTTACAATTAAACAATGACAACTCAATATTAACAATTTTTAAGATATGTTGTTTATTTTTAGTGTTTCTATTCATTTTATTTACTTCTATCAAGAGTAAAGATAGGTGATATTTTATACAATTTCTCTTATTTTATTCATTTTTTAACTTAGAAAATAGTAGCAGATAACATATTTTGAAATCTTGATAAAAGTAAACAAAACTATTAGCATTATTTCGTGCCTTTTATTTTTGTTGTGTGCCTTCAACCACCATCTCCACCGATCAATCCTACGACCACCAATCTTAAAAACTGCAAAGCTTCCATTGCTTCTCATCATTTAAATAGTCTCGCAATCAAGATCATCACCATGATGGAGGGAGGGAGGGAAGGAGGGAAAGAGAGACAGAGTGAAAGATGGAGGAGAGAGGGGTAGAAAAAATGAAAGTTTGAGAGGGATTATCTATCTTTCACTCAAAAATACAATTGGGGTGATGCAATGGAATTTTGAAATAATTTATTTGCCAAGATGCTAACTCAGGATGATATAAACAATAAATTATTCCATAATTATTCATACCTCTTGTAGACTAGTAACTACACTTCTGACTACATGATTGAATATATACCATTGATCTTAAACACTATTCTCTACTAATAGATCGATGTGTGTTTAAGCACAACTCAACAACCCATATACCTTTCGAAATACTCCTTCCAATCACAGTAATGCACAAGCTCTTTTTCTAAGAGTTTGTACTTATATAGTCTATTAATAAATGAAGACTCAATGCTTTTATTTATAGAACCATTAGGAATACTCCTAGACCAGCTAGGAAATTGAGGAAACTTGTCAAGTTTCCCCTTTAGGTTCAGTCCATAGGGGATAATTCCTTTGTGGTCCACACCACCCACAAGGGATAATTTGCTTGTGGCCCACGCCAATGCCCTAACAATAGTAGTTAAAAATTTTTCCTATCACTGTAAGGAATTCTATCATTTTTTTTCATCATCTAGGATGATTCCAATTTAAAGTGGAATAATATCATTCTAAAAATTATCTAATTTTTATAATTATAAATAATAATTATCTTTTATTTAAATACCACTAGCATTTAAATTAATTATTGAAAGACAAAATTGGAATAACTAGTTATCGAAAATTCTAATCACTGTTAAATAATTAATTCATTCAAAATATACTTGCTAGTGGCACCCCACAATCTAGGTGGACTGCATCCAACGCCCCAATCCTTTTAGATTATGGCCATGTGTCCTATCATGCCTATTACCTTGATTCGTGTATTCTTATGTATTACCGGTAGTATTTGATTTTTCCATAATCTATATATGAAGTATGCGGGTTAGCATTGGGACCCGATGGGTATATATTATCATGCTCCTATAATAAAAGATAAAGTAATCCTCAATTATTCATCCGTTTAATTATCAACTTTGATGTCACTCTACCATAAACTTAAAAGTTATATTCTTAATAATGTATCACATTACGAGCCTCTAATTAATCTTATCCATGATATCTCATATTAGTGTGTCAGCATAAGTTATCCACGGTTGACTTAAGGATAAGTATTGTTTTACCTTCTTGACTATTCCCAAAGTTCTATTGTCTCCACTTATTTAATAAAAATTATTTTTATAACACATACAAATAGAATATCATCCGATTAAGAAATGTATCATGAGGACTAGGGCTTTGTCTTTTCCAATTTCCCAAATAATTCTATCAAGAGGACAAAATTGAATCTTATTAAACAGCTATAAATTCCATATCTGTGGATTATGCTTTCATCGAGTGTAGGTCAAGCCTTCAATATACCAAGAATGGAATCGTTTGTAATGCCCAAAATTCTCACATACTTGTTTGCCAATACATTGCATACTTTCATAATATTATGTATTCGATTCATGAGTTTGATTGACTAATATGTTGCATTTATCATAGTAATTAAGTGCATTATATGTTAAAAATGCATTAAGTATTTGATTGCGTATAATGTATTGTTGAATTATAGGGTTCCTCAAAGGTGGATTCAATAAGTGAAGAAATGCAAAGGAAGTTATGATTATATTTTTATGAAATTGTGAGGAATTAAGTAAGTTATATTGCTCATATATGGTTTTAAGGCACAAAATCAAAGAACACAGACATGTTTGAGCTAAACGGGAAGGTTTGGAGTAAGTTTTGTTGAGTAAAAAAGCCAATTTGTGATAACAATATTTTACCTTAATGCTATAAGAAAATTCAGTCACCAATGGGAAGATGATGTGATTTTCACACAATTTTTACAGTTAGAATACCTATAAAATCCTAATTCCACGTGATTTTTGATGCTCAGGTATTCATGTCCCAAGTAGGGTTCTATCTAGACTTTAAGTGACTTGTTAGACCCTTTATTTTATGTTTAAGTGCATTTGGAGGAATTCTAAATAGAATACTCAAGTTTCATTATTGAAAAGTTAAGAATTCAAAGATATAGTTTATAAGTGGAATGAAGTCTCGATGTAAATACATGTACTTAATTCGATAAGCGAAATGATTGGTTTAAGACCTAGGTGGTGCTTGAGACCTTATATGAGTGTTTAAAACACAATTAATAAGGTGAATATGCTGCTGGAGTGACATCAACATAAAGAATAGGAAAGTACTTCATGATGAAGTAATTTAGGTGTTTGCTTGGCGCGTTAAATGGTTTTAAGCTACTAGGTAGACCTAACTCAGCCAAAAGTCCCTAAGTCCAACCTTTTCCTCTTTTCCATAGATTTCCTAGCAAGATAACAAGAGATTTAAAGAAAATTTAAAAGGGATTTAAAGAAAATTTAAAAGGGATTATCAATTTTGGTTAGTGAAATCAGCCCAAGGTAAGAGTTGTTTTAGTTTTTTTTTTAACGTTGGTTCAGAGATTTTATTATATCATTAGGTTCTGGTTCTAAATTTTGAACTATATACCCATATATATGTTAGTTTAAATTTTGTAAAAGGGTTTTAGCTAACTCAATTAGAAAGTGGTGGTTTAGAACTTGTTTCTTAAAGCTGTCCAGATTCAGGTTAGATTTCAATATGGTTCAGATTTTGATTTAATTACCTAAGCTAAAAATCTCATTTGATGAAGCAGAACATTTGAGGGTAACTCACCTTATGTGTTACTAAATAATCTTAAAATAGTTTTGGAAAATTATTTGTGATTTGAGAGTTATGCCCAATATGTTCGGGCTAGTTTTAAGAAGTGCAAAAATTAAGAATCTAGTGTTTTGTGATTTTTTTGTGCTTTAAAAGTTATGATTGGCATATTAAGTTATTTTTAGAGAATTGGTAGGTTAATTAGACTTTGGGGGAAACTAAAATTTAGGTGGAAATGTTGCAAAAAATTATAGGAAAATGAGCTCCTTAATACTTTATTGTTAATGATTATTTGAGTGACAAGAATGCAGCTAAAATGCTCGATATTTCAGAGGTGTTGAGCACCAGATTCCTTAAGAGGAAGTTAAAGAATTCATTACACATTATTAAAGAGCAAAGTAAGTAAAATTTTACTTGTATCACACAACTCCATGCATATATTTTGTATATCAATGAATGTGATAATTATACAATAATTAACATCCCATTGCTGTGAGTATAAGCATACATGCACGACATGATGAAAGAAGTGAACTAAAGACATTGTTATGAAGTAAATGAATATGAAATTATCTCCAAAAGATATTTCAATGACTTGTGACAGGTTTAATGATAAGTAATGATGAAAGGTGTCTCGATAAAGACGTCCGAGCCTTTATATCATGATGGAGGCTAACTTAATAGAGAATTGTAGTATGGGATGTGTCCTTGATGATCATAAGGGAGAAGAGGAGACTGTTAATGTATTATTGCCCCACACGATGGCATCTGATATAAACGATTATTGATATAGCCACAAGGACTGATGAGGTATTTGGGATACCACTCTATCCAAGAAACCCTAAATGCATGCATAAGATGACAAAAAGAACATGAAGTGAAAGAAATAGGATAAATGAAGATTTAAATCTTAAACTCATGCATGTTTACATTATCATTATGTTATGCATTTATTCTACTTACTGGGCTTTTGCTCACTTATTTATGGTGATGTTGATGAGGGTACTTCCCAACACCAGCTGTGGATTTAAATGGTTCATTAACAAACTCTCGATGTTTGTGATTGTGTATATGGACTAGCTAACCTATCATTTTAAGGCATATAGTCTTGACAGCCTGTAGTGCCTATGTTTGGTGCTCGGTTGTATCCATTTCGAGATATGTATTATATTGTATGTATTTAACCAGCCATATAGGTTTTTGTGAGACAAATTATAACTTCATCATCGAGTTATTTTTTTAAGTTTAAATTTACTTTGATTATTATTATTAGGTGGGTGTTACCATTGTGGTCTTAGAACAAGGTTTGTTTTGTAAACTATCCCTATACATGGTTCACGAGACGAAGGGAAACACAGTCAACTAGTAAGTTCATGTCTTTAACATATATTATTATGTATGGTTTTACGCATCAAATTTATGCATGTTTTGGCCATCTATTGTGAGCATATGTGAGAAAGGATGAATTGAGTTGCCAAAAGTCATGGTGAGAACTAGGAGTCAGGCTGAACATGTTGGGGATAGCAGTACTTCTAACAATCGACATAGCAGAGATGCTCATCCTAACAGGCTTGCCGATATAATGGAAAGATTCTTAGAGCAACAACTAAGTTATAGGCTAAGTGACCTATAGCACCACCATGTTCACTGCCACCTCCTCTACCGCCTCCACTGCCCCCTCCTCCTCCTTTGCCTATACCAGCGAATAGGAATGAAGTGGTGGATGTTGTGGGTGAGCGATTTCTAAAGTATAAATGACCAGTATTTGAGGGTATTACAAAATCTAAAGTTGTAGAAAATTGGATCTATACTATGGAGTGATTGTCTGATTGTGCCAGGGTCCCAAATACTGAAAAAATGCATTCTGTTGAAATGATGTTGAGGGAGGATGCTAGATACTAATGGGATACCATATAGCCATGAATAATATCAATTATATGACTTAGGAAACCTTTATAAATTTACTTGAGGAGAAATTTTGCGACATCTGCCCCTAAGGATGACAAGAGAGGGGAATTTACGAACCTTAAATAAGGCTAGATTACTATTGTTGAATATCTGAGGAAGTTTGATGAATTATCACATAATATTACTTATCTAAACAACAATGAACAATAGAAAATTGGGCAATTTTTCTATGGAATGAATCCTATGATCTATAAAGATCTAGAAATGGCTGATTTTAAAGAAGCAAATTTTGCAAAAGTGGCTAATAAGGCTTTAAAGATGGACAAAGCAAAGAGGAAAGTATGGGATGCTAGTAAAGAAGAAAGGGGATAAGACAAAATCAGAGAAAAGGGTTCCAAGCGAATAGAAGTAGAGGACAGCAACAACAGCAACAACAAAGACCACCCTAGGCTCGAAGAGGTCAAAAGCAACAAAGTAACTAGAACCAAGGTTCATAGGACCAAAGCAAGAAAGTTAAGGATTCTAGTCAACATATATAGGCCTTGCTATCTACTGGTAATAGGAGGATTGAATGTCCTAAGTGTGGAAAGTTTCACCCTAAACAGTACAGACAGGGAGTATGTTTTATTATGGTAGGCCAAGACATTATATGAGAGATTGTGCTTCAACTTGAGATGATAAAAAAGAAGGTTTCAGGTATGGTTTTTGTATTTATGTAGGCTGAAGTGGCTTCACATCCATCAATTGTCACAAGTGACATACTTATTCATGGAATTATTGCCTATGCATTAATAGATTTAGGAGTTACTCATTTGTTTGCTTCTAAAAATATGTAAGAAAATTGCGTAGAGAAGCAGATCAACTTGAGATACAATATAATGTTACACTACCATCTGCAGAAATTATGCAGTCAAGTTAGATACTATATGGCTGTCTAGTAATAATTGATGGAAAAGAGTTATTTGTAGATTTAGTGGTATTGAACGTGCAAGATTATGTGGTAATTTTGGGCATGGATTAGTTAACAAAATATAATGCCTACATTAACTATAAAAGGAGGATAATGGTGTTCAGACCCTTAGAAGAGGAAGAATTTTCATTTATTGGTGTGAAAGATGGGTTAAGAACCCTATGATACCAACATTGAAAGTTAGGAGACTGTTGGATAGTGGTTGTTTGGGCTTCTTAGCTAGTGTTGTTTATACGTAGACAAAGCAAAAAGTGAGAATGAAAGATGTTCCAACTATGAATGAGATTTTAGAGCTATTTCTAGAGGATTTACTGGGGTTGCCACCGAGCAGAGAGCTTGAGTTTAAGATTAAGTTAATGCCTAGTACAACCCCTATTTCCAAGACACCTTATAGAATGGCACTACTTGAGTTGAAAGAGCTAAAATTTTAGTTACAAGAACTCTAAGACAAAGGATTTATTCGACCAAGCTTTTCTCTTTAGGGTGCACCAGTGTTATTTGCAAAGAAAAAGGATAGAACAATGAGCTTGTGTATTGATTACAAGGAACTAAACAAAGTAACATGATGAATAAGTATCCTTTGTCTCAGATTGATGATTTGTTTGAGCAGTTACAAGGAACCACAATATTCTCTGAGATTGATCTGTGGTCATGTTATCATTAGTTGAGGATTAAGGAGGATTATATATCAAAGACTGCTTTTCGGACTAGATACGGTCTTTATGAGTCCTTAGTCATGCCATTTAGGTTAACCAATGCTTCAATAGTATTTATGGATCTAGTGAATAGGATATTCAAGGATTTCTTAGACAATTTTGTTATAGTATTTATTGATCACATCCTTATCTACTTGAGGGAAGAGCATGTAGAGCATTTAAGGACGGTTTTAAGGACTTTCAAGGAAAAGCAATTGTATGCCAAGGTTAAGAAATCTGAATTTTGGCTGGAGAAAATAGCATT